>OX438705.1:0-2400000 GCA_949316375.1 Mythimna vitellina
ACGAGCTATCCCTAATATTCCAGAAAATTTTTATCATCTCCTGTACGGGACGCTTAGGTTTATCTCCCAGTAGAAAACCAGCAGCGAGTCTCGCAGGGTTCCGCGGGAAAGTTCGAAAACGTTAAATTCATAGTCCTATAGATCTATATAGGTATAACCAAAAATCTACTTACCAGAGCGTTGTTTTTGAGAACTTTAATTATTTCAGACCTTTTACATACATCAAACATACAACTGTCGTACATTTTTGAACGCGGCTCAGTGAGCCCTATACGATTATCACAAAATATTTGACAATTTTCCAAAAGAAAACTTTTTACTTAGGAAAAACCAATTTTCATTTTATTCAAAACTTAAAATTTTTATAACAGTCTTCCTATTTGACCTAAGTCTGTTCTGGAAACGCCAACGGACGCGCATTTGCTCGTTCTACGGGATACCTGTAACAGAAAAGTCAAATTAGGTCCATTTTCAAAATTTGTTTTCGAATTTTTCATAAAAAATCACCTTTTTCATCCATTTTTCGGCCATAACTCCCGTTCCCGACGTCCGATCCGGACCGGGTTTACGTCATAGTATAGGACTCCGTGCCCGCTGTGCGTGTGCACCGCAAAAAACGAACCCTTCATAGGGAAATTTTACACCCGACGGTTTAAAACGTTAAAACTTACAATTTTCCATACATTCTCTTTAGAACAACCCCTATATTAACGAGCTATCCCTAATATTCCAGAAAATTTTTATCATCTCCTGTACGGGACGCTTAGGTTTATCTCCCAGTAGAAAACCAGCAGCGAGTCTCGCAGGGTTCCGCGGGAAAGTTCGAAAACGTTAAATTCATAGTCCTATAGATCTATATAGGTATAACCAAAAATCTACTTACCAGAGCGTTGTTTTTGAGAACTTTAATTATTTCAGACCTTTTACATACATCAAACATACAACTGTCGTACATTTTTGAACGCGGCTCAGTGAGCCCTATACGATTATCACAAAATATTTGACAATTTTCCAAAAGAAAACTTTTTACTTAGGAAAAACCAATTTTCATTTTATTCAAAACTTAAAATTTTTATAACAGTCTTCCTATTTGACCTAAGTCTGTTCTGGAAACGCCAACGGACGCGCATTTGCTCGTTCTACGGGATACCTGTAACAGAAAAGTCAAATTAGGTCCATTTTCAAAATTTGTTTTCGAATTTTTCATAAAAAATCACCTTTTTCATCCATTTTTCGGCCATAACTCCCGTTCCCGACGTCCGATCCGGACCGGGTTTACGTCATAGTATAGGACTCCGTGCCCGCTGTGCGTGTGCACCGCAAAAAACGAACCCTTCATAGGGAAATTTTACACCCGACGGTTTAAAACGTTAAAACTTACAATTTTCCATACATTCTCTTTAGAACAACCCCTATATTAACGAGCTATCCCTAATATTCCAGAAAATTTTTATCATCTCCTGTACGGGACGCTTAGGTTTATCTCCCAGTAGAAAACCAGCAGCGAGTCTCGCAGGGTTCCGCGGGAAAGTTCGAAAACGTTAAATTCATAGTCCTATAGATCTATATAGGTATAACCAAAAATCTACTTACCAGAGCGTTGTTTTTGAGAACTTTAATTATTTCAGACCTTTTACATACATCAAACATACAACTGTCGTACATTTTTGAACGCGGCTCAGTGAGCCCTATACGATTATCACAAAATATTTGACAATTTTCCAAAAGAAAACTTTTTACTTAGGAAAAACCAATTTTCATTTTATTCAAAACTTAAAATTTTTATAACAGTCTTCCTATTTGACCTAAGTCTGTTCTGGAAACGCCAACGGACGCGCATTTGCTCGTTCTACGGGATACCTGTAACAGAAAAGTCAAATTAGGTCCATTTTCAAAATTTGTTTTCGAATTTTTCATAAAAAATCACCTTTTTCATCCATTTTTCGGCCATAACTCCCGTTCCCGACGTCCGATCCGGACCGGGTTTACATCATAGTATAGGACTCCGTGCCCGCTGTGCGTGTGCACCGCAAAAAACGAACCCTTCATAGGGAAATTTTACACCCGACGGTTTAAAACGTTAAAACTTACAATTTTCCATACATTCTCTTTAGAACAACCCCTATATTAACGAGCTATCCCTAATATTCCAGAAAATTTTTATCATCTCCTGTACGGGACGCTTAGGTTTATCTCCCAGTAGAAAACCAGCAGCGAGTCTCGCAGGGTTCCGCGGGAAAGTTCGAAAACGTTAAATTCATAGTCCTATAGATCTATATAGGTATAACCAAAAATCTACTTACCAGAGCGTTGTTTTTGAGAACTTTAATTATTTCAGACCTTTTACATACATCAAACATACAACTGTCGTACATTTTTGAACGCGGCTCAGTGAGCCCTATACGATTATCACAAAATATTTGACAATTTTCCAAAAGAAAACTTTTTACTTAGGAAAAACCAATTTTCATTTTATTCAAAACTTAAAATTTTTATAACAGTCTTCCTATTTGACCTAAGTCTGTTCTGGAAACGCCAACGGACGCGCATTTGCTCGTTCTACGGGATACCTGTAACAGAAAAGTCAAATGAGGTCCATTTTCAAAATTTGTTTTCGAATTTTTCATAAAAAATCACCTTTTTCATCCATTTTTCGGCCATAACTCCCGTTCCCGACGTCCGATCCGGACCGGGTTTACGTCATAGTATAGGACTCCGTGCCCGCTGTGCGTGTGCACCGCAAAAAACGAACCCTTCATAGGGAAATTTTACACCCGACGGTTTAAAACGTTAAAACTTACAATTTTCCATACATTCTCTTTAGAACAACCCCTATATTAACGAGCTATCCCTAATATTCCAGAAAATTTTTATCATCTCCTGTACGGGACGCTTAGGTTTATCTCCCAGTAGAAAACCAGCAGCGAGTCTCGCAGGGTTCCGCGGGAAAGTTCGAAAACGTTAAATTCATAGTCCTATAGATCTATATAGGTATAACCAAAAATCTACTTACCAGAGCGTTGTTTTTGAGAACTTTAATTATTTCAGACCTTTTACATACATCAAACATACAACTGTCGTACATTTTTGAACGCGGCTCAGTGAGCCCTATACGATTATCACAAAATATTTGACAATTTTCCAAAAGAAAACTTTTTACTTAGGAAAAACCAATTTTCATTTTATTCAAAACTTAAATTTTTTATAACAGTCTTCCTATTTGACCTAAGTCTGTTCTGGAAACGCCAACGGACGCGCATTTGCTCGTTCTACGGGATACCTGTAACAGAAAAGTCAAATTAGGTCCATTTTCAAAATTTGTTTTCGAATTTTTCATAAAAAATCACCTTTTTCATCCATTTTTCGGCCATAACTCCCGTTCCCGACGTCCGATCCGGACCGGGTTTACGTCATAGTATAGGACTCCGTGCCCGCTGTGCGTGTGCACCGCAAAAAACGAACCCTTCATAGGGAAATTTTACACCCGACGGTTTAAAACGTTAAAACTTACAATTTTCCATACATTCTCTTTAGAACAACCCCTATATTAACGAGCTATCCCTAATATTCCAGAAAATTTTTATCATCTCCTGTACGGGACGCTTAGGTTTATCTCCCAGTAGAAAACCAGCAGCGAGTCTCGCAGGGTTCCGCGGGAAAGTTCGAAAACGTTAAATTCATAGTCCTATAGATCTATATAGGTATAACCAAAAATCTACTTACCAGAGCGTTGTTTTTGAGAACTTTAATTATTTCAGACCTTTTACATACATCAAACATACAACTGTCGTACATTTTTGAACGCGGCTCAGTGAGCCCTATACGATTATCACAAAATATTTGACAATTTTCCAAAAGAAAACTTTTTACTTAGGAAAAACCAATTTTCATTTTATTCAAAACTTAAATTTTTTATAACAGTCTTCCTATTTGACCTAAGTCTGTTCTGGAAACGCCAACGGACGCGCATTTGCTCGTTCTACGGGATACCTGTAACAGAAAAGTCAAATTAGGTCCATTTTCAAAATTTGTTTTCGAATTTTTCATAAAAAATCACCTTTTTCATCCATTTTTCGGCCATAACTCCCGTTCCCGACGTCCGATCCGGACCGGGTTTACGTCATAGTATAGGACTCCGTGCCCGCTGTGCGTGTGCACCGCAAAAAACGAACCCTTCATAGGGAAATTTTACACCCGACGGTTTAAAACGTTAAAACTTACAATTTTCCATACATTCTCTTTAGAACAACCCCTATATTAACGAGCTATCCCTAATATTCCAGAAAATTTTTATCATCTCCTGTACGGGACGCTTAGGTTTATCTCCCAGTAGAAAACCAGCAGCGAGTCTCGCAGGGTTCCGCGGGAAAGTTCGAAAACGTTAAATTCATAGTCCTATAGATCTATATAGGTATAACCAAAAATCTACTTACCAGAGCGTTGTTTTTGAGAACTTTAATTATTTCAGACCTTTTACATACATCAAACATACAACTGTCGTACATTTTTGAACGCGGCTCAGTGAGCCCTATACGATTATCACAAAATATTTGACAATTTTCCAAAAGAAAACTTTTTACTTAGGAAAAACCAATTTTCATTTTATTCAAAACTTAAAATTTTTATAACAGTCTTCCTATTTGACCTAAGTCTGTTCTGGAAACGCCAACGGACGCGCATTTGCTCGTTCTACGGGATACCTGTAACAGAAAAGTCAAATTAGGTCCATTTTCAAAATTTGTTTTCGAATTTTTCATAAAAAATCACCTTTTTCATCCATTTTTCGGCCATAACTCCCGTTCCCGACGTCCGATCCGGACCGGGTTTACATCATAGTATAGGACTCCGTGCCCGCTGTGCGTGTGCACCGCAAAAAACGAACCCTTCATAGGGAAATTTTACACCCGACGGTTTAAAACGTTAAAACTTACAATTTTCCATACATTCTCTTTAGAACAACCCCTATATTAACGAGCTATCCCTAATATTCCAGAAAATTTTTATCATCTCCTGTACGGGACGCTTAGGTTTATCTCCCAGTAGAAAACCAGCAGCGAGTCTCGCAGGGTTCCGCGGGAAAGTTCGAAAACGTTAAATTCATAGTCCTATAGATCTATATAGGTATAACCAAAAATCTACTTACCAGAGCGTTGTTTTTGAGAACTTTAATTATTTCAGACCTTTTACATACATCAAACATACAACTGTCGTACATTTTTGAACGCGGCTCAGTGAGCCCTATACGATTATCACAAAATATTTGACAATTTTCCAAAAGAAAACTTTTTACTTAGGAAAAACCAATTTTCATTTTATTCAAAACTTAAAATTTTTATAACAGTCTTCCTATTTGACCTAAGTCTGTTCTGGAAACGCCAACGGACGCGCATTTGCTCGTTCTACGGGATACCTGTAACAGAAAAGTCAAATGAGGTCCATTTTCAAAATTTGTTTTCGAATTTTTCATAAAAAATCACCTTTTTCATCCATTTTTCGGCCATAACTCCCGTTCCCGACGTCCGATCCGGACCGGGTTTACGTCATAGTATAGGACTCCGTGCCCGCTGTGCGTGTGCACCGCAAAAAACGAACCCTTCATAGGGAAATTTTACACCCGACGGTTTAAAACGTTAAAACTTACAATTTTCCATACATTCTCTTTAGAACAACCCCTATATTAACGAGCTATCCCTAATATTCCAGAAAATTTTTATCATCTCCTGTACGGGACGCTTAGGTTTATCTCCCAGTAGAAAACCAGCAGCGAGTCTCGCAGGGTTCCGCGGGAAAGTTCGAAAACGTTAAATTCATAGTCCTATAGATCTATATAGGTATAACCAAAAATCTACTTACCAGAGCGTTGTTTTTGAGAACTTTAATTATTTCAGACCTTTTACATACATCAAACATACAACTGTCGTACATTTTTGAACGCGGCTCAGTGAGCCCTATACGATTATCACAAAATATTTGACAATTTTCCAAAAGAAAACTTTTTACTTAGGAAAAACCAATTTTCATTTTATTCAAAACTTAAATTTTTTATAACAGTCTTCCTATTTGACCTAAGTCTGTTCTGGAAACGCCAACGGACGCGCATTTGCTCGTTCTACGGGATACCTGTAACAGAAAAGTCAAATTAGGTCCATTTTCAAAATTTGTTTTCGAATTTTTCATAAAAAATCACCTTTTTCATCCATTTTTCGGCCATAACTCCCGTTCCCGACGTCCGATCCGGACCGGGTTTACGTCATAGTATAGGACTCCGTGCCCGCTGTGCGTGTGCACCGCAAAAAACGAACCCTTCATAGGGAAATTTTACACCCGACGGTTTAAAACGTTAAAACTTACAATTTTCCATACATTCTCTTTAGAACAACCCCTATATTAACGAGCTATCCCTAATATTCCAGAAAATTTTTATCATCTCCTGTACGGGACGCTTAGGTTTATCTCCCAGTAGAAAACCAGCAGCGAGTCTCGCAGGGTTCCGCGGGAAAGTTCGAAAACGTTAAATTCATAGTCCTATAGATCTATATAGGTATAACCAAAAATCTACTTACCAGAGCGTTGTTTTTGAGAACTTTAATTATTTCAGACCTTTTACATACATCAAACATACAACTGTCGTACATTTTTGAACGCGGCTCAGTGAGCCCTATACGATTATCACAAAATATTTGACAATTTTCCAAAAGAAAACTTTTTACTTAGGAAAAACCAATTTTCATTTTATTCAAAACTTAAAATTTTTATAACAGTCTTCCTATTTGACCTAAGTCTGTTCTGGAAACGCCAACGGACGCGCATTTGCTCGTTCTACGGGATACCTGTAACAGAAAAGTCAAATTAGGTCCATTTTCAAAATTTGTTTTCGAATTTTTCATAAAAAATCACCTTTTTCATCCATTTTTCGGCCATAACTCCCGTTCCCGACGTCCGATCCGGACCGGGTTTACGTCATAGTATAGGACTCCGTGCCCGCTGTGCGTGTGCACCGCAAAAAACGAACCCTTCATAGGGAAATTTTACACCCGACGGTTTAAAACGTTAAAACTTACAATTTTCCATACATTCTCTTTAGAACAACCCCTATATTAACGAGCTATCCCTAATATTCCAGAAAATTTTTATCATCTCCTGTACGGGACGCTTAGGTTTATCTCCCAGTAGAAAACCAGCAGCGAGTCTCGCAGGGTTCCGCGGGAAAGTTCGAAAACGTTAAATTCATAGTCCTATAGATCTATATAGGTATAACCAAAAATCTACTTACCAGAGCGTTGTTTTTGAGAACTTTAATTATTTCAGACCTTTTACATACATCAAACATACAACTGTCGTACATTTTTGAACGCGGCTCAGTGAGCCCTATACGATTATCACAAAATATTTGACAATTTTCCAAAAGAAAACTTTTTACTTAGGAAAAACCAATTTTCATTTTATTCAAAACTTAAAATTTTTATAACAGTCTTCCTATTTGACCTAAGTCTGTTCTGGAAACGCCAACGGACGCGCATTTGCTCGTTCTACGGGATACCTGTAACAGAAAAGTCAAATTAGGTCCATTTTCAAAATTTGTTTTCGAATTTTTCATAAAAAATCACCTTTTTCATCCATTTTTCGGCCATAACTCCCGTTCCCGACGTCCGATCCGGACCGGGTTTACATCATAGTATAGGACTCCGTGCCCGCTGTGCGTGTGCACCGCAAAAAACGAACCCTTCATAGGGAAATTTTACACCCGACGGTTTAAAACGTTAAAACTTACAATTTTCCATACATTCTCTTTAGAACAACCCCTATATTAACGAGCTATCCCTAATATTCCAGAAAATTTTTATCATCTCCTGTACGGGACGCTTAGGTTTATCTCCCAGTAGAAAACCAGCAGCGAGTCTCGCAGGGTTCCGCGGGAAAGTTCGAAAACGTTAAATTCATAGTCCTATAGATCTATATAGGTATAACCAAAAATCTACTTACCAGAGCGTTGTTTTTGAGAACTTTAATTATTTCAGACCTTTTACATACATCAAACATACAACTGTCGTACATTTTTGAACGCGGCTCAGTGAGCCCTATACGATTATCACAAAATATTTGACAATTTTCCAAAAGAAAACTTTTTACTTAGGAAAAACCAATTTTCATTTTATTCAAAACTTAAAATTTTTATAACAGTCTTCCTATTTGACCTAAGTCTGTTCTGGAAACGCCAACGGACGCGCATTTGCTCGTTCTACGGGATACCTGTAACAGAAAAGTCAAATTAGGTCCATTTTCAAAATTTGTTTTCGAATTTTTCATAAAAAATCACCTTTTTCATCCATTTTTCGGCCATAACTCCCGTTCCCGACGTCCGATCCGGACCGGGTTTACGTCATAGTATAGGACTCCGTGCCCGCTGTGCGTGTGCACCGCAAAAAACGAACCCTTCATAGGGAAATTTTACACCCGACGGTTTAAAACGTTAAAACTTACAATTTTCCATACATTCTCTTTAGAACAACCCCTATATTAACGAGCTATCCCTAATATTCCAGAAAATTTTTATCATCTCCTGTACGGGACGCTTAGGTTTATCTCCCAGTAGAAAACCAGCAGCGAGTCTCGCAGGGTTCCGCGGGAAAGTTCGAAAACGTTAAATTCATAGTCCTATAGATCTATATAGGTATAACCAAAAATCTACTTACCAGAGCGTTGTTTTTGAGAACTTTAATTATTTCAGACCTTTTACATACATCAAACATACAACTGTCGTACATTTTTGAACGCGGCTCAGTGAGCCCTATACGATTATCACAAAATATTTGACAATTTTCCAAAAGAAAACTTTTTACTTAGGAAAAACCAATTTTCATTTTATTCAAAACTTAAAATTTTTATAACAGTCTTCCTATTTGACCTAAGTCTGTTCTGGAAACGCCAACGGACGCGCATTTGCTCGTTCTACGGGATACCTGTAACAGAAAAGTCAAATTAGGTCCATTTTCAAAATTTGTTTTCGAATTTTTCATAAAAAATCACCTTTTTCATCCATTTTTCGGCCATAACTCCCGTTCCCGACGTCCGATCCGGACCGGGTTTACGTCATAGTATAGGACTCCGTGCCCGCTGTGCGTGTGCACCGCAAAAAACGAACCCTTCATAGGGAAATTTTACACCCGACGGTTTAAAACGTTAAAACTTACAATTTTCCATACATTCTCTTTAGAACAACCCCTATATTAACGAGCTATCCCTAATATTCCAGAAAATTTTTATCATCTCCTGTACGGGACGCTTAGGTTTATCTCCCAGTAGAAAACCAGCAGCGAGTCTCGCAGGGTTCCGCGGGAAAGTTCGAAAACGTTAAATTCATAGTCCTATAGATCTATATAGGTATAACCAAAAATCTACTTACCAGAGCGTTGTTTTTGAGAACTTTAATTATTTCAGACCTTTTACATACATCAAACATACAACTGTCGTACATTTTTGAACGCGGCTCAGTGAGCCCTATACGATTATCACAAAATATTTGACAATTTTCCAAAAGAAAACTTTTTACTTAGGAAAAACCAATTTTCATTTTATTCAAAACTTAAAATTTTTATAACAGTCTTCCTATTTGACCTAAGTCTGTTCTGGAAACGCCAACGGACGCGCATTTGCTCGTTCTACGGGATACCTGTAACAGAAAAGTCAAATTAGGTCCATTTTCAAAATTTGTTTTCGAATTTTTCATAAAAAATCACCTTTTTCATCCATTTTTCGGCCATAACTCCCGTTCCCGACGTCCGATCCGGACCGGGTTTACATCATAGTATAGGACTCCGTGCCCGCTGTGCGTGTGCACCGCAAAAAACGAACCCTTCATAGGGAAATTTTACACCCGACGGTTTAAAACGTTAAAACTTACAATTTTCCATACATTCTCTTTAGAACAACCCCTATATTAACGAGCTATCCCTAATATTCCAGAAAATTTTTATCATCTCCTGTACGGGACGCTTAGGTTTATCTCCCAGTAGAAAACCAGCAGCGAGTCTCGCAGGGTTCCGCGGGAAAGTTCGAAAACGTTAAATTCATAGTCCTATAGATCTATATAGGTATAACCAAAAATCTACTTACCAGAGCGTTGTTTTTGAGAACTTTAATTATTTCAGACCTTTTACATACATCAAACATACAACTGTCGTACATTTTTGAACGCGGCTCAGTGAGCCCTATACGATTATCACAAAATATTTGACAATTTTCCAAAAGAAAACTTTTTACTTAGGAAAAACCAATTTTCATTTTATTCAAAACTTAAAATTTTTATAACAGTCTTCCTATTTGACCTAAGTCTGTTCTGGAAACGCCAACGGACGCGCATTTGCTCGTTCTACGGGATACCTGTAACAGAAAAGTCAAATGAGGTCCATTTTCAAAATTTGTTTTCGAATTTTTCATAAAAAATCACCTTTTTCATCCATTTTTCGGCCATAACTCCCGTTCCCGACGTCCGATCCGGACCGGGTTTACGTCATAGTATAGGACTCCGTGCCCGCTGTGCGTGTGCACCGCAAAAAACGAACCCTTCATAGGGAAATTTTACACCCGACGGTTTAAAACGTTAAAACTTACAATTTTCCATACATTCTCTTTAGAACAACCCCTATATTAACGAGCTATCCCTAATATTCCAGAAAATTTTTATCATCTCCTGTACGGGACGCTTAGGTTTATCTCCCAGTAGAAAACCAGCAGCGAGTCTCGCAGGGTTCCGCGGGAAAGTTCGAAAACGTTAAATTCATAGTCCTATAGATCTATATAGGTATAACCAAAAATCTACTTACCAGAGCGTTGTTTTTGAGAACTTTAATTATTTCAGACCTTTTACATACATCAAACATACAACTGTCGTACATTTTTGAACGCGGCTCAGTGAGCCCTATACGATTATCACAAAATATTTGACAATTTTCCAAAAGAAAACTTTTTACTTAGGAAAAACCAATTTTCATTTTATTCAAAACTTAAATTTTTTATAACAGTCTTCCTATTTGACCTAAGTCTGTTCTGGAAACGCCAACGGACGCGCATTTGCTCGTTCTACGGGATACCTGTAACAGAAAAGTCAAATTAGGTCCATTTTCAAAATTTGTTTTCGAATTTTTCATAAAAAATCACCTTTTTCATCCATTTTTCGGCCATAACTCCCGTTCCCGACGTCCGATCCGGACCGGGTTTACGTCATAGTATAGGACTCCGTGCCCGCTGTGCGTGTGCACCGCAAAAAACGAACCCTTCATAGGGAAATTTTACACCCGACGGTTTAAAACGTTAAAACTTACAATTTTCCATACATTCTCTTTAGAACAACCCCTATATTAACGAGCTATCCCTAATATTCCAGAAAATTTTTATCATCTCCTGTACGGGACGCTTAGGTTTATCTCCCAGTAGAAAACCAGCAGCGAGTCTCGCAGGGTTCCGCGGGAAAGTTCGAAAACGTTAAATTCATAGTCCTATAGATCTATATAGGTATAACCAAAAATCTACTTACCAGAGCGTTGTTTTTGAGAACTTTAATTATTTCAGACCTTTTACATACATCAAACATACAACTGTCGTACATTTTTGAACGCGGCTCAGTGAGCCCTATACGATTATCACAAAATATTTGACAATTTTCCAAAAGAAAACTTTTTACTTAGGAAAAACCAATTTTCATTTTATTCAAAACTTAAATTTTTTATAACAGTCTTCCTATTTGACCTAAGTCTGTTCTGGAAACGCCAACGGACGCGCATTTGCTCGTTCTACGGGATACCTGTAACAGAAAAGTCAAATTAGGTCCATTTTCAAAATTTGTTTTCGAATTTTTCATAAAAAATCACCTTTTTCATCCATTTTTCGGCCATAACTCCCGTTCCCGACGTCCGATCCGGACCGGGTTTACGTCATAGTATAGGACTCCGTGCCCGCTGTGCGTGTGCACCGCAAAAAACGAACCCTTCATAGGGAAATTTTACACCCGACGGTTTAAAACGTTAAAACTTACAATTTTCCATACATTCTCTTTAGAACAACCCCTATATTAACGAGCTATCCCTAATATTCCAGAAAATTTTTATCATCTCCTGTACGGGACGCTTAGGTTTATCTCCCAGTAGAAAACCAGCAGCGAGTCTCGCAGGGTTCCGCGGGAAAGTTCGAAAACGTTAAATTCATAGTCCTATAGATCTATATAGGTATAACCAAAAATCTACTTACCAGAGCGTTGTTTTTGAGAACTTTAATTATTTCAGACCTTTTACATACATCAAACATACAACTGTCGTACATTTTTGAACGCGGCTCAGTGAGCCCTATACGATTATCACAAAATATTTGACAATTTTCCAAAAGAAAACTTTTTACTTAGGAAAAACCAATTTTCATTTTATTCAAAACTTAAAATTTTTATAACAGTCTTCCTATTTGACCTAAGTCTGTTCTGGAAACGCCAACGGACGCGCATTTGCTCGTTCTACGGGATACCTGTAACAGAAAAGTCAAATTAGGTCCATTTTCAAAATTTGTTTTCGAATTTTTCATAAAAAATCACCTTTTTCATCCATTTTTCGGCCATAACTCCCGTTCCCGACGTCCGATCCGGACCGGGTTTACATCATAGTATAGGACTCCGTGCCCGCTGTGCGTGTGCACCGCAAAAAACGAACCCTTCATAGGGAAATTTTACACCCGACGGTTTAAAACGTTAAAACTTACAATTTTCCATACATTCTCTTTAGAACAACCCCTATATTAACGAGCTATCCCTAATATTCCAGAAAATTTTTATCATCTCCTGTACGGGACGCTTAGGTTTATCTCCCAGTAGAAAACCAGCAGCGAGTCTCGCAGGGTTCCGCGGGAAAGTTCGAAAACGTTAAATTCATAGTCCTATAGATCTATATAGGTATAACCAAAAATCTACTTACCAGAGCGTTGTTTTTGAGAACTTTAATTATTTCAGACCTTTTACATACATCAAACATACAACTGTCGTACATTTTTGAACGCGGCTCAGTGAGCCCTATACGATTATCACAAAATATTTGACAATTTTCCAAAAGAAAACTTTTTACTTAGGAAAAACCAATTTTCATTTTATTCAAAACTTAAAATTTTTATAACAGTCTTCCTATTTGACCTAAGTCTGTTCTGGAAACGCCAACGGACGCGCATTTGCTCGTTCTACGGGATACCTGTAACAGAAAAGTCAAATGAGGTCCATTTTCAAAATTTGTTTTCGAATTTTTCATAAAAAATCACCTTTTTCATCCATTTTTCGGCCATAACTCCCGTTCCCGACGTCCGATCCGGACCGGGTTTACGTCATAGTATAGGACTCCGTGCCCGCTGTGCGTGTGCACCGCAAAAAACGAACCCTTCATAGGGAAATTTTACACCCGACGGTTTAAAACGTTAAAACTTACAATTTTCCATACATTCTCTTTAGAACAACCCCTATATTAACGAGCTATCCCTAATATTCCAGAAAATTTTTATCATCTCCTGTACGGGACGCTTAGGTTTATCTCCCAGTAGAAAACCAGCAGCGAGTCTCGCAGGGTTCCGCGGGAAAGTTCGAAAACGTTAAATTCATAGTCCTATAGATCTATATAGGTATAACCAAAAATCTACTTACCAGAGCGTTGTTTTTGAGAACTTTAATTATTTCAGACCTTTTACATACATCAAACATACAACTGTCGTACATTTTTGAACGCGGCTCAGTGAGCCCTATACGATTATCACAAAATATTTGACAATTTTCCAAAAGAAAACTTTTTACTTAGGAAAAACCAATTTTCATTTCATTCAAAACTTAAATTTTTTATAACAGTCTTCCTATTTGACCTAAGTCTGTTCTGGAAACGCCAACGGACGCGCATTTGCTCGTTCTACGGGATACCTGTAACAGAAAAGTCAAATTAGGTCCATTTTCAAAATTTGTTTTCGAATTTTTCATAAAAAATCACCTTTTTCATCCATTTTTCGGCCATAACTCCCGTTCCCGACGTCCGATCCGGACCGGGTTTACGTCATAGTATAGGACTCCGTGCCCGCTGTGCGTGTGCACCGCAAAAAACGAACCCTTCATAGGGAAATTTTACACCCGACGGTTTAAAACGTTAAAACTTACAATTTTCCATACATTCTCTTTAGAACAACCCCTATATTAACGAGCTATCCCTAATATTCCAGAAAATTTTTATCATCTCCTGTACGGGACGCTTAGGTTTATCTCCCAGTAGAAAACCAGCAGCGAGTCTCGCAGGGTTCCGCGGGAAAGTTCGAAAACGTTAAATTCATAGTCCTATAGATCTATATAGGTATAACCAAAAATCTACTTACCAGAGCGTTGTTTTTGAGAACTTTAATTATTTCAGACCTTTTACATACATCAAACATACAACTGTCGTACATTTTTGAACGCGGCTCAGTGAGCCCTATACGATTATCACAAAATATTTGACAATTTTCCAAAAGAAAACTTTTTACTTAGGAAAAACCAATTTTCATTTTATTCAAAACTTAAATTTTTTATAACAGTCTTCCTATTTGACCTAAGTCTGTTCTGGAAACGCCAACGGACGCGCATTTGCTCGTTCTACGGGATACCTGTAACAGAAAAGTCAAATTAGGTCCATTTTCAAAATTTGTTTTCGAATTTTTCATAAAAAATCACCTTTTTCATCCATTTTTCGGCCATAACTCCCGTTCCCGACGTCCGATCCGGACCGGGTTTACGTCATAGTATAGGACTCCGTGCCCGCTGTGCGTGTGCACCGCAAAAAACGAACCCTTCATAGGGAAATTTTACACCCGACGGTTTAAAACGTTAAAACTTACAATTTTCCATACATTCTCTTTAGAACAACCCCTATATTAACGAGCTATCCCTAATATTCCAGAAAATTTTTATCATCTCCTGTACGGGACGCTTAGGTTTATCTCCCAGTAGAAAACCAGCAGCGAGTCTCGCAGGGTTCCGCGGGAAAGTTCGAAAACGTTAAATTCATAGTCCTATAGATCTATATAGGTATAACCAAAAATCTACTTACCAGAGCGTTGTTTTTGAGAACTTTAATTATTTCAGACCTTTTACATACATCAAACATACAACTGTCGTACATTTTTGAACGCGGCTCAGTGAGCCCTATACGATTATCACAAAATATTTGACAATTTTCCAAAAGAAAACTTTTTACTTAGGAAAAACCAATTTTCATTTTATTCAAAACTTAAATTTTTTATAACAGTCTTCCTATTTGACCTAAGTCTGTTCTGGAAACGCCAACGGACGCGCATTTGCTCGTTCTACGGGATACCTGTAACAGAAAAGTCAAATTAGGTCCATTTTCAAAATTTGTTTTCGAATTTTTCATAAAAAATCACCTTTTTCATCCATTTTTCGGCCATAACTCCCGTTCCCGACGTCCGATCCGGACCGGGTTTACGTCATAGTATAGGACTCCGTGCCCGCTGTGCGTGTGCACCGCAAAAAACGAACCCTTCATAGGGAAATTTTACACCCGACGGTTTAAAACGTTAAAACTTACAATTTTCCATACATTCTCTTTAGAACAACCCCTATATTAACGAGCTATCCCTAATATTCCAGAAAATTTTTATCATCTCCTGTACGGGACGCTTAGGTTTATCTCCCAGTAGAAAACCAGCAGCGAGTCTCGCAGGGTTCCGCGGGAAAGTTCGAAAACGTTAAATTCATAGTCCTATAGATCTATATAGGTATAACCAAAAATCTACTTACCAGAGCGTTGTTTTTGAGAACTTTAATTATTTCAGACCTTTTACATACATCAAACATACAACTGTCGTACATTTTTGAACGCGGCTCAGTGAGCCCTATACGATTATCACAAAATATTTGACAATTTTCCAAAAGAAAACTTTTTACTTAGGAAAAACCAATTTTCATTTTATTCAAAACTTAAAATTTTTATAACAGTCTTCCTATTTGACCTAAGTCTGTTCTGGAAACGCCAACGGACGCGCATTTGCTCGTTCTACGGGATACCTGTAACAGAAAAGTCAAATTAGGTCCATTTTCAAAATTTGTTTTCGAATTTTTCATAAAAAATCACCTTTTTCATCCATTTTTCGGCCATAACTCCCGTTCCCGACGTCCGATCCGGACCGGGTTTACATCATAGTATAGGACTCCGTGCCCGCTGTGCGTGTGCACCGCAAAAAACGAACCCTTCATAGGGAAATTTTACACCCGACGGTTTAAAACGTTAAAACTTACAATTTTCCATACATTCTCTTTAGAACAACCCCTATATTAACGAGCTATCCCTAATATTCCAGAAAATTTTTATCATCTCCTGTACGGGACGCTTAGGTTTATCTCCCAGTAGAAAACCAGCAGCGAGTCTCGCAGGGTTCCGCGGGAAAGTTCGAAAACGTTAAATTCATAGTCCTATAGATCTATATAGGTATAACCAAAAATCTACTTACCAGAGCGTTGTTTTTGAGAACTTTAATTATTTCAGACCTTTTACATACATCAAACATACAACTGTCGTACATTTTTGAACGCGGCTCAGTGAGCCCTATACGATTATCACAAAATATTTGACAATTTTCCAAAAGAAAACTTTTTACTTAGGAAAAACCAATTTTCATTTTATTCAAAACTTAAAATTTTTATAACAGTCTTCCTATTTGACCTAAGTCTGTTCTGGAAACGCCAACGGACGCGCATTTGCTCGTTCTACGGGATACCTGTAACAGAAAAGTCAAATGAGGTCCATTTTCAAAATTTGTTTTCGAATTTTTCATAAAAAATCACCTTTTTCATCCATTTTTCGGCCATAACTCCCGTTCCCGACGTCCGATCCGGACCGGGTTTACGTCATAGTATAGGACTCCGTGCCCGCTGTGCGTGTGCACCGCAAAAAACGAACCCTTCATAGGGAAATTTTACACCCGACGGTTTAAAACGTTAAAACTTACAATTTTCCATACATTCTCTTTAGAACAACCCCTATATTAACGAGCTATCCCTAATATTCCAGAAAATTTTTATCATCTCCTGTACGGGACGCTTAGGTTTATCTCCCAGTAGAAAACCAGCAGCGAGTCTCGCAGGGTTCCGCGGGAAAGTTCGAAAACGTTAAATTCATAGTCCTATAGATCTATATAGGTATAACCAAAAATCTACTTACCAGAGCGTTGTTTTTGAGAACTTTAATTATTTCAGACCTTTTACATACATCAAACATACAACTGTCGTACATTTTTGAACGCGGCTCAGTGAGCCCTATACGATTATCACAAAATATTTGACAATTTTCCAAAAGAAAACTTTTTACTTAGGAAAAACCAATTTTCATTTCATTCAAAACTTAAATTTTTTATAACAGTCTTCCTATTTGACCTAAGTCTGTTCTGGAAACGCCAACGGACGCGCATTTGCTCGTTCTACGGGATACCTGTAACAGAAAAGTCAAATTAGGTCCATTTTCAAAATTTGTTTTCGAATTTTTCATAAAAAATCACCTTTTTCATCCATTTTTCGGCCATAACTCCCGTTCCCGACGTCCGATCCGGACCGGGTTTACGTCATAGTATAGGACTCCGTGCCCGCTGTGCGTGTGCACCGCAAAAAACGAACCCTTCATAGGGAAATTTTACACCCGACGGTTTAAAACGTTAAAACTTACAATTTTCCATACATTCTCTTTAGAACAACCCCTATATTAACGAGCTATCCCTAATATTCCAGAAAATTTTTATCATCTCCTGTACGGGACGCTTAGGTTTATCTCCCAGTAGAAAACCAGCAGCGAGTCTCGCAGGGTTCCGCGGGAAAGTTCGAAAACGTTAAATTCATAGTCCTATAGATCTATATAGGTATAACCAAAAATCTACTTACCAGAGCGTTGTTTTTGAGAACTTTAATTATTTCAGACCTTTTACATACATCAAACATACAACTGTCGTACATTTTTGAACGCGGCTCAGTGAGCCCTATACGATTATCACAAAATATTTGACAATTTTCCAAAAGAAAACTTTTTACTTAGGAAAAACCAATTTTCATTTTATTCAAAACTTAAATTTTTTATAAC
The DNA here is from genome assembly GCA_949316375.1 of Mythimna vitellina. Taxonomy (NCBI): domain Eukaryota; kingdom Metazoa; phylum Arthropoda; class Insecta; order Lepidoptera; family Noctuidae; genus Mythimna; species Mythimna vitellina. The sequence continues at coordinate 18,120 of OX438705.1, forward strand.
AGTCTTCCTATTTGACCTAAGTCTGTTCTGGAAACGCCAACGGACGCGCATTTGCTCGTTCTACGGGATACCTGTAACAGAAAAGTCAAATTAGGTCCATTTTCAAAATTTGTTTTCGAATTTTTCATAAAAAATCACCTTTTTCATCCATTTTTCGGCCATAACTCCCGTTCCCGACGTCCGATCCGGACCGGGTTTACGTCATAGTATAGGACTCCGTGCCCGCTGTGCGTGTGCACCGCAAAAAACGAACCCTTCATAGGGAAATTTTACACCCGACGGTTTAAAACGTTAAAACTTACAATTTTCCATACATTCTCTTTAGAACAACCCCTATATTAACGAGCTATCCCTAATATTCCAGAAAATTTTTATCATCTCCTGTACGGGACGCTTAGGTTTATCTCCCAGTAGAAAACCAGCAGCGAGTCTCGCAGGGTTCCGCGGGAAAGTTCGAAAACGTTAAATTCATAGTCCTATAGATCTATATAGGTATAACCAAAAATCTACTTACCAGAGCGTTGTTTTTGAGAACTTTAATTATTTCAGACCTTTTACATACATCAAACATACAACTGTCGTACATTTTTGAACGCGGCTCAGTGAGCCCTATACGATTATCACAAAATATTTGACAATTTTCCAAAAGAAAACTTTTTACTTAGGAAAAACCAATTTTCATTTTATTCAAAACTTAAAATTTTTATAACAGTCTTCCTATTTGACCTAAGTCTGTTCTGGAAACGCCAACGGACGCGCATTTGCTCGTTCTACGGGATACCTGTAACAGAAAAGTCAAATGAGGTCCATTTTCAAAATTTGTTTTCGAATTTTTCATAAAAAATCACCTTTTTCATCCATTTTTCGGCCATAACTCCCGTTCCCGACGTCCGATCCGGACCGGGTTTACGTCATAGTATAGGACTCCGTGCCCGCTGTGCGTGTGCACCGCAAAAAACGAACCCTTCATAGGGAAATTTTACACCCGACGGTTTAAAACGTTAAAACTTACAATTTTCCATACATTCTCTTTAGAACAACCCCTATATTAACGAGCTATCCCTAATATTCCAGAAAATTTTTATCATCTCCTGTACGGGACGCTTAGGTTTATCTCCCAGTAGAAAACCAGCAGCGAGTCTCGCAGGGTTCCGCGGGAAAGTTCGAAAACGTTAAATTCATAGTCCTATAGATCTATATAGGTATAACCAAAAATCTACTTACCAGAGCGTTGTTTTTGAGAACTTTAATTATTTCAGACCTTTTACATACATCAAACATACAACTGTCGTACATTTTTGAACGCGGCTCAGTGAGCCCTATACGATTATCACAAAATATTTGACAATTTTCCAAAAGAAAACTTTTTACTTAGGAAAAACCAATTTTCATTTCATTCAAAACTTAAATTTTTTATAACAGTCTTCCTATTTGACCTAAGTCTGTTCTGGAAACGCCAACGGACGCGCATTTGCTCGTTCTACGGGATACCTGTAACAGAAAAGTCAAATTAGGTCCATTTTCAAAATTTGTTTTCGAATTTTTCATAAAAAATCACCTTTTTCATCCATTTTTCGGCCATAACTCCCGTTCCCGACGTCCGATCCGGACCGGGTTTACGTCATAGTATAGGACTCCGTGCCCGCTGTGCGTGTGCACCGCAAAAAACGAACCCTTCATAGGGAAATTTTACACCCGACGGTTTAAAACGTTAAAACTTACAATTTTCCATACATTCTCTTTAGAACAACCCCTATATTAACGAGCTATCCCTAATATTCCAGAAAATTTTTATCATCTCCTGTACGGGACGCTTAGGTTTATCTCCCAGTAGAAAACCAGCAGCGAGTCTCGCAGGGTTCCGCGGGAAAGTTCGAAAACGTTAAATTCATAGTCCTATAGATCTATATAGGTATAACCAAAAATCTACTTACCAGAGCGTTGTTTTTGAGAACTTTAATTATTTCAGACCTTTTACATACATCAAACATACAACTGTCGTACATTTTTGAACGCGGCTCAGTGAGCCCTATACGATTATCACAAAATATTTGACAATTTTCCAAAAGAAAACTTTTTACTTAGGAAAAACCAATTTTCATTTTATTCAAAACTTAAATTTTTTATAACAGTCTTCCTATTTGACCTAAGTCTGTTCTGGAAACGCCAACGGACGCGCATTTGCTCGTTCTACGGGATACCTGTAACAGAAAAGTCAAATTAGGTCCATTTTCAAAATTTGTTTTCGAATTTTTCATAAAAAATCACCTTTTTCATCCATTTTTCGGCCATAACTCCCGTTCCCGACGTCCGATCCGGACCGGGTTTACGTCATAGTATAGGACTCCGTGCCCGCTGTGCGTGTGCACCGCAAAAAACGAACCCTTCATAGGGAAATTTTACACCCGACGGTTTAAAACGTTAAAACTTACAATTTTCCATACATTCTCTTTAGAACAACCCCTATATTAACGAGCTATCCCTAATATTCCAGAAAATTTTTATCATCTCCTGTACGGGACGCTTAGGTTTATCTCCCAGTAGAAAACCAGCAGCGAGTCTCGCAGGGTTCCGCGGGAAAGTTCGAAAACGTTAAATTCATAGTCCTATAGATCTATATAGGTATAACCAAAAATCTACTTACCAGAGCGTTGTTTTTGAGAACTTTAATTATTTCAGACCTTTTACATACATCAAACATACAACTGTCGTACATTTTTGAACGCGGCTCAGTGAGCCCTATACGATTATCACAAAATATTTGACAATTTTCCAAAAGAAAACTTTTTACTTAGGAAAAACCAATTTTCATTTTATTCAAAACTTAAATTTTTTATAACAGTCTTCCTATTTGACCTAAGTCTGTTCTGGAAACGCCAACGGACGCGCATTTGCTCGTTCTACGGGATACCTGTAACAGAAAAGTCAAATTAGGTCCATTTTCAAAATTTGTTTTCGAATTTTTCATAAAAAATCACCTTTTTCATCCATTTTTCGGCCATAACTCCCGTTCCCGACGTCCGATCCGGACCGGGTTTACGTCATAGTATAGGACTCCGTGCCCGCTGTGCGTGTGCACCGCAAAAAACGAACCCTTCATAGGGAAATTTTACACCCGACAGTTAAAAACTGTAAAACTTACAAATTTTCACGCCCACCCACCCACCCTATTGAAAATAAGAGGAATTGGGGAATTTTCTTTTACACGTTTATATAACGGGGGATAGCGAGACTTTCCGTTATATATACTTCGACCCTTGACGGAAGCCTCTATTGAGGACCTTGTTTTAATTTTAGTTTAGTTTTTAAAATATTGACACCTCTTTTGAGGAATTATATTTGACTTTTTAATATTAAGGACTTACTGATCCCCCCTTTACAGGGATCAGTACATTAGGTTAAGCTGAAAACATTTTAATTTTAATTTCAATAATTATTATTTTATCTATATATCTTATTTATTTATATTTACTCCTCCACTATGTTCCTCTCCAGGACCCCTGCAAAAAAGACCACCGCGGGTTCCCAAGTCTCTCCATCAAACCCGGCACTATCCATAACCTTTGAAAGGGAATACTCCCCTCCCAGTGCTTCAACTCAGGCCTCAAGTGTGAGGCGAAGCATTGGTGAGTGGGAAAATGGAAAGATGGCGGAATCCCAGCCCCTTTCTTCAGCCGCTTCGCACTCACCCAAGAAGGCAGCCCTGACCGTGACGGCCTCCCAGAAGTCCACAAAGCGCGCCACGTCTCAGGCGGACAGCAAGGCTGTGGCGCGTCGAACTTCTACTGAGACGCTGGGAGCATCACCAGGGACAAGCCAGCTGCAGCCAAACAAACCCTCCGATCGAGTGACCGAGGCTCGCAACTGCCTTCTGCGCGCGAAGTCGCACCTTGGCGATTCGCGCAATTTGAGGGCAGACCTTAAAGCCGGGATCACTCAATCAGTGGAACGGCTGTACCAGCTGGTGAAGGAGGAAGCGGCGGCTGCTGTAAAAGTGAAGGGGGCTGAGCTGTCGAGGGAGGAGGCCTTTAAGGCATCACCCCCGCCAGAAGCACCAAAGAGCCTGCCGGAGGTAAACTCGCTGCTCGCTTCACTAGCGGAGCATAGCGCGCTGGTGAAGGAGAGCAGCGAGAAGATGGAGAAGCTGCGGCAAGCGATGGAGAGACAGGGGGATCTGTTGGAAAAGACGGCCACCTACGCGAGTGTAGCGGCGGGTCCACCGAAACGGCAGACCCCAGGAAGGACCGCGCTGCACTCGATAGTGGTGACGTCCAAGAAAGAAGGGGACACAGGAGAGGAAATCATCAATAAAATTAGAGAGGCTGTCAAAGCCAAAGATGGGGGAGTCGAAATTGAACGCGTGCGAAAGGCAAAGGACAGGAAGATTGTTATGGGATGTAGGTCGGTCGAAGAAAGGGATAAAGTACGAGAAAGATTAGAGAAGGCAGGAGATCACCTCGTTGTCGAGGAGGTGAAAAACAAAGACCCACTGCTGGTTTTCCGTGGCGTCCTCCGCATCTACTCTGACGAGGAAGTGCTGGGGGCGCTACGCAATCAAAACCGGGATGTCTTTCGCTGCCTCGACAACGGGGAGGACCGACTCGTGATAAAATATAAAAAGAACTCCAGGAACCCCCAGACCCAGAACGTGATAGTCAGCACGTCCCCGACTATCTATAACAGGATGCTCGATAAGGGAAGAGCGCGTATAGATCTTCAGACCGTCTTCGTTGACGACCAGTCGCCACTGGTGCAGTGCACGAGGTGTTTAGGGTACGGGCATAGTCGGCGACTCTGTAGAGAACCGGCCGACTTATGCAGCCATTGCGGAGGCCCACACCTGCGTGCAGAGTGTGCCCAGTGGCTAAAGGCGGATTGCCCAAAATGCCACAACTGCGTCAAGGCGAGGATGGAGAAGACGGACCACAACGCGTTCAACCCCGAGTGTCCTGTTCGAGTCAGGTGGGACAGACTGGCACGTGCGTCCGTCGCTTACTGCTAAGGTGGTCCCAGTGGACACACTGCCGCACAAAATACTCCAGGTTAATCTTCAAAGGAAGAGACTGGCGACCCATGAGCTTATGATCGAGGCCGAACAGCGCAAAGCCACCGCAGCGCTGATCCAGGAGCCCTATGTGGGCAACGCTAAAAGGATGAGCGGGACCAGAGGCGTCCGGATCTTCCAGAGCACCAGGCAAGGAGAAGGGACTGTCAAAGCGGCCATAGCTGTCTTTGACCCAAAAATCACCGTTAGACAGTACCCAGAACTCACCACGGACAATATCGTCGTGGTGGGGATCCAAACCGGTGCCTGGAAACTAACTCTGGTCTCGTTCTACTTCGAGCCAGACCAGCCCTTGGGGCCATACCTGGACACCCTTAGGAAAGTGGAGCGCGAAGTCGGCCCGCATAAGCTCATTGTGGGAGGAGACGCCAACGCCTGGAGTGTTTGGTGGGGCAGTAGTGAGACCAATAGCAGAGGCGACGAGATGCTGGGAGCTCTCGACCAGCTTGGACTGCAAATACTCAACAGAGGGGAAACTCCAACCTTCGACGTAGTTCGTGGTAACAGGCGTTACACGAGCTGCGTCGATGTCACAGCCTGCACAGCGGATATGCTGTCGGTGACCGACGGCTGGCGTGTCGTCGATGACCTGACGGGGTCGGACCACAACGGCATAGAGTTCAAAATAAACCTCGAAAAGTCTGTGGGCATCACGGTGCAACGGACTACCAGGATCTATAATACAAAGAAGGCAAATTGGGACCAGTTTCGTAAGAAACTGGTCCGGATTATGCAAAACAACAATATGACTATAAGCCTGCTCGATCAGATCGACAGCGTGCACAAACTAGACCTGGTAGTCGAGGAACTGACAACGGCGGTACGAAACGCCTGTACCAAAGTGATGCCCAAAAAGAAGACAGTAGAGAAGTTAACCGTGCCGTGGTGGTCCGACGAACTCGCCAGCCTGAAGAAGCAGGTTGTTACCAAGAAGCGGAGAATCCGATGTGCAGCGCCGGTCCGTAGACCAAAGGTTGTTGAGGAGTACCTGAAACAGAAAGAAGAGTATGAAAAAGCAGTAGTCAAGGCGCAGGTCGAGAGTTGGAAGGGTTTCTGTGAGAAACAAGACCGAGAAGGCCTGTGGGAAGGAATATACAGGGTGATCAGGAGGACAGAAAAGAGAGAGGAGGACGTACCGATGGTGAGGGATGGAAAGACTTTAGACCCCGAAGAGTCAGCGAGGTACCTAGCACAAGCGTTTTACCCGAAAGACCGTCCAGAGGGGGATAACGAGGAGCATGAAAAGGCGCGGCAAAGAGCGGAAGAGGTGAACGGGGGGAACCAAGTTGAACCCTGGGATCCACCGTTCACTCTCGACGAGCTAAGGCGAGCAGTCTCCTCGTTCAACCCCAAAAAAGCCCCCGGTTCCGACGGTCTGACGGCGGACATATGGGGCCACGCGATCCATGCAGACCCAGACCTAGTTCTGCGCTTGATGAACAAGTGCCTGGCGCATGGATACTTTCCACGGTCCTGGAAAGAGGCAACAGTCGTTGTGCTCCGCAAACCCGCGAAAGAAGACTACACCACTCCGAAATCATACAGGCCAATTGGTCTTTTGCCTGTACTCGGCAAGATCTACGAGAAGATGCTCGTGGCCCGACTCAAGTTCCATTTGTTGCCCAGGATGAGTACTCGCCAGTACGGCTTCATGCCCCAAAAAAGCACTGAGGACTCCCTCTATACACTCATGGGGCACATTCGTGGCAGACTCAAAGCAAAGAGGCTTGTCACGATTGTGTCCTTGGACATAGAGGGAGCCTTCGACAGCGCTTGGTGGCCGATCATACGGGTGCGTCTGGCTGAGGAAAAGTGTCCTGTGAACTTGAGAAGGGTCTTTGATAGTTACTTGTCCGGCAAAATGTAAATTTTAGATTATTGATAAGTATAGAAAATTAGTGCAGTAAACATAGTAAAAAAAAAAAAAAAAAAAAAAAAACATGGCATGTAAAAAATAAGGTAAAACAAAAGAGATACAGAGATATAAAGAAGTTTCCATATTTGTTGTTTTGTTAAGTATTGTAAAACATTAAAAAAAAAAAAAAAAAAAAAAAAAAAAAAAAAAAAACGAAACCATAAATAACATAAGTAAGTAATTAGTAGTAAGATAAAACTGTAGTAAGTAAGTTAAACAATAAGGGTAACCGGCATGTTGCCATTAGTATAAAATAATTAAATAAATGGATACCAATAATCCCCCTCCCGTAGTCTAATCCTGGACGAATATCCAGGGAAAAAGGTGAGTAGTGAGCAGGAGTGGTTTTTAGCCGGTAAGAGTCCGGCACTGCCGCGACTGTCCTATTCGTGGGACAGTCGCGGCGTCCATGAGGATTTTCCACCCTGCTACAAACTAAAAAAAAAAAAAAAAAAAAAAACCTAACCTAACCTAACCCCAGTTCCCCCCCAACCCTCGTGGCGGTCGGATCGTTTTTTGAGACGCTCCGCAGTAAAAAATTCAAAAAAGTGGTCAAAAGAAGTCCGATCTTCGTGAAACAAGTGTCGGTCGACGCGTTAAGAGTTGATTCATGTGAAAAAGTTAAATCTGTGCCTCAGGATTGCAGTGAAAAGTGAAGAAAATAGAAAAACCTTAAATAGGTTAGAATTTTCTAAGTGTGAAAACACAAAAAGGCAAACGACACGAAAACGAAAGCGGTGACCCCCAAATTTTATTTCGCCATTTTACGCGGGCTGGAAGGATCTACAGACCAGAAATTTTCTGGAATTTTCCAGAAGAAAATTAGAGAGAAAACAAGAAAAAAGTCAAAACCACGTGGACACGAGGTAGCTGAAGGAGCCGTCGCAGGGACGCCGTTTCTTCGCGACCCTCTACCTTGCAAGCAGAGAAGACCCCCTGCACTCTCAGAATAATTTTAAGTATGATAGTTTTATTATAATTTAGATTAGAAAAACTCATTTTTGACTTGAAATATCTCGGAAACTATAGTGAGAAGGTATAAGTTTTTGACAAGATTCTGTTGCGCGCTATAGTCCTTAGATTAAAACTTTTTAAAGAAAATTTTTGTCTTTATTTATTACCGAGATATTTCAATTTTATTTAAAAAACCGGTTTTTAATACAAAAAACCACTTTATTTTTAAGATTTTTGTATTTTAATTTTATATATATGTAGAGACTAAATTAACGTATTTTATAAATATTTTTCTGGATTTTTTGATTATATCGTTCGAGAGTTATCGAATTTTAAAGATTTTTGGTCGATTTACTTGTAAATATCAAACTTTTAATAATTTTTGCATCGTAGCCGGCCTCTACTAGTACTAATCGTCTTAATTAACCAAAATCTCGGTCTTCTAACGCTAATAGAGGCAGAGCGGCGCGAAAAAAGTCAGATTTCGGCCATTTTAGTTTTTAGGTTAACCACTTTGGAGCTCCATAACTTCTCGAATAAACAAGATAGAAGCTCCGGGTTTTCGCGTGTTTCTTAAGGGTGCTGTCGAGAAGATATTTGTTAGGTTTTCAGGCGTTTTCAGGACCTGATGGTTTTCGGCGCTGAAACGGCTTTCAGCGGCTAGACGAGGTCAGGGGACTCTCGGAGATCGAAACCGCGTCTCTCTCCGGTGAGCGGTTGCGGAGATATAGCCATTCAAAGTTGGCAGTTGACAGTTGGGCGGCCATTTTGAAAAACTTTGACTGGACATAGCTCCGTTTCTGGTGGTCGTGGAGAGTTGCGGTTTGCAGATTCAGTCTACGGGGGTCAATTTCTACCTGACCAAGTTATTTTCAGGCGCTTTGGCGCTGAAAATTTTCAGGATCCTGGAAGCCACTTTGCGCGATAGAGCGGGTTGAGCCAAGCCGGACAAGCCCAAACACGGGTATTCTGCGGCCACGGGGAGGAAAGTTGCACCGGGTCGAAAGTCGACTTTGACAGTTCTAGAACTGTCAAACGAAACTTCAGACTCGGACAGCTCCTAAACCGGGGGTCGTAGACGATCCTGGTTTTTTCGGGAGACATTGGCAGGCTCTACTCTCTCTGATTAGCGTGATTTAGCTGAAATCCCTGCTGAAAGAATTTTTCAGCCTGAAACCTACTCTGGGGGACAGAACTCGTCGAGCCAAGTCCGGAGAACCCAAGAACGGTGGTATTCGGTCAAACGGTTCCGGAGAAAACCGCAGTTAACCTTAATTTGGTCGCCATCTTGGTTTGTTAACCTAAATTTTGAACTGCTATATCTCCGGAACCCTTTGTAGTAGACCCGCCGTGTTTGGGGTCATTCGAAGGGGCTTGGGGAGGGCTCTCTTTCTGGAGGTAGAGTACGGCTCTACATAGAGACAATTTATTTTTCGGCGCGTACTTTATCGATCGCGGTAACTCTATTGGATCCAGACCATTGTCCCCCCCTTATTCAAGGGGAAACAGTATAAATTTAATAATTTTATCTTCTCTCTACAGAGATAATATAGAAATTATTTAGCTTCTTTACATTTATTTATATTACTGCTATTATTGACATTGACCGTCCCCCATTTACAGGGACAGGATTTAGTTATTAAGTTTTTAATTTTAATAAGGGACAATCTACCTCACGACAATACAAAATACCTCTCGCACATACGCCCCGCAAGCAAATTGCCCCAGAGACCACCTCCCCGGTACACATGGAGAAGGCAGGGCCGTCTCCAAAATCGACGACACCCACTGCCAATGTTCGAAAGAGCATTGGAGAGTGGGAAAATAGTAAAACAAAGGACACAAAGTTAGCCTCTTCAACCACATACACCGTGTCACCGAAAAAACAAGCGCAAACTTCGACAGCCCCTTCAAGGGTTGCGCTAAAGGTCACGCTACCCCAGATTGGGAAGGATACTAAGCGTCGAAGTTCTATCGAGGTCACGGGTGGGTCGCAAAAGCCTATTGTTTCAGCTGACAGAGTGGTCGAAGGCCGAACATGGCTTCAGAGGGCGAAAACTCAATTGGGTGAATCGCGGAACCTGAAGTCGGAGATAAAAGCAGGAATCACTCTGGCAGTTGAATCGATGTATAAGCTTATAAAAGACGCAGCGACAGAAATTGAGGCTCTAAAATTGAAACCCGGTCAACCTGAACTGGAACAAAATCTGACCCAAAGGAAAGACTTAGGAGAAAGCATAGGAAAGGACATGGGAGAAGATACAACTCTCCTAATGACTAAGTTGGAAATGCACTCCAGACTGCTGGAAGAAAACAGCAGGCGTCTGGAGGCATTGCAAATGACATTGGGAGAACAAAAGACGCACACCGAGATACCCTCATACGCGAAGGTGACCGCGACCCGGGGCACGTACGGGGTGTTGGAGCCACGCAATACGTTGCATTCGGTCATTGTCACCTCGAAAGACGAGACAGAGACCGGGGAGGAGGTACTGGAGAGGGTGAGGAAAGCGGTAGAAGCAAAAGAAGGTTGGGTCAAGGTGGAAAGGGTCAGAAAGGCCAAAAATAGAAAGGTGATCATGGGGTTTGAGACAGAAGGCGAGAGAGATAAAGTTAAAGAAAGATTAGAAAGGAACGGTTGCAACCTAACCGTAGAGGCCGTAAAGAACAGAGACCCTTTGTTGATATTAAGGGACGTCCTTGCGATAAACAAGGACGAAGAAGTATTGAAAGCCCTGAAAAATCAAAATCGGGACGTTTTTTGCGGCCTTTGCGAAGGGGAACAAAGAATGGAAGTTAAGTATAGGAGGAAGACGAGAAACCCCCACTCCGTACATATAATGTTGAGCACGTCCCCGGAGTTATGGCAGAGAGTGACGAAGAGAGGGTACGTCCATGTGGACCTACAGAGAATCCGGGTAGAGGATCAAACCCCACTCATCCAATGCACTCGCTGCCTTGGCTACGGGCACGGGCGAAAACATTGTACGGAGAAGGTGGACATGTGCAGTCACTGCGGTGGTACCCATATAAAAACTGAATGCCCAGATTGGATGGCAGGTGGGATGGCGACCTGCAGAAACTGTGAGAAGGCAAATATACTCAATAAAGAGCATAATGCTTTTAGCATGGATTGCCCAGTCCGTCGCAGATGGGATGCAATAGCGCGGTCAACCACTGCGTACTGCTAAGGGTGCGCAAGGTGAGACTGCTTCGTACAAAATCGCACAGGCTAACCTCCAACGAAAGAAATTGGCAACCAATGAAATACTATTGGAGGCAAAAGAACGAGGGATTGCTGTAGCCCTCCTGCAGGAGCCATATGTCGGCAACTCAAAGAGTATGAGGAGCCAGAGGGGAGTGCGGGTCTTCCAAGACACTGGTGTAGGAGACGGATTTGTCAAGGCGGCCATTGTCGTTTTTGACAAAAACATTAAAGTCATTCAATATCCAAGACTTACCACGCAAAACTTCGTAGTGATAGGTATCCAAACCAGTGCTTGGGAGATCACACTCGCCTCCTTTTACTTCGAGCCTGACACACAATTGGAACCCTACCTCAATCAGATGAGGCAGATAGGTGCTGTAATCGGCTCGAAGCCACTAATCGTTGGAGGGGACGCCAATGCGAAGAGTACATGGTGGGGCGGCTCAGTGGTTGACCGCAGGGGCGAGGAAGTGTACGGAACTCTCGGCGAGCTCGGGCTGAACATCCTCAACACAGGGGAAATTCCGACTTTCGACACCATCAGAGGGGGTCAGCGTTTCAGTAGTTACGTTGACCTCACAGCATGTTCGGATAGTGTCCTGGAGCTGGTAGAGAAATGGAGAGTCGACGAAGGCCTCACGAGCTCCGACCACAATGGTATTCTATTTGATATAAGATTGGTGAGAGCCAAAGCGGTACAAGTAGAGAGAACGACACGCATCTACAATAGTAAAAAAGCCGATTGGAGAAAGTTTCATGAGAAACTAACCCAATTAAAAATAGAGTACAAAATTCAGAAATCCGAAATAGAACAAATTAATAGTATAGAATCATTAGAAGTCGCAACAACAAACTACACAAATATTATAAAGGATGCGTGTCGTTCCTGTATGCCAATCAAAAAATCAAAAGAAACACTTACCATGCCATGGTGGTCGGAGAAACTCGCTGAAATGAAGAAGATCGTCGCTACCAGCAAAAGGAGAATCCGCTGTGCTGCTCCGGTCCGTAGGTCGAAGGTCGTCGAAGAATACCTGAAACAGAAAGAGAAGTATGAGATGGAAGCGGCTCGAGCTCAGACCGAGAGTTGGAAGGAATTCTGCAGTAAGCAGGACAGGGAAGGGGTATGGGAGGGGATCTATAGGGTTATCGGGAGAACAATGCAAAGAGGGGTGGACTTGCAGATGGTGGAAAATGGAGAGGTGCTTGATGCAAAAGGCTCCGTTAAACTGTTAGCGGAAACCTTTTACCCTGAAGACCTAACGAGCACAGACAATTCCCATCATAGCCTCATTAGGGCTAAAGCCGAAATGGTTAACATTGAAGAACAAGAAGGCTCTCAAGATCCACCTTTCACACGGGTTGAGCTCAAAACTGCTTGCGAGTCTTTCAACCCCAAAAAAGCTCCGGGATTAGATGGCCTCACAGCCGACATATGCAGCCAAGCCATAGGACGGGAACCCGATGCCTTCCTGGCCCTTTTGAATCAGTGCCTCAAGTACGGTTATTTCCCGAAGTGCTGGAAAGAGGCCACGGTGGTGGTGCTAAAGAAACCAGGGAAAATAGATTACACCACCCCAAAATCATATAGGCCCATAGGCCTCTTACCAGTACTAGGCAAGATATTCGAGAAGATGTTGGTGGCCCGCCTCAAGTTCTACATAGTACCAAGGATGAGTACTCGCCAGTACGGATTCATGCCCCAAAGAAGCACCGAAGACTCCCTCTATGATCTCATGCAACACATAAAAGGGAAACTCAACCTAAAAAAGATAGTTGTACTAATCTCGCTAGACATAGAGGGAGCCTTCGACAGCGCTTGGTGGCCAGCTATAAGAGTCCGACTGGCAGAGGAAAAGTGTCCTCTCAACTTGAGGAGGGTCATCGACAGCTACTTGAGTGACAGAAGGGTCAGGGTCAGGTATGCGGGTGAAGAATACTCCAAGGCGACGAGTAAAGGCTGCGTACAAGGCTCCATCGGGGGCCCTAATTTCTGGAATCTCCTACTGGATCCCCTCCTAAAAGACCTGACAGGGAATGGCGTCTATGCGCAAGCATTTGCAGATGACGTGGTCCTTGTCTTCGATGGTGACACAGCAATTGAAATTGAACAAAAAGCAAACACTACCCTTGAACGTGTTCAGGCGTGGGGAGTCGATAATAAGCTAAAATTCGCACCGCATAAGACCAATGCGATGATCATAACCAGAAGACTCAAATACGACACCCCACGGCTGAGCATGGGCGGGGTAGAAATAGCCATGTCAAGAGAAATCAAGATCTTGGGTGTCACCGTCGACGACAAGTTGACGTTCAACACGCATATTAAAAATGTCTGCAAAAAAGCCATCAGTGTGCATAAACAGTTATGCAGGGCAGCGAGGATTAGTTGGGGATTAAATCCTGAAGTAGTCAGGATAATTTACGTGGCTACAGTGGAACCGATCGTCCTGTACGCCGCCAGCGTATGGGCCCCAGCGGCCAGTAAACTGGGCATTATAAAACAGTTGGGTGTCGTGCAGCGCGGAATAGCGCAAAAAATATGCAAAGCATATCGCACCGTTTCCCTCAACTCGGTACTTCTGTTGGCGGGGATACTTCCTCTGGATCTCCGAGCTCGTGAGATGGCCTCATTATATGAGGCCAAGAGAGGAGTGTCTTTGCCAATATTGAAAGATAGGGAGATGGAGCGGCCCGTGTCCGCGTTGAAATCCCCTCACCCTGCCGCCCGTATCGAACTGGAGTTCGAAAGCCTCGTGGACCAGGAGCAAGTCGACGCCAGTGCCAAACCGGAGGTGAGAATTTTCACCGACGGGAGCAAAATTGGGGGGCGTGTTGGTGCTGCGTTGTCCTTTTGGAACAGCCAGGCCGAAACACGCACCCTCAAACTGGCGCTACCGGACTATTGCTCGGTCTACCAGGCCGAGCTCCTGGCGATATGTAGGGCGACAGGAGAAATCCGGAGAAGCTCGGCATCCACTTTTGGTGTTTACAGCGACTCAATGGCGGCCCTCATGACGGTGAAAAACCACAGTTGCCTTCACCCCCTGGCAGTTGAAGTAAGAGAAAATCTTACAGCTGTTTCTCTCCAGAATAAGGTAGTACACTTATTCTGGATTAAAGCTCACGCAGGGTTTGAGGGTAACGAAAGAGTGGATCAGCTGGCAAAAGAGGCCGCCATTTCGAGTAAAAGGAAGCCGGACTATGATTTGTGTCCGGTTTCATTCGTCAAGCGTTGCATTCGTACAGCAACGCTTGAGGAATGGAACAGTAGATATAAAACAGGCACAACCGCGTCAATCACCAAAATGTTCTTCCCGGATGCGACGGCGGCGTACGGGATTGTCAGGAAGCTACGGATTGACGGTAAACTAACCCAGATCTTAACGGGACACGGTGGATTCTCAGAATACTTGAATCGGTTCAAGTGTAAGGGGAGTCCATCGTGCATCTGTGACCCAAACATGTCGGAGTCAGTGCCACACCTGCTACTTCGCTGCCCTGTATATGCATTCGAACGTAACCAAATAGAGCAAGAAACGGACACAGACCTGACTGAAGACAATATAAGTAAAATAATGTTGAGCAAATGCAGAAATAAATTCTAAAACAACTTCTATTGTCTAAAAATTGTACAAGGTGTAACCAAAAGAAATAAGAGCGATCGATAAAGTATGCAACGGCTATATATTTAGTTATATAAAAGTAGTGCATATAGAAATAAGTATATAAATAAACAGTAAATATTAAGACAGTAGGACAATTTAGAATTTAAAGAATGTAAAAACCTAGCAAATAAATAAATATAAGACCAAAATGAAAATAAGTAGTAATGTAATGTATGTATATGAAAATTGTAACTACAGAAAAACTGTGTACCGTTACGCCTTTAAGGCGGATAAGCAAAAAATGTATGTGATGGTTGCAAAAAGTAATATGTTAACAGATACAATAGGTATATAGTATAATAATAAATATAAGACCAAAATAATGTTATATATGTATAATAATGCTCAAAATTGTCATATTGTAAGACATAAATGTATTAAATTAAGATAAGAAAAAGAAAATATGTATCCAAACATGTGAAAATGTTAAAACGAAATAAAATAAAATGTGAGTTGCGTAAATCATTTACCCCAAAGAACCAATAAAGCAAAATATGTATGGGCAGATAAATACAGAAGCTAGATTTATAAATAATTAGTTTAGAAAATGGGAAACCCACCCATAGACTGACTGAATGAGGAAGGATAAAAGAAAGACAAAGTATGAGGAATAAAAGTGCGAGAGGCAAGCTAGCGAGAACTTGTATGAAAGAGAACTAGCTAGAAATAGGCTCTGATAAAGTCAGAGGTAGAGTATAAAAAAAAAAAAAAAAAAAAAAAAAAAAAAAAAAAAAAAAAAACCTAACCTAACCTAACCTAACCTAACCCAATTATTTCAGACCTTTTACATACAGCAAACATACAACTGTCGTACATTTTTGAACGCGGCTCAGTGAGCCCTATACGATTACCATAAAATATTTGACAATTTTCCAAAAGAAAACTTTTTACTTAGGAAAAACCAATTTTCAATTTATTCAAAACTTAAAATTTTTATAACAGTCTTCCTATTTGACCTAACTCTGTTCTGGAAACGCCAACGGACGCGCATTCGCTCGTTCTACGGGATACCTGTAACAGAAAAGTCAAATTAGGTCCATTTTCAAAATTTGTTTTTGGAATTTTCATAAAAAATCAATTTTTCATCCATTTTTCGGCCATAACTTCCGTTCCCGACGTCCGATCCGGACCGGGTTTACGTCATAGTATAGGACTCCGTGCCCGCTGTGCGTGTGCACCGCAAAAAACGAACCCTTCATAGGGAAATTTTACACCCGACGGTTTAAAACGTTAAAACTTGCAATTTTTCATACATTCTCTTTAGAACAACCCCTATATTAACGAGCTATCCCTAATATTCCCGAAAATTTTTATCATCTCCTGTACGGGACGCTTAGGTTAGTCTCCCAGTAGAAAACCAGCAGCGAGTCTCGCAGGGTTCCGCGGGAAAGTTCGAAAACGTTAAATTCATAGTTCTATAGATCTATATAGGTATAACCAAAAATCTACTTACCAGAGCGTTGTTTTTGAGAACTTTAATTATTTCAGACCTTTTACATACAGCAAACATACAACTGTCGTACATTTTTGAACGCGTCTCAGTGAGCCCTATACGATTACCATAAAATATTTGACAATTTTCCAAAAGAAAACTTTTTACTTAGGAAAAACCAATTTTCAATTTATTCAAAACTTAAAATTTTTATAACAGTCTTCCTATTTGACCTAACTCTGTTCTGGAAACGCCAACGGACGCGCATTCGCTCGTTCTACGGGATACCTGTAACAGAAAAGTCAAATTAGGTCCATTTTCAAAATTTGTTTTTGGAATTTTCATAAAAAATCAATTTTTCATCCATTTTTCGGCCATAACTTCCGTTCCCGACGTCCGATCCGGACCGGGTTTACGTCATAGTATAGGACTCCGTGCCCGCTGTGCGTGTGCACCGCAAAAAACGAACCCTTCATAGGGAAATTTTACACCCGACGGTTTAAAACGTTAAAACTTGCAATTTTTCATACATTCTCTTTAGAACAACCCCTATATTAACGAGCTATCCCTAATATTCCCGAAAATTTTTATCATCTCCTGTACGGGACGCTTAGGTTAGTCTCCCAGTAGAAAACCAGCAGCGAGTCTCGCAGGGTTCCGCGGGAAAGTTCGAAAACGTTAAATTCATAGTTCTATAGATCTATATAGGTATAACCAAAAATCTACTTACCAGAGCGTTGTTTTTGAGAACTTTAATTATTTCAGACCTTTTACATACAGCAAACATACAACTGTCGTACATTTTTGAACGCGGCTCAGTGAGCCCTATACGATTACCATAAAATATTTGACAATTTTCCAAAAGAAAACTTTTTACTTAGGAAAAACCAATTTTCAATTTATTCAAAACTTAAAATTTTTATAACAGTCTTCCTATTTGACCTAACTCTGTTCTGGAAACGCCAACGGACGCGCATTCGCTCGTTCTACGGGATACCTGTAACAGAAAAGTCAAATTAGGTCCATTTTCAAAATTTGTTTTTGGAATTTTCATAAAAAATAAATTTTTCTTCCATTTTTCGGCCATAACTTCCGTTCCCGACGTCCGATCCGGACCGGGTTTACGTCATAGTATAGGACTCCGTGCCCGCTGTGCGTGTGCACCGCAAAAAACGAACCCTTCATAGGGAAATTTTACACCCGACGGTTTAAAACGTTAAAACTTGCAATTTTTCATACATTCTCTTTAGAACAACCCCTATATTAACGAGCTATCCCTAATATTCCCGAAAATTTTTATCATCTCCTGTACGGGACGCTTAGGTTAGTCTCCCAGTAGAAAACCAGCAGCGAGTCTCGCAGGGTTCCGCGGGAAAGTTCGAAAACGTTAAATTCATAGTTCTATAGATCTATATAGGTATAACCAAAAATCTACTTACCAGAGCGTTGTTTTTGAGAACTTTAATTATTTCAGACCTTTTACATACAGCAAACATACAACTGTCGTACATTTTTGAACGCGGCTCAGTGAGCCCTATACGATTACCATAAAATATTTGACAATTTTCCAAAAGAAAACTTTTTACTTAGGAAAAACCAATTTTCAATTTATTCAAAACTTAAATTTTTTATAACAGTCTTCCTATTTGACCTAACTCTGTTCTGGAAACGCCAACGGACGCGCATTCGCTCGTTCTACGGGATACCTGTAACAGAAAAGTCAAATTAGGTCCATTTTCAAAATTTGTTTTTGGAATTTTCATAAAAAATCAATTTTTCTTCCATTTTTCGGCCATAACTTCCGTTCCCGACGTCCGATCCGGACCGGGTTTACGTCATAGTATAGGACTCCGTGCCCGCTGTGCGTGTGCACCGCAAAAAACGAACCCTTCATAGGGAAATTTTACACCCGACGGTTTAAAACGTTAAAACTTGCAATTTTTCATACATTCTCTTTAGAACAACCCCTATATTAACGAGCTATCCCTAATATTCCCGAAAATTTTTATCATCTCCTGTACGGGACGCTTAGGTTAGTCTCCCAGTAGAAAACCAGCAGCGAGTCTCGCAGGGTTCCGCGGGAAAGTTCGAAAACGTTAAATTCATAGTTCTATAGATCTATATAGGTATAACCAAAAATCTACTTACCAGAGCGTTGTTTTTGAGAACTTTAATTATTTCAGACCTTTTACATACAGCAAACATACAACTGTCGTACATTTTTGAACGCGGCTCAGTGAGCCCTATACGATTACCATAAAATATTTGACAATTTTCCAAAAGAAAACTTTTTACTTAGGAAAAACCAATTTTCAATTTATTCAAAACTTAAAATTTTTATAACAGTCTTCCTATTTGACCTAACTCTGTTCTGGAAACGCCAACGGACGCGCATTCGCTCGTTCTACGGGATACCTGTAACAGAAAAGTCAAATTAGGTCCATTTTCAAAATTTGTTTTTGGAATTTTCATAAAAAATCAATTTTTCATCCATTTTTCGGCCATAACTTCCGTTCCCGACGTCCGATCCGGACCGGGTTTACGTCATAGTATAGGACTCCGTGCCCGCTGTGCGTGTGCACCGCAAAAAACGAACCCTTCATAGGGAAATTTTACACCCGACGGTTTAAAACGTTAAAACTTGCAATTTTTCATACATTCTCTTTAGAACAACCCCTATATTAACGAGCTATCCCTAATATTCCCGAAAATTTTTATCATCTCCTGTACGGGACGCTTAGGTTAGTCTCCCAGTAGAAAACCAGCAGCGAGTCTCGCAGGGTTCCGCGGGAAAGTTCGAAAACGTTAAATTCATAGTTCTATAGATCTATATAGGTATAACCAAAAATCTACTTACCAGAGCGTTGTTTTTGAGAACTTTAATTATTTCAGACCTTTTACATACAGCAAACATACAACTGTCGTACATTTTTGAACGCGTCTCAGTGAGCCCTATACGATTACCATAAAATATTTGACAATTTTCCAAAAGAAAACTTTTTACTTAGGAAAAACCAATTTTCAATTTATTCAAAACTTAAAATTTTTATAACAGTCTTCCTATTTGACCTAACTCTGTTCTGGAAACGCCAACGGACGCGCATTCGCTCGTTCTACGGGATACCTGTAACAGAAAAGTCAAATTAGGTCCATTTTCAAAATTTGTTTTTGGAATTTTCATAAAAAATCAATTTTTCATCCATTTTTCGGCCATAACTTCCGTTCCCGACGTCCGATCCGGACCGGGTTTACGTCATAGTATAGGACTCCGTGCCCGCTGTGCGTGTGCACCGCAAAAAACGAACCCTTCATAGGGAAATTTTACACCCGACGGTTTAAAACGTTAAAACTTGCAATTTTTCATACATTCTCTTTAGAACAACCCCTATATTAACGAGCTATCCCTAATATTCCCGAAAATTTTTATCATCTCCTGTACGGGACGCTTAGGTTAGTCTCCCAGTAGAAAACCAGCAGCGAGTCTCGCAGGGTTCCGCGGGAAAGTTCGAAAACGTTAAATTCAT
Source organism: Mythimna vitellina (assembly GCA_949316375.1). Taxonomy (NCBI): domain Eukaryota; kingdom Metazoa; phylum Arthropoda; class Insecta; order Lepidoptera; family Noctuidae; genus Mythimna; species Mythimna vitellina. The sequence goes on from OX438705.1 coordinate 37,886, forward strand.
AGTTCTATAGATCTATATAGGTATAACCAAAAATCTACTTACCAGAGCGTTGTTTTTGAGAACTTTAATTATTTCAGACCTTTTACATACAGCAAACATACAACTGTCGTACATTTTTGAACGCGGCTCAGTGAGCCCTATACGATTACCATAAAATATTTGACAATTTTCCAAAAGAAAACTTTTTACTTAGGAAAAACCAATTTTCAATTTATTCAAAACTTAAAATTTTTATAACAGTCTTCCTATTTGACCTAACTCTGTTCTGGAAACGCCAACGGACGCGCATTCGCTCGTTCTACGGGATACCTGTAACAGAAAAGTCAAATTAGGTCCATTTTCAAAATTTGTTTTTGGAATTTTCATAAAAAATAAATTTTTCTTCCATTTTTCGGCCATAACTTCCGTTCCCGACGTCCGATCCGGACCGGGTTTACGTCATAGTATAGGACTCCGTGCCCGCTGTGCGTGTGCACCGCAAAAAACGAACCCTTCATAGGGAAATTTTACACCCGACGGTTTAAAACGTTAAAACTTGCAATTTTTCATACATTCTCTTTAGAACAACCCCTATATTAACGAGCTATCCCTAATATTCCCGAAAATTTTTATCATCTCCTGTACGGGACGCTTAGGTTAGTCTCCCAGTAGAAAACCAGCAGCGAGTCTCGCAGGGTTCCGCGGGAAAGTTCGAAAACGTTAAATTCATAGTTCTATAGATCTATATAGGTATAACCAAAAATCTACTTACCAGAGCGTTGTTTTTGAGAACTTTAATTATTTCAGACCTTTTACATACAGCAAACATACAACTGTCGTACATTTTTGAACGCGGCTCAGTGAGCCCTATACGATTACCATAAAATATTTGACAATTTTCCAAAAGAAAACTTTTTACTTAGGAAAAACCAATTTTCAATTTATTCAAAACTTAAATTTTTTATAACAGTCTTCCTATTTGACCTAACTCTGTTCTGGAAACGCCAACGGACGCGCATTCGCTCGTTCTACGGGATACCTGTAACAGAAAAGTCAAATTAGGTCCATTTTCAAAATTTGTTTTTGGAATTTTCATAAAAAATCAATTTTTCTTCCATTTTTCGGCCATAACTTCCGTTCCCGACGTCCGATCCGGACCGGGTTTACGTCATAGTATAGGACTCCGTGCCCGCTGTGCGTGTGCACCGCAAAAAACGAACCCTTCATAGGGAAATTTTACACCCGACGGTTTAAAACGTTAAAACTTGCAATTTTTCATACATTCTCTTTAGAACAACCCCTATATTAACGAGCTATCCCTAATATTCCCGAAAATTTTTATCATCTCCTGTACGGGACGCTTAGGTTAGTCTCCCAGTAGAAAACCAGCAGCGAGTCTCGCAGGGTTCCGCGGGAAAGTTCGAAAACGTTAAATTCATAGTTCTATAGATCTATATAGGTATAACCAAAAATCTACTTACCAGAGCGTTGTTTTTGAGAACTTTAATTATTTCAGACCTTTTACATACAGCAAACATACAACTGTCGTACATTTTTGAACGCGGCTCAGTGAGCCCTATACGATTACCATAAAATATTTGACAATTTTCCAAAAGAAAACTTTTTACTTAGGAAAAACCAATTTTCAATTTATTCAAAACTTAAAATTTTTATAACAGTCTTCCTATTTGACCTAACTCTGTTCTGGAAACGCCAACGGACGCGCATTCGCTCGTTCTACGGGATACCTGTAACAGAAAAGTCAAATTAGGTCCATTTTCAAAATTTGTTTTTGGAATTTTCATAAAAAATCAATTTTTCATCCATTTTTCGGCCATAACTTCCGTTCCCGACGTCCGATCCGGACCGGGTTTACGTCATAGTATAGGACTCCGTGCCCGCTGTGCGTGTGCACCGCAAAAAACGAACCCTTCATAGGGAAATTTTACACCCGACGGTTTAAAACGTTAAAACTTGCAATTTTTCATACATTCTCTTTAGAACAACCCCTATATTAACGAGCTATCCCTAATATTCCCGAAAATTTTTATCATCTCCTGTACGGGACGCTTAGGTTAGTCTCCCAGTAGAAAACCAGCAGCGAGTCTCGCAGGGTTCCGCGGGAAAGTTCGAAAACGTTAAATTCATAGTTCTATAGATCTATATAGGTATAACCAAAAATCTACTTACCAGAGCGTTGTTTTTGAGAACTTTAATTATTTCAGACCTTTTACATACAGCAAACATACAACTGTCGTACATTTTTGAACGCGTCTCAGTGAGCCCTATACGATTACCATAAAATATTTGACAATTTTCCAAAAGAAAACTTTTTACTTAGGAAAAACCAATTTTCAATTTATTCAAAACTTAAAATTTTTATAACAGTCTTCCTATTTGACCTAACTCTGTTCTGGAAACGCCAACGGACGCGCATTCGCTCGTTCTACGGGATACCTGTAACAGAAAAGTCAAATTAGGTCCATTTTCAAAATTTGTTTTTGGAATTTTCATAAAAAATCAATTTTTCATCCATTTTTCGGCCATAACTTCCGTTCCCGACGTCCGATCCGGACCGGGTTTACGTCATAGTATAGGACTCCGTGCCCGCTGTGCGTGTGCACCGCAAAAAACGAACCCTTCATAGGGAAATTTTACACCCGACGGTTTAAAACGTTAAAACTTGCAATTTTTCATACATTCTCTTTAGAACAACCCCTATATTAACGAGCTATCCCTAATATTCCCGAAAATTTTTATCATCTCCTGTACGGGACGCTTAGGTTAGTCTCCCAGTAGAAAACCAGCAGCGAGTCTCGCAGGGTTCCGCGGGAAAGTTCGAAAACGTTAAATTCATAGTTCTATAGATCTATATAGGTATAACCAAAAATCTACTTACCAGAGCGTTGTTTTTGAGAACTTTAATTATTTCAGACCTTTTACATACAGCAAACATACAACTGTCGTACATTTTTGAACGCGGCTCAGTGAGCCCTATACGATTACCATAAAATATTTGACAATTTTCCAAAAGAAAACTTTTTACTTAGGAAAAACCAATTTTCAATTTATTCAAAACTTAAAATTTTTATAACAGTCTTCCTATTTGACCTAACTCTGTTCTGGAAACGCCAACGGACGCGCATTCGCTCGTTCTACGGGATACCTGTAACAGAAAAGTCAAATTAGGTCCATTTTCAAAATTTGTTTTTGGAATTTTCATAAAAAATAAATTTTTCTTCCATTTTTCGGCCATAACTTCCGTTCCCGACGTCCGATCCGGACCGGGTTTACGTCATAGTATAGGACTCCGTGCCCGCTGTGCGTGTGCACCGCAAAAAACGAACCCTTCATAGGGAAATTTTACACCCGACGGTTTAAAACGTTAAAACTTGCAATTTTTCATACATTCTCTTTAGAACAACCCCTATATTAACGAGCTATCCCTAATATTCCCGAAAATTTTTATCATCTCCTGTACGGGACGCTTAGGTTAGTCTCCCAGTAGAAAACCAGCAGCGAGTCTCGCAGGGTTCCGCGGGAAAGTTCGAAAACGTTAAATTCATAGTTCTATAGATCTATATAGGTATAACCAAAAATCTACTTACCAGAGCGTTGTTTTTGAGAACTTTAATTATTTCAGACCTTTTACATACAGCAAACATACAACTGTCGTACATTTTTGAACGCGGCTCAGTGAGCCCTATACGATTACCATAAAATATTTGACAATTTTCCAAAAGAAAACTTTTTACTTAGGAAAAACCAATTTTCAATTTATTCAAAACTTAAAATTTTTATAACAGTCTTCCTATTTGACCTAACTCTGTTCTGGAAACGCCAACGGACGCGCATTCGCTCGTTCTACGGGATACCTGTAACAGAAAAGTCAAATTAGGTCCATTTTCAAAATTTGTTTTTGGAATTTTCATAAAAAATCAATTTTTCATCCATTTTTCGGCCATAACTTCCGTTCCCGACGTCCGATCCGGACCGGGTTTACGTCATAGTATAGGACTCCGTGCCCGCTGTGCGTGTGCACCGCAAAAAACGAACCCTTCATAGGGAAATTTTACACCCGACGGTTTAAAACGTTAAAACTTGCAATTTTTCATACATTCTCTTTAGAACAACCCCTATATTAACGAGCTATCCCTAATATTCCCGAAAATTTTTATCATCTCCTGTACGGGACGCTTAGGTTAGTCTCCCAGTAGAAAACCAGCAGCGAGTCTCGCAGGGTTCCGCGGGAAAGTTCGAAAACGTTAAATTCATAGTTCTATAGATCTATATAGGTATAACCAAAAATCTACTTACCAGAGCGTTGTTTTTGAGAACTTTAATTATTTCAGACCTTTTACATACAGCAAACATACAACTGTCGTACATTTTTGAACGCGGCTCAGTGAGCCCTATACGATTACCATAAAATATTTGACAATTTTCCAAAAGAAAACTTTTTACTTAGGAATAACCAATTTTCAATTTATTCAAAACTTAAAATTTTTATAACAGTCTTCCTATTTGACCTAACTCTGTTCTGGAAACGCCAACGGACGCGCATTCGCTCGTTCTACGGGATACCTGTAACAGAAAAGTCAAATTAGGTCCATTTTCAAAATTTGTTTTTGGAATTTTCATAAAAAATCAATTTTTCTTCCATTTTTCGGCCATAACTTCCGTTCCCGACGTCCGATCCGGACCGGGTTTACGTCATAGTATAGGACTCCGTGCCCGCTGTGCGTGTGCACCGCAAAAAACGAACCCTTCATAGGGAAATTTTACACCCGACGGTTTAAAACGTTAAAACTTGCAATTTTTCATACATTCTCTTTAGAACAACCCCTATATTAACGAGCTATCCCTAATATTCCCGAAAATTTTTATCATCTCCTGTACGGGACGCTTAGGTTAGTCTCCCAGTAGAAAACCAGCAGCGAGTCTCGCAGGGTTCCGCGGGAAAGTTCGAAAACGTTAAATTCATAGTTCTATAGATCTATATAGGTATAACCAAAAATCTACTTACCAGAGCGTTGTTTTTGAGAACTTTAATTATTTCAGACCTTTTACATACAGCAAACATACAACTGTCGTACATTTTTGAACGCGGCTCAGTGAGCCCTATACGATTACCATAAAATATTTGACAATTTTCCAAAAGAAAACTTTTTACTTAGGAAAAACCAATTTTCAATTTATTCAAAACTTAAAATTTTTATAACAGTCTTCCTATTTGACCTAACTCTGTTCTGGAAACGCCAACGGACGCGCATTCGCTCGTTCTACGGGATACCTGTAACAGAAAAGTCAAATTAGGTCCATTTTCAAAATTTGTTTTTGGAATTTTCATAAAAAATCAATTTTTCATCCATTTTTCGGCCATAACTTCCGTTCCCGACGTCCGATCCGGACCGGGTTTACGTCATAGTATAGGACTCCGTGCCCGCTGTGCGTGTGCACCGCAAAAAACGAACCCTTCATAGGGAAATTTTACACCCGACAGTGAAAAACGTTAAAAATTGCAAAATTTTACGCCTGCCCACCCACCCTTATTGAAATTACGAAGAATTTGGGGAAAAATTTTTATTAGCTTATATTACAGGGGATAACGGGTGGTCCCGTTATATATACTTGGATCCTGGACAGTAGCCTCTATTGAGGACTTTATGTTAATTTTAGTTTAGTTTTTAAATTATTGACACCTCTTTTGAGGAATAATATTTGACATTTTGTAATAAGGACTTACTGATCCCCCCTTTACAGGGATCAGTACATTATAGGTTTAGCTTAAACATTTTTAATTTTATTCACAATAATTATTATTTTATCGTTTTTAAATTTATTTTATTTTATTCTCACTCTCCTACCATGTTCCTCTCCAGGACCCCTGCAAAAAAGACAGCCGTGGGTCCCCAAGTCTCTCCATCAAACCAAGCACTATCCATCACCTTCGAGAGGGAATTCTCCCCTCCCAGTGCTTCAACTCAGGCCTCAAGTGTGAGGCGAAGCATTGGTGAGTGGGAAAATGGGAAGATGGCGGAATCTCAGCCCCTTTCTTCAGCCGCTTCGCTCTCACCCAAGAAGGCAGCCCCGACCGTGACGGCCTCCCAGAAGTCCACAAAGCGCGCCACGTCTCAGGCGGACAGCAAGGCTGTGGCGCGTCGAACTTCTACCGAGACGCTGGGAGCATCACCAGGGACAAGCCAGCTGCAGCCAAACAAACCCTCCGATCGAGTGACCGAGGCTCGGAACTGCCTTCTGCGCGCGAAGTCGCACCTTGGCGATTCGCGCAATTTGAGGGCAGACCTTAAAGCCGGGATCACTCAATCAGTGGAACGGCTGTACCAGCTGGTGAAGGAGGAAGCGGCAGCTGCTGTAAAAGTGAAGGGGGCTGAGCTATCGAGGGAGGAGGCCTTTAAGGCATCACCCCCGCCAGAAGCACCAAAGAGCCTGCCGGAGGTAAACTCGCTGCTCGCTTCACTAGCGGAGCATAGCGCGCTGGTGAAGGAGAGCAGCGAGAAGATGGAGAAGCTGCGGCAAGCGATGGAGAGACAGGGGGAACTGTTGGAAAAGACGGCCACCTACGCGAGTGTAGCGGCGGGTCCACCGAAAAGGCAGACCCCAGGAAGGACCGCGCTGCACTCGATAGTGGTGACGTCCAAGGAAGAAGGGGACACAGGAGAGGAAATCATCAATAAAATTAGAGAGGCTGTCAAAGCCAAAGATGGGGGAGTCGAAATTGAACGCGTGCGAAAGGCAAAGGACAGGAAGATTGTTATGGGATGTAGGTCGGTCGAAGAAAGGGACAAAGTACGAGAAAGATTAGAGAAGGCAGGAGATCACCTCGTTGTCGAGGAGGTGAAAAATAAAGACCCACTGCTGGTTTTCCGTGGCGTCCTCCGCATCTACTCTGACGAGGAAGTGCTGGGGGCGCTACGCAATCAAAACCGGGATGTTTTTCGCGGCCTCGACAACGGGGAGGACCGACTCTTGATAAAGTTTAAAAAGAACTCCAGGAACCCCCAGACCCAGAACGTGATAGTCAGCACGTCCCCGACTATCTATAACAGGATGCTCGATAAGGGAAGAGCGCGTATAGATCTTCAGACCGTCTTCGTTGACGACCAGTCGCCACTGGTGCAGTGCACGAGGTGTTTAGGGTACGGGCATAGTCGGCGACTCTGTAAAGAACCGGCCGACTTATGCAGCCATTGCGGAGGCCCACATCTGCGTGCAGAGTGTGCCCAATGGCTAAAGGCGGATTGCCCAAAATGCCACAACTGCGTCAAGGCGAGGATGGAGAAGACGGACCACAACGCGTTCAACCCCGAGTGTCCTGTTCGAGTCAGGTGGGACAGGCTAGCACGTGCGTCCGTCGCTTACTGCTAAGGTGGTCCCAGTGGACACACTGCCGCACAAAATACTCCAGGTTAATCTTCAAAGGAAGAGACTGGCGACCCATGAGCTTATGATCGAGGCCGAACAGCGCAAAGCTACCGCAGCGCTGATCCAGGAGCCCTATGTGGGCAACGCTAAAAGGATGAGCGGGACCAGAGGCGTCCGGATCTTCCAGAGCACCAGGCAAGGAGAAGGGACTGTCAAAGCGGCCATAGCTGTCTTTGACCCAAAAATCACCGTTAGACAGTACCCAGAACTCACCACGGACAATATCGTCGTGGTGGGGATCCGAACCGGTGCCTGGAAACTAACTCTGGTCTCGTTCTACTTCGAGCCAGACCAGCCCTTGGGGCCATACCTGGACACCCTTAGGAAGGTGGAGCGCGAGGTCGGCCCGCATAAGCTCATTGTGGGAGGAGACGCCAACGCCTGGAGTGTTTGGTGGGGCAGTAGTGAGACCAATAGCAGAGGCGACGAGATGCTGGGAGCTCTCGACCAGCTTGGACTGCAAATACTCAACAGAGGGGAAACTCCAACCTTCGACGTAGTTCGTGGTAACAGGCGTTACACGAGCTGCGTCGACGTCACAGCCTGCACAGCGGATATGCTGTCGGTGACCGACGGCTGGCGTGTCGTCGATGACCTGACGGGGTCGGACCACAACGGCATAGAGTTCAAAATAAACCTCGAAAAGTCTGTGGGCATCACGGTGCAACGGACTACCAGGATCTATAATACAAAGAAGGCAAATTGGGACCAGTTTCGTAAGAAACTGGTCCTAATTATGCAAAACAACAATTTGACTGTAAGCCTGCTCGATCAGATCGACAGCGTGCACAAACTAGACCTGGTAGTCGAGGAACTGACAACGGCGGTACGAAACGCCTGTACCAAAGTGATGCCCAAAAAGAAGACAGTAGAGAAGTTAACCGTGCCGTGGTGGTCCGACGAACTCGCCAGCCTGAAGAAGCAGGTTGTTACTAAGAAGCGGAGGATCCGATGTGCAGCGCCGGTTCGTAGACCAAAGGTTGTTGAGGAGTACCTGAAACAGAAGGAAGAGTATGAAAAAGCAGTAGTCAAGGCGCAGGTCGAGAGTTGGAAGGGTTTCTGTGAGAAACAAGACCGAGAAGGCCTGTGGGAAGGAATATACAGGGTGATCCGGAGGACAGAAAAGAGAGAGGAGGACGTACCGATGGTGAGGGATGGAAAGACTTTAGACCCCGAAGAGTCAGCGAGGTACCTAGCACAAGCGTTTTACCCGAAAGACCGTCCAGAGGGGGATAACGAGGAGCATAAAAAGGTGCGGCAAAGAGCGGAAGAGGTGAACGGGGGGAACCAAGTTGAACCCTGGGATCCACCGTTCACTCTCGACGAGCTAAGGCGAGCAGTCTCCTCGTTCAACCCCAAAAAAGCCCCCGGTTCCGACGGTCTGACGGCGGACATGTGGGGCCACGCGATCCATTCAGACCCAGACCTAGTTCTGCGCTTGATGAACAAGTGCCTGGCGCATGGATACTTTCCACGGTCCTGGAAAGAGGCAACAGTCGTCGTGCTCCGCAAACCCGCGAAAGAAGACTACACCACTCCGAAATCATACAGGCCGATTGGCCTTTTGCCTGTACTCGGCAAGATATACGAGAAGATGCTCGTGGCCTGACTCAAGTTCCATTTGCTGCCCAGGATGAGTACTCGCCAGTACGGCTTCATGCCCCAAAAAAGCACTGAGGACTCCCTCTATACACTCATGGGGCACATTCGTGGCAGACTCAAAGCAAAGAGGCTTGTCACGATTGTGTCCTTGGACATAGAGGGAGCCTTTGACAGCGCTTGGTGGCCGATCATACGAGTGCGACTGGCTGAGGAAAAGTGTCCTGTGAACTTGAGAAGGGTCTTTGACAGTTACTTGTCCGAGAGAGTGGTGAAAGTCAGGTACGCGGGAGCGGAGCATAAATCCAGGACCGAGAAGGGATGCGTCCAGGGGTCAATCAGTGGTCCCATATTATGGAACGTGGTGCTGGACCCGCTGATCAAGGAACTTGAAAGTATGGGGGTCTATTGTCAGGCGTTTGCAGACGATGTCGTCCTTGTGTTCGATGGGGAGACGGCGCTTGAGGTCCAAAGAGATGCCAATGTCGCCCTTGAGTACGTGCACGCATGGGGTGTCACGAACAAGCTCAAGTTTGCGCCGCATAAAACAAAAGCAATGCTAATAACGCGCAAACTGAAGCATGACACCCCATGTCTCAGAATGGGCGGGGTAGACATTGGCATGTCTGAGGAAATTAAACTGTTAGGTCTCACCATCGACCACAAGTTGACCTTTAACAACCACGTCGCAAACGTCTGCTCCCGAGCCATCGGTATTTATAAGCAGCTGTCGAGGGCCGCAAAAGCCAGTTGGGGTCTGCATCCTGAGGTCATCCGCTGTATTTATACAGCTGCAGTGGAACCCATCGTCCTGTACGCGGCGAGTGCATGGTCGCCGGCCGCAACCAAAATTGGAGTCCAGAAGAAGCTGAACGCCGTCCAGAGGAGCTTCGCGCAGAAGCTGTGCCGAGCCTATCGCACGGTCTCCTTACACTCGGCACTGGTGCTGGCTGGAATACTCCCTCTCGACCTCCGAATTCGAGAGGCGGCTTCACTCTATGAAGCCAAGAGGGGGTTACCCCATCCAGCGCTGGGAGACAGGGAGATCGAGCGAGTGTCATCGGCACTACAGATGCCACACCCGGCTGAGCAGAGGACCATTAAACTGCATCGCCTGGTAGACGAGGAGCAATACAATGCCCACCGCGACTACGCGGTGAGGATCTTTACAGACGGCAGCAAGATTGAGGGCAAGGTCGGGGCCGCACTGTCCGTGTGGACCGACCAGGCCGAGGTTAAGGCCCTCAAGCTTGCTTTGCCGTCTTACAGTACCGTCTACCAGGCTGAGCTCCTCGCCCTCTGCGAAGCTACGAAGGAAGTCCTCCGAAGGACCGAGACGGCGTTCGCTATCTACAGTGACTCCATGGCAGCTCTCCAAACCGTCGTGAACCCCGAAGCCCTCCACGCCCTCGCAGTAGAAACAAGGGACGCCATCCGCCGCAGCAGTATCCAGAACAAGAGCGTCTCCTTGTTCTGGATCAAAGCTCATGCGGGACTGGAGGGCAACGAGAGAGCCGACTCGCTCGCAAAGGAGGCTGCCCTAAGGTGTAAGCGGCAACCCCACTACGATAAATGCCCGGTTTCATTTGTTAAGCGTATGATCCGTATGGATACGCTGAACGAATGGAACCGGAGGTATTGTACTGGGGAAACGGCGGCCACGACGAAGGTATTCTTCCCGTGCGCGATCGCTGCATACAGGACGGTGCGGAAAGTAGAGATGACCCAGGAGCTGACCCAGGCCCTAACGGGGCACGGCGGGTTTTCCGAATACCTGACTCGTTTCAAGTGCAAGGAGAACCCGGCGTGCGTCTGTGACCCCGACAAACAGGAGGCAGTCCTCCATCTCCTGACGCAGTGCCCTGTATATTCCTCCCACAGGCACGACTTTGAGACGAAGGTAAATATGGAAGTTAAAGAAGGAAATCTCAGTACTATGATAGCAGACCGAAAACTACGAACAAAATTCATAGAATTTATAAGTAAAATTGTGCGATCCGTAAATAAACGGAATAAATAACCAATAAATGATTATAAACTAGATAAGAAATTTTTTAAAATAACTAGGAGTATTATGACGAATATAAAATGTTACAATATCATTTTATTAATAATTTATAAAAACCTATATTTATTTTACAATGGAATAAAAAATACAATGTCTGAATTTTAAAACCTACCTCCCAAAAAACGACCCTGCGACACAAGTATGGCAGGGGTCCTTTCGCATATAAAAAAAAAAAAAAAAAAAAAAAAAAAAAAAAAAAAAAAAAAACCTAACCTAACCTAACCTAACCCCAGTCTGAGTCCAACCGTGCTCGAGAACGCCACGTTTTTGCGAAGCTCCGCTTTAAAAAAATTTTTTCGCGTTACAACATCGTGCGATACACCAAAACTTGCGGAATAATGCAGTGCAAACGTGTGTGAAATAAATTTGTGTCGGAAAACTCGCTGTGAAAAACAATCACGAGAAAACTCGTAAAGTTGTGTTTTCTTAAAACTTTATACCAAAATAACTTTGAAATTGCATCGAAAACCTACCAGTTTTTTAAGTGAATATTATGGTGGGCACTTAGAGAATTCATTTGACACTACGTGAGTTGAAATCCGCTCATGCATTTCCGAGAAAACAAAGAAAAAGTGAAAACCTAACCTCAAATTTTGACCACGAGTTCATCGATTCCGATGTTGGACAAAACTGATTTTTTGACCACTTAAAAAAAATCATTGGAGAAGCTCAACGCCGTTTTCAGCAAAATTTTTGCTCCCTTGAAACCGAAGATATTCAATTATAAACATTTGAACTTTGAATCGCTATCCTGAAAATTCTTCAGGCAAGACCCCTCATTTTTCCGGTGGATCCTGCTGCGCGCTTACTTGATGAAGACATCCGGCTAAAGATAAGATTTTTTACACCTTGATTTTTGGAAAAAATTCGTATTTTATAATTTTTTCAGTTTTTCAAAATTTTTCTTGCATAGATTTTACTAATTTTATAATTTTCTTTTATAAGTATCTAGCTTAATAATAAACAATATTATAAAAGTTTTTTCCAAATTTTTATATACTACCGTTATTGAGATATTAAATTATTTGTCTTTTTTGCAATTAATTTAATAATAAATGGAAATAAATAAAATTTAAGTACAGTATTGTGTTCAGAGCCTGTATTCGGCTTATATCAAGCCCAAAGACGCACCGAATAGCTTCGGAATTGACGGAGTTTGATTTTTCAGCCATATTGGTTTTTTAGGTTTAAAATTTCAACCTGTTATATCTCAGGAAGTACTGGGCCGATGACACTCGATTTTTCACTTTAATTTAAGGCATTTTATGTTCTTTGGTCATAGTTAGGTTTCAGGGGTATCTGACCTGAAAAAATTTTCATTGCTGAAACGGTTTTCAGGATATACCTGAAGTGACGCCGAGCTGTACACCTAAAACCCGAACTTTCTCCGACGAAGGGTTCCAAAGTTACGGGATTTTAAAGTTGACTTTTGACAGTTCGGCAGCCATTTTGTTAAATTTCAGATCGCAATAACTCCTGAACCAGGAGTCGTAGAAGTTTGCGGATTTTGATATTGGACGCAAGGAATTAATGTCTTCCTTATCCTGCATTTTCAGGCAGTTTAGAGCCAAAAAATTTCGGGGTCCTGAAAGCGGTTTCAGCGGATAGGCGAGCTCGGGCCAGGGTAGGAGAGCCCAAACTCGCTTGTTTTGCGGCCGTCTGGAACGGAGATATTACCTATCAAAGTTTGACTTTGACAGCTGTGCCGCCATTTTACTATATTTCAAACACCTGTATCTCCGCAACGGATGGTCGTAGAGCGGCGGGGTTTTCTCTGTGAGCATCGGCTCGCACTTATCTTGCGACTGGGCTAGTTTTCAGGCGCTTTCGGGAGAGAGAAATTTTTCAGCCTGAAAATTACACTGTTACATAGATCTTGTCGAGCACAGTAAGATAAGCCTAAGCACGAGGGGTTTTGGTCTATTGGTTGCGGAGAAAACCTGTTTTAACCATATTTTGGCTGCCATCTTACATAAAAACCAGAAATTTTAAACTTCAATTGCTCCGAAACCCTTGGGGCTAGTTACCTCGTGTTTGGGCTTGTTCGAGCGGGCTCGGCGGGTTCTCTCCAGTGATTGCATTGGATTGACTCTACATAGAGTCATTTATGAAAAGGCAACAAAAACCAGGCCTTGACTGTAAAAATTTACTCTTTGACATATACGGGGCCCCTGACAGCTACCCACAATCAATCTATTTATGATAGAGCTAAACTAGCGACATATTTTACAAAATTTTGTTTGTAAAAATTATTTTAGTTATAGTTACTTGTGCGGTTTTACATTGTACTTTTGTGCGTGCAATCTTTTTTTTCTTCTTATAATATATACAATTTTATTTTTATCTTATTGTCCCTATTGATATATTTTATTACCTGACGCATATCCTCCAACATGTTTGGCCATAGAACACCTTTAAAAGCGACTGGAGGCAAAAAGTCACCGCCAAAACCTGGAGCATTTGCTTCCTCTAATGTAAGACGCAGCATTGAGAACTGGGAAGCTCCAAACAGCAGCCCTGATTTCGCAACAGCTGAGCAGACGTTGCCGGCCGGTCCTGCAAAAATTAAAACAAAACTTGCTTTTTCGCAAGAGAGTGTCGCCGTGACACAGACAAGAAAGTCTGTAGACACACTCTCACCGCCGAACATTAAATACTCGGACCGAACGGCGGAAGCAAAGGCCTGCCTCGTCAAGGCAAAGCTACACCTAAACAGCTCCAGGAACACAAAGACGGAGATTAAAAATGGTATCTCTGAAGCCATAGAACGTCTTTATCAATTGGTAAAGGAAGTTGAATCGGAGCTAAAACTAGCTAAACGAAATATGACTACGGAAGCTCATGTACCTACGGAGTCTCAACCGATTGCTAGAACTTCTCCCATAAAAACCGATACCGCCAAAATATTGCAAAAAATGGAACTCCAGACAAACCTCCTTGTGGAGAACAACAAAAAGGTGGAGGAGCTGAAGGATGCATTGGAACACCAAAGGAAATTCCTTGAACAAGGAATTACCTACGCGAGTGTGGCCTCAGCCCAGGGAGTAAAGGCAATACCGAAACGTAACACCTTGCACTCGGTTGTGGTCTCATCTAAGGACGAAACGGAAACGGGTGATGAAGTGCTTGATAGAGTCAGAAAAGCAGTAAATGCAAAGGATGGGTGGATAAAGGTCGAAAAAGTGAGAAAGGCCAAGGATAGAAAAGTTATAATAGGTTTACAAACCGAAGAAGAAAGGGGTAAGTTAAAAGACCGACTTCAAAAAGAAGGTGTTGACCTCACTGTCGAGGAAGTCAAAAACAGGGATCCGCTTCTGATCTTAAGGAACGTCTTGGTAGTCAATACTAACGAAGACGTCCTTAAAGCGCTGCGAAACCAGAACCAGGGCGTTTTTGACGGCCTCGACATTGAGGAAAACAGAGTAGAGGTAAGATACCGAAGAAGGACAAGAAATCCTCATATAGGCCATATTATTATTAGCGTCTCGCCCGCCGTCTGGCGACGAGCGGTAGACATTGGGACCGTTCACATTGATCTCCAGCGCATCAGGGTCGAGGATCAGACCCCGTTGGTGCAATGCACCCGCTGCTTAGGCTTTGGACACGGTAAGCGGTTCTGCAAAGAGCCTGCAGACCTGTGCGGCCATTGCGGCGGTCCCCATATGAGATCGGAGTGTTCGGACTGGCTTTCAGGCTCACCACCCGTTTGCCGAAATTGTACAAAAGCAAAAGTCGAGCATGGTACACAGCACAATGCTTTCAGTCATGACTGTCCACTGCGTAGAAAATGGGACGACATAGCCAGATCAACCGTTGCTTACTGCTAAGGGCGCCTCAAAGACAAAAACTCCCTACGGAGCAATACAGGCAAACCTCCAACGCAAGAAGCTAGCAACCAATGAGCTTCTCACAGAAGCCACGGAACGTGGGATAGCTCTAGCGCTTCTTCAGGAACCGTATGTGGGTGGAGCCAAAGTAATGAGTGGTCGCAGGGGCGTTAGAATCTTCCAAAACACTGGAACTGGAAATGGGACTGTTAAGGCAGCAATAGCTGTCTTTAACAGTGACTTCATAGTCAAGCAGTACCCAAAACTCACCACAAACAACATCGCTGTGGTGGGGATCCGGACCAGTGCTTGGGAGATCACGCTTGTCTCTTTTTACTTTGAGCCAGACCAGCCAATTGACCACTATTTGGAACATCTCAAACAAATAGATCGCGAAGTCAGTTCCAAAAAACTGATCGTTGGAGGTGACGCCAACGCCAAAAGTATTTGGTGGGGCAGTCCAACGGTTGACCTTAGGGGGGAAGAAGTGGCAGGAACTCTCGGCGAGCTAAACCTGAACATACTCAACAGAGGGGAAATTCCGACCTTCGACACCATCCGAGGAGGAAAGCGGTACAGTAGTTACGTCGACATCACCGCGTGTTCCAACGATATCTTGGATATGATTGACGACTGGAGGGTTGACGAGGGACTCACGAGCTCGGATCACAACGGCATTACGTTCAATATCCTTTTACAAAAATCTAAAGGCTTCAAAATTAAGCGAACTACTCGCAAATACAACACCAAAAAAGCAAATTGGTCCGATTTTCATGAGAAATTTGGTCAATTGAAAGTAGATTTTAAATTCACATTAACCGAAATAGAAAAAATTAATAGCATTGAGCAAATAGACATAGCAACAGAAAACCTCACTAAAGCAATAGATGAAGCATGTAAGCAAACTATACCAACCAAAAAAGATAAAGAACAACTTACCTTGCCGTGGTGGTCCGAGAGACTCGTCGAGATGAAGAAGACCGTCGTCACCATGAAGCGTAGGATCCGCTGCGCTGCCCCAATTCGGAAGTCGAAGGTCATAGAAGAGTACCTGAAAAAGAAAGAAGAGTATGAGTTAGAAGCTGCCAAAGCTCAAACCGAGAGCTGGAAAGAATTCTGTGGGAGACAGGATAGGGAGGGGGTCTGGGAGGGAATATATAGGGTGATAGGCAGGACACAACGTAGAGAGGAAGACTTGCCTTTGGAAAGGAACGGTGATGTGCTAGATGCGAAAGGTTCCGTGAAGCTGCTAGCGGAAACATTTTATCCGGAAGACCTTACAGATTGCGATAACGCACATCACCGATACATTCGAATAAAGGCCGAAACCGTAAATTCTGGCGAGCAAAATGACCCTTGCGACCCACCTTTTACGATGGCAGAGTTAAAAAATTCAATGGAATCCAAAGAAAGCACCGGGATCAGACGGCTTTACCGCTGACATTTGTTGTCACGCCGTGAATAACGACCCAGAACTGATTCTACGGTTCCTTAACAAGTGCCTGGAATGCCATTGCTTCCCCACAGCCTGGAAGGAGGCAACAGTCGTGATACTCAGGAAGCCTGGAAAAGACAACTACTCCAGCCCCAAATCATATAGACCGATTGGGCTGTTGCCTATATTGGGGAAAATCCTGGAAAAGATGCTGGTGGCCCGCCTAAAGTTTTACCTTCTGCCAAACATGAGTACCCGTCAGTACGGATTCATGCCACAGAAAAGCACGCAAGATGCCCTCTACGATCTTATGCAGCATGTCCATAAGAAACTCAACCAAAAACGGATAGTGACGCTTGTATCTTTGGACATAGAGGGGGCATTTGATAGCGCATGGTGGCCTGCAGTAAGAATTCGACTGGCGGAAGAAAAGTGTCCGATTAATCTTAGGCGGGTCGTAGACAGTTATCGTAGAGACCGTAAAGTCTCGATCAGGTACGGTGGGGAGGTGTATGGCAAGGGAACAAATAAGGGTTGTGTCCAGGGCTCGATTGGGGGTCCAATCTTTTGGAACCTGGTTCTAGACCCTCTCCTTAAAGCACTAGAAGAAAGGGGAATATACATCCAAGCGTTTGCGGATGATGTCGTTTTGGTTTTTGACGGGGAGACCGCACATGAGGTAGAAACATGTGCCAGTGCCGCTCTCAACCATGTTCTGGCGTGGGGTGTCGAAAATAAACTAAAATTCGCACCGCATAAAACGACCGCTATGGTAATAACCAGAAAACTGAAATACGACACACCACGCCTGAGTATGGGGGGGATTAGCATTGACATTTCGAAAGAAATGAGGCTTCTGGGTGTAACGATAGACGAAAAATTGACCTTCAATAAACATGTCTCGCTTGTTTGTAAGAAGGCAATTGCAATCTACAAGCAGTTGTGTAGAGCTGCAAAGGTCAGTTGGGGGTTGCACCCAGAGGTCATACGACTGATGTATGTGGCAGTTGTAGAGCCCATCATACTTTACGCTGCAAGCGTCTGGGCGCCGGCGGCTGGAAAGATGGGCATCAATAAACAACTTGGGACCGTTCAACGTGGAATCGCCCAAAAGATTTGCAAGGCCCATCGCACGGTCTCCCTGAACTCAGCACTTGTGTTGTCTGGGTTACTCCCCCTCGACATTAGAGTTCGTGAGGCGGCATCATTGTATGAAGCCAAGAGGGGAGTCCCCCAGACATCACTGGGGGGCGGGGAGGTCGAGCGAATGATCGCCGTAGTTGAGGATCCCCATCCAGCAGCACGCGACATCCTGAAGTTCGACAGCCTGGTAAATCAGGAGCAGCTTGATAGGTGCAGCTTTGACGTCCGCATTTTTACAGACGGGAGCAAAATTGGAGGAGGGGTCGGCGCTTCATTGTCCATATGGGACGGCGAGGCTGAGACCAGAGCCCGCAAATTTGCTCTATCCAATTACTGCACGGTTTACCAGGCTGAACTCCTAGCGATAGCAAGGGCAACTGGGGAAGTAATCAATGTTAAGGCATCTTCTTTTGGAGTTTTCAGTGACTCAATGGCGGCTCTACAAACAATAGTGAATCCCGGTGCACGCCATCCTCTTGCTGTAGAAGCTAGGGATAACATAAAATCAGCATCCCGCCAGAACAAGGTGATAACCTTGTTCTGGATAAAAGCTCACGTGGGGCTACTGGGGAACGAAAGAGCCGACCAGCTAGCAAAGGAGGCCGCTGAGAACTCCAGAAGAAAGCCAGATTACGACCGGTGTCCGATCTCATTCGTCAAGCGGAGCATACGTATGGCTACGCTTGATGAATGGAATTGTAGATACGGAAACGGTGACACAGCATCTGTCACAAAATTATTCTTCCCGGATGTGCGGATAGCTTATGGGGTAATCCAAAAAATGGGGACTAGCGCTATAACAACACAAATTATGACGGGGCACGGTGGATTCTCCGAGTACTTGAACCGTTTCAAGCTCAAGGAGAGTCCATCGTGTATTTGTGACCCAGATACAAGCGAAACGGTCCCGCACATCTTGTTCGACTGCCCTCAATTTGACAGACACCGCTTCAACGCCGAGCAAACATTGGATGTAAAAATAACACGGCAAAATTTACAGTTCATAATGAAAAGCAAGAACAGAGATGTATTCCTTAATTACAGTAAATGTATCGCGCAAAAGGTAATAGAAAGAAATAAAACCGCATAAGAAAATATGCTGCCATAATATAGTGTGTTATATTAGAGGCTAGTATAGTATAAGATGTAGAATAATAAATGTAAAATAGGAAACAACATATAGTATATAACCTAAAATAAGCTTAGAAAATTGTGAACTAATGTAACGCTCCCCATCCTTATGAAATCATAATATAGAATGCTAAGAAACTATTAAAATTTAAGCTAATATTAAGTTAATTGTAAAAACTGTCTTCCCGTTTCTTTCCTGAAGACCCGTATAAGAACTAAGCTACTAATATAAATAAATATAATAAGACATACCCTGTAAAAATAGAATAAAAGAAAATGTTAAAGAAATTGCTAAAATTAATGGTAAGAGTAACTGATAAGTGTAAAAATAAAATCTGTCTCCATTCTTCCTTTATTATACCCTAAAATGAATTAGTTAAAATAAAGAAAAGCCAAAATATTTAGAAAGATTAGGAAATAGCAGTAGTTGGGAATCCCACCCATAAAAGAACGTCAGAGGATGAATGCAAGAAAGATAAAGTATGAGGAATGAAAGTGCGAGAGGCATACAAGCGAGAACTGGAATGACTGATAACTATACAAGCTAGCATAGGCTCCGATACATGTCGGAGGAGAAGTATAAAAAAAAAAAAAAAAAAAAAAAAAAAAAAAAAAAAAAAAAAAAAAACCTAACCTAACCTAACCTAACCTAACCTAACCTAACCGTCCCATATGGACAATGAAGCGCCGACCCCTCCTCCAATTTTGCTCCCGTCCGTAAAAATGCGAACGTCAAAGCTGCACCTATCCAGCTGCTCCCGATTTACCAGGCTGTCGAACTTCAGGATGTCGCGTGCTGCTGGATGGGGATCCTCAACTACGGCGATCATTCGCTCGACCTCCCCGCCCCCCAGTGATGTCTGGGGGACTCCCCTCTTGGCTTCATACAATGATGCCGCCTCACGAACTCTAATGTCGAGGGGGAGTAACCCAGACAACACAAGTGCTGAGTTCAGGGAGACCGTGCGATGGGCCTTGCAAATCTTTTGGGCGATTCCACGTTGAACGGTCCCAAGTTGTTTCTTGATGCCCAACTTTCCAGCCGCCGGCGCCCAGACGCTTGCAGCGTAAAGTATGATGGGCTCTACAACTGCCACATACATCAGTCGTATGACCTCTGGGTGCAACCCCCAACTGACCTTTGCAGCTCTACACAACTGCTTGTAGATTGCAATTGCCTTCTTACAAACAAGCGAGACATGTTTATTGAAGGTCAATTTTTCGTCTATCGTTACACCCAGAAGCCTCATTTCTTTCGAAATGTCAATGCCAATCCCCCCCATACTCAGGCGTGGTGTGTCGTATTTCAGTTTTCTGGTTATTACCATAGCGGTCGTTTTATGCGGTGCGAATTTAAGTTTATTTTCGACACCCCACGCCAGAATATGGTTGAGAGCGGCACTGGCACATGTTTCTACCTCATGTGCGGTCTCCCCGTCAAAAGCCAAAACGACATCATCCGCAAACGCTTGGATGTATATTCCCCCTTCTTCTAGTGCTTTAAGGAGAGGGTCTAGAACCAGGTTCCAAAAGATTGGACCCCCAATCGAGCCCTGGACACAGCCCTTATTTGTTCCCTTGCCATATACCTCCCCACCGTACCTGATCGAGACTTTACGGTCTCTAAGATAACTGTCTACGACCCGCCTAAGATTAATCGGACACTTTTCTTCCGCCAGTCGAATTCTTACTGCAGGCCACCATGCGCTATCAAATGCCCCCTCTATGTCCAAAGATACAAGCGTCACTATCCGTTTTTGGTTGAGTTTCTTATGGACATGCTGCATAAGATCGTAGAGGGCATCTTGCGTGCTTTTCTGTGGCATGAATCCGTACTGACGGGTACTCATGTTCGGCAGAAGGTAAAACTTTAGGCGGGCCACCAGCATCTTTTCCAGGATTTTCCCCAATATAGGCAAAAGCCCAATCGGTCTATATGATTTGGGGCTGGAGTAGTTGTCTTTTCCAGGCTTCCTGAGTATCACGACTGTTGCCTCCTTCCAGGCTGTGGGGAAGCAATGGCATTCCAGGCACTTGTTAAGGAACCGTAGAATCAGTTCTGGGTCGTTATTCACGGCGTGACAACAAATGTCAGCGGTAAAGCCGTCTGATCCCGGTGCCTTCTTTAGATTAAAGGATTCCATTGAATTTTTTAACTCTGCCATCGTAAAAGGTGGGTCGCAAGGGTCATTTTGCTCGCCAGAATTTACGGTTTCGGCCTTTATTCGAATGTATCGGTGATGTGCGTTATCGCAATCTGTAAGGTCTTCCGGATAAAATGTTTCCGCTAGCAGCTTCACGGAACCTTTCGCATCTAGCACCTCACCGTTCCTTTCCAAAGGCAAGTCTTCCTCTCTACGTTGTGTCCTGCCTATCACCCTATATATTCCCTCCCAGACCCCCTCCCTATCCTGTCTCCCACAGAATTCTTTCCAGCTCTCGGTTTGAGCTTTGGCAGCTTCTAACTCATACTCTTCTTTCTTTTTCAGGTACTCTTCTATGACCTTCGACTTCCGAATTGGGGCAGCGCAGCGGATCCTACGCTTCATGGTGACGACGGTCTTCTTCATCTCGACGAGTCTCTCGGACCACCACGGCAAGGTAAGTTGTTCTTTATCTTTTCTGGTTGGTATAGTTTGCTTACATGCTTCATCTATTGCTTTAGTGAGGTTTTCTGTTGCTATGTCTATTTGCTCAATGCTATTAATTTTTTCTATTTCGGTTAATGTGAATTTAAAATCTACTTTCAATTGACCAAATTTCTTATGAAAATCGGACCAATTTGCTTTTTTGGTGTTGTATTTGCGAGTAGTTCGCTTAATTTTGATGCCTTTAGATTTTTGTAAAAGGATATTGAACGTAATGCCGTTGTGATCCGAGCTCGTGAGTCCCACGTCAACCCTCCAGTCGTCAATCATATCCAAGATATCGTTGGAACACGCGGTGATGTCGACGTAACTACTGTACCGCTTTCCTCCTCGGATGGTGTCGAAGGTCGGAATTTCCCCTCTGTTGAGTATGTTCAGGTTTAGCTCGCCGAGAGTTCCTGCCACTTCTTCCCCCCTAAGGTCAACCGTTGGACTGCCCCACCAAATACTTTTGGCGTTAGCGTCACCTCCAACGATCAGATTTTTGGAACTGACTTCGCGATCTATTTGTTTGAGGTGTTCCAAATAGTGGTCAATTGGCTGGTCTGGCTCAAAGTAAAAAGAGACAAGCGTGATCTTCCAAGCACTGGTCCGGATCCCCACCACAACGATGTTGTTTGTGGTGAGTTTTGGGTACTGCTTGACTATGAAGTCACTGTTAAAGACAGCTATTGCTGCCTTAACAGTCCCATTTCCAGTTCCAGTGTTTTGGAAGATCCTAACGCCCCTGCGACCACTCATTACTTTGGCTCCACCCACATACGGTTCCTGAAGAAGCGCTAGAGCTATCCCACGTTCCGTGGCTTCTGTGAGAAGCTCATTGGTTGCTAGCTTCTTGCGTTGGAGGTTTGCCTGTATTGCTCCGTAGGGAGTTTTTGTCTTTGAGGTGCCCTTAGCAGTAAGCAACGGTTGATCTGGCTATGTCGTCCCATTTTTTACGCAGTGGACAGTCATGACTGAAAGCATTGTGCTGTGTACCATGCTCGACTTTTGCTTTTGTACAATTTCGGCAAACGGGTGGTGAGCCT
Source organism: Mythimna vitellina (assembly GCA_949316375.1). Lineage (NCBI taxonomy): Eukaryota > Metazoa > Arthropoda > Insecta > Lepidoptera > Noctuidae > Mythimna > Mythimna vitellina. Next base: position 60,190 of record OX438705.1, read on the forward strand.
GAAAGCCAGTCCGAACACTCCGATCTCATATGGGGACCGCCGCAATGGCCGCACAGGTCTGCAGGCTCTTTGCAGAACCGCTTACCGTGTCCAAAGCCTAAGCAGCGGGTGCATTGCACCAACGGGGTCTGATCCTCGACCCTGATGCGCTGGAGATCAATGTGAACGGTCCCAATGTCTACCCCTCGTCGCCAGACGGCGGGCGAGACGCTAATAATAATATGGCCTATATGAGGATTTCTTGTCCTTCTTCGGTATCTTACCTCTACTCTGTTTTCCTCAAGGCTCGAGCTGAGACCAGAGCCCGCAAATTTGCTCTATCCAATTACTGCACGGTTTACCAGGCTGAACTCCTAGCGATAGCAAGGGCAACTGGGGAAGTAATCAATCTTAAGGCATCTTCTTTTGGAGTTTTCAGTGACTCAATGGCGGCTCTACAAACAATAGTGAATCCCGGTGCACGCCATCCTCTTGCTGTAGAAGCTAGGGATAACATAAAATCAGCATCCCGCCAGAACAAGGTGATATCCTTGTTCTGGATAAAAGCTCACGTGGGGCTACTGGGGAATGAAAGAGCCGACCAGCTAGCAAAGGAGGCCGCTGAAATCTCCAAAAGAAAGCCAGATTACGACTGGTGTCCGATCTCATTCGTCAAGCGGAGCATACGTATGGCGACGCTTGATGAGTGGAATCGTAGATACGGAGACGGTGACACCGCATCTGTCACAAAATTATTCTTCCCGGATGTGCGAATAGCTTATGGGGTAATCAAAAAGATGGGAACTAGCGCCATAACCACACAAATTATGACGGGTCACGGTGGATTCTCCGAGTACTTGAACCGATTCAAGCTCAAGGAGAGTCCATCGTGTATTTGTGACCCAAATACAAGCGAAACGGTCCCGCACATGTTGTTCGACTGCCCTCAATTTGACAGACATCGCTTCAAAGCCGAGCAAACATTGGATGTAAAAATAACACGGCAAAATTTACAGTTCATAATGAAAAGCAAGAACAGAGATGTATTCCTTGATTACAGTAAATGTATCGCACAAAAGGTAATAGAAAGAAATAAAACCGCATAAGAAAATATGCTGCCATAATATAGTGTGTTATATTAGAGGCTAGTATAGTATAGGATGTAGAATAATAAATGTAAAATAGGAAATACCAAATAGTATATAACCTAAAATAAGCTTAGAAAATTGTGAACTAATGTAGCGCTCCCCATCTTTATGAAATAATAATATAAAATGCTAAGAAACTGTTAAAATTTAAGCTAATATTAAGTTAATTGTAAAAACTGTCTTCCCGTTTCTTTCCTGAAGACCCGTACAAGAACTAAGCGACTAATATAAATACATATAATAAGACAAACCTTGTAAAAATAGAATAAAAGAAAATGTTAAAGAAATTTCTAAAATTAATGCTAAGAGTAACTGATAAGTGTAAAATTAAAATCTGTCTCCATTCTTCCTTTATTATACCCTAAAATGAATTAGTTAAAATAAAGAAAAGTAAAAATATTTAGCAAGATTAGGAAATAGTAGTAGTTGGGAATCCCACCCATAAAAGAACGTCAGAGGATGAATGCAAGAAAGATAAAGTATGAGGAATGAAAGTGCGAGAGGCATACAAGCGGGAACTGGAATGTCTGATAACTATACAAGCTAGCATAGGCTCCGATACATGTCGGAGGTAGAAGTATAAAAAAAAAAAAAAAAAAAAAAAAAAAAAAAAAAAAAAAAAAAAAAACCTAACCTAACCAGAGTCCGCGGTCACCCCCCGCGACGGTAACACGTGCCAAAGGCTGTTCCGCGCACAAAATTTTTTGAAAAATTTGTATAAGTGGTAATTTTCAACCGAATTGCATCGTGTTTACCATTAAATGGCGTGAAAAAATGCGGACAATCTTTTTGTGTAAAAAGTGAAATCGTGAGTGCCTTGGAAAAAGTAGAAATTGCATAAAAGTGAAAAATTTGAAAAAATTAAATATTGAAAGTGAAACGCTGCGAAAAGTAGAGCGGTGACACCATAATTTTTTGACGTCAAACGACGCGTCTTCTTGACGCTCGTTTGCTGGACCTGCTTCCTGATTTTTCTGGGCCACGCGCTCGGAAAAAATTAAGGAAAACCTCATCCCACGTGGCCACGTGCAACCAGTTCTGGTCGGGTGCGGCTGACGTCATCGATTGGCTTCGAGGCGGGACGTCGTACACGTCATTTTGACGCTTCGATCATCAAAAAAGGTTAGGTGGTTGCGTAGATATTAAGTTTCAAAATTTTTCAAAATTTTCAAAAAATCATATTTAATTAATTGTCGCAATAACACCCTGTTTTTAGTTTGCCATTTGAAGGATCTTAATATAAACTACACTGAAGTTAAATTTCAGATTTTTATCTCTCACAGTTTTGGATTTAGAATTTTTTGAAAATTAAGGGTGGACAACAGAACTATTAATTAAGGGTGATATATTTCCGCAACCACTACTTAAAAATAGCTATATTTTAGATTTATTATAAATTGTGTTTTGTTTGTTAATTTTTGTTTGTTATTTTGATATAGGCACTCATTTAGTCTAAATTTAGGGGTTTTTTGACCACAATAAATCGGGGGTAAGTTTTTTAGGGTTAAATTGTCAAGATCTGGACTGGGCTCTTCAAGCCCAATCCATAGAGCCCAAACTCAGGTAATTTCGATCAACCAGGGCCAAATTTGTCCAAGCGGTCGCCATTTTGCCCGCCATCTTGAAAAACTTACATTCGGCATAACTCTGGACTTGATGGTCGTAGAAAGCTGCCGTTTTGACATTTCTAATTGAGAAGACAATATACGTCCAGCCCACGTGATTTTCAGTGTTTTAGTGCTGGGGGTTTTTGGGACCCTGAAAGTCATTTTGCGCGATTTGGGGGGTGGAAACAAGGCAAACAAGTCCAAACTCGGATGTTTTACGACCATTGGAAGGGAAGTTAGCCCGGGTTCGAGACTGACTTTGACAGTTCTTAAACTGTCAGACAACACTTTAGACCCGGGTATCTCCTGAACCGGGGGTCGTGGAACGTTCGGATTTTCTTTGGGGACTTTGTCTTAGCCTTGCCTTTCTATTTAGTGTATTTTCAGGAGTTTTTGGGATCTGAAAATTTTCAGCCTGAAAACAGTACAGGTCGATAGATAAAGTCGGGGCAAGTTCGGGGAGCCCGGGCACGGTGGTTTTCAGGCAGAGGGTCTTGGAGAAAATTGCAAGTGACTAAGTTTTGGGCGCCATCTTGACTGGTGACCTGAATTTCGAATTGCTGTATCTCGGGAACCATTGGGGCCTGGGTCGCCGTGTTTGGGTTTGTCTGAAAGGGCTCGGGGAGACTCATTTTTTCGTTTATAGAGATTGACTCTACATAGAGTTCAACATTTTATTTTTATTTTATTTTTCATTTTTATTTAGAAAATTAGTTTGTAAGACAATTAATAGAGCAAGACTCTATAAAAGAACAACATTACGTATTTAGAACCACTGAAATTTGAACAAAACTGCATAAATCGGCTATCAAGCGTATTGGACTCACTGACGTTGCTCTCAATATTCGAATAGCATTTGTTAACCTTCAGTTAATTTGACAATAATTTTTGATAAGCATAACAGACAGATAATAAACCTCTTTTGATTGATTACTTGCTCATTTTACTTATACAGTTGACTGATACCCCCTTTACAGGTACCCAGTATTAATCATTTTGACCAAGCTATTTGATATTTTGTAACGTTTTCACAATGTTCGGTATCAGGACACCGGTTGTGAAAAAGACAAAGGATATGGAGGAGAGTCTGGATACTGGGAAGTCGCACAATGCACAGGAGGGTCCATCAGTGAGACGCAGCATTGGGGAGTGGGAGGCTGATAGGCCTAAGGCAGCACAGTCTTTCAAAACACCAACCCCACCGAAAAGGCCCCTTACGACTTCCCCGCCCAAACTCAAACCAAAGGTGACGATCTCGCAAGAGTTCAAGACTAGTGGGCAGAACTTGCCACAAGGAACAGAATCTATCTCACCAGCTGATTCGCAACCGATTCGTTATCATAATAGAACATCAGAGGCTAAAGCCTGTCTCACAAAGGCCAAAATTCAGTTGGTAAGTTCACGTAATCTTAAGAAGGAAATAAAGGATGAGATTTCCAAAGCGGTGGAGAGACTTTACCAACTGGTCAAAGAATCTGAGCTGGAAAAAACATCTGAGAAGAGTGGGAAATCAAAGGAGCCACGAAGTGGCAGGGAGACAGAAGATGAAGTGGAAACAGAGACGGCCAAGCTAAATAGAGAGCTTATTGACAAAATAACAGACCACAGCAAACAGATAGAAAAGAATAGGATAGAAATGGAACGTCTGAGAGAAGTAATGGAAAGGAAACAGACAGAAACTGAAGCACACGTGACCTACGCAAGCGTAGCAGCTGGTCCTTCAAAGAGACTACTTCCAGAGCATGCGACTGTGCACTCGGTAGTAATCACATCCACCGATAAAACTGAGACAGGTGACCAAGTCATGGAAAAGGTTAGGAAAGCAATGAACGCCAAGGATGAGGGTTTCCAAATTGATAAAATACGTAAGGCAAGAGATCACAAAATAATCCTCGGGTGCAAGACGAAGACTGAAGTAGACAGAGTTAGAAATAAAATTTGTAGAGAGGGAGTGAACCTTAGAGTAGAGGAGATAAAAAATAAAGATCCTCTAATCATTATTAAGAATGTCAACAAATACAACACCGAAGATGACATTTTAAAGGCGCTTCGTACTCAAAATAAAAACTTGTTAAAAAGTGTGAAAGAGGAAGATTACAGAGCAGCAATCAGGTATAAAAAGAAGGCACGGAATCCACATCAACAACACGTGGTGCTTAGTGTGTCCCCACAGGTCTGGAACCTTTTGACAACGGCAACTTGTGTCCATATCGACATACAGAGGTTGAAGGCAGAGGATCAGTCGCCGCTGGTTCAATGCTCACGATGTCTGGGTTATGGACATAGTAAGAAAACCTGCAATGAGGGGGAGGATAGATGTGCCCACTGCGGAGGCCCACACCTGCAAACAGAATGTGCTGACTACCTGGCAGCAGACGCACCAACATGCAGAAACTGCCAGAAAGCCAAAATGGACCACGTAGAGCATAACGCCTTCAGCCCTGATTGCCCTATCCGAAAAAAAGTGGGAAACCTTAGCAAGGTCCACTGTAGCCTATTGCTGAAGTTGATATGGGCAACAATGATAACAGCGCAACAATAGAACCAGAAGGTTACCAATATCGTGCAATACAGGCCAACCTGCAGAGATGCAAACATGCAACAGACGAGTTAATGATGGAAGCGGTGAAGAGGAGAGTTGCGTTTGCATTGTTGCAGGAACCATATACCGGGGCCAGCAGGAAAATGAAGTCCTACCAAGGTGTTCGGATACTGCAATGTGAAGGGAATATGGACAAAACCATCAAGTCTGCTGTTGCGGTATTCGACGACAACATTGATATTACCCAGTGCCCGACGCTAACAACAGAAAACATCATAGTGGCACGATTGAGAACTAAGGCCTGGGAAATTGTTGTCGTTTCGATATACTTGGAGGGGGACGGACAAATAGTGCTGGATATAGCAAATATCCAAAAAACGATGCGGGAAGTCGGAAATAAGCGCATGATACTGGGTGGGGACGTGAACGCCTGGAACATATGGTGGGGGAGTAGGGAAACGAATAGGAGAGGGGAGGAGTTGGCAGGGGCATTGGACGAAATGGGACTTCACATTCTAAACCGGGGATCCCAGCCCACATACGACTACCAAAGAGGAGGCAGAAGATACACAAGCTGCGTGGACATTACGGTATGTACAGAAGATATGCTTGGGAAAATTGCAAACTGGAGACTAGACGGAAACTTAACAGTGTCGGATCACAGAGCAATTCTGTTCGATGTCAACCTGGAAAGATCTAAAGGAATAGACATAAAAAGAACCACCAGAAAGTATAACACGAGGAAGGCAAACTGGTCAGAATTTAGAAAATACATTACACAAACCTGGCAAAGAAGTAATCTAAATTTAGAAAAAATAGCAAAAATAGAGACAGCAGAAGAACTAGAATGTAAAATAGTAGAATACACTAAAACTATAGAAGAAGCATGCGAACAACATATTCCAAAAACTAAATGCAAACAGAGAGCAGTATTGCCTTGGTGGACAGAAGAACTGACAAAAAAGAAGAAAGAGCTCAAAACACTGAAAAGACGTATTGCAAATGCTGCACAAATTCGTAGAGACATAGTCGTACAAGCATATCTTCAAGTGAAGGTGGAGTACCTGCAGCTTGCGGAAAAGGCCAGAACAACTGGCTGGAAAAAGTTCTGTGAAAAACAAGACAGGGAAAGAATGTGGGACGGAATATATAGGGTGATAGGACGCACAACAACCAGACAGGAGGACATCCCCCTTGTTTACAATGGCAGAGTCCTGGAAGGTGAGGAGTCGGCCAGGGCTCTGTCAGAGACCTTCTACCCCGAGGATGAGGCTCAGGCGGACAGTATAGCCCATAAACTGGTGAGGGAAAAAGCAGAGAAAGTGAATGAGGCCGAAGAAGGTGAGTCGTCTGATCCCTCATTCACCATGGAAGAACTCAAGTGGGCTACGGACAGCTTCAACCCCAAGAAGGCTCCGGGACTGGATGGGCTAACGGCGGATATCTGCAGAGCGGCCATCAGCTGGAACCCGGATCTATTCTTGGCACTGCTTAACAGGTGCCTTAGTCTTTCCCTCTTCCCCGCGGTATGGAAAGAAGCAGTGGTAGTGGTCCTGCGGAAACCCGGGAAAGATGATTATACCAAACCCAAATCTTACCGGCCTATTGGGCTCCTGCCGGTGTTAGGAAAGATTTGGGAGAAGATGTTGATACGGCGAGTCAGGTGGCATAGCATTGAGCACATGAGCGCTAGGCAGTATGGCTTCACACCGCAGCGCAGCACCGAGGACTCCCTCTATGACCTTATGAAACATATCCGAACAAAACTTAAAGAACGTAAGATAATAGTCATCGTATCGTTGGACATAGAGGGAGCCTTCGATAGCGCTTGGTGGCCTGCCATAAGATGTAGACTAGCAGAAACCAAATGCCCCAAAAATATCCGTAGAGTTTTGGACAGTTACCTGTCGAATCGAAAAGTCCGGGTTAGGTATGCAGGAGCAGAATTTTTGAAAATGACCACTAAGGGATGTGTCCAGGGATCCATCGGAGGGCCCACACTTTGGAACATGGTGCTGGACCCACTCCTTAAGGACTTGGAAGGGAGAGGTGATTACTGCCAGGCGTTTGCTGACGACGTTGTGTTGATTTTCTCCGGCGAGACTGCACTTGAGGTCCAGAGACAGGCTAATGCGGCTCTTAGCCGTGTCTGGGAGTGGGGTGAAGTGAATAAGCTTAAATTCGCGCCTCAGAAAACAAAGGCAATGGTTATTACTAACAGGCTTAAGCACGACACGCCGCTCTTGAGCATGGGAGGGGTTGACCTAGCCATGTCAAAAGAAATAAAAATACTTGGATTAACCATTGATAATAAGCTGACATTCAACACACACGTGGCAAACGTTTGCCGTAGGGCCATAAACGTTTACAAGCAACTGGCGAAAGCGGCCAAGGTAGAGTGGGGGATCTCGCCGGAGATAATCAGAACAATATACGTGGCAGTGGTGGAGCCTATAATAATGTATGCAGCAAGTGCCTGGGCCCCAGCGGTGAAGAAAGTAGGGACGAGGAAACACTTGAATGAAGTTCAACGCGGGTTTGTACAAAAAATGATCAAGTCGTATAGGACAACCTCACTAAACGCGGCATTACTGCTCTCAGGGATGCTTCCACTGGATCTAAGGATCAGAGAAGCAGCCTCACTTTATGAAATAAAGAAAGGACACTCCCTGAGAATAGTCGGCGATAGGAGAGTAGAGAACCCGATACCTTACACACACACACCACATCCAGCGACCCATAAGGATATCGAATTTAAATTAGTGGTGGACGATGCAGAGTTGGCTCAGCAAGAGGAAGCTAATTTTAAAATCTATACAGACGGTAGCAAAATCAATGGTAAAGTCGGTGCGGCAATATCCTTATGGGATGGTGCTGCAGAAATCAGAAATAAAAAGCTGAAGCTAGAACAATTCTGCACCGTTTACCAAGCGGAGCTACTGGCGCTGGTAAAGGCTACTGAAATGGTTCTAGGAAGATCCGGCGGAAGCTTCAATGTATATAGTGACTCTAGGTCAGCTCTTGAGGCGGTAACACGCGGTGTTTCCCTCCATCCCCTGGTTTTCGCAATAAGGCAAAATATCCTAAAAATATCAGAACAGGACAAAATAATTAGATTATTTTGGATTAAGGCACATGTGGGGCTGGAGGGAAATGAAAGAGCTGACGAATTGGCGAAAGAGGCAGCTATTGGATTGAAGACCAAACCGGATTATGATAGATGCCCGGTATCCTTTATCAAGCGACAGATCCGGGAGGACACGCTGGAGGAATGGCAGCTTAGGTACACGACAGGGACTACCGCGTCAACAACGAAAATGTTCTTTCCCGATGCCTTAAAGGCTTATAAATTAATTAATAAGTTGCCACTTAATCCGCTACTAATACAAGTGTTAACGGGACACGGCGGATTCTCTGAGTACTTGAATAGGTTCAAGCGCAAGGAGAGTCCGGCGTGCCCCTGTGACACAGGTAAAGACGAAAATGTAGAGCATTTGTTAGTAGAGTGCCCAATTTACGCAAAACAAAGGCTTAACCTGGAAATGAAAATAAATAAAAACATGGAAAAAGAAAATTTGTCAGAAATTATAGCAAAGATCTAAGAGGTGATTTTATAGAGTTTTGCGAAGAAATTGCCAAAAAAGTAATTGCACGAAATAAAACGTAGCACATATAGGTGTAACTGATTATATAATGTAATATATAATAAAAGTTAACCGAATCTGTAAGTAAAAAAAAAAAAAAAAAAAAAAACTTTATAAAACTAATAATGTATTAAGACAAAGCAAACACAGAATGTAGAGCAATAACGACAGGAAAGCCATAAGCAATTAAGCATCATGAATGTTTAGTAACATAGTAAGTAGAGATTAAGGAATACAGATAAATAGAGCATAAGCACTTGTCTCTCTTATAGAGCACAGAAAAATTGAAAGAAGAACTAGAAAAAAGTAGTGTGTAGAGATAGTTTAAGGACAGGGCCCTTTAAAAATATGTACTTTAGATTTAATGAGATAGAGCAAAGGCACTGGTTTCCCCATGCCAGTGGTTATATAGAACGAGCAGGAGTGGTTTTTAGCCGGTAAGAGTCCGGCACTGCCACGACTGCCCTAGTAGGTAGTTAGTAGGGCAGTCGTGGCGTCCATGAGGATTTTCCACCCTGCTGGTACTTTTTTAACCGATTCGTGTCGTGTTTACCACCAAAATGTGCAGAAAAATACGGTCTATCAATTGGTCATAATAGCAAAACTGTGAGTGCCTGAAAAGAGCGGAAAAACGCTGAAAAGTGAAAATTTTCAAATAATTTAATTTCAAAATGAAACGCTGCGAGAACTAGATCGGTGACACCATCATTTTTTTATGCTAAACAAGGCGTCTTGCTGACGCCCACCTCTCGGAGCTTCTTCCCGATTTTTCCGGGCCAAGCGCTTGGAGAAAATTTGGAAAAACCTTAAACCACGTGGCCACGTGCAACAGGTTCCAGTCGAGTTTCACAGACACCTCCATATGGTTTCAAGAGAAGACATCGAGTCCATCACGATACCGCTTCGTATTTCAAGAAGGGTGAAATTACTCCAAAGATATTAGGTTTTAAAATTTTACAAAAATTTCTAAAATCTTTATTTTATTAATTGGCGCGATGACCCCCAATTTTTTGTCTAGAATCGTAAGTGCCTTATCAACCCCTACGTCAGTGTAAAATTTCAGCTGTTAATCTTTAATAGTTTTGAAGATATAAATTTTTTAAATTTAGGGGTTGTTGTGAGGGGTACGAAATAGGGTCTTTTTAACTTCGGAACTTCCAGTTAAAAATAGCTTAGATTAGATATAACATTATTTTCTAGTTTTTTAAGATTTTTATTGTGTCGGTTTTGTGCTGTGCTTGTTTTTAGCTGAATTAGAGGGTTTTTTCGCTAGCATAATTCGGGGGTAAGTTTTTCAGGAACGAAATTGTAAGATTTGCACTGGGTATTTCAAGCCCTATCCAACGAGCCCAAATTCGGGTATTCTCCGACAACGGGGGCCAAACTTACACAATCAGACGCCATTTTGGGCGCCATCTTGAAAATCTTACGCCTTATGTAACTTTTGAATGCGTGATCGTAGAGAGTTGCCGTTTGCACAGTTGCATTTGAGAATAAAATACCCATCCCAAGTAGCTATTTTTATTGTTTTTCAGGAACTGAAAATTTTCAGCCTGAAAACTAGACAGGGGCATAGATTGAGTCAGGCCCAGTCAGAAGAGCCCAAGCACGGTAGCATTCGGATAACTGGTTCTGTAGTAATTAACAGTCCACCTACTTACGATCGCCATCTTGAATCGGTAGTCGAAATTGTAAACTGCTGTGACTCTGGAGCCTTTCGTGATAGAGGTCTGGTGTTTGGGCTTGTCTGAGAGGGCTCGACGAGAGCTATTAGTTAAGAGGTTTGGTTTGACGTGATTTTTTTTTTTTTTTTTTTTTTTTTTTTCCCACGGGTTATCACGTCACATAGTATTAGATAGTATTAAGACGGGGTTTATTGACCGTAAAATTAGAAATAAATTATTGTATTATTAGGAATAAGACCTGGGTTTATTAACCCATTTTAGATATATCTCGTATTAAATTGTTTTTGTTTCGACCTCTTTTATTACCCCCCTTTACAGGGATAGGACACTCTGTATACAATCAAGACTTGGGGTTTATTGACCCTAAAATTTGAAAAGATTAGAAATAGGACCTGGGTTTATTGACCCAACATTTTTGATCTGTGATATTGTATTTAATTGTAACTAAATTTTATTGACTAATTATTAATCAATAATATTGATTATAGTGACGAATTATTTCTCCTCCGACTGACTGAAATTTTATCATTACAATTTTCCTGTGTTTTATTCTTTCTTAACTCATTTTATTTCTATTTGTTTTGTTATTTTTAAATTTTGTAACTAATTTTGTTTTTGTAATCTTGAACAAAGGGAGTTTAGCTTACAAGGGATAGATCTGCCTTGACCCGGCGACCATGTTTTGCACCGCTCGCTCGCCGGCCCAGAAGGAGACACTGAACAGAGCCTCAACAGGAGAGGCTTCCACTTCCAAGGACGGTCAGGTGAGAAAGAGCGCGGGGGAAATCGAGCTAAGGATAGCCTCAACTAAATCGCCCCAGGGCTCAGTGGGTTCAATCAAACCGACTGACAGAATGACGAACAGGACAAAAGAGGGTCAAGTAAAGACGAGTGACAGACAGCAGCATAAGCTAGGGCAGAAACCTATTCAGACTACAGCCACTATCAACGTGGAACCAAAAGGGAACGATAGTCGAAAAGACTCTGAAAAAACTTTTAGTAGCAGGGGCAGAGAGGCACAATCATGGTACCAGAAGGCCATGAAAAAGATGGATGAGAGTGGGAATCTTCGGAAGGACATAAAAGCGACGGTACTGGAAGCGCTGGAGAACATGTCTCGTCTCGTCAGAGACGCTGAACAAGGGAAACCATATGGGGACGGAAAGAGGAAAGAAACGTTGCAGGAAATAATGTTGGAAGGAGCAAAGGAGGAAGTAGAAAAAGTGGAGAAGGAAAGTAAGGATAGAGAAGCAATAGAAGGAAAGGATAAGATGGTTGAACTAATAAAAGGACATACCAAGCTACTTAAGGAAAACAAGGCAGAGATGGTAAAGCTAAAGGAGTTGCTACAGACAGTACAGGAGAAGGAAATAGATTGGGAAGGAGGGAAAGAGAAATCTACAGACAAGTACATGCAGCTCCTGAAAGAAAATAAGAAGGAAATTAGTAAGTTGAAAGAAGAAATAGAGAGGCAATATGAGGAAAGAAAAACTTACGCTGGAGTGGTGGCTGCTCCACCCAAAGGGAAACCAATAGCTGGGGCAACCATATACTCTGTGGTGGTCAGCTCTAAAGACGAAATGGAGACAGGAGAGCAAGTGCTCGAAAAGATTAGGACGGCGGTGAATGCAAGGGAGGAAGGAATACAAATAGAAAATATTAGGAAGGCCAAGGATAGAAAAGTTATTATAGGATGTGGGACAAAAGAGGAAATAGGAAGGGTTAGGGATAAATTAGAAAAAGCGGGGAAAAATTTTAATGTAGAGGAAGTCGTTAACAAAGATCCACTCCTGATCCTGAAAGAGGTCTTAAAAATCAACACGAATGAGGACGTAATTAGAGGGATAAAGAAGCAGAATGGTCACCTACTCAGAGGATTGAAAGAAGGTGAAGATAGGCTGGAAGTGAAATTTAGGAAAAGGGCTAGAAACTCACTCACCGAACACGTGGTTGTAAAGACATCACCCGAAATATGGAGGCGTTTCATTGATGCCGGAGCAATCCACATTGACATGCAAAAGATCAAGGTGTTCGATCAGTCACCTCTGATCCAGTGTGCAAGGTGCCTCGGGTATGGCCACAGCAAGCGCTTTTGCCGCGATTCCACTGCGGAGGCCCGCACCTGAGAACAGACTGTATAGAGAAGCTGAGTGGACACCCGCCAAGCTGCATAAACTGTAAGAACGCAAAGCTAGAGCGAGTGAATCACAACGCCTTCAGTGAGGAGTGTCCTGTTAGAGGGCGTTGGGATGCACTGGCTAGAGCCGCGGTGCAATATTGCTGAGGGCACCCATATGGAAATAACTAGAAATAATTATACACAAGCAACCGGTAGCTATCAAGTCCTGCAGTCGAACCTGCAACGAAGTAAGTTGGCAACCGCAGAAATTATAAAGGAAGCAGGGAACAGGAAGGTCTCCTTTGCACTCGTACAAGAGCCCTATATTGGAGCGGTGGGGGAGATGAGAAGTTACCCCGGTGTAAGAGTGGTGCAGTGCAACACGAGGGCAGGAGATTCCTGCAACAAGGCAGCTGTACTCGTCTTCGATGAGACAATCGACGTCACCCAATGTCCCACGCTGACAACGGAGAATATTGCTGTTGCCAAGTTGAAAACGAGTGCCTGGGAAATTGTGGTGATATCGATCTACCTCGAGGGAGACAGACCGTTGGAGCCCTATGTAGAGCGGATCACAAAGATCGTACAGGAGATCGGTACGGAGAACGTTATCTTGGGAGGTGACGTGAACGCTTGGAACACATGGTGGGGAAGCAGAGAAGTGGATCACAGGGGAGAAGAGGTAGCGGGCATGCTTGACGACCTAGACTTGCACTTATTAAACCAAGGACTCGAACCCACGTTCGATACTTACAGAGGAGGAGTCAGGTATTCAAGTAACGTCGACATAACAGCATCCTCAGCAGCCATCCTAGGACGCGTCAATAACTGGAGAATAGCCACTGATATCACTGTCTCCGATCATGCGACAATCCTGTTCGAGCTAAAGTTAGAAAAGTCAAAAGGAATAGCTATTAAGAGTAGTACAAGAAAATTTAACACTAAGAAGGCAAATTGGGGCCAGTTTCGTGAGAAACTTTCCCAAATTTGGAAAGCAGAAAAACTAAATAATGAGGAAATAGAAAAAATTAGTGAAATTACAGAATTAGAAATTAAAATAAATAAATACATAGATACAATAGACACAGTTAGCTCAGAAACGATACCGAAGATAAAGAATAAAAATCGAACAGGATTGCCATGGTGGACAGAGGAACTGGATAAAAGAAAGAAGGAGGTGGCAAGGAAAAAGCGCAGAATATCGTGCGCATCAGCAACGCGTCGACGGTGGGTGGTGGAGCAGTATCTCAAGGAAAAGGAAGAGTACCTGGCGGAGGCACAAAAAGCCCAGACCGCCAGCTGGAAAACCTTCTGCGAGAAGCAAGAGAAGGAGTCGATGTGGGACGGCATATACCGTGTTATCAACAACACTGCCAGTCGCCATGAGGATGTGCCGCTTGTCCTGGATGGTAGGGTTCTTGAAGGTGCCGAGTCCGCAAGCCTCCTGGCGAAAACCTTCTACCCGGAGGATAAACTTGAGGAAGACAACGCAGACCACAGACTCACCAGAAACATAGCAGACAGCATAAATGTAGGGGAACATGATGACCCATGTGACCCCCCATTTACAGCAGAAGAACTGATGTGGTCTGCGGCCAGTTTTAATCCAAAGAAGGCCCCTGGACCCGACGGCTTCACAGCGGACATCTGCAGGACAGCAATATCGCTGAACCCAGAACTGTTCCTTGCTCTAATAAACAAGTGCCTCGCCCTGCACCACTTCCCGGCCGCGTGGAAAGAGGCTGCTGTTGTGATCCTTAGAAAGAGTGGAAAATCCAACTACACTGTTCCCAAGTCATACCGGCCGATTGGCCTTTTGTCGGTACTTGGGAAGATATTCGAAAAATGGTCATAAAACGGATAAGGTGGCACACCCTCGCCAAGACCAATAACATGCAATATGGATTTACACCACAGCGCAGTACGGAGGACTCCCTCTATGTCATGATGAAGTACATTAGAGAGCAACTGGAGAAAAAGAAAATAATACTAGTAGTGTCACTTGACATAGAGGGGGCCTTCGACAACGCTTGGTGGCCAGCCATTAAATGCAGGCTAGCGGAGGTTGGTTGTCCGATCAATTTAAGGAAACTGGTTGATAGTTACTTGGATGGGAGGAAAGTGAGAGTAAGGTATGGGGGGGCGGAAAGTTTGAGGGACACAGAAAAGGGGTGTGTGCAGGGCTCGATAGGAGGTCCAACTTTTTGGAATCTCTTGTTGGACCCTCTACTGAGCGAACTGCAACAGATGGGAGAACACGTGCAAGCTTTTGCGGATGACGTGGTTCTGATTGTCTCGGGAGACAGTGGTTCAGAAGTCCAGAGACGCGCCAACGTGGCTCTCGGGCATGTTCAGGGATGGGGTGTCAAAAATAAGCTCAAATTTGCGCCAAGTAAGACACAAGCAATGGTGGTGACACGCAAGCTTAAATATGACACCCCGGCTCTGTCCATGGGCGGGGTACAGGTTGGCGTGTCAAAAGAGGTCAAAATTCTTGGCCTGACGATTGACGATGGACTCACGTTTAACACACACGTGTCGAATGTGTGCCGAAGGGTGCTGGGTCTCTATCGTCAGTTGTCTAGAGCCGCAAAGATTCATTGGGGATTAAACCCCGAGATAATCAGAACCCTGTACGTGGCAGTAGTAGAACCCGTTCTGATGTACGCCTCCAGCGCATGGGCACCAGCTACGAGGAAATTGGGAGTGAGGAAGCAGCTTGATGCAGTGCAGCGTGGCTTTGTGCGTAAGATCACCAAGGCGTACCGAACTGTCTCTCTGCACTCGGCCTTGGCACTCTCCGGGTTGCTTCCTTTGGATCTTAGGATCCGGGAAGCAGCACTTCTCTATGAGGTAAAGAAGGGTTACTCCCGGGGGGTGATAGGGGATCGGGAGGTTGAGAGACCGGTAGCTTTTACGGCCATACCGCACCCAGCCGAACAGATGAGCCTGACGTTCGAGAAACTGGAGAACGGTGTAGAACGACTACAGAACGTGGAAGATATATATACAGATGGCTCAAAGATAGAGGGAAAAGTGGGAGCAGCTCTGTCACTGTGGAGAGAGGAGCGGGAGGTCTGCACCCACAAAGCGAAACTGGAGTCCTTCTGCACCGTCTACCAGGCGGAGATGTGGGCCTTGTACAAGGCCACTGAATTGGCGCTCAAACGGGCCACGCAACATACGCGAATCTTTTGTGACTCGAGGTCGGCACTCGAGACAGTCGTTGATGGATCCTCCCTCCATCCCCTAGCTGTCCAAATTAGAAATGTAATGAAAACAGCTCAATTACGCGCCCAGAATATTAAACTATTCTGGGTGAAAGCTCACGTGGGATTGGAGGGAAATGAGAGGGCCGACACTCTTGCGAAAGACGCGGCTCTTAAGAGTAAGAAGCGGGCCGACTATGATCAGTGTCCGATTTCATTCGTCAAGCGACAGATCCGTCTGGACACGCTTGATGAATGGAATCGTTGCTATAAGGATGGCCATACTGCGGGAGTCACGAAACTTTTCTTCCCGAATGCGATGGAGGCTTACCGAATAGTAAAGAAAGTAAAATTGGATCCGATCTTAGTGCAGGTTTTCACGGGGCACGGCGGATTTTCCCAATACTTACACCGTTTTAAATGCAAGGAGAGTCCGAAGTGCATCTGCGATGAAGAAAAGGAAGAAACGGTAGAGCACCTAATATTAGAGTGCCCAGTAAATAGTGCCGATAAGCTAAAGGTAGAAACAGAAATGGAAACCGTGGTCAGGGCAGATAACATCAGCCATATAATGAAGGATAGTAAAATGAGAAATATATTTATAAAATACTGCAAAACGATAGCTATAAGGTGCATTGTTAGAAACAAGTAGCCATGATAACTACGTGTATAAAGAGTAACTCTGCAGTTATAGATACACGCCCAGTGAAGGCCGCTTTTCGAAGAAATTTCTGTTTTGTACGTATTAAATATTATTTGTGTTTGAGAAATTATTTACCCCATGTTGTAAAAGAAACAAGACAAAATATATAAATAGAGGCTAGATGGTCTATCCCGACCTCGAGTGAGAAAGATGTGATGGATAAAAGAAAGATCTAGAATGAAGAATAAAAGTACGAGAGGTATGCTTGCGAGAACTAGTATGAAAGAGTAAAAATATACTGCATACTAATGACTCCGATAACGTCGGAGGAGAATTGTAAAAAAAAAAAAAAATTTTTTTTTTTTAACCTAACCTAACCTAACCTAACCTAACCTAACCTAACCTAACCTAACCAATTATTTCAGACCTTTTACATACATCAAACATACAACTGTCGTACATTTTTGAACGCGGCTCAGTGAGCCCTATACGAGTATCACAAAATATTTGACAATTTTCCAAAAGAAAACTATTTATTTAGGAAAAACCAATTTTCAATTTATTCTAAACTCAAAAATTTTATAACAGCCTTCCTATTTGACCTAAGTCTGTTCTGGAAACGCCAACGGACGCGCATTCGCTCGTTCTACGGGATACCTGTAACAGAAAAGTCAAATTAGGTCCTTTTTCAAAATTTGTTTTCGAAATTTTCATAAAAAATCACATTTTTCACAAGTTTTTCGGCCATAACTCCCGTTCCCGACGTCCGATCCGGACCGGGTTTACGTCATAGTATAGGACTCCGTGCCTTCTGTGCGTGTGCACCGCAAAAAACGAACCCTTCATAGGACCCGGGGCCCTGGGACGAAGGCAACGAAGGAACAGGAGTGGGTTTTTAGTCAGTAAGAGTCTGACACTATCTCGCGCTCCGCCCAAGAGCGGGGATGTCATTAGGATGATTTTCCCACCCAATAAAAAAAAAAAACCCTTCATAGGAAAATTTTACACCCGACGGTTTAAAACGTTAAAACTTGCAATTTTCCATACATTCTCTTTAGAACAACCCCTACATTAACGAGCTATCCCTAATATTCCCGAAAAATTTTATCATCTCCTGTACGGGACGCTTAGGTTTATCTCCCAGTAGAAAACCAGCAGCGAGTCTCGCAGGGTTCCGCGGGGAAGTTCGAAAACGTTAAATTCATAGTTCTATAGATCTATATAGGTATAACCAAAAATCTACTTACCAGAGCGTTGTTTTTGAGAACTTTAATTATTTCAGACCTTTTCCATCAAGCGAATATACAACTGTTATACATTTTTGAACGCGGCTCAGTGAGCCCTATACGATTATCGCTAAATTTTTGACAATTTTCCAAAAGAAAACTATTTACTTAGGAAAAACCAATTTTCAAGTTATTCAAAATTCAAATTTTTTATAACAGCCTTCCTATTTGACCTAAGTCTGTTCTGGAAACGCCAACGGACGCGCATTCGCTCGTTCTATGGGATACCTGCAACAGAAAAGTCAAATTAGGCACATTTCCAAAATTTATTTTCGAAATATTCTAAAAAATCCCATTTTTCACCAGTTTTTCGGCCATTACTCCCGTTCCCGACGTCCGATCCGGACCGGGTTTACGTCATAGTATAGGACTCTGTGCCCGCTGTGCGTGTGCACCGCAAAAAACGAACCCTTCATAGGGAAATTTTACACCTGACGGTTTAAATCGTTAAAACTTGCCAATTTTCATACATTCTCTTTAGAACAACCCCTGTATTTTACGCCCGCCCACCCACCCTATTGAAAATAAGAGGAATTGGGGAATTTTCTTTTACACGTTTATATAACGGGGGATAGCGAGACCTTCCGTTATATATACTTGGACCCTTGACGGAAGCCTCTATTGAGGACTTTGTTTTAATTTTAGTTTAGTTTTTAAAATATTGACACCTCTTTTGACTTTTTAATATTAAGGACTTACTGATCCCCCCTTTACAGGGATCAGTACATTAGGTTAAGCTCAAAACATTTTAATTTTAATTACAATAATTATTATTTTATCTTTTTTTTTTTTTTTAAATTATTTATTTATATTTACTCCTCCACTATGTTCCTCTCCAGGACCCCTGCAAAAAAGACCACCGCGGGTTCCCAAGTCTCTCCATCAAACCCGGCACTATCCATCACCTTCGAAAGGGAATTCTCCCCTCCCAGTGCTTCAACTCAGGTCTCAAGTGTGAGGCGAAGCATTGGTGAGTGGGAAAATGGAAAGATGGCGGCGGAATCCCAGCCCCTTTCTTCAGCCGCTTCGCACTCACCCAAGAAGGCAGCCCTGACCGTGACGGCACTCCCAGAAGTCCACAAAGCGCGCCACGTCTCAGGCGGACAGCAAGGCTGTGGCGCGTCGAACTTCTACTGAGACGCTGGGAGCATCACCAGGGACAAGCCAGCTGCAGCCAAACAAACCCTCCGATCGAGTGACCGAGGCTCGGAACTGCCTTCTGCGCGCGAAGTCGCACCTTGGCGATTCGCGCAATTTGCGGGCAGACCTTAAAGCCGGGATCACTCAATCAGTGGAAAGGCTGTACCAGCTGGTGAAGGAGGAAGCGGCGGCTGCTGTAAAAGTTAAGGGGGCTGAGCTGTTGAGGGAGGAGGGCTTTAAGGCATCACCCCCGCCAGAAGCACCAAAGAGCCTGCCGGAGGTAAACTCGCTGCTCGCTTCACTAGCGGAGCATAGCGCGCTGGTGAAGGAGAGCAGCGAGAAGATGGAGAAGCTGCGGCAAGCGATGGAGAGACAGGGGGAACTGTTGGAAAAGACGGCCACCTACGCGAGTGTTGCGGCGGGTCCACCGAAAAGGCAGACCCCAGGAAGGACCGCGCTGCACTCGATAGTGGTGACGTCCAAGGAAGAAGGGGACACAGGAGAGGAAATCATAAATAAAATTAGAGAGGCTGTCAAAGCCAAAGATGGGGGAGTTGAAATTGAACGCGTGCGAAAGGCAAAGGACAGGAAGATTGTTATGGGATGTAGGTCGGTCGAGGAAAGGGATAAAGTACGAGAAAGATTAGAGAAGGCAGGAGATCACCTCGTTGTCGAGGAGGTGAAAAACAAAGACCCACTGCTGGTTTTCCGTGGCGTCCTCCGCATCTACTCTGACGAGGAAGTGCTGGGGGCGCTACGCAATCAAAACCGGGATGTCTTTCGCGGCCTTGACAACGGGGAGGACCGACTCGTGATAAAATATAAAAAGAACTCCAGGAACCCCCAGACCCAGAACGTGATAGTCAGCACGTCCCCGACTATCTATAACAGGATGCTCGATAAGGGAAGAGCGCGTATAGATCTTCAGACCGTCTTCGTTGACGACCAGTCGCCACTGGTGCAGTGCACGAGGTGTTTAGGGTACGGGCATAGTCGGCGACTCTGTAAAGAACCAGCCGACTTATGCAGCCATTGCGGAGGCCCACACCTGCGTGCAGAGTGTGCCCAGTGGCTAAAGGCGGATTGCCCAAAATGCCACAACTGCGTCAAGGCGAGGATGGAGAAGACGGACCACAACGCGTTCAACCCCGAGTGTCCTGTTCGAGTCAGGTGGGACAAGCTAGCACGTGCGTCCGTCGCTTACTGGTAAGGTGGTCCCAGTGGACACACTGGCGCACAAAATACTCCAGGTTAATCTTCAAAGGAAGAGACTGGCGACCCATGAGCTTATGATCGAGGCCGAACAGCGCAAAGCCACCGCAGCGCTGATCCAGGAGCCCTATGTGGGCAACGCTAAAAGGATGAGCGGGACCAGAGGCGTCCGAATCTTCCAGAGCACCAGGCAAGGAGAAGGGACTGTCAAAGCGGCCATAGCTGTGTTTGACCCAAAACTCACCGTTAGACAGTACCCAGAACTCACCACGGACAATATCGTCGTGGTGGGGATCCGAACCGGTGCCTGGAAACTAACTCTGGTCTCGTTCTACTTCGAGCCAGAACAGCCCCTGGGGCCATACCTGGACACCCTTAGGAAGGTGGAGCGCGAGGTCGGCCCGCATAAGCTCATTGTGGGAGGAGACGCCAACGCCTGGAGTGTTTGGTGGGGCAGTAGTGAGACCAATGGCAGAGGCGACGAGATGCTGGGAGCTCTCGACCAGCTTGGACTGCAAATACTCAACAGAGGGGAAACTCCAACCTTCGACGTAGTTCGTGGTAACAGGCGTTACACGAGCTGCGTCGACGTCACAGCCTGCACATCGGATATGCTGTCGGTGACCGACGGCTGGCGTGTCGTCGATGACCTGACGGGGTCGGACCACAACGGCATAGAGTTCTTTATTAACCTCGAAAGGTCTGTGGGTATCACGGTGCACCGGACTACCAGGCTCTACAACACCAAGAAAGCAAATTGGGGCCAGTTTCGTAAGAAACTGGCCCAGATTATGCTAAACAGCAAAATAACTGCAGACCTGTCCGATCAGATCGACAGTGTGCATAAGTTAGACCTGGTAGTCGAGGAACTCACGACGGCGGTACAAGACGCCTGTACCAAAGTGATACCCAAGAAGAAGACTGTAGAGAAGTTAACCGTGCCGTGGTGGTCTGATGAGCTCGCCAGCCTGAAAAGGCAGGTGGTCACCAAAAAGCGGAGGATCCGTTGTGCAGCGCCGGTTCGTAGACCAAAGGTTGTTGAGGAGTACCTGAAACAGAAAGAAGAGTATGAAAAAGCAGTAGTCAAGGCGCAGGTCGAGAGCTGGAAGGGTTTCTGTGAGAAACAAGACCGAGAAGGCCTGTGGGAAGGAATATACAGGGTGATCCGGAGGACAGAAAAGAGAGAGGAGGACATACCGATGGTGAGGGATGCAAAGACTTTAGACCCCGAAGAGTCAGCGAGGTACCTAGCACAAACGTTTTACCCGAAAGACCGTCCGGAGGGGGATAACGAGGAGCACAAAAAGGTGCGGCAAAGAGCGGAAGAGGTGAACGGGGGGAACCAAGTTGAACCCTGGGATCCACCGTTCAACCCCAAAAAAGCCCCCGGTTCCGACGGTCTGACGGCGGACGCGTGGGGCCACGCGATCCATTCAGACCCAGACCTAGTTCTGCGCTTGATGAACAAGTGCCTGGCGTATGGATACTTTCCACGGTCCTGGAAAGAGGCAACAGTCGTTGTGCTCCGCAAGCCCGCGAAAGAAGACTACACCACTCCGAAATCATACAGGCCGATTGGTCTTTTGCCTGTACTCGGCAAGATATACGAGAAGATGCTCGTGGCCCGACTCAAGTTCCATTTGTTACCCAGGATGAGTACTCGCCAGTACGGCTTCATGCCCCAAAAAAGCACTGAGGATTCCCTCTATACACTCATCGGGCGCATTCGTGGCAGACTCAAAGCAAAGAGGCTTGTCACGATTGTGTCCTTGGACATAGAGGGAGCCTTCGACAGCGCTTGGTGGCCGATCATACGAGTGCGTCTGGCTGAGGAAAAGTGTCCTGTGAACTTGAGAAGGGTCTTCGATAGTTACTTGTCCGAGAGAGTGGTGAAAGTCAGGTACGCGGGAGCGGAGCATAAATCCAGGACCGAGAAGGGATGCGTCCAGGGGTCCATCAGTGGTCCCATATTATGGAACGTGGTGCTGGACCCGCTGATTAAGGAGCTAGAGAGTATGGGGGTCTACTGTCAGGCGTTTGCGGACGATGTCGTCCTTGTGTTCGATGGGGAGACGGCGCTTGAGGTCCAAAGGGATGCCAATGTCGCCCTGGAGTACGTGCGCGCATGGGGTGTCGCAAACAAGCTTGAGTTTGCCCCGCACAAAACCAAAGCTATGCTGATAACGCGCAAACTTAAGCATGATACCCCATGCCTCAGAATGGGCGGGGTGGACATTGGCATGTCTGAGGAAATAAAACTGCTAGGACTCACCATCGACCACAAGTTGACTTTTAACACCCACGTCGCAAATGTTTGTTCCCGAGCCATCGGTATTTATAAGCAGTTATCGAGAGCCGCAAGGGCCAGCTGGGGTCTACATCCTGAGGTCATCCGCCGTATTTATACAGCTGCAGTCGAACCCATCATCCTGTACGCGGCGAGTGCATGGTCGCCGGCCGCAACCAAAATTGGAGTCCAGAAGAAACTGAACGCCGTCCAGAGGAGCTTCGCACAGAAGCTGTGCAGAGCCTATCGCACGGTCTCCTTACACTCGGCACTGGTGCTGGCTGGGATACTCCCTCTCGACCTCCGAATCCGAGAGGCTGCCTCACTCTATGAGGCAAAGAGGGGGTTACCCCATCCAGCGCTGGGAGACAGGGAGATCGAGCGGGTGGCATCGGCACTAGAGATGCCACATCCAGCGGCGCAGAGGTCCATTGAACTGCGACGCCTGGTGGACGAGGAGCAATATAATGACCACTGCAACTACGCGGTGAGAATCTTCACAGACGGCAGCAAAATTGAGGGCAAGGTCGGGGCGGCACTGTCCGTGTGGACCGACCAGGCCGAAGTAAAGTCCCTCAAGCTTGCGCTGCCGTCTTATAGTACCGTCTACCAGGCTGAGCTTCTTGCCCTCTGCGAAGCGGCGAAGGAAGTCCTCCGAAGAACCGAGACGGCGTTCGCTATCTACAGTGACTCAATGGCAGCTCTCCAAACCGTCGTGAACCCCGAAGCCCTCCACGCCCTCGCAGTGGAAACAAGGGACGCCATCCGCCGCAGCAGTATCCAGAACAAGAGCGTCTCCTTGTTCTGGATCAAAGCTCATGCGGGGCTGGAGGGTAACGAGAGAGCCGACTCGCTCGCAAAGGAGGCTGCCTTGAGGTATAAGCGGCAACCCCACTACGACAAATGCCCGGTTTCATTCGTTAAGCGAATGATCCGTATGGATACGCTGGGCGAATGGAACCGGAGGTATCGTACTGGGGAAACGGCGGCCACGACGAAGTTATTCTTCCCATGCGCGATCGATGCGTACAGGACGGTGCGGAAGATAGGGATGACCCAGGAGCTGACCCAGGCCCTAACGGGGCACGGTGGGTTTGCCGAATACCTGACTCGTTTCAGGTGCAAGGAGAATCCAGCGTGCACCTGCGACCCCGACAAACAGGAGACAGTCCTCCATCTCCTAACGGAGTGTCCTGTGTATTCCTCCCACAGGCACGATTTAGAAATGAGAGTCGATTTGCCAGTAAATAAAAATAATCTTTGCCTCTTATTAAGCGACCGAAAGACGAGAAAATTCTTTACAGAATATATAATAAAAATTGTTCAATCTGCGAATAGACGGAACAAATAACTTACATCTGACATAATTATAAGTAAATTTTGTTATTGTATATTACTAGAATTTATTTATTTTATAAGAAATTATGACAACAATTTAATAATGATTTAATATTATAAATGAAATTTTTAACAACTATTTTTTGAAGAATTATTTTTATCTATATTTTACAACGTACAATTTAAAATAACAATAACAGAAATCAAAAGCCTACAGCCCCTAACAACAACCCTGCAAAACTTGTGCAGCAGGGGCTTTTCGCATGGCAGGAGTGTGGTTTTAGCCGGTAGGAGTCCGGCACTGTCCAGACTGTTCTCATTGAGGAGCAGTCTGGGCGTCCATGATGGATTTCCCACTGCTGCCACAAAAAAAAAAAAAAAAACCTAACCTAACCTAAAAAAGGAGGAGGTTCTCAATTCGGATGTTTGTATTTTTTTTTATGTTTGTTCGCGCATAACTTCATCGCTTGCCAACCGATTTGAAAAATTCTTTGTTTGTTGGAAAGGATATACTTCCCAAATGGTTCCATAGTCACCAAGCCAGGATCTGATGATGGAATATTGGCGAAATCGAGGGAAGTCGGTTATTTTTGTTTTGTAAAAAGTATTTTATAATAATAAATAAATAGAATGTTATTTATGTAAATTTCGAAAACAAATTTTGAAAATGTACCTAATTTGACTTTTCTGTTACAGGTATCCCGTAGAACGAGCGAATGCGCGTCCGTTGGCGTTTCCAGAACAGACTTAGATCAAATAAGAAGGCAGTTATTAGATTTTTGAGTTTAGAGTAAATTGAAAATTGGTTTTTCCTAAATTAATAGTTTCCTTTTGGAAAATTGTCAAATATTTTTCGATAATCGTATAGGGCTCACTGAGCCGCTCAAAAATGTATGACAGTTGTATGTTTGCTGTATGTAAAAGGTCTGAAATATTTCGGTTAGGTTAGGCTAGGTTAGGTTAGGTTAGGTTAGGTTTTTTTTCTCAGGGAAAGTAACATTCCACACACCCGAAGACGACCCGATAGTCGTTGGTGGTGACGGTATTGCATTAAAGGTGCGATATGTAACTTATCAAAATAAACTTATTAAGTATTATAAACAATTTGTTTCATAATATACACACATTTTGTAACATTGATAACAATTGAGTTGTTACCAGTTTATTATGATAAATATATTATTATTATTACTATTATTATTTTACGACTATGGATTTAGGGTTGGTGGGTAGGATTTGGGTATTGGACTCTTGTTGATCTGCCGCCTAGAGTCTTCACTAACCCCATCAGAGCTTCCACGACTGCGGTGTCTCGATGCTGCATGGCCGTCTTAAGGTTGTATTCGACGACCACTTTAGAAGGCGCATCCATCGCTTTCCGGGCGAAACGGCCCGTGGCATCATCGGCGTCGTCGGTGTAGTACACACAGCTGACCGTGTGTCTTGACACTGCAACAACTGCATGGGAGATGCTGTCGTGGATCTGGAGCCTCCTTGACTTGGTGTTAATTATAATAACGCTGTCGCAGGTCAACCCCTGAGCTGCGTGGATGGTGAGGATGCGCGACCCCTCGCCAGACCCATAGCCCTGGTCGGCAAGAGAGACTCTCTCTTCCTGCGTATGGACCAAGAATAAGGTGTTCTGGGCGGTTAGCGGTATTCGCGCTCCCGTGAACCTTTCTACTTTCAGAGAGTGGATCCGCGACAGCGATGTCTTAGAGGAGTATATACCGGGGTATATCTCACTCAGGGTCAGTGCTATATCCATTGGATTCCGATGCGTACAGAGTAACTCCTGGGTGATGCCAGCCACCAAGTTTGGACGGGTGTACCTTAACTCAAAGAGGTTCTCTCTGTCCAAAAATGGTAGCTGATTCACGTCTCCGATGAGAACGACCTCGCTCGCTCCAGACAACTTCACTGCCATGACTATTGCCCCAAAGTGGTTCATGAGGGCTTCGTCAACCGTAAGGCGACAGCATTTCTCCTCTGGTCTGAACCCGTTGGCTAAAATTGAGGCCATAGTGCGCACCTTTGTCTTGACACGATCTCCTAATCGGTGCGCTAGCTTCTCTCTGAGATCCTTAGCAGCTTCGGTTGTTGTGGTCACTATGATATCGCTCTCCTCGTCAAAATGTTTCACCATCCAAGTTGTCTTGCCGCACCCTGGAACTCCGTTTACCCACTTGATACTGGGTACCGCCCAATGCGCTTCCGAAGCCGGGGAAACGGAGGACCCCGAAATGGATTGCGCCATTTCTAGGATCCTGTCGTCCAGCATAATTTTGGTACACTTGGCGGTAACCACTATCGGGTCGTCTTCGGGTGTGTGGAATGTTACTTTCCCTGAGAAAAAAAACCTAACCTAACCTAACCTAACCTAACCTAACCGAATTATTTCAGACCTTTTACATACAGCAAACATACAACTGTCATACATTTTTGAGCGGCTCAGTGAGCCCTATACGATTATCGAAAAATATTTGACAATTTTCCAAAAGGAAACTATTAATTTAGGAAAAACCAATTTTCAATTTACTCTAAAGTCAAAAATTTAATAACTGCCTTCTTATTTGACCTAAGTCTGTTCTGGAAACGCCAACGGACGCGCATTCGCTCGTTCTACGGGATACCTGTAACAGAAAAGTCAAATTAGGTACATTTTCAAAATTTGTTTTCGAAATTTACATAAATAACATTCTATTTATTTACTATTATAAAATACTTTTTACAAAACAAAAATAACCGACTTCCCTCGGTTTCGCCAATATTCCATCATCAGATCCTGACTTGGTGACGATGGAACCATTTGGGAAGTATATCCTTTCCAACAAACAAAGAATTTTTCAAATCGGTTGGCAAGCGACGAAGTTATGCGCGAACAAACATAAAAAAAAATACAAACATCCGAATTGAGAACCTCCTCCTTTTTTGGAAGTCGGTTAAAAATCACCTTTTTCATCCATTGTTCGGCCCTAACTCCCGTTCCCGACGTCCGATCCGGACCGGGTTTACGTCATAGTATAGGACTCCGTGCCCGCTGTGCGTGTGCACTGCAAAAAATGAACCCTTCATAGGGAAATTTTACACCCGACTGTGAAGAACGTTGAAACTTGCAAATTTTCATACATTCTCTTTATAACCCCTATATTACCGAGCTATCCCTAATATTCCCGAAAAATTTTATCATCTCCTGTACGGGACGCTAAGGTTTATCTCCTAGTAGAAAACCAGCAGCGGTTCTCGCAGGGTTCCGCGGGGAAGCTCGAAAACGTTAAATTAATAATTCTATAGTTCTATATAGGTATAACCAAAAATCTACTTACCAGAGCGTTGTTTTTGAGAACTTTAATTATTTCAGACCTTTTACATACAGCAAACATACAACGGTCTATTCTAAACTCAAAAATTTAATAACAGTCTTCCTATTTGACCTAAGTCTGTTCTGGAAACGCCAACGGACGTATTGCCTTGTCAAAGGAAATAAAAATCCTTGGCCTAACCATCGACAGCTGCCTGACATTTAACAAACACATATATAACATATGTAAAAATGTAGTTAATATATTCGGGTAGCTGTCGAGGGCAGCCAAGATTAGCTGGGGCCTCCACGTAGATGTCATAAGGACTATTTACAACGCTATAATAGAGCCAGTGATTATGTACGCGGCGAGCGTCTGGGCTCCGGCAGTGGAGAAGCTGGGAGTCAAGAAACAACTAAACGCCATCCAGCGCGGATTTGCACAAAAGCTCTGCAGAGCATACCGCACAGTCTCCTTGAACGCAGCAATACTTTTCGCCGGGATACTTCCACTTGATATTCGGGTACAGGAGGCAGCCGCCCTGTACGAGGCAAAGAGATGCCCCGGTTGGATCTGGCGGACAGGGAGGTCGAGCGGAGAGCAGGGCACACCGAAAATGGACACCCGGCGACGCATATGCACCTGGAGTTCAAGAGCCTGATAGACGAAAGTGAATTAAATGCAAATAGCGACTTTGCCGTCAAAATATTTACAGATGGCAGTAAGATTGACGGCAAGGTTGGAGCCGCAGTATCTTACTGGGCGCGGCAGAAACCAAAGCCGTCAAGCTCAAACTGCCATCTTACAGCACCGTCTATCAGGCAGAACTCCTGGCCATATGTAGAGCCACGAGTGATATTCTTTAGGGTGCTAAGCAGAGCTTTGCAATATATAGCGATTCTAGATCCGCGCTGGAGACTGTTGTCAAGAACAGCTCCCCGCATCCCCTGGCGGTCGAGATCCGCAAGAATCTCCGGACGGCCTTTGGCCAGAGCAAAACTGTGTCGTTGTTCTGGCTGAAGGCTCATGCGGGACTTGCGGGCAACGAAGGAGCCGACTGCTTGGCAAAAATGGCCGCTCTAACTCTGAAACGCGCCCCTGATTACGATAAGTGCCCGGTCTCATTCGTCAGGAGGCAAATCAGACGGGAGTCTCTTGACGAATGGAATCGGAGGTATCGGTCAGGGGAACCGCCGGGACAACCAAAGTCTTCTTTCCGGACGCCTCAGAGGGGTACAGAACTATTAGAAAGATTGAATTGGACAGTATTACAACGCAAATATTAACAGGGCACGGTGGGTTCTCCGAATACCTGGCCAGATTCAAGTGTAAGGAGGACCCATCGTGCGCCTGCGTCTCTGGAGTTGAAGAATCCGCCCTTCATATCTTGCTCGACTGCCTGATCTTTGGTCGAGCAAGATATGATAGTGAGCAGGAAATTGGGCAAAAAATAGATATAAATACGGTAAAGAACATAATGGCTGACAACAAGTAGAGGGGTATATTTTTAAATTATGCAAAAGAAATAGCAAAAGAGGTCATCAAAAAGAATTAATAAAGCAACAAATACATAAAATACTTATAATAATTATGTAGTATAGGACACAAATACTTATACGTTTTGGAATGAATACCATTATTTATACGTAAAAACTATACATATTCAATTATAAAGCAAGGCCTCAGGAAAGTGCAAAGTATTGACACACACCAAGCGTTTGCGCAACCCCTGAGGAAGGAGAGAAGGAATCTAGAATGGATTATATGCAGACATACAAATAAACATACATAAAATACACATACAATGAATAAATACAACCATGAAAATATATACATATATATAAACACTATAAAAACACAAATTATTTTATAATCTTAAAAATAAGTACATAAAAATATTAACACGTGGAGCAAGAAAAAAAATAGAAAAAAGAAGGAAAGAAATGGAAATATTAAAAAAAAAAGAAAAAACAATGTAATGACCCAGAATTATCAACATATTATGATTATACAACGACCCTGCTCAGGGCTGGGAGTGGCGTGTCTGAAATATTTAAAAAAAATAAAAAAAAAACCTAACCTAACCTAAATCCGTGCACTATCTTCTGAACTTTTATAAGTGTCCATGCAGGCCCATGTGAAATAAAAATATTTTGTTTTTCGCTTTTTAATTTATAGTATACTTTTTCAATTGTACGATACTATACCATACCATAATGTATTCAATACCAAACTCAACAATGTCTTAACTCTTATATTATTCCATACCATAATGTATTCAATACCAAACTCAACAATGTCTTATATTATTCTACCTACACAATATTGTTACCCAAATTTTAGGGAAAAAATTTAACAAATGGCAACCTTTCAAATCACTTATAGACAGCATACGACTCTTCCACACACAGTTGAAGACACACTACCGCTATTTTAGCCACAGAATATTAATATCCTAGAGGTCAGAGGACAGTCAAAATGACTGTCACTTACGTTTGACAGTTAGTTAGTTTGTTATAGTTCATATCGCCCACTCCTCTGTATTATGCAGACGTAATGCAGATCTTTACGTATAATTTGAAATCATCTACGGTTTTTTAGTGTTGTGCTGATTTACACAATTAATCACAATTTGTTGTCGTTCTTCTTGCGGAAGTTAGACTCGTACACCAAGCGTGTAGTGTACAATGGCATGGGCCGCATGTTTACTAAAATAGCGATATGAGTGGGAAGGTAGCTGCATGGGGCTGGAGCCAAGCGGCAGGCGCGCGCTTATGGCGTGGCGCGCGGCGGCGCTGGCTGGTGGGCGGTGTGCTGTGGGCGCTGGTGGCCGCCGTGCTGGCGCCGCGGTTCGGCGCATCCGGAGGCAATACTGCATGCTCAGTGCTCATGCAGTGCTCACTAGCTAGACATCATACACCGCATTGCACCTTATGTAATTACATACATTTTACTACATCTTCAGGGTCTAATACTAATTAGTAAATGCTGTCTGCTTGTATGTATGATAGACATTCTGTGAACTAATTTTGTCTTGTTAGTAAGGATGAGCAGGCAGACAGCAGTGTGTTTCCTTTATTGTGTTGACAGTTTGAGGCATCTGATGTTGGTATGAACATGTCATGTGTTTTCTGCAGCAGTGCTCACAATACACACCTACTGTCTTTGTTGCATACACCAATTTCTATTTTAGAAATCATTTGTGTGCCAGCCACCACTGAACAGCGGTTGACTACCTCAGTAGGTGCACAAGCATCAAGTTAGTTTTTACCCTAAGTAAAGCATGTCACTTTAGTTCTTTACCAACTTGGAAACCTTCAAAGTCAATTTATAATTTTATTTATTACTAAATTTAACTTTTTATTTTTATTATTCCAGTAGTTGCATTTTGAAACCTGATATTTCAGGACAGTCAGAAATCATGACACAACATTGAGCAAATAAATCTAGAGATAGTACATGGCTTGGTAGCACAGCAGAGAAGCAGGAGGCGGCTCTACACTGAGCATGTCTGCCGTGCAGACTTGCAGAGGCTGCTGTTCAGGTAGGTAGGTAATGGCATTGTGATAGACAATAGTTTGAATCATTTTCTTATTCATTTGTAGAACAATATTTAATTTTATTAAATCTTTTCTGCTTACTTTAAAAACATTAATAAATAATTATATTCTATGAGTATTTATACTAATGTACAGTTATCGGCAAGGATCTTGAGTGCTGACTGTTACTTGCGCAGAAGTAAAATATCAGGTCTCTTTGGTGGTATGAAGTGAGACGTGGGGGTGGGGAGTGTCATTGATTGGCTCGCCGCGCATCATATAGATGTCACTCATGATTGGTTCCCTGTGCCTGCTGCAGGTAGCTAACGATGATGAGTACACCTCCGTGCCAATAAATTGACTTGTGATCCATTGATTTTATTTTTATTATTGGTTATTTTATTAGTGGTTATTATGTCACCAAAAATGGTTTAGCCGAGAATACATAACAGGCACACAGAAAAAATTCCTTTCAAAAGTAGGTAAAATGTTAGGAATTTGTTCGTAGGGGTGTTACAAATCTTTGAAATTTTCGTCTTTGCTACCATACCTACCGCATACCATATACATACCTTCTATGCATACCTTCCAGTAGAAATTCTCTAAAAGATAATGAAAACCGTAGAAAATCTGGTGAAATGTTAATAAGTAAAAGGAAAAACAGACAGAGAAACACAGCGACTTTGATTTAAACTATTTACTTATATATTTTTTTTTAACTTTTACCTTCAACCAGAATTAAGAAGCGTATGCGAATGCGCAAAGCGATACCCACTCTTTCGCCGAGCGCTTAAGATCCATGCCGATAACTATATTAATGAATCTTGTGCCCTAGACTATGTACACAGTGCACAGATGGAATCATACAGCAACATCATCCTACAAGCACAAGAGTGCACTGACTGGTGACAGCAGACCAACCGCCAACTACCTTACCAATGTAGATGAACCTACCACTATGGGCCCAATTCAAATTATGTAATAATTTGTTTAAGCTGCACATGTGAGCAGTACAGTGCAGTAGTCGCAGACGGCTGACGTGCGCGTGTGTATGTTCAGGAGGGCTGCGCGCGGAGTACTCATCGTGGGCGCTGGTGTCGTACGTGCACTTCAGTGCGGGGAGGCGTGCGCGCGGCGCGGGCGGCGCGCAGTGCGGCGGCGCGCGCACACTCGCCGCCACCGTAGCGCACGCGCAC
This sequence comes from Mythimna vitellina, assembly GCA_949316375.1. Classification (NCBI taxonomy): domain Eukaryota; kingdom Metazoa; phylum Arthropoda; class Insecta; order Lepidoptera; family Noctuidae; genus Mythimna; species Mythimna vitellina. The sequence goes on from OX438705.1 coordinate 92,066, forward strand.
CTCGTGTCACCCGCACTCACCGCCGCGCTGCTCACCGCACTCACCGACGGCGTCGACTATCGCATCGTGAAGGGGTGAGTGCTGCGGGCCGCGCGCGCCGCGTGCGCTGCGTGCTGGCGTGCGTGACGTGTGCTGTGTGCGCAGTGTGATGCTGTGGTCGCTGGGCGGCGGCTGCGCGTGGCTGCCGCTGGCGCTGGGCGCGGGGCGGGCGGCGCCGGGCGGCTGCGCGCTGGTTTACATCGCCTCGCTGCTCGCCACGCCGCTGCACACAGCGCTGCTTGTGAGCGTCTCCTTACTACAGCTGAGTACTACTGACGCTTCTTACTGACCGAGCACTGCTCATGTCTCACGGTGGTTGGTTATCTTGTGTACTCATGTTCGATGTTCAAGCTATTCAGATTAACCTCTGTAGTCTAAGCTATCGCCTAGGGGCGTGCAGCGTTTAGTAACAGGTTCTGGATGGTTCGCAGTGCGGACGCGCTGCTTTGCCTGCGCTGGCGGGCGTGCTAGTGACGCTAAGCACGGCGGCGGCTCCGTTCGCGGCGGGCGCGTGGCTCCCCCTCCCCTCCTCGGGCGGTGGCTCCACCGCGGGCGTGCAGTTGGCAGCGCTCGCACTGCTGTACTGCGAGTGCTGCGAGCGGCTATGCGACGCGGAGGCCATCCTGTACCTCAGCGACGTGCTGGTGGCGCTCGCGCTGGGTGAGTGTGCGCCCTGGGCGGCGTGGTATGGTGCGAGCAGATGACTCAGATTCGCTCGTGTCACAGAGGTATGCTGCGTGCTGGTATCGGCGGCGTGGGTGGCGCTGTACGCGCGCGCCGGGCTGCTGTCGCGCGGGGAGGCGCGCCTCGTGGCCTTGTGCGCGCTGCCTCGCTCGCTCGACACGCGTAAGTATCACACACGAATACCAAACTACACATGACGGAAACAAAGAAGTTGGAACTGACTTGTTAGGTATATTTTGCAGATCCCGCGTTCCTACACCCCGCCCTAAATTATAATTTTAATAATGACCGACAGAAAGTTTGGTTTCGTTTTCGGCTAAAAATCGTATTCACTTCTTAATACTCGTACTGTAAATATAGTTTTGCTCAATATTAGGTTTTAGATTATGTTCTTCATGATTTGTCATCGATAATGAATATCGATGTGTGATGTGACGTGTGTCACTTTAAAGTTTCGCCTACAAATAGTAATAGTGGGAAAGTGAGTGAGGGGTGTGGTTAGGGTTGCACGTAGATGAAAAATTCGATAATATCGATAGTTTCAGTGCAATATTATCGATAATTTAATATTTTTCAATAACTTGTTAAGAGTTAAGTAAAAAAGGTTTTTTTTTATTGAATAATGATTTATATTTTAACCAAGCACAGATTACACACACAATAAGCAACAATTGGACACTTTTATCTCTCACGTTTCCAAATAACTTTTATCTATATAACCTAAAAACAGTAATATAGACAGTTTTTTCCTCAGTCGATTCCTGCTCGCAGTGAAAGTAATTCTTGCTTTCGACGATATTTGTTTTTAAAGTAAGTAATAGGAGCTGAGAGATAAAGCATCAACTCATCATCACCATCCGTCTTCGTCACCATTCCGTATTCCTTTTTGTAATAAGATCACAGTTTGCTCTTCTTTATATTATAAGTTTTTTTCACAAACAACACAGCGCAAGGTACTTCACGAATAATCTCGAAATTTATGGTTCATTCTTGTCAACGAGTAAACCATAGATTAAATAAAAATACTGCTATAAAAATCTGTTTTCTGTCAAATAAACTACTTTGAAGTTGAACGGACATAACCATCAATTACCAGAAACTAAAATCTATCATGTAACCACTATTGCCATGTTTGAAATTACCAAAGCTTGGTTGCGTATATTTTTATATAAATATCGATATATAAATTAATTTCAATGCAATACTAATGCAATACTAAAATATCGATAAACATATCGAAATTTTAGGGTCGATATTATCAATAATTCGATATATTGTTGCATCGCTAGGTGTGGTGAGTTTGTGGTGGCACTTGCAGGTTGGTCCATGTCGTGCGCGGCGCGCGGCATGTGCCGGCTGCCGGGCGTGTTCGTGGCGCCCGCGCAGGCGCTGCTGCTGGCGGCGCTGGCGCCCGCCGACGACGGCGACGAGCTGCCGCACGACGCCGCCGCACTGCCGCAACACTCCGCCGCACTGCCGCAACACGCCGCCACACTGCCGCAACACGCCGCCACACTGCGAGGCGACGCTGCGTAAAGCACCACACCAGAACAGATCATTTCGGCCTGCCGCAGCTGTTCAGTGCGGTACAAGTGCGGCACGTCGTGACCAAAAGACCACAGTTTCTCTGACAAATTCTGTTGAGACCACTTTATTATGGCATCGTGAAATTGTAAATACCGTTAGATTACAATCTAACTCGAGGGATTGTAAACTATCGAAAAATTGTGAACCTTAATAAACAGTTCACGATTTTACGCATTATTTTTCGGTAGATTGTAATAATATATCGAAATTAAACTGTTATACCACAATCTGTATGGCTCAGAGGTAGCCAGCTGCTTACAGTTCAGTTGTTGGATGTGAGTTGACGAAAACGACAGACTTCACGATACTATTCGCAAAAATTACACTAAGTTAGATGCTAATCCGCGGTAATAGCACTACGGCAGCTATTGGTCAACTAAAATTATTATAATTGCAAGCATAAAAGTAAATAAAACGAGTAGTGAAAAGTAGGCCACGGCGTTAGCGATTTGCCAGTACACATTCTATCGCGCGTTAAATTGTCAACTGTCTGAAGGCTGTCCCTGATTGGAGGATCTTACTATAGGCCGTTCTGTGTCTATAGAGTTAGGAATGAAACTAAAGTCAGTCAAATAAAATAAATTCACTTAAAGAATTGTGACATCAACTTTATATTTTTCTTTTACTTTTAATGGTCGCAAAAAACAGAATATAATATTATCGTAATCATCATTTATACTCTTGATCTGAAGAGTTTTGGAAATCTACAGGATCTATTTGTTCCCTTAGATTGAAGTCATCCAAAATCAGTGGTTTAACGATAATTCCTTTTTTTGGAAAGCTCTTCTTTGACAGTCATGTTTTCCACAAATTTAGGAATATTGAAACCTTAAATATTGGCACCACATGTTTATCTTTCAAGACATGAACAATTTTGTCTCGACCATGACTCGACTAGTCCAGTAGCAATATATACGTCGAGTATCTTTTGATAATACTCTTCCGTTGGAATTCTTTGTACTATCCGAGATATCCTTTCTTTTCATTATTAAAACTTTCTGGATACCAATATTTATTACATCGTATTTATGGATATTTCTTGCGTGATGCAACACGCATTACCATGTTTGTTTGTTGGTCGCCTACCTTGAGGTTTTATTGCGCTACTGTACTCGTCTAACAACTTTATTACACTTTGTATTCTTTCTTTGTTTTTTTTTTTGAGATTTGTCCATTCTAATTTTTTACTATTTTCATTATGCCCTCTGTAATAATTTTGAAACTTATTAACTATGGCAAATTCACCTTGATTAACAAAAACTGGTATTTCTGAGTTTTTTGATGGATAGGCTCATTATCCGACATTGTAAATGTTATCAAATAAGATCACATAGTTTCACACGCATAAAAAATATGAAAACACGGAAAATTTAGGTATGCAATTTAGGTTATGTTCGGTGACTAAAACTAACTAATTTATCATTCAAAATGCACTTCTTAGGTATATCATAGATTCAGTTTTACTTCCACAACAATTACTAATTCTTAAGCTGTGAGTTATTTTCAACACGAAATCAATTTAAAATCACCAAAATACTGTTTTTCAACAAACGAATAACAAACAAATATGGCGGCGCGGGGCAAATGACATTCAACCAATCAGCGCGCGAGATGCGTTCCGTTCTATACCATTTGGCAATGTAACAGTTTAAACTTCGCTAATTTACAATCTACAAAAAATTATGCGTTAAATCGTGACCTGATTGTTAAAGTTCACAATCTTTTGAGATAGATTGCAATCTAACGGTGTTCACAATTTTACGGTGACAATTATGTTTTCTAGACATGACTGTAACTGAGGCCTTAGGACAGTCTTCTGCAGCTCAGTGAGCTCGTAATACTAAGTAGAGTAACATTAATTGTATCTGATAATGGAGTAAGATGAAGCTATGGTAGGCCTCAAAACTGACGGACGGAGAGATTATCCCGCTTCGCTTCAGCGCTGCAGCGCAACAACAAGCACCGCCGCGCGGTCAGCGTCTCACTGAAATGACAACGTCGCCGCTAAGACGCACTTGTATCGCCTCAAATATAGTCGTGTTTGCAGCGATTCAGTACTTGCTATACAGGCGCAATGCTACTTACTACTACCACCTGTGAGCGCTTGTCGACGCTGTTTGCATCGATGCATTTGTGCATTGGAAATGCGACAAACGGCCAAAAGTACGTGATTGAAGGACACGAAGCATCCGAAGTTGCTTGTGTTGTATCAGTCGTGTGTGACAGGCCATCGAAGGCGCCACACACGTCACACCAGGTGATATTTACCTACACTGCAGGTAGTAGAAACACGTCATGCCTTCTTCGACACTTGTGGGAACAGTTAGGTAGTTTATCACATTCGGCCTGGCTCAGTAGCACATATGCCTCTAGTATGTTAAATAAGTACGAAGGCAGAGCCTGTTTTAAATAGTATATTTGGTCATTAATTAGGTAGGTAGTTATTAATAATGTTATAAAATAAATGTAGTACCTGACACAACGAAAGACGCCTAAACTGATGTGATAATTAACAAATAATTAAAAAAAACACGACTGCCATGTCAAAAAAAAAATAATTAAAACGACTAAGACTAAATACGGAATTTCGGCAACTACTTGATCTAAAAAACTGAAATTTCGAGCGCAGTCGGGGGACCACTCGGTAAGATACTCTCTTATAGTATAAGATTCTCCGACATAAAACACGACTCAACATACCAACATCCCATTTAAAAATACACTCAACAAGCCCTCTGTCAATCAAAATTTAAATTTACATGTTACCCGAAGCAATTAAAGAAGAAAAAAAAATACTTCATTTATTTACAAATAAATTAAAATAGTACACTACTGCCGACGTATCTTGGCGAGCCCGAACTTTGCGCAGAAGGCGCACAAACGTTTTTTGGGAACCAAATGGTGGCGTCAGGCGACGTGAGCGAGGTGGAGGTCTAGGCTGGAGATTGACTCTATGTAAACACCATATAACGCAATCGATTTGGAATTTATTAATTTTTGTTTACATGAGATATAGAACGAAATTGATTTACAAACATAGTGAATGTTGTCGTTAGTAAACGAGATATCGACTTTAATGAAAAAAAAAACTAATATAATTTTATTTTCTTGGTTTGAAAGACATGATTTATATCAGTTATTTATAAACGGCTGCTAGAATAAAGACTGTTTGAGAATATTTTAAACCTCCATATAAAATTGGATATAAATGTATTTTTATAACTTAATTTAAATCGATTTGAAATAAAATCGATAAAACAACACCCTCAGACACGCGTATTGGACATCTCTCTTCGGTAACTTCGTAAAGCTTCGTACTTATTCGGCAATGTTCGGTACGCAGTAATATGTCTCACTCACACGTTAGCATTGGTGTTATTTTCGTGACACTGTCTCTGTCTTGAGCTCAGGCGGTGACAAAAGTTTTCGTTGGTTGTTATTATTATATTGTTAAGTTTTTTTGTGTAGTGTTGTTTGTTTCTTTAATTCACAAGTTATTTTTGTAGCTTTCTGTTTCAAAGTGTATTAATATTTATTTTATTTGTAATTGGTCCCTTTATTAGTACATTTTTATTCGTATTTTGGTTTTAAAAAAATAATGTTAATAACATTTTTTTTAACATGCGCTAAAGTTCGCATAGCTTATGTTCAGGCTCGCCAAGTTACGTCGGCTGTATTGTAGTTTATGTGACTAGGGGATAAAGCAGTGTCTTTCAAGTCGCGATCGGCATGTTGAATTCCGAACGAAACCTAAGTTTCAATCCCGAACGTTAGTGAGCGATTTAATTAGTAATTAGTAGAGTTAATAAAGAAACCTTATACCCGTGTTGGATACTCTACTTTTTACACCATCTGTGAGCTAATTAAAAGACAATTTACTAAAACAAATAATAGTTAACTTTAACTATCACTTGACATGTTTTGAGATTTGAAACAAACAAAATTCACTACTCCGATTCCATAGTTTTAATTTTCTCTAACGCTCCGCTCTTTCATCACTTTTTTTATAGACTCGTCAGTAACACATTTTATTTTTTTCTTAGTCGCCAGTTCAATTTTTGAATAAACTTTTGCAAATGCACGTGCATGTACATTTTAATTTGCTTATAGTAAGTACATTATGATATAAGTGTGTAATGTTAGTGATTACCGTCGAGGCGGGTCTAAATGACCCGAGCCGCGGCGAGGGTCTTAAGAGAGCCAAAAACGGTAATCATTAATTACTCACGTGTGTCATACGACGTTATTCAATACACTTGTGAAGAAAACAACAGTAAAACTAGTAAAAATCTGTTTTCATAAGCGCGCTCATCAATTTTTTTTATTTATCCCTAGAGAAAGGCTAAGGTATTTTGATCATACTGCCTAGTCTTACGTTTGTTTTTGTAATGATAATAGAATACGGATGTAACATTTTCTAATGATTTTGTAGTATTTAATTTTATTTAATTAATACAGCCACTGAATTTTACTGGAATAAAAAAAATCACGCCAAAAACCGCGCGCATCTTTAAATGACAGCAATAGACCACAATAAAAAAAAAACAAATTTTATTTGAATGTACGACTTATTTACTAAATGTTTTTGTATTAAATAAATCGTTTGTACAAGTTAAATTTGTCCATTTTAACTTGTAAATTGGATGAAATAAGTAAGTATGACACTAATTTAATAACTAAACGCAATAACTTAATAGGAATTTTATTCGAATACAAAATTTGTTTTGCGAACCAAGAGGTTGAACAAAAAGGTTTTACCTACATTATAGCACTAGTATGTAATGGTAATCAAAATGTCACAGTTTGGTAACGAGTGCCATTATATACCTAAGTGCAGTGCAATAAGAGTCACTTTCTGAGCAAGTGTATTGAAAAATATTATTATTTCAAAGTAATTCGTTTTTGACGTTCTAAATTCAAATCTCAATATTTCTGGATCGCCCATACTACATTATCTCTCTAATGATAGAATGACGTGCTCTAAAGGGCCTATTACACTACGCGATATTCAGCACACGATATTCAGACTCTTATTTTTTGTTCCGAGTAAGACAGTCTGACCCTTATTACGCTACGCGATATGACGAATCATACACTAAACCTGTCTGAATATCGAGTGGTGTAATAGGCCCTTAAGAGACGATTATGTGATGTATAAAAGGGCATATCCGCCAAATCCGAGCTTCCGGTCCGATTTGGCGGTTCGGGCTTCGGGAGAGATTGAAGCATTTTATGGACAGCTGTAAACGTCTATCACAAAACGCACAACGAATCTAGCAAACGACCCAAGAGCTAGATTAACCCGGCACTATACCAAAAATATCCAGGACGACAGCCTGTACGAGATTAGGATGGCTCTGAGGCAGCTTAAAAACAACAAGACATCGGGTGACGACGGAATTACAGCCGGACTCCTGAAGGCGGGTGGAAAACCGGTCCTAAAGGCCCTTCAGATGTTGTACGATTCCGTCATACTTGTGGAAAAGATGCCACAGGCGTGGAGCAGAGGTGTGATGGTACTTTTCTTTAAAAAGAGCGACAATGACCTGCTTAAGAATTCAGGCCCATCTCGCTTCTGAGCCATGTTTACAAGCAGTTTTCCAGAGTCATCACAAATCATCTCGCGCGCATGTTTGACGACTTCCAGCCTCCCGAACAAGCCGGATTCCGAAAAGGCTTCAGCACCGTAGACCACATACCTGAGCCCTATGTCCAACAATGGACGTCTTTCGGCTAAAATGATGATGATGATATTTAACTTATTTACATTTGAAATGTTGACATTATTATTTATATTACAAATTATAAATTTATCATTTTATAAAAATGTATTTAGATTAAATTAGATTATAAGATGCCTAAATGATAAGTCCTCTTCTCCGCGTATTATCCTTCATTTGCTGTTTCCGACAGGGTCCACGATTGTTTCTTTTGGCAATGTTTACCACCTAAGCCTACATTGTGGAATGCAATAAAGAATTGAGTATTGATTTTGTTTTCAACCTTTAATGATGTGTCACGAAACCTTAAAAGGATTACGAGTTATAAGTTAATATAATTTGTTACAGCCAGTTTGCTTTGAACCTACTGAGCCGATTAGGTTGTAATTTGGTACACATATGATTTTTTGTATACAGAAATTTCGCTCTTCGAAAGAAAACATGCGAATATAAACTTACTAACAACTCTGCTAATGTTCATAATACATTGCACGGCACGGACGTGACCTTCAATTTATGAGCCTAAAGTCCCTGACGCGCTCGTTACGAATCAAAATGGACCTTAAGTCCACGCAACGAGAATTTTTTATTATGCCCGTTATGCGCCTTTGAACCGGCCGCTCTTGCTATAGGCACAGTTAAGTTAAAGGAACAGTTCGGAAACTGCCTACTAAAACGGTCGAAACGGCACACTCACACAAACTTACGCATCTACGAGACCCCGAAGTCTCACTCGCAGTGCTGTCAGTAGCGCGTGTCGCGTCAAGACGAGCGGTCACGTTTATTAAAGCTTGCGCGATCTTTATAAAAATGCCCCGAGCGTATTGTTGCGTAGTATACGGCTGCTTGAACTCAGCTTCTTCAAAACCGGAGCTATCATTTTTCAAACTTCCTGCTGACTGTGAAAGGTAAGAATGATTTATTATTATAATATTGTATCGAATAAAATTACGAGTCCGTGTGATCGATCACAATAAATACGTAAACTTAAATCTACTTTTTTTTACTACTAAGGAGCCTATTACACCACTCGATATTAAGAAAGTCTAAGTCGGTGTCACGTAGTGTAATAAGGGTCAGACTCTGAACAAAAAATAAGTAACACATAGTGTAATAAGTCCTTTACATTTGTTTACTTTTTTTTTTACTTTAACTCTTTCGTCATGGGTGTCGTTTTCATGGTTTTCGAGGGTTTTAAATCCGATAGTGATGTCAAAATGGAAATCCAAGATGGCGGCTGGAAAAAATTATCAATTTTTTGTCATGGGTGTCGTTTTCGCGGTTTTCGAGACTTCGAGAGTGTTGAAGCTGATAGTGCTGTCAAAATATAAATTCAAGATGGCGGCGGCAACAAATTATGAACTTTTTCATTATGGGTGTCGTTTTCATGGTTTTCCAGGGTGTTAAATCCGATAGGGTGTCAAAATGGAAATCCAAGATGGCGGCTGCAAAAAATTAACAACTTTTTCGTCATGGGTGTCGTTTTCGCGGTTTTCGAGAACGTGTTAAAAAGGAGCTAACAATAAAACAGTATACCTAATTGGTTACTTCAAAAAAACTGAAATACTTCTGAATTTGCTTTTATGGCTGGCTGTGATATGGTCGTCTTTTGCTCAGGTTAACTGATGCGATGTCATAAGATTACGTATTTAAATTTTATTTGTAAACTAGTTATTTCTGTTCGATTGAATGATCACTACAAAACACTTTTTTTTTTCATAAAAATAAACAATATCAAAAACATTAAGTAACAGTGACAACCCTATTGCTTTAATGGAGCGTAGATATTTATTTTATCAACTAGGCTTAGTTTCTATACTGTTCCATATTTATACTGTGCTATAGGGTTACGAGTTATGTTTTTGAAAAATGTGAAATAGCTACTTACGTTTTATTACATAAAATATATTTTGACTTCACATTTCTTTTTTTCCATCAAAAAAATTTTCCGGACTTAGCCGATATCCGCTTGAAAGCGATGAGGTTATCCAGGTTCATATTGTGGTTAACTGTCCTTTCAGCCTCATATCTGGCCTTAATCATGTCAGTGCTTTCCCTATCCCACCATGGGGGGGAAGGAAGTTTGCCAGAGGGGGTTTTCTTGGTTGGGAAGCAATCGTTCGCTGTGGAGGAAATGGTGGAAGAGAAGGATGAGAAACATTCGTGGGCATTATTGCTGTCCACTTTTGGAAGAGAAGATATTCTTAAGTCCAGAATTTTATAATATGTATCCCAATTTGCTGAACTAAATTGGTATTTTAAAAGGGGGGGAGAAACTTTAGTGGGAATGTTTATGGATGGGAATTCAATCATGATGGGGTAGTGGTCACTTCCATAGGTCATATCCAAGCGACGCTAAATGAGAAGACTAGATATATTGGATGAACAAAAAGCCAAATCAACACAGTTATTATTCTGCCCAGGAGCAGGCCTGCGTGTTGCGCTGCCATCGTTGATGACAACGATAATGATGGCAATTAAAATGACGTGTATTGAAGTGCTAACATTGCTTAATGAATTTCTAATAAATGAAAGACATTCGAGTTGTGGGTGCGCAATATAAAAAGAAAAAAAAAATTGATATCCTCAGCCGTAACAGCGACAACATTTAGGTTTTCGCCAAGACGCCAACAAAGGCTATGGAATTTGAGAGTATGATACTTTACTATTAATGAGCAAAGCACATCCCCCATATCCATCAGCTCTATCATTACGAACAGTGCCAAAACCCGGCAACCTGAAGTTACTATCAGGTAAGAGCCATGCGGCAATACCGTAAATTGATGGTTTAAATTTGTTATAAGGTCAGGCTTTCTGGGAGTAATACTCCTTATGTTCTATTGAAGGAATGTCAGGACATAGAACATTATTAATATAATTTAAGATTGAGGTCAATTTTGAGGCAACGTGGTCAGGTATTTTTCGGGTCGGACTCGCTAACACAGACATTAGCATATTAGTGATAAAGTCTTAGAAAATGTGTGTGGAGTTATTCTCCTGTCTATAAGTGATTGGCTCTGCAACTTCCGTTGGTAGGGCACAACCGTTACCAGTTGGGGAGAAAGAATAATTTTGAGTAAGTTTTCGGTGAGCTTGTCTATCATAGCCAGGCGAAAGAGGGACGTGGGTTTTGGGATTTAAGAAGACCATTTCACTGTATGATTTTTGAGTAACATTTATCCTAAGCTTGTTGCGAGGAAAGGATTTGAAAACGTCAGCATATGACCGAGAAACAGGTGGGAATACCCGACTTGCCTCCGCATATGAAATCGATTTCTTCGACATCAGAGCTTTGATGCTCTTCTGTTGGCCCAATTCAGAACAAGCACTGTCATTCGCGAAATTGTTACTTGTACATGAAACAGACGCTTAATTCCTGGGTGACATCACATCCATCGCCTGGATGATTTTCACCACATTTAAAACGCCTTGGTTTTGATCTGCTTAAGGTGCGAGTATGGCCAAAGCGGCTGCAGTGATAGCAGAGGATAGTTGGGTAAGTATATCGCCCAACTGGAAGAGACGAATAAAAACTAATCACGCGTTTGGGTAGGTCCTGTCCATCAAATGTTAGTACCACAGTTTGAGTGGGCTTCCACTCAGTAATGCCGGAAGAAGTCATCTTAAGGGTCATCCTTCTAGCCTTGATGACAGGGCCACAGCCCTGAAGGATGACCCGTAAGCGGAACCTGTATATTCTGGATAACTTCATCCTCCGACCACTCAACCGGTATAGCCCTAACGATGCCCATTCGAGTGAAATTAAACTGTGGGATGGTTGCAATATAATTATTTTTTGCCAAGACTGTGTTGTTGAGAAAACTATTCGCATCCTGATGTGACTTAAACTCAACCGACACCCGGTTTCTGACAGTACGTTTGATCCCGTCAAGACGTATTTTACTGACGTCGTCGTCAATAACATACCAAACTTGGTTGTAGCACAGTGCCTGAGGTCTGTTCACTTTTTAAGGACACGTGAACGATATATGGAGGATTATCCCTCATTGTGTAAGTTAATCTACCGGCTATTAGCCGGTAGCCATCTTTAGCGGTAGATACGTTAGAAATCGTAGGAGGCGAACCAGCAACCTTTTGCGAGTTGAGTTTGCGGTATCCATAGCGGAATCTTGCGGGAGTGTTTCAATAGCATGGGGGAAGGTTACAGTTAGCACAGGGGAAGAAATATCAAAAAGTTCATCAGGGGGGTCAGGGTCAGGAGGCTTTTTGGAATTCATTATTGTAAATTAAAGTTAAAAAGGACAATCACAAGTAAAACAAACCTTATACCAAGAACACACACACTCTAAGAACAGTTTCGATCAAGTTTAACAGAAAAAAGTTACACTTATTTGTTACGTTACTATAATCGAAAAAATTCGTAGGACTAGAACGTCGAGTCTTCACCAGTCCACTACAAACGAAAGTCCGATCCTATTCTTATTTGGAACGCATTGTACACGTTGACAGTTGACAGATGTAATTACTCGTTTTTCAGTCTACTGGAAAAATAGTATATTTTTCATATATTTACTTTACTCTTTGTTTAATTTGTTCTTCTCTCTCTACAATACCATGCGTAGATCTTAGAGTTATTTCCTCAATAAATTGATCTAGAGCTACAAATCTAAAGTTAATAACAACCGACACGGCAATTGTTATTGTTCTGCATTGTCATTTTACAAAATACAGTTTATGTGCTGGTCGGCTGATTGGATCAACACCACATAGTACCTTTTTATGTAATCAACACGCACAAAGCGACGCAGTACCTATAACCGGAGAGATAAGGAGACGCGGCGCAGTGCAGTGGCTCAGAGGGGGCGTTCAGCGACACTCCACTAGTGCGTCCAGCCGTGTTGCTCATTAAATAATAAGCAGGCACTAACAGCCGGCATTGAGCGCGCCCCGTCAGCTAGTGGGTCAACAATCACATTCCAATATGTAAGTGACTTCTTTAGCAGCACATCCATTTACTTTGTACATCACTTCACTTGTTGATTATAAACACGCTGGTCCCAATAATTTTGTAGGCATATGTAACCTGTTGGTATAAAGCATGTTGCACTGTTGGTTGGCACTTTGGTGCATACTGTAAGTAAGTTTATCAAGCAATTGATAAATAAATAATTAATAAAGGCAAAAAATACAAAAGCAATGTTTAAATTCGCACAGTGAAATTTATTAATTGTGAACAGAATACAACTTGGATAAACGTTAACAACTATTGTTAGAAAAGTATTGGCCTTTATAGACCGACACAAGTCACACTATGATGATATGACATCCTATGTGATTAGCCTTCATGAACAAAACCCCCACCTAATCCCAAATGTCACATTTAAAACATACGCTTCTGACGCACTGTTGCTTTTGTTAGCATATCAGTAGGCATAATATCAGTCTGACAATAATTAATCCTGATTACCTTATCATCGGATAACTCTCTAACAAAATGATTTTTTATATTTATATGCTTAGACCTTTTTCTGGGCAGTAGGTCATCTTAAGGGTGGATTTTTAGGAGTTTGGAGTATATGTTTAGGGGCACTATAACAAGCAAAGAAAACCAAAATATATTCTTTTCTGAAATCATTTTTCTTGCTGATTCAGACTGTAAAACAAAAAAAAAATTTTTTGGACAGTAAATTTTCTTAATTTTTTTTTTTCGGCATTCTGTTTTTTATTGAGGTTTTGGGTTAACCTTGACCATACAGAATATTTACATTCTGAGAAGCATGGCCCTGGTTTCTGGGAGTAGCCTTTAGCTACTAATCTCGCTTTATTACGCTGCATGCTGCCATCTGCACCAATTTTTAGTTTAAAAACCCACTTTGATTTTACCACATTGATTTCTGGGGTTCAATCAACTAATTCCCAGGTTGAATTCACCTTCAGGGAATCAAATTCATCCTTCATTGCTTCCAAACACAAGTTTTTGTCTAAACTCTGCATGGCATCTTTAAGAGATATAGAAACATGAAACACATGAAAGTTATAGATTATAATATGTTTTTGTCTTTGCGAGTTCTTTAAATTATGTCTTTATGATTACCTATTATATTTAATTACTGACATCTGAAATGAAACTATGAATAGAGTTATCCCTAACTTTGACATTATATATTTTATTATATTTTTGCTCTTAATTGACTAATGTTTTATAAAAAGGGGAATGAAAACTTTTGCCCTAGATTGCTGGTATGTTTTTTTTTTCTTTTGGCCAATAGTGAAACCTAGGCCATATCATAGAGGACTGTATAGGAAATCAAAAGTGAAATAAATTATGACTACCTGATCAAAGTTAGACTATTTAGTAGACTGCTGTTTTTTTTTTATCAGGCGTTTTTTCTTTAATATAAATACTCCATGTCTCATATTTTAAACACGACAATGCTAATGAGTTCCTCGCGTCCCCCGCTTCCGTTTATATCGCCGGGTGTGTTAAGCTAAACGTCCACTGCTTCGGGATCGGAGTGTACGGAGCGGAGGGATTCGTTGCTTTCGGATCGGAAATTGCCGATGCAAAATCCGAATAGAGTAGATGTACCCTCGGCATTTTGTAAATACCTGCACTGTTTACGCTCCGATTTCGACGCGGTGGACGTTAAGCTTTAGGAGGCAGCCTAGTGTTGCAAAGAACTCGAGTCATCAAGTGGTCAGCGAAAAACTCGTTTTTGTGACCCCGAGTATATTTTTTAGACTTCATTTATGATGGTGTTTTGAACAATCCTACCAATTTTCAGCTGGGTACGACTTATTGTAACCTTATCCCCATTTTTTGGCCAGGAACATCTGGCTGAGCCACTCTAATTGGCATAGCAGTCCTTTCAATAAATGTTGCGTCTCGAGCGTAAATTACCCGCTTTGGGTTGTTCATGTTTATAAACCTATATGCATTTTGATTTTCACAATAGCCTGTCATAATCATTTCAACAGTCTTGGTATCAAAGTTTCTTCGGCTATGATTTTTTACCAGAAGAAGCTTTGCATCCGAAAGTCCTCAAATGTGAAAGATCCACTTTGCCTTCGGTAAACACTTCCTCGAGAACTTTATCCGGTAGAGCCTTAGTCGGAGACCTATTTTTTAAATAAACCGCATATCCTACGTCTTCACCCCAGAACCTTTTATCCACCCAGCGTGGACATCTCGCTTTCTCAACTACCGTGCGAATAGTGCGCTCTTAATTTTCTTACCAATTTGATTCTCAACTAACAATGTGAACTACTCCTACCGTTGTTTGGGAACCCAGGGGTGGCGCGTTCCGAGGGCTGTGCATGGCCTCGGACTTCTGCAGTGCCACCTCGAGTTCCCAACTGCTGGATCCTCTCTACGACTGTCGCAACCCCGCCTGTCGCTAGTTCGACCTGTCGCCTGGTACGAGTCTCCCTGCGCCAGGACCAGCGCGTCGTCTGCGTAGCAGACCACGCTGACACCGTCAGAGAGGCCGCTGCGCAGCACGTAGTCGTACCCGATGTTCCATGAGGGCGGCCCTGCGGAACACCGCTTGACATCTCTCGCCGTTTACACTCTCCCTGGTGACCAGGGTAGATAATGTACCTGTCCGACAGGTAGGCCTCGACCACATGACAGAGGTAGTCGGGCACCCGGTGATTCCAGAGTGCTCTCCTAATGCTACTCCAGGGCAGGGAATTAAAGGCGTTGGCGATATCCGAAGACACCACTAAGACACAACTACCCTGGGACACCGCATCTCCCGTCGTGAGGGCTCGCACGCGCATGATGCGTCCACTGTAGGGCGCGCCCTGCGAAAGCCGAATTGGCCATCCGAAAGATTCGGCTCCACCCGTGCTAGGTGCGTGACGAGCTCTTTCAAAGAGCTTGCCCACGTCGTCGAGCAACACGACGGGCCGGTACGTTGACGGTGAATCCGCAGGGCGCCACGGCTTCGCGATAAGGACCAGTATCCACGTCTTCCAGCGTAGTGGGAACTGGCGCCTCTCCATAAATGTGCTTAAGAGCCCTCTTAGTCGAGGCCCGAGTTTCTCCATGGCTAGGACCCAGGCTTTTCCAGGCAGGCCATCGGGTCCTAGGGCGGTATTCTTGGCACTAAGCCTACGTACCGACACTCAAATCTCTACCTTGGTCACCTCTGCAGTAATGACGTCGTCATCGCCGTCGTGGTCCACGTCGAACACCGCAGGTAGCGGAACCATAGGCGGGGAGAGTGTTCCCCTCGCGCTGGAAACAGACCGTTAACCACACTTTCTACAAACTGGGGCCGGAGACTCTGCGTCACCACGGGTCACCGTTCAGAGTTCAGCCACACGTTGCGGGCCTCTAACTTGGCCCGCTTTATCTCCGATCGAAGGGTGCGCCTCGACTCTCTGTATCCCACGTACAGTTCCGCCTTTCTGGCCTCCGCATCCGGCGGACGCGGCGCCTGCGGTGCCTGGCGTACTAGTGGCGCGTGGCATTGCATGCACTACGCAGTTAAAGAATTTATTATTATTCCATTCATTTATTTTTTTTACATATTCATTACATTTTTAAATATTTCTTTAAAAAACATATAAATAAAAAAAAAAACATTTAAAAATATAAAAAATAGTTGTCCGCCGGTGTCGGGAACAGGGTCCAAGCTACCGGTGGTTAGGGCTCCAGAGACAGGAACCTCCTCCCTAGGAGTACTGCCTTCTGTATCAGGCCCTTGATCCAACCGTGCAACGACAGCTTCGACAGATGGTCGTCGAAGCTTTTGGCTATAAGGCCATTGGCGGTCACGACAATCGGCACAATGATAGCCGAGTCCACATTCCACATGTCGACAACCTCGGCGCGCTAATCGGTCTATCACCACCATATCCGGCTTATTGGCTATAATAGTCCGGTCAGTAATGATAGACCGAGCCCAGTACAACGTGACATGGTCATTTTCGAGAACTGGGTCGGGCACATACCTGTAGTATGGTACCTCCGAATCCACAAGGTTGTATTTCAAAGCAATTATTATTATTATTATTAGTGCTGCAATCTCTGGCGACCAACAGTACACCGAGCGCGGGCACGTCCTGGCAGGACTCGGGGCATTGCCACGTCGCAGATTTACGACAGGGCCTCCCGGAACCATTGTCGATGTCGACATGCCTGTTCGGTGCTTGCACCCAGGCCTGTACCGTCGCAGCTTCCAGGAGGAGCTCCCGGTCCAGCTGCTTCAGCGCCCAACGCGGACCACTCGGGGTCTGTTAAACCGGAGCGGTTGAGGACTAAGCAGAGACGATGTTGGTGATGGCATTGAAGTCCCCGCAAACTGTAGTGTAGGTACTTAGATATAAGTAATAAGTAGACAGTAAGTTATAGCGGGTAGCGGAAGATTTTGTATGCGTCATCAGTTTGGAATACACCGTGTTATGAACAAGTTGTTTCATTGTGACACTTTCCTTCCACCCCCGCGTACTAGGGCATTACATTGGCGAGGAGGATAATAAAACGTGTCGCGTGTGCTTATAATTACCTACTAAAATAATTAGTGGCCAAACACGTAAAACGCAAAATGTCGATCGGGAAGATTAAAGAGTTTGACATACGGTCGGGACTGTGGTCTTCATACACTTGACTTGAAATGTATTTTGTGGTGAACAAGATCGCGGAAGAATTGAGGTTACCCACATTAATCGCAAGCATGGGCGATGAAGCGTATGAATTGCTAGTTAATCTAGCCAGTCCTAAGAAGCCCTCGGAGTTATCATATACACGAGCCAGCGAATTGTTACGTCAACATTTACAACCGGCACCATGATCATTGGCGGAAAGGTACCGATTCCGACAAAAAAGATAAGGTGCAACGGAAGACGTTGCCGCGTATGTGGCAGAATTGAAGAAATTATCACGTAATTGCAAGTTCAACGCGAACTTGAACGAAAATTTGCGCGATCAATTCATCTGCGGCCTTAGAAGTGCCGTCATTCGGCAGCGGTTATTCGCGAAAAATGAGGCGATAACCTTTACGGAGGCGGTAAAATTGGCGGGATCCCTAGAAGCAGCGGAGAGAGACGTAGCGGAGGTTGAGTGGCGTAAGGAAGCAACGGAGGCGAATAGTGCTAGCTCGGTTCATGCGCTAACGCCGAGCGCAGCACGCGTCGGGAAAGGACGCGGGCGTAGGAGTGGCGGAACGGGACCGGCGGCACCGTCCGCAAGTTGGCGTGCTTGGCCGGACAAAGCGTCTACAACATTGAGCGGCTGTGCGGCGTGTGGTGCTATAAACCACGAGTCCGTTCGTGCCGTTATCGGAACTTTGTGTGCAGCAAGTGTCAACGCGTGGGTCATTTACGGCGAGTATGTCCAGCGCGGAAGGAGCTAAAGTCGAAGGCAGACAGTGGCCGGCAAAAAAAAGGGACGAAACGGGAAATTCATTTCGGTAATTTTGACCTGGAGACCAATGACGAGGACGAGGACATTGAGGAATTAAACCTTTTGTCGTTAATTAAACCAGTAGTACGATATGGTAACAGACAGAAACAATTAGAATTATTTGTTATTGAGGGTGATACTACATCGTTAATAGGAAGCAGTGGTTAGCCGGATTACGAATTAATATTCCAAGATTTAACTGTAATTTTATAGACAAAGGTGATGTACACATACATAAAGTTATTCCTTATTCCTTTGTGCGTAGCAAACTTGAGTACAATTCGCTGGTGTGGGATCCGCACGAGCAAAAATATAAGCTGATGATAGAACGGGTTCAACGCAAATTTGCTCACTACGTGTTCTTGTGTTCCTAAGTCATTCCACCTGACGTATCTTGTGAGCACTGAACTGTAGACAAATGCAGAGATAATATTAGTAGCCTGTTTATAATGAACCAATGATTTTTAAATACACAACTTATGATTTTTTCTAACACACACGTAGGACCTACCTCACAACTATACAACAGAAATATACATAATTGTTTTAGTCACGTACCTAATAAGTTACAAATAAAAATAGAAATAAATTCAAAATGCAAAACCACTAAATCGTAAGGTATACATCACAGCTTTCTTCACACATAACACTTACACTACATATATAACACACACATAGCACTTCTTCCACAAATTCAGCTCGACGTCCGTATGCCACCACAGGGACCCAGCAGAATACCAGCGTCAGGTATATTTGCCTGACACAAGCTGAGTTGGGCTCCCATTTGATGCAGCCTTGAAGCGCACACCGCACTATGCTATTCATTTCTTGTTTTGTTTGTCTCACAAAACGAAGTACGTGCCAATGATTATGTGTTTAATGTAGGTACTCGTAACATTGATGTTTGTGATTGTTTAATTTTTTTTTATTTTAATTTATGTGCTTTGTTTTGTAATTTTTATTGTGCTTTTGTGTATTGTCTGTTAATTTTTGTGTGCATCAAATAAATGTTATATCTATCTATCTATCTATCTAGCACTACCTATACAAAAAGTTATATGGGTACTATCCTTATTTATATCCATCTATGTTTGTCGTGGGAATGGTAGGCATCATACGTTAGAACTGCGACGTAAATGCGCGCTTTTGATGCATTACTACCATCTTATGGGTAATAAAATCGATGACGCGACCACGCTGGCTGCTCACTTTACGCTCCGGACCGACTGAGGGCGTCGCGCACCTGTGCCAAATGGAGTCTGTTCGTTGCGCTTAATCATTATTATGGTTAAAGAAATTATGCTTAAAAAAATTATGCGTAAGTTGTTAAGCGTAATTATATTATGTGAAAATATAATTATGCCAAACAAAATTATGCTAAGTTATTTAGGTCTTAAAATTTTATGCTAATGGATAGGGAACCAATGGTGAGACCCGAGTGTTTCTTCCCGCTGAATTCGATACAGATACCTACCGAAACACCCACATCAGTTGAGTCCTGCACAAAGAGAGGACGCCATGACGCCTCTGTAGCCACTCTTCAAAGACAGGCATTACCGCTGCGATTGTGGCGTGCTCACTGTGGCCTTGAAACGCAAAGGAAACTGAAGGATAACAGTTGGGTTTTTAGTCAGTAAAAGTCTGACACTCTCTCTCCAGAGAACAAGAAGAAAAACACTTAATTTATTTATCATCATTTTAAAATCATACAATGTTGTTTTACCAGAACATAAACCAGAAGCATCCATAAACTAAAGCCTTTTCCCTTCGGGTAGGCAGAAATACCAACAGCTATGACCCTTACATACTCTTTTTATTCATTGACGTTCATACATCTGGATCTGGACGAGTACGATGTTTCCTAAACGTAATTTGCGTTTTTACCTTTAACCTTTTTATGTGAAAGTACAATAAATAATTGCGATGCTTTCGAAATGAATTGAATGAACAGAATTATTGTACAGTTTTACGAACTTAACGCGGATGAATTCGCGGGCAAACAGCTAGTAGTTCTCAATAAAATTCCACGGCAAATAAAGAATCTGAATATTAGTATGTTTAAAAAGAAACTGAAACAATTTTTAATACATAAATGTTACTACTCCACTGCTGAATTTATGGAGGACACCACTGACATTTAGCTTATTACGTTTAGATTATTATAATTTTATTTTTACACTGAAACCTTACCTATTATTACGTACATTTACAAATAAATTTGATTTGACTGATTGAGTGTTTATTAAGATGACATGTTAGTTGTTAATCAATACTTCTATTAAATCTGTAGAAGTGAAAATTCTGTACATTGAAAATATCAAAAAAATAAATGACAGGGGTGTTACTAGACCGACACCGAACCCAAAAATGTGATTAAAAAATTTTTGTCTGTCTGTCTGTCTGTTTGTTCAGGCATCACGCAAAAACTACCGGTTCGATTACGATGAAACTTGGTATAATTATTCTTTAATATCCTGGGCACCACACTGGGTACTTTTTATCCTGAAAAAGTATATACAATGAAAAACAAACTTAATTTTGCGGTTCGATCCCTAGACCCGATTACTGTACCAACCGCAAATAATAAGTTTGTCGTAGGTTACGTCACCCGCAGTGGAGTTCATTAAGGGGCGCTGCAAATGGCTAAGATACTATAATATTTTATCTTAAGATACAATATCTCTCGCCATACAATTCAATGGACTATCACACGCGATGAAGATAATAAATAATATTTCATATTTTCTTATCTCAAAAAACCTAATAAAACCATTTTCGACTTCTATGCGGACGAAGTCGCGGGCAAAAGCTAGTTTGTAATAATTTTGAATTTATATAATTTTTAATTTATAATAATTTTTAATATAATTACTCTCTAATTTGCATGCCGTAAGGTAGAATGTAGCGGAAACCCTCACCTATGTATCATCTTATATCTATACCTACATTGATAGCAAATAAATATATCTGGATCTTTTTTTTCCATCATCTTACCGCGGTATCACTAATTTCCCACCACCGTCACTTGTCAAATAATAAGTGGTGTTCGAATGAAGTGGCGAGCCTAGTGACGCCATCTATTTTAAAATTATCAAACAAGATTCTCGATCATTAGAATATCCCCTCTAGAACCAAGAATCCGACCGGAGTCAAAAATAACGTGGTCACACGAATGCCATTTTCCCAAATCTTTGCCCCTGAATTTTTTTAATTTGTCAGTGTCGTTTGACATCTTCTCTGTTATTACGACTGCTTTTTCAAACTTAGGGGCCAATTTGAACAATAAAGTGGCCCGCATTAGATAGGAGTTTAGTGCGTTTTCAAACAATATCACCAACTTTGTAATCGCAAATACGACGAATTTTGTACTGTTTACTGTTACTCTCATGTGATTGCCGAATTCTCTCACAGCCTACCTCATATATCTTCTAAATGTTGTTTCTTTCAAAGTTTTCTTGATCAAAGTTGATCGATTTGTCAGATTCAAAGCTATAGGGTTTCGAGCCATGGATGGTTGTCTCGCGACCAAAGAACAAAAAGGCTGAATGAAGTTTTCGCCTGTACTGATGTCCGAATTGCATGTTCTATATGAGGTATATACTTCTCCCATTCTTTGCGATTATTTTCAACGTAGGAAGCTATAACCGAACCAATGACTTTATTTACCTGCTCAGTGGGATTAGCCTGAGGGTGATAGTAGGGGGTGTACCATAATTTCACACCGTACCCTGAGACCGGATCTTTAAATTAATTGGATACAAATTGCTTTCCATGATCACAAACTATTACACTAGGGGTCCCATACATTAAAAAGATCTGTTCTCCAGTATTTGAGATAATATAGTTAATGACTTTTCGTTCCTGAGAGGGTAAAGAAAACAGGTTTTACTGAACCAACACGTTATGACCAGTAGCATAGTATTGCCATGTTTCGATTTCGGAAAAGGTCCCATTAAATTCATGGATATGATTTGAAAGGGCTCTGTTACTTTATGTTGCTTTCTCATCAAAACAGATAACCTATTTTGAGAGTGTTTGTAATTTGCACACACCTGACATTTCTGTACATAGTTTTTCATGTCCTGGATTAATGTCGGCCAAAAATATTTTTGTCTTGCACGATTGACCGATTTTTTAATACCAGAATGAGCAGACTTGGGGTCATCATGGCATTTCTTTGGAATTGTTTGACTTAGCTTTTCAGGAATCACAAGTTTTCAACTGTCATTTTCATTGGGAAATGGTTTCCATCCAGATCTTTAACTATCTGAATTAACACTCCACCGTACTGGTTTTACCGTACCTTGTTTGATGCGTCACATTGGATGGAAAAGGGTTTTGTGAAGTTTTGTGAATTCACAACACTGGTGTAGAAGTGAGGGCAGTTTTTATACTTAAGAAGGATTTTTCTACAAAGCGCCTGGCGCTGGTTTCTTCTAGCGGTATCTGCCAGAACTCAGATCGTAGGACAATAGTTGACCGGAATCGTGCGTTTTTTAGACTGTCTAAGGTGGTGGTAACCCTAGGCAAACGAAACAGTCTTAAACGTTTACCTTATTTAACTGGCGACTGTCGAGACACAGTCGATTCTTACCAGAAGGTTTCTTCACCAGTAGTACAGGAGAACGCCATGAGCTAAACGACAGCTAAATAACGTCATTGTCCAGCATGTTTTGGATTTCCTTCTCGCTGCTTTTGTTTGATGGGCAAGCTGTTTCCGGTATCAATCCTCAATCAACGATTTTCTTCCAAAACCTTTACCAATCTCTTCTTCCATTCTCTCTAACAGTTTGTCCAGACGCTCTTTCTGTTCTACAATAAGTTCATCCCGTGAGATTACTGGCCGTAAAACATTAATTTCCGTAATGTCCGCTATCAATTTCCCTGCTTCTATGGCTAAATCAAACAGCTCAAAGAAATTCATACCCAGAATAATATCATGTTTTAAACTGTCCATGATATAAAAATTCTACTACTTTATATTTTCCCGTAAACTCAATAGATAAGTGAACAATGGAATCAATTGTATGGTAAGTGCCATCAGCCGTCGAGATCATTTCTTTGTCAACTTTTTGTCTTGAAAATCCAAAGTCAAAAACTTTCATAGCATATCTCCGCGAAATCAGTGAGGCAGTAGCTCCTGAATCCAAAAAAATATTTAAAGAAAAACAAAAAGCCCGACTGCGTAAAACTAATTTAAAAAGATACGTGAACAAATTAATTTAAATAAAAACTAAAAAGAAAGAAACAAGTCGAGTAGTTTAGAATTCTGTTAAGTAATACTAAATAACTATACAATTCAAATAGTTTTATAATCGATACACACATAAAACAAATCATAAATTCTAATGCAGAACAGAACGACTCACAGTCGGGGCCTATTCAAATTTTACCAATCCAATAATATAATAATTTTTTTTATTTATTATTATTTATATTGTTAACGTATTATTTATTAATAATTGTAATTATTTATTTTACCTACTTTTATTAATATAGCTTCTTTTTTATTATGTGAATGTGAGAACACTGTAGACTCCGCGAATTCTTAGGTTCCTTTTTATTATGATTATTTTTATTGTACTTTATAGTACAATATTGACCAGTCTACACTGTCCTTACATAATAAATCCAATATATTGTAACAACCAGAAAATTTATTGTAACAACAAATTCTTTTTTAAAAGAGTAACCATGGAGTTTCTTGCCGGTTCTTCTCCATAGGAAACGTTCCAACATAGGAAACGACCAATTTGGAACCGTGCACTAGCTTCTGACGTTTTATAATATAAGTGCCTAGCTTCTGACGTTTTATAAGTCAAAGTCAAAGTTTTTTATTTCACATAGGCATGTAGGCCTATGTGAAATAAAAAACTTTGACTTTGACTTTGAATCAAATCTTCCCAAGGGGCCCCGACTGTGAGTCGTACATATCCGTGGAAAGATATTTCGCTTTTTTTTTTTGTAGCGCTGTTTACAATGTACAAATGACCTCGTTTTTATAGGTTTTAAACAATTCCTAAAGCAGGAATTCGAACGAAATTAATTAAAAAGGCAAAAATACTTCAGACTTCGACCATATAACTGGCTCCCATCTAAAAATACTACTACAATATAAAATCCTTTACATCCATCATACGTTCCCACAATTTTCCCTGGTAAAGAAAATAATTCGAAAAAATTGGTTAGTAGGATACAAAGATTCGAAGGGTGCACGGTGGGACGGTTGCTTACTTGTGTTTTTACATTGGTGTGCATCGCTAGTTTTCGACTTAGTACTTTTCGGGAAATTTTTGTAATAAATTAGGGCACAGACGTGCTTGCATTTACCAGAGATAGGCCTGCCTTAAATTTATAAATTGCACTTGTAATAATTCTATTGCAATCAAGCTGTAAACAAGGGGAAATGAACAGAATTAGCAATATAGATGACATGTTATTTACATGAAAATTTAGTGGGTACGCGGAGGGCGAGTTTATGTGCGCAAATCAACTGATTCGGAAGCGGTATTTATTCGTAGTATGGACTCATTGAATAAACTAACTTGAAATTCTTTAATTTTTTGCTCTTTGGTTGTAATAGGTACTTTAATCTTGAGTCAATACTCAACTATTTTCATTCTCTAATATAATTAAATGTTATTATCAAAATGTAAGGGGTTTGAGGACCAAAACTAGCGATCTTTAATTAAATGTGTTAACATGTAACTATGATATTATTGTACTAAGTGAGACATGGTTGGCGGGCGACATATTGGACTCTGAGTTATTTTGCAACCGATATCTAGTGTATAGACGGGATCGTGAGTCTAGCGGTTTTCATAACAAAAAATCCGGTGGCGGTGTGTTAGTGGCAGTGTCTAAGAGGTTAAGATCATATCAAGTAACTAGTTGGGAGAGTAGATGTGAAGACGTACGGGTTTGCGTAGACATTTTCTTAAACAAACGACCACTTAAACTTTTACTCTGTGCCGTGTACATTCCTCCTCCAGTACAAAAACACATTTTAGAACATTTTATCGAGAATGCTAATAATGCCTTAGAAAACTTTAATTTCACTTTAATATTAGGTGATTTTAACTTAAGTAGCATCGAATGGATAGGTTCTCCAGGCACGCCACTCACAGCTTCTTCGATTAAAAACGGAATTTATCAAGCAGAAACTGTTAGATTTTATTTCTATAAATGATTTAGCTCAATACAATTGTGTTTATAACCATAAAAATAAGATACTCGACCTTGTTCTTACCGATATCACTGTGCAAGGTTTAAGTAAATCTGAAAACCCTCTTAGTAATATAGACTCGTACCATCCTCCCCTTGAATTCGATCTGCTGTGTAACATTCATGAAAATACTTTACCCCCTAACCAGATGCCTAAATTTAAGTTCTTTAAAGCTGATTACATTAAAATTATTCAAGATTTAAGCGACATATCATGGCAAGAGTTGTTCTCAGAATGTAGCAATGTTGACGCAATGGTAGATTCATTTTACAAAGTTATTTACAATATTATTGAGAAATACGTACCTAAGACTAGGCCTAAAACTAGCAAATATCCAGTTTGGTTCAGCAAAGACCTTGTTCGGCTGCTTAGAGAAAAAAATAAGTATCACGCACTTTATTCCAAATTTAAAAACCCTTTAGATAAAATTTCATATCGTTTGCTCAAAGACAGAGTTTCAAAATTAATGCATAATAAACTTGGAAAGAAGCACGTGTTGTCCCGATTTTTAAGTCTGGTGACAGGTCCGCTGCGAACAATTACAGACCAGTATCCATTTTATCTATTTTTGGTGGGCTATTTGAGGCCTGAACATCACGGCTTCATGAAAGGCCGCTCTACTGGAACCAATCTTTTATGCTTTGTATCAGATTCAGTCGATGCCGTAGACCGTGGGACGCCTGTGGATATGATTTACACTGATTTTAGTAAGGCGTTTGACAAGGTGGATCACAAAATCTTAGTTAACAAGTTACACTCAATCGGAGTTGCAGGAAAATTATTGCAGTGGTGTGAGTCCTACCTTGTTAGACGCACATCTAAAGTTGTGGTTAACGGTTATTCATCGAATCTATTTCTTAACCCTTCAGGGGTGCCCCAAGGCTCGCATCTGGGCCCGTTGTTTTTCAATATATTCATAAACGACGTAGTGTCTTGTTTCATACACTCAAACATATATTTATACGCAGATGATCTAAAAATTATAAAGCGTATAGAGTGCGATCATGATCCATATAAACTCCAAGAAGACTTAGACCGTTTCTCCCAGTGGTGTTTGGACAATAACATGGTACTTAATGCTGACAAATGCAATCACATACATTTTTCTAGAAAAAAAGGACCTTATTTTCGTAATTACAAAATTAATGACCAAATCGTCCAAGAGAAAGAAGTAATTCGTGACTTGGGTGTTTATATTGACAATAAGCTTCGGTTTAATATTCACGTTGATAAAGCTGCATCTAAAGGGTTTAAGATGTTAGGTTTCATTCTGCGTAATGGTAAAAATTTTAGACACGCCTCAACTAAAATTGCCATCTATAATTCATTAGTCAGGTCAGGCTTAGAAAATTGCAGTATAGTTTGGACTCCATTTTATGAAATACACAAACGCCGTTTGGAATCAGTGCAGAAAAGATTTCTCTGGCATTTGTCTTATCACTGCAATATGGCCAGGAAATTAACTAGCTACAACTCTCGCTTGAAACATTTAAAACTTTTGAGTCTGGAAAATCGCTGGATGATCCTAGATCATCTGTTCTTATACAAAATAATAAACACTCACATTGATTGCCCGCGGTTACAAAATCAGAGTAATATACATGTGCCTTACAAAATGGCTCGTATGCCTAGATATCAGTTGCTTCGCGCTAAGGGCTTCAAAACCAATCTGGGTCATTTTTCCACCGATAACAGGATGCAGATTCAATTCAGTCGCCTGTCACGCTCACCCAGTTTAGATATTGATATGTCTCACTCTTTGCGTAGTTTCAAGTCTGTCTTGCGTAAGGCTTTATCCCAAGATTAGAAAGGGTTTTGTCTTTTTCACTTAATTAAAGTAAGCGAAAAGCACAAAATTATCATAACTTAAAATTTGTAATTGTTTAAGGATTTAATAATTTGTATCCATTTGAATACTTGTTTGGCGAAATCTCCTTCTGTTTAATGCATGTCGTGGCAGCCTTTAATTAAGGCTACACTACAAAATGTAACAATGACCTTGAATCCTTACATGTATAATGGTGTATGCTTTGTTGGTTGTCCTTAAATAAAATAAATAAATAAAAACTAATTCAGGAAATACTTTACTGTTAAATATATCTCCAGAAGTACCCGTTTCCGCCGCCCCTTAAACCAACAAATTCGATGTCCTTTATAGTACATTTTTACCCAAAAGTATTGTGTATTAGAAAGATTTAAGAATGTTAGTGTGTAGTCCAACAGGTAGCGCGGTGAGCTGAAGGTATGGGCGTGGAGCGCGTGGTGCACGGCGTCCGCGTGGCGGCCGTGAGCGAGGTGAACAGCGCGCAGTACGACGCGCTCGTGCTGGTCACGTCGCCCGGCTTGGCGCCGCCGCAGGCGCTCGAGGACTTCGTGGCCGACGCGCGCCAGCTCGATGCCGACCTCGACCAAGTACGTGTTCACCCGCCACCCGATCAACGTCGATGACGATTGCAACCAGATCACATTTTATTCGACTTAAGCATGGACCAAACTGTTGCAATCCAGCGTCTCAACAGGGGTGACGTTGCAATCATCTGGTCCATGCCTTACAAGCATCCAATCCGCGGTCACATTCTCATGTGTGCGCTGTCACTACTGTGCACAGAACAAAGCACCAGAAGATGCATGCGTCATTGTCAGGCGCCACGTCCTCGGGCGATATAATGGTCCTGCCACTTCAATCTACACCAACTCTGCGAACGTGTTTCCACACATCGCGACGATTTGACGAGTGACATTGGCAAGGAAAAGGTCAACTCGTGGCCGTTGACTTGCTCGTGGAGCTGGTGTATCAGTGAAGTCATTTCTTGCTGCCGAAACTTGTATGGTTGTTGTATAATGCACAAGTAGGAATATTATTAGTAGTTGTCCCTGAAGGACGGTCCTGGTATGACGCTGGGTGCTTGTGTTGCAGACGACGTGCGTTCTGCGGTGCGCGCGCGTGTCGGGCGCGCGGCTGGTGCTGTCGGGCACAGGCGCGCTGTCGCCCTACGACGATGTGCGCAGCGTGCGCGACGCGGTGCGCGCCGGCGTGCTACGTGCGGCCGCCGCCGGGGCCACACGCCCCGTGCTGGTGCTGCAGCCGCACCCGCGCTGGCCCGATGCTGATCTGGTGGCGCTGCTCGCTGCGCTTGAAGTGCTCTACGTGGTGAGTCGTCTACTCTCATCTATTCTGAATCTGAAGATGGACCTATTGTACGAGCTACGCTGTACATTGAACTTTGTGCTAGTTTTTATGTCTTACTTACGAATGCACATATTGTTTACCTGTGCATTTAACATAGTATTTAAGCCGATTTTTTATGTAATTATATCAAGTAGCAAATATATTGCTTCCTTGCCATCAAGGGAAACGTTCGTCTACTCATTTACATAACATAACATCCTTCAAGAAAGTTACATAACAGGGCATAATATTTTCACTGTTGGGCATTACAACCACAAATCACACACCACACTTAATTTTTGGAAGAACCAAAGTCCTTCCAAAAATTAAGTGTGGTGTGTGATTTGGATCCTTTACGGTCACGATTCGGTTGGACTGGTCTCTCACAAGTGAGTCGCCCCAGTACCAATTGTGAAGGCGCATATCGTAGAAGAGAAAGGATACACAATACCAAGAACCTGGAGTGTGGAACAACTGCCTACTTCTCAATACAACAGCTCGTCATTTTGTTGTAAAGCTTAGCAATATGATGTCATCACCAAATATGTACGAGAATCAGCACGAACTTTACGAAAATATCAAGTCAGTCGGCCTCAATCACCCCTCCTCTCAATCAGGCCTCATCAAGAAGGATGACTGGGACAGGAAGAACTTGGGCTACTTCAAAAGGCGGATGCAAATGCTGGAAAACTTTTGGAGTGAATTCCAATTCAACCATGACCGTCTTTCTATAGAGGTAAGTGCAAGTCATCCTTATTTTACAAATGATTTGTACAACATAACATTGCAGTGTTATATACCATCAGGAGGGATCGCAGTCAAGCACTGGTTTATATCAAATTAAAAAAAAAGAAGTCAAGGAGGTAATTCGTTTGCAAGATCAACAACTGTCGACGCACAAACGGTCCGCAGGGGGACCTGGTGTGCAACCGCTCGAAAGTACGTCGACACAAAATCAAGCAGGTACGTCGAGCAAGAAATTACAAGAAGAACAGAACAGTGAGGAGGAGGAAGATACTAGTAATACAAATTGAAGCAACAAAAGGGATCAAACTCCTCCTCGACAACAACAAAACCCTAACAAGAGGGACACGGGCTCCAACAGCAAACTGGACGACTTGATGCGCAAACAATCGGCGAACTTCAAGGCCTTCATGAGAGCTGTAGCCAACATTCGAGTGAAATTCATCTCAGAAAAATGGGAATTCCATGATGCGTTACAAACGTTACGAGCGCGTTGGTCTGCTATTGACAATCTCCACTGGGAAATTGTTCTTGTCCCCATTGAGGTCGCACTCAAAGTATATGAAGAGCGAGACCACAACAAAACGTCAACAACCTTTCAAGACAAGCAAAATCAACCTGATCGGATTGGCAATGACCTTGCTCTACCTAGTGCACAGAACAAATAAAAGAGGTTAGAAAGGAAATACTTCCCGATTTGTACTAGAACGAGCGTCGTCTCCCACCCTTTAACTCCACTACAGGCAAGAAACCTATACGAACGCGCATTACGCACACTAGCAGACCACGCACACTTAGATCGCAAGTTTGCTATTGGTTGTGTCACACACACAAAAATGTAATTTAGGGCGACTAAAAGGAGTCGGTCATTGATATCGATGAAATTTTAAAATAACGAATAAAATTGTCGACGACTAGTTATTGCTATAATTTCGGTCTGTGTATCAATACGATGGATTTCTAAAAATAAAAAATAAATGTTTAACTCACAAAAAAATTATAATGAAAACATCGAATTAAGACATTTATTTAAAATAAATCAGGCACTTTTAAATAGTCAAAAAGTTGGCCAGGCAAAAAAGTAAATTAATGCTAATTGCACATTCCAAAGCGTAGATCTCTATGGCGAAGAAGATACAAGAAACCCCACGGGATACTCTTTTAGATTGTTATGAGTTACAAAAATCTCAGTTACATATCTCTTGTGGCTTCTATTATGTGAGTACAATGTAAATAAATAATGAAAAAAAAGGAATAAAAAAAAATAAAATTGGAATTGGTCGTTAAGAGATGAGAGTCAGTGATTGGCTCGCCGCGCATCGCGTCATAGACGACACTCATGATCGGTTGTTCCTTAATATTGGTTATTTTATTAGTGGTTATTATGTCACTAAAAATGGTTTAGCCGAGAACGCATAACAGGCACACAAAGTTCTTTTCAAAAGTAGGTAAAATGTTAGGAATTTCTTCATAGGAGTGTTACAAATCTTTGAAATTTTCGTCTTTACTACAATATGCATACCTTCCGATAGAAATTCTGTAAAAGATAATGAAAAGCGTATGAAAATCTGTTGCATGGTTAATAAGTAAACGAAAAAACAAACAGAGAAGTACAGCGACTTTGATTTAAACTATTTATGTTTTTTTTGTCGGATTCGATGATTGACCTCTTTCTCAAAGTTAGACCTGCCCAACTGAATTGTCTGTCCCAGGTAAACGTAATCGTCTACAACTTCGAGTGCAGAGTCTCCGATCTTGATCAGAGTGGGTGCTACATGGTTATTTACCATGACTTTGGTTTTGTCCATGTTCATTTTAAGACCCACTCTTTCGGAAGCTCTACTAAGGTCATCAAGCATTGTACTGAGCTCCTCCGTAGTCTCAGCCATGACTACTATATCATCAGCTAACCGAATGTGAGTGATATACACACCATTGAAATTAATGCCTAGTTCACTCCAGTCCAGAACCTTGAAGACATCCTCCATTGCAGCCGTAAACAGTTTCGGAGATATGACGTCTCCCTGCCTGACACCCCGCTGCAGAAGGATAGGTTTCGAGTTCCAGTCCTGAAGTCGGACTGACATAGTGGCGTTCTCGTACAAACACTTCAGCACCTCGATGTACCGATAGTCAAACTGGCCCCGTTGGACAGACTGCAGTACAGCCCAAGTCTCGATCGAATCAAAAGCTTTCTCGTAGTCCACGAACGCTAACCATAGAGGCAGGTTATACTCCTCGGTCTTAACCTGCCGGAGCGTATGTATGTGGTCTACGGTGCTGAAGCCATTTCGGAATCCGGCTTGTTCGGGAAGCTGGAAGTCGTCAAACCTGCGCGCGAGACGATTCGTGATGACTCTGGAAAACAGCTTGTAGACATCGCTCAAAAGTGAGATGGGCCTGTAATTCTTAAGTAGTGCATTGTCGCCCTTCTTAAAGAAAAGAACCACCACACCTCTGCTCCATGCCTGTGGCGTCTTTCCCTCAAGTATGACAACAACCTCTGAAGGGCCTTTAGGACCGGTTTTCCACCCGCCTTCAGGAGTTCGGCTGTAATTCCGTCGTCGCCTTGTTGTTTTTAAGCTGCTTCAGAGCCATCTTAATCTCGTACAGGCTGACGTCCGGGATATCTTCGGTATAGTGCCGGGTTAATCTAGCTCTTGGGTCGTTTGCTAGATTCGTTGTGGGTTCTGTGATAGACGTGTACAGCTGTCCATAGAATGTCTCGATCTCTCCCAGAAGCTCCGATTTAGCGGATATGACTCTGCCACCGTCGGTCTTCAGTTTCGTGAGCTGACTCTGCCCTATAGACAGATCTCTTGCAAAAACCTTGGAGCCCTTACTCCGCTCAATCGCGTCCTTAATCCGTTCGGTATTAAAGAGGTGGAGATCGCGTTTTAAGGATTTGGAGATCCGTCTATTGAGCTGCCGGGAGATGCACGTGTGAGAAATAAGGAGGTAACTATATGGATATATATTTATATCTACCTATATATCATACTAAAATGTCAACATGGATAACGGTTATTTACTGTATATCAAAGTTTCTATGATTGAGGTGTGTAAGGAAAGGGTTTTATGAAGAAAAGCACAGAAAGACACGACTAAGTATTTATTTTAAATAGGCTTGTCAATTAATCGAATAACTAGTTGCTTGTTCCAAAACTAGGTCGTCGAGAAGAAGAGCAAGCAAAGAAACTCCTCGGAAGCTTAATCATAGCATTTCATAGACACATTTTAACAATATCATTAATTATAGTTTATCACAATAACATCTACAAGCAATTCTATGTTCTATGTCTTGGGCCATTTCAAAACAGTAGTACGGTAAGGCAAATAATATAAATAAGTATTCTCTAATACCGTATAACATAATTTAGAAACGAAAGCCACAGTATGACACATCTATAGAATCAACACAACTAATAGCAATAATCAAGATATACTAAATGACTTACGTGGTCTAGGGCTGGATAGCAAGTGAGCGACTTTACTAGAGACCAGTCATATTTATAGGAAAGTATCAACCTGTGGGTTGACACTTAAACGTCAAATACAATATACAAATTATACTTGAAAAAACATAGCTTGATCTCTGCGACATTTGTCAAACTGACATTCCTAGGGCTGTTATGATACAGAAAAAATATCGATAGGAATTTTCGGCGTTTCTTACTTATCGATGCCATAATTATATATTTATATGTCTTCTTCATCTTAGCGTTAATCCCAGTCGCATCCGAAGCTTTTCAGCTTGGAGTCTGGGGTCCGCTTTTACCAGTCTAACTGCTGATTTGGGTAAACATCGATATTTTCCGTGAAGCGATTGCCATCTGACCTCCACAACCCAAAGGTGATATTGAAGTTTAGCATTATGATCAATTGTTGGACTTTTGAGGGCTCCAACAACCCGTAACGACTGCCATTAGATGTTCGTATGGCAGCCGGGACCGACGGCTTAACGTGCTTTCCGAGGCACGACCTGACCAGTGCAAAAACCCATATTCATGCATACAAATATTTGCACTGAGCGGGGATCGAACCCGCGACCTCCTGCGCAGCAGCCGTGTTCACTACCGCTTCGCCACGAAGGCTGTCTGCCATAATTATAAGTATATTGGGTTATATTATGATGTTGTAAGTATATTATTATTATATTGTAATGTTACATAAGTAGGTTAGAATTTAGATTTTATTTACACACTATTGTAAATAATGTTATTTTTTTTTAAAAATACAATAATATTAAATGAAAAATTAATTTTGAATTAAGTTTTATAAAAAATATCGATAGTTTATAGTCTGTGGTCACGATGATTCATCGATCATCGCTAATTACCTCAGCATGCCAATAAAGTATGACATTGACTGGTACGTTTGTCCGTACTGTTAAATTCAGAACTTCATAGGCGCGATTTTACTGACAGCTGTCCCAGAGATCAAGCTATCTTTTTTTAAGTGTACATAATAATTTAGAGGATTATCATCAATACGGCTTTTTACAAGTTTAGCGTTTTATATTTGTACACACAACAATATTACCTATGTATAAAATACTACTACTTAATACTCGTGACAAATGAAAATTCATTTAATTACGTCATAAATAATGATGAATCTAACACGCATCGTCTGAAGACTGCAGAATCATCTCACGCCTCTCTTTCAAAAGTTTGAGAGTTTGATCAGAGAGCCTTTTCTTCTTTGTGCGACGAGTCTTAAAAACTTAGACCCGACCTTATGGACAGTTTCCACGAACCCAACGTTGTATTCGTCCACGGAGCCACCTAGGCACTCGAAACGATTGTGAAGTTCGAGCTGAAAGCTCTCGGAGTTTTTCAAGCTTGATATTGAAATTCAATGTGCCTCTTACCATGCGGTGATCACTTCCAGTTTTCACCGCGTTGATCACAGAGACATCATTGAATATTTGTTTCTTCGTCGACATGATAAAGTCAATCTCATTTCTGGTCGCACCATCAGGGCTTTGCCTGGTCCACTTCCTACGCTCACGTTTTTTGAAGAAGGAATTCATCATATAGAGGCCCTCCTTCTCCATAAAACCAGCCAATAGGTGTCCCCGGCGGTTCCGATGTCCAAATCCAAATTGCCCCACTCGCAGCTCGTCACCATCGCGTTTGCCCAGTTTCGCGTTAAAGTCCCCCATGACCACGATGAAGTGAGTCTTAGAACCATGCATGACTCTGGATATATCCTCATACATGGACTCTACTTCGTCGTAGGGGTGTGTCGAGGTCGGGGCGTAAACCTGTATGACCTTCAGCGAATATCTTGATGATATTCTGAGTATAAGGTACGCCACCCTGGTCGACACACTCTCGATCTTCGCTACGTTGTTCACAAGGGACCTGTGGACGATAAACCCGACACCACCTTGGGACTGCTGATCCCCATCCCGAAAATAGAGCAGGTTACCAGATTTTAGGATTATCGTGTCCTCCCCCTGTCTTCGGACTTCCGATAATCCCACTATACTCCATCGTAACCTGCTCAATTCTTCTTCAAGTTCGGTGATCTTCTCGTCAGACCGGAGTGTACAAGTGTTGTATGTTGCCAGGTCGAGTCGTCGTTTTCTAAAAGGGTAGCCGGATCCCTTCCGGAGATTCTTCGCACCTCTTGCCACGCCGTAACCTTGACCGCTACCGGAGTCAAGGGTAGACGGGCTGCCGGGCACTAGGGGACACTTATTATTTGGGGGGTTTTGCCATAATCGCCACGCTTGGTATGAGGGTTGGCGATCGCAGTTGGTTGTTGCAATTCACAGAGGATGCTGCTGCCCATTCTCTGTTATGTCCCTTAGTCGCCTCTTAAGACACCCACGGGAAGAGATGGGATGGTGTTATTCTTTACGTCCGGACACCATACGGAACGTGAACCATACGTCCATATGATACCATATGTCATCACTGGCAACGTGAACGTGTCGCCAGTGATGACATATGGTACTGAAACATTGTCGCTTACAATGGGCCTCATCAGACGGCTTACAGTCACCCAAAGGGCTATGCTCGGAGTGTCCTTGCGTGATCGCATAAAGAATGAAGATATCCGCAGGAGGACGCTGACATAGCCCGAAGAATCGCCAAACTAAAGTGGCAGTGGGTAGGGCACATTGCTCGTAGAACGGACGGTCGATGGGGCCGAAAGGTTCTAGAGTGGCGACTGCGCACCGGAAAACGCAACGTTGGAAGGCTTCCTACAAGGTGGACCGACGACCTGGTGAGAGTCGCGGGAGTGCGGTGGATGCGAGCCGCACAGGATCGGTCGTTGTGGCGTAGCTTGGGGGAGGCCTATGTCCAACAGTGGACTTCTTTCGACTGAAATGATGATGACATTTTTTTGGTATAAGTGTACGATGCGCAAAGCGATCCCCACTCTTTCGCTGAGCGCTCAAGATCCATGCCGATACCTGTAGCTGGAACAAACCGATAACTAATCAGAAATTTCACGTTTTTGTTATAGGCATTGGTTATAGGTATCGAATACACTTTGATATACATTTAGTAAACAAATGTTTTTTGATAATACAAACAGACACTTCAATTTTATTTAAGATACAAAAAAGCGAGGCGGATGACAAGGTAGGTTTGTGACCATTGTACGCCTAAAATAGAGTGAATAAATATTGATATTAGACTATATAAACTAAAAAGTGTAAAATAATAAAAAAAATAAAAAAGCCCGACTGCGAAAAACATAACTAAACAAAAATTGAAAAAAAAAAACAAGTTCAGTCCAGTAGTGTGGAAACCAATTTAATTAAAACAAAACTACAACAGTCGGGACCGACTGTTGCAGTTTTGTTGTAATTTTTTTTTTTTCAGTTTTTGTTTAAAGTTATTTTTTTCGCAGTCGGGTTTTTCTTTATTTTATTATGGTTTTTGTCGTTCCTAATTCAAATCTCATTATTCCGTAGGGATCGTCCATACTACATTATGTCCCTAGGGACAGAATGTATGACATATAAAAGGGCATTATCGAGCAGGTGGCCTCCCTCTCCCTCTACACCCATCCACATGTATACTCATAACTACATGTGTATACATGTATACTATAGTAACATGCGTTCTTGAATATTAGTTAAAATGTCCTCTATTTTATAATTTTTTTTTTTGAGTCATCGATTTTGAGCTTATATTCTTTTTATTTGTAGTTAATTATACCTTCTTTTGTAGTATTATTTTTCAAGGTGATGTTGAGTTTGATGGGGATAATAAGGTTTGCTGTAAACAAAAAAATAATTATTTTTTTCGTTTTTATTTGCACGGTGCTAACATTATAATATTAGTATTATTATGTCATCTAAATGACTTACGTTTTCGTGGTGTATACGAATAGAATGACTTACATTCACAATGGGCTGCAATTTATATAAAAGCGAAATACCACTCACTGATTAATCACAAAATCTAAGAAACTATAACACATACAAACTTAAAATTTTGCAGGTTGGTTCCTTATAAGGTGTAGACATCTGCTATTTTCCGAAATTCACCCCCTAAGGGGATGAAACGGGGGTCCAAAGTTTGTATGATGAAACCGAGTTTCACGCGGCCGCGGCCGTAGCCGCTGGCAGAAGCTTTTTAAAATAGACATATATTAAATAGAAAGTTGATGTGATTATTTTACTTAGCTATTGTTTTAAATGATTTATTTGTTTTGGCTAATTTAGATAATGGTATGATAAATTGCATTACGTTATCTTGCTTTGTTTTTTTTTCATCTGTATCTCGGTCCGGAGCGAGGAGGAGTGGCAGGCGGTCGCCTCCTTCTGCGAAGCAGTAATGCTAGCAAAGGACGCGGCCGATCGCGTTAGGCAACGGTCCTTACGCTCCAACCGCCGCCGGAATTCCGATCCCGATTTCCGGCCAACGAAGGCGCGGGCTTGCGGACGGCGAGCAATGGGTAGCCCGCCGTCCGACCGTCCGGTAACCATCCGGAATAAACCCTAGTCGTCGACGGCGCGTATTGTTCCACGCGCGGCTCAGGGAGATGTCAGCAAATCGTAGGGGCCCAACAGGGTCGAAGTCTAATGAGGCCATGGGTAGTGTGAAAACGAAACCCGGAGCCCTGGGAAGAAGGCAACGAAGGAACAGGAGTGGGTTTTTAGTCAGTAAAATTCTGACACTATCTCTCGCTCCGCCCAAAAGCGAGATTTGTCATAAGATGATTTTCCCACCCAATAAAAAAAACCTTTTTATCGGATCATAGGGTGTATGCGGGGTCCCAATCAACACCTATCGGGACCCAAGCCAACCTCACCTGCACGTGGTGCACCCTGCTGACAAACAAACGAGGCTATGGCGACCCGCCAACACGCACTGGACCAGCGTGGCGGGTTATGGTCCAAACTCCCCCAAATGCATAATGCAATAAGAAACAGGCCCCAAGTGGCGACTCCAGCGGTGGTGCTTGCGTGGACGGGCGTGGGCGCAGCCCTGGGGTCTGGGGTGCTAAGAATCTCCGGGTGAGATCGATCAACCGTCGACGACTGGACCTGGCGACGTACAACGCGCGTACACTCCGGTCCGATGAGAAGATCGCCGAACTTGAGGAGGAGTTGAGCAGGTTGCGATGGAGTATTGTGGGATTATCCGAAATCCGAAGACAGGGGGAGGACATGATAATCCTAAGATCTGGTAACCTGCTCTATTTTCGGGATGGGGATCAGCAGTCCCAAGGTGGTGTCGGGTTTATCGTCCACAGGTCCCTTATGAACAATGTGGTGAAGATCGAGAGTGTGTCGATCAGGGTGGCGTACCTTTACTTTTTTTTATTTTTTTATTAGGTGGGAAAATCATCTTATGACATCCCCGCTCTTGGGCGGAACGGGAGATAGTGTCAGACTCTTACTGACTAAAAACCCACTCCTGTTCCTTCGTTGCCTTCGTCCCAGGGCCCCGGGTTCCGCTTTCACACTACCCGTGGCCCCAGTAGGCTTCGACCCTGCTGGGCTCTACGATTTGCTGACATCTCATTGAGGCGCGCGTGGAACAGTACGCGCCGTCGACGACTTGGGCTCGGTCCGGACGGTTACCGGACGGTCAGACGGCGAGCCACCCATTGCTCGCCGTCTGCAAGCCCGCGCCTATGGTGGCCGGAAATCGGGATCGGAATCCCGGCGGCGGTTGGAGCGTAAGGACCGTTGCCTCACGCGATCGGCCGCCTCCTTTGCTAGCATTACTGCTTCGCAGAAGGAGGCGACCGCCTGCCACTCCTCCTCGCTCCAGACCATGGCCTGAACCAAGACCCGACGCGAGAGTTCGCCGCCACCGATTGCCCCTCGAGGTGGTCCACACAGTGGCGACACCCGGGCGTCGTTTCCGCACGAATCCGGTGCAGGAACCTTCCGAACTTTCCGTGTCCGGTGAGAACCTGCATCATACGGAATGTGAGGACGCCGTGAGGTCTTTCTAAACACGCCTCAAAGAGGGGACTTACCGCCATAATTGTGGCGTGCCTGCGTACCTTATACTCAGAATATCATCAAGATATTCGCTGAAGGTCATACAGGTTTCGACACACCCCGACGACGAACGAGTAGAGACCATGTATGAGGATGTATCAAGGGCCATGCATGGTCACAAGACTCACTTTACTGTGGTTATGGGGGACTTTAACGCGAAACTGGGCAAACGCGATGGTGACGAGCTGTGAGTGGGGCAATTTGGATTTGGACGCAGAAACCACCGGGAACACCTACTGGCCAGATTTATGGAGAAGGAGGGCCTCTACATGATGAACTCCTTCTTCAGAAAGCGTGAGCATAGGAAGTGGACCTGGCAAAGCCCTGAAAGTGCAACTAAAAATGAGATTGACTTCATCATGTCCACGAAGAAGCAAATAATCAATGATGTCTCTGTGATCAATACGGTGAAAACCGGAAGTGATCACCGCCTGGTAAGAGGCTCATTGAATATCAATGTCAAGCTTTAAAGGTCGTGACTGATGAGGTCTACGATCCGTCCTGCACAGATCCAAATCCAAAACTCCGAAAGCTTTCAGCTCGAACTTCAAAATTGTTTCGAATGCCTAGGAAGCTCTGTGGATGAATACAACGATGGGTTCGTGGAAACTGTCCATACGGTCGGGTCTAAATTTTATCAGACTCGTTGTAGAAATAAGAGCAAGAGGCTCACAGATCGGACTCTCCAGCTTATGAAGGAGAGGCGTGAGATGATTCTGCAGTCTTCAGACGATGAGTGCAAATATCGGCAGCTCAATAAATGGATCTCCTGAAACTGAATGGTCCTTGAAACGCAATCTCCGTCACTTTAATACCGGAAAAATTAAGGACGCGATTGAGCGAAATAAGTGCTCTAAAGTGTTTGCAAGAGATCTGTCTATTGGGCAGAGCAGAACCGACGATGGCAGAGTCATATCCGCCAAATCGGAGCTTCTGAAACTCACTGCGAATCTAGAGCTAGATTGACCTGATACTATACCGAAGATATCCCGGACGTCAGCCTGTACGAGATTAGGATGGCTCTGAAGCAGCTTAATAACAACAAGGCACCAGGTGATGACGGAATTACGGCCGAACTCCTGAAGGCGGGTGGGAAACCCATCCTTAAGGCCCTTCAGAAGTTGTTTGATTCCGTCATATTCGAGGGAAAAACACCACAGTCGTGGAGCAGAGGTGTGGTGGTACTCTTCTTTAAGAAGGGCGACAAAGCCCTGCTCAAGAATTATAGCCCATCTCACTTCTGAGCCACGTCTACAAGCT
The DNA here is from genome assembly GCA_949316375.1 of Mythimna vitellina. Classification (NCBI taxonomy): domain Eukaryota; kingdom Metazoa; phylum Arthropoda; class Insecta; order Lepidoptera; family Noctuidae; genus Mythimna; species Mythimna vitellina. The sequence goes on from OX438705.1 coordinate 132,353, forward strand.
GTTTTCCAGAGTCATCACGAACCGTCTCGCGCGCAGGTTCGACGACTTCCAGCCTCTCGAACAAGCCGGATTCCGAAAAGGCTTCAGCACCATAGACCACATACATACGCTACGTCAGGTTATACAAAAGACCGAGGAGTATAATCTGCCTCTCTGTCTAGCGTTTGTAGACTATGAGAAAGCCTTTGATTCGATCGAGTCTTGGGCTGTGCTGCAGTCTCTCCAACGGTGCCAGATTGACTATCGATACATCGAGGTGCTGAAATGTTTGTACCAAAACGCCACTATGTCAGTCAAACTGCAGGACCAGACCTCGAAACCTGTCTTCCTGCAGCGGGGTGTGAGGCAGGGAGACGTCATTTCTCCGAAACTTTTCACGGCCGCAATGGAGGTTGTCTTCAAGGTTCTGGACTTTAGTGGATTAGGCATTAATATCAATGGCGAGTACATCACTCATCTTCGGTTTGCCGACGACATAGTAGTCATGGCTGAGACTGCGGAAGAGCTCAGCACAATGCTAGTGGCTAGTAAAGTAGTAAAGGCTTGTGGCGACATTTGGGGGAGGCCTATGTCTAGCAGTGGACGTCTATCGGCTGAAATGATGATGATGATGAATCGGATCATGAACCTATCGGTACCGGTCTTGAAACATGAACCCGAAAAAGAAACAGCAATGGAGCAGTGCTCATTACTACTGGATCTGGGAAAACAAATAGAACAGATAAAGGCCGCGACCGCAGAAGACACAATATATGGTCAAGCAACATACCACGACATCCATCAATATGTTATCATATACGTATACACAGCAGCAGTAGCGACCGCACGACTCAAGAAAAGTCTGAGACACCACCCGTTTCCAATCCAGCGTGCAGCGCCCCGAAGGAGGTCGACCGCAAGCATCGCGGACAACGCAGTGGATTTGACGACACAGATAATGAGCAGGGCGGTGCACTTGTCGAGAGCACGTGCACCCAACATAGCAATGTCGCCTATTGTACGTTGTGATTCTATTGTTTAAGGCTCGGATTAGAATATTATATTTACATTTTAATTGTTAACATTGTATTTAACACAACACATTCAAGTTTTGTTTACCTTTCGTGAGTGGGCAATATGTACGAGCTACGCTGTACATTGAACTTTGTGCTAGTTTTTACCTCATACTTACGAATTCACATATCGTATACCTGTGCATTTTGTAAAATCATTTAAGTTGAATTATTATGTAATATGTCAAGTAGAAATAAATCCATCAAGGGAAACGTTCGTCTACTCATTTACATAACATAACATCCTTCAAGAAAGTTACATAACAGGAACATAACATTTTCACTGTTGGGCATTACAACGACAACACCTATTATCAAGCCAACAGTCACATAATTATTTTTAAATACACTTACTCAAAAACCCGCTCTTAGGCACGCAATTTACTGTTTTCCACATTAGTGCGGAAAAGTGCTCAAGTTCGTATCAGGCTAGGCGCTAAGCCAGCAAACAACCCCCGTTTACTTATATGTATTATATAGAACTCCGCTTGTGTCAAAATGTAGTATTCCGTCATTTGTAGTTGACCATATTAATCTGGAAACGAACTGGAATTGACTCCCGAGAACTCGTAGATTTGGCCTGGTGATGGGTGTTGGGCCACTTATATTAACTGCCTGCGTCCGTGTGAAGCCTCTGCAGATCCGCGAGTCGTTCCCCGAGCAGGCGCACAAGTTGAGCGCGCTGGGAGTGTACGCGGAGGGGCTGCGCGCGCCGCTGGCCGAGCTGCTGCGCGACGCCGCCGCGCTGGAAGCCGCCCGCGGCGTGGCGCGAGACGTGGGCGGCGCGGACCCGGAGCGCATGACGCCGCTGCGCACGGCGGCGTACCTGCGCGACGTGTTCGCGGGCTCGGCCGTGGCCGTGCGCGTGCTGGACGACCGCGCGCTGCTGGAGAAGGAGTACCCGCTGCTGGCCGCCGTAGACCGCGCCGCTGCCTCCGTCGAGCGACACCGTGGTAACTATCTAACATGTACTGTATAGATAGCGGCACAAATCTTGAGCGCTCGGCGAAAGAGCGGAGATCGCTTTGCGCATTGTACACATTGGCGAGCCAATCACTGTACAAGGATTGCATTCCCCGCCCCTACATCTCTTTTCATACCACTAAAGAGACCCGATATTCCACTTCTGCGTGCTTCTGCGCAAATAGAACTGTACAAGTCAGCGCTCAAGATCCGTGCCGGTATCTGTACTAGAGATTCACGATCCGAAGTGTGACACTCGCTCTCGCTCCATCCAGAACGAAACAAAATATTATTCGCGGCACCTAAGTTGAACTTATGACCTTCAATGCGCAGTAAGAGATTTTCGTGTCTCAATCGAAGTGCGATACTGCGGGGGGCTGCGCGTAGCCATAGCAACGTGTAACCCGACTCCTGGGCTCTAAGGGAACACCTAGCCTGCCGTAGTAAATTATAAAGGATACATAAAGTTAGAGAATTTTTTTATGACAATGTACAGAGGCCAGCGAAAGTGCTTGGATACCTTAACGCCTATTTTCCCTTGCACGTTTAAGTTCAAGTTTTCAAAAATTTAACTAGATGGCGTTGGTTTCTTCACAGCTAACTGGCGTCCAAAGGCAATCCCACAAAGTATAAACTTGACTTTTAGTCTGACAGAAAATACACATGCGTCGTCATTGTCATCAACAACTGACTGTAGTTCATAATTTCATCATTTAAATTGGAGTTAAGTTGACCTAGCGGTTTAGCATGTGCAGATAGATGCGTAAATCAATAAGCCGTGAGTTCGAATCTCACGTAGTACTCACACTTTTTGTAAGTTTTGAATAACAAACAAAAGAAATCGGTAGGAATATTATAACAAAGCTACAAGTGGATATTAATTTATTTGTAATATAATATTCAAGTGAGTAGTTACTCAAAAAAATGAAAAAAAATGCAGGTAAACAGGCTCATCAAACAAAAAGGCACTATTAAAATAAATATAAAATAATAAAAATAATATGTTTATTATTCCTTACAATTTCTTATTCAAATTCAACAATCACCGTTTATTAATTGCCGTTTATTAATCACCGAATAAGGTTATAATATTATATATAATTTCTTATTGAGGCCATAGCTTAAGTATTCGTTTCCAAAATTGGAAAGAGGATTGAAGCTTATGTAACCTTAACAAACAAACAAGAGACCAGATAATTTTATCCCAAATGTCAAAAGGATTAAATGTAGGCTTAAAACTATAAAATTGCACAACAATATATCAAGTGTTCATAACTTTTTAAGTTGTTTTAAATACGGGTATTAAGTTAAACACACATAACAAGTTCTCCAGTTAATACAGAGAATAAGTACTGAGTAAATACTATTAATTCAGTATTATAATTATTTATCATCTTGACGCCACAAACATAACCGTCCGTGTTCACTGGACTTAAAAGTTGTTTCATCAGTAAAGATGATACTACTCTAATCAAAGTTTATGTAATCCATATAGCAAGGATTTCACAACATGCCTCCGATGATGCATCTTTAGCTAAGTATGAAGAGCACGACGAACAGTGTCAACGCTTGTGGCAAATAAACTAGCATAGTGGTTCGTTGACAGACGTCCATTGTCTTCGTACTCCCTTATCATGGTTTGACGATGCAACATGTTTATTAGTTTTAGTCTGCCAGCTCTTTTATGGTGTTTCAGAGAACCCTCTTCTTCAAATAGTCCTACCCATAGAGCAACTGTTTTTCTCTGCAACAATAAAGCAGAAATATATAATACCCCATAATGATTATTATAAAGGAGGTTTTGGTCAGTGGGTAGCCATATAAAAGAAGAAAAAAATCTACTTACGTTTACACCGGTCTCTCTGGCTATTCCTGACAAGTTTTTACCTTGATTATGCATAGCAATTATTTGAGCTCTTTTTACTAAATTCAACAATCCATATCTACACATTTTGGTTAAAATAAGTAGACAATACATCTGGTTAAAAATAAAATTCAACGAAAAGCGCTGGAACGAGATAATCGAAATTAACTTAGCGAACAATCAATTGAGCTATGTCATAACTCTGGTCTAAGTATTATTTATACTACCTACTAGTTATTATTTTTAAATCTATATTCAACCTACCCTCTCAAGTTTGAAAACTAACACATAGATAATCAAATATTTATAAATCGATATTCTATTTTAATATCTTCATCTCTTTAAAATAAACTATAAATTATTTCAGTGTTTGAAGAAACAAAAAGAAAGTACAAAAATAAATATTAATTAAGCATTAATCATTTGAAGCACAGCGACGCCATCTATTAACAGTATAATGTAATGTTGTCGATTGCAACATTTGAATCTAGTTTTACGCTAGATGGCGTCATTTCTCGCTTCACGCGATTTTATTTCTGTACTATCCATGCACTTTCGCATCTGTCCGTACACCAAAATTATTTAATTTTGTGTTAGATGGATGTTGACACATTTCGACATTTAACAAAACGATAAAACCAAAACAGATGATTGAATTATATTTATTTATGTAAAATGGTTGTAAAAAAAACACTTTCCATACGTCAAAAATATGTAGGTAATAGTAGATTATGTGGCGTGGAGTGTATTTAAGTCGCGGGCCGCATGTTGAATTCCGAACGAAACAAAGTTTTAATTCCGATCGTCAGGGAGTTATATAATTAAGGAGTTCATATAGTAACCTGAGTGAAGTACGGGCTTTAAGCCGCCCAAGACAAAGACAGCTCCGTGTTGGATACTCTTCTTTTTAGGATTCCGGACCTTAAAAGGAGAAAACGGAACCCTTATAGGATCACTTTGTTGTCCGTCCGTCTGTCTGTCTGTGTGCCAAGACCGTTTATCTCGAGAACGCGTGGAAGTATCGAGTTGAAAGTAAAACCATATAAGTACTTAAGTCTGCAGTCCCTAGAAGCTGTGACAAAATCAAACTTCTAAAGTAACGAATAAATAAATACGGCTGTTTATGTCGCAAAAAACGATACTCTCAAAGTAATTAATCAAAGCAAGATAATCAAAATTCATAGGGTACTTCCCGTTGACCCAGAATCCTGAAATTTGACATAAAGCAAGGTCTTATAGCACAGGTATAGGAAATAAATCTGAAAACCGTAAATTTGTTGGTACCTACGTCACTAAAAAAAAATACTTTTTTTCCATTCGGAAAAATCTTCGAGACTCCATTCGGGAATTGCAGTTTGTGATGTGGTTCGCCAGACTTGGTGCACGTTGCCGGAACGGAGCACGGGCGCGGGTAATCACGCGCAGACTACCCCTCTCCACATCGTACGCACACTAGAGGGCGGTGGCATTTGTGGGAACTATGACGGAATTTTTGGCAGCGATGGCATTGTGCAGGGCTCCGTTTCCCCCTCCAAGCTTCGATCTTGAGACCTCTCATGTGTAGGAATACTGAGGTGTCATAGATACGCCTATAGTCGGGTGTCTTTTTGAGGACTGCATAGAAAATGCAGCCCTTGAAGAGCCCTCTTCCTCGATAAGGGCAGGATCTGTCTACCTCTTATGGCTACCTTTATGCTTTTTTCCTCTGGTAAGGAGTAGGCAAACCAAGATAGCCCCATCTCTTTTTCGAGGTTGGTCAGATAACTCTGTACCAACCTGTACTCCTCCGTCCGGGATGAAGCGAATGCCGCCCTGGTATGGGCGGGCGTGCGGAGAGTGGCCTAATCTATTGCTCAGTGCCCTGAAGTGGGTAAGCCAGTCCGGTAATTTTTCCACTACCAGCGGAGGGTAGCGAGGTTTTTAATTCGAATGAGCGACGCCGCCGGGCGCAGAGACTTCGTCATAATGGGGGGTAGAATTAGTATTAAAAACACTTACCCCGCTTATGTTTCCAATAGGTGAGGACCGTGGGCCGCATTATCTCTTTGCTCCTTCAGTTGCCCTTTCGCTTGCGTCGGCGGAGGTTCTTCTCCTGCGCTGCGGTCTGGTCAGAGTTCCTTGTTCTTCCAACGACGGTATGTGGGACATAGGGGTGTCCGGGGGTATGTGTCACACTCTCACAAGACGCGAGGGACTCGCTTGATCCCGCGCCCCCACCGGGATTCCGATCGCGATTCCCAGCCACCGTAGGCGCGGGCTTGCGGACAGCGAGCAATGGGTATCTAGTCCGGACCTATCCTAAGTCGTTGACTGCACGTAGTGTTCCACGCGCGCCTCAAGGAAATATCAGCAACCGTAGGAGCCCAGCAGGTTCGAAGCCTACTGGAGCCATGGATGATGCGAAAAAGATCCCCGGGACCCTGGAACAATGGCAAAAAAGGAACAAGAGTGGGTTTTAAGTCGGTAAAAATCTGACACTATCTCCCGCTTCGCCCAAAAGCGGGGGATGTCATTAGATGATTTTCCCACCCGAAAAAAAAAGGAATGACTGTTCAAACATTACCGATAGAGTACATTATTGTATTCCTAGAAGTGTTTCGAGGCGGGAGCTGCGCGCACATCCAGTTGTCGCTGTCTCTTCCTGTCGAACTAATACTGGAGCCCTGCGCAACCCTACGTCGTATTTGTAATGATTTTAATAAACTTTCTACTGAGTTGGACATATTTGCGATGCCCATCAATAGGTTTCGGAACTGTCTCATAGAAACTATACGAGGCTTATAAAGAAATTGATAGCTATACTATATATAATATTAAAAAACTGAAGAGTTTGTTATTTTATATGTTTGGTTGAACGCGCTAATCTCAGAAACTACTGATCCGATTTGAAAAATTCTTACAGTGTTAGATAGCACATTTATCGAGAAAGGTTATAGGCTATATAACATCACGCTATGACTAATAGACGCGGAGTATTGACGAAAAATGTATAATGTAATGTAATGTTGCGAAATCGGGGAAAAAATATTCCTTACGAGAGCTTTCGTTGCGTGCGAAATTACATATATAATTGTTTCTCTTTAAAAATTCTAAAAAAAGAGTTCGCAATAGCATGTATCTATCTTTTAAGGTTGGCTTACAGTAATAAAAATTGTTCTGAATTGTGATTCATTATTTGTGAAGATGTTTTTATAAACATAATATTAATCGTTATCAAAATAAATACAATATTCATTGTAAGTATTTCATTTTGAACGCAATTACCCTTGACATCATTTGATTTCGAAAAATATCTTAGGAGATATCGTAGTTGCAATTAAATAATGATGCGCGAATGCTGCGACTCTATTAGCAGATGGACGCACCGCAGACTGCAGAAAGGTAGTGTGTGCTCGAATCTTGTAAAAATGGCCCTTTTGGAAAAGTTTTGGAAGACATCTTTCAAAACTTTTTACTCTATGATTCATAGAGCTTATGTGAAGGCAGGACCCTAGAGACATAAGTAGCCGTAATAAAATCATGGGTAGAATCACTTCAAGTTTGCTGGTTATTTTCGCCAAACATTACCAGTCATAGTTAGGGGAAATAGACCTGACATTGTGAAGTCTTGCTTAAAAACTTCCCCGCTATGGAAATTCGTCCACCCCCTTAAACTATTTACTAATAAGAGTACACATTTAAGCGAAGGCAGTACAAATTGTCCTTCAAAGTTACTTTTTATTAGGAGACGGGAAAAGTACGTTATTGTGAAAACTAGATCGAAATGTATCGTGATTAGTGTGAATTTGACAAACACAAATACTTTTTATTTGTTAAACATAGATTAGGTACAGATGTTCTAATTATTAATGAACGCTATGTCTAGCCGTCAACGGTATACAAATATTATTTAATTTATTTTAACAAACACGCTAATTATAACAAATTTTCAAGTGTTATTAAATCAATATAAAAACTAATATTACATTTAAATCGTTCAAAGTCAAAATGTCGATACACAAAAAAATAATATTATATTTAAATCATTCATATTCAAAATGTTAATACACAAAACAGACACAAAAAGATCTCCAATGAAATATAAAATTAATAAATTCTAATGTCAATAGTAAACAAACATAAAAAGGGGTAGTCAAAGTGTGTCAGTTATGTACTTATTCGTTTTTTTTATTTATTAATGATAGGCTCGCGTTCAAAACGCTTTGTGCGTATGGGTGGGAGGTTCACCATGTACCGGTGGCGCAACGCCGTACGTCTAGTGGTCCGATGATGGAACGGACTTGGTGGAATTAGATTGTGCAATTCCAGTGCACACTCCCTGAAATGTAAACGATAAAAAACCGACAACTCAGCGGCAACTCGGCGGCGATGCCCAAGGCTTTGGAGCTACGACGCAACAAGTGCATCATTGCCGATGATTCTCTTGGCTCGCCTCTCAATCGACTCTAGCGCATCAAGCTGGTATTTGGCAGATTTTTTTTTTTTGGATGTCGTTAGCTTCTAGGTATGCCAGAAGTTTCTTGTTAAGCACCCGTTCCATACTCTTACTGAGGACGGACGTAACAGAGATGGGTCGGTAGTTTGCCGGGTCAGCTCGACTGCCCTTCTTGGGCACAGGCTGCACGTTAGCTTGCTTCTAAGCAATCGGCACTTTTCCAGTCTCACATGAGATGCGAAAAAGGCGTGTCAAAATCGAAGACAATTCAGGCGCACAAGTTTTAATTACAATTGCTGGTATACGTTGAGCGTATAATATGCTTTGTCTTGTAATAATTCAAGAATGCCTTTTTAAAATTGGGTATATTTTTCATTTCTGTAATTTGTTTTGGAATCTTATTATAAATCCTAGATGCCATTCCTAAAAAACTTTTTTAAAAGAGTTGAACGATTTGATGTGATTTTGCGCATACCTCGTTATTGCGTCGCGTAGATGTCAATGTTTCAAACAAATGCAAGTTAGATCTGACAAATACTGCTGTCTCAAAAATGTATGTCTGTTTTTGACAATTCAAAAGTACCTGTAATTGGCCTATTTGAAATAAACGTTTCTGATTTCTGTACATAGAGGGCCATGTTAAGAGTTTAGATTTTTTGAAATAGGGAACAAACAGCAAACAGCTTAAACGCAATTTCTTTGTCAGTGGATTTCCCTCAATATATTATTCCAAAAGGTACCGTTTATAGTACTGAGTATATAAGTATATAGTATATGAGTACGGGTTTAGTTTGTTTACAATCAGTTTCTACTGACACTTTCAGTTTAAGTGAGTGGCTAAGTGAAGTCCCAAAAATGTAGCACAGCTTGTTTCAGTTATTGTTTGATCTGCGTAAGTTATGTTTAAGTTAAGTTTTTTTGTTCTTTGATAAAATTTCAAAAAATAAATATTTCTTGTAAATGTAATATTTGTTTTGTTTATGTTAATTTTTAGTTTGTTTTTTTTTTTTTGTAACCAATTTATAATGCAAAGGATGGCCTTTTCTATGTCATCTTCGTAAGTTTCTATTTTTTGTTGGAACAATAAGTGTACTGTCATCGGCAAACAAAACAGTTTGATGTTCAGTGCATTTTGGCAAATCGATAATATATATAAGAAACAGCAGGGGCCCAAAGACACTTCCTTGGGGTACACCACATGTTGTTTGTCTAATTGATGACATATATTTACGAGAATATTTTGTTCACACAAAAATATAAACATGTTCAAAAAATACAGTGATATTCATAATTTTAATACTAGGAACAAACACGAATTTGTAGTTCCTACAACTAGGCTTAAATAAATAGGGGGCTCATTTAGATGCCAATGTACACACTTCTATAATAAACTTCCTAATCATATTCAACAACTACGCCTTAATAAATTCAAATCATTTGTAAAGCGAAAACTTTGCCAAAAGGCTTTTTACACTATAAAGGACTATGTTGAAGACGAAAAGGCTTGGGATTGACCTGCTCCGGCTTGGCTTGGGATTGATTAATTACGGAGTTCCAGTGCCTACCTTCCGGCTCCATCATCATCATCAGATCACTTCGATGATATTATTTTCAACGTAACTATTCAGAACCATTAATTTATTTCTATTGTCATAGTCGCTTAACTATCTTCATTGTGATATCTATGCGAGCATGAAGTTACGCTGACCATATCTGATCTTCATCTGTTTCACTTCAGCAAATGTTACTTTTTAACTGTAAGTGCTTAAGTTCTCCATGAAAATACCAAAATCACTATATAATTGCCTATAATATTTGAGGAGTTCCCTCGATTTCGCCAAGATTCCATCATCAGATCCCAACTTGATGAATATGGGACCATTTGGGAAGTATACCCTTTCCAACAAAAAAAGAATCTTTCAAATCGGTTGAAAAGCGACGAAGTTAAGCGCGAACAAACATTTAAAAAAAAATACAAACATCCGAATTGAGAACCTCCTCCTTTTTTAGAAGTCGGTTAAAAAATAAAATCGATGGATTAAAAATCACGAGTCAATTTAATGGCACGGAAGTGTACTCGTCGTCGTTAGGTACATGCAGCAAGCGCAGGGAACCAATCACGAGTGCCGTCTATGATGCGATGCGCGGCGAGCCTTCACTGACACTCCCCGCCCCCGCGTCTCACTTCAAAGAAAGAAACCCGATGATTACAGAAAATATAAAACGACGATTACAGAAAATACAAAACACAAAGAAACCAATAAATACCTAATTATGAAATAAGAATAACGTACCTTTAATATAAAGTTTATTTGAACTTATAATTCCAAGTCATTCCATAGATATAACAATTCAAAGCAACCTGTTTTAAAAACCGGCAATTTCATACTTTAACCACTAATATTAGTTCAATTTTTTTAAAGAATATTTATATTGCAACTTTATTAGATTTTGGGGGTCTATAAACAAAAGATAATCAATTTCATCATCATCATCTTCCTGCCCTTATCCCGTATTATTTGGGGTCGGCGCAACACGTTTTTTTCTTCCACTCTGCCCTGTTACTCGTCATGCTATCACTAACTTCCTTTTCTTTCATATCACTCTTCACACAATCCATCCATCTTTTCTTTGGTCTCCCTCTTCCTCTCCATCCATCCACATGTAAACTCATAACTCTTTTAGTAACATGTGTTTCATCCCTCCTCTTCACATGACCATACCAAGACAAACGATTCCCTTTCCAATTTGTGAGTTACTAATTCAATGGCACAACGCTAATAATACCTGGAATGCAAAATTCTTTAATATCCAAAACTCTAAACTCATAATCATGTTTGATTAGTATACACGTACAAAAAAATTAACGTGTCCCGTGTGTGTCCAAAAATGTGCGATATTGTCCGGTTGTGTCGACACTTGAGATACAAAACCAACACCAATTTAACATCCCAATATCATCTACTTGGAATCAATTTTCGAATAATTAAAACAGCCACTGAAAAACTCCCACTACATACTTTCCATAGTTTCCATAAGTTGATTACGTTGTATCTTCTTAACCATTTATATGCTTGTTATTGAAACTGATTTGCGCTTTGTGTGCAGGGTGTGTGATTTTCCTGGAGTACGTGCCGCAGAGCTACGAGCGCACCGTCATGCTGGTTGGCAAGGTGAGTGCAGCGAGGTGGCGCTGGCGATAGAGCGGCGGAGTGCGGCACTGATGTGTGTGTGTGTGTGCAGGGCGTCACCTACGACACGGGCGGCTGCGACATCAAGGCGGGCGGCGTGATGGCTGGCATGTCGCGAGACAAGTGCGGCGCCGCGGCCGTCGCCGGCTTCCTCAAGGTGAGCTGACCTGACACTCGAATAGCTTACTAGCTCGTCCCGGCAGTGGTTGTAGCTTGGTGCGTGTCCGCAGGCGTGTGACGAGCTGCGGCCGGCGCTGAAAGTGGTGGCGGCGTTGGGCATGGTGCGCAACTCGGTGGGCGAAGAGGCCTACGTGGCCGACGAGCTGCTGCGCTGCCGCCGCGGCCTGGCCGTGCGCGTCGGCAACACGGACGCCGAGGGCCGCATGGTCATGGGCGACCTGCTGGCCGAGATGTGCGAGCGCGCACGGCTCGAGCGCCAGCCCATGCTGTATACCGTGGCCACGCTCACCGGGCACGCCGTGCGCGCCTACGGGCTCGGCTACACGGCGCTGCTGGACAACCACGCGGCGCGCGAGCGCGGCCACGCCGCCGCCTTCCGCGGCGCCGCCGAGCGCCTGGGCGACATGGTGGAGGTGTCCACGCTGCGGCGCGAGGACCTGCTGGCGCACCGCGGTCGCGTCGCCGGAGACCACGTGCACCAGGCCGACAACGCGGCCTCGTCCGCCATGCCGCGCGGCCACCAGGCGCCGGCCGCCTTCCTGCTGCTGGTGTCGGGGCTGCACGAGGCCGACGTGCCGTACGCGCACCTGGACGTGGCCGCGTCGGCCGGGGACCTGCCCCACCCGCCCACGGGCGCACCGCTTCTGGGGCTAGCGGCTTACTACGGGCTCGTTGCCAAGCGCTAGCCATCGCGACAAAAATGAAAGCTATTGAAGTACATAACTGCATAATAATATTAATTCATTTATTTTTGGATATTAATTTTTTCTATCAAAGCATAATAATAACAGATCATGTCATATACGACTTATATGTTAACGTTGTTGTATAAATAAAGTTATACATTTTATATAGCGTGTAGTTTATCTGAAGAGATGAGTAGTGTCTCTGTCGTCTGTCAAGAACCAAATCGAGGATAATCTTATAATCTTACTTCTAGGTAAGCGCGTTCCATCGTCGACCGCATCGTCGCTTTCCAAAAGGTGAGATAGCGGTCAAGCGCGAACATATCAAGAATAAAAAAATCGAGGCCTCTCAACGATTCCGTAACGTGTTCAAACTTACTGAATATGTTGTAGCTTATTATATTAATAATAACCGGCCAAGTGCGTCTCGCGCCACGCGCAGTGTACAGTTATAAGATGTGGACTGAAAACATTGGGAACAGTTCCTCTACCATGAGTTTAAAATATTAGTATTCGTCGCTACTCAATATCGACGCCGTAAATTTTTGTATAGCAGATTTTGCAGCGCCTCTAACACACTCAAAAATTAGTACCTGTTCAATTAAATGGTGTGAAAATCGTCTAAAACATCTAACTATAAAAAATATGGCATAAATCTTCAAAGGTAAATATACATTTATAATTTGCTATGTAACATTATTAATATTGCAGAGCTCAAGCTAAACTGATTGGTTACGAAAAAAGTGACATCGCGTTGATGTCTTTTTCAAAAGTCCCTTACTTTCACTAGAATATTAGATAAGTCTATCCCTTTGTTTTATATGGCGTTGCACTGTTCGTGCTTATTGCCACTGACAATATTTTTAAATTTTATAATAAAACGTAAGAATGGATTACTCGCAAAACGATAAAAGAGTTAGAAAGGAAAATTTGGAAAAGTAAAGGAGATTAGTTGTTTTGGATTATTGAATTAAAATTATAAATTACAACAGTAGGTAGGTATGGGATTTAATATAATAGAAAATTAACGCAATCAGCTGGTCCATCAAGAAGCCCAACTTGGTGCGCCTTTATTACATTATGCTAAAAACTTCACTATAAATAATATGTACATAAATATATATGTATACATGAATTATGTATCAAACATTTTCATTTTTACATTTAAATAGCTATATTATTATTTACAAGGAAAAGTGCTAAGAATTTATAAATATTAAAATCAAAATTAAACAAGATACATGAGATAGAAGTAGGAAAAGGGACTCGGAGGGAAACAAGACTCTGGAAAAGTAAGGAGTGGTCATAAAGAGGGCAAGCAAAAATAAGGTGGTTCAAATCTACCACCTCAGCACCACATTCACACACAGGGCTCTGCACTATGCCGAGCCTGGCAAGGTGAGCAGGAGTGCACACATGACCCAATCTGATACGTATGAATATCGATGAATTATCTTTGCTTAATTTGTACTTGCTAAACCAAGGTTTAACAGGAATGGATGGCTGAATAGATCGGTAAAACTTCCCTTTCAGTGATTGCTCCGACCAAAGCTGACCCCAGGATTCCTGTAGATAAACTTTGGGCAGAGCAGCCAGATCTTGGGAGTTATTTTTGTATGAAAAAACATCTCCACACAAAACGGCATCATTAGCTAATTGGTCTGCTTTCTCATTACCTAAAATGCCACAATGAGAGGGAATCCACGCAAAATGCACTAAGAACTCCTTAAGAGAGCACTTGTTGAGGAGTTCCCGTGTTTCAAATATAATAAAAGGATTTTGACTATAGAAAGGAAATTTGGCCAAAGATTATAAGACACTCTTTGCATCAGTTAAAACAAGTGTTTTCCGCAAGCCCATAACAAGTATATATTCGACAGCTTTGCATAGACCGTAACATTCTCCCGTAAATACAGATGATTCGGGCGGGAGCTTTATTTTTTGTACGATATTATATTGGGAGTGGTATACACCTACTCCCACACATGAGTCTCTTCCGTGCTTCGAAGCATCTGTAAACAGGAGCTGATAACCCTTCCAGTCTTTATCCATAGTGAACTTGAAGCTATCGTTAGGACATACGTCATCTCGGTAAATATTGATGTTATCTTTATATATATACTTATAACTTATAATAAAACAGTAAAATTATTTTGCGATGGTATTAATTGGCGCAAAAACTACTGAACCGATCCTGTCCAAATTTTGCATACATAATCCTTATAGGTCAAGGCAACTTATAGGCCATAAATTATTACGCTATTTGCTATAGGGGGTGAGCAATAATCGAAAATGCAGGTATTGAACGACATTTGCCGCGAGTTCGATCCCCAGTTACTATTAAAAATGTTGTCATTATTTTATCCTTTTTTTTGTAATAAAACTAACTTTTACCATTTTTCCGAAACAAAATTGACATTTCTATTCGATATCTTCTTAATAATTTGTAAAAACTAATCAAAACTAATAAAATCAAAGCGGCGAGTAAAATCACGTACAATGATATTACATTATTTCATTTAGCTGCAAATATTACTTCTGAAACGAAAATCATCACGCTATCATCGATAAGGAGCCAACCAGTCAATTATGACGTTTATATTAGAACGTCTATTTTAAATTTTTATCATTGGAAACCGTAGCGCAGTGGTTTCGTATCTAGACTTGCGTATCGACGGTGAAGTGCCAATACCTTCTAACTGACATTTTTCGAGATAATTACTTTTTAGCGCTCTTAATTCAAATGTGTGTTTCTGCATGTTTTTATGAAATCTCTTGAAGCTAATATTAGTTGCTACTGAATCAAATTAAATTATGGAAACACCTCTTAACTAAACCAGCATGTCAATTCATAGTATTACCTCCTGACGTTTTTAAGACAGAAGATTTTTGACTTCGTCAGTTAGGAGTTATTGGCACTTCACCGTCGGTATATTTTATAGGTTGTTCGAATCCCATGTGGCTCTCTTGCGAAATTTTTGGTTTTATTTTTTTACCGTAAATAAGATTTTTTATACATTTTTGCATGCTTACATTTTTTTTATATATCTTCACATAATATATCTGTAAAAGTTTTAAGTTGTGTGCGTATCACGCAAAATGTTAGAAATCGATGTAGATAGCTTTTATACAATCAAATTCTGTGTAACTTGATATATTACTTAGGCTTTGTTTCATCGCAATGAAACAAAGAATATGAAATACAAACGGTATGAATTTAAAGTTTTCAAGAAGTTAAATATGACACCACACGCAACTCGCAACGCCATCTAAAGACTCAAAGTAGAAAAAATGATGACAATGAAAGTTGAACTTCACATTAAATTTGATAGATGGCATTGTGTATTTTAAAACTACTGGTGTTAGACGGAGGCATTTTTAACAACTTTTACTGTAACCAAAGGCGATAAAAGGAAATACCTATGTGTATTTAATTATTGACTTTAAAATAACATGGCCAAATTTTCGGAAGGGGTTACATGGTACCTTGCATTTGAAGGCCCCCAGGTGGACCGATAACCTGGTGAGAGTCGCGTAATCCGATGGATGGACCGGTCATTACGGCGACACTTGGGGAGACCTATGCCCAACAGTGGACATCTTTCGGCTGAAATGATAATGATGATGATGGCACCTTTTTCTTTTTTTTAAGGTTGGAAATCATCCAATGACTTTTCCCGCTCTGGTAGGAGCGCGAGAGCGTGTCAATCTTTTACTGACTAAAACCGCACCTTTGTCCTTCAGTTGCTCTTTGCGCTGTTGACGACTGAGCTCAGTCCGGTCAACTAACGGACGGCCGGACGGCTAGCTATCCATCGCTCGACGTCCGCAAGCCCGCGTCTACCGTGGCTGGTAGTCGGGGTCGGAATCTCGGATTGGCGTGAGGACGTTCGTTCCCTTACGCTTGCGACCTTCTCCTTCGCTAGCATTACGGCTTTGCAGAAGGAGGCGACCGCCTGCCATTACTCCTCGCTCTGGATCTCGCCCAAACCAGAGCCCGGCGCGAGAGGTTACTGACGCCGATTGCCTCCACGAGGACCAAGTGGTGATCCGCCCTTGCGGGGCACACCTCCACTGTATGCTCCACTGTGTACTCCTGGATGATGGCACCTTGCGGCCTAATAATGGCGTGTTTTATTAGTTGCGACTGCAACTAGTGACTACAACCAGTGACTACTGCTTCATATAAAACGGAATCGAATGTTTTTTTCTGATCATAGTTCGACAACGTATGATGTATCTCAGATTCCTTGCAGCCTTACTTCGACATCTGGATGTTATCTTCTTGCAGTGAATGTGGAACAACCCCCTAAGGGAGGCCAATCTCAGGGATAATACTAATCGGCTGCTACATTTGTTTACAATAATTTCATTGTTTTATGGATGCACAAGCTCAGGACTGTTGTGGGTGTTTCAAACGGTTGCTTTTCCGGATTCGGTTGGAAGTACCCTGATATTACAATTTTGCGAATCGCCCGGAGGACCCGGTGTAGTATGCGGTGGAGGTCTATCCAGCTTGGGTGAACCACCGTGTCCTCACAGAGGCAATCGGCGTCAGTACTTTCTCGGTTTGGCCATCAATATGCGAGTTTGATTGGACGGAGATACACACGCACAAGATGTAGCCGAAATTCATTCAAAAGTTGCAAACTCTTCATAGGGTAGTTCCCACTACCGAAAAAAAATTTCTGTGATGTACGTGGAAGTCAGCTAAAAACACGCCAAAAAAATCATAGGTAAATGAACAAGTAACTCCCAAAATTATCAAACTGCATCAATCAATGCAAGCAAAACCAGTGCACGTTATCCAGCTATAGGTTGGTGTCCCGATTATGCTCCTTCGTTTACTAGAGGTAAACGAACGTGCAAAGGTCTAACTGCTTAAACTCTTCAGTGACACATTATTGAGGCGAAAATTGTTATGGGAGGTAACTCTTTAAAATGATATCGCAGTCCTAGCAGACATCAGCCTTAGAGGGCCCTATCCATTTACTGACATCTCTTTGAGTCGCGCGTAGAATACTACGCGCCGTCGATTCAGGATTGTTTTGACCAGACGGCACCACCGAATTCCCGTGTTTGCGATGGTTGGGAACCCTTTGATTGTAGTGCTTCACTGAAGGAGGCTACTGGTTGTCATTTACCCCAGCAATCGCCCCCACGAGGACATGGCGGCGCCGGCGTTCCGACCAAGCGAGACTGACTTCCACCGTATACTCCATCTTTTTCTCCGGGCGATCCGCACAATGGTGAGACTCGAGTGTTTCTTCCCGCAGAATTTAATACAGATACCTTTCGGAACACCCACATCAGGTGAGTCCTGCATAAAGAGAGGATGCCGTGACGCCTCTTTAGTCACTCATCAAAGACAGGCATTACCGCTGCGATTGTGGCGTGCTCACTGTGGCGAGGGTTTAAAATCATACAATGGTGTTTTACCATGACATAAACCAGAAAAATACATAAACTAATGCAAAAGGCATTAGTTTATGTATGTTTGTTCCTTGGGGTAGGCAGAAATGCCAACTGCTATGACCCATACATACTCTTTCTATTCATTGACGTTCATACATCTGGATCTGGACGAGTACATAACATGTTTCCTGAAAGTAATTTGCGTTTTTACCTTTAACCGTTTTATGTTAAAGTACAATCAATAATTGCGACGCTTTCGGAATGAATTGCAAGCACAGAATTATTGTACAGTTTTACGAAGTTAACGCAGACGAATTCGCGGGCAACAGCTAGTACTGAATATTTGGTGACATAACTAATGAACTGTAATTACAATGAAATATAGGAAGAAATTGAGATTGGTGGCAAGACGCTTCAATTAAATTATATTTTCTAAAGCTTTTAATTAAACACGGAGCAACTTTGTGTCTCCAGTAAGTGGATGAGGTTACTTCTTTAGAGAGAGTAGAAAGTTTATTTAGCAAAGGATGGTGTGTGAATTGCAAACAACGAGCTATATATCTATCAGCCAAAAATTGACGTCGCAAATGAAGTGGAGGTTCTCCACATTCCACCTGAAGACAATTAATAGGACTGCTTTTCATTGCACCTGAAACTACTCTAAGCGCCTTGGATTGAACACTGTCCAGTTTCTTAAGGCCAGAATAGAATAGAATAGAATAAGCTTTATTGTACACCAAAATAGTAACAAAAACTTTTACATTAACTTAAATCTATGGGTACAAAGGCGGTCTTATCGCTGACAGCGATATCTACCAGACAACCTTAGGGTGGAATGTAAGAATTTAAAATGGAAACAAAGGGGGGTAGTCTGCGGTGTACAGCAAATTAATAATGTAAATATTAAATTTAAATTATATACTAGACTATACATAGAAATAATATCATCATTATCATCATTTCAGCCGAAAGACGTCCACTGCTGGACATAGGCCTCCCCCAAGTGTCGCCACAATGAACGGTCCTGTGCGTCTCGCATCCATCGTACTCCCGCAACCGTTACCAGGTCATTGGTCCACCTTGCAGGAGGCTTTCCAACGCTACGTCTTCCGGTACGTGGTCGCCATTCCAGAACCTTTCGGCCCCAACGGCCATCCGTTCTGCGAGCAATGTTCCCTGCCCATTGCCACTTAAGTTTGGCGATTCTTCGTGCTATGTCGGTGACCTTGGTTCTCCTGCGGATATCCTCATTCCTGATACGATCACGCAAGGAAACTCCGAGCATAGCCCTTTCCATTGCTCTTTGGGTGACTTTGAGTTGCGACCACGTTTCAGAGCCATATGTCATTACTGGCAACACGCACTGGTCATATACTTTCGTCTTGAGACACTGTGGTATATTGGACGAGAAGATACCGCGCAGCTTCCCGAACGCTGCCCAGCCCAGCCGGATTCGACGATTGATCTCTTTCTCGAAGTTAGACTTTCCCAACTGGACCGTCTGTCCCAGGTAAACGTAGTCATCTACAACTTCGAGTGTAGAGTCCCCGATCTTGATAGGAGTGGGTGCTACATGGCTGTTTACCATGACTTTGGTTTTGTCCATGTTCATTCTAAGTCCCACTCTTTCGGAAGCTCTACTGAGGTCATCAGGCATTGTACTGAGCTCCTCCGTAGTCTCAGCCATGACTACTATGTCGTCGGCAAACCGAAGGTGAGTGATGTACTCGCCATTGACATTAATGCCTAGCCCTCTCCACTCAAGAACCTTGAAGACATCCTCCATTGCTGCCGTGAACAGTTTCGGAGAAATTACGTCTCCCTGCCTCACGCCCCGCTGCAAGAGGATAAGTTTCGAAGTCTGGTCTTGTAGTCGGACTGACATAGTGGCGTTTTTGTACAAACACTTCAGCACTTCGATGTACCGATAGTCAATTTGGCACCTATTCGCCTTTTCTCTCTCTTTTATTGCACCTACCACTATTTATCTCTGCATCACCCAAAAGTTGACTGGTAGAAAATGCCTAAAGCATTAAGTCCGCGGCTGTACGTTTGTGCATACAGTATTAAATAAATAAATAAATAAGTATAGCTCATAATTGAGCTGAGTCATATTATGACAGTAGTTTTTATGTGCCTTTTTCTAACAGCTTAAGTGCAGTCAGCGTCCCACCAAGGTGTTGAGGGAATTTTGCCTGTAGCGCCGTTTTTCATGAGCGATTGCAAAGGGATCATATTTATTCAATAAATAGCACAAATTAGATTTTTTATTCACTATGCTGCGACTGTTCCACTGAACAATCTTGGATAGACTTGGATCCATTTTGTTTAAAATTAGTTATGTTAGACAGCGTATCAATTACAGTGGCAACGATGGACGGTTCAATAATATTATTTTTAGATAAACTATTATTATGTTAGTTATATGTCATAAATAATATAGTTATAGGAATTGTAAAAATAATGTTTAACATATAATAAATATTTGAGTAGATAAACTATTGATTAACATAATAATCATATTTAAAATTTGACTTTCATTATTTGTTTTTTTTTTACAATGCAACACCATTACCTGTCATGAAACTTCATTATTAATAAGTTTTTGGTGAGCTGCCCGGTCATACGTATCCCTTAGTTGTTTTTGGGGGGTCCCGAGGTTTTGCGAAAACAATTTTTTTATGTGATGTGTTGATGAATGTGTTAGGTGAATGGGGTGAAGAGCGTAAATTAGATTTATTATTGGCAAGTAAAGGTGCTGAACTTACCACGTCTGCATATAGTTTTGACACTGGGGGATGTAGCTGCGATGCTTCGGCATACGATACGCAACTATGGGCCATATAGTGCTTGATTGCTCTCTGTCTCTCAAACTCGGGACACTTTTTGTTGATGGCGTAATGAATGCCACCACAATGACAGCATTTACGATCTTCGTCTTGAATGCTACAAGTGTCGGCAGAATGTTTCTCCCCACACTTAAGGCACAGAGGGTTCGACCTACATTGTACCTTTGTATGACCGAAACGACAACAATTGAAGCATTGTATTGTTGGGAATGTATACAATTCTACTGGCATAGAATTGTAACAACAAAACACACGTTTTGGTAAAATTTGCCCGTCAAAGGTAAACACGACTATTTGAGATGGTTTCCAAACAGGGGTCGGTTCGAGAACTTTATAATTAAGACGCCTAACTTTGATAACTTTCCCGCATCCAGTAGGGACAGAAACATTTTCTATAGAGTTTACTTTATTTGGATCTTCAGTCTCACAATTACGCCATGGCGTTGGACTCTAATTTAGATTTATTATACGACTTTACTATGTTCTCTAAGTATGATAGAAATTTAAATAACCGAGGAATGAAAAACATTTTTAATAACTTATTGCTACTTGTTAACTACAACAAATCTTATCAAGCACAAGATAATGTAATTGATCTTGATTCAACCCAGTTTTTTCTCTAATAATAATTTATGTATTTTTCATCAAAATATTGCTGGACTCTTAAACAAGTCGGATCTTTTAACTATGTACATCCAGGAATTGTCAAGCGAGAAAATATCGATAGATGTTATATGCATAACCGAGCACTTCATAATGTCTGGTCAAGAAAATTTACTTTATTTACCGAATTATAAACTTGCAGCAAGCTATGCAAGAAGTAATATAAAACGTGGTAGTTCCTGTATCCTAGTGAAAAACGGTTACGAATATAAAGAATTACAGGAGATCACGAAGTTCTGTATAGCGGGAATAATTGAGTGTTGCGCTATTGAACTCACGCAACCAAAGTTAATTGTAATAAGTGTGTATAGACCTCCTAAGTCTACAAATTTAAATAAATTTTATGAAAAATTAGATGCCATTTTGAAAATGCCATGTATTAAAAATAAAAAACTAATTATATGCGGGGATTTCAATATAGATATTTTAAAAAATAATCGACAAACTTCGGATTTTAAATACTTTCTCT
This sequence comes from Mythimna vitellina, assembly GCA_949316375.1. Classification (NCBI taxonomy): domain Eukaryota; kingdom Metazoa; phylum Arthropoda; class Insecta; order Lepidoptera; family Noctuidae; genus Mythimna; species Mythimna vitellina. Next base: position 154,120 of record OX438705.1, read on the forward strand.
TAGGCTACAATCTAAAGTTACAAATTAATGAAGCAACTCGACTTGCTAGCAATACTTGTCTTGATAATTTTGCTCACAACTTTAAACAAAGTTGTCACTACAAAATAAAGGATTTTGGATTGTCAGATCATACTGCACAAATTATAAATGTGAAAACAAAGAAAACTTGCTTGATAAAATCTTGGTGCACTATGCAAAGAGACACTTCCAAGGAAAATCTTGAAACTTTCAAAAATCATCTCCAAAGTATTTCTTTTTGTGACGTATACAATACAGAAGATCCTGATGAATCGTACAATAACTTTATAGATATTTTTCAACTATTACACAACTTATGTTTCCCTTTTAAAAAAGTTACAATAAAATCAGAAAAAAAGATTACTTGGATATCTAGAGGCATACGTATTTGTAGCAGAAAACAACGACATTTACTTTGGCAACAGAGATTAAAACCATCAAAAGAAAATAAGACATTATACATGAATTATGCGCGTAAATTTAAGAAAATTATCAAATTAACTAAGAAATCACAAAATAATTACTTAATTAATCAATCCAAAAATAGACCTAAAACAGTTTGGCAAATAATAAATAACAAAAAAAAGATAAAAGAACCTATCTCTCAAATAAAACACAATAATAGAGTATTAACTGATCCTCATGACTTAGCAGAATCTTTTAATAATTTTTTCGTAGATCAAGTTGCTAAAGTATCACAATGTGAGTTTAATAATGTTTTATTGGAAAATCCACACTCCATTTTTTTACCTCCTGTAGTTCCCCAAGATATTGTAGGGATTATCAAATCTTTGAAAGATAAAAAAAGCTTTGGGTATGACGGTATATCTACAAAGGTCATAAAATATGTCGGTAGTGATATAGCTGCACCTCTAGGTCATGTAATTAACGCATGTATATCTGCTGGAAAGTTTCCAGAAAAACTTAAAATCGTTAAGGTAAAGCCACTTCATAAAAAGAACGACAAAGATGAAATTTCAAATTATAGACCAATTTCCTTAATTTCAATTTTTTCCAAAATATTAGAAAAAGTCATTTACAATTTAATATATTCCTTTTTGACAAAATATAATATTTTATGTAACGAGCAGAAGGGTTTTAGAAAAAATTCTAATATTAATATGGCTATTTTCGACTTTTTGAATATTATAATGCCAAATGTTGATAAAAAAATACCAATATGTGCCTTATTCACGGATTTATCAAAAGCGTTTGATTATGTGGATCATGACATACTTTTGAATAAAATTGAAACATACGGTTTACGAGGAAATGTGCTTAATCTTATTAAAACTTACTTAAAAGGACGCAAACAATTTTTAGAAATTTCTAGAGTCTGTGTGAAAACCAAAAAAGAAAAAATCTATACTTCGTCTAGAAGAAATATCAAATTTGGTGTCCCACAGGGGAGCGTACTTGGTCCTTTGTTATTTTTATTATACATAAATGATTTGCCAAGACAAATACCGAACCCAATGGTCCTTTTTGCTGATGACAGCACTTTGATAATTAAATGTCATAATAAAGCTTCTTATGAAGAAACGGTCAACAATACGCTTGAAAAATTTATAAATTGGCTCAACGAAAATAACCTAATTATAAATTTAGAAAAAACAAAAGTGATGCATTTCAGTCAAAGAACAGTAGACAAAAATATGGAAATAAATTATAATGAGCAAACAATAGATAAGGTCAATGTCGCTAAATTTCTAGGAATTTCAATTGATAGCCAACTGACATGGAAAACTCAAGCAGATGACATATGCAAAAAACTAAGTTCAGCTGCGTATGCATTATTTAGTCTATCAAAGAAAGTTAACGTTCAGACAGTATTAATAGCATACCACAGTCTAGTTGTTTCTGTATTGAGGTTTGGAATAATATTTTGGGGCAACTGTAGCGAGAGAGAAAATATTTTTAAGGCCCAAAAACGCTGCATTAGATCTATTTTTAATCTGAAAGTGACCGACAGCTGCATACCTGTTTTCAAAAAACACAATCTTTTAACATTTCCTTGCCTGTATATATTAGAAATAGCCATTTTTGTTAAAACAAACAATCACTTATTTCCAACTTTAAAAGATACTAGAAACAGGACTACCAGTTTAAGAACGCAATACGAAGACAAGTTATGCACAGGCGGATATAAAACTGCATTATTGAGAAAGAGTGTTATGTGTATGGCTCCTATCATTTATAACCATGTACCAAAAATGATTAAAGAGCAACCATTAATAAGATTTAAAAAGAACCTTAAAGAATTATTAGTAAAAAAATGTTATTACTCTGTATCGGATTTCTTAAATGATAAATCAATTTAATTGACAATGTTATGTAGCATCAAGTAATGAAATAGAATTATTGTAGTACCTAGTCATAAGTTCGTAAATTTTGCATGCCATCCAGGCGGAATGTACAAGGATTCCAAAATATTGTAACATCAAATTGTATTAATTACCTACATTCTACGCAAATAAATAAATCTATCTATCTATCTATCTATCTATAATTTCATCAGGAGACCATTCGGTAGGAACGCCTTTAATAATTCCCAAACGACACACGTTAATAGATGGAACGCCTTCAATTTCTCCTTGGCCAAACAAGGGTCATTTATGAAAGAGTTTGCATCTTGGTAATGTGAGAAGCTTAAAGAAATTCTGTTGCGACCAATGCGTTTTATTGATCCATTAATAATGCTGTTGAACCTTCGTTTTTTCAAAAAGTGACCTAAAGTGATTGGGTGTAGTGTTTGACCTGAATTCTTTATATCAAATATTTTTGGGATGTGTAGGTACCACATATGGAGATAAGTCTGTGGATCCGTACAAAGCCCTAGTAACCTGTGGCGCCTTCTGGGGGAGATCTGAATTTGAAGATATTCCAATCTGGGGGCCATCCACAGAACGTGGAGTGGTTTCCAGATGATTTACAGCTGTTGTTCGTAAAGATTGGTCATTTGAAGTGTTGGTAATGCCCGAGTCATTTTCACAATAGCAGTGTGTATCTTTATTTGTTGCTGTTGTAAATTTACCATGTCTTCTTTTCTTGTTACAATGTTTGCACATTTTGCGTGGAGCCCTAGCCCGTTTCCGCTCCGATCTCGTTATGGACGAGTCTGTGTCCATACTAGACTCATTAATAAAAACATTATACCCTACCGAGGGGACTGTGCTCCCCGGATCGGGTGGTTCTTTGTCCATTGGGCAGAAAAAGTGAATAAAGTAAAAAAAACTTACTCTAAATACGAAGACTAATATACACAAATAATAAAATAACTATTCTAAGCAATATCTACTCAAATTTATACTTCTAATCTCGACTTTAATTATTTTTAACAAACCCGGCAGAAAAATCACGCCCGCCAAATTCAACGATTCCCGCGCTTTTTCGTCTATCCCTTTCCATCTGAACGTACTTTTTACTTAGTGCTGAAGTGCTGTGATAACTTCAAAAGAAAGTCGATAAGTTATTTATCGATAATTCCCATCATCATCATCATCTTCCTGCCCTTATCCCGTGTTATTTGGGGTCGGCGCAACACGTTTTTTTCTTCCACTCTGCCCTGTTACTCGTCATTTATCGATAATTCCCAATGTTACCTAAATAAAAAATGTCTTTATGTTTACATTTTAGATTTCTAAATATTTCGGAACTTAAAGAAAATGTATTGATGCAGCTCATAGGACCTCAAATCTTTTATCCGGAAAACTTTGACTAAATTAAACCATTTAAAAAGTCAGTGATAGCCTGAGGGGCATCGTCTAACCTAGCCGTGAAATTAAAATTAAGAACTTTTAATAGATATACTTTCAGTCGATTCAATTAACCGTTAGACTTACTAAATCGGCAAATAACTACCGGAGAGTTATTGCGAAGAACGGCATAGTTGACATATTATGTCGGGCTTGTCATCATCCGGGAAAATCAATTCGTCACATTATCTCTGGTTGTACTCGTCTGACTAAATTAGATTCCTTGCATAGGCACAACTTGGTAGCCAGGTACTCCGAAATACACACTTACATGTGAATGCCGAAAAAAATTAAATGTCTTGACGTGGCCCGCGAGGTTATCGACATGTGGGATGTGGACTCAGCAATTACTGTACTGATAGTCCTGTCAGCTAGCCACGAGCTTCGACCAACATCTTTTTTTTAGGTGGGAAATCATCTAACGACTTCTCTCGCTCTTGGGTGTAGCAAGAGGGCATGTCAGACTTTTACTGACTAAAATCCATTCTTGTGCCTTCTTTGCCTTTGTTTCAGGGCTACGGGGTTCTCTTTCGTACAACCTATGACTCCTGTAGGCTTCAACCCTACTGGGCCCCTATAACGTTTTGCTGATATTTCTTTCAAGCGCGCGTGGAACACAACGTGCCATCGACAACTCGAGCTCGGTCCGGACGGTTACCGGACGGCTGGTCGGTGAGCTACCCATTGCTTGCCGTCCGCAAGCCTACGCTTACGATGGCTGGAAATCAGGATCGGGATCCCGGCGGCTGGGGCGTGCCGTTCCCTAACGCGTGCGGCCGCTTCCTTCGTTAGCATTACTGCTTCACAGAAGGAGACGACCGCCTGCTATTCCTCTTCGCTCCGGATCATGGCCTGTACCAGGGCCCGAAGCGAGAGGTCGTTACCGCCGATCGCCCCCACGAGGACACGGCGCGGCGGTGCTCAGCCTAAGCGGGCACACCTCTACCGTATGCTCCACCTTGTCCTTCGGGCGGTCCATATAATCGTGACACCGAGGTGTTTCTACTGTACGAATCCGGTGCAGAAACTTCCTGAACTTACCTTGTCCGGTGAGGACCTGCGTCATGCGGAAGGTGAGCGCCGTGACGTCTTTCCAGGCACTCCTCAAGGAGGGGACTTACCGCCATAATTAAGGCGTGACTATCGATCAACATCTTAAGAAACACTAATTAGCCGACTGGATCAAAGATTTGGTTCCGAAAGCGGCACCGCTGGACACAGTTTGTACAGTTAGGAGGTTCCTTTCTCTTGGAGCCCTGGCCGAGCGTAGCTTGGACCCTGTTCCCGATACCAGTGGGCTATCATTTTTTAATTGACTTTTAAAGAAGGATCCCTCAGTCGAGTATTTTTTTTCCTTATATTATTTTAAAATTGTTTTTAGAAAAAAATTAAAATGTAGTAAATAATTAAGAATAATAAATAAACGATATAGTCTTCGTTTATTGATTGATTTGCACTCAGTTAACACCTACAGTTTAAAAAAAGAACTGAATTAATCGACGTCGATTTTATCGATATCGATTTTATTTTTGCATACTGACTTCATCACTATGTTTGCTAATATTGTTGCATCAGCCAATCACAACCGCTGCATTTCCCCCGTCCCCCGGCCCGCAATGGTGAATCGTGTGCCTAGTCTGCCCGCACTCATGTTGCGGGGGAGTCGTCTCGCGTCAGGGGGGCGCGTATGCCATGGCGCCAGGTGCTTGACGTAGGCCAAGCTGAGGCACGCGCGAACATCTCCTTCGCGAGGCGTCGCATCAAAGAGATACAATAAAGCGGCTATCAGAAAAAATGTCTTAGAAAAACTGTTATCCTATGCCTCAGTGACGCCATCTGGCTTAGAATAGCAAACACGCGAATTAAATTTGTCAAAATTTATAATTATTTAACTATCACTAACGGCCTTAACATGATAATGTTAAATTGTCAGTCGTACGAGCGAAAAAGAGTGATGGAGCTATACACCCTTTATAGCTCCATCCCTTTAATAACTTTTAGGTCGTAAAATGGATCAGAGTAGGAGCTCGTGGTAGATCCTCAGTGTGTGATAAAGGTACGGTTAAACTTTTCAGCAATAGATGGCGTTATCACAAAATCAGCTAATGTTCTGGAACTATTTATAAAAAATATTGAATTCTAATTAATTACTTCGTAAATACCAAAAATATTTACGAAAATAAACCGAAGTTAGGTCCAGTAATTTTACCATAACAAGATTTGCAATACCGTAATGCGCAGTTTGACATATTTTCTCAGAACATGATTTTCTTTTAGTGCATAAAGCGTATACAAACACGACTTGACGTGTAGGAGTGTCATACTTTTTTTTTTTTTTTTTTTTTCCCGGTGGGAAAATCATCTTATGACATCCCCCGCTCTTGGGCGGGGCGGGAGATAGTGTCAGACTTTTACTGACTAAAAACCCACTCCTGTTCCTTCGTTGCCTTTCGTACCAGGGCCGAGTCTTCCTTTCAGAATCAGACCCTTGGCCCCAGTAGGCTTCGACCCCGCTGGGCCCCTACAGTTGCTGACATCTCCTTGAGGTGCGCGTGGAACAATACGCGCCGTCGGTAACTTGGGCTCGGTCCGGACGGTTACCGGACGGTCGGACGGCGAGCCACCCATTGCTCGCCGTCCGCGAGCCCGCGCCTACGGTGGCCGGTAATCGGGATCGGAGTCCCGGCGGCGGTTGGGGCGTGAAGACCGCTGCCTCACGCGATCGGCCGCCTCCTTTGCTAGCATTACTGCTTCGCAGAAGGAGGCGACCGCCTGCCACTCCTCCTCGCTCCGGAGCATGGCCTGAACCAAGGCCCGGCGCGAGAGATCGCCGCCGCCAATCGCCCCCACGAGGACACGGCGTTGCTCTGCCCAAGCGGGGCACACCTCCACCGTGTGCTCTACCGTGTCCTCCGGGCGGTCCACACAGTGGCGACACCCGGGCGTCGTTTCCGCACGAATCCGGTGCAGAAACCTCCCGAACTTACCATGTCCGGTAAGGACCTGCGTCATGCGGAAGGTAAGGACGCCGTGTTGCCTTTCCAGCCAGTCCTCAAAGAGGGGAATTACCGCCATGATTATGGCGTGCCCAGCACTGGGTTGCGACAGTCGCTGTCGCCATTCCACCATGAGACCCCGCCGGAACTCTGCCCGCCATGCCGCGACTTGTCGTGGCAGTGGAGTTTCGCCCCGACGTTGCATCTCCACGCGCAGATCGTGCATGTGTGCAAGGCCTGATGCTTCCAGATCCCATGGTGACTGGCCAGCAAGGAGGCTCGCCGCTTCGCGGGAAATCGTCCGGTATCCCCGCAAGGAGTGTCATACTAGATTGAGCGACTTATGACCACTAGGTAATAAGTGTCGGATTACGATTTTATTTGCTATGTCCTGTCTATTGATAGTATATATTTAATGTCTGCCTCGCATAAACTCATCCAGGCTCTCAATCCCGAGGTAGCGTTCTATTAATTCGTTCCTCACGTAGCGTCGACGACTCTACGCAACGCAAGATGTTGTTGCGCGTAGAGTCTTTCTCGGCTCGACTCACTAGTGCGGGCGAACCAAGCTGGAGCGCGAGCGGCGTACGTCAACACTGGGCGAATATACGCCTTGTATATGACCAGTTTGACGCGCGCCGGGAAGCGGGACGAGATCACTGGTTTGAGCCGGTGGCGGACGACTCTACCCTGCGCGACGACATTGCGAGCGTGCGGTCCTATTGTGAGCCGCCGGTCGATGGTCACACCCAAGTACTTGGCCCAGCTCGTCCAATCGACTTCGGCTCCGCTGACTTTCAGACGTGGTGGGAGGGGCGATAATCCTGTAATTAGCGCCTGCGTTTTACCCACGTTAACCGACAGTCGCCATTAGGCGAGCCACTCCGGAATCAGGTTAGTGCTGCATCTTCACCGCCGCGTACTTCGCGTTCATGGAGGTAGTAAATGTACGGGACGTCATCAGCGTACAGCGCGAGCGTGGTGTCCTCAGTTGATAGGATGTCGTCGGTGTTACGTGAGTAGCACGCCGGCGAGACGCAGCTACCCTGCGGTACGCCCGTTCGGAAGGGCCGAGGAGCGGAAAGCGCCCCGTCGACCACCACTCTGAAACACCTGTTGGACAGGAAAGCTTGGACCACTTTGACGACTCTACGGGGCGTGGCAGAGGTGAGTTTGTAAACTAGTCATGAAATAATAAATATAAAACGTGTCATGCCACACACGATCGAAAGCTTTTTCCATGTCGAGGAATACTGCCACTCCGTACTCCTTTTTGTTCATCGCCGATGACTGGAGGTGCAGTACCCTCGACAACTGGAGCGTCGTACTGTGATCCGCCCGAAACCCGAATTGTCCCGGCCGTGGAGATATGTGCGAGCGAGGTGTCGCAGCAGGAAATGTTCGAACACCTTAGAGATAGTGGGCAGCAGAGTGACGGGCCGATAGCTTTCCGGCTTCCGGTGAACAGGCGCGCCAGGGCCGCAACAGTGCGGTACGGCAGGTGGCGCAGCACTGTATTGGTGATACCGTCAGCACCGGGGGCCTTACGAGGCGTAGGATGGCGCGAGAAGATGGGCCCCCTCTTCGGTAGCTATCGGCGACGCGAAGTAGTCTCTAAAGTGTTGTCGACCGCTGCGACATGGTCGTGTTCAGTAATCGGGTTCGGGCTAAACTGACTCAGGTGCTCTGCAAAGATTTCCGATCGGTCCTCAGCTACGTATTTGAGGGTCCCGTCGGCTGCTACTAAGGGGCGCATCGGAGCTGGGGTATTTGTGAGCTGGCGGCTGTGTGTCGCCTGCCAGTCACATGCTGCGGTGTCAATTTGGCTAGGGCCTCTAACTCGGCCTTCACCTTCATCGCGAGACGGTTGAGCTGCGTTTTGATAGCGGGGCAGCGCAACTGCTGCCACTGCTTGCATAGGCGCCTTTTCCGTGTGATTAGGGCGAGTATACGTGGTGGAAGGTGAAGCTTTCTCCTGCGACTGCGATGTGGTCGTCGCTTCCTTTAGGGCACTCTTTACGCAAGCAGTGACGTCATCCGCTAGGAAGTCGACGTCTGCGGCGGTAGCGACGGGCCGAGTTGGCGTAGTGGTCTCAAGCTTTCCAGCGTATTTAGTCCAGTCCGTTGATCGACGTGGCGCTAGTGGCTTCAGCCGGGTCGGCATCCCCGACAGGACGACGAGTACAGGATGGTGATCGGACTGTAGCTCGTCGTCAATTACCTGTTGAGTGATCTGGCAACGTAGCCCTGTATGGACCACAATGTCCAGCACGTCGGGCATTTGTAGCGGGTTGTCCGGGTAGTGGGTGGGCGTCTCAGGGCCGGACAATGTGTACCCATGGGCCTCCGTGTCATCAAAGAGCCGTCTCCCTCTGACCCGCTTTCGGTCCGGAGCTCGTATTTATATGCGAAGCCAGGAACATTCTAGATACCGACGTTTTCAAAAAAATTGTCGTCGAATCGCGGGGTAATAAATATGAACTTCGAAGATATAGAACGGAACTCTTCATAGGGTCACAGCAAGTGTCGTAACAAGTGAAATTCCTTTGTTTATACGTATACGCGATAACTTTAAGTTTGACTGAAAGGTATTTTTCAGTTCTGGTATCGCAACTATAAAGTGAAAAATAAAAAACTTTTAACAAAAAAAATACAACCGACTTCAATGTAAAAAAAACACTAAAAGTGCAAAATAACTTTAATTTCGGAAGTCGATGTTAAATAACTAACAGACAAAACCAATATTCGAAACATCGACTTCCGAAATTAAAGCTATTTTGCACTTTATATTGGTTTTTTTTTTCAATCGAAGTAGCTTACATTCTTTTTGTAAAAAGGTTTTTTAGATGCAGTAGCGAAAACAATGATCTAAATTATATATGTAATCGAATAAAACATATTTATTTAGATGAAACTTAAATAATGAACGTTATGTTAATTATTATGCATAAAATCACACTTTAGTTCAGATTTCGATAGAACAAATATATTTTTCACTCAATTTGAAAATATTGACGCCAAAGTGAAATTTTTCATATTTTTTACTTCATTGAAATGAAAAGAAAAATATGTCCATTCTTACCCTCCGTGGTATGTTCGGGATTAGCTAGTTAAATGGGTTATTAGTTCAATGTACAATAAGTTCATATATGTGTTACCTACGCTCCATTGAAGCAATAGGGTCTTCACTTTTAATGTTTTTGTTAATGTTTGTTTTTTACATAAAAACAAATAATAATAAAAAATGAGATCCGTAGTGTTCAATCAATCAAATTGAAATAACTAGTTTACATATAAAATTTGAATAGGTAATCATATGGCGTCGCAGCGATTATCCTCAGCAAAAGACTAGTAATATAGGAAACATTTTAATATTGACACACAAGTACGGCGGCGTAACCTTTTACAAGTTTTGGCGGGAACGTGGGCGAGTCGCGGTTGGACGAAGACGTTTCGTGCGCGCTCTACGGAGTGGGCGCGCGGTACTAGCAGCAGGTGGCGCGCCGGCAGACCTAGGCTCATGAGCGGTGGTATAGGTATCGGCACGGATCTTGAGCGCTGACTGTTACTTGCGCAGAAGTAAAATATCAGGTCTCTTTGGTGGTATGAAGTGAGACGCGGGGGCGGGGAGCGTCAGTGATTGGCTCGCCGCGCATCGCATCATAGACGGCACTCGTGATTAGTTCCCTGCGCTTGATGCGTGTACCTAACGACGACGAGTATACTTCTGTGCCAATAAATTGACTCGTGATTTTTAATCCATCGATTTTATTTTTGGTTATTATGTCACCAAAAATGATTCAGCTGAGAACGCATAACGCAACGCACGTGCACAGGCACACAGAGAAAGATCCTTTCAAAAGTAGGTAAAATGTTAGGAATTTCTTCGTAGGGGTGTTACAAATCTTTGAAATTTTCGTCTTTGCTACAATATGCATACAGACAAAGAAACACAGCGACTTTGATTTAAATTATTTGTTTATTTTTTTTTACTTTTACCTTCAACCAGAATTAAGAAGATAGCAGGTAAAAGAAAAAATAATATAAAATAGGTGTACATTTTCTTTGCCATAAGTGTACGATGCGTAAAGCGATCCCCACTCTTTCGCCGAGTGCCCAAGATCCGTGCCGATAACTGTGGCAGGGTGTTTGCCACGCATTTTCGGTTTGAACCGTACCGCTTTTGAACCCGAAAATGTATTTGACAGGTAACTATAATTAAAATACCATTACAAAAAAAATACCTTTATTCTTCATAAATTAAAAATTATTTACTGAAATATACATTCGTCTGCTACGACACGTTCGAAATTCTTTATCATTAAATTTTATAGTGTAAAAGTCTCATTCTTATGAACAGCTTTTTTTAACCGACTTCTAAAAAAGGAGGAGGTTCTCAATTCGGATGTTTGTACTTTTTTTTTATGTTTGTTCGCGCATAACTCCGTCGCTTGCCAACCGATTTGAAAAATTATTTTTTCGTTAGAAAGGGTGTACTTCCCGAATGGTCCCATAGTAACCAAGTCAGGATCTGATGATGGAATCTTGGCGAAATCGAGAGAACTCCTCAAATATTATAGGCAACTGCATAGTGATTTTGGTATTTTCATCGAGAACTTAAGCATATAGTCAAAAAGTAACATTTTATGAGGTGGAACTGATGAAGAAGATCAGAAATGGTCAACGGAACTTCATACTCGCATAGATATCACAATGAAGATTTAACCATCTTCATTGTGATATGCGACTATGATAATACAAATAAATTAATGGTTCTGAATAGTTCCGGTGAAAATGGTATCATCAAATTGATCTGATGATGATGATGGAGCCAGAAGGTAGGCACTGGAACTCCGTCATTAATCAATGTAACCTAGCCGTGTTTGGGTTAAATCGAATTGTCATGAAATGCACTTTGGCTATAAGGTACTGTCGAACTGATCTGATGATGGAGCCGGAAGATGGAAGGTAGACACAGGAACTTCATAATAAAACAATGTAACCTAGTAGTGTTTGGATTAATTGGAATTGTCATGAGAAATAGGCACTCTGTTTATAAGTGTATCCCAACTAAAAAGTGTGAAATAAAAACTTTTTACAAAAAAAAGGTAACCGACTTCACTAAAAAAAACTCTAAAAGGATCAAAATAACTTTAATTTCGGAACTCGGTGTTAAATAAGATACAAATAATACCGAGAAACACCGACTTCCGAAATTAAAGTTATTTTGATCCTTTTAGAGTTTTTTTAGTGAAGTCGGTTATCTTTTTTTTGTAAAAAGTTTTTTTAAATAATCTATTGGGAAACAAGGACAGGGTACTATAAAACTGATTATGTCTAATTCTTTGTAAATGAATTCGGCTACTTTACAGTTTATGTGTTCTCTTTTAAAACAACTACGAAAAATTTCATCAATTTAATTATTGATTTAATTAAGAATGGCATTTTTATAAAGATCGCGGAAGCAAACTTAAACGTGACCACTCGTCTTGACGAGGCACTCGCTACTGACAGCACCGCGAGGCACGCTTACAAGCCTCGTCGAAGCGTATGTTTGTGTGAGTGTGCCGTTTCGAACATTTGTAGGTAGTTTCCGTACTGTTCCATATCTATACTGTGGTCCAGGGAAAGTTTATACGGTGAGAAAAAATGGAAAAATCATGATTAAAAATAACCGGATTTAACATCATCTCTAAACAAAGTATCATTTTAAAATGAATTATGCTGGCGTTATATATTGATGGTTCAGCTAAAAGGTATCACAACATTCATTGACTATTAGGCGGTGCGAAGTTCGCCGGGTCAGCTAGTTTGATATAAAGTTCGGGAGGTTCCTGCAACTGATTCATGCGGACACGGTACAGGTATGTCCCGCTTGGGTGGAGCACAGCTGTGTCGTCTTCGGGGCCGGGGGCGATCGACGGCGGCGATCTCTCGCGCCGGGCTATAGTACAAGCCTTCGTCCGGAACAAAGAGGAATGGCAGGCGGTAGTACACGAGTACAGAACACACGTGCTCTGCGGGCGCGTGGGCAACTCGTGTCGTCCATAGAGCAACTGCTACATGTGTGCGAGTGGCAATGAAACAGCGGCGTATTGTCCAACTTTTTATTGACTTATTGTTTATTTTATAATATTCTTTTCAATTTGCAATTTTACAGCTCGGCGGGCGACAGGCACTCGCCGCGTTAACTCTATACAAATACTTTATAACTCTCAATTTTTTTATAAATCGAGTTTTTCACTCACATATACAACTCATAAATATAACAAATACAATTAATAATAATAGTAGTTTACACAAACAACAACATAATTTGACGCTTCCCTCCTCGCCGGCGCGCGGCTCAAACCGTTCCCTCCATCACAATATACATTATACTTAGCACCTCCAACATGTTTTACATCCGCGGGATGTCAGCCGAACAGTTCATCGAAAGTGTTTCACATAACAAGTACTAGCTGCAATCGTGGACTGCTGCGATAACAAACAAATCATTTACAAAACAATGGAAAACAAAGTCGCCGCAGCGCACTCGTCGCTCTGTCGCGCGCGTCGTGTCGCTCGCACGCGCGACGTGCGTCCGAGCGACACGACGGCGCCGGGGACGAGTGCGAGCGGGCGGCGGCGTGTGCGTATCAAACGTACATAAAAAAATATACAGGACATGTACACACTAAACTAATCTCACTAGAATCGAACAGCACGTCACTGTGCACGTCCAGAGCGCTCGGGCGGGCACTAGGAGGGCGCGGCCGGCACGTCGGCGGCGGCCAGGCGCAGCGCCGCGCACGCCAGCGGCGGCGAGCGCTCCTCGTCCGCGCCCGCCAGCGCGTGCTTGAAGCTCTCGTACGTGAGCCAGCAGATGGCGGCGGCCGGCATCTGGTACAGCACGCGCGCCTGCACGCCCTTGAGGAAGCCGCGCGGGCCCGAGGCGCGCAGCACGTGGCGCGCCGCGTCGCCCAGCCCGGTGGCGCGCGCGGCCCGCTCCTGCGTGTTGAGCACCGTCTTGCACACGTCCAGCGGCGTGGTGGCCGCGGCCGCCAGCGCGCCGCCCGCCGCGCCCGCCAGCGCGTGCGCCACCGGGTCGTACACGCGCAGCGGGTTCAGCTTCTTCTGGCACGCCTCGTACGTCACGAAGTGCAGCGCCTGCCGACACAACCACCGACTCACCGATCAGTCTATTTCATTCTAGACATCTCATCATACACAACTCAAAGATAGATAGAACCTTCGTTTGAGAACTGTTTCAGAAAACGTTCAATAGCTATATTATATCATTAAAGTTGGTTTTTCATTAAAACCGCGAGAGTGAACCTACACATTGACTGGCCTTTAAAGTATAAAGGCGCCGATACCTCAGCATGGGTCACATTCTGACAAGAAAACAGATTAGAAGCGGTCACAGAGTGTGACCGAAGAAATAATGCGAACCAAAGAGGTGACCGAAACAGTGAGAGAGTGGACATTGTCACACCCCAGTCGGCCAGGGTTAAGAATTTGACACGCCCTCTCGTCCACCCTAGACCGCGAAAAGACATTGAATGGTTTTCCACAATAGAAAGGCGGCCGGTCTACAATAGAAAGTAGCTGCTCGAAGGCGGCGTAGACGTTGCCGAGGGTGACCACTATACGAGATACGCGGAACAGGGTGTAAAATATCCACAGCTAAAAGGAGCATGCTCCGAGCAGACGGGTGCTGTGTCTGGAGGGCAACTGGCCCGCGTTTGATGTCGGGTATCTGTTAAGTAGGGATTTTCAGGTCGTTGTAGTGGCCACACTCACCTGGAATGGCACGTTCATGGCGATCTGCGTGCCGTAGGAGCGGTAGAAGGCGCGCGCGCCCTCTGCGCGGTACACGCCGCGCGCGCACTCCCACACGCCGCGGTACGGCGAGTTCAGCATCTGCATGCGCTGCTTCACCACTGCAACACACGCTACTCTCAGTGCCGGTACGCCGCACACACGCTCCACAACGTGACGACGACGATATGATAATAAATTAATACACTGCCAATACTCATCATTATTTACAAATACAACTTTTCAGTAGGTTGTCGACTTATCTATACTTATAATAAATCTGTAGAAGTGAAAATTCTGTACGTTGAAAATATCAAAAAAAAAAAAATGGCAGAGTGTGTTACTAAACCGACACCGAACCCAAAAATGTGATTAAAAAAAAATTGTCTGTCTGTCTGTTTGTTCAGGCATCACGCAAAAACTACCGGTGCGATTACGATGAAACTTGGTATAATTATTCTTCAATATCCTGGGCACCACACTGGGTACGTTTTATCCCGGAAAAGTATATACAATAAAAAACAAACTTAATTTTGCGGTTCGATCCCTAGACCCGATTACTGTAGCAACCGAAAATAATAAGTTTGTCGTAGGTTACGTCACCCACAGTGGAGTTCACCAAGGGGCGCTGCACACGGCTAAGATACTATAAAATTTTATCTTAAGATACAATGTCGCTAAAATTCAATGGACTATCACACACGACGAAGATAATAAATAATATTTCATATTTTTGTATCTTAAAAACCTAATGAAACCATTTTCGACTTCTACGCGGACGAAGTCGCGGGCAAAAGCTAGTGCAACATAAATGTATTTGTTTTCAGTTAGTAGTGTAGTTAGTGTAGTTTTAGTCGGTTAAGTGCGGTTTTATTTTTTGTGTAGTTTTGGTCGCATAGAAATATTTTTGATGAGAATTACCAGTGCTTTCTTTGATTGTTGAGTTGTCTTCACATTGTAGCACAGCGTCAATGGGATTGTCATTCATAGTCTAATATGCAAGTCGAGCAAGGAGAATTAAAGAGGATGCGCATTTAACATTCAAAATAAAAATCGGAAGAAATGTAATATGTCTATTGAGTCCATTTAGATTTTTGTAAAACTGGCAGTGTTCATTAAGTTTCGCTGCAGAGTGCACTTGAGAGTACAACATAATAGTTGTCTTAAATTACTGATAATAAAGTGCAGACGAACCCAGCTCAAGCGTCGGGCCGGGGACTACCCCACGCACGCACACGTCGGTACCGCTCGTGCCATCATACTCCTTGTTCTCACTATAAATATCAACAACTAGTGTTTACTGCAGTACATTTCCCTGGCACACATTCAGTGTGGTGACTCACGCGTCGCCTTCGCCACATTTTCCTCATTGGAACGTACCGAGAAATATGATGACATACCGCAGATGCAATTTAATATGAATAAAAACAGCAGTAGTACCTACACCCCCAGCCCACAGCCCCCACGGCTGGCGAGCCGACTGTCAGCAACAGAACTGCCTAACGGATGTTTATTAAATAAAGACCTAATCTTACTACACATGTATGTATATTAGAATGCTAGTCGCCGGTGAGATTAAGGAATAGGTCATACGATACAGTAACTATATGTATATCTATATTTATGTATGATGCTCTCCGAAGAGTTCGTGACCGGCGACAATTGAGTTAGTGATCGCTCATTCGTAGCTATTACGCCTTAATGCCGCGGCGAGTGGCACGAACAGATCGCGCTGCGTCCCAGAACTTTCGCGTACAGGAACTCGTGGCATTCCTATTTGGTCATTTACTAGCGACCCGCGCCGGTTTCGCAACAGGGTTCCAATATTCAACGATGGCAGTGCGTGAAGCCAAAGACCTGACTCCCTATTTCCCACAGCCAGGAGGCGCGCACGCTCCGCAGTAGTAGCAGATGTTAGGATTAGGTTTTCCTCGACTACTTTGCACAGCGGCTCATCCTTTCGCGTCTAGGAGGTTGGGTTGTCAGGCGGATTTGTATTCAGGCAAGCGAGTCTCCAGGCATCCATAGCCTCGGTGAAGCACGGCACTTCAAAAGGAATCAGTGTTGAAGTTTGAATGTTCCTGATTAATTTATCAGAGCTGTGAACCGAAGATATGAATGCCGGTAAACTAATACTGGTAATTTTGCGGATTTTTTATTTTAATTTTCCTTACAACGTGGCAATGCCGCCAGCATTTTGGGCACACGTCCAGTCGACAGCGATGCGGAGTAGTTTTATGACGCCATATTTTAACTAGTAGTTTTTGCCTTTAGTGTTTATTGTTCGTTAAGTGTTTTTATTAAATTATACAACTCTTTATTATTTTAGGAAAAATTGCAATTTTCTTTGAATTAAATGATCAAAACCGCTAACATATTTTTTTTAGATAAGGATCAATAAGTACGGACCGTGCACGTCGTTAAAATCTTCCTCATGAGTCACTACGTTCATTAACAGTATGGAAATCTGTTCCATAGCTGTCGAGTTTATCACGTACAGACAGACGCGAAAAGCCGACTTTCTTTTATGAGCAACGGTGGCCCAGTGGTAGCGGTCCTCACTTACGAGTTGTTAGTCGCGGGTTCAAACCCAGCTAGGCGCATTACTTTGAGTAATTTATTTCATCACCACTGCTCTCAGAGCGGTGAAGGAAAACATCGTGAGGAGACCGGCATGTCCTAACACCAAAAATTCGAAGACAGGTGACATCCACCAACGCGTGGGGGATTACAGCCCATTCATTCCCTTTCCTAGAGAGGAGGCCTGAGTCCCAGAAGTGGGAACATTAAAAGGCTGATTATGCTTATTATTATAATATGTAGTAACGTAATTTTAAAAAAAACCGGGCAGCTGATTCAAAGATTCTAGTTTCCCATTGTTCAATACTATGTCACAATCACTACTTTTGACATTCGGTAAGGGTAATCTTAAGCATTTCGTTTTTTTTTTTCAATTATAACTAGATCATTAGCAGTGAACCAGTTTTGGACCTGCAGAAGGGCGTTATTTTGGTCTTCACGATTATTAGTATTTCCATTTATCTTGAAAATCAAAGAAATGTCGTCGGCAAACAACACCATATTAAGTTTGTTTTGCAAATAAGGTAAATCATTAGTATAAACTAAAAATAAAACTTTTTACAAAAGAAATCCGACTTCAAAGTAAAAAAAAACACTGAAAGTGCAAAATAACTTTAATTTCGGAAGTCGGTGTTTCTATATTAGTTTTGTCTCTTCGTTATTTAACACCGACTTCCAAAATTTAAGTTATTACACTTCTTAGTTATGGTACCACTAAAAAGTACCCCTCAGCCAAACCTGCCATAGCCAGAGTGCATTTCATGACAATTCAACAAACATGTTTAGATTACATTAATTTATTACTGAGTTCCGGTACCTAACTTCAGGCTTCTTCATCAGATCAGTTCGATATATTCCACCTCTTCTTTCAGTCAGTCATCGACTACACGTATAAACAAAGCAATTTTACTTGTTACGACGGTTTGCTGTGATCCTATGAGGAGTTCTGTTCCATATCTTCGAAGTTCATGATCAGATCATAACAATATTTCTATGAGACCAACGCTGAAGCATAACCTTTCAAGTAAAAAAAAAAAAAAAATCGAATTCGGTCCACAATTGATCGAGAAATCGGTGAAAGTACATAAAAAAAATACATTCAGCCGAACATAGAACCTCCTCCTTTTTGAAGTCTGTTAAAAAACCACCTAAAATTGAACCTGGGGTACTACCATTTTCACATTTAATCCCGACGAATTGACCTCGTTTATCTGAACTAGTTGCTGTCTGTCGTCTGTGTCTGACTAGGCAAAATATCTTAACGCTATTTTGCCTAGTCCATGCTCAAGTTTCAGCAACTTAGGTGTGAGTTGGACTCGTGCACTGAGGGTTCCGTACAAACTTACCTATGAAAACAGTTCGATTCCTGAATTGAGTTACGAAGATTTTTCCAAATCGCAAAAAAAGTTTTGTTTGGTGACGTAACTACAAATTTAGTTTTCAGATTTTTTCCTATACTTTTGCTATGGGACCTTGCTTCATGCCAAATTTCTGGATTCTAGGTCAACCAGAAGTACCCTATGAATTTTGATTCCCTTGAGAGTGTCGAAATATACGTTTTTTGCGACATAAACGGCCGTATCTTTTTTTTTTTCGTTAATTTAGAAGTTTTATTTTTTCACACCTTCAAGAGACCGCAGATGTGAGAATATGGTTTTAATTTCAACTCGATACCTCCACGCATCCCTGAGATAGAAGGTGTTGACAAACAGACATACAGACGGACATCAAAGTGATCTTATAAGGGTTCCCTTTTTACTTTTGAGGTACGGAACCCTAAAAAGATATGTTTCATTAGAGAATTACATGGTCTAGGTCATCACAATTGGATATTGGATACATCCAATATATAAGGAGTGAGCCACGGTATTCCATGTGGCCAGAATAATGGAAGTTAGAACCGGTGTTATAGAATACGGTACTCGAGCTAATTAAATCGAAGGTCAAACGACAGAGCATTTTAGTAGTAACAGTAACACCTGCACAATCCAAGAGAACAAACACGAGAATGTCGCCACCTGCGCAAATGGCAGGCATCGCACAAACAACCTGCATCACAGTGACATGCAGAAAATATTGCTTTCAAGGACAGCAAATTGACGAGGTAACTCGGCTCTAAGCGTGGCCCACTACGTGAACGTGCCACCGTATTACCAGGGTGCTCTGTGCCAGGGCAGATTTGGAGCACTTTGAAGGAAACTGAATGATCCAAAAACACGTGCCACCATCAATGAGACATTTGAGTGAGCATTTCAAACTCTCAATCTAATACCTAATAAAATAAAAAATTGAACTGCAATAATACGCATATCGATAAAATCGGTCACACGCACTCCATTGCACATCTCTTCTTAAACGGTCGTTGCGTTTGGGAAAATTCGGGCTAGTTCGTGTCGATCTGAACGTAAGTTAGTAAAATTAGTACACTTTTTCAGATTATTTACACAAATTTCAGGACTCTAGGTTAACAAGAAGTAGGTACCCTATGAATTTTGATTCCTTTGAGACTGTTGAAACACACGTTTTTTCGACATAAACTGCCGTATCATTTTTTTTTTTTCGTTAACTCTGAAGTTTGATTTTTTGACAGCTTCAAGGGACTTTAGACCTGAGTACATGGTTTTAATTTTAACTCGGTACCTCCACGCTTTCCCGAGATAAGGGATCTTGACGGACGGACAACAAAGTGATCCTATAACGGTTCCGCTTTTTTCTTTTTTCCTTTTGAGATACGGAACCCTAAAAAAAGATATTTCCCCTAGCCTTGGTTCCCAGGCACCAGTATTCACGTCCTAGGCTGGGCGGCGCCATATGAACCCGGAAGGCAACTGCGCCGGCAATGAGCACAGCTTGTCTGTCTACACGGTGCTGGTCGTGGACCGCAATTACTGAATGATGTATCTACAATAGCCACTGGAGTTATTTCTACGTCGTGTCATAAATAGTTTGAATCGAAAAACTTCGTGCTACATAATGTAATGCGGATGGTAACCTGGCATTTCACCAAAAATTGATTTACAAATTTTCATTTGACAACCAACGATTGCCAAAAACTTGGTTCACTATTTCATCCTTATACAACAACAAGTTTTCCAAATAGTTTACAAATTACCAAATAAACTTTTGTTTAATAACCTGTCATTTGACAAAAGATTCTTTTTTATTCATTTTATCTCGTAAAACAACATTTGGAATATATGTAGGTATAACTTCAGAATATTTTTAGCATGCTACCTGAAACCCAGTGTATTTTTGAGTACCGATCACTTTTCCGAAATTTTTGTTCGACTTTAATTTTATCGAAAACTAGTGACTGACGTCTTTTGATATATTTTCTATTGATATATGCATTATTTGACATATGTTTAGATCATCAAAGTATCATGTTGTATCAAAGGTATTATTGTACCGAACTATGTATATTTCGCCGATTTACAAAATAACTTGCTATTGGCAGAAGCCTCTTTTCATTTGCCAAATTATTTATTTGCCATATTTTTACCACACCGAAACAACATTTTACGGAATTTTGGCCACAAATATATAGACGGTTACTCGGTAGCATTTTCAATGTTAAATTAAAATAGTGTCATAAAAAGTCAATATGTTGTGCTATAAAATTTTGTGACTGAAATGAATCACCGCAAAACCGACTTTAAGCAGTCTTATCTACCCTACCCCTGGAGTGTAATTCAAGCCCGTGTAGGCACGGAGGCTTAGGGCGGCCCGCTAGCTGAGAAACAGGTGCAGGTGCAGTGGTGAGCGTAAAAACCATCTGCGACGATAAACTTGCGTGGGGCCGCCCAAATCCTGCAGCACCGGAGTCGTGACAGAAACAATGCTGCTTCCCTGCTGCATGCCTGCTTGTCTACTGCATGCCTGCGTGCATACTGCATGCCTTCTTGAATGCTGCATGTCTGCTTGCATGCTGCATGCTTAAAGTAAGCATCCATGATTGAAAATATGGTAATGAAAACAGTGGTTTAATGAATGTTTGAAAACATAATTATTAAATAAATAAACAATATTTCGAACAAATTTTATTTCGGCTAAGAATAACATCGGTGAAAAGTTTTTCGACCAAATTAAATGTCAGAGTAACGAAAAAAATCGAATTGGTCAACTGATACAGTGGCAGACGTGACTTCGATGAAATAAAAAAAAATGAAACGATAATAGTTGAGAAGTTTTAGGAAAATACATACAAAAAATTGTGTGTATTTTAATTTTAACCCAGGAGAGCATGTTTACTAAATAAAATACTGTACTCGTTGATAACAGAATGATTCACATCTAATTAGTATGTCATTGCAAGAATAGGTTTAAAGAGGGAGATCAATAAAATTATGCAAAACAATGTACCGTCATGCACGGTTAGAAAATTTATTATAAAATGATATTTAATATAAACATAAGTTTCTAAAAGAGCCAAAACATTAAATGAAAAATGTATAAATAATTAAATATCATCCGATCCATTTATCAAAAGAAGCATTTGCCAAAAAAGTTGTGAATTAGTGAACCAATGCGGATCGGTAGTGAACGCTATAAGATGTGCGGACTGATCTGTACCCTTACCATGAGTTATTATCGAAAAACTACACCATCTTACCGTAGTCGAAATCGAATAAACGTGCATCTAATAGATTACAATTAAACTCGTACCATGAGTTAAACGGACTCGCTAGCGACAACTCGATAGTATAAGCAGTATCGAGCGTTTACGTTGGTACAAAAACCGCATCGTATCTAACTTCACACTTAAGTTTGCTCTCTTTCTAGCTACAGTAAAAGACAGAGTAAGGCAGATAGACCTAAACACCCTACCAATTTAAAACACCAATTCTCTATAACCCGGCCTATTGAAAATGTAATATTTTAAGTTGTACAAATATTTTGATGGTTCAGTGTTGTGTTTGTGAATTCTTGAATGGGAAAAATGGAGAGATTTGCCAGTAATACATAAAATAACAATGCGGATACTGAAAAGTGGTATTTCTATTATGAAGTGCATGTATAAATGTAAGTTATTATAACATACTTATTTCTAATTTACCTTCAAGTGTTACAACTCTTTGTGTAAATTTCAAATCTGTGCACCCTTAGCAGACCACACAAATACTCGAAAGCCCCTTTATTGAGTCTATATTCTTTGATGAAATTATTTTCACTAATATGTTTAAGTGCCTTTCGTACAGTCGCTTGGAAATTTCCTTTGACGCGTCGTTCGTCTTCATATGTAGCCGTACCTAACATATTCTACGTTAAATAAGTTTTACCGGACATATTTGTGCTCAAATAAAGAAAATATTGTTTTACACGACACGCTTCACAACACTTTCACCCTTCAATATGCTAGTGAGTTACTTGACTACTGTAGTAACGGTTTGCTTCGATAGCACCTGTCAAATTTGTTACTCATGGTACCGATTTTCTTTAAGAAACTACTAAAAACTTTAGTCGCTAGCGAGTTCTTATTCGAAAGGTTTTGTACTTGATGACTCATACTACCGATTTTGGTGCTGCAAGTGACCGCTAGAGGCGCTGCAAAATTTGCCATACAAAATATTTACGGAGTCGATATCGAGTAGCGACGAATACTATTGCTTCAAACTCATGGTAGAGGTACAGATGCGTCGTGTTCGTGACCATTCACTGGAGTAGCCCTTAGTCTATTTATTTGATATCCTTTCGTCGTCTGCTGGGGTTTTGGGGGGCAAAACTGTAAGGACCTAACTGGAAATGCAAAGCTTAAGTGTTTCGTACGGCAGCCACGTGGGTTAACAAGACTGGTTCTGTCACAGCTGCTTGACGTGGTCGTGCAGCTTCGTCTCCTGCTGACCCGAGTACGAGTGCGTAACCTGCACGTGGCAGCAGCTTCCGGCCATTGTGGCGCGGAAAGCGGCACCGGCGACCTGCCACCGTCTGATGTTGCTCGTGCGTTTCCGGAGCGCGTACAATCGCCAGGACGTCGCAACATCACTACTCACAACAGCGTACCGTCCACCTTACTGT
The DNA here is from genome assembly GCA_949316375.1 of Mythimna vitellina. NCBI lineage: Eukaryota > Metazoa > Arthropoda > Insecta > Lepidoptera > Noctuidae > Mythimna > Mythimna vitellina. The sequence goes on from OX438705.1 coordinate 177,287, forward strand.
CAATATTTACATCTTACACTGTCATACGTTTCCCCGTGTATGTTCATGTCAACTTGTACTACTTCAGAAGGAACGTGTCCAAGGGAACCAATGATCGTTTGCGATAGATTAATCAAGGATTAGTTAAGGGGGATGGTCAATGGCCGATTCAAATTTTGTTGAGGTTTTGTATTTTGCAGGTCAGTGTCAAGTGGTACGTTGATTAAAATATGATTGTCGGCCGTAATACGTATTTATTTACGGAATTATAGTTATTACAATCGCCAATAAAATCCTCTACGTGACAACGTACAGCTTGACTCTGACCTGTAAAACGCAAAAAGCTTAAGAGAATTAGTATGTCGCGAGCTACCCCCGGCGCTGTCACCCGAGTGAACCGCTCAGCTGTGTGCTATAGTTTGTGTACAGAGGCCATCGCCAGGCGGCACCTGCCGATTGTATTATTATTCATACTGATAAATGAACCGGTAAAAGACGAATTAATTACACTAATGCTACTGTATACGCAATATACTCAAAGAACACTTACACTTGATGTTAAGTATTTACGTCATGTAGTACGGACGATATTTTGCAACTAACTATAATAAAAGGTATCACAGCTGGGCGTCGGGAGTCGCAGCACAATATCCGGCCACTATGGACGCGCGCCTCAAAGAAATGTCGGCAAGACCGTACGAGCCCAGTAGGACCGATGTCCGGAGAGTGAGTTTTAGGTCAATGATTTTTATTTAATTTTCTATATCGACACAGTACGAAGTATAGTAGAGACCATTGCGATTGCTTGAACAGATTCACCCTGCACGCGGCTGAGTATCGGATGCCGCTCGGTCTAGAGAATACTAGACAATAGAGTTATATTTTTTTTCACTTGCCCCTCCTTAAGAAGAAGACCTCACAAGCAATAAAATCTGTTAACGAATTGCTGATGAAACTATACAGTACATATACTGGAGAGAGCCAGGAGAATTGTCAAGGTAAGGGAACAATCATAAGGAAGCCTGTACCCGCGGCCCACAGCCCTAGTTTCCGAACCTGCTCCCAACTCAACGAGCACAGGAAAGCGCCACATTGTCCTCGCAAACATCTTGAGGAATATACTTCAGAACATTCTGAGGTCGATGAAGATTGAGAACATGAAAACTAATTACGAGTACAATCTACAGTGCGAACGTAATTAATTGCATCGTTATAGAAAAAACAATACTTGTTTCTTCGTAAATACATGATAGTACAATAACAAGTGGCGAATAAAATAAGTTTTAGGGCCAGCGATAGCGTCGCCAGACATATTGTGGTGAAGTGATAAGGCTATTTGAATAACAATTAGTTCGTGTTTATACTGGAATCATTGAACTCTGGCACCGCTGCGCGCTCCGGTTATCAGCCGCGAGCGCGCTGACCCGAGCCTGCACGACTGGACCCTGCAGCTGGAAGCGCATCTCTCAGGCCTACCCGTGTAGCAGTTCCAAGAGCCTGCGCTCGAGGACGCGGTCAGCTCGTGACCACACAGCGATCTGACAGAGAACACTTTACAATATAATCGTGCAGACCTGTGTATTGTGTACGCCATTATCCACGCTGATAAAGCACGACAACGCGGAGCAACTAGCATGCATACCTACATATTGTACATTTCACGGAACACCAATATAAACAAACACTTGGATACTAAATGACTTGTAACATTAATCGTTTGTACAATTAGTTAACTTCGCAGGATTTAATTAGAATATTGTCATTGTTCGAATTATTGTTTGGTTTGGTGGTTTTTATTATGCTTTTATTATAAGTGATCGGTCCGGGGCGCTTGTCGCTATATTTTCTCAAGTCCTCTTTTTGTGAGTAGCGGTACAGGGTCAGGACGGCATCGTCGTTGTTATCAAAGACTGGACACGTAAGAACATGTGTCATAGTCAGCGTGACTTCACAAGCAGAGGGCTGTAGATATATGTACATTAAGTCGGCAAGGAAAGTAAGCCTACTGATGGTCACGTGTTTTGAGTTTGAGCGCTGAATAAAGAAGTCATGAAGGTACTCACCCTCTGCTGGGTTGGAGACGGCGTCGTGTATGAGCGACGCGATGCAGCCCGACAGCCCTGCAACAGTCAGCCAGAGGCGTCAGCACAACATCACACTACAACACTTTCAATATTACAAGTACATTTTGGATCTAAGTTCTTGGTTAGTTCTGAACATTTAAAAATGAATACCCATTCAGTGACTAAGAGTCCCTGAAACTAAATTCTAAACTAAAACTAAGATATTCAAATCATTTGTCAAGCTAAATATTTGCCAGAAGGTTTTTTACACTATAAAAAAATATCTTGAAGAAACCATAAAAGAAAAGGGCTTGGGTTTGACCTGCTCCAGTCTAGTAGAAAGTCCAGACCTAGTCAGAAATCAGAAACGTTTATTTCAAATAGACCAATTACAGGCACTTTTGAATTGTCAAAATGTCGGTCAGTCAAAAAAAAAAAACAAGTGAAGATAAATTGCACGTTCCAAAGATCTCTATGGGGAAGAACGTGCAAGAAACTCCATGGACACTCTTAAATCATAATAAAACTTATTTGAAGGTAAAAGAGGCTGTGGCTGTGGAGCAGGACCGGCATTTAGCCAAGCGTTTTTATCAAGGATATAATCTTCCAGTTTATAATACGCTTGTCTACATAGCGTGCGTTAAATGCATGCTTTAAATATGGACTCATTTAGTTGCAGAATCTCAATTGATTTTTGAGTGAAACTTTTTTCACATGGTACCTATGAAGTACTTCTTTAAAAAAATATGCAACATTCGATTATCAACTCAGTTGTTTTCTTTATTCAGCTTAGACAAGGTGGTTACTTTGAAAATTCGAGTGGAGATCCTACGCGAACTAGAAACAGCTCGCAATACCAATGTTGCGTTTGGAGAGGAGACTGCTAATGAACGCACCGTGCGATTTTGGTTTAAACGCTTTCGTGATGGAAACTTTGATTTGAAGAACGAACCACGTGGAAGGGCGGTCTTCCACGTGGTTCCTTCTTCAAATCACACACACAGGCCAATCCGAGTCAAACTACCCAGGAATTAGCGGCATAGCTTAACCTTACCAATAACATTCATAAATAAATAAAAAATTGAAAAATCGGTGCCTCATGATTTTACTGATCTGCAGAAAGAAACGCATGTTGAAACTTGTGTTGCCTTGTTAAATCGATTCAGAAATGAAGGATTATTGGATCGAATTGTGACATGTGATGAAAAGTGGATTCTTTACGATAACCGTAAGCAAAAAATGCAGTGGCTGATCCCAGGTCAAACGCCGCAACAGTGTCCTAAAAGCAAAGCTTATCAATAAAAAGCTAATGGTAACTGTTTGGTGGTCTCAGCATGGTGTTGTTCACTATAGCTTTCTCCGATCTGGTCAAGCAATAACGGCAGATGTCTACTGAGACAAACTCCGAACAATGATAGCAAAACTAGCAGTGAAACAGCTCCGACTCACGAATCGATCTTAACCATTATTGCTCCATGATAACGCGAGACCTCATACAGCACGAGAAACCGTTTTAACTCTACAGGAACTGCAATTAGAAACCATTCGTCACCCTCCGTATTCGCCAGACCTTGCTCCAACGGACTACAATTTTTTTCGTGATTTGGACAATTTTCTACGTGATAAAATGTTTTCTTCTCAGGAGGCAGTACAAAATGCTTTCACACAGTTTGCCGAACCTAGATCACCAGAGTTATATCGCAAAGGCATAAATGACCTTCCTATTAGATGGCAGCAATGTATAGATGATAATGGTCATTATTTTGAATAAAAAAAAAAGATAAAAAAAAACGAATTTAAATTTTTCAGTACAAATCAGCAATTTCATACTTTAACCCCTAATATTATAGTACGGTTGACAACCCTACCTTGAGTATTTGTCGACCGTCTTCCCCTATATTATTAATTACACTTGGAAATCTACTTACGTAAATATACGAGAGCGTTTTGGCGAGAAATGAAATTGAAAAACGTATATTTTCAAAGGGGCCCTTTGAAAATATACGTTTTTCAACTTACAAGTGCAGCACAGCGGAACGCCAGCGGTAGCAAGAAAGACGTGGTTTTGCTCACCGTGTGTGATGTGGTCGTGCCGGTGGCGCGTGAGCTGTGACAGCGCGTGCTTGCAGTACTCGTACGAGGCGAAGAAGCAGGCGTGCGCCGGGCCCGCGCCCATCACCACCGCCGACATGCCGCGGATGGGCCTGCGGGAACGGGACAACGTGTTAGTCATGGGACCGACCGACCTGCTACCACAACCAATCAACATACCAAACGTAAAAAAAAAAAATAGAATGTTGTTAACTAGCGAGACTGTAGTGTTGCGGTTACTGTTGTCCTCCAGCCCGTTACAGTAGCTACAACTAGTCAGCCCAGTTGTGTTCAACAAATTAAGGAAGACGAGGCATGTCCCTGAGCTGATATCTATAATATAGATTATAGATCATATCAGGTCAGGGTCATGATGTCTAGTCTGGTCGTATTTATTACATATGTATAAATTAAAATGTTATCTGTATGTTTGTTCCGACTTTCACTGACCGATAGCTGATGTTACAAGGTTACTTACATTGTTTAATCTCTTAATGTAATCTCAGGAAGAGCTAGAGAGGTGACCGAGACGTGTTCTACAATGGATATCTAAAAGAATTAGTGGAAAGCCTTTGCCCATTACCGGGAGAGTGTAGGCTAAACGAGAGTTAAAGCTAGTATCAATTATTGACCAGTTAGTGGTGACAACTTGGTTAGTGTCGTTTATGGTATTTGTTAAATACGAGTAAGAATTATGCCTGCTTGAATGTGCTCGTAGTTTACAACCTTGTGAACATACTTATTTACTTATAAGAGTGACGTAACACCTGTTTTTTTGTACATTTATGCAGTATCATCGTGGCTCGGCAGACAACGTTCGACAACACGTATCGAGTTCTGCATTACAGCCTTTCAGTTCACGAGCTAGTACGATGCATGTGCAGACAAGGCCCGCCACCGGCGCGACGCCGCCTGCTCTAACTGTTCCAAGTTATCATTATTATGAGGCATTCTTTCATACTACAAGTACTATCAAATCGTACGTATAATCTTATCTAGTATACGTAGATAGATATAATTATAAAATTATGGCTTTATATACATCTAGATAAGTTATTACGTGCCGCTTACTTAAGTTATTATTTTAGTGATCACACGTAATCCGAATCAGTCGTATCACCAAAACATTCGACTAATAATAGATCAACCGAACTTTTTAAGTAAAAAAAAACCTTTTTTGCGACGAACGAAACTTGTTCAAATTTCAAGTTCCGTAGACTGCTCATTGCGTAACCGTGGGGGGCTGTGGGTTAACTTTTGTGAAGCCAATCAAACACTTCGAAATTCATTTAAACTGGCTTGTGATTTTATTTCTGTTTTATGAAATGTGGTGGACAACGATCAGCTCTCGAAATTAATTATTTATGTTATATCTTATAAACTACAGAAACTTTTCATGATATACCAGAGAATTAGAAAAAATGGAACCAAGAACTGCACCCTGAGGAACGCTCACAAAAACAGTGCATCGATATTACAACTGGCATTTTTAGAAAAAAATGTTTTTAGTTGTGAAATCTATAATTAAAAAAGTAAAAGCTTTAGTTTGTAAAACATTAGCAAAGTAAATGGTAGATGGCAGGAAGTCGACGAAGACGCAGTCTAAGGCTTCACGCAGACCAAGCGTCTCTCAACACAATCAATAGCAATGTAGCAATAAGGCCCAGCTCGTAAATGATAACGTTTATACATAGGTCTATATTAATTTAAAAGATATATTTAATGAATGTTTTAAAATATGAGGGCTGGAGGATTCCAGAAATACATACGTACACGTAATACAGCCCTCATACTTTCTATTGCGACGAAACTAACATTGGAAAAGGTATTAATTTGGGTTAGCTTCGTTTTGAATTTTAAGAATAATTATTAAGCATATTTATAAATAAATATTCGATATCAGTGTAACTAACCGAGTTCTTTGTAAGATAAGGTTAACAGTGACAATTACTGTACGTGACTTATGGGAAGCTCAATTTTAAATCAAACTATTTTACAGATAAACGCTACAATAGTAATACGCTATAATACACTAGCGCAACAGCTACTTCAAGAAAAGCATAGAGCATAAATTGCTATTCATATAGCATATAACTTAGGTGACGTACAATTTTCAAGTGTACGATCCTAGAATTACATTTGCATAACACGATCTTAAAGGTTGCAATCGGGTCGTTAAACATTTGTCAAATTATCATGTTGTATGTGTAGTGTATCTCATCATCATCAATCTCATTGCGCCGCGGCAATCGCGGTAACAATATTTAGGCGAGTGGTTCGGTGACTGACTGCCGCCTATCTTACACGTAGTAGCGTTATGTCATTCCAGTTCTTATTTGTTTAGTCGAGCAACAGGAAACTGCGACTACACTGCCATGAATGCATTCAGATTGTCTAGTTTTTGTAATTCATCGCATGAGTCAGTCGCATCTAGTTAAAAACCTGAATACGTGTGCAAAGTTAGCAAAGCGGTAACAAGCACGAGTTTTAATCGAACCTATCATTATGAAGAGTGATCACTCGATCTTATGTTTTTAGTATAGCAATTTATGCAATTAGTCTGTATGAGATTGGAAATGGGAAATTTTGAACCAATATAATTTATTATAGTCTTCGTGATCTTGAGTATCTCCCATTTATAAAGTACCTAGATGTGGGGATTTGTGCGGGACACCGCTGGAGTGTTGGCTGGTGTCACTGAAATTTCGTAATAGTAGAAAGCGTGCGGAACGAGCGGTACGTAGCACGCAAGCGGGCCGGCGAGCACGCGGGCACGCGGGCACGCGCGGGCCGCGGCGTGGCAGCTAGCGGGCGGCGCCCCGTGGGCCGTAGCGACGCGGCCTTGGGCTGAGGCTCAAGGTCGCCGCGATTCGGGCGGCGGCAACCTCTCTTCGCCTACAGACGCACTTGAATCGATATCGTCTCCAAAATTTAACATCAAATTATATTTATGTAACAATAGCTAAAAAATACCATTAATGTTTGTAGGCACTTAATGTGGTAATGTATTGGTACGCGAATAGTTTTGTTATTTAATTATTTCTGTCATCACCATGACCGCCCCCCGTATAATATTTTATGTAAATCTCAGTTGGCTCTGCTTTTCTGAACCGTCCTGCTTGCTGCGCCCAGCGAGCGGAATCTACACGGATATTTAAATTAAATGACAACCTCCACGTGGCGGGGGCTGCTACACGACATTTAAGTTCTGCGCAGTGGTAAATCAATACATTGTAAATAGATTGAATACAGTAGTCTGACATAATGTACACGCACCTACGTGGAACAATTGAAAAAGGTAAGGTCAAGGGGCACCAGCATGACGTCCAAGAGGCGAGCTGCCGGTATTGACGTCACGCATCCATTAGGCGCAACAATGATTCCGCAGTAACACGTGGCAGCGAGTGACAGTTAACATAATAATAAGCTTATTTCAATAGCTTCTGGGTCCAGTTGAAACGAATTGTTTCGGAGAAGTAGATCTTTCGTATTAGGACCTCCTCGGGTGATAATCTCATCAATACTGGACGATCGTCGACAGCACGTAGTGTTCCACGCACGCCTCAAAGAGATGTCCGCAAAGCGGTAGGACCCTGCTGCTGCATGTGAAGCAGGGGAAATGGGTTGACTTCTGAAAAGGAAACCCGAGGTCCTAGAACGCAAAGAGCAACTGAAGGAACATTGATGTGGTTTAGTCAGTAAAACTAACACGCCCCCGCTTTGTCCTAGAGCGGAAGAAGTAATTAGATGATTTCCCGTCTTAAAAAAACAATATTGCACGAAAACCCAGTGTGGGAGCGTCGCCGTCGTCGGACGCGTGAAACGCTGCAAGACTTGCGTGCAATTTCTAATTACTGCTGTTGCTCAAACCACTTCATCCTTCATTATTAGCAGTTTCCTTTACACCTTCCTTTAACTGTTTTTTCATTTATGGACTTTCCGGTAGCTTGTGATTAATTTTATTTCAATATAAATTGTTATGGTCGTGGTTACTGTGCAAACTATGACTTGCTAAAGCACGGTCGCCAGCTGCTATGCCGGGGGCAGCGTGAGCTAACAGCGCCCACAGCTGTCGGCACGGTGCGGCACGGTGCAAAGCACCCACGTGACCAAAGTGTGCAATACACTTTTGCCTACCTTTTATTCCAGCCCCAAAATTTTGATGAATCCGCAGGCAAATATATTATTATGCAGGTGCATAAGTACGACCGGCTGGCATATTTCTAGTCGGGACCAAGCGACTCGTAGGCGAGACTGCGGCGGTAGTAGATAGCGCGTGAACAGCATGACATAGTTTTATCTCGAGATGCGCACTGTTATAAATTTGTATTGCATTTAATATTACTACATCGATAGCAGGCTACACAAATACCGTGATTGTACTCTTTGATAAGTTGATAACAGATTGAATTGTGCGAGATGTGTAATACAAGATAAAAACTCTTAAATGGTGTTATGTGTGCTACTCAGATGTCCCTGTGACGCACAATCAATAATATTGTACAGCATCCCACCACACGTAATTTGCTCCCACATGCGCAAGTTGAACACTGCGGGTTGGCACTTATGGATGAGGCTCTGAAGATCAATAAATGGCATGTGGCTAGCAGGTCGGCTAGCCGATTGGCTATTGTCAAGAGAAGAGGGATTCCTCTTGCCAAGTGAGGAACAATATTCCACTGCTGCAAGATACACGACACGTCTGCGAGGAGAAGAAAACAATACCAAGGAGAGAACTGTCAGCAACAGTAACGGACTTGTTGATGCAAACACAATTATTAAGACAACTCGAGAGATGGGAGAGCTTTCACGTCTTCTTACAGAATTAGCGAGAACTAACGCAGAACAGGAGCCGTTACAAATACATGGAGGGAAGCTTTTGTCGTGGGACAACCCGGTATAGTTATAACGCGAACCATTACCAAGACAAAACTGGCAACGCTGCTAAGTTACAAACATTACAATGTTGGTGTTATATCATGTCAGTACTTTTCTCATGTCATGTCACTTAGTTCGGAATAAACGTTTTGACTTCGACTTTTACTATTATTAGGTATTGAAAGCTGTGGATAATAGTGACGATGATTCGGTGGTCATGTCACCTACCATAGCAACCAGTCACAACCGCTCGATTGATAATATTTTACTCGATTCTATCGAAAGAAGCCTACAGCATATCGCCGCAGTTATTATAACAACATTTAGCATCGGCGGTTATCAGCCGCGCCCGTACCAATCTGTTTTGTCATCTTGTGGCACGATACCGCGACGATATTCTTTATTTTTATAGTTCATCATCAAGTGGATATTTCATGTAAGTACATAGGTATTTACTCGTCGTCGGCTTATTTACACATTTACTTATTCTTATCTACACATTTACTTATTAATATCTTGGTTTTTCGGGTACCATTATGATGCACTAGGAACAGGGACCATTTTGGTTACCCATTGAAAGGGTTTTCGACAGGGTTTTTCTAAGCAGTTAATGAAAAACCCATAAGACATAGGTAACCCTTTTGAATAGCTTAAAGGACCATTTGGGTTATTTATAGAAAGGGTTTTCGATAGGGTTTTTTTAAGCAGTTAATCTAAAACCCATACGATGTAGGTAACCTTTTAAATGGCTTAATGGACCATTTAGGTTTTTCAATGAAAGGGTATTCGATAGGGTTTTTCTAAACAGGTAAACAAAAACCCATACGATTTGGGTAACACTTTTGATCGGCTTAAATTAAGTCGTTGAAAAGGGTTCCTTACGTTTTCACCTGTTTTGAAAACGATAACAGCGTAACATTCCAATTCGGAGCAATGTAATATGATCTCTCAATGGTAGGCATACGTTGCAAAATGGCATAGCAAGCGTTAAGCGTCAGCGGCGGCGCCTTTGTGGTTACTTTCCGAGAGCCTTGCAAACCGGGATCTATGATCATTATTGCTTGTACTATAAAGTTCTTTTTAGCACTGCTGGCCGCATATCGAAATGACTTATTATTATGATTTTTTCATGTCTGTACTTGTTTACTATTTTATTGTCACTTTTGTTGTTTGAGTTTTTGAATCCGGACGGCTTCTGCGATTTTTAACCGACTTTTAAAAAAGGAGGAGGTTATCAATTCGGATGTTTGTATTTATTTTTTTTATGTTTGTTCGCGCATAACTTCGTCGCTTGCCAACCGATTTGAAAAATTCTTTTTTTGTTGGAAAGAGTATACTTCCCAAATGGTCCCATAGTCACCAAATCAGGATCTGATGATGGAATCTTGGCGAATTCGAGGGAACTCCTCAAAAATTATAGGCAACTATGTAGTGATTTTGGTATTTTCATCAAGAACTTAAGCATTTACAGTCAAAAAGTAACATTTGATGAAATGGAACTGATGAAGAAGACCAGAAATGGTCACGGAACTTCATACTCACATAGATATCCCAATGAAGATAGTTAAGCGACTATGATAATACAAATAAATGAATGGTTCTGAATAGTTATGCATTGAAGTGATCTGATGATGATGATGGAGCCGGAAGGTAGGCACTGGAACTCCGTAATTAATCAATGTAACCTAGCCGTGTTTGGACTTATTAGAATTGTCATGAGATGCACTTTGGCTATAACATATTATCGAACTGATCTGATGATGGAGCCGGAAGGTAGGCACAGGAACTCTGTAATTAATTAACGTATCATAGCCGTGTTTGGGCTTATTAGAATTGTCATGAAATGTACTTTGACTATAAAATACTATCGAACTGATCTGATGATGAAGGTGGAAGGTAGACACAGGAACTTCATAATAAAACAATGTAACCTAGCGTTAGGGTCAGACAGGTACATCACCTACCCTGGTCACCAGGGGGAGTGGGAACGTCGAGAGATGTCGTGCGGTGTTCCACAGGGATTGGTACTAGGGCCATCCTTGTGGAACATCGGTTACGACTACGTGCTGCGCGGCGACCTCCCTGGTGGGGTCAGCGTGGTCTGCTACGCGGACGACACGCTGGCCCTGGCGCAGGGAGAGTCGTACCAGGCGGCGGTCGAACTAGCGACACGTGGGGTTGCGACAGTCGTTGGCAGGATCCAGGATCTGGGACTCGAGGTGACTATGCACAAGTCCGTGAGAGGCCATGTGCTTTCACGGCCCTCGGAACGCGCCACCACCGGGTTCCCAGCTAACGGTGGGAGGAGTCCACATCGGCGTCGGGTCAACGATGAAGTACCTGGGACTCGTTCTCGACAGCCGATGGGATTTCGAGGAGCACTTCCGACGTCTGGCTCCCAAACTAAATCGGACTGGGGCTGCCCTCGGGCGGCTCCTGCCCAACCTTGGGGGTCCAGACGCCTCCTGCCGGAGGCTCTACGCGGGGATCGTTCGGTCCATGGCCCTTTATGGCGCACCGGTGTGGGCGCCGGCACTGCGGAAGCAGCCAGCAGCCCGGCTGAACGCGTGCCAGAGGATCATGGCCATACGGATGGTGCGAGGATACCGGACGATTTCCCGCGAAGCGGCGAGCCTCCTTGCTGGCCAGTCACCATGGGAGCTGGAGGCAACAGTCCTTGCACTCATGCACGATCTACGCATGGAGATGCAACGCCGGGGCGAAACTTCGCTGCCGCGACAAGTCGCAGCATGGCGGACAGAGCTCCGGCGAGTTCTCATGGAGAAATGGTGACAGCGACTGTCGCGACCCAGTGCTGGGCACGTCACAATTATGGCGGTAAGTCACCTCTTTGAGGCGTGGTCGGAAAGACCTCACGGCGTCCTCACCTTCCGCATGACGCAGGTTCTCACCGGACACGGTAAGTTCGGGAGGTTCCTGCACCGGATTCGTGCGGAAACGACGCCCGGGTGTCGCCACTGTGTGGACCGCCCGGAGGACACGGTAGAGCACACGGTGGAGGTGTGCCCCGCTTGGGCAGAGCAACGCCGTGTCCTCGTGGGGGCAATCGGTGGCGGCGATCTCTCGCGCCAGGCCTTGGTTCAGGCCATGCTCCGGAGCGAGGATGAGTGGCAGGCGGTCGCCTCCTTCTGCGAAGCCGTAATGCTAGCGAAGGAGGCGGCCGATCGCGTGAGGCAACGGTCCTTACGCTCCAACCGCTGCGGCCGGGATTCCGATCCCGATTTCCGGCCACCGTAGGCGCGGGCTTGCGGACGGCGAGCAATGGGTGGCTCGCCGTCCGACCGTCTGGTAATCGGACCGAGCCCAAGTCGTCGACGGCGCGTACTGTTCCACGCGCGCCTCAAAGAGATGTCAGCAAATCGTAGGGGCCCAGCAGGGTCAAAGCCTACTGGGGCCACGGGTAGTGTGAAAGCGAAACCCGGGGCCCTGGGACGAAGGCAACGAAGGAACAGGAGTGGGTTTTTACTCAGTAAAAGTCTGACACTATCTCCCGCTCCGCCCAAGAGCGGGTTTTGACTTCCACCGTATGCTCTACCGTGTCCTCCGGGCGGTCCACGCAATGGTGACACCCGGGCGTTTTTTCCGCACGAATCCGGTGCAGGAACCTTCCGAACTTACCATGTCCGGTGAGGACCTGCGTCATGCGGAAGGTAAGGATGGCCGTGTTGCCTTTCCAGCCACTCCTCAAAGAGAGGACTTACCGCCATAATTATGGCGTGCCCAGCACCGGGTTGCGATAATCGCTGTCGCCATTCTGCCATGAGATCCCGCCGGAACACTTTCCGCCATGCCGCGACTTGTCGTGGCAACGGAGTTTCGCCCCGGCGTTGCATCTCCACGCGCAAATTGTGCATGTGTGCAAGGACTTTTGCCTCCAGACCCCATTGTGGCTGGCCAGCAAGGAGGCTCGCCGCTTCGCGGGAAATCGTGCGGTATACCCGTACCATCCGTATGGCCATGACCCTCTGGCAAGCGTTCAGCTGGGCCGCCGTTCGCTTTCGCAGTGTCAGCGCCCACACTGGCGCCCCATAAAGGGCCATGGACCGGACGATGCTTGCGTAGAGCCTCCGGGAGGAGGCGTCTGGACCCCCGAGGTTGGGCAGGAGCCGCTTGAGGGCAGCCCCAGTCCGATTCAGTTTGGGAACCAAAAGTCGGAAGTGCTCCTCGAAATTCCACCGGCTGTCGAGGACGAGTCCCAAGTACTTCAATGTCGACCCGACGCCAATGAGAATTCCTCCTACCGTTAGTTGGAAACGCTGAGGCAACGCGTTCCGAGGACCGTGAAAACACATGGCCTCGGACTTGTGCAGCGCCACCTCAAGTCCCAACTGCTGGATCCTATCAACGACTATCGCAACCCCGCGTGTCGCTAATTCAACCGCCGCCTGGTACGACTCTCCCTGTGCCAGGACCAGTTTGTCGTCTGCGTAGCAGACCACGCTGACCCCGTCAGGGAGGTCGCCGTGCAGCACTTGGTCGTACCCGATGTTCCACAAGGGCAGTCTTAGTACCGATCCCTGCAGAACACCGCACATCTCTCACCGTTCCCGCTCTCCCTGGTGACCAGGGTAGATGATGTACCTGTCCGACAGGTAGGCCTCGATCACACGACAGAGGTAGTCGGGCACCCGGTGATACCAGGGCAGGGAGTTGAAGGTATTGGCGATGTCCAAAGACACCACCACGACACACCTGTCCTGGGACACCGCCTGCCCTGCCGTGAGGGCTCGCACGCGCATGATGGCGTCCACCGTGGAGCGCCTCCTGCGAATGCCGAACTGGCCGTCCGCAAGGTTCGGCCCCGTTCGTGCTAGGTATGCGACGAAGCGGTCTGCAATTACTCTTTCAAAGAGCTTGCCCACCTCGTCGAGCAGCACAATGGGCCGATATGTGGACGGAGAGTCCACCGGCTTTGCGATAAGGACCAGTTTCCCCGTCTTTCAGCGAAGTGGGAACTGGCCCCTCTCCATACATGCGCTGAAGAGCCCTCTTAATCGAGAACCAAGAGCCTCCATGGCCAAGACCCAGGCTTTCCCAGGCAAGTCGTCGAGTACTGGGTTGGTATTCTTGGCACTCAGCCTTCGTACAGCCACACTCATCTCTCTCTCTGCTTCGGTCACCTCTAGAGAATTGTCGTCGCCGTCGCCATCGTGATCCACGTTAGAAACCGCTGGTGGCGGAGCCATGAGCGAGGAGAGTGTTCCCCTCGCGCAGGGAACAGAGTGTTCACCACACCCTCCACAATCTGGTGGGAACCTGGGGAGCCCAGGGGAGTTTTTCCCGCACCACCTTGTAGGGGCGTCCCCACGGGTCTCCGTTCAGAGTCCCCAGCCACACATTGCGAGCCTCCAACTTGGCCCGCTTTATTTCTGCCCGGAGGGTGCGCTTCGCCACTCTGTACCCCTCGTACAGCTCCGCCTCTCTGGCCTCCGCATCCGGCGGGCGGTCGCGGCGACTGCAGTGTCTGGCGTACGCATTGCGCAGTGCCGCAATCTCCGGCGATCACTAGTACACCTGGCGCCGGGCACGTCCTGGCCGGACTCGAGGCATTGCCACGTCGCAGATTTGCGACATGGTCTCCCGGAACCACTCTGCCTCAACGTCGATGTCGACAGGCCCGTCTGGTGCTTGCACCCAGGCCTGTACCATCGCGGCTTCTAGGAGCTCCCGGTCTAGCTGTTTCAGCGCCCAACGCGGACCGCACCGGGTCTGTTGGACCGGCGCGGTCGAGGTCTAGGCGGAGATGTCAAACCGGAATGTCTGAGTACGTCTCCACCCCCTCCATGACGCGCCAGTCGATGACACCCGGTGACGGAGCAGGGCTGGCGAACGATATGTCCACCACTGACTCGCCCTGCATGCGCACGCATGTGGGGACAGAACCCTGGTTTAGGACGACCAGGCCTGTCTCCAGAGCCCAGTCCTCCACCATCCGACCTCGTTGGTTCGTGTACCGGGAACCCCAAGCCAAGTTCTTGGCATTGAAGTCCCCACAAACGACCACGGTGAGGGAACCAAACCCAGCGATGACGTCATTCAGCTCCATAAGGGAGATGTAGAGATCGGCGAGAGTTCTGTTCGGGGACAGGTAGACGCCTACCACTGCAATGTCCCCGAACCGTGCTGCCACGCAATCCCGTCCTCTCGTGCCGGCATCGAAGGACGGACTACCGGCGGCAGCTGAGAAAATTTGGATCACTGAGCTGTTCAGGTCCTGCACCCAGTCTCCTCTGGGCAGGACATAGTTCCTGGCTAGTGCTATTGTGTGGCTGGTTCCATGACTCGGAGACCACGGCGATGTTGATCGACCACTGCGGCATGCTCTGGAGCAATAGATCCTGAGCGGGGGCGCAGTGGTTGATATTCGCCTGGAGGAGACGTAATGGAGCCGTTATTGACAGTCCATTACAGTCTCCTCCCGAACCCCACGTGAGGGCCCTGCCGCGGGGGTTGCAGCGGCGATAGCGGCGGCAGCTAAAGACGAGGCTGCGGCGGTGAGGACATCAGGGTGGATGGGCCTCCGGACCTTGCTCTTGGCCTTGGCGGGGGGTCGCAGGACCTTCTCCCAGCCCGATGGTCGGCCGACTTGCCTGCCGCCGCACATGCGTAACAGTGTGGCGTTGCACGGCACTCAACCGCTTTGTGACCGGGCTGACCGCACTGGAAGCAGCGGTCACTGCGGTTCACCTCCGCGGCGCAACAGGCCCCCACGTGGCAGCGATAGCACCGCAGAGGTCTGGGCTCCAGTAGTTTTATCTGCGCGGAAACCCAGCCTACTAGTAGCCGTCAGCCTTCCCCAGTAATGGTTTTGGCCACCGACACGGGACAGCTTACCGTCACGGCTCGCATGCCTGTGCTGTCAGCGCGGATGGTGCCCACCCGAAGCTGTTCGGCAGTGCAGCCTCCCGCCTTTACGATTGCGGCCACCACCTCGTCCACCTTGACGGAGTCATCCAAGCCCATGATGCGCATATCAATGCACTTGGTGGGCCTGGACACTCGGGCCTCTTCCGCGTCCAGGGACGCCCTGATCCTTGCGGCCAAGGTATCCGCGGCAGGACCACTGGACGCACCAGGAACCTCCAGCATTCGGGCCCTGCTTACGGTGCCCCTCATGCGGAAACCCCCAGAGGCTCCGAGCTCGCCAAGGTAGGTAGGTATATGATAGACTTATAAATAATATAATGTAGCTATGAATTCGAAACGAACATTCAGATAATGGTTTTTAGTACGTAAGTAGTAGTAATTTAGTTAAGGGGTGGCCAGACGGTTGCAAACCAACGTTCCAACCGAGGTGACCGTATTAGTTTCAATCCGTGTAGACAGCAGTTTTGTAATCCATGACTTTCAACACCCTTGGTTGGAAGACGCGTTTTCCCAACCACCAAACGTTTTGGCGCGTGCTTTATATCCATGTAGCGGCAACACAAACCAAACACATAAACCAAGGTCACCTTGGTCGGAACGCTAGTTTGCAACCGTCTGGTCATCCCTTAAATTGGCAAGTAGGTAGGTTATAGATACACCGTACAATGCACAACAATGTACGTAGGTATAATAATATACCTTCACTTGATTATTGACTGATTGATCATTTGTGAGTTGTGACACAGATAGAATATTGGTCACTAAACGTAAAAATTGTTCATTCAATTGACTACAGAAAAACTGCTAACACGGGTCACACTAGGCAACAATTGTCGCAAATACGGGAGTTCAAGACACACACCTTAATATGAGAGTATCTAAATATTATAGGCAACACGTGTTTCGTCTACAAATCTGCAATGTCTAGTGAAATAAAGCCAGTACGCCAGCGATGGTTTGTGTGTTCATCCAGCACCTACTTAGCACAACCTTATCGAAAAACCATAATAATATGATAACCTAAAGAAAACCCTATTAATATAACCTATATTAATAGGGTTTTCTTCTAGGGTTATCTTGACGTAAGGGTAACCCTTTCAATGGGTTTCAAGTAAAGAACCCATCCAATGGGTTATCATAACGTTGATGTAACCCTTTCACTGGGGTTCCAGTATAGAACCCAATCAATGGGTTATCCATATTGAAGAGATAACACTTTTAATGGGTTCAAGCCTAAAACCCATTCATGGTGTTACATCATGATAAAGGTAACCTCACAAAAGGGTTACCCTTTCAGAGACTTAACTTTTAATCGGGGTTGTACGGTCCCTGACTAGGAATCATAACTATGAGGATGTCATAGAATCAAATAAAAGACAATATATTCATTTCCAGGACTGCATAAAAAAATACTATGGTGTAGTATAAAATTTTCATACAAATACGATTTTACCAACGCACTAATCGAAGAAAATAACAAAAAAAAAGGGTCTTAATAGGTTTGCGTAAGCTAAATCCAGCGCACATTTTTAGCTTAAAAATCATAAAATAAGATAGCTTTATATAGTCTTCTACACATATAGCTAATTATTTTGAATCTACATAAATAACTTTATGATTTATGACCAAAATCAAACCACTCTAAAAAATTCTTTATACATTTTTCATTAAACGCACAACTTCCAAGCCACAGTCCGCGCTAGGACGCGGTGTTGGAAGGACGGGTGTATTGCTCTCTTGAAAAAAAAAAATAAGTCGCAGCCTGTGCCGAGCAGTATACTGCGACTGCAAATATTGATACTATGATTATACTAATAAATTAATGAATCTAAATAGATATGTTGAAAATGGTATCATAGAATTGATATGATGAAGAAGGTAGGCACCGAAACTAGGTAACTAATCAATGTATCCTAGCTATGACCGGGTTCGTTAGAATAGTCATGAAATGCACTTTAGCTATAAGCCACTATCGAACTGATTTGATGATCCGGAAAGGTGAAACGTAGGCACAACTTCATAATAAAACAATGCAACCTAACATAGTTTGAGCTTATTGGAATTATCATAGGCTGTAAGTACTCTTGATATAGGACACACGACATGATAGGGCACACAACTTAAAAGTGTGAAATAAAAAATAAACTATTAAAAAAAAAATACTAACTTCACTATAAAAAAAAAAACTGTAGAAACAAACAAAACTAACTAACGGTTTTTTAACAAAAACCATCTAACAATTAGTTAATTTGTTTGTTTTACAGTAACTGTAAAACGATCAAAATAACTTTAAATTCGGAAGTCGGTGTTAAATAACAAACAAAATATACCAGAAACATCAACTTCTTAAAGTTAATTTGATCTTTTTAGTGTTTTTTTTTTTGTGGTATTTTTATATTTATTTTTAGTACAAAGTTTCTTTTAATCTTTTGAGTAACGTAATTAGAGACACAATAGAAAGACAATGAGCGAGCGAACGCCAGCGTTCGCTTGGGGTCTAATGAACGTCATGATTCTATTCTATTCTTTACTAACGGCAAGTAGAGCCGATGTCGACTATTCTGCCAATGTCCAAAGTGAACTGGAAAAGCAAACGTGTTTATTATTATTTTAGAAAATGAAAAGGGACAATAACTGTAGACCATTCTTCGATTGATACAGTTGAACCTGATGGGTTAGTATTGGATAATGTCATGGCTGTCAACTGTGGCGGTGTTAGGGGTGGTCAGGAAATATAATGTCATTTATAGACGAAGTAACGATCCTCCTTCTATGGGTTTCGTAGTCAGCAACCTTAAAAGCCATGTCGGTCTGTTTGTTTGTCAGTCTTCGTTGAAACTCACGAGATACTTTTAATGAGATAAATAGACGACGCGCTTTATCTTGTACTCGTAGTTTGACAGTTGTGCGTCAGTGACAGAAATAATGCTTAGCTGAAACATGTAAAATAAGTCACATTTTTATTTTGACCTTAAAATATAATAACTATATAATTTCGCACGTGTATAACATTATAGATTATGTAACTGAGGGATAGGTTAATTAATAATATATACATAATTATTATTATTAATATAGTATATAAATTATATAATAAGGATAAGGAAAGTTGATAGATTTAAATTCCGTACGCAGTGAGGGATTTACATAATTAACCCCCGAGCGCAGCGTAGGAATTAACAGAAATCTGAGTAAAGTTAGAATATCAAGCCGTCCAAGACAAAAATAGTAATAGCACATGTACTGAAACATAGTAGGTATTTCTTAGTCAACTATAATTATTGTTATTTTATCGCACCTGGTTTTTCTTTATATCAAGCTTAACACAAATTATACGTTATCAGTGTAGGAATAAATAAATAAACTAACTTTTATCCGTACTCTCAATAAGGTTCAATTGAAAACCAGCGTTACGTAAAAAACTACAAAAACTATGTTTATAATTAACAATCGGATACCTAAATTGATAAATAGTTTTCAAGCACCCACAATATTTTTGAAAGACCTATCTAACAACATCCACACATCTAGACTATTGTCTCATTTCCCACTTTCAAAAACCTGAATAGGTACACATTACAGTTTAAAATAATAAGGAATCATAGTTTATATACCCATAATATATTTTTGAGGTTATTTTTAACTAACAGATCGAGTATTTCATTTTAGCCACTTCCTTCATACATATTTTGAAGACTATTCATATTTGATATGAATGGGGTTGTGTTGTGGCATAAATTAAATCCAAGTACAAAATAAACAAACATAAAAATAATAATATTTTCAAATCAGTAAATAAGGCTTTGGAAATAATCGTAGGTATACAAAGAAATCTGGTCGATATTTCTCGGTAACGATATGGTACCTACTTATTTTTCACTTACGGCCAGCGTTTGAAATTGGGTAAGTATATAAGTACCAACGTATTGCACTCTAATCAGTAATCACTGATACCAAAAACACAAACTTCACTCCATCAATACTAGAAAAAATAAAATAATACCAGTATCAAGATATGCTCAGTTAAAGTATAAAATTAAGCGAACAATGGATTCTATGTGTGCGTGCTGTGTGCGTACGCGTCATTTGATGTGTTGCGACTAGTTTACCTGAAATTGAGCGAGTGAAATTTGTAAAAGGGTCCTTAATATTGTTTCCTTTTATTTTTTATTATTATTTATAGATTAAGTAGTTACTTTTTATTTTATTGTTGTTGCCCAGTGCGAGTCTCAAATAAACGTTTTCTTTCTTTCATTGTTTTTCTCATTTTTGCATCAATTGCTGTTAATTATATTGTTGTAATATTAAAATGAAGTGGGGTGATACACAGAACCGATTTGTTGCGATTGTGATAGCGTTAGGTACACGCAGGTATTGAGCCGAATGCCATTTTTGAAACTCTTCATCCACTTGGTTAGTCGAATGTTTGTGTACCGGGCTACTGATAACTACAATGAAACCTCTGTTGGTGACACAAAAAGATCTAGCCGTCTACGTAGTATTCGTACAAAAAAGGCGAGCAAAGCAGTGAAGGAAATAATATTTCAGATACTCCCGAATCACTTTTGTTTTAGACGTATCTATGTATCACTATTTACTCAACTTTGTTTATTTTTTTAATGAAGATCGACCTAGTTTTTCTTCTAACAGTCGACAGATCGTGCCACAGAGCACTAATATCCATAGATTATACACTCAAATATCATAGCATATGTTGAGATAAGCACCTTTCTGGCTTTACACAGATTTTAATATCAATTCATATTTAAGTAATTCTACTTTATGTGTGAGGTACGAATCGTTTTTTCTATTTATACTGTACGAAAGCAAAAGATTTTATCTCGGGAAATGAATAAAAACACCCAGAACTACTTCTTCTTCTTCTTCCTTCCCTGGTTCCATTATTTGGGGTCGGGTCTCTTCACTATCACGTATTTTACAAAATGACTTAGGACTTGCAGCCTAATGGTCATTATTGAACTGATCATTAAAAAAAAACTGGGCAAGTGCGAGTCGGACTCGCGCCCTGAGGGTTCCGTACAAACTTACCTATGTAAAGAGTTCAATTCCTGATTGGAGTCTGAACTTTTTCCAAATCGCAATAAAAAAAAAAAATTGGGACGTAACAAAAAAAAATCTGTTTTCAGATATATTCCTATACTTGTGTTATAAGACCTTGCTTTATGCAAAATTTCAGGATTCTGGGTCAACCGGAAATACTCTAGAACTTTGGTTCTTTTGAGTGTCAAAATATAAGTTGTATGCGACATAAACAGCCATATCTTTTTTTTCCGTTAACTTAGAAGTTTGATTTTTTCACAGTTTCAAGGGACCGCAGACATATGGGGTATATGGTTTTAATTTCAACTCGATACGTCCACGACCAGACAGTCAGACGGACGGACAACAAAGTGATCCTGTAATAACAAATTAATATTTTTTTACTAAATGCATATGAAATTATATTCGATACCTATAAAACAAGCAATTATAAAATATTCGTCTGCCTGTTTGTTCCAGCTTTCTGAAACGGCAAGACCAATTTTGACGTGACTTTCACTGGTTAATAGCTAATGTTATAAGGAATAACTACCTAAATAACAGGCTTTCATTTTGGAAAAAGAATTAAAGTTCCACGGCAAAAAAAAAACTTCTTCGAATTGTAACTAAATGGCACTTTAGAGTGTGACGCGGGCGAAGTCGCGGACACCAGCTAGTTTCATTATAATTCTGTTTGCACGAGAGTCATGTACCGAGACTGATGACTGGCTCCTACCGTGTGATTACGAGCGATGCAATAAATGAGTGTGTGCGAAGTAATCAATGCGTTGCATGGCGATAGCTGGCGAACCTACTGCCCCGCGCGCACCCCGCGCATGGCGCAGGCGCGGCCCAACTTATGCGTGTTACGTCAAATGTGTAATTGAGCTGTTTATATTTAGTTCATAAGACATTAGTCAATAATTTTCTTTTTACGAGAACTCTCTCAAGGCAACTTATGATAATCCTGATCTAAAAACTCAAACACCTTCTACGGAAGCGGAACCATACGATACCGGTCTCCCTGTATCCTGATACAGTCAGCTATTTATTGAAAATATTTTCTTATAAAAAAAAACAATCTCGTATACGTGCATTACTTACAGTACCCAGTACTTACATGGATCCCGTGTGAATCCCGCATTTCTGCTCCTGCAAAAAGGATGCAGGTTCCTATACCAACTATATCCGGGTCCTTTTCTGTGGACGGCTCTTGGAGCATGGCTGGGAGAGGCCAGTTGTAGACTTGCGGACTAATATCAAGTTTACTGTGCGTCACGAGGCACTACTCGCAAGGTTTGTCTTGGAGAACAGAAGATCTTAAATCAAACCCGGTTTTCATTGGCATGTTAGTATAACTTGGTCCAGACGAGGTTGTGACGATCACAATATTTGTGTAAGTATGTTCACTATAAACAAACTAGCAATAGTTAAAGTTGTATAATATCTTACAAATATACATTCTATTTGAAAGAAGTAAGAAGCTTGTGACGACACTGAAGTTATTTAAGCAACGGTAATCGGTTCGCGGGCGAGCTCAACGAGCACAACGCGCACAACGTTCGCGACCTTCGTACCGCGTGACCTCTCAACTGCCACATAAAGATAAAATTAACTAATTGCCCTCCGATAGCCACTGATCGGAGCAGATGACGCTAACAGATCAGACAGCACTTGAAGTCACTTTACATACACTACTGACCTTTAGTTGGGGAACATCACGCCTTAATATACCTATATCATCACACTAATATTATAAAGACGAAAGTTTGTATTCATTTGCGTGCACGTGGGACACTCAGAAAGTTTTGAGAAACTAAAACACTAACATCTATGAATAAAAATATCCACTAGCCTATACAAAGTTTCATGCGTCTGAACCAATTTTCGAAACATTTTTTCAGTCCGCCACAGACAGCTCTTCCGAGGTAGAGGTGAGTGTGGCGGTACGAGGGCTGAGTGCCAAGAATACCGCCCCAGGACCCGACTTGCCTGGGAAAGCCTGGGTTCTGGTCATGGAGACTCTCTCGGGTCTCGATTAAGAGGGCACTTCAGGGCGTGCATGGAGCGAGGCCAGTTCCCACTTCGCTGGAAGACGGAGAAAACGGTCCTTATCGCAAAGCCGGGGCGCCCAGCGGAACTTCCGACCGTGTATCGGCCCATTGTGCTGTTCGACGAGGTGGGCAAGCTCTTTGAAAGAGTAATTGCAGACCACCTCGTCGCGCACCTAGCACGGGCAGGGCCGAACCTTGCGGACGGCCAGTTCAGCTTTAAGAATAGAATAGAAATACTTTTATTCGGGACTGACACAGCACAACGGTTATAATGGGATCTGGAGGCAACAGTCCTTGCACGCATGCACGATTTGCGCGCGGAGATGTAACGCCGGGGCGAAAATCCGCAGCGGCGACAAGTCGCGGCATGGCGGACAGAGTCTTAAGGCACCCTGTCTTAAGACTGGCCGGTGTCCAGGAAGTCCCTCGTTTTGAGCGCTGAGTGCGCAGTCACTTTGTCATGGTGAAGCAGTACCCCGCAGAGCCCGGTGTTCAGTCGCCTGTGGCTCATTGCAGACAATACTTCTGGCAGGCATTTTGTGGTATACCATTCGGCGTTGATGCTGCTTTGGTCACTTAATGAAATTGAAATTAGATACCCCTTCAAAGTGAAGAAACTAGCGATCAAAATTATCCCTGCACTTCTCAAGCGCTTCACTTTCCTAGGCGTTGATTTGTTTTGAAACAGCCAAACTGTCGACTGACGCTTTGTTTCTGGATCGTATTAAATAAATCCAGGATTCGTCACCTGTCACAATGTCGTAAACGTGCCGAGACGAGTCTGCTTCAAAGTTTTGAATCATATCACGGCCTCATTCCACTCAGGCCTGCTTCTGAGCTTCGGTGAGGCTGTGCGGCACCCAGCGGCAAACTA
Source organism: Mythimna vitellina (assembly GCA_949316375.1). Classification (NCBI taxonomy): domain Eukaryota; kingdom Metazoa; phylum Arthropoda; class Insecta; order Lepidoptera; family Noctuidae; genus Mythimna; species Mythimna vitellina. The sequence continues at coordinate 201,154 of OX438705.1, forward strand.
TCCTCCTCACGCGAAGGTGCTCGTGTAGAATTTATTTTGTGAACGCTTCCCGAACCAATCCGCAGTGTATGCTGAATCTCTTCGTATTTAATTCGCCTGTTTTCTTGAATTATTTTTTTTACTGCCAGCAAACTTTCAACCACTCCTTTGCTCATCCCCAAAGTAAAGCGACCGCGCTTGAACTCGCTATACCAGCGGTCGACGGTTGCTTTTGAAAGTCCTTCATCCATAAAAGCAATTTGAAGTCGATCAAATAACTCATCAGGTTTAAGGCCACATTTAAAATCGCAGAAAATCATCGCACAAAAATGGTCTCGATGCAAATCCATTTTTAAATGTCACACGTTAATTTGATTTGGTTCTCGAAAAAATCGATCGGTCGAATCGAATGATTTTTTTACTTTTAAATAACCAAAGTTTTCAAAATAATTACAAGTGGCCAGTGCCTTATACATAAAAACTTTTTTTAGCAAAACTTTCTGAGTGACCCAGTATGTCTGTGATCTCTATATCGGATTTGGATGCTATTTGGCACACGGGTAGGCCATGTTCTGGAATAGCACATGGAATACTTTTATTCAGGTAATATGTTCCTTTGGGATAATTTTCTAATTTGAATCGGGCGAAACTGTTGGCAGAAACTACTTCTCGACGACGTCGATATAATCCACGTTAGAGTGCCGGCAGCACCAGCGTACCACGGATAAACTTTGCGATACTGCGAAGGAAGTTACTCTTATTGAAAAATTAAACTATATAATAAATTGGGGAAAGGCTCAGAAGAAGACCCAGGTCTCAATAGTAAAAGTAAACCAATTTTTTTTTAGAATTCTAAAAGTTAGAACAAGTTAGGGGAAGCTCCGACCGATCACTCATCGTCCGCGGCACTTTCACTGACCGTATCGACACGCGACGCACGCGACGAGATAATGTGTGATTATGAGATCAGTGAATACTAGACGAAGCCGACAGTGAGCCACGCCACAGATAACGTAGCTATGCTCCGTGGATGACCTCAGCCTGGACGTTATCGCAATGGGCTGGCGGGGAGCTCGAGCGGCACCCAGCTCATCGTCTCACGCTCGTAGAGTGGTTATACCCAGAGTCCTGCTCATATTTACCCAGCACCCAAGATAACGGTGTAGCCGTCACGGACGTGCAAACTCTCTTTGTTACAGGTTTAACATGGACTCGTCCATGTAAACAATTTTAAAGTAAAAACTATATTGCCCAGTAGGGACTGCGCAATATACCTAATTTGTACTTAAAAGTTTTCAAAAAATAAAAGGCCCGTTTTGACATCTGTCAAAACGAATACTTAAATACGCAAAAAGAATACTCGCAATATATTCCATCATATTACTTAACGCGCCAAAAAAAAATTATGTATTTTTTTAAAAACACTATGTATGCGCCGTCTGCTGCATGAGCGCTAAGTTTATTCTGGCTGACTCAAATCTGATGCTGGTGAAATTCCTTAGTCTAATATCACTTTTACTTTTACAACATATGTTCAAGCGAATAATTTAAAAATCTTGAATTTCCAATGGCACAATATTGACTCATTCTGAAAATTCTACATTGTTAGCGTTGAGTACTAAGTTCGAATTTCATGATTTGATAGGATTTTATGCTTCATTTGTGTAGAGGCAGCAGAGCGTGACGATTTGTTTTGTTTCAGCCGCCACACCGGACCGACTTTAATAATTGGCTGCAGTTTCTGGGTGTTGTTCACCGATTGTACACCAGGGAAACTAATAGTGTCATCAGTACATTTACTTATCCTTCTGGCTTGTCAACCAGCTGCACTTTGAACGAGCTCAGTTCATCAACATTTCTTATAAAAGCACAATTATGATACTAGCTGCCGCCAGTGACAATTTTTTTAAACCAAAATAAGAATAAAAATTTAATAATACAAGGACCAAGTACAAATAATATAAATATTAAAACACTTTGAGACAGAAAGCTACAAAAATAATTTATGAAGAAACAAACCTAACACTACACAAAGACTGAGAAAACTGTGCTCAAGATAGAGACAGCGGCACGAAAATAACACTAATGCTAACGTGTGAGTGAGATATATTACTGCATACCGAACATTGCCGAATAAGCACGAAGCTTTACGAAGTTACCGAAGAGGGATGTCCGATACGCATGTCTGAGGGTGTTGTTTAATCGATTTTTTTTTTTTAAATCGATTGAAATTAATTTTAAAAATGTATTTATATTCAATTTTCTATGGAGGTTTAAAATTTTCTCAAACAGTCGTTAATCTAATAGTTTTTTATAAATAACTGATATTTAACTAAATCATGACTTTCAACCAAGAAAATAAAATTATATTAGTTTTTTTTTATTATTAAAGTCGAAATCTCGTTTACTAACGACTGCAAGCGCTGGATCCTGCACCTTTTTTGCGGGATCAGAAATGGGAGATAACTCATACGGGATTGAATTTTTTTTCTATGAAAATGGGTTTAGACGCCGAGCCGGTCTGATCATCTAAATAGATGTAATAAATATTAGATCCAGTACAGCCCCATTAACAAGTGATTTAACAATTTTCCAAGGAAGTCGTGACTTATCTGTAAAATATGGAAAAATATTAGTATTATATTAGTAGGTACCTATTTCACATTTTTCAAAAAACGTACAGCTCCTAACCCTATAGCGGCCTGTTCAAAGGCGCATAATGGGCATAATAAAAGAGCCTCTCAGTACGTTGACTTAAAGTGCATTTTGATTCGTTACGAGCGCGATTAGGCCCGATAGGCAAATATAGGGTGGCCCAAAATTAACACAAGATTTGAATTAAATAGAATAATTAGATGGTTAGTAATAAATAGTTTTTAGTCTTCCGATTGTGATTTTTTATTGAATCATAAACCAAAGGTTGTCACAAAATTAACGGTCACGTCCGTACCGTGCGATGTATTATGAAAATTACAAACGTTGATATTAGGTTTATATTCGCATGTCTTCTTTCGAAGAGTGAAATTTCTGTACTCGCACTATTACTTATTCTGTGACATAAGCCAGAGTCAGAAGCCATCGTGTGTTTGAGTGTTTGGGAAAGTGACATGACCTCGTATCTGAACCCACCATTAATCATGCTTAGGTAGTGTTGCCATGTTTCCAAGAGACTACCTCTTTCTCTTTTTTTTTTCTCCCAGCCACCGACAGGAGATTATGGCTAGCACTCTTGTGCATCCGCCAGCATCAAGTTGTTTATAGATAGGTGTTTATTTTGGGTATTTCGTCTCTTTCGTCTTCGTTTAACCTCAGACGACTGCTTCAGAGTCAGAAATCGGAAGTCTTATGTATGACATCAGCTCACCCCTTCTAGAACTGTGTCTCACGTCATGATTCAAGACAGGTCGATTTGTGATATCGGCAGTCGGGCTCTTAGAAACAGCTAACAATAAAATATACATGGCATAACACGCAATAGATAGCGAGTACAATGCTAAGGGCAGTCAGCAGATGGGCGCGCGGCGGTGCAGCCTCACGTACGCTGATAACAGATAACAGGGCCGATAGCGAGCGCCGTGTGATAGTACAGGTGTTACATTGGAGAAGGCGCGGCTGAGATTGTGCTGCACCGGCTGCAGTATCCACAGGCACTCCAGGTGCAAGGTGAGACCGCTACATATTATGCTACCGTTCAGCCATCTCACTACACCACTTCAAATGTTTATCACAGTTCGCATCAGATGCAAAGGTTACCATTATGTTATTCCTTTGGAAGCTAATTTTGAATCATCTGGTCTTGTCCAAATTCATGATTGATTTGCTATAACTTGTCAAAAATAGTTGAGAGCCTGCGCTGCTGATAGGCCGCGTGCTATACGAGGCAACATTGACCCAAATATGCGTGTTGTAGGTATTGTAGCGAAGATAAGATTGACACCTCGCGTGCTTACGTACCGACTGTGTGGTGCGCGATGACAAACTGTCATACTATATAACTGAGTAATACACACAGTGTAGCGAGTTTCTGCAGACACTCTCGCCTGATGCAGACTGTATTGATCATCCACCAAGTTTGGCTTACGAACTGATGGGCTGAGGTGCAGATGTTTTGGCGGTTGATTTGATTTTTTATCTATATTATATTGCAAATTATTTTTTTTTTCTTTTTTTTCTAATAAAACAGAACCCTTATAGAATCACTTTATTGTCCGTCTGTCTGTGTCAGTTTGTCAGTGTGCCTGTATGTCTTGTCGGTCAATACCCTTTATCTCGAGAACTTACAGCTATGAAAAAATCGAACTTGAAAGTTAACGATATGGCCGATTATACTTATCTACAATTTTTGTCTGAGCTAATTTTATGATAAAACTTACCGTTTTGTAGAAAATCGCGAAAAACTCGTTTTTGTGACCTTTGACCCCGAGTATTTTTTTTGCATGTGTCTTGTGTGCGACTTATTGTAACCTTATCCCTATTTTGTGGTCGTTTGACTGGACTTCTACATGAATTTTTAATTTAAACGATGAACCTAAGCACTTAATGCCTTTTATGGTATACACACGAATTTGAAAATAATGTTTACTATTTTTCAATAATTTAGTAAATAGGCTAGGTCATATACACAAAAGTTCGGGAGGATCCTGTACCTGATTCGTGCGGAAAAACCAGGGTGTCACCATTATGTGGATCGCTCGGAAGACACGGTAGAGCTCACGGTAGAGGTGTGCCCCGCTTGGGCGGAGCACTGGTCTGAGGAAACCAAATGATGAACAACAAACCTTTGGAAAGTTTGACCTGCGTCGCGACTGGTCTAAGGCACACATGCCTTAGACCAGTCGCAACGCAGGTCAAACTTTGGGCTTTAGGCTTGCCAGCGTTCGAAGGTGAATCGACACGTCACCACCTCCGGTGGGTACTCACGATTTTCTTTCGGCGCGTTTCAAATATCCACCTAGACTTAGTCGGACCATTGCCCCTTCCAATGGATGTCGGTATAAATTGCCTGACACTCGTCGACCGCTTTACGCGATGGGCTGAAGTAGTTCCAATTACCGATATTACGGCGGAAACTGGTCAAAGCGTTTTTGCTGGGATGGGTAGCACGACTACCTCGAGCGACCGTGGTAGGCAATTTGAGTCCAACTTATTCTTAATATCTCAGCAAAGCAATTGGTTTCAGGCACCGTAAGACCACTGCATATCACCCACAGTATAATGGCTTGGTGGAGAGATTTCATCGCAAGCTCAAAGCGGCTATCATGTGCCACGCTGATATTAGCTGGACAGTCTTTGCCACTGATACTGCTCGGCATCGGAAGTTCCATCAAGGAAGACCTGAACTCATCTTCTGCCGAGGTAGTATACGATGAAGCTCTAAGACTGCCGGGTGAATTCTTTGGCCATAAAGTTAATAAAAGCACGACTGACATGACTGATTTTACAGCCCGTATCAGAGCATTTGCCAACCAACTACGGCCAGTCCCAACGACGCACCACACAAAAGACAAAGTCTTTATTCACAAAGACTTGTCATCCAGCTCCCACGTGTTTCTTCGGGACGACGCGTTAAGAGGTGCTCTTCTACCGGCATACCACCAACACCATCCCTAGCGAAACCATGTCCAAACCAACGATCCCAACACCAGTAGTCATAAAAACACGTTCAGGGAAAAAAGTCAATTTCCCAGACTACTTTCGACCCTAACCTGATGTGTGGAGGGGAGTGATGTGGGTGACTCACATATATTTACACAGTATACATTATACACGTAGACAATAAACATATACAAATCACCAACATCCATTATATCTATTTACACATACACACATATATTTCCAAGTTAATAACACACATTAAACACAACATGCAGATAATGTGACGCATTGGACACGCGCATTGTCGATGACGCGCCGGCGATATATTTTCATCTACCGCCGCGTTGTTATATTCGTTTCTCACCAGTCACGATCTACGCTGCCTGCTATACGTGCGCTCGCGCCAATAAACTTGTTACAAATATACATATACCCGCGTTAGCTTTATCACTGTGCTTGCAAAGACTGTATACTCATTGCAGATTTTACCTGCTTGTGCCTAGCTTTAGCGCCTTAAATATAACTGTGTTGTGGTGTTATGTGTTAGGACATTATATCTAGAGATACGACTGAGAAAGGACTTTTATTCATCCACCTACTCAGTGAGTATACCGCACACACACACCACCCAAACACGATCGATGGCAACGATCTCTCGCACCCGGCCCTGGTAAAGGCCATGGTCCGGAGCAAGGAGGAATGGCGGGCGGTCGCCTCATTCTGCGAAGCAGTAATGCTAGCGAAGCAGGCGGCCGCACGAGCGAGGGAAAGCCATCACGGCCCAGCCGCCAGGATCCCGACCCCGATTGTCAGCTACCGTAGTAGGCGTGGGCATGGGACGGCGAGCAATGGGTAGCTTGCCGTCCGGTCGTTCTGTAACCGACCGGACCAAGCCCAAGTCGTCGACGGCGCGTAGTGTTTCACGCGCACTTCAAGAGATGTCAGCAAAAACCGTAAGGACCCAGCAGAGTCGAAGCTTATGGGGCCATGGGTTCGCTTCTAAAAGGAAATCCGGGGCCCTGGTGGAACGCAAGGCAAAGAAGAAACATAGGAGTGGGTTTAGTCAGTAAAATCCTGACACGCCCTCTCGCCCGCCCAAGAGCGCGAAAAGTAATTGGTTGATTTCTCACCTAAAAAAACCTATAAGAAAAAACTATGATCGGTAAAAAGGTAAATAAAAAAAGTAGAAATAATATTAGCTCATTTTTCTAATCGAGTTGTTACGAGAGCGAGGCCCCGGGCGGATGGCCAGCTCGCCACCCTGCACATGTTGTACACTTCGGCTGCAGGTTCAATAATCAATTTAAATGCTAAACGGTAGCTTGTGTGTGCCAATGTTGATTCACATGCTACACACACTCTTTGGCCCTTCGCACTGTTTATTCAATTAAGTATAATGTAGTATCGCCTAGTTACATTATGTTTTCATTTCTTTTACAGCATTTGTTTTGATCCTAACGGTCAAGTTGAACACACAGGGAGCCTAATTGCTTGAATCGATACTGGGCAGTTGACAACTTGTGACAGGTTCTAGCATTATCTAAGCAATAGTTTGAGGACATACTAGCCTACTATAATTGTCAACTTCTCTACTTTCTGGATTCGATTGGATTCCAGTCATAACGTAGAAGGACAGGGCTCAGGGTTGCGAGCTTTCAAATTCACAAGTGTGGAAGTCGGGTTGAGGACGACGCGGTTCAAGTACTTCTGCTATCGCGAGCTAAGTCTTCACCGCTATTTATGTATTCTCTGTATGCCTCAAAATTAGTGTGTGTTTTGTGGCCGTAATATGGACACATTGACGTTGGTGTAAGCGTGTGCAGCGAGTGTTACCTGAGCAGCCCTTCCTTCTTGACCATGTGCCGGAACGTCTCGGAGATGGAGCTGTTATGGGCACTCCGTAGAGACTGCATCCGAGTCTGCAACAACGTACAACTGTTAAAAAAGAACCTTAGGAAAACTGGGGGCATGTTGCGACAGTCTGCGGCCCTGAGCGCGCGCTGTGCAGCACTAGCCACACAGACCTCTATTATGTGTTTAACACAAGTGACACCTCAAAATTCTGTTTTACTGACAAACCTACAATTGTTAGATTCTCTATAAAAAATAAACGTCGTGCTCTGTAATTCTCTCTTTAGCAAATATATAATTTTTTCCGATGATTCTACACTAAGGATGAAAAATTATAGTTTCCTCTGCTGCAGTACACTTTGCGAACAAACAATATTTTTTAATCACTGGATATTAACGAGGAGTGTGTAATTTAGGCATCAGCCGGTCCATGTGACCACAGATTGGGTTGACATTGAGCAAGTCGTTATATAGAGTGCTGACAACAAGACTGGGTCATTTGTGTCTGCTCTCTCAACGACAATGTGGCTCCGGGCGCTGGTCATGTTGGTGGCTGGGCTGGCGGCGGTGCAAGCCGTGGCCATGGACGAGGACATGGCGGAACTGGCGCGCATGGTGCGCGAGAGCTGCGCGGCAGAGACGGGCGCCGACGTGGCGCTGGTGGAGAAGGTGAACGGCGGCGCCGACCTCATGCCGGACGCCAAGTTGGCGTGCTACATAAAGTGCACCATGGAGACGGCCGGCATGATGTCGGACGGCGAGGTGGACATTGAGGCCGTGCTGGCGCTGCTGCCGCCCGAGCTGGCGGCACACAACGCGCCGGCGTTGCGCGCGTGCGGCACGGTGCACGGCGCCGACCACTGCGACACGGCCTGGAAGACGCAGGTGTGCTGGCAGGCCGCCAACAAGGCTGACTACTTCCTCATATAGTGCACAACTTATACTTTTACCTTTTGTCGAATTTTATGGAACATATTGTTATACTATGCATAGATCTTCATTTTTGTTTCCTTATTATAGTCAAGATTATATTATTATGTTACCTATTATTTTTACGTATGTGTCTAATAATAAATGGGCCTATTCAACAATTACTGAAGGTTTTAATTAGATTTCAATAGTAAAGTAGTGTTCATAGCACCAGAGTCGCTTTTCCTTAAGGGAAGATCATGTACATAACTCGTATTACCCATACAGCCACGCACTATAATTAATGCAATCATTTGTCTTGCTTTGGCTAATGTGCTGCAAGGGTTAACTACACAATATGACCAAATAATTACATCAAGGTAGTTTAATTCTGCCTCGTCTTTTCTATCTATAAATAAATATATATTTGTTGTGCTACTGTTTGTTTAAAATGCTTAATTTCTCTATTCAGCAAACAACATAAAGTAGGCACGACTGTCCCAGCAAAGTTGTTAGCTTGCAGGTTCTCTCATCATCCGATGGTTCAGCATATTTGGTGTGCTAATCTTGTCTTAGTATTATTGCTTGGCATTCTGTGCCATCAAAGGTGCATTTTAAAAATGCAAACAAAATCCAGCATACACCGTGTACACCCTGTATCCATAACAACATCAACAACAACAACAAGGCAGGGGTTTTTTTTGGGTCTTATGACAAATCGCGCTCTTGGGCGGAGTGCGAAATAGTGTGAGACTTTTACTGACTAAAAACCCACTCCTGTTCCTTCTTTGCCTTCGTCCCAGGGCCCCAGGGTTTCACTTTCACACTACCCGTGGCCCCTCGTGGCTTCGACCCTGCTGGGCCCCTACGATTTGGTGACATCTCCTTGAAGCGCGCGTGGAACAGTACGCGCCGTCAAAGTCAAAGGATTTTTATTGCACATAGGCCTACATGGGCACTTATAAAACGTCAGAAGCTAGTGCACGGTTCCAAATTGGTCGTTTCCTATGGAGAAGAACCGGCAAGAAACTCCGTCGAAGACTTGGGCTCGGTCCAGACGGTTACCGGACGGACGGACGGCGAGCTACCCATTGCTCGCCGTCCGTTAGCCCGCGCCTACGGTGGCCAGAAATCGGGATCAGAATCCCGGCGGCGGTTGGGGCGTGAGGACCGTTGCCTCACGCGATCGGCCGCCTCTTTTGCTAGCATTACTGCTTCTTAGGAGGCGACCGCCTGCCACTCCTCCTCGCTCCGGACCATGGCCTGTACCAAGACCCGGCGCAAGAGATCGCTGCCGCCGATCGCCCCCACGAGGACACGGCGTTGCTCTGCCCAAGCGGGGCACACCTCCAGCGTGTGCTCCACCGTAACCTCCGGGCGGTCCACACAGTGGCGACACCCGGGCGTCGTTTTCACACGAATCCGGTGCAGGAACTTCCCGAACTTTCCGTGTTCGGTGAGTACCTGCGTCATGTGGAAGGTGAGGACGCCGTGAGGTCTTTCCAACTACGGCTGAAAGAGGGGTCTTACCGCCATAATCATAAAATAATAAAATATTATTATTATTATTAATTATGGCGTGCCCAATCATAGACAGGGGTGAATTGGGCTGCACAGAGTAAATGTAAACAATAGTAGAATCACTGGTGAACTGTAGTTTCTGAAGGAATGGAGTGTGTGTGGTTTTCATTATGTAATTACTATTCATAATATTCAAGACATTGTGATAACACACCACCACATTAATGTCATAAAGGTGAAAATTTTTATATTTGCTAATTGATTACTTCTTCATTGTCAAATGGCTGAACAAATTAGGGAGAAAATTTGGTACAGGTATCGGCACGGATCTTGAGCGCTCGGCGAAAGAGTGGGGGATCACTTTGCGCATCGTACACTTATGCCAAAGAAAACGTACACCTATTTTATTTTGTCTTTTACCTGCTATCTGCTTAATTCTGGTTGAAGGTAAAAGTGACAAAAAACCATAAATAGTTTAAATCAAAGTCGCTGTGTTTCTCTGTCTAACTAACCATGCAAAAGATTTTCATACGGTTTTCATTATCTTTTAGAGAATTTCTACCGGAAGGTATATTGTAGCAAAGACGAAAATTTCAAAGATTTGTAACACCCCTACGAAGAAATTCCTAACATTTTACCTACTTTCGAAAGGAACTTTCTCTGTGTGCCTGTTATGCGTTCTCGGCTAAACCATTTTTGGTGACATAATAACCACTAATAAAATAACCAATAATAAAAATAAAATCGATGGATTAAAAATCACGAGTCAATTTATTGGCACGGAAGTGTACTCGTCGTCGTTAGGTACATGCAGCAAGCGCAGGGCACCAATCACGAGTGACGCTCCCCGCCCCCGCGTCTCACTTCATACCACCAAAGATACCTGATATTTTACTTCTGCGCAAGTAAAAGTCAACGCTCAAGATCCATGCCGATACCTGTACTGGGATAGCTTATATCCTGGAAAAACACAGGCTACAACTCATAAAGGTGGCCAGTTCTGATTTCACGCAGGTTGATCCACAGGCAGCAGCTAGTTAATAAATAAATGAACCAAGTATCAACTAAGTTGTGAATATACTTACTAAATTAAACCATCCTCACTAACATTGTGGAGGTAACTTGCCTGTTTGAGTAGGAATCAATGCTTCTGCCAAGTGTCAATGAGTTGAGTGTTTTATAGTATGGCTGGGTGTCGGGTGTCACACAAACCGAATTGCAGGCAGAAGCTAGTACACAATATTCACTTTCATAATATTACTTGATTCTCATTACATCCACTGGGACACGGGGCTCACACAAGCCTCAGTTTTATTGAATACTAGCACTTTGCCAGCAACCTCATTAATTTGTAAAAAAGTTTTCTATGAAAACTTTAACATCCCTTAAACTGTATTTTGAGGGTAGTTATAAGAAACTAATAATGACGGTCATATTCATTTTGATAAGAATTTATACCAAATTTCAAGTTTCACCTTTTAAATACCATAATTAGAGACAATAGAAAGACAATGAGAGAGTAAATGCCGGTGTTTGCTTGGGGTTTAATGATTTAACTCCCTAAGTCAAAATTCTCCTTCATACAATCTTTAAAACCCCCTAAACTGTTCTATTGGGGGTAGTTCTGAAAACAAATAATGGCAATCTAAGTCAAATCAAAGTCAAAAGTTTTTATTTCACATAGGCCTACATGGGCACTTAAAAAAGGTCAGAAGCTAGTGCACACTTCCAAATTGGTTGTTTCCTATGTAGAAGAACCGGCAAGAAACTCCATGGTTACTCTTTAAAAAAAAAATTGTTCTAACAATATTTCCATATTACAGTATAAATAGATATTATGTAAGGACAGGGTAGACTGGTCAATATTGTACTAAAAAATACAATAAAAATAATCATAATAAAAAGTGAGTTGTAATAGGAAGTAACCTAAGAATTCGTGGAGTCTACAGTATTCTCACATTAACATTGTAAAAAAAAGAGGCTATATAAATAAAAGCAAGAAAAATAAATAATTACAATTAGTAATAAATGATATGTTAACAAAATAAATTACTAACAAATTTATGGTGGTTGGGGTCTAATAATATAAAAATATTGCAAAAAAATGTGTTAGAAAGAAAAAGAAAAACAGTATACATTACAACAAATGTGGAGCAGTTAATAGATACATCTACACAATATTATGAGTTACCAGGGGGCCACACGTGCAGAAGCAGTCATTGCCAAACAAGCGTGTCTTCGACATAGTCTTTAACCTTATTATGTTTTAGTTAGTGTTACCATTTGTGCTAACTTTTAAGCGTATTGGTTTATGGACCTATGTTTTACAATGAATAAATTAATCTTAAATCATGAATCTTGGTATATGGAATGTTCCTCTTTAAAAACTGAATTTTCAAAAATCCCTTCTTAGTGGTCTTCCTGGCCTATAGTAGGCGCGAGCTTGCAGATGGCGAGCATTGGGCAGCCCGCCGTCCGACCGTCCGATAACCATCCGGACCGAGCCCAACAGACGGCGAGCAATAGGCAGCTCGCCGTCCGACCGTCAGGTAACCGTCCGGACCGAGCCCAAGTCGTCGACGGCGCGTACTGTTTGACGCGCGCCTCAAGGAGATGGCGCCAAAGGCCTGATTCTGAAAGGAAGACTTGGCCCCGGTACAAAAGGCAATGAAGGAATAGGAATGGGTTTTTAGTCAGTAAAAGGCTGACATTATCTCCCGCTCCGCCCAAGAGCAGGGGATGCCATAAGATGATTTTACCACCGAAAAAAAAAACATCTTAACCTTTTGAGTAGCGTAATTAGAGACACAATAGAAAGACAATGACCGAGCGAACACCGGCGTTCGCTCGGGGTTTAATGAATTAAAAGGAAGCCTTGTGAAAAATTTCACATGATTTCAACACACAGCAAATCTATATCATAAAATTTAATTACAGATAAATTGCTTAATGAGTTTCCTCTATGAAGTCTAGTGATATCAAACAATGACAGATCACAGATTGTATAATAATACATAAGTTTAATTGAAAGGCACACCACACACACCAGAGGAAAACAAGTATTTTATTATATAGGTATTAATGACATAATTGATTATGTGTAATGGCATGTCAACAGTGAGAGGTCATCTGACACGGGCACTCGGGTCAGGTCATGTGTGCTGGTAGGCCTAACATACACTACATCTCATGCATGTTTGCTCATCATAAACAACCAGGAAACTAAATGTGCTGAATGTCACACATTAATATCTGTTAGTGTTAAACACAGTTTGCCTTTAATACTGCACTATTTGTGTTTAGCAATGTGTCATGCTAGATGTGCTACAGAAACAACTTATCCTAACATGTTATTCATTCTAGTAGGTAGGTGCTTGTTACTGAATGCTGTTCTACAGATTATGAATATCTATTATCCATGCAGTAAGAACAAAAGTGACAAGCTCAGTAACACAACACCACTCTGGGCAACTGCTACGCCATTGTAAATAATAAGCAATCTTGTATCAAGGTCATGTTTGCTTGTCTCTGCAAACATGTGTTCAATTACAGGTTTTAGTACAATATCCTGTTTTATTTAAAATTATTACATTATAGCAAGCATGTTAGTCAATAAGAATCACATACAGCCATGTTCATCCTATGTATAGCCAGGTCTCCTATTGAACTGATATTATTCAATTAGATTGGTACAATGAGCATTATGCTGAATACAAACGTGTTTAGACATTGATTAATGACCAAGTAATAGCAATACCTCTAATAACAATTTAATGAAATAATAAATAAATTAGGGGTAAAATCGTGAAAAGGTATAAAAATTGGGTTCGGTGGAACATTTGGCAAGGTGGTAGTCGGTAAATAGCTAATTGTCATGTTTTTACATAACGAGAGATCGCAAATTGGTGGCGTAACAGGCCAGCCGATAGAACTGTCACAATGATTAGGTTAGTTTGAATGGCAGCCAGCAGCAGCTAAGCGGCGCGGCCGGCTGCTGCCCATGCTTACCTTTACGGAGTCGAGCGGGTACATTATGCAATGCTCCATCACCCCCGCTATTGCTCCGGCAGTCATATGTGTGACGGAGTTTTGGGTCGGAAGGGTTTCATAGTCCTCAAAGTTCATAATACTCACTGAATACTGACACTCAGCACAAAAAAAAACACTCGAAGAGGTAAATTTACAGGGGGCTACGATTTTGATTTACCGAATTAGAAGTATCATTTTCACTGACTATTTTTAACACAAGTCATCCGAAATTTAGAACAATCAAAATTGATTCCATAAATGCGACTCTCAAGCACGCGCGACTTTTGCGGTATCACAGAGTAATAAGAACTTTCATGTCATTCGGTCATTTATAATCTGTTAACCAGTGATGTCCAGTAATACAGAATTTTATGAATCGACTAAATTAATATAAAAATGATTTAAATAAAGTGTATAATTGCACGAAACAAGACTCGGACCAAGTTATGCAATTTCAATTTATAGATCAAGTATTCATTATATTGATGTACTCTCGACAACAAGCTTCACGTCATGGGAAAAGATGAATGGGTTGTGTGAGTGAGAGGACTGATCAAAGAACTTTTATACCCTAGGAAAGCCCAAGGATTGATATGATATTTTATTGATGACTAGCTTATGCAAGCGATTTGGCCCGCGTGAAAGTAGGTTTCTCTTTACAAACTTTGAACCCCCGTTTCGTCCCCTTAGGGCCAACACTACGTTAAGAGGAAGAACGTGCGGGTACCCGTCGCATGCATGTCTATGCGCATGTGTCGTGTGACTATGCGCATGTGTCGTGTGACTATGCGCATGTATCGTGTGCGGCGGTCTCCGTAGTGGAAACCGGATCTTTATCAGCGCAGTATTGCTACTTCAACTTTAACGGTATGCATGTAGACGTGTCGATGGAGAGCTTTAATATATTATGACATAGCAAAACGAGCGCGGGGCACGGCTGGCCGCGACGGAGCACTTTTGTATGGGACCGCACGGGCGACCGCGTAACGCAGCGTCAGCCCTTAGGGAATGAATTTTGGAAAATCCTCTCTTAGTGCTGCTTAAACGTTATAAAAAGAAGCCTTGTGCAAAATGTCACTCAGGAAAAGCAGTTTTAAATCTGTGGAAAAAATTAATTAATCGAAACAGTACTTTCAGTGATGACAAACAAAAAAAAAACAACTCTACCTCTATATAATAATGAATATAATGACTTCACCATTGAATGCTGCTGTATGAAGTTATAGTAATAATAATAAGGATTATCCACCAGCAACTTGCTCTTAAATACAATCTTGTTGAATCAGAAGTACCGTACTATAGGTATGTGCCCGACCCAGTTCTCGAGAATGGCATCATTACGTTGTATTGGGATCGATCTATCATCACTGACAGGACTATTGTTGCCAATAAGCCTGACATAGTGGTGATAGATCGACTGGAGCGTCGCACAATGATTGTTGATATAGCGGTCTCTCATGACGAGAACCTTGTGAAAGCTGAGAAGGATAAACAAACCAAATATCTTGTCTTAGCTCGCGAGGTTGTCGACATGTGGGAAGTGGACACAGCAGTCATTGTGCCGATAGTCGTGACGGCCAATGGCTTAATTGCCAAGAGCCTCGACCAACATCTGAGGAGGCTCTCGTTAGGCAGTTGGATCAAAGGCTTGATTCAGAAGGCAGTACTTCTGGACACGGCGCGTATTGTTCGGAGATTTCTCTCTCAGGAGCCCTGACCACCGGTAGCTTGGACCCTGTTCCCGATGCCGGTGGGCTACTATTTTTTATATTTTTAAATGTTTTTTTTTTAATGAGTTTTGTTTTAAAAAAATATTCAAAAATGTAACTTATATGCATATTGAAAAAATAAAGGAAATAATAATAATATCATTTATTTGCTTGAAATATGGTTACAGGTACAGGTCTTAAATTACAATAATGTTTCTTCATATTCCGCCTCTTAATCAGCATGCAAATTTATTACGAATGGGCTTGACTCTCAATTATTTTCATCAAAAATTATTTATAATATAGTTATAAAAAAATTTACAATAAATAAAATTCAAAAATTAAAAGATAAAAATGTCAAGAACTATAAGATACAAATGTCAAAAACTAAAAGATACAAATATCAAAACTAAAAGATACAAAATGTCATAAATTAAAAAATACAAAATGTCGAAAACTAAATGATACACAATGTCAAATTAAAAAATACAAAATGTCAAGAACTAAAAGATACAAATGTCGAAAACTAAAAGATACAAATGTCAAAAACTAAAAGATACAAAATGTCATAAATTAAGAAATACAAAAGTCTAGTCTCCACACTTCAGTGGAACATTCAAAGCATTCGGCTGAAGAAGCCTGAACTTTTATTTTTAATAAATAAATTTCACCCCTCAGTCATTGCCGTTTCGGAGACTTGGTTGGTGCCTGGTTCTCACTTTCGGGTCTCAGGTTACTCCTGTCTTCGAGATGATAGGGCTGATGGGTATGCAGGTAGTGCCCTTCTTGTTAGGCGCTCCCTTCCTTTCTCTTTTATTCCTCTTCCCCCTACTCCTCCTGACATTAATATAGTTGCTGTTAGGGCTTTTAATATTACTTTCCTCTCTGCATACATCCCTCATCCTCATTCTAGGTTAATTCCAGACCTTTTATGTATATTTTCCTCAGTACCCACTCCAATAATTTTTATGGGTGATTTAAATGCTCATCATCGCTCATGGGGCTCGAGCCATGATGATTACTTTGGTCGGGCCCTCCTTGAAATTTTTGATGAAGTTGATCTATGTGTTATTAACAACGGTTCCCCCACTAGGAGAGTTCGTCCTTCTCAAAACCCTAAATCAGCTGTGGATATCACAGCTTGCTCTGCCTCTCTTGCTTCCATTCTTTCCTGGAGTATCTTGTCTCATTCTTATGGTAGTGACCATTTTCCTATTATTGTCTCTATCTCTGACAGAGTAGTACCAATGCGTAATTTTAATCCCTCTCTTAAGTATAGATTAAAAGATGCAAACTGGTCTTCTTTTTCAGATTCTCTAGAAAATAAGTTACCATCTCTTCCCCCTCCTGACAGAAACAATCTTGTTGATTGCTATTCCAAATTTGTAGACTCCATTATTTCTAGTGCTGATGTAAATTTTCCTCTTAAAAAACCCTACAGATTCAAAGTTTCAACTCCTTGGTGGGATTCAGAATGCACTTCAGCTGTCAAGGAAAGGAAAATAGCAGAGGTTAATTATTCTAATTCAATGACTCTTCAAATTTTTTTAGTGTATCAAAGAAAAGCCGCCACTGCTAAGAAACTTCTTTCCAAAAAGAAAAAAGATGGTTGGCTTCGCTACTGTCAAAGTTTATCTCCCTGTTCCCCTTCTTCCCTAGTATGGAAGCAAATCAAAAGATATAGAGGCTCTTGTAATACTTTTGATATTTCAGCTAAAGATCCTTCTTCCTGGATCGAATCTTTCTCGGATAAACTGGCTCCGCCTTCAGTTCCAAATTTGGACTCTTTTCCCTCTTCTCCGGCTTTTCTCACTTCCGAAAATGATTTTGATGCCCCATTCTCTTTTTTTGAATTTCGAATGGCACTTGACGGTCTTGTTGATTCCTCTCCTGGTGCAGATGGGATCCCTTACTCATTCTTGAAAAACGCCTAAAGAAGTACAAAGCAATATTACTTGGATCTCGTTAATACCTTTTTTGAGTGCGGTTTGGTTCCCCAACCGTGGAAACATCAAATAATAATTCCGGTCATTAAACCTAGCAAAAACCCGTCAGACCCAAATAGCTACAGGCCTATTGCTTTGTCGTCTGTTTTGTGCAAGGTTGCAGAACATATGATGAAGCATCGACTTGAGTGGTTTGTGGAAAATAGGAACTTGTTGCCCTCATCCCAGTTTGGGTTCCGTAAGGGTATGAGCACAATGGATAGTCTTAGTATATTAATTTCTGATATTCGTATTTCTTTGATAAGTAAGCAGTTTTTAGTGGGAGCTTTTTTGGATATAGCCTCAGCGTATGATAATGTTTTACTCCCGGTGCTCAGGGATAAACTTGTGCATCAGTTGAACCTTCCTATAAAATTGGTCCGTTTCATTTGTAATTTATTGATGGAGAGAACCATCTCTATTAAAACTCAAGATTCCTCTCTTCTCCCTAAGACTATCTGGAAAGGCTTACCACAAGGTTCAGTTTTGAGTCCTCTCCTTTTCAGTCTTTATACTTATGATTTACATTTTTCTACTGATTCATTTTGTCAAATATTGCAGTATGCTGATGATTTAGCTTTATACTTTTCTGGTAAATCTCTAGATGAGGCTAGTAGCCGTCTAAACTCCACCCTCGGATATCTATCTGATTGGCTTCTACAACACGGTTTGTCCTTATCAGCATCTAAAAGCTCTGTAGTTGTGTTTACAAAAAAAAAGTTGGTTCCTCCTGTTGACATTAAAGTTAACGGTGAAAATATCTCTCAGGTAAACACTGTTAAATTTTTAGGAGTTTGGTTAGATCCAAAATTATCAGGTATTGCTCACACAGACTTTGTTTCACAAAAATGCGAAAGAAACGTTAATGTTCTTCGCTCTCTTTCTGGTGTTTGGTGGGGTGCTCACCCATATTCTCAAAAACTGATCTACAATGCTATAGTTCGTAGTCATTTTGATTATGGTATGTTCCTATTAGATCCTTGTAACAAATCTGGCCTTCAAAAACTCGATAAAATCCAATCAAAGTGTTTACGGATTATTCTTGGGGCGATGAAGTCGTCACCAATAAATGCCATGCAAGTTGAGTGTGTTGAACCTCCCCTCTCGATTCGAAGACAATTTCTGGCAAATAGATTTATTTTTAAACTTGTGCAAAATTCTGAGCATCCCCTCCTTGGTAAGCTGGACCAATTATCATCCATCTTTGACTCTTGTAGTCGTCGTTCTAATATTGAACTTCCTTGTCTTCTTCGTGCCTACCTTCAATTCACTCGTCTTTCTAGCCCACTTTTTCAAAGCCCTATTTTGTATCTATACTCGGTGCCTTATAATGCCCTGGTATTCCATCCGGAGATCATTTTGGACTTTGGAATTCACAAAAATACCTTAGATCCGCATAAGATGTTTGTCCAAAAAGTTTCCTCGAATTATAATAATTGGAATATTATATTCACTGATGCTTCCAAAGTCTTCGATGATAGCCCTGTAGGAGTTGCTGTTTGGATTCCTCATACAAAAATTATTTTAAATTATAAGTGCCCATCTGTTACATCCGTTTTTACAGGTGAATCAATTGCTATTTTCGAAGCCATTTCATTTGTTTTGTCTCATAAGTTAAATAACTCCATAATTTTCTCTGACTCAAAAAGTTGCCTTCAAGCCATTTTATCTAATCCTTTCAGATCTAAATCAAGATTCCCTATAATTTTAAAAATTAGAGATTTGCTATTTCAATGGCATGAACTTGGTATTAAGGTCGTCATAGCTTGGATGGGAATCCAAATGACCGGGAGGTCATGTCGGTATTCTTGGTAATGAGTCAGCTGATTCATGCGCCAAAAATGCTGTTCTCACTGGCTCTCTTGCCCACTCTGAGATTTTTTCCCATGACATTTGTACTACTCTTCTTCTAATTCTGTTTAAATCTTGGTCCAAGGCATGGCAAATCTCTAAATCCATAAAGGGTAAATTTTATGGAGATATACAACCCGAGATTCCCCGCAAACCGTGGTTTTTCAAATATCAATTGGAAAAAAAAATCACTACGTCAATTATTTGTCGTTTACGTTTAAATCATTGTTGCACCCCTCATTTCTTGGCCAAACTTAGGATTAAGGATAACTCCCTTTGTGAATGCGGTCTGGATGAAGGAAACGTGGACCATTTATTTTTCTCCTGTCCTAAATTGCGCTTCTCTTTTCATGAAAACATTCCTACTCATATTCCTCGTCCAACCTCTGTCAAATGTCTTCTTCCTTTTGTGTTTACTAGTTTTATATTTAAACTATGCAAATTTATTGAAATTAATAAAATTAAGTTGTAACTATTGTAACTACTTATTTCCTTTTTTTTTCTTTTTATTCTCTTTTTCACCACTCTTACGAGTTTCTTTCATGTACATAGTCATAGTCTGTGGTCTCTGGTCATAATGTTTGTCTGCGTCTGCGAAGAAATTCTTTTATTTTGAACTTTAATGTTTAGAGATATATATTTATTTTACCAGTCTGGCGAAACTCCCATACAAAAAAAACGATGTATGAAACGGGCGTCTTTTTAATGGCGGCTATTATCCGCCAAATTTAAAAAGAGTATTGAGACCTTTGAGTCTATATCGATCTATGACTCTTCAACACTTAGCTGGATTACACGACCGCCATTTTGACCACAGATTATTAAGGATTTTGACTGTCACTAACTCGGACGAACTTTTGACAGTGGGTTTGTTATGGTTCTCATAAGATAGATCTCCATCTATTTATTGTTTTAAAGTATATTATTAATCATTTTGTTGGAAGAAATTTGTTCTCCATGTGTTTTTGAGTATTTCTATAAATCAATATGAGATAAACAACGTGTGAAATTGGTGGTATAAGAACATTGTGATAGAAGAAAGGTTTAATGATAACAAACGTGTTTTTATGGCAAAATTTCCATCAGATGAAGACCGGTAAGCATAATTAGTTATTTATTTCTATAAAGAACTCAACTAAAGTACAAATTTTGAAAGTTTAGTGCATTTTAACAGAAAAAGAGACTTATACAAAACGTATCATAGTGTTGAGCAGTTAACCAGTATTTACCGACATCGATGTTTCGAAATGACCGGAGAAGCCAATGATCAGCAGAGGACATTTATAAGCTGAGAATGATATAAGGAAATAAAATCAAAGTTTTCTCAATTAGTATGTTTTGTCATAATAATTTTCCTTGCACGTAATGATACAGTAAGTCGACAGAATTCACGTAATGATACAGTAAGAAATACAGATTTCGCAATGTATTGCAGACCTCTGCTGTAATTATATAATTTATGTTTACAGGATTATCTTCAGTTATACAAAAGGAACATAATTACCACCAGAATTTATGTGAACCAAGTAAGCGTTGTTGTGTATTAATTAATATTTTTTACCAAATGGTCTTATTAGCAAGAATAAATTAAAAATAATTACTTTTTATTTTCGTAGGACTTTCAACATAAAAGCTAGATGGTTTTGGACCAGTGAATTTAAAAAGGAGCTCATGTAGTCCAGGTCAGTACAATATAAAAATACTATTTAATAAATGTTATAAATATTTAATGTGCATTTTGAAAATTGAATCTTCTCTATATTTAAATGTAAAAGTCTTTTTATCTCAGTAAACCAGTCAAATAAATGAAATAAAATTAAAATGTCTGTTATGTCAAAATAACAACTTTTGCTGAATGTATGTAAGTGTATACAGTACTTAAAGTAAAATTGTCTGTCTGTGCAGACTAATCTCCGGATTGGAACAATTTCGGTGAGGCATTCATTGGTAGATAGCTAATATGATATTTAAAATAAAAAAATAGTCCTTAAATAATGTTCATTAAAATAACATTTTACCCCGTTGCTATAGTACCCTCTACATCGACATCAGTCCGTAATCTGCCTTCAGCTAAAAAAAAAAGATTTTGTAGTCCTAGTGAGTATATGTATTTTATTTAAGATTATAACTACTTAATGACTTGATTTTTGACACGGGTTTTCTTTATATTTCAGCACCATTAATGACACCAAGAAAACGTCAGGAGACAAGCTGTCCCGATGATACGTCGGAAGCGAAAGTTAATAAAGAAACTTAAATCAAGTCGAACTATTATAAAAAACCACCAAGAGAAAGTTCTTAAAATAGATGAAATAACATCACCTGTCTTGAAAAGTGCAATCATCAGTGCATGTTGCATTAAAATCGGTTCAGTAGTTTTGAGATGAGTTATAATATGTTAGTCACTAGAAAACTTGTTGTTGACTCGAGTTAATGTTTACTGCCATTTTTGTGTAACCGTTTGTTTTCCTAAACTTATCAAACAAATAAATATCATGATTTGTTGAATAAATATGTATTAAAACAATCTGAGTTTTGAATTTTTATTTTGTTTATAGCCTGAAAATATAAAGAAATTCCCGGCCAGAAAAATTGCCGATATCGATAAGTTTTTGCACAACCCAGTACATCACTAGTAATGTCATTATGTTGGCAGTATGTACTCCGCCATAGTTCTGTAATTCTGTTAGGTTGGTATTGATCGAGACGGTCTGTTTCATACATCGGTTTTTTCTATGGAAGTCCCGCCTCACCTTACATACTCTTTGTATTTTACTATTAATTCACGTTAAATACTCTCCAGCGTTTGATGGTCTATTAATAGTTTACACGTGTTATTGGCAAAATTGTGGTGTCTTTTCCACAAATGCCATTAATGAAGAGTTGAAGTTGAAGAAATACAAAATGTCAAAACTAATAGATACAATATGTCATAAACTAAAATTTTCAAATTGTCAAAAACTCATAGATTCAATATGTCACAAAGGCATTCAATATATACTATATGTCATAAAATAAAATATACAAATTGTCAAAAACTAAAATATTACAAAATGTTAAATTTAATTATAAATTATTTAATTCGTCTTTTTTAATATTATAGTTTAAAAATTCATTTACCGTATAGAAACATTTGTGCATGAGCCATGCTTTCAGCTCTTTTTGGAAAAAATTCATTGGCAATTCTCTGATTTGCTTAGGTATCCTATTAAATATTTTAATTACCATACGACTTGCGTTTTTGTGGAAAAAAGCTGTCCCACATCTAGGCATTGCTAATTTAGTTGGATCCCTAGATTTTTTGCCTATCTTATAAACATTTTCGCTATCTGCCTTATTAAACGCCGGATGTTTTTTTACAAATAAACCCATCTCCAGTATGTATAAGCATGCAAGTGTTAACAATTTATTCTCTTTAAAAATGGGTCTGCACGACTCTAATGGACCAATACCGAACACCGCTCTTAGGCACTTTTTTTGGACAATAAAAGCCCTGTCACTCTCCGTAGAATTGGCCCAGATTATTAAACCGTACCTCAACACAGATGCGACGATGCGAGGCGATGCGAGAGTGTAAGTTAACATCGATAGAAAATTGTATTAACAGCTTTCTATATTCAATATTTATTAGGTGAAGCGCCCCGATGACCGACCAAATTTTACTACAACTTTAAGTCAAGAGTGAATAGGTTACTTCTAGGCAAGCGTGCTCCATCGTCGACCACATCATCACTTACCATCAAGTGAGATGGTGGTCAAACGAAGCCGATCACTAATAAAAAAAAATCCTATGTTTTTGCATTTTTCAGGTCAGTATCTAGGTTTACGGAAAACAGGCTATTTAGGGAATTATAATTATTGAAATCATCAATACAAACCTCTCAGTTCGTCTTACTCTATTGAATGGCTATGTCGGCCGCCAATCATAGTCTATTCTATTTTTTGTTAATGGCAAATAGAGCCGTTTTTTTTTTATTCTTGATAGGTTCGCGCTTGACCGCTTTCTTTTCTCGCTCTTGACTTAATGAGTCCCAGGTTGTAGCCATCAGGAAATACAGATTCCGGTAAGAAATTCCACTCCTTAGCTGTACGCAGAATTAATGATGTCGACTAGACGGATCCTCCAAGAAAACAGGCGTGCAGCAGAATCCTAAGCGGATTCTATAAAGGAAGATGACAGATTTAGAATTTTTTTAATGAGTGGATAACCAAGGTTTTGATTTTATGGTTGACTATACTGCATAGTAAAACTTACCCTTCTCTTTACCAGTGGTACTGGTATTCTACTGCCAATCACAATTTAACTACTTACAGTTTGACACTGACGTGCAAAATGCCAAACCACTGACTTCTAGGTCAGTGTGTGGAAAAAAAATCACGACCTCAACTATTCGTCGTTTAAATTACGTTTAAATACGTTTAAATTATTTATACTCTCTTCATTTCTTGGCCAAACTTAGGATTTAGGATAACTCTCTTTGTGAATGCGGTTTGGATGAAGGAAACGTGGACAATTTATTTTTCTCCTGTCCTAAATTGCGCTTCTCTTCACATGAAATCGTTCCTCCTCATATTCCTCGTCCAACCTCGGTCAAATGTCTCGTTTTATTTTTAAACTATGCAAATTTCAATGCCAAAGTAAAAAAAAAATGAAATTAACAATATTAAGTTGTAACTACTTTTTTTTCTTTTTTCTCCTCTATCCGTTTCACTCTTTCGTGTTTCTGTCATGTACTTAGTACTTACCTACATAATCATAGTCTGTGATCTGGTCATAATGTCGGAATGCGTCTGCGAAGAAATTCGTTTATTTTGAACTTAAATTTTTAGAGAAATGTATTTTAAATATACATCCAAACTTACTAAAATAACGTAATAAAGTACACATCTTAATATTTTATTTTTTTGTATAATCGTGTTTACCAACATCATCATCATCATTTCAGCCGAAATAAGTCCACTGCTGGACATAGGCCTCCCCCAAGCGACGCCACAACGACCGATCCTGTGCGTCTCGCATCCACCGCACTCCCGCGACTCTCACCAGGTCGTCGGTCTACCTTGTGGGAGGCCTTCCAACGCTGCGTTTTCCGGTGCGCGGTCGCCATTCTAGAACCTTTCGGCCCTATCGACCGTCCGTTCTACGAGCAATGTGCCCTGCCCACTGCCACTTTAGTTTGGCGATTCTTCGGGCTATGTCGGCGACCTTGGTTCTCCTGCGGATATCCTCATTCCTGATTCGATCACGCAAGGAAACTCCGAGCATAGCCCTTTCCATTGCCCTTTGGGTGACTTTGAGTCTTCTGATGAGGCCCATTTTAAGCGACCATGTTTCAGTACCATATGTCATCACTGGCAACACGCACTGGTCATAGACTTTCGTCTTGAGACACTGTGGTATGTTGGACGAGAAGATATCACACAGCTTCCCGAACGCTGCCCAGCCGAGTCGGATTCGATGATTGACCTCTTTCTCAAAGTTAGACCTACCCAACTGGATTGTCTGTCCCAGATAAACGTAGTCGTCCACAACTTCGAGTGTAGAGTCCCTGATCTTGATAGGAGTGGGTGCTACATGGATGTTTACCATGACTTTGGTTTTGTCCATGTTCATTTTAAGTCCAACTCTTTCGGAAGCTCTACTGAGGTCACCAAGCATTGTACTGAGCTCCTCCGTAGTCTCAGCCATGACTACTATGTCGTCGGCAAACCGAAGGTGAGTGATGTACTCGCCATTGATATTAATGCCTAGCCCTCTCCACTCCAGAACCTTGAAGACATCCTCCATTGCTGCCGTGAACAGTTTCGGAGAAATAACGTCTCCCTGCCTCACGCCCCGCTGCAAGAGGATAGGTTTCGAAGTCTGGTCTTGTAGTCGGACTGACATGGTGGCGTTTTTGTACAAACACTTCAGCACTTCGATGTACCGATAGTCAATTTAGCACCGTTGGAGAGAATGCAGTACAGCCCAAGTCTCAATCGAATCAAAGGCTTTCTCGTAGTCCACAAACGCTAAGCTGAGAGGCTGATTATACTCCTCAGTCTTCTGTATAACCTGCCGCAGCGTATGTATGTGGTCCACGGTGCTGAAGCCTTTTTGAAACCCGGCTTGATCGGGGGGCTGTTTACTAACATTTATCGATAATTGTTTCGATGAGGTCTACATCACTAGTTTTAGTACCGTAAGTAAATACTCGCTACGGCCGACAGCGCTAAAATGGTGAATATCAAACGGGTATAGAAGCACTTTAACAGTCACCAGTCCAGCCTGATAAACAGTAGATATCAGAGGAGGCGCGCGCGCGCTTAAAGTTGCCAGCCTAACTAATTTATTTTCCCTCATGTAATCAATAGTGATCGAAGTAGGT
This sequence comes from Mythimna vitellina, assembly GCA_949316375.1. Classification (NCBI taxonomy): domain Eukaryota; kingdom Metazoa; phylum Arthropoda; class Insecta; order Lepidoptera; family Noctuidae; genus Mythimna; species Mythimna vitellina. The sequence goes on from OX438705.1 coordinate 226,951, forward strand.
AGATTGAATACAAATACAAAAAGTTTATTTGTGTACACAGGTAAAATTTAGTTGTTACAAATGTATTAGTGTTTAGTGTCTCTGTGTTCTGCCACAAAGTGGCATACAAATATTATTTAAATAAAATATTATTACGCCTCATCATCTTCCTGCCCTTATCCCGTGTTATTTGGGGTCGGCGCAACACGTTTTTTTCTTCCACTCTGCCCTGTTACTCGTCATGCTATCACTAACTTCCTTTTCTTTCATATCACTCTTCACACAATCCATCCATCTTTTCTTTGGTCTCCCTCTCCCTCTCCATCCATCCACATGTAAACTCATAACTCTTTTAGTAACATGCGTTTCATCCCTCCTCTTCACATGACCATACCAAGACAAACGATTCCCTTTCAACTTTTCAGTCACTGGCGCCACTTTCAAACTTCCCCTAATATATTCATTTCTCACTTTATCCATTCTCGTCACAACCACACATCCATCTTAACATTCTCATCTCCGCTCCATGCAATCTTTTTTCATCCGTCTTTTTCACAGCCCAACATTCTGATCCATACAGTATGACAGGTCTTATCACGGACTTGTAGATTTTACCCTTCAACTTGAGGGGCATCCGTGGGTCACAAGTTGTTCCCGTGACCTGTCTCCATTTCATCCATCCTGCGTTGATCCGATGTGTTACGTCCCGGTTTACCTCACAATCCCCTTGGATGAGAGACCCGAGGTACTGAAAGTCAGAGCAGATCGGTATGGGCGTTCCAGCTAGAGCTAAAGGCACTGGATTGGAGAGACCGCCGAAATCGTAGAACAAGTATTCCGTTTTGGTTCTACTCAATTTCAGGCCAACACTCTCCAGTCTGTGCCACCACACCTCCAATCTGTTCTGGACCTCTAGGCCAATCTCGGCAATCAACACAATATCATCGGCAACATACACCAGGGAGCCACTTCCTGAATGTCCGACGTCAGAGCGTCCATTATCATCAGGAAGAGGTAAGGGCTGAGAGCCGACCCTTGATGTAAGCCGACAATATTATTACGCCTACTGAACAATTTTAAGTACACACATTAATGAATATCCACTAATAAGTGCTAATTAAACAAAAAAATAATAATCTAGATAGTTTGGTGTTTCTTCATTCATGAATGTTTATTACCTACAAATTTAGAAAATAACATTGCACGTTTTAAAATGATTATTACCTATAGATACTACTATTACCTGTATTACTTATTACCTATAAACGGGTCACCTTAATATATACAACACTTTCGTTTGTTTGAAGTACAAATTGTAGGTATCTAGTTACTATCTAATATTTACAGAAGATACATATTTACTTTATTTATTTCAAGCACACTCATTTTCCTTTTTACATTAAAGTACTTTATATAGGTAGGTACTATTCACATGAATATGTTATTTCTTAAAATATGGATACTTTATTTCATACAAAAAACTGAAATCAGTTTGCTGGTGTGGCTTACCTATACAAATTCCACGTAAACCTTCTCTGTCCTCAGACTTGGCAGAATTGCGACAACCATTTTAATAAGAATGCGTTTAGGTCATACAACTTGTTCAGCTATATACACCTTGCACGCCTCCATATTATAGATAATGCGAATGTGGACATGACTTTGCAGATCTAAACCCATAGAAATATAAGTCTATGTCCCCCGCTCTTGGGCGGAGCGGGAGATAGTGTCAGACTTTTACTGACTAAAAACCCACTCCTGTTCCTTCGTTGCCTTTCCACGGTCTACAGCTGGAAACCTGACCAGTTCGGTTACGACTCCCTAGCAGGAAATTCGTAAAGTGAGGTTTAGGAAGTTTTGTTGGTGTAAGAAAAAGTTTCAACACTTATACACCATATAAAACTGCAGATGGGTGCTGGGACCACCATCCACTCCATCTAATATTCGTCCGTCCCGTCGTCCCGTGTTCGTTCGTCTCCGTCGTCTGGTATTTATCAAATCACTATTTTAGCTTAGTGTACTGTTCTCACTGACAAACAAGCTACAGCATCAGTTTCTGATTAACCCTGCGACAATTTGTTATATATATATAGGACTCAAGAGCAGTAATCCCTTTCTTTGAAAATACTGTTATAAATTTGCAAATCTACGTGCACGTATTGCTACGTGGCGTACTGCTACTATATTATTGCTAGCATTGAGTCAGACTTCATACTTCGAATCTCTTTGATTGTAACTCAAAATTATTTCGTGGACAATAATGTACCAACAGCCGTGCATCCGGAATATGGCTTTAACTATTTGGTTAGACCTTATAATTTTTCCAGACAGAAATGCTATATTTTTGTAAAGAACATTAATAGATGGTTAACAAAATATCAAAGGTTCCCTGAAAAAATATTTTTCAAAGTTCAAGTTTTTCAAACATTCCCGCAGCATTAGCAGGCATTTTTCAATTTTGCTGACTGTAAGGCGCACGTGCACTACGCGCTGTAGACTCCTTTACCGGAAGACCGGAAAAATAATTACTATCCATTGCTCGTCGTACACCAACACGCGCCTACGGTGGCCAGGGATAGCCCTGCGACTCCGACTTATGTTATGAAATGGTTCATCATGACATGCGACTGAAGCAATCCCGGAAGATTTGCTATCATTTAATGAAGTGATCATGGTCTATTTCCAAAGTTCTTCATTAGATCACCAAAGGACAATGCCGAATTTAGTATGGGAAGTGGCGTCTTTTTTTTTTCGGGCGGCCATTGACTAAACCTTGTTTTTTAATTACAGAATAATGTAATAAACCAAACTTACTGTGGCATGTATACCTCTAAACTAAGTCCAAACTGAGTTACAAGAGATAGAAGCAGGGACCGTACAACCCCGATTAAGAGTTAAGTCTTTGAAAGGGTAAGCCTTTTATGAGGTTACCTTTATCATGATGTAACTCCAGGAATGGGTTTTAGGCTTGAACCCATTAAAAGGGTTATCTCTTCAATATGGATAACCCATTGAATGGGTTCTATACTTAAAACCCAGTGAAAGGGTTACATCAACATTATGATAACCCATTGAATGGGTTCTATATTTGAAACCCAGTGAGAGGGTTACCCTTACATAAAGATAACCTATATTTAAGGGTTTTTTCGGGTTATCATATTATTATGGTTATTCAATAACCTTGTGCTAAGTAGGTGCTGGATGAACACACACACTATCGCTAGCGTACTGATTTTATTTCACTAGACATTGCAGATTTGTAGACGAAACACGTGTTACCTATAATATTTAGATTTTAGATACTCTCTTATTAAGGTGTGTGTCTTGAACTCCCGTATTTGCGACAATTGTTGTCTTGTGTGACCTGTTTTGACAGTGTTATTGTAGTCAATTGAATGAACAATTTTTACGTTTAGTAACCAATATTCTATCTGTGACACAAATCACAAATGATCAATCAATCAATAATCAAGTGAAGGTATATTACCATACCTACGTAAATTGTTGCGCATTGTACGGAGCATCTATAACCTACCTACTTGCCAATTTAAGGGATGACCGGACGGTTGCAAACTAGCGTTCCAACCAAGGTGACCTTGGTTTATATGTTTGGTTTGTGTTGCGGCTACATGGATGTAAACCACGCGCCAACACGTTTGGTGGTTGGGAAAACGCGTCTTCTGACCAAGGGCTTTGAAGGTCATGGATTACAAAACTGCTGTTTACACGGATTGAAACTAATAAGGTCACCTCGGTTGGAACGTCGGTTTACAACCGTCTGGCCACCCCTTAACTAAATTACTACTACTTACCTACTAAAAACCATTATCTGAATGTTCGTTTCGAATTCATAGCTACATTATAGAACTTTCTTATTTATAAGTCTACCATATACCTACCTACCTATTGCTACCTTGGCGAGCTCGGAGCCTCTGGGGGCTTCCGCATGAGGGGCACCGTAACCGGGGCACGAATGCTCGAGGTTCCTGGTGCGGCCAGTGGCCCTGCCGCGGATGCCTTGGCCGCAAGGATCAGGGCGACCCTGGACGCGGAAGAGGCCCGAGTGTCCAGGCCCACCAAGTGCATTGATATGCCCATCATGGGCTTGGATGACTCCGTCAAGGTGGACGAGGTGGTGGCCGCAATCGTCAAGGCGGGAGGCTGCACTGCCGAACAGCTTCGGGCGGGCATCCACGCTGACAGTACGGGCATGCGAGCCGTGACGGTAAGCTGTCCCGTGCCGGCGGCCAAGACCATCACTGGGGAAGGCCGACGGCTCCTAGTAGGCTGGATCTCCGTGCAGATAAAACTACTGGAGCCCAGACCTCTGCGGTGCTATCGCTGCCACATGGGGGCCTGTTGGGCCGCGGGGGTGAACCGCAGTGACCGCTGCTTCCAGTACGGTCAGCCCGGTCACAAGGCGGTTGAGTGCCGTGCAACGCCGCACTGTTACGCATGTGCGGCGGCGAGCAAGCCGGCCGACCACCGGGCTGGGAGCAGGTCCTGCGATCCCCCCGCCAAGGTCAAGGGCAAGGTCCGGAGACCCATCCACCCTGATGTCCTCCCCACCGCAGCCTCGTCTTAAGCTGCCGCCGCTATCGCCGCTGCAACCCCCGCGGCAGGGCCCTCACGTGGTGCTCGGGAGGAGACTGTAATGAACTGTCAATAACGGCTCCATTACGTCTCCTCCAGGCGAATATCAACCACTGCGCCCCCGCTCAGGATCTATTGCTCCAGAGCATGGCGCAGTGGTCGATCAACATCGCCGTGGTCTCCGAGCCGTACTATGTCTTGCCCAGGGGAGACTGGGTGCAGGACCTGAACGGCTTGGTGACCCAAATTTCTTCAGCTGCCGCCGGTACTCCGTCCTTCGATGCCGTCTTGAGAGGACGGGGTTGCGTGGCAGCACGGTTCGGGGACATTGCAGTGGTAGTCGTCTACCTGTCCCACAACCTGAACAGAACTTTCGCCGATCTCCACATCTCCCTTATGGAGCTGAATGCCGTCGTCGCTGGGTTTAGTTCCCTCCCCGTGGTCATTTGCGAGGATTTCAATTGTGCTGCTCGACGAGGTGGGCAAGCTCTTTGAAAGAGTATTTGCAGACCGCCTCGTCGCACACCTAGCACGAACGGGGCAGAACCTTGCGGACGGCTAGTTCGGCTTTCGCAGGGGGCGCTACACGGTGGACGCCATCATGCTCACGACGGGGCAGGCGGTGTCCCAGGGCCGGTGTGTCGTGGTGGTGTCTTTGGACATCACCAATGCCTTCAACTCCCTGCCCTGGAGTAGCGCAGGAGGGCACTCCGGTATCGCCGGGTGCCCGACTACCTCTGTCGTGTGATCGAGGCCTACCTGTCGGATAGGTACATCATCTACCCTGGTCACCAGGGAGAGCGGAAAGGGCGAGAGATGTTGTGCGGTGTTCCGCAGGGATCGGTACTAGGACCGCCCTTGTGAACATCGGGTACAACCACGTGCTGCGCGGCAACCTCCCTGACGGGGTCAGCGTGGTCTGCTACGCAGACGACACACTGGTCCTCGCGCAGGGAGAGTCGTACCAGGCGGCGGTTGAATTAGCGACACGCGAGGTTGCGACAGTCGTTGATAGGATCCAGCAGTTGGGACTCGAGGTGGCGCTGCACAAATCCGAGGCCATGTGTTTTCATGGCCCTCGGAACGCGCCGCCTCAGCGTTCCCAACTAACGGTAGGAGGAATTCATATCGGCGTCGGGTCGACATTGAAGTACCTGGGACTCGTCCTCGATAGCCGGTGGAATTTCGAAGAGCACTTCCGACGTCTGGTTCCCAAACTGAATCGGATTGGGGCTGCCCTCAAGCGGCTCCTGCACAACCTCGGGGATCCAGACGCCTCTTTCCGGTGGCTCTACGCAGGCATTGTCCAGTCCATGGCCCTTTATGGGGCGCCAGTGTGGGCGCCGACACTGCGAAAGCGACCGGCGGCCCAGCTGAACGCGTGCCAGAGGGTCATGGCCATACGGATGGTACGGGGATACCGCATGATTTCCCGCGAAGTGGCGAGCCTCCTTGCTGGCCAGCCACAATGGGATCTGGAGGCAACAGTCCTTGCACGCATGCACAATTTGCGCGAGGAGATGTAACGCCGGGGCGAAACTCTGCTGCCACAACAAGTCGTGGCATGACGGAAAGAGTTCTGGCGGGATCTCATGGCGGAATGGCGACAGCGATTATCGCAACCCAGTGCTGGGCACGCCATAATTATGGCGGTAAGTCCTCTCTTTGAGGAGTGGCTGGAAAGGCAACATCTTTACCTTCCGCATGACGCAGGTCCTCACCGGATATGGTAAGTTTGGGAGGTTTCTTCACCGGATTCGTGCGGAAAAAACGCCCGGGTGTCACCATTGCGTGGACCGCCCGGAGGACACGGTAGAGTACACGGTGGAGGTATGCCCCGTTTGGGAAGAATAACGCCGTGCCCTCGTGGGGGCGATCGGCGGCGGCGATCTCTCACGCCAGGCCTTAGTACAGGCTATGGTCCGGAGCGAGGAGGAGTGGCAGGCGGTCGCCTCCTTCTGCGTAGCAGTAATGCTATCCTTTGCTAGCGATCGCGGTGGTGGCCGATCGCGTGAAGCAACGGTCCTTACGCCCCAACCGCCGCCGGGATTCCGATCCCGATTACCGGCCACCGTAGGCGCGGGCTTGCGGACGGCGAGCAATGGGTAGCCCGCCGTCCGACCGTCCGGTAACCGTCCGGACCGAGCTCAAGTCGTCGACTACGCGCGTCTCAGGGAGATGTCAGTAACTGTAGGGACCAGCACGGTCGAAGCCTACTGGGGCCAAGGGTCTGGATTGAAGGATTCTGAAAGGAAGATTCGGCCCTGGTACGAAAGGCAACGAAGGAACAGGAGTGGGTTTTTAGTCAGTAAAAGTCTGACACTATCGCCGGCTCCGCCCAAGAGCGCGATTTGCCATAAGATAAAATTTCCCACCGAAAAAATAAAAAAACCTTATTGCTCTTTTGAGTTTAGATTGATAAATTACGTAACATAAGTACCTGACTATTGTAAGGCTTTACAGTGAAGGCATTAACATATAGCTAAAATAAAATAAATAACAAATAATTATGTAAGTTGTCAGGATAACTAGGTATTAGCACAGTATAAATATGGAACAGTATAGAAACTAAGCCTAGTTGATAAAATAAATACCTACACTCCATTAAAGCAATAGGGTTGTCACTGTTACTTAATGTTTTTGATATTGTTCATTTTTATGAAAAAAAAAAATGTGTTTTGTAGTGATCATTCAATCGAACAGAAATAACTAGTTTACAAATAAAATTTAAATACGTAATCTTATGACATCAGTTAACCTGAGCAAAAGACGACCATATCACAGCCCGCCATAAAAGCAAATTCAGAAGTATTTCAGAAGTTTTATTGTTAACTCCTTTTTAACACTCTCGAAAACCGCGAAAACGACACCCATGACAAAAAAGTTGATAATTTTTTGCAGCCGCCATCTTGGATTCCCATTTTGACATCACTATCGGATTTAACACCCTCGAAAATCATGAAAACGACACCCATGATGAAGAAGTTGATAACTTGTTGCATCCGCCATCTTGGATATACATTTTGACAGCACTATCGGTTTCAACACTCTCGAAAACCGCGAAAACGACACCCATGACGAAAAAGTTGATAATTTTTTGCAGCTGCCATTTTGGATTTCCATTTTGACACCACTATCGGATTTAACACCCTCGAAAACCATGAAAACGACACCCATAATGAAAAAGTTGATAATTTGTTGCATCCGCCATCTTGGATATACATTTTGACAGCACTATCGGTTTCAACACTCTCGAAAACTGCGAAAACGACGCCCATGACGAAAAAGTTGATAATTTTTTGCAGCCGCCATTTTGGATTTCTATTTTGACACCACTATCGGATTCAACACCCTCGAAAACCATGAAAACGACACCCATAATGAAAAAGTTGATAATTTGTTGCATCCGCCATCTTGGATATACATTTTGACAGCACTATCGGTTTCAACACTCTCGAAAACCGCGAAAACGACACCCATGACAAAAAAATGATTTTTTTTCCAGCCGCCATCTTGGATTTCCATTTTGACATCACTATCGGATTTAAAACCCTCGAAAACCATGAAATCGACACCCATGGCTGCGGTATTAGAACATAACCTGTACCTCGAGTGTGAGTTTTGTCACATAGAAAACGCTACTAACGCGTTTCCGTATCGAGTGTTAAATGTATGAAAACGCAAAAAGCGCCCCTGGCGGAAAGTATCGTAAACCAAAACAGCGAGTGTGAGATTTTTTTACGGTACTATAAAAGTTGCGTTTTTAAACGTGACGTTCATAGTAGCGTTTTGGAGAACATTTTGCGAATTATTGCGAGTGTGAGTTAAAATTTGACGTCTTGAACCGACGTCCATGCGTTTGTAAACGTAAACTTTGTAGTAAAGTTACTCACTTGGTATGTGCGAGGTGAAATGTTGTTTATATTAGTTACGTTCGTAATATTTGAGTGTATTTTCATAGTAAATTGTATTTCGAAAAATAAAATTCGCGTTGAAAATGATTATGACTGCTGTAATTTAATTACTGATTCTTTTTTACATAATTACGTCATTCATTAGTAAGATAAGGCTCATTTATATGAGTAAATGTGAGAACACTAGACTCCACAGATTTGTAGATTATTTTCTATTTTAATCCACTTTTTTATTATTTTACTTATTTGGTACTATGTCGACTAGTATACATATACTTCCCTATTAATATTTTAATGTGAAAATATTCTAAAATCAATCATTTTTTTAAGAAGTTTGGAGAAGGAAGACCTTTGGAGTTTCTTGTCGATTTGTCTTCATAGGAAACGACCGATTCAAACCGTGCACTTTTTTTGTTGAGGGGAAAGTCATCCAATGACATCTCCCGTTCTTGGGCGGAGCTACTCATTGCTCGCCGCCCGCAAGCCCGTGCCTGCGGTGGCCGGATATTGGGATTGGGATCTCGACGGCTGGGGCGTGAGGGCCGCTCCCTCGCACGTGTACGTGCGGCCTCCTCCTTTGCTAGCATTACTGCTTCGCAGAAGCACTCACTTCGGACCATAGCCTGTATGTACCAAGGCCCGGCGCGAGAAATCGTTGCCGCCAATCGTCCCCACGAGGACATAGCGGTGCTCTGCCCAAGCAGGGCACAAACCGTGCACTTGTTTCTGACGTTTTATAAGGGAAGGGCCCTAGTATAGGCCTATGTGAAATAAAACATTTTTAACTGAATTGTACCTTTTTTTTTCAGAGTATTCGACACTAAAACAGATATTAACTACTACAATAATTAAACACTTCTAAAAATAAAATTGATATTTATTAAATAAAAAATTCTTCATCATACACACATTTATTTTATTAATAAATTAACACAAACACTCGCATAATAAATAATATAATACTCATTAATATGTAATAATAAATTAATATGTATGTAGAAATACTGTAAAAATATTATTTAAAAAAAAGTAACCAAGGGGGATCTTGCCGCTTATTCTCTTTCCATTGGAAACAACCAATTTCAACCGTGCACTAGCTTCAGACATTTTATAAGTGCCCATGTAGACCTACGCGAAATAATAAATCAACATACAAGATGCTGCTGTGCACAATGTAAAATCATAATATAAGATCATTGATCCCTACATAATTTAAATCAATCACCAATGTATTGCATCCACGGCAAGCAATGCAACATCTTACTATTTCTTTTGAGTTTCCAATTCAAGCTCCCTTCCCCTCTCTAAATTAAAGTCATCTACATATTTTTTTTTCTAAAAAACTTCTCCATTGCTCATCACAGTTCAGAAACTGCCCTGCCACATTCAATCTGATAGGTTGTCTGATAACCCAGCGTTGTACAGATATTGTTTGATATGAAGTAATTCCATGTCCCGCATATGGCTGGAGATGGTCTGTCCAAGACAACTTTCACTTCTTCATGGTGGGTATTTGTGGTTGACGATGGTTGTGGTAAGGGTGATGTGATGTGATTTGGTCCAGCTTCAGTCCATGCATCAAAATCCACTAGAAAAGAAAGGATAAAATATAAATAAAAATTCAGCAAGGGTAGGGCTTATGACTGTTGAGCTACCAAGTCACAGGTCTCAATTGTGTACCTGAGGCAATACTTACATAAATTAGTAATAGTACTTTCTTCAACAACTTCACTTTCTTCAGTAACCACATGACTGGCAGCCGGCACAGGTGGTGTTGGTGACAGAGTTACAGTTCGGTTGGAACTGTCAATTTGGTTCTGAAATGTTTTAAAAGTTTTAATAGTCTGGTAAAACAAGAAAAAAATATTTTATCATTATTAGCACAAACCTCAGAAAAGCCTGCATCCCTTACACCTTATGTTAAACTTATGTTCCATTGTTCTAAATCAGTCAGCTGTAAATTAAGTGCAGCCTCTTCACCAGTACCACAAGCAGCCTTGTTTATTCTGGCTGCCTTTTTCTTAGTGTTATTTTTCAAATCACTCCAAACTTCTGAAAGACAACATTACCATTTTAGTATTGTCAAGGTAAGTACGGGCAAATATGAAAATATCCTAGGTAAGTAGTATTTGGATATACCTACATATATGATATTAACCAAAATTGTATGTACACAACAAGATTTTATACTGAGCTAGGTAGGTTCATACCTTCTTTCACTTTTCGGTGTTCTTGGTTTGGCGAGTGGGATCACTATTTAACAAAGTTAGGCGTTCCAAATCTTGGATCGTTTGAATTTTTTAAGTCACCGTGTCTGAAAATTTAGAAAAAAAGTATTTTATTTTCAAAAGAACTATGTACCTAACACAATTTTAATAGCTTTGTTTATAATTACAAAGTTTTTACTTACTGTTCTATGAAGTTAACTAGCATTGCAAACTGTGATGGACTCGTCTTCGTTATGAAAAATTAAATAATCGAAATAAAGCACACACGAAACACAGAAACTTTGAACTTTTGAAGGCTGGAATTTTATGTACTTAGTGCGAGCCAGACGCTGGCCACTTGAATTTGACGCCACTGATAACTTATTTCACATCTCCCTTACTCACTGCACGGTAAAACGAAATGGGAATATTTCATTCATAAAAAAAATATATACGTCTAAATTATGTAGGATACGCGTAACGCTTGATAATATGGCATCGGCAAAGTTTTAATTTTAGTCGCATAAGTTCCATATGGGCAACATTAAAAAAATAACAAAACGTTTCAAATACTTTCGGGCAAGTGACGATACGCGAAACCGTTCGTATACAGTATTGCAACTCACACTCAGACTGTTTTTAAATACTCTCGTAAGTTAGTTAGCTCGCTTAACGTATTCGTCACGTATTTCGTGAAGCGACAAGAAACTCACACTCGGGGTACTGACCTTTAAGAAATTTCTACATAAAGTACATTTACTTGTATTATTAGATGTCATGCATCATATAAATAATAGCAATGTACAGCGTCTCGTTTCATTTTTGGCAGTTTTCAATATTAATTGTTCAAAATAATAAAAATAAAATCGCAGAAGCAAAAACTCAAACAACAAAAATGACAATAAAATAGTCAACAAGTACAGACATGAAAAAATCATAATAATAAGTCATTTCGATATTCGGCCAGCAATGCTAAAAAGAACTTTATATTACATGCATTATTGATCATAAATCCCTGTTTGCAAGGCTCTCGGAAAGTAACCACAAAGGCGCCGCCGCCGCGCCGCCGCTGATGCTTAACGCTTGCTATGCCATTTTGCAACGTATGCCTACCATCGAGAGATCATATTACATTCCTCCGAATTGGAATGTTACGCTGTTATCGTTTTCTATGCTATGTTATTGTTTTATATTTTTTATATTGCGAGTGTTTTATCTAAACGGGAACTGTTGGAGTTAACTTTACAGGAAATGCGTGATTTTCATAATGAACCTCATGTAATTTGCCTCTCCGAAACATTCATTAAAAAAGGTCAAGAGAACTATATTAAGTTATTAAATTTTGAAATGGCTGCAAATTTTTGCAGGGATAAAAATAGAGGTGGCACTTGCATTCTAGTCAGAAAGGGTTTACACTACAAAGAATTAGAGTTTATAAAAACATATGCATCGGTAAATACGTTCGAAGCATGTGGTATAGAAATAGAAAATAAAAAATTAGTGATTGTTTGTTTATATCGAACCCCTCAATCGGACCCTAATCAATTTTTAATTAAGTTAGACAGAGTCTTACAGGATTTACACAAGAAATACAAATCTAGCACACGTATAGTCTTGACTGGTGACTTAAATATTAATACCTTAAAAAGAAGTAAAATCACTCAAGAATTTCAAGACCTGGTAAATAATCACAATATGGAAATTCATATTGAGGTGGCTACTCGGAAACTTTCTTGTATAGACCATATATTGAGCAACATACCTAATGCAATCCCAACAGTACTACCACTACATCTCTCTGACCACGACACAGCACAAATGCTAAGCTTCCCTTTAACACTTCAAACAGCAAAGACCGCATTATACCATATTTACAAAAGAGACTACAGTCTAGATAATATGCGTAAATTTAGGGAATGCTTACAAAATCTATCCTGGACAGATATTTACATGGAGAGCGATGCAAATACAGCATTCCGCGTTTTCCATGAATTAATATGTTTATTTTTTAATCTCTGTTTTCCAAAAGTTAGGGTTAAGATAAATTTAAACAATAAAAAACGAACGTGGATAAGTAAGGGGCTCAAACAAAGTTCTAAAACAAAGCGTTTCTTACGATACCAATATTACAAAAATAAAAATATAATGAACAAAAGTAGATATATTACATATTCAAAATTATTACAAAAGTGTATCTACAAGGCTAAACGAAATGCTAACATAAAGTTTATGGATAATAATGACAATAAATGTAGAGCCGCATGGACAGTCGTAAAAAATGAAATTCATAATACGGACCCCAAAGACCACATTGAATGTATTAAAATTGATAATTCTGTACTTACCAAACCAGTAGAAATAGCTTCTGCCTTCAATGATTATTTTACAAATTCTATTCCTACTCAAAATTGTACAAGTAGTTATCGCAGTGATGCCTTAACTGCTAACTCCATGTTCCTTACACCTATAAGCGAAAATGAGGTACGAAAACACATCTTATCGTTAAAAAATACCAATTCTGTAGGTTATGATGGACTCAGTACCCGAATTGTTAAGGCATGTGTTAGTGAAATAAGCGGAGTATTGACTCATCTCATTAACCTCTCCTTTTCACAAGGATTATTTCCTGACGCTTTGAAGATATCAGTTGTCAAACCGATATTTAAAAAGGGAGAAAAATGTGACATGAATAATTATCGCCCCATAACATTGATACCCATCATGTCAAAAATCTATGAAAAGTGCATGTATCAAAGAATAGTCGACTACTGCGGAAAGTACAATATTATAAAAAAAGAACAATTTGGGTTTCAGAAACACAAGTCCACATCTCTTGCCATCTTTTCACTTCTGAAAGCGGTATTGACTAATATCAACCACAAACAGCTAACAACAGGGCTATTCTTTGATTTGTCCAAGGCATTTGACCTCGTTTCACATGAAAGACTATTAAAAAAACTTGAGGCTATTGGTATTAGAGGACTGCCACTACAATGGATATCATCGTATTTAACTAGCAGACAACAGAAAGTTACTGTTACTTTACTAAATGAAAGTAGGAACATGACAGAATATTCGTCTGAATATAGAAGTATAAAAAGGGGCGTCCCCCAGGGTAGCATATTGGGCCCTATCTTATTTCTACTCTATATAAATGACATAGTTAATGTAACTAATCATCAATGCTTCCTTTTTGCCGATGACATTTCCATAATCGTTACTACCGATAAAAAATATAAATCACTTACAGATCATGAAGCGGACATAAATAATACAATAGATAATCTAATTAACTGGCTAAATAATAATAATTTATCAATTAATCTAAATAAATCAGTATATATACAATTTAATCAATCTTATAATAATACATTTAATTTTAAAATGGATATTCCGAAAATTACACAAGTGACAAAAACTAAATTTCTAGGAGTAGTAATTGACGAACATTTAGACTGGAAAGCACAGGTAGATACTGTATGCAATAAAATAAATAAGTTTGTGTATGCTTTGAGACAAATAAAAAAAGTGACTAATATAAAAACGGCTGTGATGACATACCGCGCATATGTGGAGTCCTCACTACGATATGGACTAATTATGTGGGGAAATAGTACTGACTGCAATAGAGCATTTGTTGCCCAAAAGAAATGTCTAAGAGCTGTATACGAGATTCCATCGGACGAATCATGTCAACCAATATTTAAGGAACTTGGTTTGCTACCGTTACCTTCATTATATATATATGAAGCATGTATGTTTGTTCGAAAGCACTTAGAATTATTTAAAACAGCAGAAGAACTATTTAAAAGCTCTCGAAGTCGTCGTGACCAATATAGGCTTGTGCTGGAAGACCTACCTAGATCAGCAAAATATAATAAAAATTGTTTGGCTATGTGTATACGACTATATAATAAATTACCAAGTATTTTTAAAACATTAAATTGTAAGCAATTCAAAATGCAACTGTATAAATGGCTCAATAATAATAATTATTATAGTATTAATGACTTTTTAAAATGAATTTTTAATAATTGTTATAGTATTAATGACTTTTAAAATGAATTTATAATGTAATTAATTTCAATTTTGACATAAATAATATTTTAGTGTATAAGTTTGCACGCTTTAGTTTTAAGCAAAACATGTTAGATCAATCTATTTTCAATAACACCTTTTATACCATGTTTTAAGCAAATAAAAATATCTTTATCTTTATCTTATCTTTCAAAAGAGTTGAAAACGTAAGGAACCCTTTTCAACGACTTAATTTAAGCCGTTCAAAAGTGTTACCCATATCGTATGGGTTTTTGTTTAAACCAAAATGGTCCATTAAGCCATTTAAAAGGTTACCTACATCGTATGGGTTTTAGATTAACTGCTTAGAAAAACCCTATCGAAAACCCTTTCTATAAATAACCAAAATGGTCCTTTAAGCCATTCAAAAGAGTTACCTATATCTTATGGGTTTTTCATTAACTGCTTAGAAAAACCCTGTCGAAAACCCCTTCAATGGGTAACCAAAATGGTCCCTGGATAGAAGTTGCTTTTGTTGCGGAATTTAGCGACGAAGATTGAATACGTTTTTTCAATAAACTTAAAAACTGATACTACTCTGAGGTTTGATTCAATATTTTACTATTACTTATTTTTCTTCAAAAAAGAAATAGTACCAAACTCGTTTCACACAGGATTGTGAAGTTGGCGAGGACGCCCTTAGGCCGCCACCGTCGTCCGCGTCGCCTGCTGACTTCGAAACCGAGGCCTAACAGGTTAATAATAATAGTTTAAAACACAATTACAAAGAAACTATTTTTTTGCAACTTCTCACTTAGCTTGTGTTTATAAAACAAAAATGGCCTACGTATAGAGCTAATAAATACTAGTCAAGCTCCCGTAACTCAGTTCGGACTGAGTTTAGAGATATACCTGCCATAGTAAGTTTGGTTTATTATACTATTTTGTATTTAAAAAACAAGGTTTGGTTGATGGCCGCTCGAAAAAAAAAAGACGCCATTTTCCGACATTGGCTTTTAAGACCACCTGGTGAGTGTACCTACATAGATACACTTTTTTAAACACAAAGAGATATCAAGATTGGCCTACAAACAAAAAAAGTTATGCATGAATTAATAACCCCAGTTGCATGGAATTGGAACATAATTGGTGAAATAAGAAAATACTAGTGAATACTTTACACATCTGCGGCACCCTTTCAGAGCGTAGGTACTAGCATGAGCAGTCATCGCAACTCTCGCCAGGGGCACACATGTCGCTCAGGGAATTAATAATGAGGAAGGATTGGGTACAAAATAAACAAGAAAATAATCGGAAATGCAAGTTTATTACTTTAAAAGCATATAGTCTTCACGTTAAAAATCACTGATAAATTCCTCTCACACATTTCTCAAATTCCGCATGAATATAATGTACGAAGTGATGGTAGTGCATGACCGAGTGTAAACTCGCGTGAAAATGGCACGTCTCGCACGTGCGCGCCGCTCGTCACGAACGAGTCTCACACGCCACACACGCGAGTCACACGCGCCACACACACGAGTCACACGAGCGACACGCGTCTGGCGGCCGGCGCCGCACTCTATTGTATAAAAAGCGAACATAATCTCACGAACCAGTTCGGGAGCACACTCCGGTATACATACATATAGTATTATTACAAAATAAACTCTATATATACATCTAGATATAATTCAATATAAATAATTTAACTCGTTCTCTCACTCGCATACATTACACTGAAAGCTGACATTGCTTATCATTTATTCATTACTAGTAGTTTCGTGAAGATATAATAAATATTTGAAACGGTAATCGATGGAAGCGTGTCCGCCCGTCCCGCTGGCACGGCGACGTGGTCCGCTTTGTCGAGATGTTAGGCCAACGATGGACACGTACGTACTTATGGAAGTGTCATAAATACATACGCCATGAGACTTGGTAGGATCATTAAGTTCAGGACCGACTAAGTTAGTACTCGCACGCACTCTACTAACATTAATGTAAAATGTTTGCAATTGACAATAATAAAGAGCTGCCGCGTCCGCGCCGCGTCGCGTCTCCTCGTGTCGCGTCGCGTCCGGCACACTCGCACCTATGTACTTACTATACGATGTTGCATTATTTTCATACTTGTAGAGACAAAATGAAACCTTTACACGTACGTAACTCGGTCCTCTTGTTGTCTAACATTTAAGGCTAATTGAACAGATTATCTCTTCTAGAAACAATTCAATATCGTTTAGTATTTACTATTAATACCTGACCACTATTTACCTACTTTAAGATTTGATTGAATGTATTGATTGTATGTATGATGTAAATTTTTCTAATTTGTTGAATCAAATCACGTTGATAGCGCAAATTACGAAAATCAAAAATAATGAAAATTTTAGAAAAAAAAAAACTACAATAATGTCGTCGAGTAGTATTGAGATACGATATCCGTGAAGACATGACAATGTTCGTAATAAAGCTATGCAGTGATACAGTGTTAGCTGCTTGTTATATGATATATGCCGTGATCACCTTGCTTGGCGCTTCACGCCGCTCCGAGTGTTGCGACGACTGCGACAGTCGCCGAGCGCCGACACACCGCTCTCATAATGGTAACAAATTAGGCATATCAATTGTATGTAAGCTATCTACTCTTACGCGTACCTTATATATTATGTTATCTCGAAAGCCTTCGAAATGCTGAATGAAAAATAATTATCCAATACTTTGAATATAATTTTATCAATATTGCAACCAAAATAATATCTGCCTAGAATAAAATTAAAAACAACGACGTAATATAAAATAAGGGCGCGCGCTCGTCGTGTGACGTCACGCGCCGCCCCGCACACTCGCACACACACACACGGACGGCGTGACGTGACGCGCCGCCCCGCACACACACACGCACGGCGTGACGTCGCGCATACTCGCACATACACACGCGCGGCGTGACGCCACGCCCCACCCCGCACACTCGCAAGTACACACGCGCGGCGTGACACTGTCACTGTGTGTGATGCCGCGCGGGATTGCTTGCGCATCATCGACGCCGCACATATTATGACATTTTATTTGTGTTCTGATTTATAATCTAATATTACAATGATAGAATCACGTTCCGTTCCTGGCACACACCTCACTAAATAAAACAATCGTCCATTACCCACAAAAGCTACACTTATAGCTACCGATACATAGCGATATAGTCAATAGTCATCTATGTCCCAACTTAGAGTCTAAATCAAAATATTTATCTTACATATCGTAATATATTTGGTTCTCACTAAAGTAAAACGAATTCACGCGCCCACACAAAATCACAATATATATAATAATTATATAGGTATCTGTATATATCTCATTTATAAACAAGGCATCGTTCCGAGCGCGGCTCCATGAGCGCGCGTCCCGCGGCCCTCTCGCTACGCTACGTCATACATTATGATGCGACCGCTATAATATCATCACTACGGCACAAATCGTATCGTAGTGATCGTGAGGAGCCAATACAACGTCGTGTAAATAATAACAAAAAAGTACGCGGCGCACGCGGCCGCAGACTGCTGAGGCGTCCAGGTCAGGTAGGTCGTGCCGCGCGCCCGCTCGCGTCCGCGTCTAGAAGAGCCGGGCGCGCCGCTTGAGCTCGTTGCGGCGCCACTGCGGCAGGCGGTAGAAGTCCTGGCGCCCGATCTGCAGGATCGCCTCGAACTCCGCGTCCGACAGGTGCCGCTGAACACACACAGACGTCGAATGAATATCGAGAGCGTTCCGCAGGCGAGGCGGCAGAGGGCCCGGTACCTTACCTCGAGGTTGAGGCGGTCGACGTCGGGCGGCAGGCGGTAGTTGGTGATGAGCAGCAGGTGGTAGGGGTACAGCTTGGCGGGCTCGTGCAGCAGGTGGCTGGTGGCCATGTTGGGCAGCGAGCGGCGCACGCAGCCGGCCGCGGCCGCCGTGGCCGCGCCGCTGTGGCGCCCGCCCACGCCCATGCCGGCCGCGCTGCTGCCGCGGATCACGCAGCCGCCATCCGTCGTCTGCGCACATACACACGTCTCATCACTGTGTCCTACTCGCTTGTTTGCTTTTAACATTTTTGAGAAAAGATATACTATATATCTACTCTATAGTCTTGCGAGTTTTATTAATTTTAAGGACAAATCTTGATTAAGGCCTCAGAAAAAAAATTATAAACCACCAAATGAAATGTTGTGAACTTACCACAGCACTTCGATCTACATCAGTTATGGAGCCGGCAGAAACTGAAATGATAACATTATAATGAAACAGTTGTCATCGGACGATACGTAGGTACGCGAAGGCGATGAGTATGTGTCGTCAATATACGGCTACGTTATCGAAGCTAAGCGCTCATGCGGCCACGAGTAGAATGAAGTCGATCATCAATATCTATAATAGCTCAAGAGCAATATAATATGTTTGCGTGAGGCTGATGTGTATATGATACTACCTACTCCACCACTCTCGTCTCTGGTGGAGTAGTATACGTGTGGCATGTGAGATGACGCGCATCGGAAGCAACAGCTGACGCGATGTGACGGGCGGCGCTTAAGAAACATCGCGTAGTGCGTGGGGTGATCGCCCTGAATAAATGTGACCAGGAAGCCGACAATTGAAGTTGCAATCGGAATAATGGACCGGGTGTGTGACTATTACATATGCGGAAAAGCAATGAGTGAGATATATAAGAAAAATACGATAAAACAGACTGGCTAATGCTTTACACACTCCGTGTCGCGAACTTGCTATGCTTGTTGCAGGAAGTTGTTTTGTCAATAATCATGGTCATGCACTTTTTACAGCTTCTTACTTAACTGTTCTATAAAAATCTATTAGATTTGCAGTAAAATAAGCTCTCCCTCCCTGTTTACAATTGCTTAAAAACCTTATTAACATAGTCTTTACCCATGAATTTGCCGTTTTTTAAAACGGGTTCCTTTGAAGTGTTATATATTCGGATTGACTTGGAATTATAAGTTCAAATAAACTTTATATTAAAGGTACGTTATTCTTTTGTCGAAATTAAATATTTATTGGTTTCTTTGTGTTTTCTGTAATATCACAGTACTAACCACGAAAGCTAATAAAAAAAAACGTTTTTTTCATATTAAGAGGTCCAACGTAGAAACTATGTATTTCAAAGGGCAAGCAATGTCAATGTCGTATACCTACGACTTTCTTGTAACAAAAGAACTCTGTGTTCTTGGTTTAATATAGCTTTCGTTTTGAAAATTTTGTCTTGTAGCCGCCCCGATAAGAAAAGTTATTCTTGAGATAAAATTTCCCACGTGAAAGAGATTGAAACAAAAACAGACATCCCATTCATTAACACAGTTTTTAGTCCGTATACATCATCAATATTGCATATCGCTTGAGACAAATTGTTTCCGTGGTAGAACTTCATACAAAAATGGTTATAAATACAGCGATATTACAGAAAATACAAAACACAAAGAAGGCAATAAATATCTGATTTCGAAAAAATAATAACGTACCTTTAATATAAAGTTTATTTGGACTTATAATTCCAAGTCAATCCAAAGACATAACACTTCAACCTGTTTTAAAAAACGGCAATTTCATAGGTTTAAATAAAAATCAATGAAATAAATAAAGTCCCTAGACCTTTCTGTATTACTCGAAGTGTCGCTTTAGGGATGGATACAGAATACATAAACATATAGATGAATGATCAGACAAGTAAACATGAATATATTAATAAGAGGTGTATGTGGCTAGGCTGTGTTGTGAGTGGTGAGCCGTGAGGCGCAAGCGGGCGGCGCTACTTACTGCACAGCTCCGTCCGCACTGCGCGCAAAACAACAACCACGCGTCAGTATGTCACACAGTAGCCGTGCACAACGTGCACACGGCAAGTAGCCAATCATGTCACAGCATTGACGGTTCGTAGCCAATTATATTAAAGAGTAACCGACGACACACGGCTGCGCGTAGCCAATTATAGTATTTCTGCGAGGTGAGTCATGCACAAGTTCCGACGAGCGAGCCGCACGCGTTTTACAACGTCTTGAGGGTAATAGAAACGATTAGAGCCTGTGCACACCACGATTTTTAAACGTGCCGTTGACGCTTGTTTTAAAAACGTACGTCGACGGCGCGCTTTTATTTTATCCTACAGAGCAGTATGTATCGATACACGCGCGCGTTAGCATCGCGTTTGTATCGATTCAAACGTGCGACACCAGCGCGTCTGCATCGATACACACGCGTGTTAGTATAGCGTAATGTCCACATAATCTTCTCTCGCTTGTAAATGGGTGTACTCACAAGCGTCGGTATTTTTTTTCTTTCTTTGAAAAAAAAATTATAACAAAGCGCATGCAATCATTGCTGTCTCGACCGACGCCATCTTGTCACTGTTGACGAGGTTCTGCTTAAAAACGCAATATGCCAGCGCGTTTGTATCGATTCAAACGCGTATTTGAATTTATACAGATGTGCAAAGGTCTACAGGCTACGTCCGACTCGCGTGCGTATCGCGTCTGTATCGCTACAAACGCGTGTCAACGGCGCGTTTAAAAAACGTGGTGTACACAGGTCCAATAATGACTTTTTTAATTTTATAAAAACAGTTTGAATCAGCACGTCACGGCAGTCAACCGCCTGCCATGCAAGTATGACATTTGACTCCTTCATGGTCACTTCAACTTCCTTTTAAAATTGCAAAATGCACTCCAGCGGGGCGCGCTCGGTGGAAATGGTACCTACAAAATAATCTTCAGTACTCTGTTGGTGTCATATCTGAGGCCAAGACATCGGGGACCCAGCTGATAGAGAAACATCTTTTTTTTTTCTGCCGGCACTGGCCGTAGTCAGGGTCACGACGCTTTTTTTGAAGTGGGAAATCATTAAATAACTTCTCTCGCTCTTGTTGGAGTGAGAGGGAATGTCAGACTTTTACTGAATAAAAGGCGCCTGTGTTCCATCAGTTGTTCTTTGTGTTTTAGAGTCACAGTAACTCTCGAACATTCCCGCAGCCCGTGTAACACTGTACCCGCACGTGTTGCATTTCACGTTGCCGGCGACGACCTGGCGTGCTGTTGAGGTACGTCGTGCTGCCCTCGGTACTCACGTGTTACAGTATATAGATAATAATAATGTCATAAGTTTATATAACTAACATAGTTTGTATATCAGTGAGAGTCAACTAAACTGGAATTAGTAAGTAGTGAAGGTGTGAGGTATTAGTTACTTGTACTGAAAATGACGCAGTACCTATATCTGGTACGGCGCGGACGCGCCAGGCTGCGCGGCACCGACTGAATGTATGACTAGTGCATGTGCGTGGCGCGTCCGCGGCCGCGTGACGTCACTGCAGGGATACTTACTGTCTGACTTGCCGCTGCTGAAGTCGGTGCTATGCGTCTTGTCTCCCATTCCGCTGAACGTGAAGTCGCCCTACAATACATACACACATACGCACCGGTCAGTCAATGTTAACGAACAGTTGTGCAACACACCGCTACACACGATACACAACACTCATATCACAAGTTGGCCAGCAGGTGTTCTCTTCGCGTAGCTGAGACTATCGCACTACAGGACATATTGTGAGGCGTGGTCGCGGTGCTGTGCGGGCTCTGCCGGTGCCACAGTCGCGCTCGTCATACGAAGCAGCTATCGATGCAAGCCTAGTGCTCGTATAGGGTTTGATGGCCTTCGCTGGCGACACTTCACAGAGGGCACGGGGAAAATACATAATCTGTCATGTTTTGTGAAACAATGCTAGACGACCAGCAGGCATTCCAAGATACATTCAGTTTGTAATTGTGTTTCGAAAATATTTATATTTTATTTTCTTTGATTGGATATCGACGTCTACTCATCAATCTGTCGCGTTCGGTCAACTGGTCTGATTCAACCGTGTGGTTTGTTTGAGGTGTAGAAGAGACCTCGAGGGTGGCGCACGCGCTCGCCGAAGGGTGTCATGTACATGTAGGAAATACAAACCAGAGTCGAAAGCTGTTAAATTTGAAATATACCGTGTTTATATAATGCCTGCTTGGTTATTGAAAATTCAGGCTTCTAGTTTTATACATAATGAAGTTATAGGGGGCCGAAAATGGCCATCCTTTTCTCGAAACAGTTCGTTTCCAGAAAAGGATGGTACGACCGCGCCGCTTTTTTGCTCGACTTGGCGGGGGCGCTGCCGTGTCCCCAGATATTAAGATGACTGTTGTTTCATGTTTGTGTACAGTTCATTGACATCGATACTTTCACTTTCAGATTTAAAAAATAGTATGAAAAATATTCACAGGACTTTATATTTCTTGAGACATTAAATAAGTGTTGTTTATAGCAGATAAACATACAGAGCATAGGTGTGACCGTGTGACATATGAGATCGTTTGCCATTGACGAGGAACAGCTATCATTAAGTGCAACCAGAGAGCGGCCATCGGCGTGGACGTAGGACAAGCTCCGCCCAGAGTGATCCGGTGAGCAATCACTGATTGTGCAGCCAGGCGTTAACAACTTTGGGCGATGAACATCGAGTGGTGGATGTCGATCGTTCGCTGTGCAGTTGTCACTAATAGTAACCGAGCCTACGCACGAGATTTGGATCACGTGTACATTGCGGCCGACAGTTGACATATTAATCTAGTGAAAATATTGGGTAAACAGTTATCCGCACAAAACAAAATATTTGGTAATGAATGTATCTTTGAATTTATAATTCGAGACAACTGTCAATTTTTGAAACACTAAACTCTTTGCCAGACGGGAACAAGGCTCAAATTAAATTGTGACCAACATTTTTAGAACCTATTTAAAATCAAATTAAATTATACAGATACATAGAGATAGTAAATATTAGAGTTGGTGGCAATGAATCTCGATATATAAATTCAAGTAAAGTTCGGATCGGTGGTCGCTTGTGGCCCGAACAGTGTGCCGCAAGCGCCAAGCTGCGTACCGTGTAGTGCGTGTGCGGCGTACTCACGGCCGTGGACGACGAGAAGGTGTGCGAGCGCGGCGCCAGCCCGTAGCCCGGCCGCGGCGCCGCGCGCAGCGACGACACCACTGCAACAGCCGCCTTACTGCTACACGCGCCGCCTACCGCCAGACCCTACCGTGTCCGCGCCTACTGCCTAGCCTACTGTCTACATTCACATCGATAGATTTGCCCTAACCGACCTAGCTTACAGTATACACACGGTGTTCCCATGCCACAACGTGTGTTGTATCAAAAGGGAAACGCGATAATTATTTATGGTGGTCGGGCGAATGTAACGGTGTAAATGTTTGATCGTGTCGGGGGTGTGTGCGTGTGGAGTGTGGCGTGTCATGTGGCGTGTCGTGTGGCGTGTCGTGTGGCACTCACCTGGTGGCGGCGGCCGAGCGCGGCGGGCAGCGTGCTGGCGCGCGGGCCGCCGGCGGACCGCGGCGCGCCGGGCAGCGCTACACACACACGGCTATAGTACACGACACCAAGCGACGCCCGACCGCGCGCGCACTCCTTACCTCTACATTATTTAGCGACTGACTTCAAACTCGATCTACTTTTTTTATGAATTCATCACTTATTTTGTTAACTTCTTAGAGGTGTTATTTCTAACTTCTGCAGTATAACTACAGTTTGATAAGGCTCGGAGTGCGCGCGCGTGAGCGTCGGCTCAACTCGCAGGTCATAACAACTTGTAACAACATTCACATGGACGACGTGCACTCGACCTTGAACATCTACAATAATCTTGATAACAACAGAACTACACCAGTATAATATTGCACTTGTAATATTCGATAAAACATGTGACTCGATCGAGAGCACATCGTCTACGATAAGTTACACTCACACAGTTTTACAATTTTTTTGTTGTTTAGTAAAGTTTATGTCGGAATATTGTCGGGAAATACCATTTTATAACAAGTGTCGAATTTTATGAAACTGTGTGCGTGCACGAACATGCACCGTGCAGACAGAGGCGACATTACTAAAACATTACAATAATATGAACGTTGAGCTGTCACCGAGCGGCGACAGCGCTCGACAAATATCATACTTATATTACTTAAATAATAATCTTATGAAGCATATCACTAAATATCAATTAAAGCAAATTATAATTATATTTAGAGCGATATATTTAACAGCACGAGAAAAGTCAACATGTGATGACCTGTGACGTTAGTATCGGGCGCCTGTGACGCAACTCGCAACTACAGCTGAGCTTTGACGTCAGACCCGTAGTTAGCAGGGTTCCTAGTGACATACATGTGCAACATGTTACTGGCACGAATGAAGGAACTATATTTACTGACTGTGGCTCCACGTTATTGTAGCACAGATGTTTCTTCAGTGCAGCAGTTAGCGCAACAAAGCTCAGCTGAGTTCGCGAGGCGCGCGTGTACACACACGCATGAGCTACAAGCGCACAGTAGCACAGAGCATGCAACAAGCGACTACTCCACCAAACTGCCAACACGACGCTTCTTGCTGATTATTACAACTGACACCTACATAAACGGATTTTTAGATTTGATAGCTTTATAAATACATTTTTAGAAACTTCACGGTTTCAGTGTTTTTTTGTAGACGAACTTAGGCATGACGTCGAATGGCGTTTAATAAACTGTCTTATTCGCCTTTATACCAGGAAAGAAGAAAATACTTGGCAAAATTAAGTGATATAGGATTAAAATTTATATGAATCAGGCCGCCAAGGCAATTGGGTACTTGACTCATTTTTTATTATTTGTATCAAAAAATAACTTCATCCAAATTAAAAAATATTTTTTTTTTCAAATCCGTTTAAAACTAAGTAAGTTAAAAACTTTTCAAATTGGGGAAACTGTCAAGTAACAGAAAATAAATGCACAAACCACATGTGACAGATAGCGAAATGTTCCCACTCTTTACACACAAATATTCCAAATGCTAATTGCTGTTTTAAAACATTACAAAATATTTATAAAAAATATTTATAAAAAATATTTTGTAGTGTTTTATGTTGTTTTGCACATAAAGAAACATAGACGAGTAATCAATTTAGCAGTCTGATGCAGTGCCTGACAGCCATGTCACGGCTAAAGAAAACGAAGGTTTGTTTAGGATGCATGCAATTGAATTCCAGCGTCGTGTAACATGCGCAGTTTGCAGCACTCTCGTGCCGCGCCACACGCACGTGCCGCGCCACACGCACGTACCACGCCACACGCTCGTGCCGCGCCACACGCACGAATGCGCAGCCTTCTCTACTATGCACTGTATCCGCTCAGTGCCGTGCGCTCAACAAGTGGGTAACAAATTACTGTATCTAGTAGAAATATTCTATAATACTATATTGTCATATAGATGGAGATTTGTGCCGCATTTGGTTCAATTCTTCGTCCACTTTCGGTTAAAACGAAAAGTTCCTTAAAAATTTAAATTGTATCGAATGCGGAACAAATCATAATTTGATATGACAACACATGTAGCGACTGTTAGCAAGCGCAGGCGTGTCGCGCGGCGCGGCGGGAGCGTGCGGCGGGGGCGGGTGCGGCGGGGGCGCGTGCGGCGGGGGCGGGGGCAGGCCAGCGGCTAGCTTACCTCGCGGCGGCGCTGCGGCGGCTCCAGAGATTGTCAGTTGTTGTCTTAGGGAATGACATGTCATGGAAGACAAAGCGCGGATGTGTACCAACAAAAATACGCAATAATATTATTATGGCGCGGAAGTTAACGCGCGCAAACTACCGACTTGTCAAAGGCTCAAACTACGAAACGGGTGCGTTAGTCTCGACACTGTGTCTGTTAAGTTATAGACTCTATTCGTATGAATATAGAGTGTATGTTAGTAGTGTCGAGAATAAGGCTGTGTAAGTATTGATTTAACTCACCGTCGTCTGTGTAGTACGTGTACGTGTGTACTGCAACAGACCGAATTATAGAGCGAGCTGACGAGACAACCATACATTCGACCATCGCTTTGTCCTTCACACACATTCTGACAATCACACCAGTTCACAGAGCGAGTGAAGCGAACCGGAACTGTTGAACGTTTCTTTAAAAACACTGTGCCGATAATTTGAATGTTTGTCGTCGAAGAATTCTTTGCTTCAGCGGCCATCTGTGAACTGTTGTGCATGACAAGAGGAACAGCGCGGTATCCATTAGTGTGAGTAGAGGTCGTTAGAGCATGAGATACCGCGCCGTGGACAGGCCGTGAGCAGTTAGTTTGTGTTAGCGAGTTGTTAGTGACAGTGGCAGCCGCTGTTAGTGGCCCGACAGTGGGCTCCGAGTACATGTGGACAGAGGGCAGCTCTAAGAGTCGACGCGGTTCCGTCGCCAGGCAGCGCAACTGTGCTTGTTTTATCTATTTTTTAGGTATTTCAAAACTATTTTGTTCGATATTAACAAATAGGCTATGCAAAAGAAGGTGCGATGACTGGCGACGCTCGCAGCGAGTAGGGAGGCGGGCGACGCGAGGGCGCGTGCGGCCGCGTGCGGGCGCGGGCGGGCGCGGGTCAGGCGCGGGCGGCGCAGGCGGGCGCGGGCGGGCGCGGGAGGCCGCGTGCGGGTGGCAGCCCGCCTGCGCGACTCGCACTCCACTACGTATCTTACTTGCGACTCATTGTGAGTACAGATTACTTCATATATCTATGTATAGAAAGTAAGTTACGTAAGTGTCGAGGTAGCGGCCGCACGCCGCCGCAACAACGCCAGGGACGCTTAAGGTACGTCATCGTTTAAATAATTAACACAGTACGATTCAATATATCACAAGAGTAGCGACAGGATAACTTTCTTCAAGACGTATCGTCTGAACAAAGTTATTATATTATACACTTTCTTAGGTTTTAAGATACCATTATTTCTATGTATGCGTTTGATTCAGTTGCTCGGCGCAGTGCTATCATTAGAGAAATATTCAATGCGTTGTTGCCGCACCGCATCAGAATCACTCGCACAACTTAACGTAGTCCTTGTACAGTCACGATCAAAAATATGGATACAGCTTAATATGAAAATGAATATCAAATATTGAAACAACGTTACTAGTACCCGATCATGTTGTGTTCTATCAAGTTGTAGTGGTCAAGTGGTTCACAAGTACATATGTGTGTGTATGCCATATTTCTGGGCTGTGACGGATCCGAGATTTATAAAGTGCACTTTAACGCCCTGCTAATTAATACGCGTTTCAAATGAATATGAACCTTATATTCATGTTGACAATTTTATAAATAAATGTGATTCAATCTGTCAAACAACTAATAGGGTGCTAAACGCTTACTGTAATCAAATGAAGTAAAGTCCAAGTGCACGTTATACGGTTTTGACTTAGCTGTGTTCCCGTCGGTACAGTTGGCACTTGTAGTGTAACGGAGACAGGAACAGTGCTTAATCAAAGCAAGGACCAAGGGTTGATTTCACAATCCTGTTTTAGTAGTTTAGAGCGTGTCAAACTTTATTTTATTACTAAAATTTGACAAACTTTCAGGTGCCACCTCCAAGAACGAGTAAATCGTCGCGGTTGACGTTTCCTTCATCCATGTCCTTCGTTGAACCGCTGCGACAGTGTCACCGTTTTTAGTGTTATTAAAGAGTGAAGCGACCGGACGATGACATCGTCACGCTCGCTCGTGGAGATGGCAACTCAGGCCAAAATGGACTTTGACAAATAGTCGATTTGAAATTCAGAAATAGCTTCGATATTACGGTGGCATCGTGTAGTATGACGTGATATCGATGTCGTACCGTTGTAGGTGGGGATGTGCGAGTGCGACGTGTGGTCGTAGTAGGCGGCCTCGGTGTGCGCGCGCGTCTCCAGCGAGCGCGACGGCGACGCGCCCACCGGCGACGAGTAGCGCAGGCGCGGCAGCGGCTCGCGCGACGCCGACGGCGTCCTGCAACACGAGCGCGCTACTGTACACAAGGCATCCTACGTGGCCGATTCGACACGGTTACGTTGGCTATATCCTACGTGCGCAAGAAGTTGTCACCAACAGTTGTCAGAACAAATCACCGCACCACTAGAGTTCACGCGAAAATATCAAACCAACTGTATGCGACCGCTTCGCTTCGCTCATTGCCGCTCCGCACCCACGTGCGGTTGGTCATGTAGGCCACCGCTATACAATTTCAAAAGTTTGATCCATTCACGCTGGCTCGCATCGCGTTAAATTGATCGTCTACGTAGGACACCGCGTAAGGAATTGCGTAAACATCAAAAGGGATAACAAAACGTTTTGGGAACACATTCAATGTGCGTACAGCTAAGGAGTGGAATTCCTTGCTGGAATCTGTGTCCCGGGAATCTTTAAGTCAAGGAGTGAATAGGTTGCTTCTAGGTAAGCGCGCTCCATCGTCGACCGCATCGTCGCTTTCTATCAGGTGAGATAGCGGTCAAGCGCGAACCTAACAAGAATAAAAAAAAGGGTCTCGAATTTTATTTTAAACGGAATAATTGGTACTTCTTCTTAATTCCAATGATATAGGATATAAGAAGAAACACAAATCTTTCAAAGGTAAACAATAACGCAATAAATTCACATGATTACGACGGTAACCACTAAAAAATTTGTTAAAAAACTATATTAACTAGTCAATTATAATGAATTGTCAAATGACAAAGCTTTTAGGATTCGCGCGACATGCTTCCAAACGAGGAACCTTCTTGTAAGGTGTGTTGATGTAAATTGTACACAAGCATATATGTTGACAGCGACACAAATAGAAGGAGGGTCTCGAATAGCTCACCTGCTCGCATTCCTGGGATCTAGGTTCTGTTTCTTCCACTGCTGAAGCTTTTCACGCTCCTTTACTTCTTTTAGGAAAACCTGAAATATTTAATTATATTTGTAGTGGACGCACTGATACAGGGGGTAAACACATTGGCTCGTTACGTCACCAGCAGGTAGGTTCAACACGTCCGTCTCCGTCAACGGCTCGTATCAGACTGACTGTCCTGCTCTTGAACTCGAGACAAGCATACAAACACTATAATCTTGTTACTCCGTGAAACTTTCACAAGAAAAAAAATGATAAATGTTTGTATAAATTTTTTTAGTTCATAGATTGTTGGTTTGTTGGCTTGCTATGCGCTTTGGTGCATACTGTAAGTATAGCAAGCAATAGATAAATAAATAAATAAAGAAATAAATAAATAAGTCATATCTCCGCCGAAAACATCAGTAACGTCAAATAATAAAAACTTCTTCATCGTTGAGAGCTCTAGAATCGAACCCCATATCAAGCTCCAGGAAAAGCACAAATGTCCACATCAAGTACCTATATTGTTATTATTTGTATATTATTTTTTAAATATTATTTTTATAATAGAGTCGAAAATTGCGTGAAGTCGCGAGCTTCTGGAAAATGTCATTTTTTTATTTACGATCCACCCAAGCGATTCCATTGTTCTAGAGTGGCCTTGAAACGTCTTTTTCTAAAATCTTCCTGGCTCGTTTTGGGTCAGGGTCAGGGGTCAGTTTTGTTTCGACAGCAATACAGGTGCGAACTGTATTGCTAGTATACCCTTGCGACATTGAAACGGATTCTAGTGCCGTACATAGTGATAAGTTATTGTTGTGTGAAAGAACTGTTATTTTTGTGGTAAATAAAGTCATCTATTTGTACAACTACCGACGTCTCCGTGCCGTCGAGCTTGCCGTTCAGCTTGCCCTGGCCCTGCCAGTGGGCGGCACGGTCGCAGCTAGATGCACAAGGCAGGCGTACCTGCGCGATGCCGGTCTCGATCTTGGCGAGCTCGTGCTCCTCGCGGCGCAGCTTGGGGTCGACGTCTCCGTTGCCGTCGAGCTTGCCGTTCAGCTTGCCCTGGCCCTGCCAGTGGGCGGCACGGTCGCAGCTAGATGCACAAGGCAGGCGTACCTGCGCGATGCCGGTCTCGATCTTGGCGAGCTCGTGCTCCTCGCGGCGCAGCTTGGGGTCGACGTCTCCGTTGCCGTCGAGCTTGCCGTTCAGCTTGCCCTGGCCCTGCCTGTGGGCGGCACGGTCGCAGCTAGATGCACAAGGCAGGCGTACCTGCGCGATGCCGGTCTCGATCTTGGCGAGCTCGTGCTCCTCGCGGCGCAGCTTGGGGTCGACGTCTCCGTTGCCGTCGAGCTTGCCGTTCAGCTTGCCCTGGCCCTGCCTGTGGGCGGCACGGTCGCAGCTAGATGCACAAGGCAGGCGTACCTGCGCGATGCCGGTCTCGATCTTGGCGAGCTCGTGCTCCTCGCGGCGCAGCTTGGGGTCGACGTCTCCGTTGCCGTCGAGCTTGCCGTTCAGCTTGCCCTGGCCCTGCCAGTGGGCGGCACGGTCGCAGCTAGATGCACAAGGCAGGCGTACCTGCGCGATGCCGGTCTCGATCTTGGCGAGCTCGTGCTCCTCGCGGCGCAGCTTGGGGTCGACGTCTCCGTTGCCGTCGAGCTTGCCGTTCAGCTTGCCCTGGCCCTGCCTGTGGGCGGCACGGTCGCAGCTAGATGCACAAGGCAGGCGTACCTGCGCGATGCCGGTCTCGATCTTGGCGAGCTCGTGCTCCTCGCGGCGCAGCTTGGGGTCGACGTCTCCGTTGCCGTCGAGCTTGCCGTTCAGCTTGCCCTGGCCCTGCCAGTGGGCGGCACGGTCGCAGCTAGATGCACAAGGCAGGCGTACCTGCGCGATGCCGGTCTCGATCTTGGCGAGCTCGTGCTCCTCGCGGCGCAGCTTGGGGTCGACGTCTCCGTTGCCGTCGAGCTTGCCGTTCAGCTTGCCCTGGCCCTGCCAGTGGGCGGCACGGTCGCAGCTAGATGCACAAGGCAGGCGTACCTGCGCGATGCCGGTCTCGATCTTGGCGAGCTCGTGCTCCTCGCGGCGCAGCTTGGGGTCGACGTCTCCGTTGCCGTCGAGCTTGCCGTTCAGCTTGCCCTGGCCCTGCCAGTGGGCGGCACGGTCGCAGCTAGATGCACAAGGCAGGCGTACCTGCGCGATGCCGGTCTCGATCTTGGCGAGCTCGTGCTCCTCGCGGCGCAGCTTGGGGTCGACGTCTCCGTTGCCGTTGAGTTTGCCGTTCAGCTTACCGTCCGCCTCGTCGTCGCTGTCCGCCACGCCCTTGTACGTGTCCGACCAGCGGCGCCGACGTTCTGAAATGTTACACATTTGACTAACATTACACGATCTATTAGCGATTTTCTTGTGAGGAATACAGTCTAATAATCAATGGCAAAGGAGCGCAGGGAGGTGATGTGCTAGCTCGCAGGTTTGCCTGGTGTTCTAAAGCAGTCTAAACAATTTTGTAATTTGCAATATAAAAATGCTTCCAGGATGATCGTGTGTGGCATGACGAAATACTGTTCAAAATAAAACGGGACCTGCCTATAAACTTCTATAACATAATAAAGTCATATCTAAGCGATAGATACTTTTTTGTGAAACAAGGTAATCTCGATAACTTCCTTACATACTGTTCAAGCTGGAGTACCACAGGGCAGTGTGATGGGTCCAACGCTATACTTGCTTTTCACAGCCGACCTCTCAATGAACGAGGGCGTAGTGACTGGAACATTTGCGGACGAATTCTTTCGGAGGACACTTCACCAGACGTCGCAACACAGAAACTCCAAACTAGTCTTGATCAAATATCTAAATGGCTCAAAGACTGGCGAATCAACGAAACAAAGTCTGTCCAGGTGACTTTCATTAACAGGAAAGGAACATGTCCTCATGTAACTCTATACGGAATACCTCTTCCGCAAGAAGATTACGCCAAGCATCTTGGAATATATTTGGATAGACGCTTAACTTGGAAGAAGCACATATTTACCAAACGGCTGACTATGGGCCAACAGATACGCGCAATGTACTGACTACTGAGTAAAAAATCACAACTCTTTATTGAAAATAAACTGTTACTATATAAATGCATTATAAATCTTAAATAGACATTCGGCCTACAGCTATGGGGCTCAGCGGCAAAATCAAATGTTGAAATAATTTAAAGGTTTCAGTCAACAATGCTAACAATGATAGCGAACGCACCTTGGTACGTGTCAATACAGAACACACGACCTCTGTATCAAAATTATAATGGAAGAGATTTCAGAAAGGACTAAAGCATACAAAGAACGAATCTCAAATATCCAAACAAGCTAACAGTAAACCTGATGGACACCAAACAGTCGCTAGGATACTGAAGAGAAAGATTCCTCAAGACCTCATTTAAGAGGTACAAGTCCATTGCAAAATCAAACATATTGCTGAATATCTATATGTTAGATTTCAATAAAATATAAAGGAAATAAAAAGGATGTTAGTGAGGCTGCCTCGCTACCGCATTGCGTCAGCGATGTTCACAGAGACACAAATGGATGGCAGAGGAGCAGTATCGTTGACAGAGACAGTCCTAACAGCTACCTAAGGATCATTACTGAACATATTGAGACGCTGTATTGTTGTATGTGGAGGCACTGGATTCGTCTTCAGATAATAAATAAATAAATACCGAATAATAATACTTATTATAGTTTTGATAATTTGTTTGTATGTATTAATAAAACAAATTATTAATAAAAAAAATCTATACGAGATCGGCAAGCTGAGGAGCGGCGCGGCGGCACGGCTCGGTACAACGATAGCTCTCATCACAATCTTTTGTTTGTTAGAGACCGTTTGTAATTATTAAAGATGGCTATTTATCATCATAGCTTCCGATGGCAGTGTGTGCGGTACCTGGGTCGGTGTAGGGGTAGGGCGGCGCGGGGAAGTCGTCGCGCTCGATCTTGGGCTGCGTGCCCGGCGGCGGCTTGTAGGCGGCCGGGTAGTGCGACAGCTCGATGGGCTCCTGCAGCAAGTATTACTTCTCTATACTATGTATCGTGGCACAACTAGTGCGCCATATAAACGCGGCAAAAAGCGGTTTTGAGCCAATCACCATTTTATTTTTATTTATTTATTAAACATACACACACTATCTTTATAGGCTGAACCCAATACAATAGCGGTTCCCAAATACACAAATAATTGACAAAAATAAAACATTATTATTTTAGATTTTAGGTAAGTATTAGCCGTAAGAGACGAATACTTACTTAAAATCTAAAATAACACTAAATTACAATATAGTCAGAATACACAATCAAATAGTCAATGTAGTCGGACTTTTTTTATGACTTTTGAAGAATTCATTAAACCCCAAACGAACGCCGGCGTTCGCTCTCTCATTGCCTTTCTATTGTGTCTGTAATTACGGTATTCGAAAGGAAAGAAAGTCTGATAATTTTACACGTGGTGAGGGGCATCTCTTTATCTCTTTTCTACGAGCGTAACCTAATGGTGGTGACGTCACGTTTTAGTTTGTGCATCCTTTTTCTGTTACTACATTACTCACAGAAATCACAGATTTTGGATAAAGTTTAATTATTGATACAAATAATAAAAAATGAGTCAAGTACCCAATTATCGTAATCATCTAAAGCACTCAAAAAATGTTTTATCTGGATAATTTTAAGTAGGGGGTCATGCAGATTATCCGGTCCACCAGCTGAGTGTAGAATTGAATAGAATGCATTTATTTGTTAGTGGTGGCGGGTGTTACCTCATTATTCATGTGCGGGGACTTGGGGCGCGGCGTCTCGCTGCGGATGGAGTCGACGAGCACGCGCATGCCGGGCCGCGACGACGCCTTGCTGCCCGGCCGCGACGACGCGCGCGTGCTGGCCGACGCTGCCGGACACACATGTAATACCAACTTAATACTGGACCATGTCATAACATAACAATACCTACACTCCCATCATACTATTATACAACGTGGCACCGACAATAAATCAATAAATTAAAATGCTCGTTGACCAAAAAAAAACCACCTAAATAGCATAAAATCAGAAACAAAAAATAACACCATTTATAAACATCGGAACACACTTGTTGTAACAGCGGCAACAGCGCCGTGTCACGTAGTGACGTTATCTTTTGGCGCCATTATTATTAATGCTCAATAAAAACAATTACACCAAATCACAGGTTTTATATTAATAAAATTATTAATAACAATCACTATTTCATCACTTAGCACTCACTTATCACTTACTTATTGTTGATATTGAATAATATCGACCTGCTCTAAGCAGACTAGACGTCGGGTTACGTTCAAAGTAATTTAAAATACTAGTGTCACTTTTCCACGTATAGGAGCACTATCCAATTGCGGGTCGAATTCCCCGCATCCTCTTGACAGACACCCCTCTCGGTATGCCCGTATAGTTAAAGCGGCATTTCTGTGATTCGTATAAATTAAAATCATGTCAGAGAAGTCTGTTTTTTTTTTTGTACAAAGTTCCTTTTGATGTCATGGTTCTATTCTATTCTATTCCTTATTAATGGCAAGTAGAGCCGATGTCGACCATTCTGCCAATGTCTAAAATAAACTGGAAAAGCACGCGTGTTAATTATTATTTCACAAAATGAAAAAGGACAGTAACTGTAGACCAAAATTCTTCAGTCGATACAGTTGAACTTGATCGATTAGTATTGGATAATGTCATGGTTGTCAATTGTGGTAGTGTAAGGGGGGGTGGTCAGGACCTCCTGACCACCCCTTGCACTACCACAATTGACAACCATATTGACCATAACATTATACCTATAATGTAATTTATAGACGGAGTAACGATCCTCCCTATATGGGTTTTGTAGTCAGCAACCTTAAAAGCCATGTCGGTCTGTTTGTTTGTCAGTCCTCGGCGAAACTCACGAGACACTTTTACTGAGATAAATAGACGACGCGCTTTATCTTGTACTCGTAGTTTGACAGTTGTGCGTCAGTGACAGGAATAATGCTTAGCGAAGTACGTAAAATAAGTAACATTTTTATGTTGACCTTAAAATATAATAATAGAACACTATAATTTCGCACGTGTATAAAATTATACATTATATAACTGAGGGATGGGTTAATTAATAACATATATATATATATATATGGTAATAAATTATATAATAAGGATAAGGAAAGTTATTAAAGTTAAATTCCGTGCGCAGCGAGGGATTTATATAATTAATCCCCGAGCGCAGCCTAAGAATTAACACAGAAATCTGAGTAAAGTTGGAATATCAAGCCGTCCAACACAAAGATAGTAAAATCAATCAATCAATCAATAATGTTTGTTTGTCAGAATATGGTACAATAGATATTACAATTTTGGTTCCAGCATATCCTGCCATACAAATATTTCTTTACGAATGAAGGCTCATTTATTAATCTATTAATTAATTAATATGAATCAATTAATAAAATATTAATCATAAATATTATTGTTATAAAAATTGGAATTGTATTGAATAATTGTGTCATTGTATGGTAGAATAAAGTCTATTTTTATGTATTATGTTATTAGCGATTTATCTTCTAAATATTCTTTAACACTGTGGGTTTGTTTTGGCTACGAGCGGGTGCGCAGACGGGAACTCGCTCCCGGATCGCCATGGGGGACACTCGATTAGAATATTCGTTCTGAGTAATTAGGTATATAGAGTAATAATGAATATAGAGTAATAAGGTATTTTTAACGAACAGATCGAGTATTTAATTTTAGCCACTTCCTTCATACATAGTTTGAAGACTATTCATATTAAAGAGGATTGTGTTGTGGGATAAATTAAATTCAAGTACCTGTTTGATTTTGTAATATCCCATACAAAATAAACGAACATAAAAATAATAATATTTTCAAATCAGTAATTAAGGCTTTGGAAATAATCGTAGGTATACAAAGAAATCTGGTCGATATTTCTCGGTAACGATATGGTACCTACTTATTTTTCACTTACGGCCAGCGTTTGAAATTGGGTAAGTATATAAGTACCAACGTATTGCACTCTAATCAGTAATCACTGATACCAAAAACACAAACTTCACTCCATCAATGCTAAAAAAATACCTTAAAGTATCAAGATATGTTCAGTTAAAGTATAAAATTAAGCGAACAATGTATTCTATGTGTGCGTGCTGTGTGCGTACGCGTCATGTTGATGTGTCGCGACTAGTTTACCTAAAATTGAGCGAGTGAAATTCGTAAAAGCGTCCTTAAGGCTCAAATTGTGAATATGTCGTAATTACAGAAATATATTTAATTAATTGCGTTCATTTAAGAATTCCGATATGGTATATAATAGCATTTATTTATGAGATGTTTCTTAAAATTTATTTTAAATAGAGCAGTACGCATTTGTCTAATAGGTAGTAAGGTTTTGGGATTTTATTATAGATGATTGGTGCTAAACAAAAAATACTTTTGCGCATCAATACTGTGGTTGATCTTGGTACGCATAATTTATTATTAACCCGTTGATTACGAATAGATACGTGTATGTATGATAGTTTGTTGAACAGGTTCCGATTGGTTTGTACAAAAATAGCTATTTCATAAATAAATAAGGACAGCAGACTTAAAATGTTATACTTTATCCCACCAAAAACATTTCATGTAAAATGTTGCCAAGACGACCAAAAGGTTTGCACCGTGAAAAAGATATCAGATCTCGTGTAGAGCCAAGCTTCTGAATCTACACGGCCTAACTCTACCGACCCTAACTTCACAAATTCTACATATCAGCATAAATGTATGGCTTGGCTGTTTCGTTACTTACTTTAGAAACTAAATATTCGCATCACCTCCACGAATTTCGAGGAGCACTTCCGACGCCTGGCTCCCAAACTGAATCGGACTGGGGCTGCGCTCAGATGCGCTCAACTGTATATATTGAACAGGTGTGAGTGTCGTGTCGTGTACGTACATGGCGGGCGGTGGAAGTGCGGCGAGGTGGGCGGGCGGTCGTAGGGCTGCAGCGGGCGGCGCAGGTAGCTGGGCTCGCTCGTGAGGTACGAGTACGTGGTGATGCGGTGCGGCGAGCAGCCGCCCAGCTCGCGGTACTCGCGCAGCACCAGCCCCGGCGACACGGCGCGGTACCCGTACTGCAACACCGCAACCACTCCTCAGAACATGCACAACATTCGTCATCGCTTCAGCCGCAACACATAGGCCTTCCCCGAGTGTCGCCGCGACCATCGATCAAGTGCGTCTCGCATCTAGCGGATTCCTGCAACCTTCAGCGGTGCATCTTGTTGGAAGCCTTCTAACGCTGCGTCTTACGGTAGGGAGCCGCGAGGAGGAATGGCAGGCGGTCGGCTCCTGCGAAGCAGTACCTAATGCTAGCGAAGGAGGCGGCCGCACGCGTGAATGAACGGCTCTCCTCACGCCACAGCCGTCGGGATCGTGATCCCGATTTTCAGCCACCGTAAGCGTAGGCTTGCGGACGGCGAGCAATGGGTATCACGCCGTCTGGAATACTGCGCGTAGTGTTCCACGAGCGCCTCAAGGAGATGTCAGCAAATCGTAGGGTACCAAGCAGGGTCGAAGCCTACTGGGGTTATGGGTGAAGTGAAAAGGGGTCCCCCGGGGCCTGAAACAAAGGCGAAGAAGTAACAAGATTGGGTTTTAGTCAGTAAAATTCTGACACGCCGAAGTCATTGGATGATTTCCCACCATAAAAAAGTCAGCTAAAAACAGATCCTTAAGGCCCTTCAGAAGCTGATTTATCAGTCATACTCGAGGGGAAAACGCTACAGGCGTAGAGCAGAGGTGTGGTAGTACTTTTCTTTAATGAGAGCGACAATGCCTTACTTAAGAATTACAGACCCATCTCGCTTCTGAGCCATGTCTACAAGTTGTGTTCCAGAGTCATCACGAATCGTTCGCGCGTAGGTTTGACGAATTATAGCTTCCCGAACAAGCCGGATTCCGAAAAGGCTTCAGCACCGTAAAACACATACATACGCTCCGGCAAGTTATACAAAAGCCCGATCAGTATAATCTGCCTCTCTGCTTAGCGTTTGTGGACTACGAGAAATCCTTTGATTCGATGGAGACTTAGGGTGGGCTGCAGTCTCTCCAACGGTGTTAGATTGACTATCGGTACATTGAAGTGTTTGTACGAAAACGCCACTATGTTAGTTCGACTTCGGGACCAGACCTCGAAACCTATCCTCCTGCAGCGGGGTGTGAGGCGGGATGTGAGGCAGGGAGACGACATTTCTCCGAAACTGTTCAGGGCCGTAATGGAGGATGTCTTCAAGGTTCTGGACTGGAGAGGATTAGTCGTTAATGTCAACGACATAGTAGTCATGGCTGAGACTACGGAAGAGCTTAGCACAATGCTAGATGACCTCAGTAGAGCTTCCGAAAGAGTGGGGCTATCCTCGGAGTTTCAAGAATGAAGAAATCCGCAGGAGACCCAAGATAACTGAAATAGCCCGAAGAATCGCCAAACTTAAGTGGCAGTGAGCAGGACACATTGCTCGCAGAACAGATGGCCGTTGGGACCGAAAGGTACTGAAGACAGAAAGGACTGACTGAAGACGCAGCGTTGGAAGGTCTCCTACAAGGTGAGGACCGATGACCTGGTAAAGGTAGTGGGAAACCGATAGATGCGAGACGCACAAGACCGTTCATTGTCGTGACACTTGGGGGATGCTTATGTCCAACAGTGGACGTGTTTCGGCTGAAATGATGACATGACAAGTACAGACATAAAAGCCGAGTCTGTTGCCATTACTGTATGAAGAACTCTAGCTAAGAATAATAATATTTTATTAATTAATACAGTTCAAAGTACAATAACTAGCTCGAAGATTTGGGTTTAGATTGAAGTATGAACTCGTTTTGTTACGAACAGGATCCAGTTTGGATACCACACGGTCGTAGCCGGTATATGACGCACATCAGTCACATTTTGTAAACTTTTAAAATACTGTTATATTATTATTTATTAGAGTTGCTATATGCTTTTCTCATCCCTCTGTGAGTCTGGAAGTTCAAAACATAGATTGCAGATATAATCTGAAGTTAGTAAACACATCCACATGCTCGAGTCGTGCGCGGCAGCGGGTACACGAGTATAACACTACTGAACAACATAAAATTATAAATAAAAATTAACGGAACATCAACTGAAACGTGTAAATGTGTCAACTGAAAATAATCAAAATATGTGCCCTTGAAGTGGAACAACAGAACTTAAAGACAGAGAAGAATTGATCACTGCAGCCGTTGACTGTTCGAATGCTACGCAGTGTGCTAAACAACGGCGTTTACGTAACGCGTTAATGATTTACTTACATTTTTTTTTAACGTTACTTTATATCATTAAAATAAAAAAATAAAAAAACGATGTAATCTTCAAGAGCACACGCAAAAATAAAAAATAATAAAAGTATGTGACGGACCTTCCTGGTCAAGCTACTGTAGGGGCTGGTGTAGGAGCCGTTGACGCTCGGCGTGCGCGAGCGCAGCGAGAACTGAAGACAACAAGCGACGTCACGCGCGCGCCGGCAGTGCGTGCACAGCGGGCGTGTGGCTCATGTGCAGACCAGTATTCATAGTAAACAGAAACACTCGCTAAATCGTGCTCAAAATGAAATTCTGAGTTACGGTACCCAATTACTGATAAATCTCAGACGCCACCAAAATAATAATCTTTTGACTTTAAAAGAGACTGAGACTGTGGGTTTTTTCTCAAACAAGTTGAATTAGGAAACTTTATTTTTGCACTTGTGTTAATTAAAACCAAAGACACATTTATCAGCATAATTACACTTTGCAAACATGTATCGCGCAACACAAAACAATGTTGCAGAAACAATGCTACTTTTGTTCACTATGAATACGAGGCTTTCACATATATAGAAGACATCGTGGTGGAAGATCTTATTGGAGCCACACGTTACGTCACCGTGCTGGGACTGGTGCTTGTGGCGTGCAACTGCGGCGCGCCGTGCTCGGGGACACGAGCCCACTGTCACGACACAACTACGTGCGGAACCAGTTGACACGTGACAGTCGGCTCGATGCAAATAAACAGTCAAAATTAGAAATAATGGTGTTTATACACGTAAGCTCGTCAATTTAGCAACAATTCTTTTTTAACAGCCTTGTCTGTGTCCCACTGCCGGGAAAGGAGTTTCCCTATCTTCTTCCCAACCTCTCGGCCCTGCGCAAGTTCTGGCCAACTTCGACTTGTTAGCAATGTTTTACCACAAAATCATAAAAGGGGAAGTCGACGAGCGTACGTGAACAAACGTTGCTTATCCTTAATTGACATCACTAGATCTCAATTGGATACAATGAATTACAAAAATCGATAAAAATGAACAAAAAATTCTATGGCATATTTTAATCTTGAATTAGAGAAACGCAAGCAAGACCAACAGAGAGAAAATGACTTAAGTGAAAGAACATATCTTATTTTGTAAACTGATATTACATAAAAAAACTATTTCTGGTGTATTTGCCCACATCTGCAATAATGTGGTTTTCTGAAAAAAATATAGTCCAATACGATCACTGCAGTCATTTACACCCTGCATCATACATAACATAATAATTAAACAGTGAGCGTGCAAGACTCTGAGTGCAGTATTCCGGGCAGCTGCATCCCTGCAAGGGCCGAGTCACTCCGGAGCGGCAGCGGCCGGCAGCGACGCGGCGACCACTACAAGTGGTCGCAGCGGGAAATAATTTTAAACTTTATCTACATACTCAAAAGGCCAGTATCGCTTAAAAAGTATGAAAAGATCGCGAGCAGCCTTGTCGTGTCGGTAGCTCTAGCCTCGCCGGTCGCTACCAGTCTCGTGTGACTCGGCCCTTATAGTCAGTGTCGTAAGAAATGCAACTGCCACAAAATACGTCAAACTAATATTTAAAAAAAAAAAAAAATAGCCAAAGTAATATCGGTCGTACCGATGCATTCCTTGAAAATATATGCTTTTAACTAATTTAGAATACTAGCACATATTCCCAGGAATATTCTCTATTTAGGATAATTGCCTTATCTATTTTTTTTTTTTTGTATTAGTGATACTAAAAGAAAAAATAGAAATTTCATTACTTTTCTCAAAGATTATATAATATTTAAATTTGGAAGGTGTTAAAAGTCTTGGTGTATATAGTTAAAGGTGTGTATGAAACTTAGCGATAGCATAGCTTTTTATCGATGAACAAATTTTCGTCCGAGGATCAGGAGATACTGCTAACGATTGCCAACAAACACACATTTTTACGTCTTTGTAATTTAAGTTTAGACAAGAAA
This sequence comes from Mythimna vitellina, assembly GCA_949316375.1. NCBI lineage: Eukaryota > Metazoa > Arthropoda > Insecta > Lepidoptera > Noctuidae > Mythimna > Mythimna vitellina. The sequence continues at coordinate 268,743 of OX438705.1, forward strand.
ATACAATTAAAATATGCGTCGTAACGTGTCTACAGTGCAAATAAAAATTGTATCAGTATTTACTTTAAATGAGCTAATACTGTCGCTAAGTTGCTTCTACCAATATGAGTTACGCGCTGTCCTATGTAGGCGATTCCACGCGAACGCGAAGTAACTGGCGCAGTTGAAACAAACAATTGATGCTCTATTGCAGTAGACTACGTGCCAACCGCACGTAGGTGCGGTGCGGCGACGAGCGAAGCGAACCGGACAAAATTAGTTGGTTAAATATTTTCGCGCAAACTCTTATATTACGTTAAATTGTTTTAAATAAATTGCAGCTGAAGCTGCGAATTCGCACGCACGTAGGAAGGTACCACCGCGTCACGATAAAGTAGCGTGAAACGTATCGGATAGCTTCACAACCGCATTCACGTAGAATCGCTTAAGTCGGAGGTGTCAGATTCGTTTGAGTAATATGTGTATAGGGCTCGTCCGTGTCAGTGTGGTCGTGACCTGCAGGTCGGCCGAGGCGCGCTCGTGCGCGGCGTCGCCGGCGTCCAGGTCGGCCGGCTCCAGCGGCGCGGGCCCGCAGCGCGGGTGCCAGATGGCGGCGCCCTGCAGGAACATCTCCTCGCCGTCGCCGAACGGGTCGCCGCACTTGCTGCAGCGCGCGCACGTGGGGTGGAAGTGGTGGTTCTCGCCGGCCTGCAAACGTAAACCTTGACTTTACTACATACATACGATATGTATATATCATACACTTTTGGTGATTTCCTGTAACAAAATATGATTGATTTCGCTATTTTCCTTCGCCGTACGTCGTACCTAATTCTTGACACAAAATCTCAACGTAAAAATTTATAGACTGTTCTCATGGATGTTCATGAATGATGATCACTTCGTGATGCAACTAATGCAACGGCAGTTATTTGTGTAACAATGCGTGCTCAAATCAACAACGCGAACTCGGAACAATGCGTGCGGCGTCACGCGGGTATCAACACAAGCGCGTCCTGTTGTGTGACGTCACGGCTGCGATATGACGCGCCACACGTCACGACGCCCGCTACGATACTATTGTTGTTATCATTGAGTTGTGTAACTGAATGAATCAGATGCTTCCTAAAGGAAACACGGAAACTAAAGGATAAACATTGATACGCTTTAGAGGGACCCGCATCAACGTTACAGAAAGATAACGTAAAGCCGATGTTGAATACAAGAAGCTGCTAGCCAGGGGAATAAAGAATATTGGCGGACTCATTGCACCCAGTGCTGTAAAAACATAGCTATAGCGTAACCCAAGAGTTCAGACGAAATATAAAACTTTTCATTTGTTTAAAAAAGCAAGATAAAAACAAGATAATCGCTATAAAGGTAAACCAAATCGCAAACGATCGCCGATCTAGTACACAAACAGCTGCGGGTGACTCACCACGCATTGTCATGCGTACGCGCATGTAACTAGGTACTGCATAGATTGCTCTGTGACAGCAATCAAGACGAGAACTTGGAAATAACGATTCAATCTATGTAATAGAACTGGCGTTAGGGAAAAACTAAGTATTGCGGGTAAAAATCTTAGACATTAATAAAAATATTAAATAGTTAAAGACCAAAGAAGATGGGGCCTTGTGGAACACCGAATGTTACCTTAGTAATATTTCGAAACATCCCGGTTTGAAAGAAACGAAGCTAACCAGCATAAGATTCCTTGAATGCCTGCGACGATCGCATGTAACAAGCAACATTTAATGAATCTATCTTGTCAAACGCCTTGCTTATGGGCCATTACTAAAGCTGTCACAACACGAAAAAGACGTTGTGCTTTCCTAGCACAACGTCTTTTTCGTACCATGCTGTTCTTATATGTACATATAGGAGTGAGGAGTGAAGAGGTACCTGCAGCACTTTGCCGGAGATGTACCGCTGGCAGTAGGCGCAGCGCACGCCGTACATGCGCTGGTAGTCGCGCTCGCAGTACGGCACGCCCTCGCGCCCCATGTACTCGCCCTGCAGCACCGCGCCGCACTCGCCGCACGCGAAGCACCACGTGTGCCATTGTCTGCGCAAAACAACACAAGCCATTCCTCAGTTATATGAATACACGACGGATAAATAAGTCACCCGGTCGCCTTAATCTAGCAAAATTTCAAAACTCCCGTCCCATATTACTCTTCTTACCAAATTATTTATGCTGAGTCGCCACTACGTGCCCCTAATTGGGAACGCCTGGCGTCCGTTAATATTTTACGAGGTTGGCCCGAAGGTCACTTTGCATAGTCCTGTAGCAATAAATAAATGAGTCCAATTAGGTACGGAGATGGCGCGACCTTTAGCCCGCGTGCATCTGCCGGCGCCGCCCTCGTTCGTGAACCACAAGTCACCGCCGACAACAAAGTTATTTAATACTAATTTAGTTACAAATCCTTGACATACGAGTATACCCGGAGGTTGCCCAGCCAAGAGAATTTGGCATTCTTTTTTGTTAAAACTAACAAGAAAAATAAGTGCTGCGTCACCTCACCTGTCTAATGCTACGAGAGCTTGTCCTTCTGACAATTCCTGTCCACATCCCGCACATTCTGAAATGAAATAAAATATTACAAACTCAGTATGTGCAACAAAAAAGGTCCACGTAGTACGTTGTTTTAGATAGATATATTCATTATTGTACCAATAATAAAATTACAATAGGAACTTAAAATTAATAGGGTTAGTCAGTAAATTTAAGCAATACGTCGTTAAATAGAACAGAAGGCGAACTCGTAGGACATGTTATAGACCACCACCAGGCTATAGCACGCGATTGGGTCATATCCGATAGTTTCGTGGAACTGATAAAAGTGCGTGAGTTCGACAGTAATATCTTGATGCGGCTTCTGGACCTGTGTCGTGCGGTGGGCGTCAATGTCACGATCGCTCAAGGTCAAGGGTCAACGCATTCGCGTCTCGTGCGATGTGCGAACTCATAGAAAGTAGAAAGCGTTCGCTAATACATATGCAAGTCCTTTGACACGGAATTCAGTTCCCTTGCTGTGTCGCTTACTTGCTCCACTTGACGACGACCTGCTCTGTCTAGCAGTTAGCAGTTAACAATAGTTTCTCTTGTCAATCACTGATTAACGACACATAAAACAATTTCTTCGGACATTGACACACATTTTACACAATAGCTTTTAAATTCCTTACACACGGTTAATCGGGGACAACCAATCATAATGTTTTCCTTTGTACCTGCTACAATGTAATCACTCTGTTACCACCAGCTTATCAATCCATGAATGACACCCTTAGGAGCTAAAGGCGTTCGATATACTTCACTAATGGTTTCGGCAAAGCTTGAAGGTGGTACCGTCATATAGCGGTCGCAAAATTACGTTTCTTCGATTTGTAGCAATCAGGGTCCAAAAAGACAGAGATCATAATGAACTGCACGCCAGCTGCGAATCTACAGGTTGGATAAAAAGAGATGCTATGAAGCTATAGTGATGGTGCTTGTGTGACGTACCATTCTGGTCGTGCGGCGTAGCGGAGCCGGGCCTCGGAGCGGGCTCGCGCGCGGGCGAGGCGGCGGCCAGCTGCGCGGGCGCGGCGCGCGCCGTCTGCCGCTGCGGCGCCGCCACGCAGCCCGAGCACACCACCTCCGCGCCCGTGTACGTCACCTTCTCGCCTGACGGGAATGCGCGTCTGTACAGGAACAACACAACATCACAATAATAAAACAAAACCTTGATTATCCTCTACCACAACAGAACTGAGGTCGTACTACGAAGTGTCACCCTGTTGTGTACAATCGTAGCTCTGATCAATCGAATCATCGCGTTTATGATTGTAATAGTTCAACTAAACATTTGGAGCGATGAAATGGATATAAACAAACTCCATTTTCGTATCAATAGATATTTCAAACCATTGAAGTCTATTCGGCATAAAGTCCCCTCAACAGCGGCCAGGTGTGGTACAAAAATAAACTTATTGATGTGTGGCCACTAGGGGAACACAGACTGGTGTGACCGTGTGACTAATTCTTGTCACCGTGTATGGACTCCATCTCCAGATGGCCACAGATATATATATTTAATAATAATCTATTCAGCATCAGTTGTATGTGCGTATAGTCAAATAAGCCTATTGTATAAAACACGTAAGCAACATAAAAAATATATTTGAAGTAAGAGAGAGAGAGAGTGTGAGATTTAATCCATGCTCGAAATTTTCAATTATCAGGTTTCTATTGATCTTTAGGTTAGTTAGGAGACAGCCATGTTTCATATTTAGTCAGATCAGATGGATCTGACGGAAGGACTGACGTAATCTTGACGCAGTTGATCGACGCGAGGAGTTTAGCCTGAGCGTCCTTGCAGAAGAAGCTGGCTGATACTCACTTGCACCTCGCGCAGGTGAAGCACTTCTGATGGTAGGTGTTGCCGAGCGCCGAGACCACCTCGCCCTCCACGTACTGGTTGCAGGCGGCGCAGCGCGTGCCGAAGGCGCGCTGGTAGTCCTGCGGACAGTAGTAGTGGCCATCCTTGCAGAAGAAGCCACCGCGCGCTAGGGACGCAGCACACGTGCGGCACGTGAAGCACGCCGTGTGGAAGTACTTGTCGGACACGCGCAGCACCTCGCCGCTGCACTTCCCGCCACACGACGCGCACACCACTTTGCCTGCAGGACAAACAACATTTTCATGAGAAAACATTTGGAAGATTGATGATTCGACGAGACTGCAGTCGATCAACGTAGACAGCTGAGAATAGATTATAATAGATGATAACGAGGTACAGTTGACTCCTGATAAACAATACTTTCTGTCTGCTGAAGAGAAAAGTTAGTGGATTTTATTTTTGATTGAATATTATTTTATTAATTCTGTTAATATTTGTACGAACCGTAAAGTCAATAACTCTCAGGGATTGGTGTTTTACTTATTATTTGTTTACATACTTGGCATTCCACTCGAACCTTGTCGAGATTAAAATCACTCCGGTCAAACCAAAATATAACGTTTCCTAGCGAATATAAAAACCTTTAAAATGTTTAAAATAAAATTTCCCATAAAAATTACCTTAAGTGCGGTAGGGGCTTTCTCAATTTGCATGATATAACGGTTAACTGTGATACAATTAATTAACCCCAGTCGTAACGTGACGACATTACCATAATGACTGACCCGACGCTCTTTGATCGAGTCATTCAAATTAGATAGGAGTATAAAATTAGAGTTGCTGGAGTAACCCGATTAATTGATCGGACCGCATGGGAGGGAAACACAGAAGGTTCGTTAATAGATAAACGAAACCTCAATAGCAAGACGTCTCTCCACACAAAGTTACAAAACTAGTCCTTCGAAAGTTTACTATTAAATAAAACGGTTCTCATTACGTAATCGCGGCTAATAAAAAAGCGATTGTAATAAATGAGCAGCAATGGTATGAGTTCAATTGGTTGACACGAAACGGGGAGTACGCGGAGAGATGCAGTTTGAGACGACGCCCATCGATGCAGCGACACGCTTCGGGCGCTTACACACATTGCCCACATCGTACATAAAGAGGCGTGCGACGCGACGGTCCGACCACCGACATCGACCAGACGGCTTGGCGACGGAGACGTGAAGTGATTTATAATCAATTTTCCGAGAGACGTTTTTTTCTGTTTTCAGACTGATTGCATTTTATGCCAGTGGCTCTGCTGAATAGCGAAATTAATGTGACAAGTACTTTAATCTCAACTAATGAAGATATCCGCAGGAAAACCAAGGTTGCCGACATAGCACGAAGAATCGCCAAACTTAAGTGGCAATGGGCAGGGCACATTGCTCGCAGAACGGATGGCCGTTGGGGCCGAAAGGTTCTGGAGTGGCGACCGCGTACCGGAAGACGCAGTGTTGGAAGGCCCCCTACAAGGTGGACCGATGACCTGGTGAAGGTTGCGGGAACCCGATGGATGCGAGACGCACAGGACCGTTCTTTGTGGCGACATTTGGGGGAGGCCTATGTCCAGCAATGGACGTCTATCGGCTGAAATGATGATGATGACTTTAATCTCTATTTACCAGTACGAGCATCATCTGTACCAGTAATTAAATATAGAACAATACACTGCTCTAATAGGATATAGAAGTTTTTAAACTGTGGGACCTTTATAAAGGGTAAAAAGCAGTAAATGGCGTTAACCAAAATACATTAGATATTCTTGGAACAGATATATATTATACAACATTGGCTTTAGTATATGCGAAATCAGAAACACGTATCTCTCGTTATCTACACACCGTATTTTTATGTAAAGAATCTATGTACAAAATTTCATAACTGTATCATGAAAAATCACAGTTATAAGCTTGTTATGTTACCTGATTATCCACACAAATACATGGGCACCAGGGTATCAGGGAGAGTGAGAAGTTGTTTTGCTCCTGCTATGACCTGCTGCGTGACCTGTGTTGTACTTAGTGTCGGTGGTGTCCAACTTATGACAGTTTTTTAATAATTTTGGGAAAAAATTTAACATGGTGTAAAAATTATTGGAATCGATTCAGTTACTGATTCTGAAAAAACTATATTCGGATATACTAAAAATAATGTTGTAAAACAGATCATACAATAAACTTGCGCTCAGCATAGTGAATTCTAATTTTTATTAAACATCGGCGCTCGGCAAATTCAAATAAATTATCTTAATACCCAGTGTACAGAAATAAATTTAAAGGTTTAAGTAAAAACGGGGGTACCACAAGGTTCAATATTATGGCCATACCTATTTGTTTGGAGCCGGAGTAAAGTTCAAAGACAATTTGATAAATGAGGTGGAAGAAGCTTTGTAGAGTATGTAGAGGCAGATTTGCAACAGGTTACATACTTCCTGCTTGCAGAAAAAAAAGTAAAACCGTAACCTTTGAAATGATGTAGAGCAATAACAATAATTCCGACTCCAGTCGACTGTGGGAGGAAGTTCGGAGAACAACCCGACAAATCGACCTTTTATATTATAATGTCACGCTCATAATCCGCTAGGGGTGAGCAGACGAAGTATTTTGTACTTTGTACCCTGCTGTCGGTCGACAACAAAAGAGCAATGCGAAAGGGGAGGAGCTTATTGCTATTTATTTGACAACCTAATCCGGTTTATGGTTCAAAGTTATCCGAAAATTCATGTTACACATTCAAACACGGAGAGCAGGTTATCGAATGTTTCAAAGCGAATGTTTTCCTAATCCTAATAGATGCATTTGATTCACTTTGCTCGTCTACGACTATATACAGAACTCATTCATTAATTTCCGTTTTATTTATTGAGGTCCTTCCACTAATCCATCGCATAAACACATCACACTAACCTACTTAGTTGACTCTAATAGCTTATAAAAGAACAAAGTATTTTCATTATGAATTCCGTTCGGGAAATCCGCTTTCAATAAAAGAAAACATTTCATTAAAATGATTCAATTCAACTCTCGGAATTCAATAGAAAACACAAACAGTATGAAATGAATGGAGTGGTGTACTATGTAATGTAGAAGGTTGCCTGCAGTTATTTGCTCAAAGGTATCACGTAATTGGGTCGGCGGGACACGGCGCGGCAGTCGGCCGGCCCGCCATGTCCCGCAGCGGCCCGCCGTGCTTCGCTCGCTGCAGTATTACACTCGACGTTAACATCCAAATTAATTCAACTGCACGCAGGGGACTGCGATGTCACACATAGCGTTACACATGCATCTTATCAACAGTTCATGCAATATTTGCAAGTTTGGAGCGTTGCTATTCCCTAGAGTTGTAGACTGTTTAGAACAAACTGATGGTACTCACATAAAGAGCTTATTTTCACGACAGAACCAGAATACTTGTTTGTGACTTAAAGAATTACGGCTCAAAGTAGATAAAGATACAAGATAAATTTCTGCTTCGTAACAAACTCTAAGATGGCCTGGATAGATTTAATTTGGAAGAGATCGACGACTGAGTTTGTATAATATATATACTCATATTAAATATGCAAAATAAAGTTCATATAGTGTAAAATAATAAGTGTATAATAAACTGCGGTTCTTGTTATAAGCTATCGCGTCAGATACTTGGTGCTCACGAGACGCGCCCGCCCGTACACCATGGTGACACTAGACCTAGATAAAGGTGATAGGAAGAAAGCAAGGGTAGAAATGTATATATTTGTACCCTTGCTTTCCCTTGCACCTGCCATGTTTTCTCTTCACCACCCTTGGTTGACTGGTGAAGAATGCCTAAACTTTAAGTCCGCTTTTGTGCCTTTGTGTTGCATGAAGTTTTAATAAATAAATAGTAGAATGAGACTTAGATGTGATGGCGGCGTTTGCATTGCTGAGTTGACTAACATGAGAAATATGGCGAACGAAGCATGATAACGAGCACACTAGGGAATACAAACCTGTTAACCCGAAAACCGGTTTATCAGCATATTCGTAAGAAATCAGAAACGTTTATTTCAAATAGACCAATTATAGGCACTTTTGAATTGTCAAAATGTCGGTCAGTCAAAAAAAAAAAACAAGTGAAGCTTGTTGAACGTTCCAAAGCGTAGATCTCTATGGAGAAGAACGTGCAAGAAACTCCATGGACACTCTTTTAAATCATATTATGAGTTATATATTTCTTTTCGCTTCTAATATATTATGTGAGCACAATGTAGATAAGTAATAATAGTTAAAAAAAAATAAAAACGAATTAAAAATAGAAATTAAATTAAGCCAATGGCAGCTAAGAGATGACCAGGCTCAACTGACCAAACCATTTTGAAGGGAACTGAGTGACCCAATAACACGTGCCACCATCAGCGACACATTTGAGTGAGCATGACAAACTCTCAACTGCCATGCTCGTAATGTCAAGTTGTAATCTGATAAAAATGCTCCATAATACTTCACATTCACAAAATTTGAAAAAAAAAAAATGTGCTTCCACATTATACAATGCTATTGTTTCCAAATACAAAAAGTTATAAATTATCATAAGCTCTATTGAAATAAACAAATAAAATAAAAAATAAAGCTTTTCGAAAACAGCAAAACAAAAAGGGGTATTGGAAGGGATACTATTCCCTTGCAATATTTATAAATATATATAAAAATAACCTAATTTGAAGGTAAAAGTGGCTGTGGCTGCGGAGCAGGACCGGCATTTAGCCAAGCGTTTTTATCAAGGATATAATCTTTCAGTTTATAATATGCTTGTCTACATAGTGTGCGTTTAATGCATGCTTTAAATTTGGACTCATTTAGTTGTAGAGTCTTAACTGGTATTTTATTATAAAATTTTACACAGTACCCCATAAAAGAACTATGTACTTTAGCCAATTTGAATCGAGGTTGATCTAATTTGTTCATATTCCTAGTATTAAAATTGTGCCTGTCACTTATTTTAGTAAAAAGATGATTACCCTGGAGCACACACACAACAGAATGTATTTATTATTTGTGGTTTTACTTAGGATGGAACTCAGATAAATGCTTTTGGGTTCCAAAAACACGTCCCATAGGTCCCCTGGGCGACAAACTTAATTGAACAACTGCTGCTGAAGTCTCAACACTAAGAACTTCTTTGTTCTGTCGTCTAGATTTTATTGACCAACTTTTTTTTATTGATCTTCTGCACACAGGTACACGCTGTGAGTTCTGTGTGATGTGTGCGCTCACCGGTGCTAATGAATTGAACGTGGGTCGCCGCTTCTAAACTCTGACGTCACGGGTCCCCACACTATGTGGCACAAGGATCTATTCAAACACGCTCATCAAATTACCTGATCGTAGGCATCAGAATGTTTATGCAGAATATTTTATAACGTGACCCAAAAAGAACAATGAACATCTGTTTGTAACATGACTGTTCATGTATGGTAATACATACGTATAATCTGACAGCTTCCAAGAGAAAATTTATAGCGGCAATTAAACATTAACAATGTCAACTAAACACGGGCGTTATGGACAACTTGAATCTTTTGGAGATACCTAATTTATTGACGTTACCATAACCAAAAGTTTCGGCAAACAAGCCGGCGACTGCTTGATCATGCAACCTACTAAAGTAAAGATACATATGGACTTGTGTAGGCATGTTCGATTGTAGGTATAGGTACTCATGGTCAGAGCTGTGTGGCACGAGCTGCTTGCATCTGCAGTGCATTAGACCGCTCGTGTGCGTGCGCGCCGATGTGCACTACTAGTCCCACATGACGCGCAGGCGGACAGCATGCAGGGTTGCACAGATCACAGACCACCGCAAGTATTTACGCATGTGCGGTTTATGAGATATATGGCTCAAACTGAATAGCTCGATGAAAAGTTAAATAAAATCAGAATCTATGTACTACACAAAATTACGAATAACAGACCCTACATGTGGAAAACGCAACTTAACCTGGGTAACACGCAACTATTCAAGATCAATAGTTATTCGAAATTAAAAATACACGCCCTGCTTTATATTTGGAGATTCAATAAATTAAAAGACACAATCTACGACAAAAACTCCTCCTTCATAAAACAAAACCATAAATCAAAGGAAACAATTTGTATCTGATATAATAAACCCCAGCTGTTGCTACGGCTCGCCTGTTAACGCGAAAGATATGACACATGAAAGAGTAACAATCGAAAGCGGAACACGGTAACATGGCGCAGAACTGTAGCCATTAGCCGACTAAGCGTTACCGCCGCGTATAGTCAAAAGCGTTTAACTGGAATTCCGTGTAGTTTGGGCGCGGTAAATATAGGCGCGTATTGGCGCAGCGCCAGCCGCTGGAATACCATACGGAGGGCGCTCTATTGAGATAGGTTATCTGTGGTGGCGCCGCGCTAATTTGCGACCAGGAATGCGGCACACCGCGCGACAGCGCCAGCGAGGACTTCAGGGACACTGCCAAAAGCAATCAAAGACTTATTCCTATACACAAAGACATAACAAATCACAGAAAATGCGTCTTTAGAGAATACAATAGATACTGATTCTGATATCTACCCAGAGCATTGCATATGTGCAATATTTAATCTACAGCTAATCATTGTAACGGATTCACGCTAGTTCTCTGACAAAGAGTGGTTTTCTAAAGTCTACCTTTACATGTTGACGAGTAAGCTAAGAGCACCTGATGTAGACCTTTCTAGCGTATTCTCGCATGGAGCAGTCTTTTATTTCAATACTTGCGTAGTGTCCGGTCAGGTCGGAGTCGGGAGAAGAGTACGGTACTCACCGATGATAACGTACTCGATCTAGAGAGAGATCTTTAGTTCAATACTTGCGTAGTGTCCGGTCAGGTCGGAGTCGGGAGCAGAGTACGGTACTCACCGATGATAACGTACTCGATCTAGAGAGAGATCTTTAGTTCAATACTTGCGTAGTGTCCGGTCAGGTCGGAGTCGGGAGCAGAGTACGGTACTCACCGATGATAACGTACTCGATCTAGAGAGAGATCTTTAGTTCAATACTTGCGTAGTGTCCGGTCAGGTCGGAGTCGGGAGCAGAGTACGGTACTCACCGATGATAACGTACTCGATCTAGAGAGAGATCTTTAGTTCAATACTTGCGTAGTGTCCGGTCAGGTCGGAGTCGGGAGAAGAGTACGGTACTCACCGATGATAACGTACTCGATCTAGAGAGAGATCTTTAGTTCAATACTTGCGTAGTGTCCGGTCAGGTCGGAGTCGGGAGCAGAGTACGGTACTCACCGATGATAACGTACTCGATCTAGAGAGAGATCTTTAGTTCAATACTTGCGTAGTGTCCGGTCAGGTTGGAGTCGGGAGAAGAGTACGGTACTCACCGATGATAACGTACTCGATCTAGAGAGAGATCTTTAGTTCAATACTTGCGTAGTGTCCGGTCAGGTCGGAGTCGGGAGCAGAGTACGGTACTCACCGATGATAACGTACTCGATCTAGAGAGAGATCTTTAGTTCAATACTTGCGTAGTGTCCGGTCAGGTTGGAGTCGGGAGAAGAGTACGGTACTCACCGATGATAACGTACTCGATCTAGAGAGAGATCTTTAGTTCAATACTTGCGTAGTGTCCGGTCAGGTCGGAGTCGGGAGAAGAGTACGGTACTCACCGATGATAACGTACTCGATCTAGAGAGAGATCTTTAGTTCAATACTTGCGTAGTGTCCGGTCAGGTCGGAGTCGGGAGAAGAGTACGGTACTCACCGATGATAACGTACTCGATCTAGAGAGAGATCTTTAGTTCAATACTTGCGTAGTGTCCGGTCAGGTCGGAGTCGGGAGAAGAGTACGGTACTCACCGACGATAATGTACTCGATTGACCTTATTTAGCTTAGCTACTGTTTCCATTTCATCTAGTGCGCGGTCAACTACTACTTTATTAAAGCATTCCAGTGCCGTACTGGCGCTCGATACTTTAGTGGCGGCTAATTCTTGGCATGTATTTGGATGAAACCAAGCCTGAAGAAACCTCCAATAAAACAATAGATATTATGCAACGAGCACTAGTGGTCCAGAGACATTAGTTTCTCCGGCGAATTAATACCTACTCAATGAAAAGCTAAATGTCTCAATTGGCATTGTCCGAGCGAGCTTAATTAAAAATATAGGGAGTTTTATACGCCGATTTCAATAGGTTAATTGAATTAGACGGCAACGCCGATAGCCTGGCGGGCCGGCGCCGGCGGCGCCGCGGAAGGCGATTAAACAAGGCCATTATGACGAACGTACAGGTAACCACGTGCCAACCATGTATGAATTATAGACAAACAAACAAGTTCATTACTCTAGCTCGGACATACGAATGAATCGGAATTCATGCTAACATGTGATACAACTGAAATGAGTTTTTCGTTCTGAGAACTCTAAAAAAGGGTATTGTGCCCGTTTCTTAAAAGCGCTATTATGTTGCTCGCACAATGTTTACTGAGTTCACATCAAGAAAATGTACAGTAAAGAGTTGTTGCTTTTATACTAGAGTTAAAGGCTACTCTGATACAAGGTTTTATTTAAAGTAACAGTTAACTGGTTCAACAAATTCGAACATACGATACAATAAACACACAGTTTTTGCTCTAGTTACTTTGTGACGTAAGAGCCACAAAAACGGTCTCTCGGCCATAGACACGGGTGAGTCACCGGGCACCGAGAGATCACAAGAACCCCGCGCACATCTCCAGCAGGTGCTCATTAGTGGCGTGATATCATCCTCTGTGGCAACTTTGACGCTGGCCTGCTTCTAATGACCGATTATATTGATTTATTTGTTATGGTGATTTGAAAAGAATTTAAAATGGCAATCTTTTAATTATTTTGTATTACAATTGTCTATAGAAAGCTACGTACTACAAAGTCATCGAGGTACCAAAGAATGAGAACAAATAAGTCATATATTTCGCGCACACGCATTCGTTTCGTGTTAGCTGGTAGGTACTCCTTCAGGGAACTGAGTGAACTGAGTCAGACATCTAAATCAGAAGGTGGCTCACCTATCGCGTCCGTATTGACGAGATACTGCGGTGTCGATGGACCAGCCCCGTGTTGCGCAAGTAGGCGAAGTGCCGAATCTCGCGCAATACGTGCTACTGCAGCGTTTCGTCATCGACCTACCGCGTTAGTACTTCAGTCCGTCAGTGGCATAACTACAACACGGCTCACTATTTACCAGCTCCCATTCGCCCCACATTGAGTCCGTTACTTGCGTACCGTTTACTTATTTAGAAGTGCCAGTTTTTAGAGGAAATGTTGCAAAATGTTCATACCAGCCGTAGGTGACACCAAAATATGTTACATGACAAGTTTTTTGTTGGATGAGAAATCATCAATTAACCGCTCTGGATGGAGCGAGAGTGTCCGACTTCTACTGACTAACCTACCTGGTGTTCTGTCAGTTGCCCTTTGCATTCAACGGCCGCGCAGGGACTCTTTCGAACAATCTGCAACCTTGTATAGGTTGCGCACACTCGCGCCGTCGACACGGTGCTAGTTCTTGTCGGGCGGCGAGCTACACATTCGTTACCGTCCCCAAGCTACACCTACGGTAACCAGGAATTGACCTGCGTTTCCCGGTGCCTAGGACATCAATGCAGAAACTGGTAACTGCTTCTGCGAAGATGAACCTCTCTCGCCCTGCATCATGGCCTAGCCCATAGCCGGTTGCGAAGGTCGTCGTCCCTCATATCCAAGCTACAGCTTATGAAGATCACAAAACTTTAAAGTTAGATTGCGTGGTCTTGTAAGGCCTCGTGCATGTTTAGCACTACTGTACCAGTTTTATACGGAGCTTCAGCAGTGTTGATACCAACCGCACCAGTCCCGCGAGTGTGATCGCTATCCGCGTCGGTGACGGCGCAACCCGCCGGGACCACCATTGTTGTCACAATACTGCGTGCCGTGGGGAATATTCTGCCACACGAAATGACACGAGGACTTACTGGTCTTAGGAAACATTACTTAGCAAGCTCCATTTATGGTCTAGTTAAATTAATCATAATATAATAATCATAATAAGAGAACAAATTCAGAAAAAACATAATGTCTAATTGATACTACTCGACCCGACAACTGCGAGAAATCAGAAGAACAGCACATAGTGTACAATCTGACGATATGCCATGAACAAAGTTCTGTAGTGGAAAACAGACATCCACTCGGCTGCTTCGCAATATGCTCCGTATCTGTCAGGCGAGGAGACGCGCGCACGAGGGCAGACCCGATGGCGATCTGATAGCGATAACGACCAGTCCATCGCTGTGTCCTGTTATAATTGTTGTATCGTTCTGAAAACTGCCCACACCGGCACGCGACCCTGATGATGATAGACATTTCAATTGCCCATGAAACAAGATCGAACCGAGAGAAAAACTCTGATTATAACTTAAACCTCTCAATAAAGTACTAACCGTTCATTTGATACCTATCAGCTCTCCAGGACCCGACAAATCAGGAAACTAACACCAAAACTGCATGAGTTTAGGTGGAATTTAGAAATTTAGTTCTGCAAAAGGATAACATAAATCTATACAACTCCTTGTGTGATGTCATTTAGAAGGAAACAAACCATAGTCTCATTTGCAAGGGCATCAACAGATTGGTCGTTTTAATGTTATGGCCACAGAATTGCATCGAATGATGTTGAATCAGTTTTAATTGGAAAGTGACATAAATAGATACGAGAGTACGAGACAGATGTAGTCGGTAGACAGTCCGGTCAGTCGCGAACAATGCTCATCAGCGCGAGAATCGCTTCTAATGATAAGTATTAGCGCGGACAAGCTTTTTGTTCCAGCTCATTACTGCCATGCAAATACGTTGTTACAATCATTTCTAGCATTCGGTACTCACAATTACATTCCGGATGTGTTTAGTGGAATGTTACAAAGAACAAAAGTTATTTATAATGAGTCCGCTCAATTGACCATCCTAAAAATCTAATACCCATATTATTATAATGATCGTATGATATTTTTAAACACGAGCGATCAGATTGACCATTACGTTATAAAACAAATATAATATAATATTTAAAAAAATATAATATTTTTTTATAAAAATAAAAATAAAATAAAAAAATAATAATGTATAAAGTAAGATTTTCATCAAAAGGAACTATTTCCATGAATAATGGTTTCCAGAAACTGCACGCTGTTGCGCACGTCATATATGCGTGTTCTAGCAGTTTGATTGTTTTGTAACGGCTCTCTATTGCCGAGATATATTCTCGAATCCATTCAGTATTAGTATTAAACTAAAATAAACATAAGTAGATCAACAAATTATGAGCTAATTATAAGTCCCGTTCATTGTAAAACAAGTCTAGACTAGAATGTCTAATCTTTAGATTGTTAACAAAACTTGCCGTGCGACCTGAGTTAACATAAGTCGATGGAAAGTATAAATGCTATACAAAAACAGTTTTATTGATTAGGATAGTTGAGAGGGCCGATCGAAAAGCATTAGATATTAGCTCGACATCAACTGCCTGTCAGAAGTCGCCAAAGAGCGCGGAGGTCGTGAGATGAGCA
Organism: Mythimna vitellina; assembly: GCA_949316375.1. Taxonomy (NCBI): domain Eukaryota; kingdom Metazoa; phylum Arthropoda; class Insecta; order Lepidoptera; family Noctuidae; genus Mythimna; species Mythimna vitellina. Next base: position 284,720 of record OX438705.1, read on the forward strand.
TCGCTCGCAAAGCTACACGATTACCGTCACTCATTTCTTTTGTTATTCACAAATTAGTATCGTGCGGTACCAGAGCTTTCTCTGTGCATGTCAGCTAATCTGCAGCATCTTGACTTCGGCTCTTTGTATCGACACGACAACCACGAATTAGTTTTGTAACGTTTTCTCTTAACAATATCATTACCAAGAAGACTATGATCTGTGACCTATGAGTCCAGCACTCAATAACCAAACACATTAAAGTCTCTATGCAAGTGTTTCTAAATACTAGGTATTTTTGTGTTTATGTAATATGATGCCTTGAACAATGTGTAAGCCAAAAAAGCTAGAAAGTTTGTTTGGTTGAAAATGGCTGACTTGAAAGCAGCCGAGTGGAAGTCTTCGTGGTCAAAAGTTCCAGTCCGGTGAAGAAGCAGCTTTCAAGTCAGCCATTTTGAACACCCCCAATTTAGAATGGAATAAATGTTATAATAACTGGTTTGAGCGAATGGAAAAGTGAATTAAGCTACGTGGTGAATACTATGAAAAACAATAATAGTACTATAAGGTTCTAGTTGTGTTTTTTTCTTCAAACGACAAAACATAAAAAGCATACCTCGTACCCCAGAAGTTTGATTCTCTTGAGAATGTTACAATATACGTTTTTTGCTAAATAAACGGCGGTATCTTTTTTTTTCGTTAACTTAGAAGTTTGTTTTTTTCACAGCCTTAAGGGACCAAAGATCTGAGTATATAATTTTAATTTCTACTCGATACTTCAACGCGTCCTCGAGATAAAGGGTCTTGACAGACAGACGGACAACAAAGTGATCCCATAAGGGTTCCGGTTTTTTTCTTTTTGAGGTACGGAACTCTAAAAGTAACCATGGAGTTTCTTCCCGGTTCTTCTCCATAAGAAACGACCAATTTTGCAACCGTGCACTAACTTCTGACGTTTTATAAGTGCCCATGTAGGCCTAAGTGAAATAAAACATTTTATTTTTAAATTTTGATTTTGTACATGCCTTAACGACGGATATTTGACGTTATTAGATGTAACTTAGGCTACTTTTAATTTTCTCGCGGGAACGGGCTTAATTTCCAGGAGATATATCTCTGAACACAGGTGTCATTCTCCAACCCGCACTGAGCCCGCGTGGTGGATTACGGCTCATTCGCTCCCCTAGAGAGGAGGCCGGAGTCCCAGCAGTGGGAACATTGGGATTTTACACGATTGCTCCAAAAAAGAGGAGTAATGAAGTCGCGAGTAACAGTTAGTAGATAATAAATGACGTATTTCCTATTGTTTTTTTTTTTTTTTAATACGGTCTTGATATACCATTTCGGAATCCTCATGATGAGCCTTTTAATTAGATACCTATATTGCAGTAACCTACTCTAAAGTATAGCGTCTTACAGTCGTTATGTTGGTTTTTTACGTTATGTGGTTTGTTACGTTTTTACGTGATCTATCTAAGAACACTTGGGTTATCAGTTTGAAAGATATGAGGTAATAAAGAATATTACATACATACAAGATACGCGCGAAAAACATAACCCTTCTTGCAATCGGGTTTTTTTTTTTTTTTTTTTTTTTTTTTTTTATTGGGTGGGAAAATCATCCTAATGACATCCCCGCTCTTGGGCGGAGCGGGAGATAGTGTCAGACTCTTACTGACTAAAAACCCACTCCTGTTCCTTCGTTGCCTTCGTCCCAGGGCCCCGGGTTCCGCTTTCACACTACCCGTGGCCCCAGTAGGCTTCGACCCTGCTGGGCCCCTACGATTTGCTGACATCTCCTTGAGGCGCGCGTGGAACAAAACGCGCCGTCGACGACTTGGGCTCGGTCCGGACGGTTACCGGACGGTTAGACGGCGAGCCACCCATTGCTCGCCGTCTACAAGCCCGCGCCTACGGTGGCCGGAAATCGGGATCGGAATCCCGGCGGCGGTTGGAGCGTAAGGACCGTTGCCTCACGCGATCGGCCGCCTCCTTAGCTAGCATTACTGCTTCGCAGAAGGAGGCGACCGCCTGCCACTCCTCCTCGCTCCGGAGCATGGCCTGATCCAAGGCCCGGCGCGAGAGATCACCGCCGCCGATTGCCCTCACGAGGTCACGGCGTTGCTCTGCCCAAGCGGGGCACACCTCCACCGTGTGCTCCACCGTGTCCTCCGGGTGGGCCACACAGTGGCGACACCCGGGCGTCGTTTCCGCACGAATCCGGTGCAGGAACCTCCCGAACTTACCGTGTCCGGTGAGGACCTGCGTCATGCGGAATGTGAGGACGCCGTGAGGTCTTTCCAACCACGCTTTTCGGGTCAATATTTCATGAATCTCCAGTGCATACCAGTGCCTAATGAATGTAAGTTGATGTTAAACGACGCACATCCGATGGAGTTGCGATCGGTGCGCGATGGCTCTGCGACCACGCCGATCATTCATCAAGCCGCCTCGCCGGGTCGAGAGCTCGCGACAAATCGTCGAGTCGATCAAACTAATTTCTACCGACCTCAGTACAAATCGAAGCGGTTTGTGTTGACAGTTTTAGACTGTACAACCCCCACACTGTCCAGTAACGTCCATGAATCCTTCAGCGAGTCTCAGTACAAATGAATTCGTGACGGTTATTAATAAAGAAGGTGCTGCACGACTTAGTGGGAAGAAGTAACGTCAGCGTATATTTTAGTAAGATCCGTCATGATTGTAATTGCGTCCTACACGACGCTCCCAATTCTGGGAACTAGGACGAGTCGCGGCGGACAGATGGCCGAACAGTCGGCCACTAACACAATCGTACCGATTATGATCAGTTAAGCCCGACAATTGCAACATAACATATGACTAATTTATTCGTCTTAGCCAGCTTGTTGCCAGGCTCCAAATCCAAATTATTTTTTTTAACATTACTCAGATATGCTTTCGTCTCAATATTATATTCAAAGGTCATCATTATTTGAGGAATGCTTTTACGTCGCTAGTAGCTCACCGTCTGTAAACATTGGAGCATATGTTTACGCGACCTTCGCATTCTTCGCCTGAAGATCATCAACATGACGTGCTGAAATTCTCTCTATTCATATACTTGTGCGAAACTACAAGGGAGTAACTAAACAATTAGTTGATGATAAGAGCGGCAGGCGTCGCGAGCCAAAACACAACAGATAAATAGGAAAGGTGTCAAGAACAAGTTGATGTATCGGAACATAGACTACACACTAGTGTAACCAGTGGACTGATAAGATAGCTGCTCAGACCGTCACCGACAAAGGATTACTACAACTGCACGACAAACACTTTCCTTTTAAATAATGAAAGAACTATTTATACGGAGGTTGAGTCTTGAGATAGCGGTTTAATGTTGGTTCCTTCTAATATTATATCAGTGTTAAGTACAATAAACTTTGATATAATATTAGAAAAGATAAGGAATATACTCCGGATACATTGGGTTGTCCACGGAACGTCATCTCAAGGGCACCCCGGCGTCCTGGAACGCAAGGCAAAGAAAGAACATAGGAGTGGGTTTCAGTCAGTAAAAGTCTGACACGCCCCCTCGCTCTGCCCTAGAACGAGAACAGTCATTGGGTGATTTCTGACCTAAAAAGAAACTGATCGGTTAAAAGATCGAGGGCCGACGACATTTTTGTTTTGTGTAGTGAAGGGACCAACTACACTTTCGCAAATATTTTGTATCATACGTTTTGCGCCTCAGGGTTCGAAGTGGTATCCGGTAGTATTCGGCATGTGTGCTCGCAACACAACGTCCGCGCGGTCCCTTCGCCGCAGGACGGGAATCATTTGAGCGGCCTCGCTCCCACATGGATTATAACATCCGTAATGATTGTAATGAAATCACCCACCGTTACCAGAATTTATATAAAACATTGTTGCTAGACTCGTCCACGAATGTAAAGATATACTTTTTAACCGATTTTAATAAAAAAGGAGGTTCTATGGTCGGCTGTAAGTATTTTTTTTTAACTATATTATTTTACTCAAAGTGAAACAATTTTGGTCAAAAACAAAGACTATATTATTTTATAGGTTTCCTTTTATAAATATTGTAATTTTGGTGTACAATAAAGTGTACCTATATAAATAAATAAATATATTAATACAAGTCGACCATCATGCCGACCACCCTTAGCATTGCTAAGACAGCGCAGCGATCGGCAACAATGGATTTACATGCTCATCTTTAGGAAGTGTATAGGAAGCTACGGAGTACCCGTTAAAAACAAATTCTGATAAGATGTAATCGAAGGTTTGAAAAGTAGCAAGTTACACACGACAAAGTGTACGTAACAAGAGAGCCAACAGAAAGTTGTACTGTTTGTATATATCATAAGCGCCGCTGTTTCCTCAGTTTAATCGCAGCTATATAATATATAGCCGAAGCAAACTCGCCGCTACCATTGCAGGAAGTCCAGAACACAGAACTTGTTTAAACAATCAACTATTTGTAGAGCTCCGCTCAGCGCCCATTTCACTAAGTTACCAAACGCCGTAACAATTGTTATATCCACGCTAAAGTTTCCATGTTATAGTCGGTGGGGCCACACACTATTCCAATTATTATAAATGGTGGAGTATTGTACGGAGAACGAAGACCAGTTTCTCACACACCTCATGTGTTACTGGTAGGACGCAGGAATGGGCCTGTTTCTATAAGCGAGATACGTTTGGTGATTATCTGCCGGCAAGGAAATGACATTCCGTCAATATGGAATTAAGTGGTTATGTAGTGGTCATTAGGGGCGGCGCGCTGGCGGCGGTTCAGCGCTCGTAATCAGTGCGCTCGCAATTACTTCTAACATTAGTGTGAGGCTTTCTCAAAGATTCAAGCTGCGACCACGATGAGCGGGAATTAGGGAGAAAGCTGAGTACTTACACATACATTGGGAACGTGGTTTCATTTTTAGCCTAGTCTAGTTGGACATTATTCTTCTTAGAATGTACTCGTAGAGCCAAATTCTTAGGAGGTCCAGACACCTCCTGCCGGAAGCTCTACGCGGGGTTTATTCGGTCCATCTTTACGAAGCGCCGCGCCGTTGTGAGTGCCGTTGCTGCGGAAGCGACCGGCGGTCAAGCTGATCGCGCCCCAGAGCCGGATGGTGCGGCAACAGCGAATGTCGCAACCCAGTGCTGGGCACGCCATAATATTATAGCGGTAAGCGCCCTCTTTAGGAGTGGCTGGAAAGACAACACGGCGTCCTTAACTTCCGCATGACGCAGGTCCTTACCGGACATGGTATGTTCGGGAGGTTCCTGCACCGGATTCGTGCGGAAGAAACGCCCAGGTGTCATCGCCATTGTGTGGAACGCCCGGAGGACACGGGGAGCATACGGCAGAGGTGTGCCTCGCTTGTGCCCCCGTGTCCTCGTGGGGGCGATCGGCGGTAACAACCTCTCGCGCCGGGCCCACGTACAGGCTATGGTCCTAAGCGAGGAGGAATGGCAGGCGGTCGTTTCCTTCTGCGAAGCAGTAATGCTAGCAAAGGGGGCGGCCGATCGCGTGAGGCCGACCTCACGTCCCAACCGCCGCCCGGATTCCGATCCCGATTTCCGGCCACCGAAGGTGCGGGCTTGCGGACGGCGAGCAATGGGTAGCCCGTCGTCCGGCCGTCCGGTAACCGTCCGGACCGAGCCGGAGTCGGCGCCCTCCCGCTACGCCCTATAGCGGGAGAATTCCCCACCGAAAACAGAAGCCAAATGATCAATGCAAAGTGCGCAAGTTGATGCCAATCGCAAATACGATACTAGAAACGAGTTTCGTATGATCGCGATGACAATGTCGGAGATTATGTAAATCGACACAATAAGACTTATTGATGATAGTGATTACATGTCCGTATACATGATTCAGATTTAGTACGGCGAAGGTGAAATCCAATACCGGGTAGTTTTAAGATCACGGGTACTTGATAGAAGTTGCTGACCGAATCCTGCATAAGTGATATGTTATGATAAGTGTGATGCGCATCTGTTGAGTGCAGCTACAGAAGTAGTATCGTATTGAGCATGTTATTGAATCGCTGGCCACAATACAATCGCCTCAATGAGCGCTGCGCGCGCTGCACTCCCCAAAACTGTGTCACATGTGTGCGTATTTACCCACGCGTTTATAGCGAGACGCGTCAGGGACGAGCATTATGTTCTTTACAATGATCACTAGCAACAAGTTTTAATCTAGAAATAAATATGTTAACCCCGAATGGAACCCCAAAGGTTTGCTCACTGATGTAATACTGCTATTGACCGATGACGACATTGAATCACAACGTTTTGGGGAACTATCGTAATTGGGCAGTTTTCCAATTTTCCGCAAAGAATTGAGTTGTGTTTAAATATTTTTACGCACGCCTCAAATTGATTACCTTTTCGCTAGGTTAGAATGACTGATAAGAAATTAGGACACTCATTAAAACTCTTAAGAATATTGTTATTAACACTACTAACATAGAACTTTAGAAGATTGTTACTAACACTCATATGGATCTCAGTCTGAAATAAATCGTCTGCGTCCATTGTATGGCATGATGAAGCCGAAGACAATCAATAACGCGCACACTCCCGAACATGACAACAAGTCATTAAATAACGTACAGAACTTTCTAAAGCTGCGCCGAGCGCCGTCCATTGCGCGCTGCGCTCCTGTGTAGCTGCTGCTGCAGCGGGAACAATCCGCAATGGGTGTCAAAAAGTAGAAAGCGAAATACAAGCACGTGTAAGATGCAATCTAAGTTGCGAACTTACATTAGTTTGGTGTCGCCTTTCTCTGCATTTGCTTTAATAATGATACATTGAGTTTTTTGCTCAAAGCTTCCCACTGGGGGGCAACACCATTTTATAAGAAATCATTATTCTTATACTAGAAAACAGGTGCAAATCCTTTCGTCGAAGCTTTCATTTTTAAAACTGCGGTACATAACTAGATAATGATTATGGTCATCGTAAGTTCGTGACCAACTACAGTCATAGATCAAGCCATTATTGACCCTTATAAAATAGAATACCAAAGAAAAATTTGAAGATAACGGTCACTTTATGTTGGCAGCCCGGGCTCTAAAGAACAAGAGTGAGGATACTTGCGGACGAAGACCATTGCCCACCGTAATGTAGAAGCTAAAAAAAAAGCAACGCGATCGCGCGCGAATCATCTAGCAAATCCCACTAATGTAATGGCTAAAATTTGTGTATATTAGTATGTTTGTTACTTCTTCACGCTTGAACGCCTGAACGGATTTCGATGATCCTTGGTACACGAGTAGACCATGTCCTGGAATAGCACATATAATTTTTTCGGACGTATGTTCCTTTTGCAATAATTTTCTACTATCACGCAGGTGAAGCCGCTGGTAGCAGCCAGTATGAGAATATTATTAACCGCTTCCAAAAAAAGGAGGTTCTCAAGTCGGCTGAATGTTTTTTTTTTAAAATCTTTTTCAGCGATCATCTTCGCTAAATGTGAATGTGTGTGTGTGTGTTTAGAAGAGTGGCTCTGCAAGGTGGTCCCATTTATATTTATTGAAGATCTGAAAACCATTTCAGAACATGTCAAATTTTTCAATCAAATTTTTGTTCCCGATAACTACTGCCGGGCAAGACGACATAAATTATTTGTAGTGCCACGTTGCCGTACGGTTGCACGACGTATGTCACCTATTCCGAGAATGTTAATCGCACTCAACGCTCTCCTTGAATCCAGTCCTAGACTAGATCTATTTGCTGATGAATGGAAGCAGATACTGACAGAATGTCTGGTGATTTGCGAGAAGACTGAGTGAGAGGTTTAGTTATATTATCTGTGTTAAATTTTCTGTTTTTTTTTTTATCTGTTTTTTATCTGTGTTATAATGTATTTAACATAATTTCAAACTAATGTAATCAGTGTAATTGGCATTTTGTCGTTCTGGTTGAATAAAAAAAAAAAAAAAAAAAAAAAAAAAAAAAAAAAAGTCAGTACGCCAGTACGCTGAAGGGGTTGCAGATGTGTCAAGTTTACACTGGTATACCATCATTTCAGCAATTATGTATGTTTGAATTCCATGTTGTGGTTGTCTGAGTTGTGTTGTTGTTGCACATAACTTTTTTGAAGTCTTTTGTGTTTTTGTGATATTACGTATAGAATATCTACATGGCCACAGGCCCAATACTGGTCAACGATTCGTCTTCATCTCTCAACAACACGGCTAATGTACCCACGTAATGCCGCACTGACACGGAGAGAGTTTAATTAGCTAGAGTGAGAGGTGGCCTGAGTTCCAGCAGTGGGAACATTATAAGGCTGATTATACTTTATGCATAAAGAGTGAACAATTAGAGACTACAGTAAGAGAGTTTAATGAACTCGTGTAAAGGGCTACTATAGGGTCAGCTGACATCCAGTTTCCATAAACCTATCAAATGCTGAGAGGATAGCAGAGACAACAGGGCAGCTTCGCTGCGCACCTGCTACTTTGGCCAAACTTGAGAATGACATCACTCCAGTAGAAATAAGAAACTAATCCATTGAACATTGAATTTTTTGAAATGAGTGGCAAGTGAGGTCATGAGGCTACGCAATTGTAAGGACAGAACAGATGTGATTCATGTTAAGAATAGGACACAGCTGCATGTTACCAAATTCTGGAGCAAACGATCTTTGACTCGAATAATCTGTGCTCTTTGACTGGGTCGGTGTGACGCATGGGGCATTAAACGTGTTCCAAAATTTATCCCTCCAAAAAAGTATACAAGTCACTGTTCCCAAATACCCAAAAAAATAATATTTCCTAGAATTATTGTACAGTACATGTTCAAGTCTGCCTTTCATTACCTCTATAAGATAAAATACTCATTATAAATGTAACGCACGTTTCTCGTTCCATAGAGAATAGAAGCAAATAATTTTCCTCGTAGTTTTTACCTTACAGCGTCATGCTCACACCTTGAATATATGCAAACTGTGTTCTCCTTGACATAACGTCTTACCTGAAAATAAACAAATAGTTTTATGAATACAAATATAGTGACAGCACAAACACATGATAGCATGACTCTCGCTTTCCTTAAAAATAACCTTTTAGGCTTAAAAGGGACATTGAAGGCCGAGCCGAAACTAAGGATCTCAATAACAGGTGATTATTTTCTTATTGTGTTAGCAGTTGTATTTAACTTAGCAGTCACTCTGCTTGATCCAAATGCCAATAAAATTAAATATGCCTAATGTGACCTTTTGATACGCCAGTTCAGGACAAAAAACAAGTACATTAGAACAGTCAATGGCGTCGTTTACCAAGGAGAAGACAGTAATTACAATGTGTTGGGCGTAATGTGTGGCGTCGGCCACACACAACTGAGAACACTCGCTACCATTTGATTAGATATGGTTTACACTGTAGGAATCCGTGCAACGGTACCGAAGCAACTTGCATACCAATACCGGTAGACAGGATTGTTTACAATTGATTGTAAGGCATTGTTCGTTATTGAAAACAGCAATGTGTTATTATTAGATACATTTTGGAATTTCGTAAACACGCATTAAGAATAAATATCAATAGAAATTCCTGATGGATTGGTTTGCGTAAACCTAAACAAAGGTATCGGCATTTTGAAGACACTTAGTGTTTCATTCCAAACATATTGACACCCGAGCCTGTTAATGTCGTTGTGCACTACTGAACTTGGTCCTCGTATCGCGACTCGATAATGTTTGTAGTTTGACACCGGCACATACATTGTGTATCAAGTGCTTCAAAAAGCTATACCTGTGTTACAGTGTACTTTGGCTGAATGGTAAAATATCGCGTTAGAATAGGAGAACTAAACGTTTGCTTCCTAAAGTTTCAAATCCCACTTCACCATTTCAGTTCCGGCCAATATCCATTCTCAAAATCCTCTCCAAAGTCCTTGAGAGAAGCAATTGTCTCGTTATCTATCCTGTAATAGCCTACTATGTCCCTACCAATCTGGTTTCAGACCTGACCATAACACTGTAACAACCCTTATCAAAATAACTGATGACATAAGACTAGCTATGGAAAATAAATGTCTAACCGTATTGGTTTTATTGGACTTCAGCAGAGCTTTCAACTCGGTTGATTTTGACATCCTCTTAGGAATCCTTTCCTCCCTAAATGTCTCTGCACCAGTAATTGAGTGGTTCAAATTTTATCTTCGGGGCCGCTCGCAGTCTGTTCGATCTGATGAGAATTTCTCTGAATGGTGTGATTTGGAAATCACTAGGTAAACTGAGAAAAATAGAAGAGGACGTCACCCTGAGGTCTGGGTGGCGTCCTCTCTCCTCTTCTTGTTCCTGTCACCGACACAGAACTGTCAAACTACAACTACAAGTTAAAGCACGTCGCGGCGTCGTCTATTTATCTCAGTAAGTATCTCGTGAGTTTCGCCGGAGACTGACAAACAAACAGACCGACATGGCTTTTAAGGTTGCTGACTACGAAACCCATACAAGGAGGATCGCCCCTAAAAATAAATGACATTATACCTCCTACTAACACCGCCACAATTGACAGCCATGACATTATCCAATGGAAGGTGGATAAAAAATAAGTAAACATTGTTTTGTTTTGTGGGATATATTATGTTAGTGGTAATGTATATGTATTTTCTTTTTATTATTTCTAAATAGTTTTTTTTTAATGTATATGGATTTGTTATTAGGTTATTATTGTTTTTATTAAATGTATTTTTTTAGTTTGTAAGTTTTTACTGTAAAACGCTTTGGACATTCTCCTAAACGTTGTACAAGTGCTTTTAATTATATAAATAAATCATAAAATAGCCTTAAATGAGTCGCTTATATAAAAGAGAGTGAAAAGATCAAAATCTTTGCTTGTTCGTTACACTGAAGGAAAACTCAGGGATATTTTTGTTCCCGATGAGAAAACTTTTACAATTAAGGAATATTACAAAAAGCAAAATGATCGGGTGTATGCTCATAGCTCCAAAGAACACTCTCAACTGGTTAGCAGAGTCCTGAGTGGTCATCATGCATCAGTAATGGTTTGGTAAGGGTATCCTATCACGGAGTGACCAAGGTTCATTTTCGTGAAAATAGTTGAAAACTTCAGCTAAAGTGTATCAAGATACTATCCTTGACGGCATAGCAAAGCCTCCTAAAGCCTCTTTTTCATAACATACTAGCGTCTTTTAAGAAGACTCAGCATCCGGTCGGTCACAAGGCTCGCACTACCCATGCTTGCTTGCAACGAAAGTTTCGGACTTCATTAAGGCTGATGATCGATCCTCGGCTAGCTCAGACCTCAACCCCTGGACTATAAATTGTGGTCTGTATTAGAGGACTTGGACTGCTCCTAACGTCACAATAATTAAGGATCCTCAAAAAATTCTTTACGATCAGCGGTGGACAACTTTACAAAGGGCGCAGTGCGTAAACCGATTAGAAGTATGTATTGATTTCTGTTTTAGATTCTCATGTACAAGTACGATATCATTCTAAGACATTCGTTTTTATGAAGTTAAGATTTTTTTTTATTCGTACCAGAATTTATGGCCATATTAGGTAATATTAGGCATACAATTTCTTTTGAATAGATAAGTTTCTGAATAATTATTAAAAATATGCAAGTTGTAGGCGGCCTGAATTTCACTAGCAATTTAAAATTTAAACTTAAAAAATAAATAAGAAAAACTAATTTAGAAACCGGTCACACCGAAAGCCGGGTAAAAACCGGGTTTTAGTTTTGGCTGGTTTTGCATTTGCGTTAGAGTGTATTATGGTTGATTTGATTACAGATTGAAAGTGTTATGTTGACTTTTATATTTTATAGTTTTGTATTAACCTTAGTTGATCTTTTTGATACTGTTGATTTATATAATAAAAATGTATGATTTTGTATGTATTTATAGTTAAATAAGTCTTGTTTTTATAATGTGTTTTAGTTTATTATTGTTTAAGATTATTTTATGATTTTTTTTCTATGGGTCTCTGATGCCCGAAAATAAAATGTTTATTATTATTATTATATTGTACTTACTGAGGTTAAACAGAAAACTAAAAATATACTTTAGCATTTCCATTTAAATTTTGAATAAGTACATTTACATCAAAAAAATATTTTGGTCGATAAGTTTTTATTTGATTATTTATCAAAGAGATGCAAGATGTAGACGGCCTGATTTTCATAATCAGTTTAAATATATAATTTACACACGCAATAAAAAAAACTTATTTTCAAACCAGTTACCCGGGTTTAGGAAACCCGAAAAAAGAACCGGTTTTTAATTTTGGCCAGTTTTGCATTCCTTAGTACTTACTGGCCGGCCGGCGCTCGGTTAAAGCCAGCGCCTATCTCCCACTTGCGCCTTCCCTTCAGCCCACGTCCAGTGTGGCCGCGTATTCATTCATAATACTACAATTAAATTATGTACATTTTTGCTTATTTCAAACACGGAAAAAGTAAAATAATGAGAAAAAAAAGTTGAACTAAAAATGGAAGTGTCTTCTATTACTTACACTGGACCACCAAAAAATTTTAGGCACTGGTTAAAAACTTTTACTGTATAAGTAATATGTGTTTGTATGTAATTATATAGGTATATTTATGTATTATTTTATTCTTAATATTTGTAATTTTAAAATTGTCTACTGGATCCTACACTCTCTTATGATCTCTCTCTATCACTCAGTGGTTTGCTGGAAGCTTTACTTTTGAGTATTTATTGCAGATTTCGGTGCCTACTATCAAGTAGACTATCATTTCTGCTTAGTGAATAATTCATAGAATTGTAAAATGACAACCTTTTTTGGTTATATAATTAGTTTACTTCGTGGTCCCTTTAAGACTTATTAAACCAAGTGATTCCCAAACGTGAATAAAGGCCCGACCAGGCCACAATGCCTGATCGGAAGTGAACGCCACATTGCGACGACAACGCACGGACAAAGCGTCGCAGCGGAGCGGCGCTATCGCAGATCTGCACCGTACCCGTAGTACCTGTGTGTACACGCCATTATGTTGCGCAACACCACAGCTAACTAATTAAGTAATATAAGTAGAGCATGACGTGTTCACAATATTTATATTACCTATGAAAAAGACCGACAATGTAAAAAAAGAAAACCTTGTGCCTAGGGCATTAAGTCCGCCTTTGTACAATGTTTCATTAGTGCATAAAGTTTTAAATAAATAAATAAAAGAAACAATAATATTAATTGCTAGAACTAGACTTGGAAATATAGATTGGATCAGTATGCAACACAGTGTCTTCAATAAATCTTTTAGGTGCTAACTGTACATGAAATTTCCATACGCTTATTGATAAATTATAGTTTCAAATAGCTGAAACAATATACGAATGCGCATAAGTATTACAAACATTTTGAAGAAACCTAGAAACCACCTCGTCGGTAGTAAAATACCCGTAAAAGCATCCATGATTTCTGTGCGATTCGGAGAACAGTAAACGTTATGGTCCAGTGCTTGCTTCGTTAGCAGACGTTGATGACAACAATGTATAGTGTGCGCTGACGTCATCCGCATTTGTTGCCAAACAGCGTGTGGCGAGTGTTGCGCAACAGTCGGCACACTTGTTCCATTCATTAGTACACAGCTACACTCCGCTACAATTAGCAGCACGATGAGCGTTCTGTATTTATGTAAACAAAGCTCCTGTCGCGATTGTGATACGTTGGCAAAAACAGCCGCACCAACCTTGTGTTCACTCGCTAAGGTCGAGGTCAACAGTCTCGTTACTTCAAGACAAATGGCAGAAAATGAACTACAAATATACGCGTCATTAATAAAAACAAAACAAATGTATTGCCGTGCAGAAGTGATGACGTAAGCGAACAACCGGCCACAGGAAAATGACAACGAATATCCAAGGAAAACCACAAAACGATTATACATTTTAATTTGAATTATCAAGTTTACCTGTTAGTTATCTTGATTATCAAGATAACTAACAGGTAAAATATAACCACAATAAAATTAAATATTGAACGGTTCGATCTTACTGCGAAGGTCGGAAGGATTTCCGGCTACAGCTTACAGCTCACGGAGTCCGGGGATATTAAGTTAATATTAACTTGGTTACTTTCAGGAGGAAACTCGTTTTCTTATATAAACTAAAAGCTCAACGTGTTTTTTTTATACGCTGACCCTCTCGGGTCCGAAAGCGATGTCCATGAGGTGCTCAGTCTTCGGGTCACTGCCTGGCTCCGCTGAACATGAGGTAGTGTAGCTCGTACGGCGGTGCGTGTAATTCGCGGCGGCGCCGACAAAAGAAGCCACGGGCCATTGATCGCCGCCTGCCGCCCGCACAATGGAACGTTAAACGGGCCGATCACACCGATTCACGACAACATAAGAATAACATTGCCTGTTAAATGTCTACCAATGTCCGGAACTTGGTCATAATGTTCGAACATCCATAATAATTACCAACAATCAAAATATGAAAACGTATTTAAGGGAAACGTACCTACTGTCTTTGGCTTGCATGAGATTAATCAGTGTAAACAAATAGCTCTACAATCTCAACTCAAGCAAATGTTTGCTCTGTGTCGGCACACATCACTATTAGCTGAGCTGACACACGGCATATCAAGTCCGTAAGGAGATGAACCTGTATTCACATTCAGTTCAACACTTATAATACGAGCGACTTCATCTTGACGATCTGGCCGGTAATTCGACCATTTGAAATAGTGCTAATGAAAGTTGACGTAGACACAACTCGGTGTAATCAGTGATAATACTTTGTCAAATCTGGATTAATGTAATAGATTCTAGACTAGATAATGTATAATAAATGTCGGACACTTATTATCGCATCCTGGATCTCAGATCTCATTTTTTTATGTTGCATTACTCGGAACTCCAAACGAGACCTAAGATTAGGTAACATGATAAACTAATGGTTTCGCGAAGACGCCATAAAATCCGACAGAAACCTCGGTCAGCCAGGTTAGATATCATCAGTGAAATGAACACCTGACAACATCAGAGTTCAACGAGCTGCGGTCGCCAAACATCAGAACTCAATTCAGTCTTTACTTAGAAAAAGTGATTGCAGTTGGACATGCACGTCCTGCATCTAAACTAAATTAACGTGCCAATTTTTTCAGGCGTTAGATTGCCTGTGGCGCTTTAGATGATTCCTTAAAAATAAACATTGTAGACATGACTCTGAATGCAATGCAATATGAAGAAATAATTAGTTGATGGCAGCGACGTCTGGCTGTATCAATAGAACCTAGTGGAGCACGCTCCGCCGTAACGGTGATCGGAAATAGACTTGCGATAGAAAAATAACAGCAAGTGATCAAAGCCATTTATCAGTTCGAGCGCACAGCTCGTGCAAAAATTCAATCCAGTTTCATTCAAGGGCGATTTCGCAAGTTTCGAGTGAATATGAAGCGTTGTGGCCATTGCTCGAATATACTCGTCAGTTGAGTAGCCTAATAATCTTGACTATAATAATAAATGCTAATGTTGTATAGCGTAATCGCTCTGGCGCAAGGGTGTTGTGATTGACGATGTTAATCTCTATCAGTACTATATAACAATATTCTATTTGGAAGAGACTTATTGTCGAGTAATGGGATATCTCATTCAGTATGTGGATTTAAGTTCGTAGATACGATCTTGTCTTCTCTTGTTTTTTTTACCACCGTGTTTGTCGATTATAGAGTGACTCGCACTTGGGCTGCGCCCGAAGTAGTTGACGTAGTCTATGATGCTAATAATAGCCGCCACACGACCTTTGACTGTGCGCCGTGCATGGACTTTACTTCGACAGTAGTTGGCTGCATAATATCGGGCATTTCGACAGGCTGCAGCTGCCTTGAGCCACCAATGCTACCGTCTATTTGCACGGATCTTATCTTTACAGAAAGTAAATGCATGGCCAAACATTTTATTCAGTTGGTATATTTATTCATTTCTGATATGCTTCATGGGACCTTATATCATATTTAGATCTGTAGCAAATAAGCAGTGATCTACGGTAGCAGTCCTGTCGGCAAGCTAGTAGACGATGAGTGTCGTGCACATGTGATGTGGCGCGGCCGGCGGGTGATGTCACCGCTCGCTGATAGCGCGGCCGCTAATAATGCCAAGGGCAATCGCGTCACCGCGGCCACTACAGCACACACGCTACATATTTCTGTTGGTAGCGCCCGCACTGCGAGGCCACGACGTGCAGAAGAGCCGCGGCTACAGGTTGCTTGTAACCCTAGCTCTGCGAACCTATTCAATTTGGGAAACTACACACACGGATCGACTACTGGCATTCATATACTGTCTGTTAGTTGGGTATACTTAAATACTCCTAACTCAGAGTGCACCAGAACCTTCAAAGCCTTGCCAGATCGACTGTTTAAAGATGTCGACATCCTTTCACCTGAAACGGGGCTTCTGTTCATATCTATTATGTCAAACGACTTCAAGAAATTATTCTTTATTTACTGCTTAAGTTATCAGTAGTGGTTGACCTCTGATTCATTGTATTGGCCGCAGGCGTGCCCGCAGCTCTTAATAACCCAATTAAATTGATATATCGTTGAGTGCGGGATCTCCTTCACTATTCCTTATGCCCTTCGTTAGTGCCTACTGAGGAAAACCAACTGTCACTCATCGCAAGTAAAACGCACATAGGTCGAAGATAAGGAGTTATCTAATGCGACGGTTAATTAAATACACATAATGTTTATATTACATGAACACGCTCGATCATTTGCCAGTAAGATAAGTACACGCACCTGTACAATGTACATAAGGCCATAGTTCAATCAAGTTAAGGACAAGGTATAGTAAGGCCTGCGGCCAGTGGGCTAGCTCTGAGTTTAAGTAATTAGAGTGTTGCGGAGAAGAGAGAAATCAAGTAATAACTCTCCTAGATCCTAGTTGATGCAATACAAAAATAAATAGGAAAGATCTGATTACACCGAAAGCATTACGAAACATACAAAAATGTTGTGATTGCTCAAGGTGTGCACGTGGTGGCCGCGGCCTGCAGCGCATGTGTTCCAAACTCCAGCAAATTATATTGCATCGCCAGTTTATGGCTTGATTACCAAAGCCACATTACGTAAAACGGACACCACTGCTTCACGCGCAAATTCAGTACGAGAGCCGTTCACCACATTATTTATGGGTTCCAGACAAATAAAATGAACGAAAGAATTTGGCCATAACTCACACCGTATACTAGAACATTTTTAACAGACACCTACATACATACACTCCTGCTATTCTATGAGGAAAATGTGCCAATTCGTGCCACACCTCGACACACTGGCCACGCTCATACATATAGTAATGGAACTTATACGTTCCATAAAAAATGCCATTACGATAACAATACGCGAAGAAATGGATCAATGTCATTTGTGGCATAAAATACGGTATCGTTGCTACACGACATAGTTATACTATTGCTACTTAATGTTATATTCAGTCACAGAACATAGAAATAAACAGACTGAACAAACGAATTGACAAACATATAAAAGAACAATAAAATTGTAGCGCCGACTGAAAATAGCGAGTGATGTGTCGCCGACGAGCTCAATGGATGTTTAGTTAAAACAACATGAAGTACAGACCATACTATTACTTATTCTGTGAGACCAGTAACAAGATGAACACAATTATTGAGACAGATTGAGCAGTCGCGCGACATGCTGTCGCGAGGCGTCTTGTGCTCACAGAACAGAACACAGAATTTGTGCGTTCCGGAGTGACGACGACATGGGTGAATGGTTTGTCAAAGAGCTCTACAGATAATAGAAAATATTTTGTTTACTATTTTTTTTAATCATAGAAACTGTTTTAAATTGCGGTCGGTACAACACTAGCAATAATAATTTTAGAAAATAGCTGGTAAAATGAGGAAATGCACGGAAGAAAGCACTTAACATATTTAGTATTACATAGCACTACTTACCAAGAACAGCCGCGGTATAATTACGCATTGTTCAATAATGTGCAAGTAAATTCCCGATACAAAACTGAAAATAAATTGTAACCCGAGCCTATCGCAGCAAGCGCATGTTATGTTGTCCTTCGCTGTACATTATAACTACGATGTTCGAATTACATTGGAACAAAACATTGCCGAATACCTACATTCGTCAGAGAAATAAAAGCAAAGCTTGATTGCTCGCGCAGATGTGGCGCGGCATGATGGCGGCGGCAGAGGCGCGGCGCGGTGTCGCGGGGTCGACGACCGAGGGGCGTTGCAGACGGACGACTGCACGCGATCATGCGGCAAAAATACCATACACCTAGCATTTATGGAACATGCAATGTCATCATATACATTGAGACTAAACGGTAACTAACGGAAATCAGCTTTATCTTCCTGTCTTTTGAGACAAACTCATGGGAATTAAACGAAATACGCGTTCTCGTGCGGGTGGCCGCGGTGGCGGCGCGGGCAGGCGCGATATTTAATTATGGTTATTAGGAGTGACAGATGATCGGTAATAATCACTGGCGGGTGACGGTGATGGTTAATTCCGCAGCTTTCTGTTATTAGTTTTCGCTTGTAGCACCTGGACTTCGATAACATAATTATTCATGGATCTTATTCCCAACCTCATTCGTCTCGTCGCTTCCCATCTTCGTCATAAAATTTGTCCACAACAATACGCAGTCAACAGATCACGATCTGAACTATCCATCAAATGAAATTATTTTTGAATAATTGGATTAGGTAATCTCTGGACGTAAAGTTCTCTACTTAGCAGAGCAACTTTGTAAGAATATTTTTCAAGGCAGACCATTGTTGAGCCATCCGGAGCAACATTTTCAGGGAGATGATGTAGCAGAGTAGAGCGCTAGCAGTGACAGAACAGGTGCCCACACTGGCCGCTCGGCTGGTGTGTGTACCGGATGTGTTCCAAGTGCGTTTCCGCGGTGCAATGCGTCTGAATTATTAATACTTTAGTAGCGTTACCTACCACGAACTGCGCGGGTGCTGCTTCCGACTGTTGTGATATACACACGGACATGTTACGTTATGACCTCATTATTAGCCATATTTGTTGGTTTATAGCATAGGATTGAGAACAGAACCAATGATCGGACACCCAGTGAAAAACGGGAAAATCGCAACCAGTATGTAATTTTATTTAAAAGTCAAAGCTTTTCAAATTGAAACTTGAACCCGTATTTCGAACTTGGAGTAAACAAAGGCACATTTCATACTAAAGTCTATATGCGAAACCGGATCAATACGGAATTGGAGCACAAACGTGACTAGAGCTCCAGGATACTAGTTACTGTCTGCTCGTGTTTATTGTGAAAATGTGTGAAGGACGCTCGTAAAATAGTCGGATTTCCAGAAAACGGTTTTGGTTCCGGGGAGGGTTAAATCAGATTATTGTTACTTTTTTCGGTGACATACGACTATATATGAACATGGTAGCTTGCAGTGTAAATCAAGACTCTGACAAGCTAACAAATATGAAGAGAGATGAAGTTGTAGGAGAAGATATAGCAATAAACTTCAGATTCGACGTATGTCAACGTTTTTTTTTTTCGATGTGAAAGTCATCTTATGACAATCCCCCCCGCTCTTGGGCGGAGTACGAGATAGTGTCAGACTTTTACTGACTAAAAACTCACTCCTGTTCCTTCGTTGCATTTCGTACCAGGGCCGAGTCTTCCTTTCAGAATCAGACCCTTGGCCCCAATCTCCTTGAGGCGCACGTGGAACAGTACGTGCCGTCGATGACTTGGGCTCGGTCCGGACAGTTATCGGACGGCGAGTTATTTGCCGTCCATTTGCTCGCCGTCCGCAGGCCCGCGCCTACGGTGGCCGGTAATCGGGATCGGAATCTCAGCGGCGGTTGAGGCGCGAGTACCGTTGCCTCACGCGATCTGCAACCTCCTTTGCTAGAATTACTGTTTCGCAGAAAGAGGCGACCGCCTGCCACTCTTTCGCGTTCCGGACCAAGGTCTGTACCAAGGCCCAACGCGAGAAATCGCCGCTGCCGATCGCTCCTACGAGGACACGGCGTTGCTCTGCCCAAGTAGGGCACACCTCCACCGTGTCCTCCAGGCGGTCCACACAATGGTGACACCCGGGCGTTTCTTCCGCACGAATCCGGTGCAGGAACTTCCCGAACTTACCATGTCCGGTGAGGACCTGCGTCATGCGGAAGGTAAGGACGCCGTGTTACCTTTCCAGCCACTCCTCAAAGAGGGTACTTACATTATGGCGTGCCCAGCACTGGGTTTTTTTTTTTTTTATTGGTTGGGAAAATCATCCTTATGACATCCCCGCTCTTGGGCGGAACGGGAGATAGTGTCAGACTCTTACTGACTAAAAACCCACTCCTGTTCCTTCGTTGCCTTCGTCCCAGGGCCCCGGGTTCCGCTTTCACACTACCCGTGGCCCCAGTAGGCTTCGACCCTGCTGGGCCCCTACGATTTGCTGACATCTCCTTGAGGCGCGCGTGGAACAAAACGCGCCGTCGACGACTTGGGCTCGGTCCGGACGGTTACCGGACGGTCAGACGGCGAGCCACCCATTGCTCGCCGTCTGCAAGCCCGCGCCTACGGTGGCCAGAAATCGGGATCGGAATCCCGGCAGCGGTTGGAGCGTAAGGACCGTTGCCTCACGCGATCGGCCGCCTCCTTAGCTAGCATTACTGCTTCGCAGAAGGAGGCGACCGCCTGCCACTCCTCCTCGCTCCGGAGCATGGCCTGAACCAAGGCCCGGCGCGAGAGATCGCCGCCGGCCCAGCACTGGGTTGCAATAGTCGCTGTCGCCATTTCACCATAAGATACCATCGGAACTCTGTCTGCCATGCCGCGACTTGTCGCGGCAGCGGAGTTTCGCCCCGGTGTTGCATCTCCACGCGCAGATCTTGCATGCGTGCAAGGACTGTTGCCTCCAGATCCCATGGAAGCAGGCCAGCAAGGAGGCTCGCCGCTTCGGGGGAAACCGTGCGGTATCACCGCTCCATCCACATGACCACGACTTTCTGGCACGCGTTCAGCTGGGCCGCCGGTCGCTTTCGCAGTGACGGCGCACACACCAGCGCCCCATAAAGGGCCATGGACCGGACGATGCCTGCGTAGAGCCTCCGGCAGGAGGCGTCTAGACCCCCGAGGTTGGGTAGGAGCCGCTTGAGGGTAGCCCCAGTCCGATTCAGTTTGGGAGCCATACGTCGGAAGTGCTCCTCGAAATTTCACCGGCTGTCGAGGACGAGTCCCAAGTATTTCATCATCGACCCGACGCCGATGTGAACTCCTCCTACCACGTATGCCAATGTACGAGTCAACATGTTGCATGTGCATATGTATGTCTGGACACATAGACTCAATTAATACCCAAAGTTGTCCCTGCAATGTAATAACGTAACGGTCCGCAGTCCCTGGTATAGCACCTCGGTACTCAGTGTTGTACATTGTTTATTCAGTGCATGCGCGCCGCGACGCACTGCGCATGCTGTGCTGAGAGCACATGACTCACCAGCACATATGACACGCTGCGATACATCTTCAATGTGTCAACAATCATCGCTAATAACTACACTTTTATTACAAACACGACCCGAGATTCTGCAGACAATAAATAATTAAAAAGTACAACGGCTATTATCGTGTCCTTTTGACAGATTAAATAGCAAATTGATTATTTATCACAGTAGAACAATACCAGAGTGGGGGCAATAGCTGTTATTAAACGAATCAATCACGTTTACATACACAAATAACTGGACGACTAGTACAGGTATAAATATCCAAATATCTCAGATTAAATGAATTTTATCGTTTCTTATCAACGGAACACAACATTACCTAAGAAAGAATGTAGACAAACTGTGTGTGTGATATTACATTAGCGGAGCTGCCCGAACTCATTTTAGATTGACTGGTGAACGTGTTAGGTATTCAACGCATTAGCTGCTGGAGCCGCTGACACTATCAGCAGATCAGAAAATTGCTGTAATGTCCATCACATGTCACGTCTTCTTCACAGAGTAGGTAACACAGAAGCTTCACTCATTTGTGTTTCTGCTACTCACTAGATTATCAACAACGTCAGCCATATTACCGCAATCTAACATAGAACCGAAATAGAAGTCAGTCTGAATTTGATCATCCTGCATGAAATTCCATAACTTCCACTTTATAGTAGAGAGATCTTCAACTGTGTAACTTACTAAAACCCTTTTACAAAAATATTTTTTTCTTAGTTATTTAATACCAAATCAAATTAAAGAATTTATTTCAAATATTAATAACCATTTACAGGCACTTTTACTTTTTAGTTGTGCAACCCGACAGACAGCTAATCCAAATAGTATATAGTTCTATAGTAAGGTAGCTAAGCAGAGAATATAACCGTTCAAACCGTTTAAAGGTAGATTGAATCTCGTGGCAATTCGAATACGCCGAAACACGGCTAGCATATATTGCTTTAATACAGTTTACCCTTGCCTTGAATTACTATAAAATGCTTTGAATTACTATATTATTTATCACGTAAATGTCACTGAATAAAATAAAAAATATATCTTTGATGGGTGATGGGCGAAAAATGCCTCTCTCTCTCTATTTGTGCAGTTCTGTTGGCCGTGTGTGGTCTTCTTCTTCAGTTCAACTTCAACACATGGTGGTACTTTCTGTATGCAAATTCTTCTTGATGAAAATACCACTATCGCAATGTATGTGCTTAGAATATTTTGGAGTTCCCCTAATTCCTCATGGGTCTCATCATCAAAAGTGAATTTTGATAAAATGAGACCAATCTGGAAGTACATATATATATCCTTTAAAAAAATATAACTGAATTGAGAACCTCCTTTTTTTAAAAGCAATTACTAAGTACAGTGAGGCGAGAATTTTCTTAAGCTTCTGTGGACTCCGTTAAGCTGATTAGATGCATCCCTTTGAATATACTTCTGCGAAAAAAATATTAGCCTTCTGAGCGTTCCGAATGTTATGCGCCTGTGTATGGACGGTAAGGCCGACACCTTTCGCCAGTATTGTATTGCCAACTATCGCTAAATTAATCATCTGAGTTCCACGGAGACGCGAGAGCCTTTGCGATAGCATCGGCATCGCCGGCTTCGCGACGAGCGTACCTGACGAGACGTCCTCTCTGCGTCGCAATGTATCAACCGCGGCTTCATTATTTATTAGCCGTAGATTACATCTGGTGTTACGTTTACAGTTTCAAGCAGAGAAAGTAATGAGGTAAAATATAACCAGCGAATTACTACTAACGATTCTTGGAATGATAACACGATAAGATTACGTTTTATCGTAACACGCCGTTTGCTGCGATACTAGCTAGGAAGTGCAGCGCGCTTAGAAACACTTCATTGTGTTTACGTGCAGCACTAATGACCTGGTTACATTAATTAGTTAAGAGTCAAATATTTGGGACAAGACAGTTGAGTGAACAAAGAGGCACAGTGAGCGTTAGAGCACAAGAACAAAGCAAGCGCTGGTGGGCCGGGGCGCGGGGCCCGCGGACACAAAGACAGGCGCGGCTGGCGGCTTGACCGAGTGGCAACCGGGCCGGCGGCGCTAACGACCCCCTGCACACGCCATCACACAACATTAGCTATGGCGCCGCTACGTGCTAAGATTCAGTTGGAGAGAATTTCTAATCGTGTCTTATTCAGATTCTAGTGCATATTTATCAACCTCGTCGACCACCTGGTGAACTAATGACTTATTCAGGAGAAAATTCGAAGCGGCTGCGGAGATTTAAATGTGGATAGTGTCTTTGGCAGGGTATATACCGGCGTACAATCTGATCATACATGGTGAGCATCCATGTGGTAGTGGTAGGTACCATAACGAGTTATGCTAAGGTGTCGAGTTTACAATGCAGTAATCATTTATTAGTTCGCGCGGCGCACAGCCGCACGCTTGCGCCGTCGCACACACACGCCGGCGCTCAGCTGAACGCAAGTGACAGTGGTCCATAATGTTACATAACTGGTCCAATTGACCCCGATGACGCGGCCGCCGGGGAACATACTACTTTATACATAGCTGCGAAGCTACAAGTTATTGCTATTACTGTATTGTGCTCTGTGACTAATAGTTGCTTTAAGTTCCGCACACGTATGTTTTGACTATCAGCCCAGCTCACCTCCCTGTGGCATTCTCAACATTAGTTAAGAGAGCATTAAAACAGCTCGTGATAAATGAAACGTTGAAGCGTGTTTTCTCATACATGTTTCTGTTTCACTTGCGTCTCTCCTGAACAGAACGCACCGCTCTAACTAATGACACAAGATAAATGTTAGTGTTTAAACAATTCCAAGAGAAATGTTTTAACTGTTGCTTATACTATAATGAACGTTTGTTTTGTTTAAACGAATAGCAAACCGTTCTATTCTGAAACCACAACAAGTTTTTAAAAATAGAAGGGAAAGGTCATCCGCGCAGGTTAGCGGAGTTCAACTTCAAACGGAGTTTATCACGCAACGCGCGCCGGACTGCGACTGTGCGGTGCGAGTGCGACTTATAGCGGTATACGTTATGAACGGAAAAAGTCATCAAAATGATACTCTGGCATGAGGTGGGGCAGCATCCAGGCCTATCGTAGTCTACAACCCAGATAACTCTTGCTATACCTCACCAAATCACGGTCTCCCAATATATATACTAAGAAGTGCCTGTTGATGGAAAAAATAAAAAACTAAACGGAAATACTCAGGTGTGAGAAACGCTGCAACAGACGAGATTGCAATATTAATATCTTAGTGACCGAATTAAATTGAATTGTTACGCGATCGGCTTGTGTCGTTGTTGTTACAGCAGCAATAGACTAGTAGTAACTGGAACTAGTAACACATACAACGGCGGCGCGGCGCGCACACGAGCGACACATAATACAGTTCGAGCGGTTCCAGCGAGCTAAGCTGACGCATTCGTTCAAATTAGCAGCTTTAACCTCAGCGATAAGATAAACAGATTAGGTAGTGGTAACGGATAGCGCTTGCTGTCATCTTAACGCGATCTGAATAGAACAGGATCGTTTATTTCTGAGTACATGGTAAATACATGAAGACCTTAATATTAGACGGAATCACATGTACTACCTTTGCCGGTGTAGAAATATTAAATGAGTATCTAATTTGCAAATTCACATGGTTATAGTTCATGCCACACACCACTGGTGTACATACACCGTATTGACTACACCGGAACAGGCAAAGATTTGGGTGTTATTATTGAATCCAATCTTTCCTGGAGTGCGCAGGTTAACGAGGTCGAAAAGCACATTTTTCTTTTCATTCGTTTAAGTGCCTCCAGGGTCTATTTGCCTTTGAAAACCAAAATCAGTTTAGACCAAACCCTTGTTCAGCCGACTAGCTACTGAGGAGCTATTGAACAAAATTGAGTGACTAACAAATTTATGCACTGGCGTCATATTTTGGGTTTATTTTTGGTTTACAAAATATGACCCCGTCTCTCACTTTCGAAAGGAACTCAAGTGGCTCTTAATCCGTCTTCGCAGGACCACTCGGATTGTCTCCTTTTTAACATCCTACACAATCCGTCTTATCCCTCCTACCTACGTGACCGTTTTTCTTACGTCCTAGTGACGCGCCGTGAAGTTCACACCTCAGATCTCTTCTTAAATCCCCTCTTCATAAATCCAGTTACTACTCCTATTCTTTCTATGTCCATGCAGTAAGGTTGTGGAACTCACTTTTGCCTAGTATCCGAGATATAAAATCTATCTCACTAATTAAAAATCGAGTAAAAGAGCACTATATTTCCTCTCAACTGTGAAAAATATTTATATACAGTATTGTGGCGAGCATGCAGGCGCCACTAATAATTACTAACTTGCTAACTGTCATGTTAAACTTGTAGGGTTTATGTTTTAAAAGTTTAGAATTGATTGATGTTCAAACAATAGATAGGGAGACATCATACAAAAGTCGAGACGTAGTTTTTATACAAAATGTATTTGAAAGTGCTTAATACAATATAATAATAGTTTAAAACTTACCAGAAGCCTTTCATTACGTCATCACAATTGGTGGAGGCGCCGGGTAGTATTTATTTATGATTTCAGATATAGGAGTCTGACAGTTCAAGGAAAAGTACGTCTCCTTATAACTCTCGCAGCAAAAGCAAAGAAATACAGCGAATTAGCTAGCGCGGTAAGCGAGGAATATACGCCTCGAAATATAAAAGCTAAGTGATTTTTTATATTATCTGAATATTGGTAAAAGAAGAGATGACGTTCTCAGGCGTAGACGAAGTGTGCCTCGAAGATTTTATCGCCAATTTCAGGCAGATCGCCAGAAGAAAAAAACGAATGGTTGGAGAGTGATTACGCTCTCATATTAGGCGCATTCCTTCACGGTGCGGCGTATCATTTTTACGTATCGTGATGATATGGACTTCACCACGTTATGCGAAGTATTGAGGAATGAGTTCCCATGCGAATGAATTGTAAACAATGTGCAGCGACTGCAACATTGGAAGCATATGATGTTGAGGAAGAAACCGCAGATTTACTTGGAGAAGGCGGACCATTAAATGTTTTAAATGAAGATGATGATTGTCTTTAAGTCAAGAGTGAATAGGTTACTTCTAGGCAAGCGTGCTCCATCGTCGACCACATCATCGCTTACCATCAGGTGAGATGGTGGTCAAACGCGACCCTATCATTAATAATAAAAAAAGATAATGCTGATTTACGTTCTAGCATGATGATGGACGATCCACAATCTGATGAGTAGAGTGATGACAATGATGACCAGAGTGATGACAACGATGACCAGAGCTGTATTGTAAGCAGCTTAGTCGATGACGAGACAAGATTGGAGTGTACGGATAAAGTCAAAAACCCGGGTGTTTTCCAATCATTGTGTGTTCATCCAGTTTATTTTCATGAAATCAAGATTATTATTTTTTAGAATTACAATGTGATCAGGATGAACAAACGAGCAAAAATTACATCGACAATGATCACGTTTTGGAGGTTAATTGCGAAAATGATAGTAACGAAACTGGACAGAGTTTTTTCTAGAGTAAGGCGGATGATGTGGTCCTGTATAGTGCAAGGGTTGTGGTCCATTCTCTGTTGGTGGCGACGGAATTAGATGAGTTTGATTTTATTTTTCATAACGAATAACCCTGTCGTGCCACATGTCACTTAATAAAAAGCATGGCATCAAAAAAGTCCTTCCACATTAAGTTGAATCGTCGTAACCAAATTAAAAATAAAAAGTGTATGGCAAAAAGGGTATAGTCAGAAGAAAGTCCGTCCGTCACCTTCATAAAATAAAATCTTTTTATTAAATTTTGTGATTATAACTTCTTAAAACAATTATTTTTATTGAAATACAAGTTTTGGAAATTTTATAAAAAGAAATTAAACTTTATTTTTAGGAATTAAATAAGAAAACAAGTAAACGATCATTTCAAGAATTTTGGAAATATTTTGGTTTTTGTTATCATGTCACTGCATTAATTTTGTGAGGTCAGCAGGTCATGAATAATTAATCATTTCTTTTTGTTTCATGTTCGTTGTCAATGAAGGTCTAATGTCTACTTCAAAAAAAGGAGGAGGTTATCAATTCAGTTGCATGTTTTTTTTGTATGTAATTTACCTCAGAACTCCGTCGTTTATGGACCGATTTGCAAACTTTTTTTTCCTCTTAGAGGATATGCTTTCCGATTGACCCCATTTTTTTCAAAATTCAGTTTTGATGATGGGATCTATGATGAATCGAGGGAACTCCTCAAATATTATAGACATAATAATATTAATATCATAAATATTAATATCATATGGTGATTTTGGTATTTTCATCGAGAACTTAAGCATGTACAGTCAAAAAGTAACATTTGATGAAGTGGAACTGATGAAGAAGTCCGGAATGATGAGATATATAGGCCCTCTGGTCAAAAGTGAATCGCAAGTAAAAAGTGTGAAATAAAAAACTTTTTACAAAAAATAATAACCGACTTCACTAAAAAAATCAATAAAAGGATCTAAATAAATTTAATTTCGGAAGTCTATGTTAGTTATGAAACAAACAATATCGAGAAACACCGACTTCCGAAATTAATTTTGATCCTTTTAGTGTTTTTTTTTTTTAGAGAAGTCAGTTATTTTTTTTTTGTAAAAATTTATTCAAAATTAATGTTATTCATTTTAGGGAAACAAGATTTAGTGAGCATTTATCCATTTTGGTAGGCAAAAAAATATAAATACAACACGTACAATTATTGTGATACTTAAAACGTTGTTCTTTGGGCACCTCGGTATAGAGTGAGTTTATTTTATTTGTAGTTATCATATTTTACTTGAAACTTAGTCTTAGGGTATAAAAATTATTTTGGTGAGTATTTAAATAGTACCCTTTTTTTAAACCACTCCGAAGTAGGAGCCCCGCGTGTCGAGCGGGCCTCCGGTAACATTGGAGTTTATCTACTATTTTTAGGTATACTCGTATAATGATTTATCTGGAAATAATTTATTATTTTCCTAGTGATTCATTTTCGTTACCTGAGTCATTTGTTAAGTGAAATATTTATTTGGCTAGGTTATCATCATAGGAATATAAAAAACAGGAAAAGTTGCAACAATTTTTTTGAATATCAAATGAGCATAACATTGCGTATCCCAAACACATATTACTTGTTTATTGTTTTATGTATTTGATTAAATATGATAACCTGTTTTTTTATATTTCTATGTAGGTATGTAACCTAAGGATTATTTTCGACATTCACGCAGGCGCAGCGAGCGACCCGTTCATCATAATCTGCGCTAGTCACCACTACTCTTTTTGTTATATATGTATGTACCTATGCATATTACAAAGTTTAGCAGTTTCGGATAATAAAATAATCGTATTGTTGCAAAAAGAAATTAATTAAAATATCTAATTTGCTAGTGTCAGTTACACGAGAGAGTGATTACCCTGATGACATAGTCCAGCCAAACTGGAGCTAAAATAACTAGTTTCAATCATAACGTAATGTCTAATTAGCAAGCAACCAGAGGTCATCGTCCGCCCCTGCTAGCCCATTTTCGATAGCGGGAACTTCAAAGAGCCTAATACCACGAAACTCAGTTGCGCTCCAGTAGCGCCGCTGTGCTCTATATGTACGTACGTACCTACGTACAGCTACAAATACCAAGGAAGGGGGAAATGAAATTCCGGGAGCAGTGCGGTGCTGGGAGCGAGCGGTTACGTAACACGCGCCAATTGAGACGGCCGCCTGCGCTTATTAACTGCTATCCTCAGAGCACAGAGCTACGTGCCGCCAGACCACGGCAGAACTCGACAACCGTCACCTTTTTAACCAAACAGACGTAATACATTGTCATTGAATATGCCCTAGAATAAAACTTAAGTATCATGTTTTACTACTTCCAGCCTAATGAAGTTTGTACTTCTAAATGATAATTTCCTCGCTAACGTTCGCATTGGCCCACATAACACAGCTAATGAAGTAAACACTCCGCTAATGTGTCCATTAGCTGGGCACACACGGCTGTCCTTCCTATCTCTTTGAACTGCTACCTGCCCGGTACTTGTGACTCGAAAAAATAATAAATTTCTTTATTAGCACCTCACTGGGTTACAAATAAGTGAAACCCTGAAACTGAGCTAGGCTAGTTGCTTGTACTACAATAGCCAGTAATGCTTGCTCACAGAAACTATAAGCATAGAACTGTAAGTTCAGGACTATATCGTATGCAGGGTCAGCCAGAGTAGCCAACAGTTAGCCTTCTGCACCTTGTCGCTGTACGCTGTGAGCGTAGGGTTGAGTGCTCGTGATTGAGAGCAGACGCCGCGCTGATGGATGAACATCAGGTATTACACGCAATCCACCAGTGTACTTAATTCACACGTATTTGTGAGCAAATAGCGTCACAAATGTGATTTATGAGTTAAACAAAATCAGCTAGATCATAATAGGCTAATATATGTATACAACACTATTGTGCAAATAGTTAAAAATAAAGCAAGTAAAAGGCCAAGGACAAGGGATTAGGCCTAAAACGCCCTTTACCAAGAAACCTATAAGGAAATAATGCAACAACTCAAGTATTTACAAACAAAATTATATAGTACTACAAAGACTTGACGATGAGATCTGCTCCCACGATAACAATTTAATTGCTTGTAAACTACTATGACAAGCACGTTAGAGCAGTCATACATTGAGTTGACATGAACAGTTCACGTGGTGAATGACAACACGCAGCCACCTCCGCTCTCCGTGGGGAACTGCAGGAATCAACGCAATTGATGGAAGAAGCGGCCTCGACCAGCAGTTAGAGAATAAACGTAGGGGCCGGGATCCTCCGACAGACGAAACAATTCGCGAGCAAGGTCGCTCACTGATTATATTATCTGAATGGTTGAGTCCCACTGTTCGGCACAATAGATGGCAACACACACGGACCTACCCCGCGGTCGTCGATGGCTTATGTGAAAAATTAGCGCGTAAACAAAACATCCGTTACCGAAATACTGCGCGTTTTAGTCAAACTGCCTCACGCCCACGTGCGGCTGCGTCAGAGGAAACGAGACGTCTTCACATCGCGTGCAATTCTCTCCGTATTTATTTGTACGCTTGACTTCACCGTAAATGTCATTTAAACATTGCAGTAAACGCCCTCGTATGCACATCTAGCAAGTCACAATCACATCTGGCAGACGAGAACGTGCTGCTGCGTCGATGTACACGAAGCTAGTTACTATTTGGGGAACTTACCTAAGACGGCAGCGTCGTACATACACAAGCATACGGTAATGTACTGAATGTAGCGCACTGGCGCTATACGTAGCCTCAATACGTAAACAGTAAAGTGATTTGACATCGTCGACGCTACATTTAATTGAGCCGCGAAATCGTCAAATGTCGTTCATGTCACATAAAATGACGGCTCTCTCAACACTAACACGATGGTATATATTTCCATGCGATTTTTCACGGTTTGATTGGTGGAGCTGCGGCAGGCTGAAGTGATGATGTTCACGTTGATCTTGGCACGCCTTGCGCTTGCGCCACAGTCCAACCTAATTCCGGGGCAATGATTTATGAGTAGACACGTAAAATATCGCATTCTGGATGAAAACTTTACAGCTTGCCTTCAGAACATTCTTAACCGAAACGACGACGCCGGTGTCCGAGAACACTTAGGTAACATAACCTACAATATTAATGTCGTCGCATTATTCGCATTCTTTCTTTTCGACACCTTTAGCAGTTCTCTTATTACAATATAATATCGAGAGGGTTAAGCCGACACTCCAACATTAAACATTCAAGACTAAAGGCCATAATTCGGTAATGTGCCATGTTAAACATTAAAGTGACCATGCACAGTCTTCGATAGGCACAACTTGTTCATTAATCTTAAATCAACCTTAAAAGTACACAAGCACGCGCAGAATAAACATCATCACGTCAGAGTCAACACTAAAAACGGCCAGTCCACTGCATTCGGAAATAACTTGTTGAGTCAGCGCGCGACAGGTCGGCGTGCTTACACGAGTGAGTACATCGGCTGCACTTGACGACCAGTCGACCACCACGTCCACCACGCACTACAACAAGTCCGGGTGTTCCACTCACCTTGACCTTTGGGCTCAAGGCGCGAGCGCGACCCTCCGCGCTTCGCTTATCTCTTCATATTCCTCACGTTCGATAAAGACGAAGTTTTTCTCGAAAAATTACTTCAAGCCGTGACGTGTTCACTTTGTCCTCGACCGATGTTAAATAAACAGCACATAGAAATAATACTCGGAGTATTGAATAAATTATATTTGTGTGTATTTTTGAACATTCAGTGTCTATATTCATTTCTGCGACTCGTTTTTGTTGGACACTTAGTCATGCGCACAAATGCTGACGTCCAAAATTACTGCGCTGATACTAATCACGGTATCATTATCATAATAAAAGCAGCAAAAACAAGGAGACTTCACCGGACAGAACCGTCCGCCCCTCAAAGCAGAACAAATATTGTGAACGAACAAGGACCACATTAACATTCTTAACAGCACATAATTGGTATTCCTATCAAGGATTGTGTGAGTCCATTTTCTTACTGATTATTCAATTCTAATATTTTTTCCATAACACAATAGTATCATCATCATTAACTTCAATTTGTTTGATGACGCATGTAAAGATGTACTTGGAACACCTACACGTAAAGAAAGCGTAAGTACTAATTTGTACTTATATAAATATTAATCATCTGGTGAATCCGTGACACACTAGTAACAGACTAGTAGGAGTAGTAGTGGCAGATGTGTGGAATCACGCAAATGTAAAAAATTTGTGAGTAATATTTTCTCCGTCACACATGAACCGGATTCCTTAACGCCGGAGATCCTTGCCCTTCGAGTTGCTCTATAAATACGTGTAGCTGTTCAAGTGTTAACAAATTTATAGAGCGATTCGATATTATGAACACCTGGTATACATTTACCAAATTTGTTCGTGTAAGTCCATCTGCGGTCAGTACCTCAAATAATTTTCTTCTAGATGAACACTACGACACCTTAAACATTCAGTGGATATCTAACTCAAATCAGGATGTTTGACTACACAACACATCTAGGTGTTATTTACGTGGCCTAGTTTAACATACATATTTATTATCTTCAATCGCAACAAATTAAAATATAATGCGCCTGGAGAGTAAAACAGAAGTGGTTATTGTGATTCTGTGATAAAATATACTTTCCGCTCTAGTGGAGTGGGCCAATATGATAAAATTAAGTAGCAGTAAGTGTTTAAGTCAGCATAAATACTGTTGGCATTACCATAAAGGTAGACAGACAGTCCGACGGTAATCCACTTGACGAGAGTATTATGCGAGTATCGGTCTACCGCTTAAACACGCTGCACCACCAAAGCACAAATAAACCAAAAAAGGCGACATTTTCTATTCCACAATTAGATAAAGTTAATGAAAAGTATCATGAGTGGCAAGCCAGTAATTTCTCGAGCATTAGCACAAATTCTGCAAGGCGGCGGAAATAGTAGGGGAAAACCGAATGCACTGTTCAGGACTGTCTGCTTCTCCAACAGGTCTCCTAATAGCTGGCGGCTGCAGCAAGCTGCAAACAGGTACTGCTGACATTGTGAGATACTCATTTAATAATTCAAAAGCCAAAAATTGCAAAAATATTGGTCCGTAACGCAGTTAGCGGTAAATTGTGAGAGGCTGATTAATTATTAATTAGATAAATAATTTGTCATCGGTGTAATGTAATCCGAAGTGTTTGAAAACAAACGATAGCTACGATGCTTGGAGGTCATCGCCGACAGCGCGCCGGCGCGTGTCGCAAGCGCTGCGGCTTGTGCAATACACTTGACGAAAAACGGTTCAATGTCGCCGCACCACGTTATCACTATACACGCTCATAATCAAGATAAATCAGAACAATCCTAAGAATTGAGAACCGAAATTTCATTTTCCTTAATCAACTATTAAATAAATAATAGTTGAGTTAAAATTCCTACATCACTGATTGATTCCTACATCATTGGCCGTGGGTACCCAAAAATATTAACATGTTCTGTACATTTATTAATAAAGAACAGAGCAATGTATTGGCACGTCATAAGACTAAAAGCAAAGTATTCTCAGCGCGCGTAATATCAAAATTACAGTCTACATAATGCTCGTGCATCGAGTGCTGAATGGAAGCTTCGCTCCTGACTGCCTGTCGCCTGCCGAAGCGAGCGCGGGCAGACGACCTCTCCTGAGCTACACAGACACGTGAATGGAACGCCATTCGATCTATTTTTGCTTTCCAAACAACTTTACGATTACGGCTAGTGCACATGATAACATTCAATGTGATAGTTGCGCTCTTTTTTAAGAAAAATAAATTAATCATTACGGTCTGATTATATACATATAGCGTGTTCCGCAGATCCGGTTGAAAGTGTGATGGATATTGTAAACACGACCCGTCTCTATGATTAGTAGAATTATTCACGGCTCGTGAAATAATAGCCAATTTGCTTGTGATTGCAAGTGCCAATAGTAATTACTGTGTCTTTATCGATCATTACACAGTTTTATTGTTGCTGGATCCATTAAATATACATTGGACGGAATCAAATATAAAACTTGAACTCATTTCAATAATATAATAGATCAGTCACAAAAGGCGCCGTACGATATAAATTCTTTTGAAATTACTCTGGAACTGTACGGAGAACTTTTACAATTACAAACATTAGCTTTTTTCAGCGGTTTCACCCGCGAGAAAGTAGGAAATATATATAACTAATAATATAACCTAGCGAAAGACTTTTTAAAATATAACCTATCGAAAGACTTTTTAAAATCATCCAGTAATTTTTGAATTTATTTATTACAAACCAACATACAAATCTGTATTCTTTTTATTAGTAGATTACGTATTTATTATTATTAGTTCGCTGCCTCGGATCTAAACACGTCAACTTGGTTCTGTACCGTAGAGTACTAAATGATTCCATTGTATGCCTAGTAAGCTCCACAATATTTAAGTAGAGCCACGAGTTCTAAATCATTAGAAGGCTATTTGAAGCGAAGTCACGCGCCGTACCCCAGCACATGGGCAACCCCTTAGCCCGGCCAGCTGTGAACAGACGACGCGTTTGGCTTTATGTGGTGCGCGACAATCATTGGACGCGGAGCATCCGCCGCGTGGCGGGATAAGGCGCTAGGTGCTTGCCTAGCCAACTACTAGTGATTCTAACATACTAAGTTTTTTTTTTTGAGCAGTGGTGCCCGAGTGGTAACGGCCCCGATTTACGAGTAGTAGGTCGCGGGTTCAAACCCAGCCAGGCGCAATACTTTGTGTAATTTATTACATCACCACTGTTCTCAAAACGGTGAAGGAAAACATCGTGAGGAAACCGGCATGTCCGAGAACCAAAAATTTAAAGACATGTGACATTCACCAATCCGTAATGGGCCCGCGTGGTGGATTACGGCCTTTTCCCTCTCCTAGAAAGAAGAGGCCTGAATCCCAACAGTGGGAACATTAAAAGGCTGATTATGCTATGCTATAAGTTTTTTTTTAATTGATATAAACTAGTACTCGACTGCGATCCCGCCTGATGGTAACAGTGACGCAATCGTTGATGGTGAAGTGCACTAGTTTATTAAGAGCCTATTCACTTTAGCCTTGAAGACACCAAAATTATAATCGGATGGGAAGACATCAGCAAGCAAAATGTTTTAATCCTTCGAGATCCGGATCGTAGAGGTTTAACAACGTAAGGGTGAATACTCGCCGTACGTCCGGTTGTCCGATGGTAAAAGGAGATTGCGGAATCAAGTCATGTTATCTTAAAAACACTCTCCCCTACCCTACGTCTGTGCTCCAGGCTTTGCAGATTGTCAATTGTCTTCTAAATGAAGAAAGAACGCATACAGCAAGAGGTATCAGTTTAAAAGATTACTATCTGACTCATCTGTAGTCTCAACATGTCTACTGATAGGGTTACGTTATTATAAATACAATAGAATTTTAATGCCCATATTACAGCGAGCAACCCATATTATGTGATATTTAGCTATTTATTCAACTGCAAGTAAAAACCGTAGTCCAGAAGCGGTTTGAAAACTATTAAATCCATCAGGGATACAGACCGTAATACACAGGCCTTGGTTCATGGAGACACGTACATTCATACAGAAAACAATAATTGTCTGGCTGCGGTCCGAGACCAGTCACAAAAAAAACCCAAGTAAGTACTTCCCGTCTCACCGGCTGTCGTGAGAAACCACTTGCATTTTTTTACTCAATAGAAACTGGATTTATGCACGTATTCAATCAATGATGACGGGAGCTATTTAATTACGAATGGATACAATATTAGTATCAAAGCTGCCTCCCCGTCTCTGGGTCGGGCGCGGTGACTAGGAACACACTGGCATTGTCCTCGGAATTCGTTTCATTATCAAGTTTAATGTGAGTATTAAATAAATCTGTTGAACACAGCGCTGATCTGTGGAAGTGCGCGAGAGTCATGCGTCTGCATGAAGCTCAATGATTCGTATGATAAATATTAACTTTTTTACTATTTAAGATAGTGGTTACATAAAAAGGACCACCGCCTTTGTACCATTCTTCTATTTCCTTCTTCTTTTTTTATCATTATTGTGTGTACATAAATTGTTAAATAAATAAATAAAGGATTATTTATCCCAAAGCATTAATTGAAATTATAGTGAGCCGTTAGTTTCATTATATTGGTTCCTAAGAAGAAAAAATATGTGGGCATGTCATGTTTTCTTTAAACGACGCTCGTCATGTAGACACAGGCAGGTCATAAAGATTGTTATGAAATAGAACAATGAAAATTATTATGTCTGAGTGAGTGCAAGGTCGAGGCGCGAGATCAAAACAGGATCACCGACAGTCGAACTAGCGACATTCCAACAAACGATACCTACACTCTTGTTTACCTCAAATACCTTCAAATTTTTCCACTAGCTAGCGAAATATAACAACCCCTGTATTAACTTCTTTTGAAATCGTGAAATTGGAGCCGTCATCAATACACTTTACAAAATGTATTCAGATCAGCCCGCCTCTCGATCGTGTATCAGCTCAACAAGTGAGACCACTCGCTAACCAGATAGTATGTAATCGCTAACCAACTGGTGTAAACTGTTCCGCTATTAACTGCGCGCTGACGTCACCGACTTAGCACTGAACACTCGATATAGTCCTTCGACACTCGCT
The DNA here is from genome assembly GCA_949316375.1 of Mythimna vitellina. Lineage (NCBI taxonomy): Eukaryota > Metazoa > Arthropoda > Insecta > Lepidoptera > Noctuidae > Mythimna > Mythimna vitellina. The sequence goes on from OX438705.1 coordinate 321,411, forward strand.
ACTTCATTATCAGCTGTTGTAGTCCATAATGCATACTCAAGTCTGAATTCATATCTACTGCTTTGCTTGCAGTTTCCTGAGTTGCAATTCGAACTGGTCGTGCTTATATTTTCTTCTGATTAGTAGATTACTCTCTCAAATACCAATGTAGTACAGTGTCAGCCTCCCATCTAACATTACTTCTTAAATGGTTCGACTCTATGTTCTTATTTTTCGTCTCTTAACCGTGCAGTATCTTTTAATAATCCGGATCGAGCACGAGACGACAAATGACATCATAATGGTTATGAATGTCACCTTGTCGTGAGAAGTGTACCGAGATCATAGCTACACAAACTGGTAGGCTGCTATGCGAAAAACTTAACGCATTGAAATGAACCAGTGAATGTCAATGCCGCTATAGTTAGCGACATTGATAAAGAAATAGTACATCGTTCTAATGACACGTTTGTCAGATCATAATATTACACTTTGCTACGAGTAAACCATCTAATGTACAATTAAATTAATATAAAATTAGTGTACCGTTAGCAATAAAAATGCAAAGTCAACAAAAGATTTTGTGGAAATAATAAATAACTCTACAATACAGCATATAAAAATACCTGGAATTTCTATTCTTCATGCACTGACGATAAAACGATAAATGATCTAGTTATGACATCAGTTGGACAACGATTGTGCAACGCTACAGAAGGACAAATAACGACGGATGTTGTAAACAAGAGTTGTAACATAACGCAAATGTCGAATTGGGACCAAATAATAACATTATGTATGGGGTACTCGGTAGAAACCGATCATTTTTGGAGGCACCGGAGCGCGCGGCGCCGCGGTGCGATGAATAAAATAGTCCGTGATATAACACACGCCCAACATTAACGTCCAACATTGCACACACAACTAACCGTACACATTCACTAGCTCAAACTCAAAAGTACAAAACTCCTGGTTCAGAGTAGACGCAGCCACAAATCATTCTACTACTACAAATTTGTTATTGTAAACTGCTTCAGACGTTTGTGCTAAAATACGCAACGCAGTTTATAACAGTTTGTCAGTCATTGAAGTGGCTACAATTAATTTAAATAAAAACAAAAATCTATAAGCAATAATTTATTTGTAAGTAGACGTTGAAAAATATAAAACAGGTAAGTAACAGTCTTAAAAGACCGGTCAAGGTTACCGATCACACAACCGGTGTCCAAGAACACAATAAACATTCAAACAGAAATAACACTGGATTAGTAAAACGATTGCTATAAGCGGAGGCGGTCGGCAGGTGAAAAGAACCGAGGAAAACGAAAACAGCAAATAATTCATGTACAGGAAACGAACGAGTCGACAAGAAAGCTGTTTCGCTATAAACTGGCCAAATAAGTAGCGGCAGGAACACGGACAGGCAATCAATGGCCCCGGTGCGCGCCGCGGTGGACTCGGGACTCATTTCTCTCTGCTCGACTTTAGAGCGGTAATAATTCATAGAAAGGCAGGCGAATTTGTGACGGCCGGCAAAGACGTTTGTATGCAAAGCGGTAAATCTCACTGAAATCTACGCGATCGCTGACGTGGTCACGCTCCGTGCTGTTTCAACAAAAACACAGAATTTAAAACAGAACGTAAAGGCAAGCAATTGATTGATGTAATGAAATGCATGCTACGAGGTGAGTGAAATGAAACTGAAGTAGGTGCACGTGATGTAATTGTCTTTGACAATGTCATTGCTGACTCCAGTTACTATCTAAAAGCATCAGTGAGTCTCGATGCTATTCTGCAATCGACAGAATTGTAATTTATTAATAATATTAAATAAAATTTTAATACACCTCAGTGATTCTAGAATACAAATAATAATTTAATGAATAAACATTCCGAGAAATCCGTGAAGAGGAGCAAGTGCCAAAATGTCACCACAACCAACACAAGCGTGGCGTGATATTTTAGGAAGACTCAATCTCCAAGAATATAAAGGTAAACGACACGAAGACGACGCTACCGGCAGAATACAAAACAATCTCATACAAACTAAAAAGAGTCCGAAACCAATCAATGAAAGAAGAAAAATCGTTTAATTCAATAAGATATACAAATCAATAGCAGCAGGTAATAACGTGAATAACCAAAGCCATTAAAACGCCCGTGTGAATAAAAGCTAAATCTTTGTTTATTCAAAACCAGTTTCAGCGATTAGCAACGCGGATTAATTTGGACGCGCACATTAACTATTAAATGTGGATGATTGCGCTTGCGACTCAAACCAATGAGTCCTTTAATGAAAATTGTAGAATCTCTATCAGTGAGAGATCTGCAGAGTCAGTCCGTATTATAAATACTGAGTAATCAGCGACAAATATTTGATAAAATGACGTCAATCAAGGTTAAGCACTAATGATGTAACCGCAACAACAATAGACTGGAATTAAAGTGTTCGTTTTTAATAACTAATTCTATTACCGACAGGTTGACGTCTAACGCAGACTGCGCCAAACCTTTGGTCGAGATGACATCATGATAACGTGGCTCAGAGATAAGGCAGGGCCTCCATACAATCTATGTTATGATATAAGTACTATTTATACGCTAACCTCTCTTCGCTTGCTTTTCTCGTTCCTTTTCCTTTTCTCTCGCCTTCTTGTCTCTTTTCTCCCTCTCCTGCTTCTCCTTCTCTAGGCGCTTCATCTCCTTCTTCATTTCTTTCTCGCTCTTCTTCGACTTAGTGTCATCAATTTTCTCGGACAGGATGAAAGTCCCAGTTTGGACCTTCGTGTCCACCTCTTCTTTCGGCCTCATCGCGGTTCACTGCGCGGCACTATCAACTCACACAAGGATAATGTAATTATAGCAACAAAATCCCCTGTAAATGCACTCTCTTAGAATTTATCTTGACGTTTCGTTAGCGTGAAGAATTACAATTCGGCACAGAGCGGGCGCGCAACGGCTGCCGACGCTTTATCGTACACGTAGCTAAGACCGATGCTCGCTATTGGCGAAGCGGTATCGAAATTATCACTGGCACTCTTGAACGATTTCAAAAGCAAAGTGCACGTTGATACGGAGATCGATCGCGAGCGGCGACGTGCGGTGTGGCCGAAACGCGCGAAGCACCGACCGTGACTGAGCGTGCGCGAGCAATGCGCCCCCCTGGCCTCGGCACTGGCAACGCAGGCGCACAGCCGAGCGTCGCGCCGACGCCGCGCCGTGCGCGAGCGACGCGTGCCTCAAACTCTATAAATAAAGCCTCACTTCCTATATGGCATAGAATCAGAAGACAATTTATGGCCGTTGAACCCATGAAAGCATTTCACGGCCGATAATGAGTAACACCAAAAAGCGATTACAATGTTGCTGCTAATGTTTACATTTGCGAGTTTCGGTGCCAATGTCTTAGGCGACAAGTTATGTGAAAAACTAGAAATCTTCAGAATTCTTTGTTCCAATTATTAATCCTCGTTCTAAGGATATCGATAACTACACATAAGTATACTTTATTGTATTTAGGTTCTAGTGGGATAAAATGTGTCAGATCTTACCAAAAAGTAAAATAATTCAAAAATTTAAGCATCGAAGCAGCCGCTCTCTGCAAGGAACCCTTAAAATTTCTCAACGACGCTCCGACAATGCAGTGCCAAACATGGCGCGTTGCCCATTGGCCGATACAAAACACTGAATACAAAAAAAATGTTTTCGAAACTCGACGCAAAATGCGGACAAGGGTCTCAATTTGAAATTGAAATAAAATGCAGGAGACTTGAAAATAACTCTCGTATCAAATCGCAATCACGAATCGATGAAGCTAAATCATTAACACAGCAGCAAGGTCGTGATCGTGATAAGCTAATCCGCGTTTCGGTTATCTTTACAAAATTCCGGTTCCTAAATTACTATCTAATAACAATAAGTATAATTGCATAATCAATCAGTTGCTTCATGGCCACTATAAAACCGAGTCAAGAAGATCATCTCAATAATGCAATCGTCAAAGCATAACCCCAGTCTGGAGCATCGATGCCATTTTGTTAGCTTGTCGGTTTTCTATAGTTTATATCTCGAGGAGTGTGCATCGGAACTGCACAATTTAATTCCACTAAACGAAGGGACATCCCACCTATACGTACAAACATTATCGGACCACATTTATTGTGCGCACAGCTAAAGAGTAGAATTCCCTACCACAGTCAGTTTCCTGATAGCTTCAACTTAGGGGTCTTTAAGTCAAAAGTGGATAGATTACTTCTAGGCAGGCGTGCTCCATCGTCGAGAACATCATCGCTTACCATCACTGGGGACTGGGGTCAAACGCGAGCCTATCATTAAAAAAAAAGCGCGAAATCCTTAGTATGCGTATTAATCTGCACTGATCAAAACTAATAAAGTGCAAATAATTAGAAAGCTTATTTGCTAGAAACAGGAGGGTAATGCATAGGACGTCAGCGAGCTAATTAGCAAACAAGATGCCAATAAAAAGCGTTAGCTTCATCCGCTCCCCGCAGGCGAAGCATGTCGAGCGACAGGCTGACTGAGCACACTGGGCAAGTAGGTACCACAGAACCGAAACCACAGCCCGGCGAGAAAGCGGCCCGGCCGTATAAAACCTTCACAGATTGGGGAAATGCTGCAAAGAAACAAAAGATTAATCACTGCGAAACTAACTGTACGCCGGAACGACACCGACCTAAGCATAATAAAAGGCAAAATAGATGATTATGCATCGTGGCAGAACATCTCACCGAGTTTCTTAATTTAATTTTGGCACAACGAGATCGACAATAAAGTTTTTACAAAAAAAAAAAACCGAATTCGGTGTTAAATAAGAAACAAACAATACCGAAAAACACCGACTTCCGAAATTAAAGTCATTTGGTTTCTATTAGTGTTTTTTTTAGTGAAATCGGTAATTTTTTTTTTTAAGTTTTTTATTCACATTTTTTTGTTGCGATTCACTTAAAAACAGAGTGCCTATTTTTCATGACAATTCTAATTAACCCAAACACCGCTAGGTTACATTGTTTTATTATGAAGTTCCTGTGTCTACCTTCCACCTTCCGGCTCTAACATCAGATCAGTTTGATAGTAACTTACAGCCAAAGTGTAACTCATGACAATTCTAATAAGCCTAAACACGGCTAGGATACATTGATTAATTACGGAGTTCCAGTGCCTACCTTCCGGCTCCATCATCATCATCAGATCACTTCGATGATACTTTAAAAGAGTAACCATGGAGTTTTTTGCCGGTTCATCTCCATAGGAAACGACCAATTTGGAACCGTGCACTAGCTTCTGACGTTTTATAAGTGCCCATGTAGGCCTGTGTGAAATAAAAAACTTTGACTTTTGACTTTTTATACCTTTTTCAACGTAACTATTCAGAGCCATTCATTTATTTGTATTGTCATAGTCGCTTAACTATCTTCATTGTGATATCTATGTGAGTATGAAGATCCGTTGACCATTTTTGGTCTTCTTCGTCAGTTCCACTTCATGAAATGTTACGTCTTGACTATGAATGCTTAAGTTCTCGATGAAAATACCAAAATCACTATATGGTTGCTTATAATTTTAGAGGAATTCTCTCGATTCCACACGGACCACATCATCAGAACTAGATTTTGAAAAAAAATGGGCCCAATCCGGAAGCATACCCTTTAAGAGTAAAAAATATTTTTTTTGAAATCGGTCCATAAACGACGGAGTTCTGAGGTAACAAACATAAAAAATAAAAAACAACCGAATTGATAACCTCCTCCTTTTTTTTGAAGTCGATTAAAAAGTATATTAATCCAAGGATCAGCGCGTCTTGTTATGCAAGGTACGTAAAATAAGAATCGGCTAGAGAACCTTCCAATTACGACGGTATCGCTGAGCGAAGCTTCTGTCATTGTTAACAAAAGACCTAAAACAAATTGGCGCAGTGATCGGTATCCGATGTCACCATGATGTGACCTCAGCTATGCTCAGAATAACTAGAGCCAAATTAGGAGATACGTTGATATTAAGAAAAAGGCTTACAAAGGGAGAAAAGAGCCTTAATTATTATTCTTTAATCCATGAAAAACCATGCGCCTTGAAGTTGCAAATTTCACATTTTCGTCATAACATAATTATTGTCGAATAAATCACTGTATTTTCATATCTATTAAATCGGTGACCATACAGTGACTACAGTAAAGTATCGCGTAAAGTAATGCGTAAAAGCTTTGCTCGCGTATTGCCCCGCGTCAGCGCCGCAGCGCCGCGCCGCCCGGCTGCACTGCTAAGTAGGCGTGTGTAACTCTTTACTGAACCGACTCACTGTTCCGAAACATTTTAGTGTTCCAAAAGATTGGAACACCAGTAATGTTTCAAATGCATCATTTGGAACAATTGGAACACTTAAACACTCTTTAAGTGATCTGCAATCTTTTTAAACGTAAATAGTGTAAATATAATTAATGACCTGAACTAAAAACAACTGCTTTAAATTATTCTCAAATCAACATTCAATTAAATAAAACTGTTAGTGTACCTATATGACGCAACGTAACAGATCACGATTCATAAGAGTCAGTGTCTATGTTTGTATCTTTTGAGCCGTTGTTCCAAATCTTCTGTTTGTATCTTGTGAGCCGATGTTTCAAATGTTCCGTTTGTATCTTTTGAGCCGATGTTCCAAATGTTTCGTTTGTATCTTGTGAGCCGATGTTCCAAAAATTCCGTTTGTATCTTTTAAGCTGTTGTTCCAAATCTTCTGTTTGTATCTTGTGAGTCGATGTTTCAAATGTTCCGTTTGTATCTTTTGAGCCGATGTTCCAAATGTTTCGTTTGTATCTTGTGAGCCGATGTTCCAAAAATTCCGTTTGTATCTTTTAAGCCGATGTTCCAAATGTTCCGTTTGTGTCTTGTGAGCCAATGTTTCAAATGTTTCATTTGTATCTTTTGAGCCGATGTTCCAAATGATACATATCACTGTTTCGGAACATTTCAGTGATTCAGATGAAAATGTTCCAACCGCAAAGATGACACACTTTTCCCACGCCAACTGCTTAGGAATGATATTATCTTCACATAACGCATACCCGTCCCACTACCCACCGCAAACGTGATTAACTCCGATCACCTTTGACGATAATGCGCCGATAACATTCGCAAACACGCAGCTCTATAAAATGGAGAGATAATGTTCAAAGGAATGGCCGAAAGTAATTTGCACAAACGTGGTGCAAATCGTTTTACTGTTGACTCTCGTCATTTAATGACGGAACTTCTGCTCCCAACACTCGACGACGTCGTCCATTGGATCGCACGTTTGAATTCACTTGAGTACGTACTCCATTGACTGTCTATTCCGTGTCGCCGAAGGAGGCCGTTAGACCGCGAGAGAGCGTTCAGCTCAGACCTTAGATTAAGCGTGTAATTAAGTCTGACTAAGGAAAGTTCCTTTCCGGATAAGCTTGATAGATACTTTATAGTGGCTTAGCGAAGCTAGACCCACTTTAACAGAAAGTTAGTTATTAAACATTGAATTACTACTGGGAAATTGGAACCGAATCAAGCGCGTAATTGGGAATTTCCATTAAATTGTTTTTAAAGACGCTTCATAACCAAAGATCATCAGGAAATAACCGTTACTTTCAGTGATGTACGATATTGCCTACACGCAAAACGATAACTAATTATAACTTTTCTGCGAGATATAATATCTAGCTCGCCTCATAAGAGTCCATCTTAGAACATCACTCTATTAAGTTCGGGTCGCAAGCTATCAGATCGAGCAGAGCCGCGACCGTGTCGGAGTGTGTGCGAGAACCGCTGACGAGCCGGCTATAAAGTAGGTGCAACTTATGTCTGAGAGGCTCGGCACGAACAGCTCTGAGCAGGCTTGCCTGCGTTCATTATCGTAAGCTAGATCCCATTGCCTCACAAATTGTTCCATTGTAGCCGTTTCTGAAAGTCAGAATTAAAACTTCGATTGCGTTTTGGTATAAAATAATTGTCTTAATCACGTCTTGAAAATGTCAGATCACGAATTCACGCTATAACATCGTGATTTTAGTTTGCTTTATTAAAAGACAGTTTATTTATACATCTAGATGTCTCGATTGTCGATTGTGGACACAGGCATGGATAAAATTATCTATGCTTGTGTCTACCGTTCGCACAGTGGTGATCAGGAGGCGACCAGGCTCAAACAGTACCTCAGTGAGGCGGAGGATGCGGCTCAACAGAGGTACCCTTACGCATAATTGGTGTTACTGGGGGATTTTAATGCCCACCATTAGGAGTGGCTCTTCCAATACCGGTGCACAGACCATGCTGGTAGAGAGAAGCGAAAGCTTGTGCTAGTTTTAATCAATCGCTTAGACCTTCTGCTGACAACAGATCCAGACCGCTATTCAGTGTCGATATCATCACCGTTAGGTAGTTCCGACCACTCTCTGGTGAAATCTGTATCAGTCTAGTCTTCGCCCGATCCCTACCCTAGAGGCACCAGGCGGGTTTGGCGATATAGGTCAGCAGATTGTGATGGCATGCGATCTTTCTTCGTTGTTATCCTTGACAGCCTACTTGCTTTTCTTCAGATGATCCATCGTCATGCGCAAATGCTGTGACGGATGCGTTGCGGCGGAGGATGGAGTACTACATTTCATTGTCCGACGTAACAATGTCTGGCCAAGCTCGCCCTTGGTTTGGTGCGAAGTGTGATCGCGCTAACGCGCTTAATCACGCGGCATACTCAGCATGCATCGACGCTCGCATGCATAAGGTGAATGACGTGAGTCAGAAGAAGAGAGTCTTCAACAGAGCTGTCCACTCTTGCAAGAAGATAATGCGGGGGTCTCGTTTCGACCACATTAGTCGCATCGGAAACAAAGTCGCCTCATACCCTACAGATATAGTGAGGCGTTTTGGCCCCTGGCTAAGTCGGTTGAATCGAACTTATGCCGTGCCTCACTACCGCAACTACTAAAACCCGACGGGTCACTCGCCCACATCAATGAGGAGAAAGCAAATTTGTTTGCTTCTCTCTTCGCGGAATCTTCGCGTCTAGATCCTAATGACGCACGGCCCCCTGCTTATCCTGATGGTTGCGAAGCGAGTATGTCGGATATTCGCATCCATCACGAGGATGTCAGTAGGGTGCTGCGTATCCTTGACGTGAACAAGGCTGGGGGTCCAGACGGGATACTGGCAATTGTTTTAAGAACGTGTGCGCCTGAACTGTCTCCGATTCTGACACGCCTATTTAGGTTTTCATTTAAGGCTGGAAAAGTGCCGATTGCATGGAAGCAAGCTAACGTACAGTCCGTGCCCAAGAATGGTAGTCGGGCTGACCCAGATAACTACAGACCAATCTCAGTAACGTCCATTCTCTGTAAGCTCTAGCCTTAGAGACACCCAAATTATAATCGGGTGGGAAGACCTCATCAGGCGAATTGTTCCAGTCCTTCGATGTATGCGGTATAAATGACGACGCGAAACGCTTAGTCCGGACCGTAGAGGTTTCAATAACGTAAGGATGGATACTCGCCATTCGTCTGGTTGTCCGATGGTAGAAATGAGATGGCGGAATTAATCATGCAATTCCCGCGCACACTCTCCAAAATGCAACCTTTAAAACACACTTCCTAAGTGACCAGACCATCCGAGTGGTCATCGATGGCTACTCGTCTAGTCAAATGGCCATTAATGCCGGGGTTCCTCAGGGGTCAGTGTCTCGGTCAGGGTCTCAGCAATATTGTTCTTGCTGCCCATAAACGATCTGCTTGAGCCCGGCGGTACCCTTAGATATGCACACGACAGCACTACTGCTGAGAATTACAGATCAGTCTCTCCGAGTGGCTATGATTGAGCACTTGAACGTGTCCTTGGACGCATTCTCTCAATGGGGCGATGCCAATTTGGTCAGGTTCAATGCTAAAACCGAGGCGTGTCTATTTTCCGCTAAAAGGACCTAATTCACCCCTGATCCAACTTTCTGAGGTGTAACCGTGCCGGTAACCGACCATCTTGATCTGCTTGGTGTTAACGTTGACGTCAACTCTGAACTTTGGACCATACATCAAAGCAAAGGCTCAACTGGCTACAAAAATGGTGGGAATCCTCGCAAAGGTCAGACAGTACTTTACGCCGGAACAGCTGCACAAACTTTATCAAGCGCAAGTTCGCTCGTGTATGGAGTACTGATCTCATCTTTGGGACAGATCTGCTGGATACCAGCTTGAATGTAAGTCGGAATTGCATAGCCTAATTCCGCCTACCCTGTTCCATCATCGGACCACAGGAGTACGGCGATGCGCCACCGGTATATGTTGGACATCCCACCTATACGCTCATAACATTTTGGGAACACATTCATGCGTTCCCTGCTTTAGTCTGATCTGGAATGTTTAAGCCAAAAGTTACAAAAGCCAAAAGTTGCCAAAGGTTACTTCTAGGTAAGCGCGCTTCATCGCCGAACGCATCGTCGCTTTCCATCGGATGATATAACGATCAAACACAAACCTATCAAAATTTAAAAAAATATTGTCACTGAATAATGTGTATGGGCCTTTGCCTTTGGTGCGGCATAGACAATACTGCGAGTTGTTCTCGTAAGTTAAGGTTGGTTACTAAGAGTAGTTGAGGTTTCAGGACTCTATTAACTAGGTGTAAAGTTTCTAGAAAGTGTAGGTATGCCAATCGAATTGATATGTGGTTGTAAAGGTGTGTCGGCGGCGTCGCGCCGCGCTATATACGGTCCGTTTCCGGGAGCGGCGACCTGCGTCCCGGGACATTTTGCCGAAGACACTCCGCACACGTGCCTACACAAAACTATCAACTGTTACACCGCAGCACCGACAGGTTGCAACACTATCAAATACTCGACTGTCGCGACATGGGACTAGGGAATCCAATCACGCAAGCGCAGAATCTCGTACCATTTTTGCACAATCAGAATTGCGGGATTACGCACGAATATTTTTTTATACCAAAAATGAGCTCAGGCAATGCGTCGTTTCTATTATTTATTAGTCCCAGCCAGGGACCATTTTGGTTACCCATTGAAAGGGTTTTTGATAGGGTTTTGACAAAGTGTTGTTTTAAAACCCATTTCATATTGGTTACACTTATTTACGAAAACCCTCATCAATGGATAACCTCTTCCAAACCCTTTCGATTTGTTTACCTGTTTATTCAAAAACCCATTCTTGGTGGTTTATACTTTTTAACGGTAACACGTTTTGAACGGGTTACCCCTTCAACGACTGTAACAGAGTTACCCATTCGGACTACAAATATTGTAATTTTATCTCTCGTGCCTTACTTTAAAGTACTAAACTGCATGCATTCGGCAGGTACGCGTCAAGTCGCAACACGCAATCTAGGACCTAGCAACTCCACAGTCCATACACATTCGATTATTTTATGGTTAATATTTGCAGTGATTTTAAAGTTAAATGTTTTTTTTTCTGGAATAGTCGGGATTGTTTCATGTATAATCTTGTCTTTTTTACGGAATCATAAATGTCATTCGATCACCATTCACTCATCATTTAGTGCCCGAAGGGAAGATCAAAATCTATTCTTCCACTCCAACATAATTTAAAATGATTTTATTTAAAACCCTTTGATTACCCCAACAAACCCTTTCAAAGGGTTATCTGCTTCAATTGGAACCGGTAACATCTTGAACTAGTTAACTTATTTATAGGGTTACCCTAACGTTAGTGTTATGAAAGGGCTATCACTACGAAGAGGTAACATTTTCCGTTACTGTAGGCATACAATCTGTAAAATCTGTCTGTCTGTCTGTCTTTTGAAAGAATTAACTTATATTCGGGGTTGTACGGTCCCTGGTCCCAGCACAATTTCATTAGTAGGATTTTTTCATTGGGTGGGAAAATCATCTTATGACAAATCTCGCTCTTAGATTAGTAGGTAACTGATTTTACAACTCTCCTTGAAACTCATGACTTTTCTATAGAATAGATATGTATGGAAATAATTTTGTTTTCAATATGAACACAAAAACCGAATATTTGATACCTATGTTCTGTCTCAGTTTCAGCCAAAAGCGAAACTTTTGAGACGGGTTAAAAATCGATCGTTTCCTGGAGTTATGACTAACCCTTTTTTTAGGTGGGAAATCATCCAATGACTTCTCTCCATACTGGGCGGAGCGGGAGTACAAAGTACGAGTGTACTTTATGTTTTAATTATTAAAATTAATTTGATTGATTTATGGATTGCCACATTTCTGGTGCTCCAGATCTTCTCCATAGATACGATGACTACTTAAAACATACTGTACTGGTACTGGTCGGTTAATTTATTTATTTATTAGAACTTCATGCAACACAAAAGTACAACGGCGGCCTTAATGCCTTAGACATTCTCTACCAGTCAACGTAGGGCGGTGAACAAAAAAATATGGCAGGTGCATAAAAATATAAAAGATTATTAAGAAAACAAGTATTTAAAAGTATGTATCGGTCTTCCTGTCCAACTACAATTTAGGTGTATTCAAGGCTAGAGTGAATAGGCTTTTATAAACTAGTGCGCCTCACCATCAATGATTGCATCTCTGCTTACCATCAGGTGGGATCGCAGTCAAGCACTGGTTTATGTCATTTAAAAAAAATTCATACAGACTGGTGGCCGACCTGATCTCGAGAGGAAGCGCATTCTACAGAAGTATGGACTGTATACGAAAGGAAGAATGAACAAAATTAGAAGTATGAGAAGGACAAAGCAGTAGAAGATTATTAGAAGAATGCAGATTCTTAGCATGAGAAAAACATAGATATTTCAAAGTCAAAGTCAAAGATTTTTATTTCACATAGGCCTACATGGGCACTTATAAAACGTCAGAAGCTAGTGCACGGTTCCAAATTGGTCGTTTCCTATGGAGAAGAACCGGCAAGAAACTCCATGGTTACTCTTTTAAAAAAGAATTTGTTGATACAATACCTTCTGTTTACAATATATTGAATTTATTATGTAAGGACAGTGTAGACTGGTCAATAAAGTACAATAAAAATAATCATAATAAAAAGAAACCTAAGAATTCGCGGAGTCTACAGTGTTCTCACATTCACATTTCAAAAAAGAGGCTATACAAACAAAAGCAAGCAAAATAAATAATTACAATTATTAATAAACAATATGTCAACAATATAAATAATAATAAATAAATAAAAAATAAAAAATATTGCAAAAGCAATGTATATATTACAACAAATGTGGAGCAGTCAATAGATAAATTTACAAAATATTATGAGCTACCAGGGGGCCACATGTGCAGAAGCAGTCATTGCCAAACAAGCGTGTCTTCGACATAGTCTTTAACCTTATAATACGCTTTTTTAGTTAGGACACGCTTAATATGGGTTTTGAACTTTCCTTCGCTAAGTTCAGTCACCACTTTTGGCAGCTTATTATAAAAGCGCATTTAAAGTGTGATATAAGATAAGAAGAAGGGGTGGGAGAGTTGAGCAGAGAGTAAAGAGTAGTCAGAGCGCGCAGACTCCTTCTCTGGCGAATGGGCATCCATTTGAGCTCAGATCTGTAGCTCCAAATATAGTCATATTTTCACAAATTATATATGAACCGAATACAGTTGTTAAGGAGCCTGTCTGTGTGTGTTTAATATACTTTTAAGAAATTAATGGGTGATTGCTTTAAGTTTTACTAATTTTTAACAAAGTTTCCTATAAATCTTGTTTCGTTTCATAAGGACTTAAAAAATGAGCCTTCAATCCAGATGCACTACTTAAAACATAAAAATCTCGATTCTGCATCTCTGCGGGATCTCGTTCTTTATTGCACAGAGGTCCCTATTGAAACCTTTGTGCTGGTAAACGCATAGACAGATGGCCGTGTCTGACATTGTTAAGTTAGAACACACCGCGATTGAAAATCAAGGTGCCGTCTGTCAGGACCGCTTTAAAGTTTAATGTATCGTTGCTGGGTAGCTGGGTAACTTTCGCAAAATGATGGTCTCCTTCACGCTCGATATCTCGGTGACAACGAGAGATTTTGCTCGTGAAAATTAACAATTAATTGAAACTCGACCAATAAATAAACTAATTAAAATCGAACATGAACCGAAACCAGTCGGACTCGATCCTCTCAATAACTGTAATACGACCACTAGCCTTGATTCGGCACTGGCACATTCATAGGCAAGTTTCTACTGATATTGTACAGCGACTGCGAGCACAGCACGCGTTGAATGTTACGCACTGATGAGTTACCATCCGACGTGATTCCACGCACTCGTCGGTACAGAGGGCGCAGGTTATCTTATCAAGAAGCATTTTATGTTTGTAACTGATTGCCAAACAACCAATCATATAACTTTTGTAAAAACATAATGGATCGTATGCGACCTATATAATTACATTAAGGCCCTAGTGCCCGAGTAGTGCCATCAAATGAAACAGTGACTTTCTGAAGCCTACTCCTCGGTAACAACTACCTAGTACGTTTTAATTCGCACGTATTAACCTTTATACGTATTAAACTTTATATGGGGCGTAACTTTTTTTTTTTTCCTTGGGCGGAGCGGGTGATAGTGTCCGACTTTTACTGACTAAAAACCCACTCCTGTTTCTCCGTTGCCTTTCATACCAGGGCCGAGTTTTCCTTTCATAATCAGAGGCTTAGCCCGAGTAGGCTTCGACCCTGCTGGGCCCCTACGATTGCTGACATCTCCTTAAGGCGCGCGTGGAACACTACGCGCCATCGACGACTTGGGCTCGGAATCCCGGCGGTTGGGGCGCGGAGGCCATTGCCTCGCGCGTGCACGTGCGGCCTCCTCCTTTGCTAGCATTACTGCTTCGCAGAAGGAGGCGACCGCCTGCCACTCGTTCACTGCTGCCGCCCCCACGGGGACACGGCGGTGCTCTGCCCAGGCGGGGCACACCTCTACCGTATGCTCCAGTGTGTCCTCCGAGTGATCCACGCAATGGTGACACCCGGGCGTTTCTTCCACACGAATCCGGTGCAGGAACCTCAGGAAATTACCATATCCGGTGAGGACCTGCGTCATGCGGAAGGTAGGGACGCCGTGTTGCCTTTTCAGCAGTGGCTGGACGCCATAATTATGGCGTGCCCAGCACTGGGTTTCGATAGTCGGTGTCGCCATTCCATCATGAAATCCCGCCAGAACTCTGTTCGCCTTGCCACGACTTGTTGCGGCAGCGGAGTTTCGCCCCAGCGTTTCATCTCCACGCGCAGATCGTGCATGCGTGCAAGGACTGTTGTCTCCAGATCCCACGGTGGCGGCAGGCCAGCAAGGAAGCTCGCCGCTTCGCGAAAATTAGACATTACACAACAGTATCGCTTGAAGATCAAAGGACAGAGACAGCAGATTGGTACGTTAACACTTGCTCAGTCTTAGAAAAAGTCCTCGAACTAATGTTGAGTATTAAACACATCCACCATGATAACGCAACCTCACATTTCGCTAAGGTAACAGAAGCCTATTTGAAGGCTTCAAATATGGAACTGATGATGCATCTGCCTTACAGCCCGGACCTCGCACCCTGCGACTTCTATTTGTTTCCAAAAATCAAAGAAAAACTTAGAGGAACATTTTACGAGCCCTGAATCAGCGGTTAATGCGTTCCATAGTCATTAAAAAGGTTTTAAAGAAGACTGGTCCAACTGTCTTGTACAATGGTTTCAGCGATTGCAAAAATGCATTAATTGCGAGGGATTGTACTTTGAAAAACAATAAATGTATCGTAAGTCTTATTTATCAGAATCCAGAAACTTCCGGTAAGCTCCAAACACTTTGAAAAAAAAAAAAAACCTATAGATTCTTTACGGAGTCTTTACTTACCTATCTTATATAGTTAGTATAGTAGTAGTAGTATAGTTTTTGTACGAGGCATGCCTTTTTATGTTTTGTCGTTTGAAGAAAAAAACAACTAGAACCTTATAGTACTTTTTATTGTTTTTCAAAGTATTCACCACGTAGCTTAATACACTTTTCCATTGGCTCAAACCAGTTATTATAACATTTATTTCACTCTAAAGGGGGGGTGTTCAAAATGGCTGACTTGAAAACGTCGACTGCTTCTTCACCGGACTGGAACCTTAAACCACGAAGACTTTTCTTAATTTTAGGAAATGTAAAGAAATCATTAGGGCTTAGGTCAGGACTGTATGGAGGATGGTCAAGAATTTCTACTTTTTCCCGCTTCAAATACTCAATCATATGACGAGCGCTGTGTGAGCTTGCGTTGTCGTGGTGCAGGATGATGTGTCGCTTTGAGTTAGATTTTCGAAGTTCGGCGATGACTTGTGGTAAACAAACTGTGGTATACCACTCTGCGTTAACCGTTCTACGATCTTCAAGTGCAATAGTCGCAACATGGTCGGTTTTTCCAACGAACGTGGCCACCATCTTCTTTGAAGTGCTTAGAGAACGAACAACTTTAGTCGGCTTTGGCTCGTCTTGAAAGAACCAGATTGTAGATTCTTGTTTGGAATCAGGATCGTAGGCATAGATCCAAGATTCGTCACCACTGATGATGTCGTAGACGTGATTTGATTCTCCTCGGTTGAACCTTTGCAAAGTTTTCTTACACCATCTGACGCGGGCGGCGGCGGCCCGTTATAAAATTATAAAACTTAGAGAAAAAAAAAACATCTATTATCAATACTTACAATATACAAATATATACATATATCCTACTCTAATCTACCTTATAACATAAAATAAACAATAACATTTTCGCGAATTCACTCGAATTACACGTATAAGTTTCTCCATACAAACTTCAGACTCCCTTTTCATCCCCTTAAGGGCTAAATTTTGAAAAATCCTGTCGTAGAGCTCGCCTAAGTCATAAAAGGAAGCGTGCGTTGTGAAAAATTACACGCTCGTAGCCGCAATAGTTTCGGCTTTCATCAACATATGATTTTTTGCGAACAATACTAATGTCTAAAGAAAATATTTGACATTATATTTTTTCGCTTGTTTTCCCTACTCCTTTCAAACGGCTTTGATCTTTAGAAATATGTTTAAACAAAAAAATAGCTATATCAATCAATATTTCGCAAAGAAAATGATTTGAAGGTCAGCGGGGCTCTACGCCGGCGCAGGTGGCTGTACGAGTTTGTATGCATTTAACTATGGCCAGATGTTCAAGGGACTATACGCCTGAAGCGTTCGTGTATTTCACTTATCTAATACATAACATTGTTCGTGACTCTCGTTAATTCGTGTGTCGGTGCCATTAAGTGCTCTCAAATGTCATGTATGTAGGCAGTTATTGTTGCTCGTTATTTCATAATGTCTCGTGTACCTAGCTATCCTAATTCTAGTTTTGCTGGCTAGAGTGGGCGAGGCGCCCATAAAGCATTCAATACATACATTTGACTAGATTCGTGTGCAATAAAGACATTACGTATCTACTAGAACTACGACCACCGCTCTAGCTAGTGGACTTAAAGAAAGGTCTGATCCAAACAGGAACAATAGAACCTGCGACACGGCTGTGATCAAGTTAGTTAGAATATTTAATAGAAATCAAAACCTAACAGACTCTCTCACACCCTGCCTCGCTAATATATTCTATCCTTCTTTATGAATCTTTAGACTTTTAGAGGATTAGAAATGTAGGAATATGGTTCTTAAGGAGATGTCACAGGAGTGCAAAGCTTATGTGTGACTATTTCCTCTAAGCCTTTTTGGATTGCGCAAGCAGCTTGTGAAGGTAACGTTACATGTAATGCTGTGAATAAATGTAAGTGTTATTGGGCAGTCACGTTCGGTTTCCTCTTACCTTTCGAGCGCCACTCGGTTACATGTTACATTGTGTAATCCGTAGACTGTGCTGTGGACACTCAACCATGCGCCGCGGCTCAATTTTGCATTATTATATTACAATCTTTTCTTGTAATTTATTTTACCATCGTCTTCAGTAATGTCTGCACTAAAATTCTGTATTATTGTTTTGCTACGGCATCTCAAAGCACCATTATAAAGATACTGATATAGCCAGTGATTCGTATAAATATGTTATGTTTTGCTGAAGTCATTTCTACTTCGCTCCTGAAATCAGTCTTAAACACGAACTGTCGTCTTTTTGGAGGTATGCGGAACTGTGTAAAGTCCCGTAAACCTCCGTTGAAAAAGGAAGATTCTTCGACCAGAGGATGTTATGTCTGGTGAGCAACTGCCCGATAGATAATTTTGTGTTGTTCTATGTTCCACAATCGCGCGGAGAACTTTAATTGCGGATTAGTTCTTATGTGCCGCCATAGATGTCGCTACATCTTCACCAACATCCATTCCTCCTCTCGCACAATAAATATTTTCCCAACACCATTTAGGTAGTTCCCTTGCAAAAACTCAAAACCAACAGCAGGATACTAATCCGTTCTCATTTGATTGTTACAGCATAAAGCTATACGCTCAATACTCATAGTAAGCCAACAACAGTGGCACAAGCTTTACGTAAACGTGTGGTGTGGCTCGCCTTCACCTACTTATTGAAATTCGTAATTAAGCAGCGTCTGACTCATCGCAACATTATGGGCCATAAATCCTCGTCCACCGTCCACACGTAAACCTGATCGTGGCTCTAACGACACGATGAGACCGGTGCGGCGCGGCGCGATGGCGGAAGAAAGCAAAAGTGTTCAATTAAACGTTACGCTACGCACACGCTGAGCTCGTCATACCACAGATAAACTCGTTTCTCTCATTTGTTATGATGGAATATTGCAAAAATTTGACTCAATATTTGCCTCGGACCATAATTTTTTATGTACGAGTATATGTAATAACCTTAACAAGTTTAATTTGTCCAATCTACTCTGCTCTCAGACAGTGTACACGGCTATGTGAAATTTTGTGCACCGCTTCTACGTAAGTGGTGCGCAAAATGTATAAATTGTACTACGTATTGAAAATTTGAAATGCACCAAACAACGGGCGAGTCAACGAGAAGGTGCTTTAAGTTCGGCGCCCGCGGCCTGTTGCCGCACGCACATGAACAGAAACCGCCTCTAGTGAACACACAGGCATTATGTCGGATGACGCCGATTTAGAGAGGCGATGTAGAGCATTAGCTGTCAGGTGTAACATGCTGACCCGCAGGTTCACACGGTGTACGCGTGTTAAATTATCGCTGTTCAGGGCCTACTGCCAGTCGCTGTACACGTTTTCCCGGGGTGTCAGTTTTGCACAGGACTCGAACAATGCTCTACGAGTCTAATAATTAATAACACGTTCCGGGTAAAGCTAGGATTGCCGCACTTACGGCGATGGGGTTATTAGGATACTACGTTTAGATATTGACTGGAGAGGAGGGACCACTCCGGATAACACGAAGACAGCCACAAACACCAGAAATTGTGAGCACAAGATCAACAGCAGCTGTTAACTATTGAATTACACTCCGTGAACTCTCAGAACCTGTCACTGTTAGTTCTTTAGTGTTTATTTGGTCTCAAGAAATCAAACGGACCTGATTAGGTTCTAGGCTTGATTTTTATCACACCTAAAACTTCTCAATAATTTCCTTTTTGGTGCGCAAACGTTGGATGACCGCACATGGACTGGATCTCCTGTAGCACTCTCTATCTGGCGCAGTTATCTTCCAGGGAACTAAACTCAGCCGCACTCGTCACCTAACCATTGCTTAGTCTTTGTTTCTATACTGTATTTTGCATCTATTACTAAACTGTTGTTATCTATATTCAACAATGCAGGTCGTTCACTCGTGTCGTTTTGTCTCGTCTAGGTGGCTTTCATTCTATTTTGTATTATTTGAAAGGCACTCACGCGATCTAGACCTTTCGGTTTTTTGATGGCACTCGTCACGGACCAAAAATCGATCCATGTTTCAATGATGCTCTACTATTTCGGTCTCAGGTGAAAACTATGAAGAAAATATTCAATTATCTGCGATAATTTATTTTGATGATTATCTAAGATATGATTCTCCCTTATATGAAAATAATCAAATTCTATTTCAGGTAGCGTTTAAGTTTTTGAAGGGTCTTAAATGTAATTGGTACCTACCAATTTAGTTTTAGTTGGAAGCTGAGTGATGAGGAAACGACTAGCTAACACAATATCTAGGTAATACGGAGGAGATGCGAGAACCTGCGATATGAACTGATAAAGTAGATCTCGGTTTTCAGCGCGTAACACAATAGCTGAGGTTATGGTGAGGTGGACACACTTTCTCAAGTTTTAAGAAAATGCGGCGCAGGCCGTGAACCTGTAAGTGAATAGTTTCGCAGCTAAACGTTAACACACATTCATGGTTCAATTAATTGAATAGACATGCCTTGACGCCTTCCACACATATATCTTTTATTTTTTCTATGACATGACTACATGTTAGTTGCCAAAGGGAATTTTTTAAAATTTTGAGACACAGTGGTATGTTCCACAAGGTGGACCGATGACCTGGTGAGGGTCGCGCGAATCCGATGGATGCGAGACGCACAGGTCCGGTCATTATGGCGACACTTGGGGAGGCATATGTCCAACAGTGGACGTCTATCGGTTGAAATGATGATGATGATGATATCCTACGGCGAAGTAACCTTTAGTGTCGAGTCTTTTAACGAGATCATCTCCAACTAAGTTCCATAGTAAAGGCTAGAAGACACCCCCTTGCAGGCAACCCTTCGTCACTATGGCCCTTGTGGTTTTATTTATATTTACTTGTACTGCTCTTAATCTGAGCATATTTGTGATCCAGCCTCTCAGGGTCGGGTCAACACCGTGACTTTCGAATGCTGTGTTGATACTTTGGAACATAGTCTTATCGAAGGCTGGCTTTCGATGTCTATGAAGACTGCTAACGAGGAGCCTTTGAGATTTACTGCGCATTCGATCTTTGAGATCACGCTATATAGTGCAGATTCTGTTGATTTACTCGTGGAGTATATCAACAGAATATAATAACAGCATGTTGCTGCCTGCGGAGCGGTCTCTCCAAGAGAAGTCCGTCCCGGATGTGTGTCGCAGAGCCTCTCCTCTTTCATAAACGTCATAATGGCGGGACCAACTTTTATATTCAAAAGATTCTACCACGTATATTTAATACTTTTTAGTACTATTTTGTACCCTTCCTGAAATGTTCAGTAGGAAGGATGGTTTACGGGCCTGTAAACCTTGTTTGGTAGCTTTGTTGGTTTTCGGGATGAAAATAACTTTTACCTCATGCCATGCATGTGGTACATATCTGTTTGCTATGCAGGTACGGTATATCACCAACAGCAACGGCACTAGGGAGTGTTTGCCCCTGTAATAGCGCCGGAAAGATACAGTCTGTCCTGCCAACTTGTACGGTTGGAAGGTCCTGATGGCTTATCTGATTCGGTTTTCTGTTACTATGTTATGATCTCTGGGCCAGGCGGAAAATGCGTTTCCAGTTGGAACTTACTGGTCTCTTTGTCTATTACTGTGTAGCTGTTGCCTAGTTTTTTCAGCGCACCAAGGGTGCGTTCCTGGTCAGTTGACAGGATTTTCCTGACCCGTGCTACTTCGATATTTGATTCAATGCTAACACAGAAATTGCGCCAGGCGGAGTTTCTGGCTGTCCTTACTGCTTTCTTACGTCTGTATTGGGTTTCTATGTATTGCTCCCCCAGTCCTCTGGGAATCTTGAGTTTTTGGCTCTGTTGAATTGTTTGCGTAATTTGTTTCTGAGTTTGTCAAGCTCTGTATTACACCAGGGGTTTCCCTTTCCTTTGATATGTGGAAGTGTTAGTTGACAGTTTGTGTGGTATGCTTTGATTATGTTGTCTGTGTGTTATTAGGGCGCGTTATTCAATTCCATGGAGTCAGTTACTTGAGTCACGGGTATTTGATCCCTGACTAGTAGAGAAGTTAAGTAGTGTTTGTATTCTTACAGTACATTTGTACGTATGGACCTGTAGTTCTTCAGCAGGGACTTGTCGTCTTTCTTAAAGAAGAGTACCACTACTCCTTCGCTCCATGCCTGTAGTGTTTTTCGCTCGAGTTTCCCACCCGCCTTCAGGAGTTCGGCCGTAATTCCGTCATCACCCGGCGCCTTTTTGTTGTTAAGCTACTTCAGAGCCATCCTAATCTCGTACAGGCTGAGGTCCGGGATATCTTCAGTAAAGTGTCGGATCAATCTAGCTCTTGGGTCGTTTGCTAGATACGCAGTTGGTTAGGTAATTAACGTTTACCATAAAAAGTCTCGATAGCTCCCAGAAGCTCCGATATGCGGATATGACCCTGCCATCTTCGTGCGTTCTGCCTTCAGTTTCGTGAGCTGGCTCTGCCCAATAGAGAGATCTCTTGCAAGTACCTTGGACCCCAGTTTCAAAAGTGCTTATTTACTACTTGCGTCTTATTTATTACATGAGTCCTCCGCAGCCTGAAACGAAAAATTTAATTGGATAGCGCCATACGGGACAATCTGTCGGAAACGCTCGTGTTTTTGACGCCTCGTCCTTTTTGTCATGGGATCCGCGTGAGATCAATCGACTGCAAATGTAAGTTGAAATATGGGATGTCGGTCACCAATGTCCGTCCAGGCAACTAACGTGATATGTTTCTAAAAAATTCTGATCGTGACGTAAAATATATATTACAATCAAAATAGTCGGAATCCGAATAATGCGATAACCGTGATTAAAAATTAAGCATGATAATTTATTAATTACGTACGCGTCGTCGATTTGTTCAATCTGCTGTAATTAATTCGTTTATTTATGCAATTATGCGTCGTACTCGTGTACAAGACGCTAGATGAGTGTTCTCATGAAACATTCAAACATTCCGATAGAGATCGAATTGCCAGCAAGCTGTACAGGTAGGTAGTAGATCACTTTACAGAGTAAGTATTCATAACATTGTACGTACGTATATGATCCAAATTTGTATAAGTAACGGTATTTTATTTGACGAACCCTACTGACTTGACTGGACGTACAAGCAATAGAAAAGAATGGCGTAAACTTCAACAGACAGATGAATGATAGGTCCGTGTACTACAATCTCAAGGACGGCAAACGGAAAAGAGCCGAGCGAACCGGTCAGCTCGTTTACGTTCAGAATAGTTATGATTATGAAAAAATGCAATATTATAAAAATACTTCGAATAAACTCAATGGAAAGAAGAAGAAAGAGAATACCAAAAGACGGTTACAGCTGGACATAAGCCTCCCCCAAGTATCGCTACAATAACCGATCTTGTGCGTCTTACATCCATGGGATTTCCGCAACCATCACCAAGTCGTTGGTCCATCTTATGGGAGGCCTTCCAACACTACATCTTCCGATACGTTGTCGCCACTCCAGAACCTTTTAGCCCCATTGATCGTCTGTTCCACGAACTGTTCTGCGATTCTTCAGGCTATGTCGATAACCTTTCTTTCTCCTGAGGATATCTTCATTTCTGATCCGAACACGCAAGGAAACTCCGCATAACGTGTTTAAAGTTATCCAAAGGGTAATGGAGAGGCCATTACCCTTTGGATAACTTTAAACATTCTTATAAGGCCCATTGTGAGCCTTCACGTTTTAGACCCATATGTCATCACTAACCACACGCATTGGTCATAGACTTTCGTCTTGAGACATTGTGGTATGTTGGACTAGAAAACACCGCGCAGCTTACCGAACGCTGCCGATTGACCTCTTAAAAAGAAGTAGCCTGTTCATGTGATAAATTCAAATCTGACATGAATATGCGAAGAAAACTGGGCCCAATGCTAGTTACAATAATATTAATAAATTTATAGTGAGTATCCGGTGTAACCGTAGCAGGCGGCGGAGCATGCGATCCGGCGACACCGCGGCCACCGGACACCGGGACCGTGCCGCTCCAGCGGCCGCGCGAAGGCGACCGAACCGAATACCTGCGCCCACGCCCTGGGCCCACAGCTACGAGTATGTACTAGCCACTACCACTTGATCTCAACGCAAGGCTACACAGGAATACTAATCTACTAACAATATGTAACTTGACAACTGCACCAAATAGGTTTGTCAGAAAATAAGGCCTCATTGTGGTTCTGCTGGTTCAATTAAACAAATCAACATATATCTAAAGCTTCACAGATTGATATGTTGTTGTAATACTAGTATTGTGGCTTGAGTGTTTATCAACACTTAGATGTGGTCTGAAACTCTGAATAGATAAATTGACCCAACATTACCTCAAACAAGTAAATCTCAGTTTAAACAAAATGTTGAACATTGGTAGTTGATAGGCAAAGGTGAAGTCAAACATTAGTATGAATGACTTGTCCCCATTGCTCAGTGTGGCTGCAATGCATTGCTACACTAAATGTTGTTCTATTCACATAATCATGTTAAGCAGCATCCTGTTAGCGCACCTTTAGCCTATATTTAGGCTGTTTTTGAGTTGTTATCTAGTTAGTTTATTGCACATATTTCATTATGTTATGTTCATAGTTCAAATAAAAGAAACCTTTATGTTAGAATACCTAGTTCAGATAGAATGCAATTATTGTACCTTTTTTTATTGTATGTTTAAGCATTTAATTTATGCTTAATTTATACATTTTTATGGAAAATAATTCATTAAAAATATATATTAATATATCAATTCCAATATGATCAATTCAATATCATATTAAACACATTTACATACAAGATAAGCTGTTATTGTGTGTGCATATTTTTTAAAATAATAAATAACTTGCTTAAATTAAGATCACAAGATAGTATTATGGTAATAGCAATAATGAACATGAGTGATAGTGCTATCTGGAATGACTTAAGTGGTGTTGTTTAATTGATGAACATTGTTGCAGCAGACTGAGACTAATGAATGTGGATTTGCACAGGCGAGCATTTGCTCTTATGATACATATGGTTAACATTTCTCAGCTGATGAGACAGTCTCACTAGTGCATGGTAAGGAATTCACCCTTTACACAGTCAGTGAATAAAAATAGTTTATTTCACATGGTTTATGTCATTTTATTTCTGTTAATTAAAACACAATGTTTTATAAAACCATTTTCATAAAATTAAACAGATTGTAGTTACCTTTGCCTCAGAGGTACAGCAATCCATTTTTCTTCCTACTTTAAAAAACCAAGCAACTATGTGCTGTAGGCTTTAAGTATATAATGACCATCAGTTTGTAAGACACAGTAGAACATTACCTATCAATTGTGTAGCTACTAAGTATTTTTTGCATTACAAAAAGCCACGAATAGTGTGTAGGGTACAAGGACGCGCCGATTAGCGCCCGCCGCCAGCGCTCAGCAGTGCTGCGTGCCTCCGCTAAACATCAGCCACTTAGCACTGCTGCCTAGCGCAATACACGCTCATGGCTCTCGTTTCTTACCAAAACCATTATTATTTTTACTCAAATAATAATCATTCTATCAGAGTATGGCAGCACAGTTCATTCTGTGAATTATTATATTTCTGTGGCAAAACATTATCGAATATGATTATCTTACGCAGCGTAATAAACGATAAATAAATATTTAAACTGTCGTTAGTATGTACGGTTGAAGAAAGCAATTATTTTAACCTCACTGTCGAAATAAGCGACGCATGAGAAAAATCGATAATTTTGCCAATAAACCAGGCGCCGTCAAACTATTTTGATTCTAATTAGACGAAAGCTATGAACATCTATTGGCGTTCTGATGTTGTTGTGAAAACCTCTTCTTACATTCAACATCTCGAAAATAAAAGTAAAACCAATAAATTGCCGGCGTACTCACCCATTTTGTTACGCTCGTCTGCAATGACCGCTTAGCCGATGACAAATTACTTTAATAAATATTTTTCATAATCACAATTACACTTATTATGTCACAAACACAAATTATCCTCTAATCTATCTTAGAACTTAAAAATCCTCATTAAATTAAATAAAAAAGTTGAGCTGGTCGCGCAGCGCGACGCTCCCACTGTCTTGCAGATGACAGAAAACACGCGTTCGGAAATTAAAACTTAGAACGTATTCGGATTCGTTCTGAAATTTGCTTCATTTTCACAAGTATACAATTTACTCTTTCGAATTAGGATTATTATATCGATGAGATCACTTATTTACCGCTAGAATATAAATCGATACGTTTACCACAGGGTACATAAATGGAAGTCGGACAGCCGACTTCCGTTTATGTATATGCAGTGTTTTTTTTAATGAAATAATTTATAGTGCAACTTAGGCATATCTTATGTACATGTTACCGGCAATCTGTATAATCCGGTATACTATACAATGCCTAGCCAATATATAGAATACCTAAAACGTGTAGGTAATGTATGAAATAAAATTTATTTTGGGCTTTGCCTAAGTATTCTATATAATACCGAATGCGCTGCCGGTAATATGCATACAAGACGAGAACAGGGAAGGAGGTGACGTAATTTAAGGGCGCCCCGATATGGAGAGAAATTGAGCATTAGAAGGTGGGAGCGAAGCAGAGTGGAGCTCCCGATTTAGCCTTCGTGTTTATTTTATTTTTACAACTACCCGGTCATAGAAGCCTTACTTTAAACTACGCAGACAGAAATTGGACCTGAATATTATACTATAAAATTCTTCTGGCTATAAGTAACAATATAATTTGCTTACACAAATTATATAACAATAATATAATATATAACAATATAATTTGCTTACACAAATTATATTGTATATAGCCAGAAGAATTTTTAATTGTACGTTAATTTTATTTTGTACTAGAGACCCGCCCCGGCTTCGCACGGGTGCAATGCTGATCACGTCATAGTATTAAAAAAACTTTTTACAACAAAAAAGACAACCGACTTCAAAATAAAAAAGACACTGAAAAGTGCAAAATCATCATCTTCCTGCCTTTGTTCCATCTTATTTGGGGCCGGCGCAACACGTTTTTTTCTTCCACTCGGCCCTGTCACTCGTCATGCTATCACTAACTTCTTTTTCTTTCATATCACTCTTCACACAATCCATCCATCTTTCCTTTGCTCTCTCTCTCCTTCTCCAACCATCCACATGTATACTCATTACTCTTTTAGTAACATGCGTTTCATCTCTCCTCTTTACATGACCATACCAAGACAAACGATTCCCCTTCAACTTCTCAGTCACTGGCGCCACTTTCAAACTTCCTCTAATATATTCATTTCTCACTTTATCCATTCTCGTCACACCACACATCCATCTTAACATTCTCATCTCCGCTACATGTAATCTTTTTTCATCCGTCTTTTTCACAGCCCAACATTCTGATCCATACAGTATGACAGGTCTTATCACAGACTTGTAGATTTTACCCTTCAACTTGAAGGGCATCCGTGGGTCAAAAATTGTTCCAGTGACCTGAAAAGTGCAAAATAATTCTCTTTATTAGTTTTCCTTTCAATGAAAAATTTTTTTCAAAATCAGTCCACACGAGAAATCGGCGAACAAACCAAAAAACAATACAATCAGCCGAACATAGAACCTCCTCCTTTTCCTTAAACATGTTTTCTTTTGAGTTTACTCTTGAAAGAGTGACATATAATGCCATGTGAAAACATTCAACGCTCAAATCTAAACCTGCAACGTTACAATTTTGACCCTGCGATTTATTAATGGTCATTACAAAAGATATCTTTAGCGGAAATTTTAGGCGTATTAAAAGAATTTGGGGGGAATCAATACATCATAGAGTGCACAATCAATATTGTGCACTCTATGAAAGTTTTTACTGATTTAACCAGCAAACGCGTGCCATTGCAAAGTTTAGGAGGATTCATGTTTCTTAATAAAATAACAGGACAACCTACTTTCAACACCATTTTATGAGGAGGGAGTCCAGTCGGACAAAAAATTAAGAAACTCTCTAGGAAAAAACAAAACATTAAAACGATCAAAATAACTTTAATTTCGGAAGTCACTGTTTCCGGTATTTTTTGCTTTTTATTTAACACTGACTTCCGAAATTAATGTTATTTTGATCGTTTTAGTGTTTTTCATTGTTGTAAAAAGTTTTTTATTTCATACTTTTTAGTTGTGTTGCACTTATAGTCAGAGTTCATATTTCTCATGACAATCCGAATTAACCCAAATACTGCCAGGATACATTATTTTATTACGAAGTTCCCATCCACCTCCCGGCTCCATCATCAGGTTGGTACGATAGTACCTTATAGCCAAAGTGCATCTTATGACAATTCTAAAAAGCCCAAACACGGCTACGATACATTGATTAAATACGAAGTCCCTGTGCCTACTTTCCGGCTCCATCATCAGATCAGTTCAATGACCTGAGAACCAAAGTGCAACTTGTAGCGACATCTATGGCGTCACATAAGAACTAATCCTGCATTGCGCATTAAAGTTCTCCGCGCGATTAGAACATATAGAACAGTCCGAAATCATCTATCGAGCAGTTGCCCACCAGACATAACACCCGTCTGGTCAGAGGATTTTCCCTTTTCAACGGAGGTTTGCGGGACTTTACTCTCTGTTCCGCCTACCTTCAAACAACACACGATCCTAATAAGCCCAAACACGGCTAGGTTACATTGATTAATTATGGAGTTCCAGTGCCTACCTTCCGGCTCCATCATCATCAGATCACTTCAATGATACCATTTTCAACATAACTATTCAGAACCATTTATTTATTTGTATTGTCATAGTTACTTAACTATCTTCATTGTGATATCTAAATGAGGATGAAGTTCCGTTGGCCATTTCTGGTCTTCTACATCAGTTCCACTTCATCGAATATTACTTATTAACTGTAAATGATTTAGTTCTCGATGAAAATATCAAAATCACTATGTGGTTGCTTAGAATATTTGAGGAGTTCCCTCGATTCATTATGGAACTCACCTCATCAGAACTGGATTATGAAAAAAATTGGACCAATCTAGAAGTTGGTCTTTGAAAAAATCAAGTTATTTGCCGCAACCGTGTGTCCCTGCATTTTAGTCTGTAATATCTTCGAAAATATTCACTTAAATTAGACGCTGTAAAAGGCCATTTTGATTTATATTAAACGTACAACGTAATTGCTTAAAATCGTTTCGTAAATAATCCATTGTCTCGTAAAAAGTAAAGGATAAAAAATGGTTGTTGTATGTTGCACCTAAAAGATATAGACATATATCATCACGGAATTGTAGACCTTTTTAAAATGTACAATACTGTAGTACATTATTTTGACCTATCTCTTAGGGTTCAGCCAGCGTTTGCAATGTAAGCGCAAAAAATGTGTTTATTTACGACATCACATTAGAAACCTCTAAAATCATCAGTGTTAATCCTCTAAAATCATATGTGTGTCCTCATTGACATAATATATTACTAGCGTAAGGACCAGGCCAAACGCGCGACTAAATGGCACTAGCGCGCTGGCCCTAAAATTACAGTTTAGGGCCAACGCGGCTCAGTTGACAGTGGTCCGTGTGCGGAAGTGAACGAATATTTGCTTGTCATAAAAATGCCTATTTGTGTGGTAAAAGGCTGCAAAAATTATGATACAAAGGTTAAAAAGGAACATGGGATATCGTATCATCGGTAACTAACCTTACATTATTTTGTTTTATTAAATAAACACATTTTATTACGATAAATAATTTATTACCGAATTCCACAATGGCGGCCATTGTGTGGACGCGGATCGCGCGAAGTGCATGAAGTAAACTTGTACGGACGTAATTTTTATTTATTTCATTGTTGAACTTATACTTGTGCTTGTAATTTTGAATTTAGGTATCTAATGTGTTTTATATTCAATAAGGGTAAATAAAAAAGAGCTTAGAAACGGTACCTACCTAATTGAAACTGAAAATTTATTTTTAAATTATTTTGAAATGTAGTTTTATTTTCTTCACGCTAACTTAGATGACCGTTAAATTACTAGCTTACGCCCGCGACTACTTCCGCGTGAATTTCGGTTATCGCGGTTGCAAGTGGATTAAAAATAGCTTACCTATAAGGTCCCATTAAAATAGATGGACAAACTTTTAGAAATTATTCAGACCACCAAAATAAAGACAATGGTAAAAAAAATAAACTCTGTACATACTTACTTACAAAGAAAAAAAAAACAGCTAACGAAAATTTACTAAAAATGTTGGTTACCCGATGCATAAACACATCTTGTATTACTACAAAATACCTACGTCACCGGCCGCCGCGTTCATTGTTCAATTCATGTCTTCTCACTCTAACATAGCCCTTCGCAGGCGCCCGCGTCGCGCGCTTGCCGTAAATGACAATGATGACGCTATTTTAATTTTCGTCGTGCAACCGAGACGGTAACGTGTTTCGCGAACGTCGAATGTAAGTGTGTGACTGTTATTACGTACCTAGGTAGTTATCACAATCGACAACAATGCCTTATTGCACACGACAAGCCCAAATCCTTTACCAAAGCAAATTTCAAATAAAGCTGATTGAGACTCATTAAATTTGTTTTATTTATATTTTCATAGTGACCTGTAAAATATAATCGCAAAAAGGAAATCGTTATGTACCTACATAAAACGGCTTGCAATTGATTTAATTATCCTGACTCCTAATATGCGAAAAAAAACGCATACGCGCGAACAAGGTTACGTCGAGCACTTATGCAGTGCGGTAGTCACGTAGTTCGTATGAGTTATCACAGATGTCGCTATTTTTGCTTGTAGTATAAAGGTTTCTAAGAAATGTTCAGATGGGCGCATCCTTCCTTTCGAAATCATTGTGTGTCCTATATTATATTGTGCGTGTATTAAACATGTAAACCTTCCTCTCGAATTACTCTTACTATTAAAAAAATTACATCAAAATCCATTGCGGAGTTTTAAAGATCTAAGCAAACATATGGACAGACAGACACGAAAGGCGACTTTGTTTTACTATGTATTGATAAGATCTAATTCTCTGATCAGATCCGGTGATCTGATTCTCTGATCAGACTCAGATCCGATTTCTGCTCTCCTGCCAGTTGCTATTTTAATATCTATATTTAGTTTAATTTTTACTTTATTTACATTGTTCTCACATGATAGCGACAAGAAACATGTAACAGATATATTTGTAATTATAAAACATGATTGAAAAGAGTGTCTACGCTTTGGAATTAGCATCATTTATTCTGACTGACTGACTTCTTGACATTTCAAAAGTGCCTGTAAAAGTGCCTGGTTTTTTTGAAATAAATTGCTTTGACTTTGACCAATTGGCGTCCGTAGCCTGGCTGCGTTTCGGTGACCTCTTTGGGGAAACCAAAGGTTTTGTCTGTGCAATTATGGACGAAGTTATCATGACGAATAACTACCGGAGATTTATTGTGAAGGACGGCACGGTTGACATCTGTCGGGCATGTCACCGTCCGGGAGAATCAATTCGTCACATTATCTCTGGTTGTTCTCGTCTAGCTTACGGACTGTACTTGCTTTGATGGATAATCCTGGCTTCTAAGCTGTGCCTATAACTTAGTAGCCAGGAATATCCATCAGCAACTTGCTCTAAAATACTCTCTTGTGGAATCGGAAGTGCCATACTATAGGTATGAACCCGACCCAGTTCTTGGTAATGGTCATATCACTTTGTACTGTGATCGGCCCATCATCACTGACAGGACGAATGTAGCCAATAAGTCTGATATAGTGGTGGTGGACCGAAGCGAGAGGTGTGCAATGATTATTGACGTATCTGTTCGAGAAAGACAAACAAACAAGTATATTGACTTGGTTCGCGAGGTCGACATATGAGTTGTGGACTCAGCGATCATTGTACCGATAGTCGTGTCAGCCAACGGCTTAATAGCCAAAAGCTTCGATCAACACCTTAGGAGGCTCTCGTTAGGCGGCTCGATCAAGTGCTTGATTCAGAGGACACGACTCGTATAGTTAGGCGGTTCCTTTCTTCGGAACCCTGACTGCCCCGGCGCCGGTAGCTTGGACCCTGTTCCCGATACCGATGGGATACTGTTTTTAATAAAAAAAACATTTTTAAAATTTTTTAAGCAATAAGTATTTAAAAATGTAATTCATAAGTTCATAAGTGAATTAAAGATAATAATAATAATATCTTTATCCATGAAAAACATGTAGTACATTATGACAATTTACAGAAGCGATTACAGTGAAGACTGTACTACAAATTGGTGGGTGAGGTGCTGTATTCCTAGCTAGGTTAATATATAATATAACCTGTGATATTAAGGGGGCCGACCATAAACTGTTATAAAGTAATCTTATTGCAGGAGAGTTTTGTTTCCATCTTAAAGTAATATTATTTTATTTTGTACTATGAGCTTAACGTATGATTATATTCCTGCTACAGGCTGAGAAAGAAAATGAACGATTTTAAAGATTATGTCTATTCCCTGCTAAAACAGAAAAGATATGCGCTATATTAATCTGTATAGAGTTGTCTCTTTCACATGTTTGTTGTTCGAATCGCTTTATTAAAGTTTGTCGTGAACCAATAGAATACATTTAACTCAAAAGATATACTTGGCTGGCTAAAATATATTTTTAAAAGGATCTAAGTAACTTTAATAAAACGTATTTACATTAATAAAGTAGAAAAACAAATAAAGCTGCGAGCGAATACATTGACTTTTAGTAGCACGTTAGTGTGGATCATAACATTCGAAATTCGGAACGTTTTTTACATTAACAAAATTCATATCAGTGTTGATTTGTTGACTGCGAACCGATTTTGAAATATTAAAAAAACTTTTTTACAAAAAAATAATAACCGACTTCACTAAAAAACAGTAAAAGGATCACAATAACTTTAATTTCGGAAAATATTACTTATTAACTGTAAATGATTTAGTTCTCGATGAAAATACTAAAATCACTATATGGTTGCTTATAATATTTGAGGAGTTCCCTCGATTTCGCCAAGATTCCATCATCAGATCCAAACTTGGTGACTGGGACCATTTGGGAAGTATACCCTTTAAAACGAACAAAGAATTTTTCAAATCGGTTGGCAAGAGACGAAGTTATGCGCGAACAAACATAAAAAAAAAATACAAACATCCGAATTGAGAACCTCCTCCTTTTTTAAAAGTCGGTTAAAAATAGTTTTTAAGTGCTTAAATTTAGAGTAATTTTTCAAGTGGTTGGTTTCCGAAGCGGATAATTAATTGAACCCACGAAGTAAAATGCTTATGTTATGCTTGAAACTTATTTTACATTGACATCATGGAATCAATGTAAAGTTAAACAGTGTATTCCAGTAAAATAACGTGTTTTTGTTCGTTGTAACGTGTTGTTGTTCGTGCACTATTGAACTGTGTTATCTGCTTCCAGAAACTCAAAAATGTATATGTTCGCCACCTAGAATATAATAATAAATTAATGACCCACGTATGTACTAAAATCACCAGATTAAACAATTAATGGGACACGTTTAGGCATCGAAATAAGTTTTAGTTGCTTTATATGTCACGAAAAACATTTTCAATAGTATTTATTTGGAAAACAATAATAAATCCGCTGCGTCCGAGCAACTTTTTTAAGCCTGCTAATTTGACGTAAAAACAGTACTGCTAGCGGTCAAAAATCCCGTTAGAGTACGATAAGAATGAACTTTTAACAGTGAGGTCACCAAAACGCTAAGAAAACATTCTTGTTTTATTAAGGTATTATGATTGTTTTGAAGGCTTCATGGTACGAAAAGCATAATTAAGATTAAAACAGAGCTTGTGGTCGCCCCCAACGAGTAAAGTGCCAGTCCCCAAGAAAAGAAACGATAAAATCGTACACAGTAATGTATTATAGCACATTATAGTGTGCTACAAATAAATCTTAATAACAAGATAATGAAATGTAGTTAATTAAATAAAACAATAATTTTAACTTAAAATATATAAATCATGTAACATGTAAGGTGAGTATTTGTTGTGTCCAAGTGTGCGCTGTGCGAATGTACGTTATATTTCCGCTACAGGTTACAAGTCATGAGCTGTAGCAGGTTAAATTGAATGACCGGAATGTTAGTAAGACTTCGATGTGCATTTTTATCTTAATCTTTATTATGTCAAATAGCATATTGTTTGTTCAAATATATTTATAGTCAATTATAAGAGGGATAAAAAAAAATAAGTTAATTCAATCAGTTAGGAATTTTTCTGTTCGTCGTAATTTTTAGCTTGTGGGAATGAGTAAACTGTTCTTTTGCACTTGTAATATGACAGACCATATATTGGATAGTGCTTATTCAATTTATTGTAGAAAGCTGGGCATTTGAAATCTTTTAGAGAAGTATGATCGCGTTTTTGGGAACACTCCCACGAAACGTCGAAGAGACCAAATATGCACACGCATATTTGGTCTTTTCGACGTTGAAGCCAGCGTCTGGCTCGCACTATAGTACATAAAAGTCCAGCCTTCAACCGTTTTCGAATCTAACAAATTCTAGTAAACAAGTTCCTTAAAAACACATTTAATAAAGATTTTTATTTGTCTACATAAAAATATCGATGTTTTTCTTTCGAAATAATTATATCGTATATTATGTACTCTTGAATTGTAGTCTTATTTTTATAATATTGGTCATCCCCGCAACGCCAGGCCAACGCTGCGTTAAGCGGAGCACGCGCATGGCGTCTGACACGTGAATACTTGAAGTGGACTACCTAGTTGATGAACACGATTAGGTGTAAGAAACGTGCAAGATTTTTTTTAGATATTTTATTTATTTTTTTATCCTCAAATAGGAACGCCTTGCAACAATTACACCAATGGAGCACAATTAGTAATAATAATAAGTTTCTATATGTATTTTTTAATAAAAAAAATATTAGGCTTAGGACTTAAGCCTGTGAAACCGAAAATTCTCGTGGCGTACGAAGACTTGCTAGATAAGGAAACGTTAAAAACAACTCGAGTTGCCTAAATACTCGTGGAACTCGTTTTTGGAATAAGTATTCTGTCAGGGCTAAGATGTAAAGTAAAACCAATAAAGAAAATAAAACAAATAATATCGAACAGCTTCATAAAATAAGTGCTTTATTGATTAAAAATTAGTAGGTATAGGTACATAATTTGAATAAATCGTAACGTGACTGTTAACTAAATTAGCTCAAATAGTGTCCGTGGTTTGTACCTATCAACTTATTTACAGATTTTGGGTAAAAATGAACGAAAACAATGAATTAGATCTAATAGTCTTATTAGTTGCAAGCTTTCTAACATCCCACGCCATTCTGTTGTTGCACAGCGCGGCTGGCGAGCTCTGGGCCCGATCACGTGACTGCGCGGAGCTGCACACCGCGGCTGGCGAGCTCTGGGCCCGATCACGTAACTGCGCGGAGCTGCACAGCGCGGCTGGCGAGCTCTGGGCCCGATCACGTGACTGCGCCGAGCTCTGGGCCCGATCACGTGACTGCGCCGAGCTCGGTGCTAGGTCACGTGACTGCGTCCCTCATCTTTTAGTACAATATTCGGTAAACTGCAATTTCTCTCTCTCTAAATAACAAGGCGAACGAATAGCTCGTATGCACTAAGCAGAATAATAAACTATACATCTATTTTAATTATTACTTTTAAACCAATTTCTTTTTATTTACAACCGAAAAACTATAATAATATAAATATTAGAACCTTATACTCTCTGTACAATGTCGTTAATTTTAATAGACTTTTCATTTATCTCTTTTATTTGCATATTTTTTACGTCTGGGCTGACATGATTCCAGGTGTGAAGAGTCGAGTGAGCCACACCCACTCGGAAATGATTTCATAATATGCATATACACAAGCTTAGCTATTAAATCGAAATAATTTATCTTTAGTCTATACAGCCCTCCTCGAACTTATTTTTAATTTATTATTCAAATAATAATATACTCAGAGTTTGATAATAAAATAGTTACCTACAATACACAAAAGTGTCAATGCTGGCGAAAATAATCGGATGGAAAGTTAATAACTCTAAATACTAGCTACGACTAATTGTTAATAGATTCAAAGCTTCCTCAAGAACGTGTTGCGTAGTGTTGTCCACCGCGGAGCCGAGTGCGCCGTCGAGCGACAATTCCAGACTGCGCGCGCCGTCGAGCGAACATTCGAGACTGCGCGCGCCATCGAGCGAACATTCGAGACTGCGCGCGCCGTCGAGCAAACATTCGAGACTGCGCGCGCCGTCGAGTGAACATTTGAGACTCCGCGCGCCGTCGAGTGAACATTCGAGACTGCGCGTGCCGTCGAGCGAACATTCGAGGTTGCGCGCGCCGTCGAGCGAACATTCGAGACTGCGCGCGCCGTCGAGCGAACATTCGAGACTGCGCGCGTTGTCGAGCGAACATTCGAGACTGCGCGCGCCGTCGAGTGAACATTCGAGACTGCGTGTGCCGTCGAGCGAACATTCGAGACTGCGCGCGCCGTCGAGCGAACATTCGAGACTCCGCGCGCCGTCCAGCTCGGCGGCGGCGACTGGCGGCGCGCGACCAAGTCATTACATTTACACGACCCTTGAATACCCTTTCTTTATTGCTACTGCTACTAAACATGTGCAGTCGCAAACATATCGATACAATAAAGTCTACGCATGTTTATATATTAGTCTCGCTGCTGCAATATAAATATTCATAAGCAACCAGGTTCAGTTTGAACAAAACATTAGGTAACGTTTTCGGCGACTCTCCACAAAAAAAAATCGTTTGCGTAATTATAAATAAAATTAGATCTAGACCATAGTAAAGAGAAATAATGAAACACCACTAAAATATATCACTCCACTTCAATAAGATTTACTAAAAAAAGTAAATTCAACTAACGACGGCGCCTGTAGGCGGCGCGGTCTGTCGGGCGACGCGATAAATTTGAATGCCTAACTATGTCATGAGCTAACGTGCGAACTTACTGACTCGTCACACTCCTTACGATTTGGCCTCCCCCGACGACATGTAGCGCACACGGGACTAAACGACAGAAACGACGCGCCGCGGGCTAAGCGAGAAAGTGATGACAGTAATGTTCAAATTGACGAAAGTTAGAGGGAAACGACGTCACTGAAGTATGCGGGTTCGCGGAGGGCGTGGTGTCTCTGTAGCTGCTGCTGGGCGGCGCTACTCCTCGTCCGTGTCGGGGTCGCTGGAGAAGTCCGCCGCCGCCGTCGGCAGCCGCGGCGGGAACGGGCCGCGCGTCTGCTGCCTGCGGACAGAGGCGCTACTGTAGGGCGGGATGCGAGGCGGGGGCAGGGGCAGGGGCAGGCCAGACACTCACGCGAGGCGCCGGTAGTGGTTGAGCCACTCCTCCAGCATCTGCGCCTGCAGCAGCGGGCGCTGGTGCAGCGTCTGGCGCGCCGCCAGCACGCCGCCGCCCGTGACGCACGCCGACACCCAGCGCCGCACCACGGCCTCCGGGTCGGCCAGCTCGTCGGCCGACAGGAAGGGCACGGGCAGCAGCTTGCCGGCCAGGTCCGTGAGCGGCAGGAAGGCGCAGGCGTCGCGCAGCATGTAGGCGGGCGCCAGCGGCACGAGCGCCGAGAAGTGGCCGCGCGTGTAGGCCAGCGCCAGCGGCGACTTGCTGCAGCCGTCCGGCTCGCACAGCAGCGGCAGGTACAGGCCGCGGAAGCGCGCGTAGCCCAGCGCCTCGCCGCGGAATGAGTTCACCTGCCAGAACGCAACAAGCAAAACTCATTTACGTCACAGTATAAATATGGAACAGTATAGAAAGTAAGCCAAGTTGGTAAAATAATTGCCTACGCTCTATTGAAGTAATAAGGTTGTCAGTTTTATTGTTTTTGATACTGTTCGTTTTTATGAAAAAAATAAATTGAGTTCTGTAGTGTGATCAATCAATCGAATTGAAGTAAGTAGTATATAAATAAAATTTAAATAGATAATCTAACGGCGTCAAATCGATTAACCTCAGCAAAAGACTATAGTTTAAATACAGGAAACAGTTTATATTGACACACAACAACTTGTAGATCTTTAACTTGTCATTATGGCGTAACCTTTTACAAGTTTTGGCGGGAACGTAGGCGAGTCGCGGTTGGACGAAGACGTTTCGTGCGCGCTCTACGGAGTGGGCGCGCGGTACTCGCAGCAGGTGGCGCGCCGGCAGACCTAGGCTCATGAGCGGTGGTTTTCGGGTGTTTGCTACGCATTTTCGGTTTGAATCGTACCGCTTTTGATCCCAAAAATGTATTTATAGGTACCTACAATTAAATCCAAACTAATATTATAAATGCGAAAGTAACTCTGTCTGTCTGTCTGTCTTTTCTTCACGCCTAAACTACTGAACCGATTTGTGTGAAATTTAGTACAGACATAGTTTGGAACTTGAGAAAGGACATAGGATAGTTTTTATTACAAAAAATAAAAATAAAAAATCGGCATCAATTCAGTACTATAAATGTCAAGCTGTTCCTATGCTGCGTAGATAGATGGCGTTGATCGCGCAATGGTGTCATTACACGTATTCGGTTCATATTATTGTTTTAACTCATCGGAAAATTCATCGGAAAAATGTAAATAAATAGTAAAAAGGTATGAAAAATATAATATAATACAACTTTTAGTATAAAGAAAATGCTCTAGCGGAGTATAGATAATTCTATTAGTACTATATGTCGAGTTGTCCTTATGCTCGATGGAT
Source organism: Mythimna vitellina (assembly GCA_949316375.1). Lineage (NCBI taxonomy): Eukaryota > Metazoa > Arthropoda > Insecta > Lepidoptera > Noctuidae > Mythimna > Mythimna vitellina. The sequence goes on from OX438705.1 coordinate 359,914, forward strand.
ACACAAGCTCAGGATTGTAGTGGGTGTTCGAACGGTTTCTGTTCCGGAATTGGTTGACAGTACACTGATATTACCATTTTGAGAATGGCCCGGAGGACCCAGTGTAGCATGCGATGGAGGTCTATCCAGCTTGGGTGAACCGCCGTGTCCTCATAGAGGCAATCGGCGTCAGTAATTTTTCGGTTTGGCCATCATATGCAAGTTCGATTAGACGGGGTTACACGCGCACAAGATTTCGCCGAAATTCATTCATAAGTTGGAGACTCTTCGTAGGGTAGTTCCCTTTAGGGAAAAAACATTTGTCTGATATACGGGGACGTTAGTTAAATACACTATCCATTTGGTAACATCTCTTTGAGTCGCGCGTAAAATACAACGCGCTGTCGATTCAGGATTGCTTTGACCAGACGGCCGGACGGCACACCACCGCAATCCCGTGTTTGCGATGGCTGGGAATTGCCCTGCGGCTTTCAACACCCGGAGCATCACTTGCAGCGACAGCTGAGGAGTCAATATGTCCTATCCCTGATAGTTTCAGCCACCTTCTTTGATCGTAGTGCTTCACTGAAGGTGGACGCCGGCCCCACCGGACACGGTGGGGCCAGCGCTCCGACCAAGCGGGACTGACTTCCACCGTATGCTCCATCGTATTCTCCGAGTATTGACCCAAGTGCATCTTCCCGCTGAATTCGATACAGATACATTCCGAAACAACCACATCCGGTGAGTCCTACACAAAGAGAGGATGCCGTGTCGCCTCTGTAGTCACTTCTCAAAGACAGGCATTACCACTACAATTGTGGCGTGCTCACTGTGGCGAGGGGTTAAAATCATACAATGTTGTTTTACCATAACATAAACCAGAAACATCCATGAACTAATGACTTTTCCCTTAGGGTAGGCAGAAATGCCAACTGCTACGACCCATACATACTCTTTCTATTCATTGACGTTCATACATCTGGATCTAGACGAGTACATAACATGTTTCCTGAAGGTAATTTGCTTTTTTACCTTTAACCGTTTTATGTTAAAGTACAATAAATAATTGCAATGCTTTCGGAATGAATTACAAGTACAGAGTGATTGTACAGTTTTACAAATTTAACGCGGATGAAGTCGCGGGCAACAGCTAGTGATTACATAAAAAAAATACCTTTATTCCTCATAAATTACAAATTATTTACAAAAAAAAACTTTTTACAAAAAAAATATAACCGACTTCACAAAAAAAAAAACTAATAGGATCAAAAATACTTTAATTTCGGAAATCGGTGTTTCTCGGTAATCTATGTTTCTTATTTAACACCGCAATTCCGAAATTTAAGTTATTTGATCCTTTTAGTGTTATAATAAGCCATTACGTCTCGTAAAAAGTAAAGGATAAAAAATGGTTCTTGTGGGTTGCACCCAAAAGATAGACATATATCATCAAGGACTTTTTGTAGACCTCTTTAAGGTGTACAATGCTGTAGTACATTATTTTGATCTATCTCTTAGGGTTCAGCCAGCGTTTGCAATGTAAGCGCAATAAATGTGTTTATTTACGACGTCACATTAGAAACCTCTAAAATCATCCGTGTTCCTCTACTATATTGTGCGTGTATTATACAAATAAACCTTCCTCTTGAATCACTCTATCTATTAAAAAAAATGCATCAAAATCCGTTGCGTAGTTTTAAAGATCTAAGCATACATAGGGACAGACCACGAAAAGCGACTTTGTTTTTAACTGTGCAGTGATAAGTACTCAGATCTGATTTCTGCCCGAGGGGTTTAAAGTAAGGGTCCTATTTTCGGGTAGTCTTTGATAGCTAGTTCTAACGTAACCTTTCTGTGTCGGGGTGCCCTAAAATTACATCAATTGCTTCTCTGCTCTCGTCTACCATATCCAAAATAGACCAAAATCTATTTATTTTACACATTACCGGGTGACTAACAGGTTCTTTATAAAATCACTAGGAATTGTATACATTACCTAGATAAAGTATGTAGCATAGTCATAGCATAGTCGGCCTTATAATGTTCCCACTGCTGGGACTCAGGCCTCCTCTCTAGGAGAGGGAATGGGCCGTAATCCACCACGCGGGCCCAGTGTGGGTTGGTGAATGTCACATGTCTTCGAATTTTTAGTTCTAGGACATGCCGATTTCCTCACGATGTTTTCCTTCACCGTTTTGAGAGCAGTGGTGATGAAATAAATTACACAAAGTAATGCGCCTGGCTGGGTTTGAACCCGCGACCTACAATACGTAAGTCGGGGCCGTTACCACTCGGCCACCACTGCTCGGTAAAGTATGTAATGGACATTAAAATTCATAATATTTCATACATTGCCTAGACGCCCCAGGTTTAAGGCTTAAGTTCTCTATGAGAATACCAAAATCGCTTATGGTTGCCTACAATATTTGAGAAGTTTCCTCGATTCCTCATGGATCCCATCATCAGAACTGGAGTTTGAAAAACATGAGACTAATCTGGGAGCATATCCTTTCATGGGAAAAAAAAAATAAAAACAAATTGGCCCATATACGACGGAGTTCTGAGGTAACAAAAATAAAAATAATAATAATGATGTTAAAAAAATATACAACCGACTTGATAACCTCCTCCTTTTTTTGAATTCGGTTCAAAATACTTTCGTCTGCTGCGACACGTTCGGAATTCTTTATTATTAAATTTTATAGTGTAAAAAATTAACAACTTTTTATAAATAAACTATTGGGAAACAAGGACAGGGTACTATAAAACTGATTTTGGTCAAATTCTTTGTAAATTAATTCAGCTATTTTGCAGTTTATGTGTTCTCTTTTAAAGCAACTACGAAAATTTTAAACAATTTATTAGGAGATGCAACTCTTAATAAATTGTAGAAATTTTTTATAAAGATCGCGGAAGTAAACTTAAACGTGAGCACTCGTCTTGACGCGGTACTCGCTACTGACAGCACCGCGAGAAATGCTTAGGAGTCTCGTTGATGCGTATGTTTGTGTGAGTGTGCCGTTTCGAACATTTGTAGGTAGTTTCCGTACTGTTCCATATCTTATTTATACTTTGTTTACGTTCTACATAACTTATAGTGTACAAATATCGCTGTCGTGTAGTGTTGAGTCATTTTAAAAATTATCTTCAGTCCACGTGAAGATTTTATTTAAAGCAAGTCAATTATAAGTGTTTTAATATTAGAAGTCAGCTAGAGTATGCATCTCAGATATGGAACCCACGTTACCATAAGTACCATCGATCGCATTGAAAATATCCAAAGGCGTTTCATTAAATATCTTTGTTTTCATCAAAACATTCCTTATCAATCCATCGATTATCTCCGACTATGTAAAAAGTACCATTTATTACCTCTCGAAGATCGACGTGAGATTGCCGACTACTTGTATTTGTTAAAAATCTTCAATAATAATATTGACAGCCCCGAACTTAGGGCAGCTGCGCCTCGTCGGGCGCGTAGTGCAGCTTCTGTGTGTATGGGCAGGGCAGGCTAGTACGCACCACGTCGACGCCGTAGACGAGCAGCGGGCGGCGCAGCACGTGCGCCAGCGCGAACACGTGCAGCTGGTGCAGCGCGGCGCCCGGGCGCGTGGCGGCGGCGCACAGGCGCGCCCACTCGGCGCGCAGCTGCGCCTCGTCGGGCGCGTAGTGCAGCTTCTGTGTGTATGGGCAGGGCAGGCTAGTACGCACCACGTCGACGCCGTAGACGAGCAGCGGGCGGCGCAGCACGTGCGCCAGCGCGAACACGTGCAGCTGGTGCAGCGCGGCGCCCGGGCGCGTGGCGGCGGCGCACAGGCGCGCCCACTCGGCGCGCAGCTGCGCCTCGTCGGGCGCGTAGTGCAGCTTCTGTGTGTATGGGCAGGGCAGGCTAGTACGCACCACGTCGACGCCGTAGACGAGCAGCGGGCGGCGCAGCACGTGCGCCAGCGCGAACACGTGCAGCTGGTGCAGCGCGGCGCCCGGGCGCGTGGCGGCGGCGCACAGGCGCGCCCACTCGGCGCGCAGCTGCGCCTCGTCGGGCGCGTAGTGCAGCTTCTGTGTGTATGGGCAGGGCAGGCTAGTACGCACCACGTCGACGCCGTAGACGAGCAGCGGGCGGCGCAGCACGTGCGCCAGCGCGAACACGTGCAGCTGGTGCAGCGCGGCGCCCGGGCGCGTGGCGGCGGCGCACAGGCGCGCCCACTCGGCGCGCAGCTGCGCCTCGTCGGGCGCGTAGTGCAGCTTCTGTGTGTATGGGCAGGGCAGGCTAGTACGCACCACGTCGACGCCGTAGACGAGCAGCGGGCGGCGCAGCACGTGCGCCAGCGCGAACACGTGCAGCTGGTGCAGCGCGGCGCCCGGGCGCGTGGCGGCGGCGCACAGGCGCGCCCACTCGGCGCGCAGCTGCGCCTCGTCGGGCGCGTAGTGCAGCTTCTGTGTGTATGGGCAGGGCAGGCTAGTACGCACCACGTCGACGCCGTAGACGAGCAGCGGGCGGCGCAGCACGTGCGCCAGCGCGAACACGTGCAGCTGGTGCAGCGCGGCGCCCGGGCGCGTGGCGGCGGCGCACAGGCGCGCCCACTCGGCGCGCAGCTGCGCCTCGTCGGGCGCGTAGTGCAGCTTCTGTGTGTATGGGCAGGGCAGGCTAGTACGCACCACGTCGACGCCGTAGACGAGCAGCGGGCGGCGCAGCACGTGCGCCAGCGCGAACACGTGCAGCTGGTGCAGCGCGGCGCCCGGGCGCGTGGCGGCGGCGCACAGGCGCGCCCACTCGGCGCGCAGCTGCGCCTCGTCGGGCGCGTAGTGCAGCTTCTGTGTGTATGGGCAGGGCAGGCTAGTACGCACCACGTCGACGCCGTAGACGAGCAGCGGGCGGCGCAGCACGTGCGCCAGCGCGAACACGTGCAGCTGGTGCAGCGCGGCGCCCGGGCGCGTGGCGGCGGCGCACAGGCGCGCCCACTCGGCGCGCAGCTGCGCCTCGTCGGGCGCGTAGTGCAGCTTCTGTGTGTATGGGCAGGGCAGGCTAGTACGCACCACGTCGACGCCGTAGACGAGCAGCGGGCGGCGCAGCACGTGCGCCAGCGCGAACACGTGCAGCTGGTGCAGCGCGGCGCCCGGGCGCGTGGCGGCGGCGCACAGGCGCGCCCACTCGGCGCGCAGCTGCGCCTCGTCGGGCGCGTAGTGCAGCTTCTGTGTGTATGGGCAGGGCAGGCTAGTACGCACCACGTCGACGCCGTAGACGAGCAGCGGGCGGCGCAGCACGTGCGCCAGCGCGAACACGTGCAGCTGGTGCAGCGCGGCGCCCGGGCGCGTGGCGGCGGCGCACAGGCGCGCCCACTCGGCGCGCAGCTGCGCCTCGTCGGGCGCGTAGTGCAGCTTCTGTGTGTATGGGCAGGGCAGGCTAGTACGCACCACGTCGACGCCGTAGACGAGCAGCGGGCGGCGCAGCACGTGCGCCAGCGCGAACACGTGCAGCTGGTGCAGCGCGGCGCCCGGGCGCGTGGCGGCGGCGCACAGGCGCGCCCACTCGGCGCGCAGCTGCGCCTCGTCGGGCGCGTAGTGCAGCTTCTGTGTGTATGGGCAGGGCAGGCTAGTACGCACCACGTCGACGCCGTAGACGAGCAGCGGGCGGCGCAGCACGTGCGCCAGCGCGAACACGTGCAGCTGGTGCAGCGCGGCGCCCGGGCGCGTGGCGGCGGCGCACAGGCGCGCCCACTCGGCGCGCAGCTGCGCCTCGTCGGGCGCGTAGTGCAGCTTCTGTGTGTATGGGCAGGGCAGGCTAGTACGCACCACGTCGACGCCGTAGACGAGCAGCGGGCGGCGCAGCACGTGCGCCAGCGCGAACACGTGCAGCTGGTGCAGCGCGGCGCCCGGGCGCGTGGCGGCGGCGCACAGGCGCGCCCACTCGGCGCGCAGCTGCGCCTCGTCGGGCGCGTAGTGCAGCTTCTGTGTGTATGGGCAGGGCAGGCTAGTACGCACCACGTCGACGCCGTAGACGAGCAGCGGGCGGCGCAGCACGTGCGCCAGCGCGAACACGTGCAGCTGGTGCAGCGCGGCGCCCGGGCGCGTGGCGGCGGCGCACAGGCGCGCCCACTCGGCGCGCAGCTGCGCCTCGTCGGGCGCGTAGTGCAGCTTCTGTGTGTATGGGCAGGGCAGGCTAGTACGCACCACGTCGACGCCGTAGACGAGCAGCGGGCGGCGCAGCACGTGCGCCAGCGCGAACACGTGCAGCTGGTGCAGCGCGGCGCCCGGGCGCGTGGCGGCGGCGCACAGGCGCGCCCACTCGGCGCGCAGCTGCGCCTCGTCGGGCGCGTAGTGCAGCTTCTGTGTGTATGGGCAGGGCAGGCTAGTACGCACCACGTCGACGCCGTAGACGAGCAGCGGGCGGCGCAGCACGTGCGCCAGCGCGAACACGTGCAGCTGGTGCAGCGCGGCGCCCGGGCGCGTGGCGGCGGCGCACAGGCGCGCCCACTCGGCGCGCAGCTGCGCCTCGTCGGGCGCGTAGTGCAGCTTCTGTGTGTATGGGCAGGGCAGGCTAGTACGCACCACGTCGACGCCGTAGACGAGCAGCGGGCGGCGCAGCACGTGCGCCAGCGCGAACACGTGCAGCTGGTGCAGCGCGGCGCCCGGGCGCGTGGCGGCGGCGCACAGGCGCGCCCACTCGGCGCGCAGCTGCGCCTCGTCGGGCGCGTAGTGCAGCTTCTGTGTGTATGGGCAGGGCAGGCTAGTACGCACCACGTCGACGCCGTAGACGAGCAGCGGGCGGCGCAGCACGTGCGCCAGCGCGAACACGTGCAGCTGGTGCAGCGCGGCGCCCGGGCGCGTGGCGGCGGCGCACAGGCGCGCCCACTCGGCGCGCAGCTGCGCCTCGTCGGGCGCGTAGTGCAGCTTCTGTGTGTATGGGCAGGGCAGGCTAGTACGCACCACGTCGACGCCGTAGACGAGCAGCGGGCGGCGCAGCACGTGCGCCAGCGCGAACACGTGCAGCTGGTGCAGCGCGGCGCCCGGGCGCGTGGCGGCGGCGCACAGGCGCGCCCACTCGGCGCGCAGCTGCGCCTCGTCGGGCGCGTAGTGCAGCTTCTGTGTGTATGGGCAGGGCAGGCTAGTACGCACCACGTCGACGCCGTAGACGAGCAGCGGGCGGCGCAGCACGTGCGCCAGCGCGAACACGTGCAGCTGGTGCAGCGCGGCGCCCGGGCGCGTGGCGGCGGCGCACAGGCGCGCCCACTCGGCGCGCAGCTGCGCCTCGTCGGGCGCGTAGTGCAGGCGCGCCGCCTGCGCGCGCTCCCAGGCAGCCCAGCGCGCGAACAGTCCGCGCGCGCGGCCCGGTTCGAGCGCGGCCGCCAGCGCGCCGCGCAGCGTGTTGTGCCGATCGAACACGCCGTAGGCAGCCTGGCACAGCGCGTCGGGCAGACAGTCGCCCGCCGAGCGGTTCCACAGCGCGTACAGCCGCGACCCTGCCCGGACCGCCGCATGCCACATTACACAACATCAAACAAATCGAACATCAAAATATGACATAAATGTTAAAAATGCAATATTTTTTTTTATTACTAGTAAAACCCACGAAAAGAGAGATACGGGACCTTACGGGAATTTTACCAAGAGTGAAATAACATTTTTAATAGGTTTTGCAGGTATCATTTAAGCAAAAATATTTTTTAAATCATAATTTTTAATATTGGCCTTATGATTCACAATTCTAGCGAATTCACAAAGTAATAAAAAGATTTTCATGTCATCACTAAAAAGACAAAGAGAAAAACACCGAATGACGTTTGACAACGTCAAACAATCTACATTAAATTGGAAATGGAATGAATGAATGTTAACTAGAGCAGCTGCCCGTCGCGCACGCCATCCTCCCCCGGCCTCGCCGCCGCCGGACTTCGGATCGCCAGTGTCACCGGCGGCTGCAGTCGCGGCGAGCGAGAGCGACGAGTATTGTTAACTAGAGCAGCTGCCCGTCGCGCACGCCATCCTCCCCCGGCCTCGCCGCCGCCGGACTTCGGATCGCCAGTGTCACCGGCGGCTGCAGTCGCGGCGAGCGAGAGCGACGAGTATTGTTAACTAGAGCAGCTGCCCGTCGCGCACGCCATCCTCCCCCGGCCTCGCCGCCGCCGGACTTCGGATCGCCAGTGTCACCGGCGGCTGCAGTCGCGGCGAGCGAGAGCGACGAGTATTGTTAACTAGAGCAGCTGCCCGTCGCGCACGCCATCCTCCCCCGGCCTCGCCGCCGCCGGACTTCGGATCGCCAGTGTCACCGGCGGCTGCAGTCGCGGCGAGCGAGAGCGACGAGTATTGTTAACTAGAGCAGCTGCCCGTCGCGCACGCCATCCTCCCCCGGCCTCGCCGCCGCCGGACTTCGGATCGCCAGTGTCACCGGCGGCTGCAGTCGCGGCGAGCGAGAGCGACGAGTATTGTTAACTAGAGCAGCTGCCCGTCGCGCACGCCATCCTCCCCCGGCCTCGCCGCCGCCGGACTTCGGATCGCCAGTGTCACCGGCGGCTGCAGTCGCGGCGAGCGAGAGCGACGAGTATTGTTAACTAGAGCAGCTGCCCGTCGCGCACGCCATCCTCCCCCGGCCTCGCCGCCGCCGGACTTCGGATCGCCAGTGTCACCGGCGGCTGCAGTCGCGGCGAGCGAGAGCGACGAGTATTGTTAACTAGAGCAGCTGCCCGTCGCGCACGCCATCCTCCCCCGGCCTCGCCACCGCCGGACTTCGGATCGCCAGTGTCACCGGCGGCTGCAGTCGCGGCGAGCGAGAGCGACGAGTATTGTTAACTAGAGCAGCTGCCCGTCGCGCACGCCATCCTCCCCCGGCCTCGCCGCCGCCGGACTTCGGATCGCCAGTGTCACCGGCGGCTGCAGTCGCGGCGAGCGAGAGCGACGAGTATTGTTAACTAGAGCAGCTGCCCGTCGCGCACGCCATCCTCCCCCGGCCTCGCCGCCGCCGGACTTCGGATCGCCAGTGTCACCGGCGGCTGCAGTCGCGGCGAGCGAGAGCGACGAGTATTGTTAACTAGAGCAGCTGCCCGTCGCGCACGCCATCCTCCCCCGGCCTCGCCGCCGCCGGACTTCGGATCGCCAGTGTCAACGGCGGCTGCAGTCGCGGCGAGCGAGAGCGACGAGTATTGTTAACTAGAGCAGCTGCCCGTCGCGCACGCCATCCTCCCCCGGCCTCGCCGCCGCCGGACTTCGGATCGCCAGTGTCACCGGCGGCTGCAGTCGCGGCGAGCGAGAGCGACGAGTATTGTTAACTAGAGCAGCTGCCCGTCGCGCACGCCATCCTCCCCCGGCCTCGCCGCCGCCGGACTTCGGATCGCCAGTGTCAACGGCGGCTGCAGTCGCGGCGAGCGAGAGCGACGAGTATTGTTAACTAGAGCAGCTGCCCGTCGCGCACGCCATCCTCCCCCGGCCTCGCCGCCGCCGGACTTCGGATCGCCAGTGTCACCGGCGGCTGCAGTCGCGGCGAGCGAGAGCGACGAGTATTGTTAACTAGAGCAGCTGCCCGTCGCGCACGCCATCCTCCCCCGGCCTCGCCGCCGCCGGACTTCGGATCGCCAGTGTCACCGGCGGCTGCAGTCGCGGCGAGCGAGAGCGACGAGTATTGTTAACTAGAGCAGCTGCCCGTCGCGCACGCCATCCTCCCCCGGCCTCGCCGCCGCCGGACTTCGGATCGCCAGTGTCACCGGCGGCTGCAGTCGCGGCGAGCGAGAGCGACGAGTATTTTTCCCGACGTCGCCAACACCTGTACGTCGGCCGGGGAGAGGCCGGCCAGCGAAGAGCTGGGACCTGGGGGCCAACCGGCTCCGAGCTGGGTCCCCGCTGCCGGTGGTTGTGTGCAGCGCATGAGATACACTCAGTCTATAAATGAGAACTTCATGTGCGCATGTTATTGAGCGCGAGTTAGATGAGGGTCTACAGAAGCCCCCCTCTAACTCGCGCTCAATAACTAACCTCAACACTACGTATCGTGATAGGATGCTGTCTCTTTTTCAGGACCTGGAACTAACCGTCAACGTCTCGGCCCAACGATTGTCGGATCAGGTGCGGGTTATCCAACGCAATCACAGGTTGGACGACGCTGCGCTTGATCGGCTGCGCTCAGAAGTACTGAGCAACCAAATCGTCTCGACATCTATACAAACACAGACTGCGGCAACGCCGACTATTAACGCAATCTCGCGGTCCATTCCTAATAATGATGATGCAGATGATAAGGTTGTCACAGTAAGTAGCCAGTGCAACGATGAACTGAGGAGCGCACTGAAGGATGCGCTTCGAGAGTACAGATTTACTCCGACTGAGCTTAAACCCAGTTTGCCACGGTTACCCATGCACAAAAAAAATAGGGCACTGGTGTGTACTCTAGACTCGCTGCTTAAAATCATCTTTGAGAGTAGCGAGAACCTCCTTGATACGCACTCAATCTTGTATTATGGGGCTGTTGCGGCAAGTCGTTTAGCGAACATCAAGTTCCCTAATACAGAACCTCACGAGGTACCCGGTCGTATGCCTTTTCGAGGTCGATGAATACCATGTGCAAGTTTTTATGCGCACCTCTGTATTTCTCGCACAGCTGGCGTAAAGAAAAAATGGCATCCGTTGTACCCCGACCAGGCATAAAACCGAATTGGTTCTGTGAAATTTCACTCTCTTCTCTCAGCCTTCTTTCAATAACTTTCTCCCAGGCTTTCATAGTATGTGACATTAGCTTTATTCCTCTATAATTGTTGCATTCAAGCACATCACCCTTGTTTTTAAAGATGGGCACCATTGAACTGTTGCACCACTCATCAGGTATGGCTTCTTCCCGCAACAACTTATTGAAGAACAAAGCTAACCACATCCATCCATCCACTCGCAGCAACTTCCACACTTCAACTGGTATTCCGTCTGGACCAATTGCCTTACCATTCTTCATTCCATTTACAGCTATCCTGACTTCATCCATACTAATCATTCTCACTAGACCCAAATTCACTGGTTTGCTCTCTAAAATCCCATTCCAGTTATTTTCCTCATTCATCAGTCTTTCAAAATAGTCCTTCCACCTCTCTTTGATTTTTTCATCTTCTGATAGAATCATTCCAGTTTCATCCCTTATACTTATACATCTTATCTGATAAACATCTCTCGCATTCTCCTCATTCCATTCCATTTCTCCATACCTCTTCCTGATGATAATAGACGCTCTGACGTCGGACATTCAGGAAGAGGCTCCCTGGTGTATGCTGTTTGCCGATGACATTGTGTTGGTTGCCGAGAGTGGCCTAGAGGTCCAGCACAGATTGGAGGTGTGGTGGCACAGACTGGAGAGTGTTGGCCGGAAATTGAGTAGAACCAAAACGGAATACTTGTTCTGCGATTTCGGTGGTCTCTCCGGTCCTATGCTCTTAGCTCTCGCTGGAACGCCCATACCAATCTGCTCCGACTTTCGGTACCTCGGGTCGCTTATCCAAGGAGATGGCGAGGTAGACCGAGACGTATCACATCGGATCAATACAGGATGGATGAAATGGCGACAGGTCACTGGAACAGTTTGTGACCCACGGATGCCCCTCAAGTTGAAGGGTAAAATCTACAAGTCCGTGATAAGACCTGTCATACTGTATGGATCAGAATGTTGGGCTGTGAAAAAGACGCATGAAAAAAGATTGCATGTAGCGGAGATGAGAATGTTGAGATGGATGTGTGGTGTGACGAGAATGGATAAAGTAAGAAATGAATATATTAGAGGAAGTTTGAAAGTGGCGCCAGTGACTGAAAAGTTGAAGGGGAATCGTTTGTCTTGGTATGGTCATGTAAAGAGGAGAGATGAAACACATGTTACTAAAAGAGTTATGAGTATACATGTGGATGGGTAGAGAGGGAGAGGAAGGCCAAAGAAAAGATGGATGGATTGTGTGAACAGTGATATGAAAGAAAAGGAACTTAGTGATAGTATGACTTTTGACAGGATAGAATGGAAGAAAAAAACGTGTTGTGCCGACCCCAAATAAGATGGGACAAGGGCAGGAAGATGATGATGAAGTTCCCTAATACAGATGGAACTTAACGTATCGATGGGGCCAGGGTACTCATCGGCAAACTACACTGCTTCAGGGAGGGTAATACGCGACCACGAGTGATGCGCTTTGTGAGGCGGGCGTTTTTGGGGACAGGTATCAGCCCTCAAGAATATATGTCTCGTGTCACAGAGCGTATCGACTTCCTGAAGCAGAAGGTTTATGCATGGGCGAGCCGCATTATCCGGTATAAGCGGCGGGTTGATCGATACTCGCAGAATCGCATGTTCCAGAGCGATGAGAGGTGGGTGTATAGAGCTTGGGAGTGACCTGAACAAAGTGTGATTGACGTGGTCTGCTCGGATGATGCCGCCACGAATGCATTCTGGCGCAGCATTTGGTCAGAAGAGGTGGTCAGGTTCTATCTCACCTTTTTTACATGGATGATCAGAAACTCATTGCCCCCAACAAGTTACGACTGATCTCTGACTCTCTTGGTAGCCATTCTGTTGCTTTTTTTGTCCATCTATCGTTTTCCATTCTACATACATAACCAGCCCAGTTTCATTTCAGCAACCGAATCCTCTCTCTTATGTCTTGAATTTTCGTTATTGCTCTAATTTTTTTATTACTTATTTTATCCGTCAGTTTAACACCTAACATGCTTCTTTCCATTTTTCTCTGACAGACTGCTAGTCTTTCTTTGTTTTTTAGAGACCAAGTATGACATCCATAGGTTATACTTGGAAGAATCACTACTTCATAAATCTTTTTCTTGGTTTCAATGTTTACATTCATATTCTTCATAATTTCCTTTAAACTCCAATACTTTTTCCATGCTATTGCGATCCTTCTATTTACTTCGTTTTCAGTGCAGTTATTGAACGAAATTGAATGTCCCAAATAAACATATTCGTTGACGTACTCAATCTTGTACCCATCCACGACAATATCGATGGTTTCGCCATTTGTTAGGATGTTGGTTTTCGTGGCGTTCAAGGATAACCCTACCTTTCTGCTCTCCGCTGATAAGCAATTAACCATGTATCCTAGATCGGCTGCATTGTCTGCGAAAAGCACTATATCGTCCGCAAATCGTAAGTGGTTTAAGAACTCTCCTCCTACCTTAAGACCAATAATCTCCCAATGCAGCTTCCGGAATATCGACTCTAGTACAGCGGAGAACATTTTTGGGGATAAAGGGTCCCCTTGCCTGACTCCTTTCCTAATGCGAAATTCTAGCCCTTCTTTTTCCAATCTCACCTTTGCCCAGTATTTTGAATATATGTTATTTAGTAGCTGTATATATTTTTTATATATTATATTATATTCCAGTAGCGACAAGGTCAGATAAAGGAATAGACGAAAATGTGAAACATTATATTAAGATAAACAAAACAGATAAAATTAGTTCCTTCTTTCGTAATGTACCAACCGACATGAAAGTATGTAGAAAGAATAAAGAACCAAAGCACTAAGTAGCGCCTCTCCACGTCTCCCAAGCCGGCGGCTCCCCGCGGGGGACTGCGACCGCCACCCCCTACTGAAGCTATTAGCGAATCGAACCTCTATATTTGTGCCCTGAATGTGAGAACCCTAAAGGATGACAGTAGAATAACAGAAGTGCATTATGCGATTAAAGATTTGAAATGGGACATTATAGGACTGTGCGAAACAAGGACACTAAATGAATGCATAGAGGAGTATCCCGAATTTCAACTCGATAACCTTGACGCGTTGCCAAAATAAAGGGTCTAGACAGACAACAAAGTAATCCTATAAAAGTTCCCTTTTTTCCTTTTGAAGTACGGAACTCTCAATACTATCTTTTTAGTTTATATATGTCAATGTGAACATTTTCACTTACCCAGACGGACAGTGAGCTCGATGCTCCAGTTGATAAGCGGCGGGTCGGCCTCCAGCGTCTGCTGCGCGTCGCGGTCCAGCAGCTCGGAGAACAGCTGCTCCTGGATGGGCGCCGGCAGCTCCTCAATCTCTGCAACCGACGGCACAAACATTGCATCACCCGGTGCACTACTTACAGCTTTATATCGACGGTGAAGTGCCAATACCTCCTAACTGACATTTTTCGAGATAATTACTTTTAAGCGCTCTTAATTCAAATGTGTGTTTCTGCATGTTTTTGTGAAATCTCTTGAAGCGAATATTAGTTGCTACTGAATCAAATTAAATTGTGGAAACACCTCTTAACTAAACCAGCATGTTAATTCATAGTATTACCTCCTGACGTTTTTAAGACAGAAGATTTTTGACTTCGACAGTTAGGAGTTATTGGCACTTCACCGTCGATATGCAAAATCACTTTAATTACACAGATAGAAGAAAACAATTTTAGCAGCGCCTCGGACTCGGCTATCATTGTGCCGATTGTCGTGACCGCCAATGGCCTTATAGCCAAAAGCTTCGACGGCCATCTGTCGAAGCTGTCGTTGCGCGGTTGGATCAAGGACCTGATACAGAAGGCAGTACTCCTCGATACGGCTCGCATTGTGAGGAGGTTCCTGTCTCTGGAGCCCTAACCACCGGTAGCTTGGACCCTGCTCCCGACACCGGCGGACTACTATTTATTATATTTTTAAAAGTTTTTTTTTTACATGATCTTGTTGAAAAATATTTAAAAATGTAATTTATATGTATATTAAAAATAAAAATAAAGAAAATAATACTAATATAATGAATATAGACTCATACATACAAGATACGCGCGAAACACATAACCCTTCTTGCAGTCGGGTAAAACATAAAAAAAAAGTTGATGCGCAAAAGCGAGTTTAACCAAAAGTTATTATTGTGCAGTAAGTATGGAATTACAACACTGATAACGTCGATCATGGTGACAACCGCAGTGAGGGTGCCGGAACTTGTGCAGCCTTACCGGCGGGCAGGTAGAAGGTGCAGAACTCGTTGATGTAGCGGCACGGGAAGCTGCCCTTCTTGTAGCGCACGCACGACGCTATGTGGCGCCGGATCGCCGACGCTAGGTCTGGTGCTGGAACATGCACCACACGATTATATCAATATTTATATTTATTATTATTGATTTAATTCAAAAAGAACGGCCGAAGCCAATTACACCAATTAAACAGTAACAATACAAAAAAAAAGAGTATTAATATATTTTTAATGCATGTATACCAAAGAAACTATGAAATAGTCAAAGTGAAAAGCATTTAATTCAAATAGACCATTCACAGGCACTTTTGAATAGTCAAATGTAGGTCAGTCCAAAAAAACAGATCTCTATGGAGAGGAACATGCAAGAAACTCCATGGACACTCTTTTAAATAGTATTGCGAGTTACAAGTAATCTTGGTCACATATTTCTTTTTGCTTCTATTATGTGAGCACAATGTAGATAAGTAATCTATACTTATAATAAATCTGTAGAAGTGAAAATTCTGTACATTGAAAATATTAAAAAAATAAATGACACTAGACCGACACCGACAACCAACGTTACTAGACCGACACCGAACCCAAAAATGTGATTAAAAAAATCTTTGTCACTCTGTCTGTCTGTCTGTTCAAGCATCACGCAAAAACTACCGGTTCGATTACGATGAAACTTGGTATAATTATTCTTTAATATCCTGGGCACCTTTGGGTATTTTTTATCCCGGAAAAGTATATACAATAAAAACAAACTTAATTTTGCGGTTCGATCCCTAGACGCGATTACTGTACCAACCGTAAATAATAAGTTTGTCGTAGGTTACGTCACCAGCAGTGGAGTTCACCAAGGGGCGCTGCACACGGCTAAGATACTATATTATTTTATCTTATGATACAATATCGCTCGCCATACAATTCAATGGACTACATTAGAGTTCCGTTAAGTATCGCTCAGGTCGTTAGGTAAGATCACTTCACACACTTAGGTATCGCACTCTTTTCGCAGTCGATTTTAGATCAGAGTTATCTACAAAAATGTCTCAATACTTTTTATCGTAAGAGCCACCGTTTTCGAGATATAAACCTAAAAGATGTCAATGCAATCTGTAGCTAGATATATAAATATATATGGAAGCTTGTTATTAGCAATTTTCATTACCTATGTAAAAGATTGTAATTGTTATTAGCCTGAGACAAACAGACACAGACAGACAGACGGACAACAAAGTGATCCTGGGTTTCGTTTTATCCTTTTGAGGTGCGGAAACCTGAAAACGCGCACTTAGTGCACTACCACAAAGGTGGACTGAAAACGGGTGCATATCATAACGACGACCTCTTTCAACTTTTTGTATCATTATATCTCAAAAACGTTGCTCTTAGGAAAAAAAGTATTGAGACATTTTTGTAGATCTACAATTTTTGTCTGAGCTAATTTTATGATAAAACTTACCATTTTGCTGAAAATCGCGAAAAACTCGTTTTTGTGACTGAGTATTTTTTTTTCCAGGTGTCGGATCGATGAGGACTTTTTAGGTTTCATTTATGATGGTGTTTTGAACAATTCTACCAATTTTCAGCTGGGTGCGAATTATTGTAACATTGGATGTCTAAATTGACCGGACTACTAGTATTATTTATATTTGATGATGAACTAACGTAGATATAAGAATTGCTAACAGATATTGTGGACCAAATGTTGTCCTATTAATAAATTATTATTATTATAGGGAAGCCTACTAGCCTCAAGTGTCACCATAACAGCCGGTACTGGATAGGATTAGTCTGGATTGCTCGCAGAACCACGGCGACCACGTACTGGAACACGCAGCGTTGGAAGGCCTCCCACAAAGTGGGCCGTTGACCTGGTGAGGGTCGCGGGAATCCGATGGATGCGAGATGCACAGCACCGGCTCTGCTATGTTCTGTTTAGACTGGACTGACACGAAATGTCCAAACCTGTATGACATTTTGCGCGCAAAATTCGCATTCGCATTCGCGACGCGACGCGACGTACAAAAGCGGTAACCACAAAACGCAAATTGATTACTTCCTGGTTAGGCGTAACCAGCTAAAGCACGTCAAAGACTGCAAAGTGCTGCCAGGAGAAGACCTAGTCTCACAGCACAGGCTCCTGGTTATGGTGTCAGTAGTCAAGCTCCATAACAAAAAAAGCAAAGAGCGTCCCCCTCCTAAAATAAAATGGCATATGCTAGAGAAGAGTGACTGTGCGAAGAAATTGAGAGAGCGAGTGGTGGACAAAATGATAGAAATGGGAGACATGAATGATCGAAGTATAAATGAAAGCTGGAATGAGATTGCTGAGTGTATTAGACATGCAGCGAAAGATATTTTGGGAGAGACGAGAGGAAAGGGTACAATAGATAGGGATACATGGTGGTGGTCGATAGATATACAGAATGTATTGAAGGAAAAAAAGAGGAAATTTAAGGAATGGCAGCGTATAGATCCGGAAAACACTAGCTTAAAGTCTGCGAAAAAAAGTGATTATGATTGTCTAAATAGATTAAGTTCACATTACGTTAGTAGCAACCTTTCACGCACACAGTCATACTTCACACACTCAAATGACGTTCATACAGTCCACTCATCTAAAATTAAATTGTAAAGAAAGCAGTGTGCAATAAATACCCTTTTAGTAAAGACGTATTAAAAAGTTTTATTTCACCAAACAAGCCGATATAGACTTTATCGTCGTAGACATATGGTCCAAATCGAGACGGATTTATAGATAAAAAATCTAGTGACCGCGTGCGCCGTCGCGACACCGCGAGAACAATAGCATTCCAGAATTTATCTTTGCTAAATCGTGCGAGTAAATAATACATCATTAGCAAAATAATCATTCAAATCTATATCAATATTATTTGGATTTTGGAGTTTCAACGTCTACACATTTGTACACCATGGATGCGCTTCTGGCATATCAAAAGGAAGTGCTGGATAACCTGAAGAAGTCGGAGAAAAACTATAAAAAGACACCTAAAGATCGGTTAAAGAAACCTTACTTAGAAACCAGATTAGACAATTTGGAGCAGCTGTGGATAACGTTTAAAGATGGACACAAGTCTCTCATAGGCAAGGTCACCTTGAAGGACAAACAGGACACATACTTCACTGAGGATATGTATGAGGAGTTTGAGGAATTATATGTATCATACAAAACTTTATTGAAAGAAACCCTGCAGCCCTATCTCGCGTCATCAAGTGGAACTTCGTCCGTAACACCGAAAATAAGTGCTGAACAAACAGTCAGTGAGTGCGAGGTTAAATTACCACGTGTGCAGTTACCTACGTTTAGTGGTAAATACGTTGAATGGCAATCGTTTTATGATATGTTTAATTCGCTTGTGCATTCTAATAAGAATTTGTCTCCAGTGCAAAAATTGCATTATCTTAAAAGTAACCTGTCAGGTGAGCCGGAAACTTTGTTACGTAATTTTTCTATAACTAATGAGAATTATGACGAGGCTTGGAAACAGTTACTTAAACGTTATGATAATAAGCGGTATAATTGTAATGCACTTATGAGATTATTGTTTACGCAAAAACCGGTTACTAGCGAATCTCCTAGTGCCATTAAGCATTTATTAGATACAACTACAACTTGTTTACAATCTTTGCGTAATATGGATATTAGTCCTGAGTCAATTAACGATGCGTTTGTTATTTATTTAGTGGTTTCTAAATTAGATCCTGAATCCATTAAGCAGTGGGAATATCAGTTGGGCGTACTTAGTAACGATTTACCGACATGGACACAATTATCTGAGTTTTTGGAATCGAAATTTAGGTCGTTGGAGATGATAGACTCGAATAAGGTACGTAACAATACCAACACAAAGTCGAAGTCTTTTCATGGGTCCATAGAAAGTAAAAAGAATAATTCTAATATACCTAAATGTTCTAAGTGTAAAGGTGAACACTATTTATACAATTGCAAGGAGTTTAGTCAACTTAGTGTCAAGGAAAGGCAAGATTATGTTAAAAATAATAACTTGTGTTTTAATTGTTTCTCTCCATCTCATCCAGTTTTTAAATGTCGTAATTCAGCGAGTTGCAAGCGATGTGGCAGGAGGCACCATTCATTATTACATTTTGAAAAGGAGGTGAGCAGCGAATCAACGAGTGAGGACGTTTTGGTGCAGAGTGAGTCGGACAAATCCGTGAGTACATCTATTTCAACTAATTTTTCGAGTAGAGGTTTAGAACCGAGTCGAGTTTTGTTAGCTACTGTATCTATTTGGGCATACAGTGAGCATGGATACAAACAACAGTTGAGAGGATTATTAGATCAAGGGTCGCAAGCGTCCTTTGTTAGCGAGTCAGTTGTTCAATTACTTGGACTTTCACGTAAACATGTTAGCGGTACAGTTTCCGGGATAGGCGGTAATGGCCACACTAGTGTGAAGCACATGGTTTCTCTTCGAGTGGTATCACGTCATAACCCTGAGGTTTCAATCCAAGTAAATGCATACGTTTTGCGATCTGTTACGTCATTGCTTCCTTCAACCGAGTTACATACACCTGAATGGCTACATTTTGATAAAATACCACTAGCCGATCCAGGTTACGCCACACCTAGTAAAATAGATATTCTTCTTGGAGCAGAGGTATATAGTGAGATTTTATTGGATGGTATCATACGTCACAATAAAATATTGGCACAAAACACTACCCTAGGTTGGGTATTATCAGGAAGGGTGTCAAAAAATTCAACTTCTGCTAACAATGGAATAATCACCATGCATTTACACCTAAGTGGAGAAGAACTGCTTAGGAAATTTTGGGAAATGGAAAATGAGCCCAACTTAATACAGAAGAAGATGACAGACATAGAACAACGATGTGAAGAATTTTATGACAGGACAACTACACGAGATAAAGAAGAAAGATTTATAGTTAAGCTACCTTTTGATAAAGAAGATCCAGAGTGTCAATATGGAAAATCAGTAGTTATAGCTACAAGAAGATATAAGTATTTAGAAAATAGACTGCAGAAGGATCCTACCTTAAAGGAAACATATAACAATGTTCTACAAGAATATCTTACAATGAATCACATGATACCAATAAATAAAGAAGACATAGATAATCCTAAGGCGGTTTATCTCCCGCACCACGCTGTGGTTAGAGAAGATAAAGACACCACAAAAGTACGAGTTGTTTTCGATGGGTCATGTAAAGGATTGAACAACTTTTCACTTAATGATAATCTGATGGTGGGTCCCAAGTTACAACAGGATTTGAGACACATCCTGATGCGTTGGAGAAGCCACAGGATTTGCATAGTAGCTGATATCATTAAGATGTTCAGAATGGTGAAAGTCGATTCCGAGGACTCAGACTTCCAAAGAATTGTATGGAGACCACAAACAAACGAGCCGCTACAACATTTTAAATTATTGCGTGTGACCTTCGGTACTGCATGTGCTCCTTATTTGGCCGTGAAAACCCTTCAAAGATTAGCTGATGTAGAACATGCAAGGTTTCCTACTGCATCAAGCATAACAAAGAAGGATTTTTATATTGACGATCTCCTGACGGGCTGTGAGACACTACCAGAGGCTATACACATATATAAAGAAATGAACAAGTTGATGAACAGTGGTGGCTTCGAACTGCAAAAGTTTAGTAGCAATAATCAAGACTTATTGACACATATAGGAGAGGATAATCACAGTAGTGCCGATTCATTAAGATTAAAATCAACTACTGTCATGAAGGTATTAGGCTTAAAATGGAATAAGAATATGGATTGCTTTCAGTATTCACTCGACTTACCCGGCATCAAACAACCTATTACTAAACGGCAAGTATTGTCGGATGTGGCCCGACTATATGACCCGTTAGGATGGATTGCGCCCGTGATAATCAAGGCAAAAATATTTATCCAAAAACTGTGGAGGTCGAAGCTTGATTGGGATGATGTACTGACTGCAGATTTAACGAGTGAATGGTTACAGTTTAGAGAAAGTTTGATATATTTACATAAGATAAACATACCACGATGGTATTGTTTTAGTCCAGGGTCAAAGGTTGAGTTGCATGCATTTGCTGATGCTTCAAAGGTAGCGTATGGGGCTGCTGTATACATTCGTGTTATTAATAATAACAACGAAACATTTGTAAGTTTGGTATCAGCAAAAAGCAAAGTTGCTCCTATTGAGAAGGAGATATCAATTCCTAGATTAGAACTATGCGGTGCAGCTCTAGCAGCAAAATTAGTATTTGAGGTTTCACAAATAATGAACATTCCGAAAGAGAACTTGTTTGCGTGGTCCGACTCAACAATAGTTCTAGCCTGGCTGAGAGGAGGGTCTAGCCGCTGGACTACTTTTGTGAGCAATCGTGTGTCAGAAATTTTAAATATTTTAGACTACAGACAATGGAAGCATGTTACAACTGATTCGAATCCAGCTGACTGTGTGTCGAGAGGCATCGCTACACAAGATTTACTTCAAAATTCATTATGGTGGTCAGGACCTTCTTGGCTTTCACAAGGAAGTACAGAGTTTGATAACGCTGATATTATCGAGGACACTCATGAAGAAGAAAAACATACATCTTTAACTGCTTTACCTGTATTGGAAAATAAATTCATCTGGACTATGTTTTCATCACTTGCCAAAACCTTAAAGGCTATTTCGTATTGGAGAAGAGTTTTACAGAATTTAAGAGTACCAAAGGAAAAACGAAAATTATATGCGAATATTATTACACCGGCAGAGAAAGATAGGAGTTTAATTATATGCATCAAACAGGTTCAAAGAGAGAATTTTAGTGAAGAGATAAAACAGTTAAAGTTGAAGAAGTCAGTCCCCAAAAAAAGTAAGCTTCGCACTCTTTATCCCTTTTTTGATGAAAATGGGATACTAAGAGTTGGCGGTCGTATTGATGAGTCAGAAGTAACTTATGATACGAAGCATCCCATAGTTATGCCTGCTAAGAGCCATCTTACCAGTCTTATAGTTAGTGATGCTCATCTCAAAACCTTTCACGGTGGACCACAAGCTATGTTGTGCTATTTAAAAACGAAATATTGGATATTACGAGCAAAAGAGATAGTTAAAAGTCACTACAGATTCTGTGTAAAATGTTTAAGATATTCTAGGTCTAAAAACACCCAACTGATGGGTCAAATCCCAGATGTTAGGTTGAAACCAACCAGACCTTTTAAATCATCTGGTTGTGACTATATGGGGCCTATTAGCGTGAGATTTTCACCCGGTAGAGGGTCGAAATCCTATAAAGGATATATTTGTTTGTTTATTTGTATGGTTACACGAGCCATTCATTTAGAGGTAGTAACAGATCTGTCATCAAAGGCATTCATTGCAGCGTTTAAGCGTTTCACAGCACGAAGAGGTCATTGTCAAGATTTATATAGCGACAACGGCACTAATTTTGTTGGTGCCAACAGACAGCTTCGTGAGATGTTCGATCGAGCTAAGTCAACTGTGCCACGTGAAATTGAGGAGTTATTGAGCTTAGAGCACACAACATGGCACTTCATACCTCCACATTCCCCTAATTTTGGTGGTCTGTGGGAGGCTGGAGTTCGCAGCGTTAAAACACATTTATTTAAGGTGATCGGAGATAGCACACTCACATATGAGGAGTTATCTACTGTTTTAGCACAGGTCGAAGCCTGTCTTAATTCTCGACCAATCACAGTAATGAGTGATGATCCTAACGAACCTCAAGCTCTAACACCGGGACATTTCCTCATAGGTGAACCGTTGATAAGTATTCCCGATGAAGATAATTCTAATCATAACATTGTAGGTTTGGATAGATGGCGTTTAACACAAAAAATAGTAAATAACTTTTGGAAACGTTGGTATAGGGAGTACTTGGTTAATCTTAATCAGCGATACAAATGGAACACTAAAAAATCTGAACCCGATGTTGGTGATGTTGTAATTTTAAGAGATGATAATATCCCACCTGCTAAATGGATTTTAGGGAAAATAACCAAAAAATATTTAGGGCCAGACAATATTGCACGAGTTGTATCTGTTAAATGTAAGAATGGCGAATTTAAACGTCCCATTAGTAAATTATGTTCATTACCTAAGTGAATTTTATTGTTTACTCACTATTATAATGTTAACTTAACAACTTAACTATGATGTTACAATAATAGATATCTGTGTACCTTGTGCCTTCTTACCAGTTATCAAGAACCGTAAATGTAAAATACCTAAAATATACAAAATGTATAATAACTTTCATACTGCAAATGTTATGTCTTCTTTGTTACATTTCTATGCAAGGTTTTGTTTGCTAAATCATTAGCATTTTGTCGCTTAAATGTTGTCTTTTGTATCACGGTGGGCGGAGTTCTCTCATCATTGTAAAAACGTTAACATTTTAAAATTTTAAAGACATATATTTTATATGCATGTTATTTTTAAGTATAGCATTTAAGTACATACCAGTATTACTAATAGGTACACATACAAAGATTGTTAGACATAAGTAGGTACTCACAATGTACACTTTGATGTGTTCTGGATCTTTAATTTATGTTCTCAGGCTTTTTTGTGTTTTGTATATCGTTTTTTTTTTTTTAAGTTTATAAAGTACTACGTCCTTTGGTGGGCGGTATGTCTAAATAGATTAAGTTCACATTACGTTAGTAGCAACCTTTCACGCACACAGTCATACTTCACACACTCAAATGACGTTCATACAGCCCACTCATCTAAAATTAAATTGTAAAGAAAGCAGTGTGCAATAAATACCCTTTTAGTAAAGACGTATTAAAAAGTTTTATTTCACCAAACAAGCCGATATAGACTTTATCGTCGTAGACAATGATGCTTTAAAGAAAAAAGCCAAAAAAGCCGTGGCAATAGCGAAAGCAAAAGCACAGGACAAACTATACAACACACTAGAGAGTCCGGCAGGCCAGAAAGATCTATACCGACTTGCTAGAGCAAGAGAGAGAAAGGCGAGA
Organism: Mythimna vitellina; assembly: GCA_949316375.1. Classification (NCBI taxonomy): domain Eukaryota; kingdom Metazoa; phylum Arthropoda; class Insecta; order Lepidoptera; family Noctuidae; genus Mythimna; species Mythimna vitellina. The sequence continues at coordinate 383,806 of OX438705.1, forward strand.
GATGTTTGTCAGATAAGGTGTATAAGGGATGAAACTGGAATGATTCTATCAGAAGATGAAAAAATCAAAGAGAGGTGGAAGGACTATTCTGAAAGACTGATGAATGAGGAAAACAGCTGGAATGGGATTTTAGAGAGCAAACCAGTGAATGTGGGTTTAGTGAGAATGATTAGTATGGATGAAGTCAGGATAGCTGTAAATGGAATGAAGAATAGTAAGGCAATTGGTCCAGACGGAATACCAGTTGAAGTGTGGAAGTTGCTGCGAGTGGATGGATGGATGTGGCTGGCTTTGTTCTTCAATAAGTTGTTGCGGGAAGAAGCCATACCTGATGAGTGGTGCAACAGTTCCCTGGTGCCCATCTTTAAAAACAAGGGTGATGTGCTTGAATGCAATAATTATAGAGGAATAAAGCCTGGGAAAAATTTGTTGAAAGAAGGCTGAGAGAAGAGAGTGAAATTTCACAGAACCAATTCGGTTTTATGCCTGGTCGGGGTACAACGGATGCCATTTTTGCTATACGCCAGCTGTGCGAGAAATACAGGAGTGCGCATAAAAACTTGCACATGGTATTCATTGACCTCGAAAAGGCATACGACCGGGTACCTCGTGAGGTTCTGTGGTGGGCCCTTAAGGAGAAAAGTGTGCCTGGGAAGTATGTGCAGTTGATCCGAGCGATGTACAGTCGATGCAGTACCCAAGTCCGGTCTACAGTGGGCAACACTGGTAGCTTCAATGTGGCTGTCGGCTTACATCAAGGGTCGGCTCTCAGCCCTTACCTCTTCCTGATGATAATGGACGCTCTGACGTCGGACATTCAGGAAGAGGCTCCCTGGTGTATGCTATTTGCTGATGACATTGTATTGGTTGCCGAGAGTGGCCTAGAGGTCCTGAACAGATTGGAGGTGTGGTGGCACAGACTGGAGAGTGTTGGCCGGAAATTGAGTAGAACCAAAACGGAATACTTGTTCTGCAATTTCGGTGGTCTCTCCGGTCCTATGCCCTTAGCTCTCGCTGGAACGCCCATACCAATCTGCTCCGACTTTCGGTACCTCGGGTCGCTTATCCAAGGAGATGGCGAGGTAGACCGAGACGTATCACATCGGATCAATACAGGATGGATGAAATGGAGACAGGTCACTGGAACAATCTGTGACCCACGGATGCCCCTCAAGTTGAAGGGTAAAATCTACAAGTCCGTGATAAGACCTGTCATACTGTATGGATCAGAATGTTGGGCTGTGAAAAAGACGGATGAAAAAAGATTGCATGTAGCGGAGATGAGAATGTTGAGATGGATGTGTGGTGTGACGAGAATGGATAAAGTGAGAAATGAATATATTAGAGGAAGTTTGAAAGTGGCGCCAGTGACTGAAAAGTTGAAGGGGAATCGTTTGTCTTGGTATGGTCATGTAAAGAGGAGAGATGAAACACATGTTACTAAAAGAGTTATGAGTATACACGTGGATGGGTGGAGAGGGAGAGGGAGGCCAAAGAAAAGATGGATGGATTGTGTGAACAGTGATATGAAAGAAAAGGAAGTTAGTGATAGTATGACGGTTGACAGGATAGAATGGAAGAAAAAAACGTATTGCGCCGACCCCAAATAAGATGGGACAAGGGCAGGAAGATGATGATTCGCGAATATTGAATTTGAATATTCGCATTCACATTTGCGAATGTGAGAAATCTAACATTCATTACATCACTAATAGATGCCCTGAGTGAATAGACCACCAACAAGAAGATGGAATTTAACACCTCTAAATGCCTATAATGAGCTTAGGCCGAATGCCGAGTCCTACACAGTACGACTACAGTGTAAACAATGGTCTTATAGTCAGTCTTGACAGTGAAAGAATTCGGTGTCTCATTTGACTCCAAACTGACTACTAACTGAACTGAACTAACTGACTGATACGCACGCCATAAAATAAACCTGGCTAAAGAATCGTTTAGCGCAACTGTCGAAGTTTAAAAACCAAGCAGTTAGACTTCTGCTTAACGCTTTAGTTCGATGCAAGCTTGAAACCAGCGCATATATATAAGTATGGAATCCTCATGAGGTTACATCCGTGGCAAGTTAAAAAATGCAGTTTACAGAAGACGCAAAAAAACACTCAGTGTATTTCAATTTGAAAAACTACGCGACGGCGAGCTACACATTGCTCGTCGTCTGCAAGCCCGCGCCTATCGTGGCCGGTGCTCAGGGACGCAGCAGTTCGAGCGTGAGCGTGAGAATGTTCCTTCCCTCACGCGTGCGGCCGTCTCCTTCGCTAGCTTCACTGCTTCGCAAAAGGAGGCGACCGACTCCCATTCCTTCTCGCTTCGGAACTTGAACCAGGGTCCGGTGCGAGAGCTGGGCTTCACAAGGATAGCCCGCCCAAGCAAGGCGCCCCTCCACCGTATACTCCGGGCGGTCCGCACAAAGGTGACACCCGGGTGTTTCTTCCGCCTGAATCCGGCGCAGGAACCTGCCAAACTTACCATTTTCGGTGAGGACCTGCATCATGCGGAAGCTGTGGATGACGTAACGCCTCTCTGACCACTCCTCAAAGAGGGGACTCACCGCCATAAATATGGCGTGCCTAGTCAAATGACTGGATACTATCAAACTGAGGATTGACTATAACTAGTAAAGAAAATAATGTCACCTATGTATGAAGGAGATCTCTTGAGGCCGGGCCCGCCGCCTGATATCCGCGACAGCAGCGTCGACAGGATCTCTTGTCGCTGAAACCTGCAACATCACGCGCTACATTGTCGACTAATCACAACATTGGTACAGTCATAATAACCATTAGTATATACAAACGCCACGTCCACGGTAAATTGCTAATTGACAACGCTTTCGTGACGTAGCGTTGACGTGGTATCTGTACTTCTAGGCGTCATCTCCACGGACAGAATTGCAGCCATTATTGTCTCGCCGTGTGATCAAATTCAATGGAAACAGCAGCTATAGCTTATATAGCTGGCACGGCTCGATTCCCTCGTCTATGAAGATGGCGCCATGATGTCGGTACTGACGTTAGCTGCAAGAGACATACTATGTACACGTAATTTTGGCGTATTGAATCACGTGCATATCTTTGTGACGTGTTAAGTACAATCATTTTGAGCTTGAGATTTCTTGGCGACCAAATGGTCGAATATGGTCGATGATGGAACACGCCTAGCAATCAGGAAACACAGACTCCGACAGGGAATTCCACTCCTTAGCTGTACGCACAATTAATGTGTTTCTTTGTTCGTCTGGTGGTTCTATGATAGAACGGGCTTGGCATAAAAAAATGCAAAGAAAACCCGACAGGTTAATAATTCGGCGTCGACTTTAAAGCTTTAAAATTAGCTGCTGGTGATGCTGGTCGTAACATTACAAAACATTATTCGCAAATTGGTGTCTACCCAGCAACATCAGCATTATGGTATGTGTACGCCAGACAACCACCTCAGTAGAGTTGTCATATTTTCTTTTCTTTTTTTGGTTTTTTTATATAAGATAAATCTATACTAATATTATAAAGTTTAAAAAAAAATAAATCCAAAAACTAATTGACCAATTTAAAAAATTCTTTCAACAATATAATACTACTTTATCACTGAGTATCATAGCCATATATATTATACTTCCATGCGGGCGTAGCCGCTGGCTGGAGCTAGTGTAATATAATTGAGGGCACAACTTTTCACTTTATACTTCCATGCGGGCGAAGCCGCTGGCTGGAGCTAGTGTAATATAATTGCAGTATAATATAAACAACTTTTAATTTTTTTTAGATGGCTCGACGAATGCCAAGTTCCAAACGAACGTCCATTGGATCTTTCAAAAATGTTGGTTAGAAGAAAAAAGTGAGAATTAGCTCAGTGACCGGAACTTTTTCCCTAAACTGAATGCTTTGAAGCCGACGAGATATCGAATGCGGTTTACACAGAATTCACGAAGGCTTTTAACAAAGTCGATCATGAAATATTGCTGAATAAAATTGCCTTTAATGGAATACACGGTTTGTTGCGTTGGTTTGTGTCCTATATCGAAAACCGGTCACAAAGCGTTGTGGTAAACGGTCACCTTCTGCACTGCAGTGCAATCTGTTAGTATTACTTCAGAAGTTACACAGGGCTCAATTCTGGCACCGCTTTTATTTATCATCTATATCAAAGAAATTAAGATGTATTAAAAAAAAAAAACTGGGCAAGTGCGAGTCGGACTCGCGCACTGAGGGTTCCGTACAAACTTACCTACATAAGAGTATGTGAATAGTTTAATTCCCGAACGGAGTCTCGAAGATTTTTCGCGACGTAACAACAAATTTTCTGTTTCCAGATTTATTCCTATATCTGGGCAGGAAGATGATGATCTATACTATATGACCTTGGTTTATGCCAAATTTAAGGATTCTGGGCCAACGAGAAGTACCCTATAAATTTTAATTCCTTTTAGTGTCGAAAAGCACATTTTTTGCGACATAAACGGCCGTATCTTTTTTTCCTTTAACTTACATGTTTGTTTTTTTCACAGCTTGAAGCGACCGCAGATCTTGGTGTATGGTTTTAATTTCAACTCGATACCTCCACGCGTTTCCGAAATAAAGGGTCTTGACAGACAGACAGACAGACGGACGAACAACAAAATGATCCTATAGGACTTCTGTTTTTTTTCCTTTTGAGGTATGGAACCCTAAAAAATGCCAAGTTTTTGAGGTACGTTAATGATTTGAAAGCATTTAAAGCAATACGAACACTTCGCGATTGCTTGTTTTTTTAAGAAAACCCTTGCGTGTTGCCGGCGTCGAAGGCCGAAGCGCGGTTGAGCAGCGCGCAGAGCCCTCCACATGTACTGCGTGGCGCGGCTTACCTGATGGCGAGGTGCACGAGCGTGTGGCCGGCGTCGAAGGCCGAGGCGCGGTTGAGCAGCGCCACCTCGGCCGCCGTCAGCGCGCGCGCCGGGTCGCCTCCCGACGCCAGGTAGGCCTCCACGCAGCGCGCAGAGCCCTCCACATGTACTGCGTGGCGCGGCTTACCTGATGGCGAGGTGCACGAGCGTGTGGCCGGCGTCGAAGGCCGAGGCGCGGTTGAGCAGCGCCACCTCGGCCGCCGTCAGCGCGCGCGCCGGGTCGCCTCCCGACGCCAGGTAGGCCTCCACGCAGCGCGCAGAGCCCTCCACATGTACTGCGTGGCGCGGCTTACCTGATGGCGAGGTGCACGAGCGTGTGGCCGGCGTCGAAGGCCGAGGCGCGGTTGAGCAGCGCCACCTCGGCCGCCGTCAGCGCGCGCGCCGGGTCGCCTCCCGACGCCAGGTAGGCCTCCACGCAGCGCGCAGAGCCCTCCACATGTACTGCGTGGCGCGGCTTACCTGATGGCGAGGTGCACGAGCGTGTGGCCGGCGTCGAAGGCCGAGGCGCGGTTGAGCAGCGCCACCTCGGCCGCCGTCAGCGCGCGCGCCGGGTCGCCTCCCGACGCCAGGTAGGCCTCCACGCAGCGCGCAGAGCCCTCCACATGTACTGCGTGGCGCGGCTTACCTGATGGCGAGGTGCACGAGCGTGTGGCCGGCGTCGAAGGCCGAGGCGCGGTTGAGCAGCGCCACCTCGGCCGCCGTCAGCGCGCGCGCCGGGTCGCCTCCCGACGCCAGGTAGGCCTCCACGCAGCGCGCAGAGCCCTCCACATGTACTGCGTGGCGCGGCTTACCTGATGGCGAGGTGCACGAGCGTGTGGCCGGCGTCGAAGGCCGAGGCGCGGTTGAGCAGCGCCACCTCGGCCGCCGTCAGCGCGCGCGCCGGGTCGCCTCCCGACGCCAGGTAGGCCTCCACGCAGCGCGCAGAGCCCTCCACATGTACTGCGTGGCGCGGCTTACCTGATGGCGAGGTGCACGAGCGTGTGGCCGGCGTCGAAGGCCGAGGCGCGGTTGAGCAGCGCCACCTCGGCCGCCGTCAGCGCGCGCGCCGGGTCGCCTCCCGACGCCAGGTAGGCCTCCACGCAGCGCGCAGAGCCCTCCACATGTACTGCGTGGCGCGGCTTACCTGATGGCGAGGTGCACGAGCGTGTGGCCGGCGTCGAAGGCCGAGGCGCGGTTGAGCAGCGCCACCTCGGCCGCCGTCAGCGCGCGCGCCGGGTCGCCTCCCGACGCCAGGTAGGCCTCCACGCAGCGCGCAGAGCCCTCCACATGTACTGCGTGGCGCGGCTTACCTGATGGCGAGGTGCACGAGCGTGTGGCCGGCGTCGAAGGCCGAGGCGCGGTTGAGCAGCGCCACCTCGGCCGCCGTCAGCGCGCGCGCCGGGTCGCCTCCCGACGCCAGGTAGGCCTCCACGCAGCGCGCAGAGCCCTCCACATGTACTGCGTGGCGCGGCTTACCTGATGGCGAGGTGCACGAGCGTGTGGCCGGCGTCGAAGGCCGAGGCGCGGTTGAGCAGCGCCACCTCGGCCGCCGTCAGCGCGCGCGCCGGGTCGCCTCCCGACGCCAGGTAGGCCTCCACGCAGCGCGCAGAGCCCTCCACATGTACTGCGTGGCGCGGCTTACCTGATGGCGAGGTGCACGAGCGTGTGGCCGGCGTCGAAGGCCGAGGCGCGGTTGAGCAGCGCCACCTCGGCCGCCGTCAGCGCGCGCGCCGGGTCGCCTCCCGACGCCAGGTAGGCCTCCACGCAGCGCGCAGAGCCCTCCACATGTACTGCGTGGCGCGGCTTACCTGATGGCGAGGTGCACGAGCGTGTGGCCGGCGTCGAAGGCCGAGGCGCGGTTGAGCAGCGCCACCTCGGCCGCCGTCAGCGCGCGCGCCGGGTCGCCTCCCGACGCCAGGTAGGCCTCCACGCAGCGCGCAGAGCCCTCCACATGTACTGCGTGGCGCGGCTTACCTGATGGCGAGGTGCACGAGCGTGTGGCCGGCGTCGAAGGCCGAGGCGCGGTTGAGCAGCGCCACCTCGGCCGCCGTCAGCGCGCGCGCCGGGTCGCCTCCCGACGCCAGGTAGGCCTCCACGCAGCGCGCAGAGCCCTCCACATGTACTGCGTGGCGCGGCTTACCTGATGGCGAGGTGCACGAGCGTGTGGCCGGCGTCGAAGGCCGAGGCGCGGTTGAGCAGCGCCACCTCGGCCGCCGTCAGCGCGCGCGCCGGGTCGCCTCCCGACGCCAGGTAGGCCTCCACGCAGCGCGCCGAGCCCTCCACCACGCCTGCGACACACAAGGCACGCCCCGCATCATGTAAGACAAGCTTATCCGTGTCTGTGCATACAAGCGTTCGGCCGACGCCGCACCGCCGCCGCTACCAAACTACTAGCACTAACTTGTGAGGTTTTATATATTTATTTTTAATTAAGTGTGTACTTATTTATTATTGTATATTATTACTTGTTGGCCAATGTGAAATAAAACATTACAAATTTAATTGAATGGAAGTAGACGTGACAATATGAATAGCATAGTCGACGATGATGAAAGAGCACGACGTCCACACTTCAAAAGCTACAAAATGTATAATTTTATGCGACTGAATAAAATACCATTCTAAAGGTTTTTTTCTTGCTGATTGATTAATTATATGTCGTACGGTTCGATCAAGAGACCACAGTTTAACGCTTCTAATAGCGGCGTATAGACCGCGAGAATTCGCGCGTTTTCTGATGGCAACTGGTAAAGCAAATCATACGTTGTAAAGACACTCACCAAGACAAGCCTGCAGCCAGATCCAGTCGGTGTTGTTGTTGCGTCGCTTGGACCGCCTGTTGTTGGGCTCCAGTTCATGGATCGACGCGTTCTGACTATTACAGATGTCATTTATACCTGAAAGTGTAACAACACCATGTACAAGCCTATTTTTATACGACCGTTTCTAAGATAATACACTATAATTAATAACGCAGATAATAAGACTTAGTCTAATAGTCTTGTTTCTTTTTTAATTTTGTTTAAAAAATTCGAGTCCATAGTGGTGAGCTGCCGCGCTGAGCGACGATAAACTCTGCTCGACAGCCCACTTTGACGAAGTTCCACTTCGTGGAGCATTTTCGAAGTCGACTCCCAGTTTGGAGCGGACCGGGGTGCGCACAAACAGCTCCTGCCTAATCTAAGGGGTCCAGACGCCTCCTACTGGAGGCTCTACGCGGGGTCCATGGCCTTTACAGGGCTCCGATGTGGGCGCCGTCGCTACGGAAGCAATTGGTCCGCCGACTGAATATGTCCCAAAAGACCATCCGGATGGCGCGAGGATACTGCACGGTCTTCTGCAAGGCGGTGAGCCTCCTTGCCAGCTAACTACCGCGGAATTTGGAGACAACAGTCCTTATAAATACGCACGAGTGGTGAGTGAAGATGCAACACCGGGGCGAAACTCTGCTGCCACGACAAATCGCGGCACGACGAACAGAGCTACGGCTGGATCTCATGGCGACAGGGTTGGAAATAGCAACTGAGACCCAGCACTGGGACCTCTCGCGTCCGGCCCTGGTTCAAACCATGATACAGAGTCAGAGGAAATAGGTGGCGGTCACCTCCTTCGGCGAAAAGGAGGTGGACAAAACAGAGAGATGAGGAGAAACCAGGCGAAGACAAGCCTCATGCCCCGATCCGCGCCGGGGACGCCTTGGCCGTTCGTTGGGGGAGCAAATCTACGCGCACTTTAAACAGATGTCAGCAAAATTAACGGGCTGATGCCTGCCAGGGCTGCGGATTGTTTGATGGAGTTACCGCAGCGGGGTTATAGTCAGTAAAAGTTTAACACTCTCCAAATTAAAATTATTTGGAAAATAAGGAAAATAAGTAAATTATTATTATTTGATAATTTCGAAAAAATCCTTATCAATCCATCGATTATCTCCGACTCTGTAAGAAGTACCATTTATTACCTCTCGAAGATCGACGTGAGATTGCCGACTACTTGTATTTGTTAAAAATCTTCAATAATAATATTGACAGTCCCGAACTTATATCTAAATTTTATTTTAATATACCGAGAACATTTTTCCGCCATAATCCACCCTTTTGTGTACCTTTAGCTTCAACCAATTATAGACAGAATTGTTTTATTATACGTGCGAGTAGACAGTTCAATAATATATGCAAGCAGCATGACTTGGATCCCGTTAATCGTAAAAGCATACAACCCTAATCAACACTAATCGTAGTGTGGCGTCGGCCAGAAGACGTATAAGCCTAAGGTTTCTTTAAAGTAGCCTTTTAATTGCTAAATATTCTACAAAACATATATAAAAATCAGCCATAAAAATGTAAGTTAAGTAACTCTTATTTTTGCCCTTTCTCACCTGGTACCTGCCCAGGGGCTCCAAGGGGGAGCTCCGCAAGCACACAGGTATTCAAAGCAGGGACCATTTTGGTTACCCATTGAAGGGGTTTTCGACAGGGTTTTTCTAAGCAGTTAATGAAAAACCCATAAGATATAGGTAACCCTTTTGAATGGCTTAAAGGACCATTTTGGTTATTTATAGAAAGGGTTTTCGATAGGGTTTTTCTAAGCAGTTAATCTAAAACCCATACGATGTAGGTAACCTTTTAAATGGCTTAATGGACCATTTTGGTTTAAACAAAAACCCATACGATATGGGTAACACTTTTGAACGGCTTAAATTAAGTCGTTGAAAAGGGTTCCTTACGTTTTCAACTCTTTTGAAAACGATAACAGCGTAACATTCCAATTCGGAGGAATGTAATATGATCTCTCGATGGTAGGCATACGTTGCAAAATGGCATAGCAAGCGTTAAGCATCAGCGGCGGCGCGGCGGCGGCGCCTTTGTGGTTACTTTCCGAGAGCCTTGCAAACAGGGATTTATGATCAATAATGCATGTAATATAAAGTTCTTTTTAGCATTGCTGGCCGAATATCGAAATGACTTATTATTATGATTTTTTCATGTCTGTACTTGTTTACTATTTTATTGTCATTTTTGTTGTTTGAGTTTTTGCTTCTGCGATTTTAGTTTTATTATTTTGAACAATTAATATTGAAAACTGCCAAAAATGAAACGAGACGCTGTACATTGCTATTATTTCTACGATGCATGACATCTAATAATACAAGTAAATGTACTTTATGTAGAAATTTCTTAAAGGTCAGGTTATGTTCTAATACCGCAGCCATGGGTGTCGATTTCATGGTTTTCGAGGGTTTTAAATCCGATAGTGATGTCAAAATGGAAATCCAAGATGGCGGCTGGAAAAAAATTCATTTTTTTTGTCATGGGTGTCGTTTTCGCGGTTTTCGAGAGTGTTGAAACCGATAGTGCTGTCAAAATGTATATCCAAGATGGCGGATGCAACAAATTACCAACTTTTTCATTACGGGTGTCGTTTTCATGGTTTTCGAGGGTGTTGAATCCGATAGTGGTGTCAAAATAGAAATCCAAAATGGCGGCTGCAAAAAATTATCAACTTTTTCGTCATGGGCGTCGTTTTCGCGGTTTTCGAGAGTGTTGAAACCGATAGTGCTGTCAAAATGTATATCCAAGATGGCGGATGCAACAAATTATCAACTTTTTCATTATGGGTGTCGTTTTCATGGTTTTCGAGGTGTTAAATCCGATAGTGGTGTCAAAATGGAAATCCAAAATGGCAGCTGCAAAAAGTTATCAACTTTTTCGTCATGGGTGTCGTTTTCGCGGTTTTCGAGAGTGTTGAAACCGATAGTGCTGTCAAAATGTATATCCAAGATGGCGGATGCAACAAGTTATCAACTTCTTCATCATGGGTGTCGTTTTCATGATTTTCGAGGGTGTTAAATCCGATAGTGATGTCAAAATGGGAATCCAAGATGGCGGCTGCAAAAAATTATCAACTTTTTTGTCATGGGTGTCGTTTTCGCGGTTTTCGAGAGTGTTAAAAAGGAGTTAACAATAAAACTTCTGAAATACTTCTGAATTTGCTTTTATGGCGGGCTGTGATATGGTCGTCTTTTGCTCAGGTTAACTGATGTCATAAGATTACGTATTTAAATTTTATTTGTAAACTAGTTATTTCTGTTCGATTGAATGATCACTACAAAACACATTTTTTTTTTCATAAAAATAAACAATATCAAAAACATTAAGTAACAGTGACAACCCTATTGCTTTAATAGAGTGTAGGTATTTCTTTTATCAACTAGGCTTAGTTTCTATACTGTTCCATATTTATACTGTGCTAATACTTAGTTATCCTGACAACTTACTTAATTATTTGTTATTTATTTTATTTAAGCTATATGTTAATGCCTTCACTGTAAAGCCTTACAATAGTCAGGTACTTATGTTACGTAATTTATCAATCTAAACTCAAAAGAGCAATTAGGTTTTTTTTATTTTATTTCGGTGGGAAAATTATCTTATGACAAATCGCGCTCTTGGGCGGAGCCGGCGATAGTGTCAGACTTTTACTGACTAAAAACCCACTCCTGTTCCTTCGTTGCCTTTCGTACCAGGGCCGAATCTTCCTTTCAGAATCCTTCAATCCAGACCCTTGGCCCCAGTAGGCTTCGACCGTGCTGGTCCCTACAGTTACTGACATCTCCCTGAGACGCGCGTAGAAGAGTGCGCGCCGTCGACGACTTGAGCTCGGTCCGGACGGTTACCGGACGGTCGGACGGCGGGCTACCCATTGCTCGCCGTCCGCAAAACCGCGTCTACGGTGGCCGGTAATCGGGATCGGAATCCCGGCGGCGGTTGGGGCGTATGGACCGTTGCTTCACGCGATCGGCCACCTCCTTTGCTAGCATTACTGCTACGCAGAAGGAGGCGACCGCCTGCCACTCCTCCTCGCTCCGGACCATAGCCTGTACTAAGGCCTGGCGTGAGAGATCGCCGCCGCCGATCGCCCCCACGAGGGCACGGCGTTATTCTTCCCAAACGGGGCATACCTCCACCGTGTACTCTACCGTGTCCTCCGGGTGGTCCACGCAATGGTGACACCCGGGCGTTTTTTCCGCACGAATCCGGTGAAGAAACCTCCCAAACTTACCATATCCGGTGAGGACCTGCGTCATGCGGAAGGTAAAGATGTTGCCTTTCCAGCCACTCCTCAAAGAGAGGACTTACCGCCATAATTATGGCGTGCCCAGCACTGGGTTGCGATAATCGCTGTCGCCATTCCGCCATGAGATCCCGCCAGAACTCTTTCCGTCATGCCACGACTTGTTGTGGCAGCAGAGTTTCGCCCCGGCGTTACATCTCCTCGCGCAAATTGTGCATGCGTGCAAGGACTGTTGCCTCCAGATCCCATTGTGGCTAGCCAGCAAGGAGGCTCGCCACTTCGCGGGAAATCATGCGGTATCCCCGTACCATCCGTATGGCCATGACCCTCTGGCACGCGTTCAGCTGGGCCGCCGGTCGCTTTCGCAGTGTCGGCGCCCACACTGGCGCCCCATAAAGGGCCATGGACTGGACAATGCCTGCGTAAAGCCACCGGAAGGAGGCGTCTGGATCCCCGAGGTTGTGCAGGAGCCGCTTGAGGGCAGCCCCAATCCGATTCAGTTTGGGAACCAGACGTCGGAAGTGCTCTTCGAAATTCCACCGGCTATCGAGGACGAGTCCCAGGTACTTCAATGTCGACCCGACGCCGATATGAATTCCTCCTACCGTTAGTTGGGAACGCTGAGGCGGCGCGTTCCGAGGGCCGTGAAAACACATGGCCTCGGACTTGTGCAGCGCCACCTCGAGTCCCAACTGCTGGATCCTATCAACGGCTGTCGCAACCTCGCGTGTCGCTAATTCAACCGCCGCCTGGTACGACTCTCCCTGCGCGAGGACCAGTGTGTCGTCTGCGTAGCAGACCACGCTGACCCCGTCAGGGAGGTTGCCGCGCAGCACGTGGTTGTACCCGATGTTCACAAGGGCGGTCCTAGTACCGATCCCTGCGGAACACCGCACGACATCTCTCGCCCTTTCTGCTCTCCCTGGTGACCAGGGTAGATGATGTACCTATCCGACAGGTAGGCCTCGATCACACGACAGAGGTAGTCGGGCACCCGGCGATACCGGAGTGCCCTCCTGCGCTACTCCAGGGCAGGGAGTTGAAGGCATTGGCGATGTCCAAAGACACCACCACGACACACCTGCCCTGGGACACCGCCTGCCCCGTCGTGAGCATGATGGCGTCCACCGTGGAGCGCCCCCTGCGAAAGCCGAACTAGCCGTCCGCAAGGTTCGGCCCCGTTCGTGCTAGGTGTGCGACGAGGCGGTCTGCAACTCTTTCAAAGAGCTTGCCCACCTCGTCGAGCAGCATAATGGGCCGATACGCGGACGGAGAGTCCACTGGGCGCCCCGGCTTCGCGATAAGGACCAGTTTCCCCGTCTTTCAGCGAAGTGGGAACGGGCCCCTCTCCATACATGCGCTGAAGAGCCCTCTTAATCGAGACCCGAGAGCCTCCATGGCCAGGACCCAGGCTTTCTCAGGCAAGCCGTCGGATCCTGGGACGGTATTCTTGGCACTCAGCCTTCGTACCGCCACACTCAACTCTATCTCGGTCACCTCTGGAGCATTGTCATCGTCGTCGCCATCGTGATCCGCGTTAGACACCGCTGGTGGCGGAGCCATGAGCGGGGAGAGTGTTCCCCTCGCGCAGGGAACAGAGTGTTCACCACACCCTCCACAATCTGGGGCCGGAGACTCTGCGTGAGTGGTGGAGTCCCACGGGTCTCCGTTCAGAGTCCCCAGCCACACGTTGCGGGCCTCTAACTTGGCCCGCTTTATTTCTGCTCGGAGGGTGCTCTTCGCCACTCTGTACCCTTCGTACAGCTCCGCCTCTCTGGCCTCCGCATTCGGCGGGCGGATGCGGCGACTGCAGTGTTTGGCGTACCGGCGCCGCGCGGCATTGCACGCATTGCACAGTGCCGCAATTTCCGGCGACCACCAGTACACCTGGCGCCGGGCAAGCCCTGGCCGGACTCGAGGCATTGCCACGTCGCAGATTTGCGACATAACCTCCCGGAACCACTCTGCCTCGATGTTGATGTCGACAGGCCTGTCTGGTGCTTGCACCTAGGCCTGTACTATTGCAGCTTCCAGGAGCTCACGGTCTAGCTGTTTCAGCGCCCAACGCGGACCACACGGGGTCTGTTGGACCGGCGCGGTCGAGGTCTGGGCGGAGATGTCAAACCGGATGTACTGGTGGTCTGAGTATGTCTCCACTCCCTCCATGACGCGCCAGTCGACGACACCCGGTGACAGACCAGGGCTGGCAAACGATATGTCCACCACTGACTCGCCCTGCATCTGCACGCATGTGGGGACAGAACCCCGGTTTAGGACGATCAGGCCTGTCTCCAGAGCCCAGTCCTCCACCATTCGACCCCACTGGTTCGTGTACCGGGAGCCCCAAGTCAAGTTCTTGGCATTGAAATCCCCGCAAACGACCACGGGGAGGGAACTAAACCCAGCGACGACGGCATTCAGCTCCATAAGGGAGATGTGGAGATCGGCGAAAGTTCTGTTCAGGTTGTGGGACAGGTAGACGACTACCACTGCAATGTCCCCGAACCGTGCTGCCACGCAACCCCGTCCTCTCAAGACGGCATCGAAGGACGGAGTACCGGCGGCAGCTGAAGAAATTTGGGTCACCAAGCCGTTCAGGTCCTGCACCCAGTCTCCCCTGGGCAGGACATAGTACGGCTCGGAGACCACGGCGATGTTGATCGACCACTGCGCCATGCTCTGGAGCAATAGATCCTGAGCGGGGGCGCAGTGGTTGATATTCGCCTGGAGGAGACGTAATGGAGCCGTTATTGACAGTTCATTAAAGTCTCCTCCCGAGCACCACGTGAGGGCCCTGCCACGGGGGTTGCAGCGGCGATAGCGGCGGCAGCTAAATACGAGGCTGCGGTGGTGAGGACATCAGGGTGGATGGGTCTCCGGACCTTGCCCTTGGCCTTGGCGGGGGGATCGCAGGACCTGCTCCCAGCCCGGTGGTCGGCCGGCTTGCTTGCCGCCGCACATGCGTAACAGTGCGGCGTTGCACGGCACTCAACCGCCTTGTGACCGGGCTGACCGTACTGGAAGCAGCGGTCACTGCGGTTCACCTCTGCGGCGCAACAGGCCCCCACGTGGCAGCGATAGCACCGCAGAGGTCTGGGCTCCAGTAGTTTTATCTGCGCGGAGATCCAGCCTACTAGGAGCCGTCGGCCTTCCCCAGTGATGGTCTTGGCCGCCGGCACGGGACAACTTACCGTCACGGCTCGCATGCCCGTGCTGTCAGCGTGGATGCCCGCCCGAAGCTGTTCGGCAGTGCAGCCTCCCGCCTTGACGATTGCGGCCACCACCTCGTCCACCTTGACGGAGTCATCCAAGCCCATGATGGGCATATCAATGCACTTGGTGGGCCTGGACACTCGGGCCTCTTCCGCGTCCAGGGTCGCCCTGATCCTTGCGGCCAAGGCATCCGCGGCAGGGCCACTGGCCGCACCAGGAACCTCGATCATTCGTGCCCCGGTTACGGTGCCCCTCATGCGGAAGCCCCCAGAGGCTCCGAGCTCGCCAAGGTAGCAATAGGTAGGTAGGTATATGGTAGACTTATAAATAAGAAAGTTCTATAATGTAGCTATGAATTCGAAACAAACATTCAGATAATGGTTTTTAGTAGGTAAGTAGTAGTAATTTAGTTAAGGGGTGGCCAGACGGTTGTAAACCGACGTTCCAACCGAGGTGACCTTATTCGTTTCAATCCGTGTAAACAGCAGTTTTGTAATCCATGACCTTCAAAGCCCTTGGTCAGAAGACGCGTTTTCCCAACCACCAAACGTGTTGGCGCGTGGTTTACATCCATGTAGCCGCAACACAAACCAAACATATAAACCAAAGTCACCTTGGTTGGAACGCTAGTTTGCAACCGTCCGGTCATCCCTTAAATTGGCAAGTAGGTAGGTTATAGATGCTCCGTACAATGCGCAACAATTTACGTAGGTATGGTAATATACCTTCACTTGATTATTGACTGATTGATCATTTGTGATTTGTGTCACAGATAGAATATTGGTCACTAAACGTAAAAATTGTTCATTCAATTGACTACAATAACACTGCCAAAACAGGTCACACAAGACAACAATTGTCGCAAATACGGGAGATCAAGACACACACCTTAATATGAGAGTATCTAAAATCTAAATATTATAGGTAACACGTGTTTCGTCTACAAATCTGCAATGTCTAGTGAAATAAAGTCAGTACGCTAGCGATAGTGTGTGTGTTCATCCAGCACCTACTTAGCACAAGGTTATTGAATAACCATAATAATATGATAACCCGAAAAAACCCTTAAATAAAGGTATCTTTATATAAGGGTAACCCTCTCACTGGGTTTCAAATATAGAACCCATTCAATGGGTTATCATAATGTTGATGTAACCCTTTCACTGGGTTTTAAGTATAGAACCCATTCAATGGGTTATCCATATTGAAGAGATAACCCTTTTAATGGGTTCAAGCCTAAAACCCATTCATGGAGTTACATCATGATAAAGGTAACCTCATAAAAGGCTTACCCTTTCAAAGACTTAACTCTTAATCGGGGTTGTACGGTCCCTGATTCAAAGCACATGAGACGCTACTGAGTACCTAATATTTCATCCATGAGAAAATAAGTTATGTCAGATCGCTCTGGGATCTTGGACTACAACGTGCCGTGAGACCGTTTCTCCGCATGGACGCACTTGCCTCGCGCTGTCTGTTGTAAACACATACATAGTATTGAGTTTTCCGACACATATTGGAATTATAGTCAATACCGAGTATTACAACTATTGATAAACCTAAATAGTGTCCTTGTTCGATATTAACGTACCTATAAAATATAACCATTAAACCACTATACCAGAGTCAAAACACGGCTAAGATATATTGTTTTATTACGAAGATCCCGTGTGTGCCCCTTCTGGCTTCATTATCAGATCAGTTCGATGTAGGTACCTTAAAGCCAAAGCGCACTTCATGACAAATCTAATAAGCCTTAACACGGCTAGGACACATAGGAGTTCTGTGAGTGCCTACCTTCCACGTTGAAGTCGTATTAGACAGCAAGCCGATACGAGATAATAAGAACAACATTGTTTTGTTAATGGGATACCTAACAGCAAGAGAAAATTTACTGGAAAACATGACAAAAAGCTGTCGCATTATTTGATAGCAAACAGGTGAACATTTGGCAACTGTGGTTATCCATATGTCAACATTGCCAAACCTAAATAATATATTAAAAAAAAAAAATCTGTAATCTGATCGGCATATATATTTTTTCATTTTTTAGGTGGGAAATCATCTAATGACTTCTCTCGCTCTAGAGCGGTGCGAGAGGGCGTGCCTGGCTTTTACTGACTAAAATCCACTCCTATGTTTCTTCTTTTCCTCAAGTTTCCCTTTCGGATGCCAACTCATGGTCTCAGTAGGCTTCGGTCCTGCTGGGCCTCTACGGTTTTGCTGACTATGCGCAGTCGAGGACTCGCCCTCGGTCTGGATGGTTATCGGACGGCAAGCTACCCAAAGCTCGTCGTCCGCAAGTCCACGCCTACGGAGGCTGGAAATCGGGGTCGAGTTCCCGGTGGCTGGGGCGTGAGGATCTCCATTCCCTCACGCGTGCGGCCGTCACCTTCGCTGGCATTACTGTTTCGCAAAAGGAGGCGACTGCCTGCCATTTCTCCTTGCTCCGAACCATGGCCTGTACCAGAGCCCAGCGCGAGTTTACATCTTAGTTAGCGACGCTGTATTATTTTAACTTTACCATGAAATGACTAGTGAGTGCTATTAAATGGATTTTTAACATTATAATTACAGATAAAACTGAACACTGGTAGAAAATTAACTTAAGTAGGTGGAGATGGAAACTAAACTAACTTGGTAGAAATTAAAGTTACGATAGATAGAGGTGGAAACTAAACTCAATTTGGTGGCAATTAAATTGATTAGATAGCGGAGGAAACTTAAGTATATTAGGTAGACTTTAAAGTTATATTTTCGTACATAGATTAAAGCATACAAATACACAGTACATTGTGTCATACCGGGCGCGGGCTTGGCGGGTGCGGGCGGCGGCGCGGGCGGCGCGGGCGGCGGCGCGAGCGGCGCGGGCGGCGACGCGGGCGGCAGGGGGTTGCTGCTGCCGCACATGGCGCACTTCAGCGACTTGGGCCAGTTGTCGTACGTGCACGTCTGACGAGAACATCACTTGTTAGTAAACAACAGACCCCTTACGAGTCGGTTGAACAGAAGTTGGGACTCACACGTATGCGTCAGCTGTTATGTTCGAAGATGGTTTTGTTAATTTATTATATTATGTTAGCCGGCAAGTATGTAAACTATTTTTTAATTTAATTATCCTTAAAAAGAAATCAGTGGAGTGTGACAGATCTGAACTGACCGGACAGGGCCACTTGGCGACGGAGGAGGCACTGGCGCCCTGCGGTGACGATATCCGCAGCGGCTTCAGGCGCTCCGCCACTGCTTCAGCACCTGCTGAAAATGGACTAATTACAATAGCCATCAACCGCACCAAGGCATAATACGCCAAGGTTCCTGACCAAGTAATACTTGTATTATAACAGAAAATTAAAATTAATCATTCTTATCGCTCCCCATGTTCTCAAACCCCCTCTTTGTGAGGGCGAGTGGGCAGTAATTCACGACGCGAGCCCAGTGAGAGTTGTCACATTGATGCTACGTAATATTCAGTTTTGTACGTTACCACAGATGTCAGGCGCGGGCAGCGCGCTGGCGCCGTCCTGCAGCCGGAAGATGTCCTCGTTGAGGGCCGACTTGGGGCTGCGGCACATGGTGCACTGCAACAGTTGTATTACTCCACATGTTTCATCATCGCTATAACCTTCCGCGAGGCAACTTACAGAAATGAAAAACTCTGTTATGAGGTCTAACTCCGGGATGTTCTAGATTCATATAAGTATAATAATGAAAATAATAACCACTAGTGCAAAATCAGTCGAAAATGTGGGGAAAAATGTAGGCTTTCTTAGTCCGTCAAATAAAAATAAAAAACTGCCCAGCACCCAGAGGTGTCCTATACCTCTCTGTGAGAGCGACTAGGCTTTAAGTAGGAATTACACTTGAGAGTTTTACTTAATGATACCCAGGATCCTGAAGCATTTTTTAATCCCAGGATGGTCTTGGTAATGAAAAGTAGTAACAAAAAGTCAGTAAAGCATCTCAAAATCAATTTTTTTGGCAATAATAATAAGAAAAATTTGAAGTATACTTCAAGTTTTTTTCCTCTAAAATAGACTAACTAGCTAGGCACTTCTATAAACGATCTACAAATATTTCAACTTTTTAGAGAAATAACCCTAAAATGGTTTCATCTCCAAGCTTCTTAATTTGTTGCACATTTCTTTTAACAGAGACTGAAATAGCTTCTTTTGACTTTAAATAATTCATATTCGAAATGGTTCTATTTCACAAAGGTCTACATGGGCTCTTACATAAGTCAGTTTAGAAGCTAGTACATCATCATCGTCGTCAATAAGTTTTTATAATTTCTTCCAAGTTTAGTGTAAGCCTTTAGTGGAACTTATTGTGTGTGATACTATTTATTTAGTACATGGAGGACTTACAGCTAATAAAACCAGACAAAAATAGAAAACCATAATCATTGGAAAGCCAATTACAAGTTCTCACGTATAGACATTAGAATAAATTAAAATATAGTGTGAGCACAAAAAAATAACACCTTCGCTTTTTAGTTAAGTAGGATACAGCATAAATAACTAATAAACAATCTATTAAACCTAATGCTACTTAAAGAATTTGAGGCTTAAGCACCTTCTGGCCGAGTTCACACTAATTGTGAATGGATCCCAATCATATTCCTTGCATATGTCATTGAAATTACGGCTTGCACGCACGTTATAACTGTTCCGCCTATAATTTGAAGACGTATGAGGAACACGTATGGGGATTAAAACGAAATGTTTTGTTTGGCACATTAAAATAAAATTTGGATAAAAGGTCAGGGCTATCAATATTGTTATTGAGGATTTTGAGCAAAAACAGACAGTCAGCAATTCTATATTAATTTCCTGTTTAATGATTTTGGTTTTTTTTTTTTATAAACACTTAAAATACATATTATAGATATTTAAACAAACTGAAAATAATAATATGTACAAACGGGTAGAAAAAGAACTCGTAGGACAACGAAAAATTCGTCCACATCGATGTCAATGGGAAAAGTGCCCAGAACGCTGGCAGCATTGCCACGCTGGATGGCAATGCTGATTCGTTGACCGAAGAAAGGTCCAACCCTCTGGTCACGTGAAGAGTCGACCAGCTGTTTGCTGATATCTCGAACAACTCGATGAGCGCTCGGACCCCGTGGCCCCAGTGTTTCAATCCCAAACGGCTTAAATACATAACCTCCGATGAGGTTATTATTCTTACGCCGTTTGAGGTTTTCTGCACCTGCAGCAGCCGCCTCAGCACAGCCCGACGTACTCAGAAGATGGGATGGCGCAAGGGTGTCAACACGTGTTGCATCCTACACCAAAGACCTACCCAATTTCCAAGGCATTACAGTCATCCCATCTGGCCTGTTCCCATCGTCACGTGCCAAGCCATTGGGTTTTAAAACAGCTGGCATCCCGGCGGTGACAAGAGCTCGGCGAATGATGTTATCAATACTGGCATGTCGTGCTATCCGACCAGCGCTTCTACTGCATGATAGGCCATGGTGCCCGAGGCGGTCGACTGCTTCGTCACACTGACATCAATGTAGAGCTCCACAAGGAGCACCCAGACGCAGGCATGTAGAGTTCCGGAAGATGGTGTGACTCGGCATAGTGCTTATGAGAGGTGACGGTAGAGCCTGTAAGCTTAGATGGTTCTTGAGCAAATTTTTTCATGCTGTTTTCTGTTTCGTGCTGAGGCTTTTCTTTCAATGGTAATTCAGTTCCGATAGTTTAAAACGTACATTCAATATACATATCTATTTCTTTATTATCATTTTTGTTTTTCTTGTTTATCCTTTCATAATTGGTCCTTTTTTTTCCATTTTGCTTGGAATTTAAAACAAATCCTTTACATCACGATCACTGCCTAAATTATTATTACTTAATATATTCCACTTAACGCATGTCGTCGATGATCTTTTATGCGGTTTGATAAATATATATTTAATCTAGAAGCAAAGTTGTCGCTCAAATGTTGTTAAAAAAATACTTAATAATCCCGATAATCCCAGGATATGTAAAATCTAATCCCGAAAATGTTGGGTCTAGAATACAACCGGGATCCCAGGTGCAATCCGATAGTGATGGCCCAGTGATGACCACGAATTACTTTGTAAAATAAAAATATAGTGAAAGGAAAATACAATGTAAACAAATAACAATAAGATGACTCGCTAACATTAAAGGAACTTTAGCTCTAACAGAATTATTTACATTAACAGATTGTTGGATTAATATCGTTAGGTATATAGGTTTGAGTAGATTGCCGTCGCAAACTGACATGCGCCGGCCGCTCGAAAAGTGAAACTGCTCACAATCAGATGAAGCTGTATATAATAATTGATGTCTTAAGAACTGCAATCATGTGCCCGTTTGCACTAACACTAGAAGAAAAAGGATGGCCTATCTTTTTTCTTATTGAGAAATAGCACTTCTGGATTTTCGACTCTAGGCGCTGAAACTCGAACAGCCCGCTTTTTTTAGGTCTCGCCTTATGAAAATGGACACAACCTACAGTATTGCATACACAACGCTCAATCCACATGATCTTATCATCACAGTTTCCTATATTCATTTGATAATGTCGTTCAGTCATTCACGACGCGACCTAGTTTGTTCTAGACAACAATCCGATCAAAATAAACGAGAACAAAAGCAAACCCATTGTGGATACGATAAGAGTCAACAAAATGTATACACTTAAAGTTACTCTGTTATAAAAACCAGACTGCGTAGCCTGTCTGCGTGGAACAAAATATTCGTTAACATAACACTTTTTTTGGGCAGTCGTGTAATTATCATGAAGAAACAATTATTCTCATACTGTATTAGGTTGATCGCGCGCGAAGTCCTTTGTATCTGCGGATCCCACACATTCTGCGCGAGATAATGTGTGTATTGCCACGGAGTAGTGAAACACAGAAGGTCCATGGCACCAACGCGCAATTTGAAATGGATGCTTATGGAGTCCAAGTACGATTACAGGAGCGCAATACTACAGTAATGCAACTAAATATGATGGTTGTGCTTGGCGTCAGTAAAGCCAGTGATTAAACAGCGACGATTCAGTTGGTAGTCCGCGCGGTAACTGTTGGACTATAGATGTTTGAACGAACCATGGCTAGTGTGCACTAACAGCCGCGGAACTATTGCATCAAATTTCACAGTAAACCAACACTCAATGGATCTGTGGAACACATGCCTATAACAATTTCTTTACCGTTTTATTTATTTACTAGCTTCTGCTCATCCCTTTAGGGGTGAATTTTGGAAAATCCTCTATTAGTGCTCACCTACGTCATAAAAGGAAATCTGGTGCAAAATTTCACGTTCTTAGTCCCAGTAGTTTCGGCTGTGCGTTGATATGTCAGTCAGTCAGTTTCTATTTTTATATATACGATTAAAGAGCCATTCAATGCAAACGTACAAAGGCGGACTTAATGCCTTTGGCATTCTCTACCAGTCAACGACCAGCGGCAAAGTTGAACGCGTCAAAGAGGGTCATGGCCATCATCAAGCCGGGGACACCTCACGGTCTCTCGTAAAGCGGCGTACCTCCTTGCCGGCCTGTTGCCATAGGGTCTGGAGGCAACAGTCCTTGCACGCATGCGCGATTTGATGCGATAACTCGCGGCAAGGCGGAGAGTTCCGGCGGGATCTCATGGCGATATTGCGACAGTGACTGTCACAACCCAGTGCTAGGGATGCCATAATCAATCATAAGTCCCCTCTTTGAGCAGTGGTTGGAGAGGTGTCCGGGCGTCCCCACCTTAAGCATGACCTCCGAACATGGTAAGTTCAGGATGTTTCTGCACCGGATTTAGACGGAAACGTCCGGGTGTGACCATTGTGCGGACCGCCTGGAGGGCACACTGGAGCATATAGTGGAGGTGTGCTCCGCTTGGGCGGAGCACCGCCGTCTCCTCGCAGAAGCGATCGGCGGCGGCGATCTCTCGCTCCGGGCCTTGGTTCAGGCCATGGTCCGGTGCGAAAGAGAATGGGAAGCGGTCGCCCCGTGCGCACAAGTGAGGGAAGGGATATGCTCACGCTCACACCCCAGCCGCTGCAACCCCGACTATCGGCCACGGTAGGCGAGGGCTTGCAGAAGACGAGCAATGGAAAGCACTCCGTCCGGCCGTCCGGTAACCGTCGGGACCGCGTGCGAGTCGTCGTCGTCGGCGCGCTATGTTCCACGTGCCCCTCAAAGAGATATGAACAAAACCGTAGGGTCCAGCAGAGCCGATGCCCGCTAAGGTCGCGGTTGAAAATGTGATAATGAGACAAGGTGGGGTGGAAGAGAAAAGTGTGACACTTTTCTCTGGTGATGAATGGAAATCCATTTGAGCTATGATCTGTAACCTAAAACGTGGTCATATTTCCTCAAGTTAATAATATGAACTGGATGGTGTTGTTGAGAAGCCTCCTTAGTAAAATGAATTTACGTGTCAGACATTTTGTAAAACCTTCTGTGAATAAAATATGCAACACAGGTAAGTGAGCCGTGTTTGTGTCACGGACGACGGGTGTAGCAAGTGGTGTGTAGTTGACCAAATGTCAGAATGGAGTGATCACAGATATATCAAACAGTAGAGATATGGTAACGGGGTGTGGTTCTTGCGAACGCAACAAGCCGGATATGTGCTTCGTGGTTTAGTGGTTGTTTGTAAAAATAAAAGCCGAATTGTAAATTACACGAAAGACGGTATCTCATTTTACACGTAAGTACAAATATATTAAGAGCATTCATCCGTTAAAACCACGCAGAAGCAAAAATCAATGATTTCCGACGGACGCGTTGGCGTTGACGCTATTCCGTGTCTATTATATAGTGATACTAAATAATTAATTGTAATGTAAACAAATAAGTTATTAAAAAATATTGTACCTGTGTAAATGTGTTCAATTAACAAGTCAAAGTATTTTATCCTAAAAGAACACGTTTAATATCCCGAAAAATGGTTTAAAATTACAGTTCTGAGATAAATTTTCTTGAATGAAAACTTACAGAAATCGTGTTTTTTTTTAAACCATGCACTAGTCAATGTTATCATTTTTTTTTGTAAGTAAAATTGTTGTAAGTTTATCATACACGGTTCAACTGCTATCTCGCATCTGCGTAGACGGTAGACCGCTAGTTTTAAAAACGGCTTGGATAAGAACTATTCTAATGGGAAAACTATACGACCATTTGAAAATGTTTTTAAACTATACACTAAATTATGAAATTCCCAATAATATGACGTCAATATCTTATCTAGAAATTAAACACATTATTGTTATATTGTCCGTCAAGAATCATTGCTTTTGGCTTCTGCGTGGTTTTAACGGATGAATGCTACTAAGGTTTTTCCTAGTAAATTCATTAAAAAGTTACTTCCTGGTACCAAAAAACGCAATGATGTGTCAAATCAATTATTCGAATTGAGAACAAATACCATTGCTTGCTTAGTACAGATCGAGCAATTAATCAGCTTAACTAGTTGCGCAATGGATGAGTATTTAACAGATACTATCACTCATTCGACAGTTACATGGTGCGACCGCTGCAGGATTTTGTTTGTTAGAGATGGAAGTGCTGTTTGTGATTATCGATATTTTGCACGATCCTACATAATACGATATAAAAGATAATGCTATAATTAATTATAAATAATGATAATGTTATTGATATCCGCAGGAGAACCAAAGTTGCCGAAATAGCTCGAAGAATCGCCAAACTTAAGTGGCAATGGGCAGGGCACATTGCTCGCAGAACAGATGGCCGTTGTGGTCGAAAGGTTCTGAAGTGGCGAGACGAAGTGTTGGAAGGACAACTACAAGGTGGACCGATGATCTGGTGAAGGTTGCGGGAATCCGATGGATGCGAGACGCACAGGACCGTTCATTGTGGCGACATTTGGGGGAGGCCTATGTCCAGCAGTGGACGTCTATCAGCTGAAATGATGATGATGATGATGAATGATTAATTCTTACAGATATATTATTATATAACAGTTCCCCCCGCGTCTGTTTTTCTGTCTATTCGCGATAAACTCAAATACTACAAAACGGATTTTCATGTGGATGGGATTTATTTTTTTTTAAATCAGTCCAAAAGTTATGTTCGTGTTTGTTAGATTTCCATGAACGAATATAGTTTTGAAGTACATTGATTTTATTATATTAGATAGTTAACTGCTACTGTTTACTAGAACTATAAATAGTCTCTGGATCGTGTCTACAAAATCGAATTAACTTTGATAGTAACAGTTAATATTCCAATTTATGAATATGAATTTAGATCAAACTTCGCTCTTATAAATTTACTTTCCTGTTAAACTTCTCTTACCACAACCTTTATAGATTTTTTTTCACAGTCAAGATAATTTTTAGGAAAGACAGGTGATATCATAGGTAAAGGGGGTCCCACGAGGGTGGTGTCGGTCTTGATGTGTGTGTAGACTCAGGTACACTTCGTTCCTGTGTAAGAGTCAGCTATTTTCTATAAAACAGTGCTCCGAGTTTGAGCACATGAAATAAAAAGTCATCAACCATACAATACATCGAAGATTGCCTTGGTGAGATAGAACAATTGCAACTTTAAATTTCATCGATATTTTTTTCTATGATTACTACTTAACATCATCATCATCATCTTCCTGCCCTTATCCCGTCACACCACACATCCATCTTAACATTCTCATCTCCGCTACATGCAATCTTTTTTCATCCGTCTTTTTCACAGCCCAACATTCTGATCCATACAGTATGACAGGCCTTATCACGGACTTGTAGATTTTACCCTTCAACTTGAGGGGCATCCGTGGGTCACAAGTTGTTACTACTTAACATCACTAATTGTATATTTTAAATATGTGTGTTTATTCTGACCCCGTAGTTACAAGAAGATGCTCCACCTCCTTTTTGAATGTGATATATTATAATGTTTGTTTGTGGTGAAGTCAGTATATCCTTGTGTTCGTGTGACATATGAGTTTGGGTGTCGTTCTTATAGTTCTTGATTTTGTGTTAGTGACATAAGTGGGCGTGGTTTGGAGACCTCTGACCTCGAATAAATTTGTGCTTAAAACATATCTTAACTGTTTGAGATATCTGTGGAGTAGATGGATACCTTTCGTGAGAGCGGGAAGTTCTCGTAGGTGCAGACGTCGCAGCACCACTTGGCGCCCTCGCTGACCGGCGCGCCGCTCGCTGTCATCTGAAGCAGTATTTATTTTTTTAGATTATGACCAACAATTGTTTACACATATACATTTCAAACTTAATGATTAGGGTAACATTAACATGTGCAACAATTAATTAAAGGTTAACATCAAATGCACAAAAAAAAACGGCTTCACCTAACATATTTAATAAGCAGTACCTTTGTACAATTTTTATCAGAATGTATGTTCTTTCTTTATTCATGTGTGTACATAAATTATAAAATAAATAAAAATTTATAATATCTTATTTTTAATTAGAAGTTATACGTTAAGTTCCTATATTTACAAAAAAAAGAATTAAAAATAATAATTAGTAAAAAAAACATTGGCATAAAAATGACTGATTAAATTATATAATTATGAGTTACTACATAGTACATACACGTCGAACGTATCGCGCGCCTGCGCCGGATTAAGTTATTATTGTTAAATAGATTTTTCCCGCGTCTTTGATCCCATGACTTATTTCGCAAAAACCAAAAACAAAAGCAGCCTATCAACTCCCCGCGATAGTGTACCTTTCTATCATTTGTAAACGTCTCGAAGGGGTGAACAGAGTTTAAGGCTCAAATTGTAATAAATTATATAATATAGGTGAATAAGTGGGCCTACGTCAAGCTCTTAGTGCGATCCATTTGAAGACCTAAACTGAACTGTTAAATTGGGTATTAGTTATTACTAACTGCCTTTTCAAAATGTTAACAATAGATACATATGTACACAGACGTGTATTATGTAAATGTTGATGACTAACTTAGCACTACTTTAGAAGATAGTAATGACATGTCATAGTACTTTGTATGCATCAAAGAAACGTGTGCGTACGCGCAGCGGAATGTTGTTGAATTTAAAGATTTTAATTATGCAGATATTTAGTGTATGACGTCGTATAATTGTGTATGGTAAAAAAAAATTTGTGCACGCAACCATTGTGGAGAAATTCACCAAAAACTGATTCCGCTGGGCGAACGTTGTCCTGGCGGAACTTTTTTTAATCCATAGACTTTAGAAGAAAAGAGATGTGTCCAAAAATTAGTGTGTATTTGTGTGTAATTGTGTATGTATGAATAAAACTAGTGCATGCATAAACTTCGGAGAAATTCAAGTTTCCACTACGCGAACGTTTGGCCATTAGCTAGTTTTCATATAAAGCGCTTACATAGAGAGCTGTAGATTTTTACACACGTTGTTTTGAATTTGTTTATATTTGTTTAAAAAACAGATTTAGAAAAAATCGTAGGGCTTAAAAGATAAAAATATAAACGTAAAATACGCTTATTGGGTCTTAGTTCTTAAAGTATGCACTTTGGGGTCTAGATTTTCACGTTTAACCAAAGTTAGGTCCAGTAATTTTACCATAACAAGATTTCCAATAGCGTAAACCGCAACTCGGTATATTCTCTCAGACCATAATTTTCTTTTAGTGCACAAAGCGGATACAAACACGACTTGACGTACGGGGGTGTCGTACTAGACTGAGCGATTTATTACCACTAGGTACAATACGGCCGTTTTAATTTGGCGGCCCTGAAGTTTGCGCAGAAGGCTGCGCACGAATGTTTTTTAGGAACAAAATGGTGGCATGAGGCGACGTGCGCGGGGCGGAGGTGTAAGCTAGAGATTGACTCTATGTAAACACAATCGACCCTTTATTCAATCAAACATTGCAATCGATTTTTATCGATTTGGAATTTATTAATTTTTGTTTATATGACATATTGAACGAAATAGATTTACAAACATAGTAAATGTTGTCGTTAGTAAACGAGATTTCGACTTTAATAATAAAAAAACTAATAATATTATATTTTCTTGGTTGAAAGATATGATTTAGTTAAATATTAGTTAATTATAAACGAGTACTACAATAACGACTGTTTGAGAATATTTTAAACCTCCTTATAAAATTTAATAAAATATATTTTTATAATTAGATTTCAATCGATTTGAAAAATAATCGATTAAACAACACCCTCAGACACGCATATTGGACATCCCTTTTTCTTTACTCCGTAAAACTTCGTGCATAATCGGCAATGCTCGGAACGCGGTAATGTGTCTCTGTCACACGTTAGCATTGGTGTCGTGTTCGTGTCGCTGTCTCTGTCTTGAGCACAGGCGGTGACAAAAGTTTTCGTTGGTTTTTATTAATACATTGTTAAGTTTTTTGTGTAGTGTTAGGTTTGTTTCTTTAATTCATAAGTTATTTTTGTAGCTTTCTGTATCAAAGTGTTTTAATATTTATTTTATTTGTACTTGGTCCCTGTATTAGTAAAATTTTATTCGTATTTAGGTTTTAAAAAAATAACGTCAATAACAGTTTTTTTTACGACTGTACATGCGCTAAAGTTCGCAGAGCCTATGTTCATGGGCGCCAAGTTAGAACGGCCGTATTATAATAAGTATCGGATTACGATTTTGTTCGCTATGTCCTGTCTATTGGTAGTATATAATTAATGTCTTTGATTAACACGCAAAACATGCCACTAATATTCTATACTAAAAAGTTTGGTTGCAACTTTTGTTAAATAATATGCTGCTCATCCTGTGAGTGCTGGCATTTTTTTTTTACAGAAAATAATCTTTGATCTCTCCCTGTACTACGCCTAGAAAACTTGACTATTTACTTTATCTCGGCAAACTAAATAAAGTCCATAAAATATGCCTAATGAGTAGTCAACTAATACTAGCTAGTGATTACTCCGCGTCCTGCCTGTTGGCTCTAATGCTTCAAATATTTTTGGCAGCAAATCAGTCACAATTTGCCATAAATACTTATCTATATAGGTTATTGTAGATGTCTTCTTTTACTCACAATTTAATTCAAATTCATCAGTTTTTCGAAAAGCATAATTATTAGAAATATTCTTATCATAACTTGCTTTAAATAGGCAAATTCAAATAAAGTTGTTGTAACCTTTAAATGTAATTCTTACCACATGGAAGCTGTATTGATAATTTTATTACATTGCAAGGTCATTATGATATTGCGACAACTCCATTAGGTCATACAAGTGCCTGTGCTGAACCACACGCATTGTATGTAACAGTGACCTTACAGCTCTGTTCCTACTTCCATTGAAGTTATGTTAATAAGAATAGTAATGTGTATGACAACAATGTATTTATACATTGATGACTCTACATGATCAAGATTTTTTAAGTAAGATTCTTCTGCTTGCAAACATCTTTTTTTTGACCACTCATTGACATTCAGACATCATGAGAATGGAATAATCACCAAGAATGTATTGAAGCCTCAATGGGAGAATTTAAACAAAAATAAAATATATTAGTTGCTAGAAACATTTGTGTTGACCATAGATATAAGAAAGGAGGAGATATGTTAAGTAGTAAAAAATTTACCGGAACACTATGTCTCCAGTTAGCTCTACCACCACCGACACTACTATACATGCAGCAATAGTTACGTAGTCGCGCACACCGCAATTCTTAAATCAGACCATACTACACAGTCAATTGAAACCTTATAGCTCTAAGAACAGCGTGTATTTTCCATGCACCGTACAACTTACGCACACATAAATGTCAAACAGCAATTTATTTTATATTTACGCTAGTGATTGACTAAATAGAAAAGTTATCAATGTTTCAATTTTTTGTTTTGTATTTCTTTTGGGTCCCAAAAACAAATTGAATAAAAATCAATATGTCCAGCACACTACAAATTAAATAATTCATAAACCATGGACATTCTTGTGTAAAGAAATGTTAGCCACTTTAGCATTAGTTGAGTGCAATTACACTTTTGACTGCTGACTGTACATGGTGGACATCCCATCTATATGCACAAAACGTTTTGTTGTTGAATGTGTTCCACATTCATTGTGTGTACTGCTAAGGAGTGGAATTTCTTGCCGGAATCTGTGTTTCCTGATGGTTACAACCCAGGAATCTTTAAGTTAAGAGTGAATAGGTTGCTTTTAGCTAAGCGCGCTTCATCGTCGACCACATGGTCGCTTTCCAACAGGTGAGATAGCGGTTAAGCGCGAACCTATTAAGAATTTAAAAAAAGAAGTATTTACGTAAGAGTAATAAGTTGCTTTGATATTTGAAAACAAAAATAACATAGTAGCAGCAAGGGATAGAATTTAAATTTTTAACTTTATTGTACACCAAAATAGTAACAAAACTTTTTGAAATAAGTACTTGAAATAGAAAAAGGGGGGTAGTCTGCGGTGTACTGCAAATTAATAACGTAAATATTAGATTGAAATTATATACTAGACTATACATAGATATAATATAGCTATTATATATAAAAGACAATCTATAAACATTACAGTTGCACAATATCATACAAAGAGATGGAAAAAAGAAAAGAACAATTAGGTGGGTTAGTGACAGAAGAATTCTTTTAGAATCCATTTTGCTTCAAAAGCAGGAAACCAATTGACGTCTCAATTGATCCAAGCACACGTGTTAAAAGCCCGTACGAATAGTTTTTTCAATACATCTATAATAGTCTATTTGAAACTATGTCTGAGTGTACAAATATTTTTAGAGTAGCGTATTCAGGATAGGTAAATCATTAAATACAACACTTAATGAACTCAAATAGTTCTTTGGATGTTCTATGGCCATGAGCATACTTGGCTTGCCACGATTGAGGATGTATTGGGCATTGGACACCAAAGTAAATTATATAGCGAACACTATCACTCGGAACCGCTTTTTCATTTAAGATCGAACTTAAAACTGGTATATGATCAAACTGTTGATCAAAATGCTCGAGACATTGACAGGTTTTGGAAAATATGTCCTCTGGTCTCTGGTGTGGAAAAAGGCTGCAGACAAATATACGAGACAAGCATGTTTTTATTGATGAACAAATAATACCATTTATGGGTAAAATATCTACACGTAGTAGTCGAATACAAAGTCATAGTGGAGGCTCTCGGAGTAGTCCTAATCCGGTAGAACCAGAAATAGTAATAAGGCCAACAACTGCGGGTTGGAAACACAGATTTGTCGTATTAATTCCTCATGCTGCTAAAAAAACAAAAGAAGCAAAACATTTACCAATATGTGCGAAGGGTTCTCAAAACTACAGATCCAAATGTCACCACAAAGGCTGCAATAACTTGACTTTCGTAAAATGTTTGGAATAGAACATTTTTCGTTGTGTTAATGTTAACCAAAATTGCTTTTTGAATTATCATACAAATTAATGCAAGATACAATAATACATAAACAACAACAACACACAACACAAATAACAGCAGCTGATTTTTAAAATTTTATTTGATTACATGTTTCTCCCAAAATAATTTGTTTTAGTACCACCTTGAACCCAAGGTATCACTGGTGATACCCTCCCTTACGCTAAATGGGGTTGGGGTAGATTATGTTTATTTATCTCCATGTTATATTGAACCATAGAAATTAACTTACATCAATTAAATATTCGTAAATACGTCCCGGGTCTCAGGAGGCTAAGAATCCAATACAAAAGTATTGGAGTTGCTCAAGCTTATCTAGCTGCACTTCAGTTAGGTCTAAATAACTGATATTGGCATAATCAAGGATTGGGAGAAGGAGGGATTGGGAGAAGGAAGGATTGGGAGAAGGAGGGATTGGGCGAGTGCAGTTTTAGTAGCAGTTGGAAGAAAATTGCACAGTCGTCATATAGACCCTGTAGACGCAAACAACTTGTGGTGAACTTCCTGCATCTGAGGTCCGCACAAAAAGTCTTTATCATTAATGATATCAAGGTCCTTCACTGAATCGCTGTATAAAACGGTTGTGCCATCAAAACTATTGATGGGAGCCACGTCCAGTCGATTCTTGAGTGCAACCTAGGACTGCTGACAACAATGACTTGGGTCTTTGTAGGATTGGCCTTCAAGCCATAGGCCACACTCCACTCAGAATTACGAGCTAAATCTTAATATTATAAATCTTAGTATTAACTGTGTTAACCTTTTGAGTAGCGTAATTAGAGACACAATAGAAAGACAATGACGGAGCGGAACGCGGCGTTCGCGGGTTTAATGAATTAATAGACTTGGGTAGTTTATTTAAAGGAGCTTGTGAATATATTTGCAGATCATCATCGTAAAGGTGGTAGGATGATAGAAGTTCATTAGAAATAGAATTTATAAAAATTGCGAAGAGGAGATAGAATGCCCCCTGTGGTACACCAGCAGTTGTATTGCACCATAATGATGATGAACCATCAATGTGAATATGTTGCCAGCGGTCACACAGGTAACTACTAATAAGGAAAGTACTGTCAGATTTCCATCTTCCATGCTGCATCTAATGTCGTCTGTAATGTTAACAAGCACTGTTGTAGTACTGTGCCCTGGACGAAACCCGGATTGGATATGTAAGATTTGTTGTTTTTACTGATTTTAAATATAAATATGCTGTTAAACTTGTACTTACATATGGTAAGAGATTCCGTGATAACCCAGGCTTCTCTAATCGCTTCGGTTCTGGCACTAAACCACTGATCAAGACAGCATTTTAAATTTGAAATATGATACAATCACATATTGCAAATCTCACAAGTTTATAACTGACGGTCATTTGCCCAAATGTGTAGATTTAATGCAAGTTGCACGGACATGCACATTAATATAGATATTGCTCTAATAGCTTTTATTATTGATGCAGTTCATATACTTCTACAAAAACCTAATTTGACAAATAATTAACAAACAAGTATCAACTCAATGCTAACATTGAAAGTTTACCAGATTAACCATTTCCACTGCAGCACCATGCCCACGCATTATCAAATTGTTTGCTCAGCACTACTAGTGCTGGCCAAAATATTAATGTTACCTTCTTTGTTTACCAGATGGAACCTTTTAATAGTGATATTTCAAACAGATATCACACAGAAATGTTCCTTCCACCATTAACAGTGATACAAATACCTATTGTAGCTAGTTCAGTCACACAAGTGAATAGTGTTTGACACTCATCTGCTATATTGATTTAAAAATATATTGAGCACTATTCTGTTCCAAAATGAAAGTACAAGTGAGTGTAAAGGCAATACATAGTGAGCACTTGTGTTACCTGGCTGATGGTGGTCTGTGAGACATTGGTGGAGACGTCGAGCGCCGCGCCCTCGGCCCCCGGCGCCGGTGTGCCCGTCTCGCCGAGCGACGCGCTGTTCCTGCTCCCGTCATGCTGCCCCTCCTCACTCATTTTACCATCAATTATAACATTGAGATACAACTTCACGCGCTACACTTCACAATCAACTACTATGAGGTTCTCATCATACGAGATTCTTGAGTATTGTTAAGCTTCTATTTACACAGGTGTGCTGTTTGTCGATATTTTTCTTCTTTGAGTGCGCTTCTAGACAGTTTTTTGTGACCTGAAAACAAAAAACACCATGAGCTGACCATTGTGAATATAGATACATACTCACCGATTGAAAAATAGAAAGGATGACTGATAATTTCACCTCAAGAATTTCTTATTGGTATCATTGACAGATCGCGACACAACAGACGTGAATGCGAAACATATTTATTATAGATCCGAGGTTGTTGATATGAAACTTGGCATCGTTCTTCCTGAAATTTTGGCGTCGTTACACAACATAAAACATCGGGAGTGCGATGGCATAAGGTCAAGACTACTAGAGCAATACGATTTACTCACACTGTGCTGACGATGTGACGATCAACTGAGAACGGTTTTGCTCGAGAAAATTGCCAAACAATAGATAAAACAAACCCGGGGGAGACGGAAGAAAACATAAAAGAAACAATGGAGATAGAGGCAATTATGTTTATACTGTATTTTGACAAATTTTGTGTCAATTTTGGTGTCATTCAAAGAAACGAGATGGCTCACTCACCTTTTGTCAAAATTGCAAACTAGTGAACTGTAATTGGTTAAAGTATCTACAGATATCACAATAACATAATTTCTACCAATAACAAACAACATTATTAATTTTGGTCAGTTTTCAACCAATACTATTGAAGTTTTTTATTTTATTCAAAATGGCTACCCTAAAAAAAGTAAAAGATTCCTGTCTATGGTTAGGCGTTCCGTTTCACGTTCACATCAAAAGACTTTATGATAGAATACATTTAGCGCACACTTCGCGGGGTAATAAAAATCATGAAAACTCACTTCTAATGACGAATAGTGTCATGTTAATGACAAATTTTTGGTATAACTGTTTTCCGCATTTACAAAATAATTGTTTTTTACTCCAAGCTGGAATGTTTTTTAAATGATATAGTACTAAGTTATAAATTCAGTTTATGAATTCGAATGAATTTTAGACGTATTTTGTCGAAAAGCTCCTTGAAGTCCTCGTCATCTTCGGAGAAAAGTCAGAAGAAAACAGAGGAAATAGCGAAATTGCAAAGTGAAATAGAGTTACTCAAGCAAACAATCGAAACCTTAAAAGTTTCTGTAGAAAGTAGAGATGCAGCCATAGGTACGCTAGCTCGAGAAAAAGAGAAAATATATGTTGAACTAAAAAGTGCACAAAGAACAAATAGAAATTTACATCAACAGCTTGTAGATGAAAGGTAAACAAAATATGTATTTTAACGTGGTATCTGTTATCCAAGTGCACACATCACACTCGGAAACTAGTGGGGTGGTGGGTAGGCACAATTTAAGTATACGTTCATACTATAGAGCTTTCATGTCATTAAAAATAGTAGATTTAATAAAGAATTAAATATTATATTTCAATTCGAAGTATTGAAATGTATTGATTAAACAAATTTTTAGGGACATTCATTCTAAGGAAAAAGACTTTTTGATCGACGAGATTAAAAAAATACCGAAACGAGACGAAAACCAAATAAATTCTGAAGAAACTAAGGATGTAAGTAAAAAGATTTTCATGATAAAAAATCATAATTATTTGAATATTCTGGATTTACCTACTACCAGAGGCGTAGCGTGAACCAATTTAGACGTGGGCACAGGTTCATGAGTGAGGCTTTTTTCTTTCATAAATTCGAAAACGAGACAGCGATTACCGCAACTCAGTGTTTGACGCACGCTTACCGTCAGGTGAAACAGTGATGAAACGCGAGGCTATCAATTATAAAAAAAACCCTCGTTCTCATAGAGCCCTTGCTTGTGCGAAGCTCCTTTGGCTGCGAGGTCATGGGCGAGGGCCCACTTCGCCTAGCTACGCCACTGCCTACTGAACCGACTGCATATTCATTTAATTCATGTTTCCAGAAGTTCGAAGATCGAGAAAAGGACTTTTTACTTGACGAATTGAAAGCTAAGGATGAAGTTATTTATAATATTGGTGCTAAATATTTAAAAATAAAATCAAGCAAATCGTTGTTCCAAAAAAAATTGGAAAAATTACAGGTTCAAAATAAAAAGGTAGGTAGCGACCGTTTCATTTTTTTACAGCACAACGGATTTTTCCTGCGCGGGCGGCAATTAGTTTAATACTGTAATAGTATTAACACACGTTCGAACTACATAAGTTCGACGGACCAAATCCGTTATCGCAACAGACAACGGGATTGGACAGTTGCGTACGACTTCAATTGTAGAGATAGCGATCCGAGACCGATTATTCGATGAATTGACTATATAGGTCAAGCAATTCGATCATAAACAATGGATCGATTTTGTGAATCGCTTTCTGGAACATAAATAAAATAGAATTTTATTTTTTCCTGCTGAATATAATCGTTTTATTATTGACAAAATGTTCAAAACACCTATTTTCCTCAAGCTAGTTTTTTTATGAATGTTGTTCACCCGACCGACACTCACAAGTCATCAAACACATGGTGTGCATTGTAGGATTATCTGGACCGTGCTTTTTAGGACTCACTACCTGCGCGGTAATCAACGAATCGATATTTAGGAAATCGTTCTTTTAGAACTCAATTTCTTATTGAACCGATTCTTTACACTTCGATTCGTATCGAATCAAAAATCGTTGATTCGGACAGACCATCCGCACGTACTTGACGATTTGGCACGGAGTGAACCACATTGTTAATAATATTACACAAGCTTAAACTTGGTACGATCGGACGACGGATTTGGTTCGCTTCTGAACCAAATCAGTTGCATCTGTAGAGTAGTCTAGCAACCATAATTATTATTGACTAGGTTTTGCCCGCGACTTCATCCGCGTAGAAGTCGACAATGGTTTTATTAGGTTTTTGGAGATACGAAAATATGAAATATTATTTATTATCTTCGTCGTCTGTGATAGTCCATTGAATTGTATGGCGAGCGATATTGTATCTTTAGATAAAATATTATAGAATCTTAGCCGTGTGCAGCGCCCCTTAATGAACTCCACTGCGGGTGACGTAACCTATGACAAACTTATTATTTGCGGTTGGAACAGTAATTGTGTCTAGGGATCAAACCGCAAAATTAAGTTGGTTTTTTATTGTATATACTTTTCCGGAATAAAAGGTACCCAGTGTGGTGCCCAGGATATTAAAGAATAATTATACCAAGTTTCATCGTAATCGAACCGGTAGTTTTTGCGTGATGCCTGAACAAACAGACTGACCAAAACATTTTTAATCCCTTTTTTGGGTTCGGTGTCGGTCTAGTAACACCCCCTGCCATTTATATTTTTGATATTTTCAATGTATAGAATTTTCACTTCTACAGATTTATTATAAGTATAGATTATATTATTATGATTCCATATAAAGCCGCTAGCAGACGGCGCACAGACGACGTCTGTTCTGTCCAGTCGAAAGTCTTTTGTTGTGACAACGGATTTGGTCCGTCGAACCAAATTCGAGCGTATATTAATACTATAACCGCAACACCGCTCAAAATGCACATACTAGGCCTCTTATAATTTTATTATTATTTATATAAATATATCTAGATTGTACCGTCCTACCGCTGGGCAAAGGAGTATACGACTAAGCGCCGACAGACTGAACACCGACAAGACTTTACTTCGACGGGACTTTTCACCGATAGGACACTGCCGACAGGACTCTACGCCGACAGGGCTCATCATCGACGCAACTCATCTCCGATAATCAGATACTCAATTTGGAAATCGATTATGATTTTCTTGTAATAACTAAACAATTCATAAAAAAAAAAACATCTTACATTGGTTTTTAGTATAATACTCATATAAGTATTATATCATTATGTAAAAACCTCTTATTAATAATTGAAATATCACAAAAACTTAAATCGATCTAATAACAACTCCTTTTAACTTAAATATTATTACATTGGCAATTTTATAAAAGTTAATACAGTCTAATCAGCTTAGCTTAATAAGCAGCAATTTTATAAAAGTTAGTCCAGTCGGCAAAGTGTCCTATCGGTGAAAATCCCGTCGAAGTAAAGTATTGTCGGTGTTCAGTCTGTTGGCGTAATGTCTGTCGGCGCTTAGTAGTACACTCTGGGCAAAGACCTCCCTCCATTTCTTTAATTGATCCTGACTTTAGGCCACTTTTTGTCAATTCCTGAGGAAACGTCTGTTTTTTTATAATTTTTCAGACTTGTGAAAATATAATTTTATTGTTACAAGATAATAGAAGAACGTTGGATAATCTCCTAGGTAACTTACTAAAATCTTCTTCGGTTTCTCCAGACAGTAAAAAGTATTTAAGACTATTGCAAGTCAACGCCAGTTTGCATTACGAAAATACTCAACTTAAAATATATCTAACATCTCAGCAAGACTCTCCCAATAATCCAATACAAAAGCACACGGAGAAGTGCTATCCAATTGTTAAAGAAACTAAGTCTGGAAGTAAATCAGAAGAGAAAATGAATCGGCACTCTTTTCATTCAAAATTAAATTTATATAATGCGGCCGAAGATGTTAAAAGGTTTAAATACATTCACAGAACATTTTCGCCGCTAGTTCGAGATACGATTTGTAGGTCAGTTTCAGATTCTTGTGTCGCCAGATCGCCTGTAAGTGAATTATGATAGTAATATACTTTAAATCTAAACATTGTTTGTTTTTTTTTTATTGTAAATGTTAAGGTCCTTAGTTAGGTAAGCGTCCGCTACCTTGAATGGAAAGGAAATTGTTCCGCTGGGGATACTATAGGTATTTTTGTTATCAATTGTCAGCAGCGGCAGTAACGTTTTATGAATACTTTGTCAACCAAGCAAATGGCTCAAGCTCCTATCTATGTATAGGGATATTTCAAACCGACTTCAAAAAAGAGAAGGTTCTCAATTAGTAGGACTCTTTTATGTATATTCGACAATTACTTGTACATGCTTGGATCGATTTGGAATTATTTTCTTTTTGTCCGAAAGGGATACATACCTAATGTATCCCAGGTGGTCCCACCGTCCCAAGGTCAGGATTTGATTATATATTCCTGAAGAAATCGAGAGAACACTTGTAATGGATATATTCTACACTGGTAAGTACCCTAAGTATCTATTAAAATATAGTTTTTTTTTTTTTTTGTAATTTTCGATGCCAGTAGGCGGCCAATAGATTTAAGCCGGAAAACAGCATGCTCTTTATAGCAAAGAAAGCTAAAATTACTTTTGAAAAAAAAAACGTTCATGAAGTACTTGAAATACTGAACATTAGGCTAATCCTGTGTTAACACGTTCATGCTCGTCATTCACCTCGCCACTCGCCTTGCCATTCTTCTCGTCATTAGACTCATATTTGAAGACAAAGTGAGAGACGTCATTCCCATGAGTATATAAATGCGGTTTAATAGTGTTAACATACGCTCGCATTTAAAATGATGGACCAAACACGCTAAACCAAATCCGTTCTTGCAATAGACGACGAAACCAGACAGTGATCGATTAATCGAAAAATCGATTACATAGATCAAGCAAATCAAATTTTCGAATCAATCTTAAACAATGGATTGATTTTGTGAATTGATCTCTGAAAGTTGAAATCTGGATTCGTTTTTTTCCTGTGGAATGCAAAAATATTAGTACTTAAAAACGTTACACTTGGGGACCAAGTCTGCCATTTTTATAAATTCGTCATTCCGACGCGATTGTTTTTTTACTAAAAGTTCGTAATCAAGGGGACACTGACCTTCATACCTTCATGTAGGAAAATTCAAGAAAAACGAAAATTTTATCACCCTAGGGTCTTTTAGGCTTTTAGGAACAGTCACAAAGAACGAATCATATCAGTTAAAGCGTTAGCTTTACATACTCTTTGATATCAGTAGCAAACTTAGACAGACTCAAATAATAGTAATTATGGTCTCCGAACTACTCTTTAGATAGATTGGTTGGTACGGAAATGAACCAAATGAGTGGTCTGTCCGGATTTCAAAAGTACACTTGCTGTCTAATAAATTCTAAACTATAGCCGTAAATCGGGAGTGAGTATCAAGCACACTGGGCGAGACTGAAAAAGATTATGATGTAAAAAATAAGAAAGATGCTTACGTTTAATATTAATGATTGTATTTATAAAATGGTGAGAGTGTTAGTAAAATTAGTTTGGATGTACCAATTCAGAAAGACGAATGTGAAGAGATTTCAGAACGTATCAGTCATTGTCTATGAAAACATATTTGCAGAAATGTTGCCTACTAAAGTACGTTTGCCAGTTTTAAAGGAGTCCACTAAAACATTGGTAATTTCTGGTTCTTTGTGTATAAATTTAATCGTGCATAATTTTACCATGGAATAAATACCTCGGTAATATTATTTCTATAAATTACATTTTTTTAAATAAAATTAAAGGGTGCGTACGTGCGTACCTATCCTAATTTAATATTTTCACAACATTATGTTTAGTTTCCTGTAATAGCTGTAACACTATAAATAAATGACTGTTCATAGAACCTCGTAATAAATTGCATATATTTTTAAGTTGGAGTAATATTTGACGTTTTTACTTGAAATATAAAAGTATTTTCTGCCAATCAACCTTTGGGTTAAAATGACTATACGGCGGCAGGTGACCATAATATCGATAGACAAATAATATTTGATTTAAGTATAAATTTTTTATTTACTTCCTTTGAGATTGAAGATTAAATAGATGTTAATACTTTTTAATGTACACCATAAGATTTTTATGATGTACATTAAAAAGTATTAACAGATTATATTAAGAGCTTACAATTAATGCGATATAACAATGAGTAGTTTTTACTGCTTAAACGATCTTATACAGATATCCAGCCGTAGAACATGATTTTAATATTTTTATTTTATTATGTAGGCTCAAATTTAACTATTTCACATGATGGTAAGCGATGATGTGGCTGATGATGGAGCACAATGGACTAGAAGTAACCTATTCACTCTTGACTTAAAAACCCCTAGGTTTTAGCTATCAGGAAACACAGACTCCGACAGGGAATTCCACTCCTTAGCTTTACGCATAATAAATGTGTTCTCAAACACGTTTTGATACTTGGATAAAAGTTTAGAATTATATTTATATTACGAATCATATAAAAATCCAAATATCCATATTTTAAATTAATGAATATTTTTGAAATATCACACTTAGTAAGTAGTAATATAATGTCATGTTTTAAATATAGTTATTTATATTAAATCTATGTTGGTGGTTTACAAAAAAAAGGAAATAATCAAATTTAGATTTCTTCAATATAAGAAAAACATTGAGAAAAAGTAGTATCTATGAATAATTTTCTATATATATTGTTCATCAATATCACTGTGGTAATTTTGAAAGTGGAGTGGTGGGGTGGAATTGGTGGAAAATAAATTATTGTATTGAAACATTTTGAAAGGAAACGCTCAGTGTAAAGTTGGCAACATTCATCTCCAGATTTGTGTGCGCCGGCATCGCACGTGAACGTGTCGCAAAAATCTCAATAAATTAGTGAAATCACCATGTCAGACGAATATTTCTATGGTAAGTCTTTATCTTTATTCTATTGCGCTTACTGTAATAGTTTTATTTGCATGAATCGCATTGTACTTTGTTCTTAAATTTGATTCTAACATTAGCGTCGGCTTTGACACCCGGCTCTCGCCATTTTATTTCACAATATTAGGTGGCTATCTATCTTAAACGCTGTCCGTAGCGTTATTTTAACGTTTTATTTATTTGTTTTCGTTGTATGCTATTAATTTAACGCCCTTTAAGTTTATAACCGACTTGCCGCCATTTTTGATTAAGGAAATGAAATGGCCAATTTCTTCTTTCTTGTTCATAATGGCGTTTCTGAGCAATGTATTAATTCTATATCCTTCGCGAGATTGTTTCTATTGATTTTTTACTAACGCATGGTGTGTTGGTAATGTGCGAGTCGGTAATGGTTGGGCGCGCAATTTGAATGTGCGGCGTCCAAGCCGCGACAGTTTACATGTCGGTGATTCGCTAAGCATTTGATAAATGCTGACTTCACCGAATTAATTCACAGCGAACACCTCTGCGTCGCTGTTGTTTATGTCGGCGCCGCGATGTTAGCGCTTTGAGGTTATAATGACTAAATTAACACGAGTCGGTACGAAAGATCGTCTGCTGCGATGCCGCCATGTCTTTCGCTTTGCAATACCTATTGGTCGAGTTTAGCCTGACGTGTTGACAAGTCTGCTGAATGTTACAGGTGTAACTCTGTCGGCGTCACATCAATCCGAGACATGGGACCCGGAGGCGAAAGCGGAATACCCCCGTAGCAACAAGCTGCTCATACGTCAAGCACTACTGGGCCCTGATGCGAAGCCTGATGAACTTAATGTTGTTCAGGTATATATAACCTTGTCCAATGTATGATTGTGAAGGAGTTGTCAAGATTTAATATTTTTGTGGTGTGGTGTTATATTCTAGAAGAGTGACCATTTCATAGTCGTACTTGTGAATTGCCACATGACTTGAAAGACTTATCTATCAGAAAGAATCTATCATGCAGCTGCAATATTTGTGAAATATTTTTATTTGCTAATTTCTCATACTTGTAGTTTGAGACTTTATTGCATCATTGATAGGTAATATTTGATATATTTTGCATTATCTTATTGTTTAGATTAAATTAACTCTGATAAAATGGATTCATTTACTTTTAAACATAAATAATGACTGATAATTACTATGGAACCTTTTGATCATCTGAAAAAAGCTTAAAATCATCTAGGCAAACTAACAACCTTGATTGGACTCTTTATTGATTTGTGCAGGTAGAAACCATGTCACTGCAGGAGTCGGTGAAGATCCCAGTGGCAGTACTGAAGACAGGAGAGACCAGACATGCACGTCTTGACATTGAATTCCCAGATGCTCCAGTCACATTTACTCTTATCCAGGTAATATTGGGTAGATTTTTTTAATTTAGCTACAGTATTTTGAACTTGTAATAGCATCCAATGTGTTCCTAAGGAAAATAATGGGATTATTCAAACTTATTATTTAAAATAAAACAATTGACTCATTGATTGTTCCACCACACTCATGATAACTGGGTTATTTCTGAACTAATAATTAGTTTCATGTAATATGTTATTGTATCTGAATTGAGACTTCATAAAATTATAACATGACTGAAATGATGATAAAAACTTAACCATTGGTAATTTGATGGGTGTGCGACATCGTTTTGATTGTTGTACTGCCTGCTTGTGATTGCTCGAGGCATTTGTCTGATCTTTATGTGATACTTAAACTGATGTTGATAATATTATGCACACACCTATTAAAGCATTGTGTTATGCAGGGATCAGGGCCAGTGCATTTAATTGGCCAGCACCTCCTAGGTGCCCTCGTGGAGGAGTTTGAAGACATGGAGGAGATGGAAGAGGAGATGTTAGATGAGGAGGAAGGAGATGATTCTCAATTCAAGGTAACAACACACAGAACCTATCATAAAGACCATGCCAAACATTTTAAAGACCACTAAATAATTAAAATTATGCCAGTGATGTAGTAGATTGCTGAATTTACAGGAAGTTGAGAATAAAAGGAAAACATCAGCAGGCAAGCGCAAGACTAATGAGGTACTGAAAACCTTCAACTAATTTCAAATTATAAAAGTGACTGGTTCTGTACATGCTCTACAGAGGGAAAAGGACCTGTGGCCCAGTTCTGTTAAACAATGACAGTTCATGTAAGATTTGACAAATAAAATATTTGGGGCATACTAAGTTAAAATCATTTCACTGTCATTTTTCATACAACTGGGCTTGTTGATTGTGCTGTCTAAATTGTATTTTCGAGA
Organism: Mythimna vitellina; assembly: GCA_949316375.1. Taxonomy (NCBI): domain Eukaryota; kingdom Metazoa; phylum Arthropoda; class Insecta; order Lepidoptera; family Noctuidae; genus Mythimna; species Mythimna vitellina. The sequence goes on from OX438705.1 coordinate 427,280, forward strand.
AAATGTGATAATTGGCTGTTGGTTTTCTGTATACTCATTCAGTAAAATAACCTTTACCTTCTGATAGCTGGAAACATTTTGATGAGCAACAAAGGCTGCCTTGCATTATGACAGACTGAGAAGTTTCATTGAGAATATTTTACAGCTGGCCTTTTTTGCATATTCCACAAATCCATTTTTCAACTGGGATGAATATTTTGGCATGCAAGATTACAAGAGTATAATAATGTGTTATAATTGCAGGATGAGGATGACGAAGAAGGAGAGCCTAAAGGCAAAAAGGCGAAAATGTCAAACAATGCTAAAGGCAAGGCTCCGTCGCCCAAGAAGAACGCCAAGAAGTGAACCGCCTGCTACGCCCGCCCCGCCAGGCTGCGCCCGCCCTCTCGCTGACGCGCCGCTACCAGAGTCAGACAGACCAATTCCATTTAAGACTGACTACATCCTCGATCACTAAAGTTTAGGTATACGGTACCTAGTTAATATTATGGAGATATTAGTTGACGTTAGCACCACAGGCCAGCACTGGCAGTGCGGCGCGATGGCGGGTGGGCGGGCGCGGCGGCGGCCGGCGTATCTCTTAGTTGTACGACATAGTGTGGTAATTCAGTCTAGGTTAGCGTTGTATCGACTTGAGCGTGCTTGGGTGAGTGGAAGTGTGAGTATTTGTTTGTGATAGTTACTGGTCGAGGTATCTGCAAACTTATTGATCCGATCCTGCGTGCTTACCAACGATCGGGTGTGATTTCTTCACTTATTTTTTTTTCTAAACTAAATTTCCATTCCTTACTGTGGTATAGTGTTATGGATGTCAAATTTAATATTAAAGTAAGTCTTAAATTCACAGATGTATTTTTAAGTTAAGACTAAGCATAATCAGTGTACTTTTAAAGCATTGATCATTTTGTATGGAGTAGCTACCGGTCGACATGTTATTGAATTTGCTAACGATTTCTCATTTCAGAATGAAACTGATAATCTATTATAGTTTGTTTGTACATATACATTATAAAAGCATAAGAACGGTAACAATAAAAAGCATTTCTAAACATTCACACACCTTTTATTTCTCACCACAGAAGTTCCCTGTATGTATTTTGTACCTCTTGAAATGATCTGATCAGTAATCTGTTATGAACAGATCAGTACTACAATAACTTGCTAGCTGATGGATCACTTTTTATCTAACAAAGCTTGTAATATTCTATTTCGTTCCCGTTGAATGTTGTTGGACTCTTCCACAGCCCGCACCAAACTTTCAAACTTGTCATTGTCTTTTCTGTCCTGCACCTCTTGCATCACACGCTTTATTTCAGTAAGTGTCATGTCATCCAAGTTCCCACCATAGCTGCAAGTGCCTGCTGCTGTTGGTTCATCAAATATTTTTTCAAAATAAGAATAATATGGCCAGCTGTTAAATTTGCCAGTTTCTTTTTTCCTCTCTGCTAACCTTATGTAAGTTTGTTTCAAGTTGCGGAATTTTCGATCACACTCTTCTGAAGACAAGCCTATTTTTGGAGCAAACAACCTCCATACATTTTTCTTTTTGACTAGAGGATCTCTAAACCTTTCTTTGTTTTCTATATAATATGTTAAAAGCTGCTTGACATAATCATCTTGTGATTTGTATGTTATTTTAGGTGATCCATCAGCAGAGATGTTAGAATAGCTTGGCTCAATAAATATTCCTTCAAAATCTTTATAGTAGCGCCACTTTGTTATACATCTGCCTGTATCGGCTCTCATTTTTAATCTAATATAAGTCTGTTTTAAATTCCTGAATTTCTTGTCACAGTCTGTGGGGCTCTCCCCTACTGAAGCTGATATTTCTTTCCACAACTCTTTTTTTTGATATCTTGGGTTTTTAAACTTATCGGCTAATTGCTTGTACTCTTCTATCAACAACCTAGTTTTGTTTTTGTCCCAGGGACCTACACTTGGATTGTAATTATAAAATATTCTCTCAAAATAGTTATGATACTGCCACTTTATTGGTTTTCCAGTTTCTCTACTCTTTTCCTTCCAATTGAAGTATGCTCTTTTTAAATTCTTGTACTTATGGTAACAGTTGTACTCTGTTGTCCCTACCTGTGATGCTATCTCCTTCCAAACATCTTTTTGCAAGCAGTCAGGACTCCGGAACTTGTTCAAATTCTCAATATAGAGACTAAGCAACCTTCTTACTTTGTGCTCTTCCCATGGCTCCAGTACAGAGGGTGGAAGTGATTTGCATTCTTTAAAAACCTCTTCACAGGTGTTGTAATGTATCCATTTGACCTCTTTGCCCAGTCTTTTCTTTTTCAAAAGTCGTATGTAGGTTCTCCTCAAGTTTCTATATTTTTTACTACACTCATCAGGACTTGTCCCCAAGTGCACAGCAATTTGTTCCCAAAGAGATTTGTCTTTTGTTACATTTTTAAATCTGCAATCCAAGCACAATGTAAGTAGCAGTTTTATCTTGTTCCTGTCCCAAAAGTTTTCGTCATCTTTGGCTCTTATTAGCTCTTTGTCACTATTTTCTGAAATATTTTCATGGGCAGCTACAGGGGTCTCATTTATTTGTATATATTGTCTATTGTCCCCTGAATCTACAATGTACCTCGCCTCCTGTCCTGTAACTAATGTAAATACCTAGGTTAAAATGAACTGTTCTAACATAACTTTTAACTAATTAAGTTTAACTATGCATCAACGAGACTTACTTTGCGGATTCTGTATGGTGAAGTTATTACTACTAAATATGACATTACTTTGATCTTCCCTAAGGACAAACCAATAACTTTGGTTGTGAGGATTGTTGATATCCATATTGAAAGCAGGTTAAAAATCGTTTCACTTAAATAATTCTAAGATTTTAGATTAAGATAGATTAGAAGTACCTAAACAATCACAGTTAATATCAAGTGCTAAAAGCGCTTTCAAGCTCGACAAGCACTTTCAGATACACATTTTGACGGCTGCGGCGCTGTGACCACAGAGTACCTTTTTATGTAGTTGTGACGTATGTTATCTGTGGCTGTGATAAACACAGATGTAAAAAAGTATAGGTATCGGCACGGATCTTGAGCGCTCGGCGAAAGAGTGGGGATCGCTTTGCGCATCGTACACTTATGGCTAAAAAAAATGTACACCTATTTTATTTTATTTTTTCTTTTACCTGCTATCTTCTTAATTCTGGTAGAAGGTAAAAGTTAAAAAAAAAAACATAAATAGTTTGAATCAAAGTCACTGTGTTTCTCTGACTGTTTTTCCGTTTACTTATTAACCATGCAACAGATTTTCATACGGTTTTCATTATCTTTTAGAGAAAATCTACCGGAAGATATGTAAATTGTAGCAAAGACGAAAATTTCAAAGATTTGTAACACCCGTACGAAGAAATTCCTAACATTTTACCTACTTTTAAAAGGAACTTTCGCTGTGTGCCTGTTATGCGTTCTCGGCTAAATCATTTTTGGTGACATAATAACCACTAATAAAATAACCAATACTAAAAATAAAATCGATGTATTAAAAATCACGAGTCAATTTATTGGCACGGAAGTGTACCTACTCGTCGTTAGGTGCGTGCAGCAAGCGCAGGGAAACTCGAGTGACATCATTATTGCACCAGCAACTCAAATATCTTTCATTTATTACAAATTTATTAAGCAGTGTTAGCGGTTCAATACTCGTCATGGGTGATTTTAATTGCCACCGTTATCGTTGGGGTTCAGATACTTGCGATAACTTTGGCATAGGCTTGCTGGGTATATTGGATGACCTTGACCTTTGTCTCATCAACGATGGCAGCGCGACACGCAGGTCTGCTCCTGGGCAGAATAATAGCTGTGTTGATTTGATATTCTGTTCATCCAATTTATCTAGTCCTCTCATTTAGCGTCGCTTGGATATGACCTATGGAAGTAACCACTACCCCATCATGATTGAATTCCCATCCAAAAACATTTCCACTAAAGTTAAGCGTAGAGGAAATCAGTGTTGGCATTGACCCGTTCATTGGGTCGCCCATTAGCCTGGAGGAATTGAAAACTGTGTTATCCCATGTTAGAGATTCAGCTCTGGGAGTGAATGGATTCACCTATTCTTTTATCTCCAAAGCTGGCCCAAAAACTCACCAGTATTATCTGGACTTGGCTAATTTCTGCTTTACTTCCGGTTATATATAACAAATATAACAAAAGCTGCATGTCAATGTGTGTCCGGATATTCAATAAGATACCAGAGGAATTTAAAATATTAAATATAAGATTGTTCAAAAGCAAATTATATAAATGGTTATCTGCTAATAGCTTTTATAGTGTTAAGGAGTTTCTAGAGCATAAAATCAGACAGTGACAGTGGTTGTATGTTGTTATCAAGTATGTAAATTTGCACGCTTATAATCATGAAGCAAAACATGTAGGACCTACCAGTGTATTATCATCTTTCATACCATGTTTTACGCAAATAAAATATTATTATTATTATTTATTTTCTTTTACATATTTATTACATTTTTAAATATTTCTTTAAAAAACAATACAATAAAAAAAACATTTAAAAATATAAAAAATAGTTGTCCGCCGGTGTCGGGAACAGGGTCCAAGCTACCGGTGGTTAGGGCTCCAGAGACAGGAACCTCCCCACAATGCGGGCCGTATCTAGGAGTACTGCCTTCTGTTTCAGGCCCGGTGGCAGGTGGGCAGGCAGGTGTTTATTATTATTATTATTATTATTATATTCCCACAGAATGGAAGGTTCAAGTGGTTATTCCAATATTAAAACCCGGCAAACATCCTAACGATCATTAGTCTTATTGACCTGTTGCTTCATCGTCAATACTCATAAAAATGTTCGAAGATCTGATAAAAAATCGTTTAGAGTGGTTGGTAGAGAACAGGAAACTGCTCCTAACGACTCAATTAGGTTTTAGGAAAGGTCTGGGTACAGCTGATAGTGTAAGTATACTCATGTCAGAGGTCCTACTGGCCCTCAGCCGGAACTAGTCTGTGGTTGGAGTTTTTCTTGACGTATCGGCTGCCTATGATTCGGTCTTCCTCCCTAATCTTAGGCAAAAGCTGCACGAGCTGAGAATCCCGGCTAGGATTTGTCGCATCATTGGAACATATTCACCAATCGCATCATCCAACAAAGAATCCCTGGGGCTGGCTTTGGACAAAGAACGGTTTGGAATGGATTACCTCAAGGATCTGTTCTTAGCCTCCCACTATACAACATATACACAGCTGATATACCTTTTTCCCTCAATTTTGACTGCATAATTCTTCAGTATGCTTACTATATTGCATTAATGGTTTCTGGCAGTTCCATTCAGGATGCCACTCAATCATTAAATATGTCACTGTCCTCTCTAATCATTGGCTTTTTGATCATGGTTTGTCCTTAAGCGCGCCAAAGAGTTTGGCGGTCATTTTTACCCGCAAGTGTTCTGTACCAACAATAGATGTCAATGTTGACTGTCAAATAATTCCAGTAATGAATAAGGCTAGGTTATTGGGAGTAACTTTGGACTCAAGTTTATCTAGCGTCGGCCACATTAGCAATATGGTCAAAAAATGTGAACGCTCTGTGTCGGTCCTTAAGGCCTTGGCCGGGGTATGGTGGGGAGCTCACCCCTATACTCTAAAACTTGTCTATAATGAATTGACAAGAAGCGCAATGGACTATTGCAGGTTCCTTATTAAACCCTGCAACAAAGAAGCGCTGAAAAAACTAAACAGCATCCAGGCCAAGTGCTTAAAAATTGTAACTACATGTTTTGGTTAAATAATATCCAAAAACAGTTAATCTAACCAAGACCGTGAGCCTTTAAATGCCTAATCCTGAGCAATAGAACATAGGCCTACGATACAGATGTGACGCTCCGGCCGCCGTGTGGCCAGTTAGGTACACAGTGTTATACCTACATAAATTTCTCTGTTCATGACACGGTGAGGAGACTAAAATAAATAATAAATTATCTAGTATTTTGTCGTTTAAGTGCGGGATCCCTGAACGTGCGGGGCCTGTAGCATTTGCTAGTCTTGCTACTTGGCTAATCCGCCACTGTGTGCCGTCTAACTTTTTCAAAAATGTCGATTTTCCTAGCAGCTTCCGTAGCTTTGGACTCAATGAACCGCACAAAATTTAGGTTTTAGGAAATTTTAACTCCCAAGAGCTGAAGGTGGTCGATGCACTCAAAAGATACATCCCAAAAAACAGGAACCAAGGTGAACGGGCTCCTTTTGGCAGTGAACGAACACGCTTGTGTTTTGGCGGCGTTTAATATCGCAGTTAAATAAATAGCAAAATGTTTAATTGTTAAATAAACATGTATCTTAGATGTATCGCATACTTATTATTTTCATGAATAATCAAAACCAACTCCGTTTAAGTGGCGTACAGATAGGGTTAACAGCTTATTTTTTTTTGTGCCATCTTTCGTTGGCCAGAGTCTATCAAACACATCTAGGGATGACGGCAGATATGAAAAATATCGATATATTGATGTATCATTATTTTTAAAAATATGAGTATTGGCCTTGATATATACGAAAAAATATCGATATAACGAACAAAGTTTCCGAGATCGGAAATCGGATTTAAAATAATCATTTAATTAGTTCAGTCTAGCTCAATAATAGGAAATAGTATTTTTTATACAAACGTACACTATTTTGATATATGAGAATCTTAATCCTACTAAATAACAATATTTTAATATTTCGAAGACCAATTTATTATTTCAGGCGAAGCAGCATTTGTCCGGTAACGAAAGTAAACATATTCGTCATCGACAATAGTTATTTTTTCTGTTCGTTCCTATTTTTTATGGCTTTGAATTCCGTTAAATAACCTGATGATTGATTAACTCTGAAAAAAATATCGTTTTTGATAAGATTTTCGATATTGAATATTTTGTATCGATATATCATTGTTTCGGATCAAAATATATTGCTTGAAAATGTCGATATATTTAAGTAAAAAACATCGCATTATCAATATTTTTTCAACAAGCCAAACACATCAATGTAAAACACTAAAAGTTGCAAACTAACCATAATTTTGCAAGTCGGTGTTAAACAATGTAGAGACAAAATTATTAAAGAAACACGGACTGCTTTATTACTTTTTTACTTTGAATTTGGTTGTATTTTTTTAATAAACAGATTTTTTACATAACGCGTTCGTGTTGTCTAATGCAACATTAAAAAAAAAAACCACCAAAGCGATTCTAAACAATTATGATTTTTTGTTTTTAAATGATATCTATACTAATATTATAAAGAGGTAAACTTTGTTTGTTTGTTTGTACTGAATAGGCTCAAAAACTACTGGACCGATTTTAAAAATTTTTTCACCATTCGAAAGCTACATTATCCACGAGTAACATAGACTATATTTTATTTTGGGTTCCGTAAGATATTTGAGTTTTTCGGACACAAAGTGTAAAAAGTCAACCAGAAAAGTTACTTATTTTGCGTACGCTGCCTAAACTATAAAACATAGAACCATAAAATGTTCTAATTAATTGTAGATCTTATAAATATCTACCAAAGTGTGTTAGGAGAAACCTACTTACACGCGGGCGAAGCCGCTGGCAGAAGCTAGTAAAATATAAGACTAGTGGTTTTGATGATTTTGTTTTTACCACAGACAATTAGTCGACTTTTATAAAATTAACTCGAAACCTCTGTGGCCCTCACTAGGTCGTTTGACACGCGCTGTGAAAGCGAAATGAACGACGCCATTATTTATGTTTGTCGTTTTTGGTGACTGTGTTCTATCACTGAGTTTTAGAAATTGCAACTATTACATGGGTTTTGTAATTTGATGTTTGGTGCATACTTATTAAACAAGTTCCATATTTCAACTACGGATTATGTGTAGAATATTAAATAAATATTAAGGAGAAATCTGACAGCGGTGAGTTTTCAGATCACAGCCGGTGCGCGTTGTTTTATTTTCGATTTGTTTATTGAAGTGCCATTTGGATTACTAACTATTGGAACATTTACATAAATGAAATGTTTGATTGCTGTAGTAAATATTTACGAGTTATGCTTTATGTCGTGGCTTGGTATCTGTTGGCGGGAAACGGTTGGGCTCAAGGCTGTCCTGTCATTTGTTGTTCGTTATTCGTCCAGAAATTGACGAAAGTATCCGATTTTAAACAGCGATGCTCAACGGCAACCCGCGAAATCCAAATCTTGTTTCTTTTCTATATTATTCTTTCGAAGTAAAACAATATTAAAACTTTCGACTAGAAGTAATAATAACTAAAATGAATTATGATATTTGTTATTTTATTTATGGTGATATTATAATTTTATTTGCTAGTGATGTCGGGCGGTCGGCTGGTGGTGCTGGACCGGGCCGGGCGCGATGGCAAGCGCTTCCCACTGGCTGAGGGGCTGGCCACCCTGGGCTGCGACCCTGCTTGTGACATCCGTATCATGCTGCCCACTGTCAGCCCACACCACGCCACTGTTGTGGTTCATGCTAACCAGGTAATGTGTTGTCTATGCTGCATGCTATAAGTACTCAAATTCTATTCATTTCAGTCTGGAAGAGTTAAAATACTGAGAGAAAAAGGAAATATGTTAGTGAGGACTCAATCCCATTAAATGTGCAGAGCTGGTCGGTGGAAAACACAGGAAATGCTTATAGTAGTATTGGAATAAAATAATATAAGTTTTGGTAAAACTTAACTTGGTTTAATTCCTTGTGACACAGAAACACAAAAATGCAATGACAAGTAATATAAAAAAACAAGTAGAAAAATAAACTTACTTAAAAAACTCTTATTCTAACACATCCTTGTTATGTTATATTTTACTTCCATCCATCATACAACACCCATACTTAGCACACACCACTTGAACTTCCCTTTCAACAAAGGCTTCGTCAATACATCGGCAACCGTATGAGCTGTCTCTACATACCGAAGTAAAATATGGCCATGCTCGACGGTGTCGCACATCTATGTGCTTTGTATGTTGATGGTGTACAGGGTTCTGCGCAATTGCCACAGCAGACTGACTGTCACTGAAGATCTTCATTGGCACCTCTACTTGACCAGTGACCTCTGAATACAATCTTTTCAGAAATATTGCCTTCCTAGCAGCTTTAGACAAAGATACATATTCAGCTTCCACTGTTAATAGAGCAACTGTCTTTTGTTTTTTGGTTTCCCAAGAGATTGCAGCGCCCATGTGTAGAAAAACCGTACCCGAGTATGACCTCCTATCATAACAAGTGGCATGACTTGCATCTGCGTAACCCAACACTAACCATTCCTGTCCTCTTGTACTGTATCCCTAAAGATTACCCCCCCCCCCCCCCTTGCCCTTACCTTTTAAATATCTTAGCACATGTTTAGCTGCTATCCAGTGTTCCTCAGCATAGCAAGTATTCAATTGGCTAAGATAATTTTCTGAATGTGCAATATCTGGTCTCGTACATACAGATAAGTACATCAGTGAACCAATTAAGTTTTGATATGGAATCATTGGATCAGGTTTGTGTTCCGGTCCAGTACTTCTCTTGGTCAAGTATGACTCCAATATTGTTCTGAGTTATTTGCATTCCCAGAATATTGACTAGTACAGAATGCCTAAGGCATTAAGTCCGCCTTTGCACTATTGTGTTGCATGAAGTTTTAATAAATAAATATCCTCTGCCTTCCTAAGATCCTTCATGTCAAATTTTGTCATGTGATGCCTTTTTATTTTGTGCAGCTTTTCCGTGTCATTCCAAAATATCAGCATATTGTCCACATATACTGCTAAAATGATGATGCTCTTATCCTGGGATCTTTCATGTAAGGTTCATTTTTACATCTTTTAAATGACAACTTTTACAACTCTGTATTCAGCTTATTGTTCCATGCTCTAAGGATGCTTTAAAGATGCTAAAGCGACCTTTTAAGTAGACACAGTCTTCTTTTCCCTTTTCATGAAAACCTTCTGTTTGCATCAAATACACTTTTACCGTTAAGTCTCCATTCAGGAATGCAGTTTTCATGTCTATTTGGTCTATGTTTAAACCACTCTTTACAGCTATTGAGAGGAGGATTCTTAACGAGCTGTCTCACCACCGGAAAGAATTTCTCGTCGTAATCGATGTCACATCTCTGACTAAACCCTCTAGTGCTTCTTGAAACATAGCAGGATCCAGTTCTGACTCTGTTGCTTGATATAGTATGTGATCCGGAAACCTCCAGTGGATACCTCCACTCCACTTCTTGAGGTTGATCATCAATGTTGTGTCAGACTCACAGTCCAGAAACTCTGTTTCTCCATTAGTTCATCTCTCTGTTTTTCTTGAGCTACATCTCTAGCAATACTACATCTCTAGCTTTATATAGCCGATGCGTTTTTGTATCCACAAGTCGGTAGCCTTTAGAATTCTCGCAGTATCCGACTAGAGTTAACTCCATACTTTTTGGATCCAGCTTCTTCCTCTTTTGGTTAGGAATGTGCATAAATGCCTTGCTCACAAAAATTCTTATAAAACTGAGATCAACTTTTTTACTGGACCATGCTTCTTCTGGAGTTTTTCTTTTAGCGGCGATGGTTGGCGATGTATTCTTCAGGAAAACAGACGTTTGCACTGCTTCCGCCTATTAAGCCTTTGACAAATTTTCTTTTTCGAGCATGCTTCTCGCCTCCTCGATTATAGTTCTATTTGCTTATATTTATTATAGATTAAAAAGAAAGAAATTCAAATATCTCGAATACGCTGCGTCCTAGGTAAAAAATAACCGAAATTTTACTAATAAAACAAAAATGATGAAAAAAAAAAAAACATATTTTTCGCCAATTTCTTTTCACGGTTCTCATGATTTTCGATCAGAACAACAACTTCTTTCCAGAAAATATTTTTGCCCGAGATACCATTTTGGAAATACATATTATTATATATTATATAAAAAAAAGCCGAAGGCAATACAGCGGATAAACAGCAAAATGCTGTACAAGATGATCCATAATCTACTTTATACAGTTACTAGTGTTATAACACACTCCAAATACAATTAAAGCTGGTTAGCAAACTGTCGCCATTTTCTAATTATAATGATTTTATGATTATTTGGCAAAAACCTAAGGTCCTATCATAACTATCATATTGGATTATGATGGATTTACATTTATACTTATTTTTCAAGCGTATTTTTTTTACTCACGTTAAAAAAAATAAGATACCGTATTTACTATTTTCCTTTATGTTAGATTTGATTATTTCGCTGGCACGTGAATATTTTCACGGAAAAAATACACATTTTCACAACGAAATAAAATCGGCACTATGAATTCACCATTAAACTAAGTTCAACAAGTTCATTTAAACATTAATTTAATCATAAATTTATAATGGCGTATTCGCCGTTCAATATATTCATTATGTCGAGGCTTGTAAAAATATTTTTAAGTAAATGTACGTGTGTCGTGAGTGTCGTACAAAAGCAACTATCTTGTTATTTGTCCTCTAATAGTTTGCTGAGTCCTTACCAATCTCGTTTCAGACCCGGTCACAGCACTGTGACTACTCTCGTCTAAATAACTGATGATATAAGACTGGCCATGGATCGTATGTGTTTAACGGTATTGGTTTTACTGCAGTGCCTTTAACTCAGTTGACTTTGACATCCTCTTAGGAATCCTTTCCTCGCTTAATAGCTCTGAATCAATTATTGAGTGGTTCAAATCTTATCTTCGGGGCCGCTCGCAGTCAGTTCGATCCAATGAGTACTCCTCTGAATGGTGTGATTTGGCTGCGGGTGTTCCTCAGGGTGGCGTCCTCTCTCCTCTACTCTTTTTAGTTTTTATAAACGCTATCACTAAGGTCCTAAGTTCTAATTATCATCTCTCTCAAACTCATCAAATCTGCGGTGCCATGTGAGGAAACTTGAGCTGGCAGCAAACACGACAGTTGCATTGCTGAATAATCCATCTGCTCAAGATTTGTCCAAGCAATGGCTGACTATCCGTGATGGCTGTGTTCTTGTCGAGGAAGCCTGCCAAATGTTTTTACAATAAAATATAACTCAGAAGCAAGTTTCATAAAAACCATTATTTTATTTATGATTATGTAGATTTTTGTATCAGGACAATCCACTCGGGAGCCCTCAGAACACCCTACCAAAGTTTCATCACAATGGTTTAGGAATGCATAGAGGTCAAACATACAGACGTTGATGTTTATTTAAATAGATAGACTAGTTTCTCCACTTCCATAAAATTAGTACTTCCTGTTTTGAGATGCGATTCTCATATAAAACAATTTTTATGTGTTTTTCTGAGTTTTAGAATAAAATAGAATAGAATAAACTTTATTGTACACCAAAATAGTAACAAAAACTTACTTACTTTTAGCACGTAGTGCCGTGGTGGAACATTGTACGTGGGTGAATCAGGTTTTGTGTGATGAGTGTTGTAACATGGAAAGTTTTGTTCGTTCAGACGGTGATCCGCAACGTGTGCGCGGACGAGACGCTGGTGAACGGGCGCCCCGTGAGCGTGGCGGCGCTGCGCCACCGTGACGTCATCAGCATCGGTGGCCGCCACCTGCGCTGGGAGTACGCCGAGCCCATGGCTGCGCGCCCGCAGGCGCCCGAGCCAGGTGAGTTGAACTCTCTTAGACGTCGGTGAGGAGTTCGAGCACTCATTGTCGCCCGTCTTTGGTTGGCTTCTATTTTGCTTAATCTCTAGGAAACGAAAATTTTATTTATGATATAAACTAATTATACGAGCGTGTTAGAATTTGAAGGATGGAGGATTATATATATATATATTATGTTCGATTTTTAGAGGAGGATAACTATATTGATTTTATATATTTATATGTACCTACATGTCATGCTAAGATTTTCATATTCAAATTTCCTATGACTGGTGTTTAGGGAAAGGGTTTTATGAAGAAAAGCACAGAAAGACAAGACTAAGTATTGCTTGTCAATTAATCGAATAACTAGTTGCTTGTTCCAAAACTAGGTCGTCATGAGAAAGAGCAAGCAAGAACACCCATGGTAGCTTCAATTAAAGTATTTTATAGGCACATTTTACAACATCATTAATTATGCTTTATCACAATAAGATCTATAAGAAACACTATGTTCTATGTCTTGGGTCATTTCATAATAGGAAGGTGAATAAGTAGTATTCTCTAATACCGTATAACATAATTAGAAACAAAAGCCATAGTAAGACACATACACTAAATCAATACAATATACAAATAAACAAGATATAATATTAATTAACTTACGTGAGCTTTGTTGGATTACAAGTGTTCCTTTTTAAAGGTCAGAAACTCTTTTAAAGCAAATTGTCGACGGGTGGATTGACTGACACCTTTTTTTAAACGTCAAATAACAATATTCCGCCATTTTCCACCAATCGCAGTTAGCCATAATTTAACTTATTTTATAGGTCTTTAATTACAATTGTTATATAGTTAAACAGCTTTAAAACATTATAGCAATAGCATTTCAAAGCAAAGTAAAGCAAAAAGTAAAGCATTTCAGCAATTTACAACACTTGATTTGTATTTCTTAGTCCTTATTTCAAAGAATACCGACTGACAGTTCTGTATTAAACAACTCAAACAACATATTACAATAAAATATTTATTTATTTAGTACATGGAGAACTTACAGCTAATAAAACCAGACAAAAATAGAAAACCGTAATCATTGGAAAGCCGATTACAAGTCCTCACGTATAGACACTAGAATAAATTAAAATATAGTGTGAGCACAAAAAAAAAACCTATCAATTTAGAATGAGAGATATAGCTTTATGATCATTAATAATTACGAAATAATTTATAGGATTGTCATCAATACGCCTAAGTTTCGAGATTTGTATACACAACAATATTACTATTTTTTCTTGGTACTTTTACATCTGATTTGATCTTCATAAATGTTACCAATGTATAGCATAGTCGGCCTTATAATGTTCCCACTGCTGGGACTCAGGCCTCCTCTCTAGGAGAGGGAATGGGCCGTAATCCACCACGCGGGCCCAGTGCGGATTGGTACCAATGTATACAATACAACAAACAATATTCGTGAAATATTAAAATTCGTGATTTAACTACGTCATACATAATGACATCCGTTATTATATATAACAAGCGTATTATCCCTTGGGGAGAGTCACGTTTTAAACGAAACTACCATAGTAAGTAATCATGCTACCACTGCGATCACAGTAACATTAGTATTAGGTGATGGTGCTGTTGAATAAATTGGCAACTAGAAACAACTGTACCATATGATTAAAAAAAAAAACATGTTTTTTATCTTAAGTATTGATAAATTGACGTGGTGCCCCCCGCAGCGCTGTGCGTGCCCGTGCGGCGGCAGCGCGGCGCGCGGCGTGCCTCGGGCCCCGCGCCGGCGCGCGCGCGCGACCCGCAGCTGCGCCTGCAGCTCGAGCTGGCGCACAGGGCCTCCATGCCCGGTGAGTACTCGCTTACCGCACACATTACACTACACGACACAGTAACACAACACACGCGAGGCGCGCGCGCGCGTCGGGCCCCGCGCCGGCGCGCGCGCGCGACCCGCAGCTGCGCCTGCAGCTCGAGCTGGCGCACAGGGCCTCCATGCCCGGTGAGTACTCGCTTACCGCACACATTACACTACACGACACAGTAACACAACACACGCGAGGCGCGCGCGCGCGTCGGGCCCCGCGCCGGCGCGCGCGCGCGACCCGCAGCTGCGCCTGCAGCTCGAGCTGGCGCACAGGGCCTCCATGCCCGGTGAGTACTCGCTTACCGCACACATTACACTACACGACACAGTAACACAACACACGCGAGGCGCGCGCGCGCGTCGGGCCCCGCGCCGGCGCGCGCGCGCGACCCGCAGCTGCGCCTGCAGCTCGAGCTGGCGCACAGGGCCTCCATGCCCGGTGAGTACTCGCTTACCGCACACATTACACTACACGACACAGTAACACAACACACGCGAGGCGCGCGCGCGCGTCGGGCCCCGCGCCGGCGCGCGCGCGCGACCCGCAGCTGCGCCTGCAGCTCGAGCTGGCGCACAGGGCCTCCATGCCCGGTGAGTACTCGCTTACCGCACACATTACACTACACGACACAGTAACACAACACACGCGAGGCGCGCGCGCGCGTCGGGCCCCGCGCCGGCGCGCGCGCGCGACCCGCAGCTGCGCCTGCAGCTCGAGCTGGCGCACAGGGCCTCCATGCCCGGTGAGTACTCGCTTACCGCACACATTACACTACACGACACAGTAACACAACACACGCGAGGCGCGCGCGCGCGTCGGGCCCCGCGCCGGCGCGCGCGCGCGACCCGCAGCTGCGCCTGCAGCTCGAGCTGGCGCACAGGGCCTCCATGCCCGGTGAGTACTCGCTTACCGCACACATTACACTACACGACACAGTAACACAACACACGCGAGGCGCGCGCGCGCGTCGGGCCCCGCGCCGGCGCGCGCGCGCGACCCGCAGCTGCGCCTGCAGCTCGAGCTGGCGCACAGGGCCTCCATGCCCGGTGAGTACTCGCTTACCGCACACATTACACTACACGACACAGTAACACAACACACGCGAGGCGCGCGCGCGCGTCGGGCCCCGCGCCGGCGCGCGCGCGCGACCCGCAGCTGCGCCTGCAGCTCGAGCTGGCGCACAGGGCCTCCATGCCCGGTGAGTACTCGCTTACCGCACACATTACACTACACGACACAGTAACACAACACACGCGAGGCGCGCGCGCGCGTCGGGCCCCGCGCCGGCGCGCGCGCGCGACCCGCAGCTGCGCCTGCAGCTCGAGCTGGCGCACAGGGCCTCCATGCCCGGTGAGTACTCGCTTACCGCACACATTACACTACACGACACAGTAACACAACACACGCGAGGCGCGCGCGCGCGTCGGGCCCCGCGCCGGCGCGCGCGCGCGACCCGCAGCTGCGCCTGCAGCTCGAGCTGGCGCACAGGGCCTCCATGCCCGGTGAGTACTCGCTTACCGCACACATTACACTACACGACACAGTAACACAACACACGCGAGGCGCGCGCGCGCGTCGGGCCCCGCGCCGGCGCGCGCGCGCGACCCGCAGCTGCGCCTGCAGCTCGAGCTGGCGCACAGGGCCTCCATGCCCGGTGAGTACTCGCTTACCGCACACATTACACTACACGACACAGTAACACAACACACGCGAGGCGCGCGCGCGCGTCGGGCCCCGCGCCGGCGCGCGCGCGCGACCCGCAGCTGCGCCTGCAGCTCGAGCTGGCGCACAGGGCCTCCATGCCCGGTGAGTACTCGCTTACCGCACACATTACACTACACGACACAGTAACACAACACACGCGAGGCGCGCGCGCGCGTCGGGCCCCGCGCCGGCGCGCGCGCGCGACCCGCAGCTGCGCCTGCAGCTCGAGCTGGCGCACAGGGCCTCCATGCCCGGTGAGTACTCGCTTACCGCACACATTACACTACACGACACAGTAACACAACACACGCGAGGCGCGCGCGCGCGTCGGGCCCCGCGCCGGCGCGCGCGCGCGACCCGCAGCTGCGCCTGCAGCTCGAGCTGGCGCACAGGGCCTCCATGCCCGGTGAGTACTCGCTTACCGCACACATTACACTACACGACACAGTAACACAACACACGCGAGGCGCGCGCGCGCGTCGGGCCCCGCGCCGGCGCGCGCGCGCGACCCGCAGCTGCGCCTGCAGCTCGAGCTGGCGCACAGGGCCTCCATGCCCGGTGAGTACTCGCTTACCGCACACATTACACTACACGACACAGTAACACAACACACGCGAGGCGCGCGCGCGCGTCGGGCCCCGCGCCGGCGCGCGCGCGCGACCCGCAGCTGCGCCTGCAGCTCGAGCTGGCGCACAGGGCCTCCATGCCCGGTGAGTACTCGCTTACCGCACACATTACACTACACGACACAGTAACACAACACACGCGAGGCGCGCGCGCGCGTCGGGCCCCGCGCCGGGCCCCGCGCCGGCGCGCGCGCGCGACCCGCAGCTGCGCCTGCAGCTCGAGCTGGCGCACAGGGCCTCCATGCCCGGTGAGTACTCGCTTACCGCACACATTACACTACACGACACAGTAACACAACACACGCGAGGCGCGCGCGCGCGTCGGGCCCCGCGCCGGCGCGCGCGCGCGACCCGCAGCTGCGCCTGCAGCTCGAGCTGGCGCACAGGGCCTCCATGCCCGGTGAGTACTCGCTTACCGCACACATTACACTACACGACACAGTAACACAACACACGCGAGGCGCGCGCGCGCGTCGGGCCCCGCGCCGGCGCGCGCGCGCGACCCGCAGCTGCGCCTGCAGCTCGAGCTGGCGCACAGGGCCTCCATGCCCGGTGAGTACTCGCTTACCGCACACATTACACTACACGACACAGCAACACAACACACGCGAGGCGCGCGTGCGCGTCGGGCCCCGCGCCGGCGCGCGCGCGCGACCCGCAGCTGCGCCTGCAGCTCGAGCTGGCGCACAGGGCCTCCATGCCCGGTGAGTACTCGCTTACCGCACACATTACACTACACGACACAGTAACACAACACACGCGAGGCGCGCGCGCGCGTCGGGCCCCGCGCCGGCGCGCGCGCGCGACCCGCAGCTGCGCCTGCAGCTCGAGCTGGCGCACAGGGCCTCCATGCCCGGTGAGTACTCGCTTACCGCACACATTACACTACACGACACAGTAACACAACACACGCGAGGCGCGCGCGCGCGTCGGGCCCCGCGCCGGCGCGCGCGCGCGACCCGCAGCTGCGCCTGCAGCTCGAGCTGGCGCACAGGGCCTCCATGCCCGGTGAGTACTCGCTTACCGCACACATTACACTACACGACACAGTAACACAACACACGCGAGGCGCGCGCGCGCGTCGGGCCCCGCGCCGGCGCGCGCGCGCGACCCGCAGCTGCGCCTGCAGCTCGAGCTGGCGCACAGGGCCTCCATGCCCGGTGAGTACTCGCTTACCGCACACATTACACTACACGACACAGTAACACAACACACGCGAGGCGCGCGCGCGCGTCGGGCCCCGCGCCGGCGCGCGCGCGCGACCCGCAGCTGCGCCTGCAGCTCGAGCTGGCGCACAGGGCCTCCATGCCCGGTGAGTACTCGCTTACCGCACACATTACACTACACGACACAGTAACACAACACACGCGAGGCGCGCGCGCGCGTCGGGCCCCGCGCCGGCGCGCGCGCGCGACCCGCAGCTGCGCCTGCAGCTCGAGCTGGCGCACAGGGCCTCCATGCCCGGTGAGTACTCGCTTACCGCACACATTACACTACACGACACAGTAACACAACACACGCGAGGCGCGCGCGCGCGTCGGGCCCCGCGCCGGCGCGCGCGCGCGACCCGCAGCTGCGCCTGCAGCTCGAGCTGGCGCACAGGGCCTCCATGCCCGGTGAGTACTCGCTTACCGCACACATTACACTACACGACACAGTAACACAACACACGCGAGGCGCGCGCGCGCGTCGGGCCCCGCGCCGGCGCGCGCGCGCGACCCGCAGCTGCGCCTGCAGCTCGAGCTGGCGCACAGGGCCTCCATGCCCGGTGAGTACTCGCTTACCGCACACATTACACTACACGACACAGTAACACAACACACGCGAGGCGCGCGCGCGCGTCGGGCCCCGCGCCGGCGCGCGCGCGCGACCCGCAGCTGCGCCTGCAGCTCGAGCTGGCGCACAGGGCCTCCATGCCCGGTGAGTACTCGCTTACCGCACACATTACACTACACGACACAGTAACACAACACACGCGAGGCGCGCGCGCGCGTCGGGCCCCGCGCCGGCGCGCGCGCGCGACCCGCAGCTGCGCCTGCAGCTCGAGCTGGCGCACAGGGCCTCCATGCCCGGTGAGTACTCGCTTACCGCACACATTACACTACACGACACAGTAACACAACACACGCGAGGCGCGCGCGCGCGTCGGGCCCCGCGCCGGCGCGCGCGCGCGACCCGCAGCTGCGCCTGCAGCTCGAGCTGGCGCACAGGGCCTCCATGCCCGGTGAGTACTCGCTTACCGCACACATTACACTACACGACACAGTAACAGCTAACATTAACCCTCAGCCACTGACGTACGTATATAGTCGTCACCCAAACGGTTTTTCGTTCAAAACTTCAATTTAAGGACGCTTTTACATTTTTCGACAAAATATCTCGGTTTTTCGAGTACCATTATGACGCACCAGGAAACATGACCATGACGATGTCATGGTATCAAATAAAAGACAATATATTTATTAATCCAGGATGGAATAAAAAAAATATCATGGTCTCATATAAAAATTTCATATAAATACAATTTTACCAACACACTAATCCTAGAAAATTACAAAAACTGGCGTCTGATTAGATACGCGTAAGCTAAATCCAGTGCATAATTTTAACTTCAAAATTTTAAAATAATACAGCTTACATCTATTATCTGCTGGTCCTGACCACTTATCACCTAAATTTCTGATTGGATCTGCTAAAACTATTTCCCTGCCGGTATCACTATTATTTAAAAAATCACTCGCTTCATGTTCTGTTCCCCAAATCTGAACAATTGTAAGTCTCACATTTGAACAACAGCGTCAGGCGACTACCACGTAGTGGTCTCTCATTTGAACACCAGCGTCAGGCGACTACCACGTAGTGGTCTCACATTTGAACAACAGCGTCAGGCGACTACCACGTAGTGGTCTCACATTTGAACACCAGCGTCAGGCGACTAACACGTAGTGTTCTCACATGTGAACACCAGCGTCAGGCGACTACCACGTAGTGGTCTCACATTTGAACACCAGCGTCAGGCGGCTACCACGTAGTGGTCTCACATTTGAACACCAGCGTCAGGCGACTAACACGTAGTGTTCTCACATGTGAACACCAGCGTCAGGCGACTACCACGTAGTGGTCTCACATTTGAACACCAGCGTCAGGCGACTACCACGTAGTGGTCTCACATTTGAACACCAGCGTCAGGCGACTAACACGTAGTGGTCTCACATGTGAACACCAGCGTCAGGCGACTAACACGTAGTGGTCTCACATTTGAACACCAGCGTCAGGCGACTAACACGTAGTGGTCTCACATTTGAACACCAGCGTCAGGCGGCTACCACGTAGTGGTCTCACATTTGAACACCAGCGTCAGGCGACTAACACGTAGTGTTCTCACATGTGAACACCAGCGTCAGGCGACTACCACGTAGTGGTCTCACATTTGAACACCAGCGTCAGGCGACTACCACGTAGTGGTCTCACATTTGAACACCAGCGTCAGGCGACTAACACGTAGTGTTCTCACATGTGAACACCAGCGTCAGGCGACTAACACGTAGTGGTCTCACATTTGAACAACAGCGTCAGGCGACTAACACGTAGTGGTCTCACATGTGAACACCAGCGTCAGGCGACTACCACGTAGTGGTCTCACATTTGAACACCAGCGTCAGGCGGCTACCACGTAGTGGTCTCACATTTGAACACCAGCGTCAGGCGACTAACACGTAGTGTTCTCACATGTGAACACCAGCGTCAGGCGACTACCACGTAGTGGTCTCACATTTGAACACCAGCGTCAGGCGACTACCACGTAGTGGTCTCACATTTGAACAACAGCGTCAGGCGACTACCACGTAGTGGTCTCACATTTGAACACCAGCGTCAGGTGACTACCACGTAGTGGTCTCACATTTGAACAACAGCGTCAGGCGACTACCACGTAGTGGTCTCACATTTGAACACCAGCGTCAGGTGACTACCACGTAGTGGTCTCACATTTGAACAACAGCGTCAGGCGACTACCACGTAGTGGTCTCACATTTGAACAACAGCGTCAGGCGGCTACCACGTAGTGGTCTCACATTTGAACAACAGCGTCAGGCGACTACCACGTAGTGGTCTCACATTTGAACACCAGCGTCAGGTGACTACCACGTAGTGGTCTCACATTTGAACACCAGCGTCAGGCGGCTACCACGTAGTGGTCTCACATTTGAACAACAGCGTCAGGCGACTACCACGTAGTGGTCTCACATTTGAACACCAGCGTCAGGCGACTACCACGTAACCTAACCTATACTAAATCTGGTCGATATTTCACTTAGCCATAAATGGTACTTACTTATTTTTCATTTACGGGCAGCGAGCGTTTGAAATTGGGTAAGTAGGTACCAACGTATGGCACTGTAATCAGTAATGTAGTGACTTAATCAATACTAGAAAAAATAAAATAATACATTCAAGTATCAAATCATGTTGAGTTATATTGCAAAATTGAGCGAACAATGGATTCTATGTGTGCTTACCATGTGCATACGCGTAATGTTGATGTGTTGCGACTAGGATACCTAAAATTGGGCGAATGAAAATCGTGAAAGTGTCTTTAAGCGGAAATTTCTGCACTTCCTTCTTGGTAGTTTCCTAATTGCCAGTGACACGTGTACGGTGGTGAGGATCGGACGCCTGCCACGTTCCTAAGCTGGTGAGTTTGACTGACTACCCGACGTATGTGGTACGTAGCGTCAGTGTTAGTGACTAAAAAAATATATTTATGTTTGCCGACAGATAAAAGGAACCGTAAGCAGTTAATTTCGTCTTCTATGCCATTTACATCTAAAATATAATGTATTCAAGTAAATAGTGAAGACAGCGAAGAAATCGTAAAATCTCTGCTTAATGAATCTGCCAATCATCGGCGGATCAAAATGACTACATACAATCGGATCGCGTCGTGTCTTCCGAGGACAAATATTGTGGTCGCGAAGAGGCTCCTGCTTGTGATTTGGATTCTGCATCTTCTGAACATGAGATTCCATTGTGACATATTGGCGGGCGAACTGACCGCCAGTTTAGCGTGTGAAAAAGTGCTTTATATTTATGGCAATTGTGATTTATTCCTAATTAAAACCGCCCTTAGTAATTAATAAAACCAATAAAGGAAGTTCCTATTGTTACAGATTTTTTTTTTGTTAATTTTTGTAAAGGTTTTTGTTATTGTGATTACCTCTGTGGTTATTGATCAATAAATATTTTCTATGATTATTATTTTTGTATTTTTTTTATTATTCCTATTTTATTTGAACGTGTCTAAAGAAATAAATTGCACTAATTATCGAAAGTACACTATTGATGCATTAGAAGGTCGTCAAAGTAGCAATGTATACTATACGTACGTCAGTGTTAGTGCAAGGAAATGACACGTCATTGGTTGAGACTTAATTAAATATTTTACTCTGTTTTTTAATCTTTCTGACTCTTGAAACATTCTAAAATGTATGAAGTACTACACTTTTGTATTGTTCTAATTTACTTGCTGAAGATACTTCTGCTAAGTTCCCAAGTAGACTGTTCTCCGACATACACTAAACATGTGTAATGTGTCGTTCGTGTCCGATATTATGTTTGGTTGGCTATGCTAAATACGTGAGCCGTCGTTGACAGGCAGCGCCGGCGGCAAGCAGGTGGCTATCGTGCAGCCCCAGAGAAGAGACACCAGTGACCAAATTGGTAAGAAATTCATACACCCCCACATACACGCATGAATTTTTTTGAACGTGACTAATACATAATTATTTGATAGATAAGAATCCGCCGCGAACACCGCAGCAAGCTAACAAACGAGCTAGAACATCCAAAAGCGATCTGGACACATCTGTCAGTGAAACTGAACAGGAGAAGACCAAACGCAAGTCGAGCTCACGAGTGAGCCCCAAGAGCCCGCTCCCCAACTTACAGACCACGACGAAGGCGACGCTTTGGATCGAGTCCCGGAAGACCAGTCCCAGGAAGAACAAGCTACAGAGTCCCGCGCTGGACCTCGTACTGCGCGCTCGCAGGGCTACGGGCTCGGGCAAGAAGTGCACGCCGCTGCGACTCACTGTGCTGAAGAGGGCGCAGAGCGCTCAGAAGTTGAGGGTCACTAAGATTGAGGGCCCTCTGGAAATTGGTAAGTACTTACATTTGCTCTATGAAGATTTGTAGTGACAACAGCACAGAGGCAGATTTTATGTTTTCGCTATTTGTTGCAACTTGTTGCAATTCCATTGTAAAATACATGAATATGTTATGTATTTTACAATTTAAATGCAACATGTTTAGGTTTTTTCTTACTCAAAAAGATCCCGTTTTTCCTGAAATACAAAAAAGTGCCTTCAACCAAGATCTTTGATGAAATGAAATGGGAAAAACCATTGACATCTGTATTAGTAATGAGACTCGAGTAGTCGCTCGGCACTGCACTCGCGACCTCTAGACGAAGTGTCTTCCTACATTCATGTCTAAACTGTGCGAGTGCAGTGACCTTGAATTGAATGAAGTTGGTAAATATATCGCGGCGATAACTCCCACCTCGTAGTCGCGCCGTCACTCATTATCATATTGCCGCGGCTGCTCAACCGTTTACATATTATTACGTAATCAAACACTCACTCACTGCCGGCTGCATGCGAGGCTCACACGTATGATTAGTTCTGTCATTTTGTTTTACTTGACTCTGACATTTTAAAGTAAGTTCCTATTCCTGAATGCACTAAACTTAAATACATTTTTATGATTTATTACTGTTTTTCAGTATAGCCGAGTCGTGTTGTATTACCTAATAATAATAAATTAAATGTCTTGTATTGAAGACATTTAATTTCAGCTAGTAATGTTTCGATGCGCGCGGTGACGTCATGTTCTGCGACTGCGTTTCCACCGCTATCTATTAGGTTGGCGTGACTCAATTACTTAGGTCATGTAGATTTATTAATGGAACTGTAGGTGAGCGGGTAATTATAGTATTGACGGTAACGTTTTTGAATAGACCATACGAAGCAAGCGGCCATTCGGTTGATGACCGGCCACACGCCCAAGTCGAAGTCGACCAGTCCGTCGTTTGTTGTGAAGAAGCCGAGCCCAGTGCGCCGCACGCCGCGCGCGCGCAACTCTCGCGCCACTCCCGGCAACACTCGCGGCGTCACACGCGGCGACACTCGCGCCACTCCCGGCAACACTCCCGGCGTCACTCGCGCCACTCCCGGCAACACCCCCGGCGTCACACGCGGCGACGCTCGCGCCACTCTCGCCAGCCCCGCCAACACTAGCAGCAGAACAAGTGGCGCCAATCGCACTGTAAGTATACAGGTTGCCAAAGTGACACAACTGTAATACGGCTCTTCCGATTTTTTTAAAAAAGTTCTTATTTATTTATTTACGTTCCTCATGATCTGAAGATAACAAATATAAAGCTAAGAAATAATTGTGATCTCTGTGAGGGCACAGGAACGATGGTTTGTCTATGTGAGTCATAGTGGTGTGACTATCTGTCTAAAACTTATTTATTTATATTGGTAGAGATAGAAAAACAAAAAAACCGCAATAAATTTAAATAGTTGTAAGAATTGCGACTTCGTGCCCGCTGGGACTGTCATTGCCTGTAAATGGAAAAAGTCGCGGCCCGTCAATGTACTTCGAACAGATAGCTAGTACAGTAATGCTCATTGCAGTGCAGTCTCAAACTGACTGAACTGTTCATTTGTAGGGTATGTAGATTTTAAATAACATAAGAAATAATTGCCGAATCGGAATTTTTGCTTGTATACTGCATATAAGCATGGTGACGACGCGACACGTGACAGTTCATTTACTTTATATTTATACATTTTAAAGATAAAGAAACGAAATTATAGTGTGTAACTTCATTTAAATTTATTCTATAGCTCATTAAAGTTATAAGAATAATGATTATTGGTTCTCAGATACAAATACTATTACTGTCGTTAGTTTTTTGAATAAAAGTGCAGTATCATGTTTTGTTTTTATATCCTTTTTACAGCTTTAAACATTTTTAAAAGAATATTGAAATTGTGAGGGATGAATTATTTAGTTGAATGAAATGTAGAGGTCTTTTATAAAGTGAGCTGCTGGTGTTCAATCGAAAGGACATGCAACTAATAAAGATTTAATTTGCAAGTTGTGTTAACTGTGACAATCCTATAGTTATTAAAATGTGATCATATAATTTATTTGATATGTTCATTGAGGCATTTTAATAACTAAATATGTGTTGGAAACATTAATCAATATTATAGATATACTGAATACTTTCTGTTATTTTCCCAGGTAACTATTTTGGAGATAACTGATTCAGACGGACGCAATTCATCTCTGCGAAATAGTACCGCATCGCGTCGTTCAGGACAAAGGAGTCCCAAGAAGTCGTTCGGTTCGACTAGTCCTAGAAAGTCTTCGCTCAAAGATCCGTCCGCAAAACGAGGGATGCGGAAAACTGAGTCGATAAAGTTCGACCTCAGCAACTTGGAAAAGCACTCGCAAGATAGCGACGCCGCGATGTCGCGCTCGGACAGCTGGGCGGACAGCGCCTCGGAGTCGGACGTGACGCTGCGCTACTCGGCCTCCCCGCCCTCGCCGCGCCGCGCGCTGCACTCGCGCAGCGCGCGCATGCTGCACAGCTCGCTCGGCACCACGCCGCCCGCGCGCACACCCGCGCCGCCCGCACGCGCGCCCGCGCCGCCCGCGCGCTCCCCCGCGCCGCGCGCGCCCAGCTCTGGCCGCGACTCCCGCAGCAGCCTGCTGGTGCAGAAGGCGCTGCACGACACGTACGAGCGGCGCACCACCATGTCGCTGAGCGACCTCAGCCCGAACACGACGCGAACTGGAGCCTTCACAACGAGGACGTCGAGTCCGCGCACGTCGCGCAACGGCCTCGAATCCTACTCTATTGTTGACTTAGTTTCTATAGACACTAACGAGTCTGCTCTCTCCACGTCTGTCTATGACTCTGCAGGCTCTACTGCCAGCATAGCGTTTGGAACCCCACAAAATACTAGTGGCAGGAAAACGAGATCCACCATCCAGCCGACGCTGCTGGGGTCCAGCACGCCGTACGTGAAAGGTAGGGTGTCCGCAGCCAGGTCTCGTTCCAACCCCAGCCCCAAAAATGTAAGTAAAGCTTCGATAAATAGCACACAATCCACCATCAGGAGCTCGAAATCAAAACGATCTAAATCCTTGTCAACGCCTGAGAACACAGAGAATACCAAGAAGCATATCTCAGTGAACAGCACCCGCATATCGCGCGCGTCGCGCAGTCGCTCACGACTCAACGACAGTGAACTGCTACTGCTGGACGATGACGACGACTCGCCCAGGTCGTCTAAGAGGATCAGCACCACCTCCAAGTCTGCCAGGTTTAGCGCACTAACGGCTAACGATACAGAACTGACGCCCACCCACAGCCTCGCACCAGAGAACGGCACCTGCACCCCAGAGAACACACACAGCCCTGAAGAAGCTAGCACACCCGTTCTTAGCATTCAAACTCTTTTAGACTCCAGCCAAAGTTCATATGCCTCGCGTACACAGACTAAGAAAGGAAGACCTTCATTCAATACAAAAAGAAAGACTATTGGAGGAGTTGCGGGATCTAAAACTAGAGTCGGTGCCAAGTCCAAGTCCTTGAGCTTCAGCGCGAGGAAAACTAGATTGAGACTGAGCAGTGAGTCGGTGGAGATATTAAATAAGAACGATGAGAGTGAGATAGTGACGCCCAAGAGCGGAGTGAAGTTGGTACCAGAGGGAGTCAAGAACAAGCATTCGACGGCCAAGAAGCCGCAGTCGAAACGGTCGATAATCGACGACCTGAACGAGTCGGACATAGTGAAGCAGTTGTTCAGTAGTCCCGTGAAGAGGAAGCTGTCGCAGAGCATGACGGAGTTCTCGAGGAAACAGCTGTTCGATGACGATGAGCTCGTTCAGAGGAAGCGGCGCCTGCGCAACACCATCGCCGTCACAAGCCGGACGTCCAGCAACACCAACGCCGTCACAGGCCGGACGCCCGACACCTCGGTGCTGGACCACACCGAGTCCTACACGCCCGAGTTATTCGTGAGCCCCATCAGCACTCCCACACGAAGCCCCAGCTTGGAGGGTATCAAACGAATGTTCGCTAAAACTTCTCCAGAAAACGATCTGCGAAATGTCAGGGGAGTGAAAGGGTTGCTGCGCACGCCGCGCACGAGGCGCTCCATCAAGAATGACCTGACTAATGTGTCTGGGGTTAAGAAGATATTCGCAAAGAGTCCTAAGAACCGATTGAGTGACGTAAGAGTCAAGGAAGTGTTTGTTCCATCGCCTAGAAACGACTTACGGCGCGTAACCGGGGTCAAGTCTCTGTTCCAAGGCGCTCAAACAAGAAAGTCGCCGAGAAATGAGTTGGATGACGTACGAGGAGTAAAGAAGCTGTTCAATACGAAGAGTCCGGCGAACGATTTGCGGAACGTGTCGGGAGTGAAGAGAACCTTGCGCCGACAGAGTCCTAAGAACGACCTCACTGACGTGAGAGGAGTGAAGCGCGTGTTCAGGAGAGACAAACGGAACGATTTGAGTGACGTCAGTGGAGTCGAAGAGTTATTCAATGTGTCCAATTATTCTTCTGCGACTGCCTCCACTAGAGCGGAGAGCTTGTTCGACCAGCTAGTCGGCAAGCCTCAGATAAGGGCGGTGTATTCTAAAACATTATCTTCAAAAACTGTACAAAAGACTAAAGGCCCTAGAGCGAAGTCTCTGCATGCATCTCTCGACCAGATAACCGCATCAGACAACAACTGGTTAGATCAAGAACTAAACAAACGACTACAAATCAAGAACTACTTGGATTCTCTGAAATCTACGAGCACTTCCAGAGCCAACAGATCCAAGTCAAACAAATCAAAGTCAATGCACGCGTCCCTAGACGAGGTGACTGACGTTGACGTGTTGGTAGACGGAGAACTCAACAAAGAACAACAGATTAATAAATACTTAGAATCTATGCGATCAGTCAACAATTCCGAAGTAAACAAATCTAAAGCCAAGAAATCTACACCCAACCGTTCTCGGCTCAATAAGTCCAAAACTCGTGTTTCTAAAGCGAACATGAGTCGTGAACTACAAAAGTTAAGAACAGAGACTGTTGAAGGCGAAGCTCCGCTACAAACGTCGCGCATACGAAATAGCACCATCATACAAAGCAACGAGAGTGATTCGGACCGTAAAAAATCGGCTTCAGAGCTTTACAGCACACACACTCTTCCTATCAAGAAGCGTTCGCTGGTGGATAACTCGCAAGAGAAAGCGCTGCTGCCGCTGAAGAAGCGCCTGGTGGTGCACCCCACACCCGAGAAGGGGCGCCTGCTGGGGCACTCCACGCCCGTGAAGGGGCGCCTAGTGGGGCACTCCACGCCCGTGAAGGGGCTTGTGGTGGTGCACTCCACGCCCATGAAGGGGCGCGTGCACGTGACCATGAACGCGTCCGCCCTGGCGCGCGTGTCGCCCATCCGCCCGCACGACGACACCGACGTGGACCACGACACGCACGTCATGTAAGTTCTTCTATATCAGTCCTCACACAAACCAATCCATATGCATTCTTACTTATATTATAACCTATAATATTTTAATTCCAGGTCTACTGAACTGAAACAAAATACTGAAGTAAAAGCAAAGATCACAAGAGGCACAAGGGCGAACACTGAACATCTAGATACAAACGCGACTGGACTTGTGAAGAAGACTCGTGGGAGATCGCAAGAGGCCAGTCTTAAAGTTACGCTTGCTAGCCCTGGCAAAGAGAAAGCTGTAACAGCTAAGAAAGCGAGTCTAGTTAAAGCTAAGGATGCTAGTTCGGTTAGGACTAGAAACAGTCTTGCTGAAGCTAAAATAGCAAGTCCTGGCAAAGCTCAAAAGGTAAGTCCTACTAAAGCTCAAAAGGCAAGTACCGCTAAGGCCCAAAAGGCAAGTCCCGCTAAGGCCCAAAAGGCAAGTCCCGCTAAGGCCCAAAAGGCAAGTCCCACTACAGCTCAAAAAGCAAGTTCTGCTAAAGCTCAAAAGGCAAGTCCCGTTAAGGCTCAAAAGGCAAGTCCCACTACGGCTCAAAAGGCAAGTCCTGTTAAAGCTCAAAAAACCAGTCCTGTAAAGACAAGGAAGGCCAATCCAGCTAATGCCAAAAAGGCAACTCCTGCTGTAGCTAAAAAAGCCAGTCCTGTCAAGGCTAAAAAAGTAATTCTTGCAAAATCTAAAGCAGCCAGTCCAGTTACAAAAGCCAGTCCTACTAAACCTAAAAAAGACATCTCTGCAAAGAAACCGGCTACTCCTGTACCAGTGAAGGCGACACGCTCTCGTAGAAATAATGTCTCGACGCTAGAAACCAACACTATAAAGCGCAGAGCATCCTTAGTAGTCTCTAAGAAGTCTCCGATCATGAGTCCCAAACCGAGGGCGACGCGGAAACGGAAAGGACCAGAAACTACTACTACTCCTCCACAGAGTCCTAAGAAGACCCGCGCGACCCGCAAGAACACTTCTGTGAAAGATGACAAGCCTAAGACACCAAAGAGTACCAGAGCTAAGGTACAGAGAGCTACCGTAGTCGTCGCCAAACCCTCGCCGCAGCTGAAGCCGCGCGCCACCAGGAGAGGACTGGCCGACCACAGCCAACCAGGTACGAAACAAACGGCAAGGGGGCCGCGTAAAACTGTACAAGAAGCAAACCTAGAATCTCCCAAGAAATCTCAAGCACGACGACAATCGAGCAAAACTCAACCAGCTGCAGTACAACCCAAAACTAGAGGAAGAAAGACTGTTTTAAGCGAAGCTAAGGATACTAGTGAAGTTGAAAAGTCTCAACCTAAACCCAAGAGGGGACGTAAGACAGACGAACCCGCTGCCAAGAAGACTAAGATTGCTATAGAAGAGGAGTCGATTGAAGCTAAACCAGTGAGAAGTCGCGGCAAGAAAGTAGAGTCACAAGAGAGTGTGGAGCCGCCGCGCAGCACGCGAGCCCGGCGAGGCGCACCCGCGGCCACCGGCGCTCCCGCACCTCCCACAACCCGGAAACGTAAGTCCGACTCAGAGCCACAAAACGAGCTGCCTTCTAAAGTGAGGAAATCGAAACAAGTGACGGAAGTTGCGAGCAAGCGGGCCGCGCCAGCCAGCGCGGCCGAGGGGGGCTCGCGGCACCAGGCGGCCCAGGGGACCACGCACGAGGGCGGCGCGGCGCCCGGGAGGCTCACTCGCGCCAAGAAGACAGCCGCAGTGCAGCCCGTGCGCGTGGCCAAACAAACTGAACAGAAGACACGAGGGAGAAAGGTGAGCTCCATTCATACTTCATAATCATTATAATCTTACGTGGGTAGGCCATGCCGTAGAATAGGACGTACTAAAAAGTACGTCCCGCGTTCATTGGTTATTGTGTTCCCTTGGGATAATTTTCGAGTACCACGCGGCGACACCGCTAGTAAATCCAAAGCATTTATTTCAAATAACCCTTTACACACAGCACATTTGAATTGTCAATAATTGGTCAGTCAAACCGATGAAGTTATTTGTACATTCCTAGCCACTAAAATATTATAATAATGTATGTCGGGAGGTACAATAGGACAGTTATTTTTAAAAAAGCGCAGAACCGCTGCCTTTATTATGGTCATCGATTCTGTTATAGTGGACTATATTTTAAACCAAAGGCAAAGTTATCAAATTTCAGCAAAATGAAAACAAGAAAACCTTTTCAAAATAATATTTTTTTAATCAAACAAACAGGTTCTACTCACAATGTTGTCACTCTAAAAATCGGCAGCAAAGTGAGCTCCACGCTCAAGTTACGCCTTTCTATGTGGTGTTAATGGACATTCATCTAATAAATAAAATTTTCGTGTCGCGGTGTTTGTGGTTAAACTCCTCCGAAACAGCTTTCCGGATTCTCATGAAATTTTGTGTGCATATTGGGTAGGTCTGAGAATCGGACAACGTCTATTTTTTATCCCCCTAAATGTTAAGGGTAATTCACCCCTAAATTTTTTTTTCAATTTTAGATTAAAAAAAAAAAATTATGATACAGCATTAGTAAATACATATATATTTATATAAAAATCAATGCCACTTTTCGTTGTAATTTTATAACTCAAGAACGGGCTCACCTATCCAAACCAAATGTTTAGGCTTTGTTCGGACTATTTAGTAGATGGTTTATGTGAAGTTTGCACAAAATCGGTCGAGCGGTTCTTCATTTATTACATTATTGCACCCGTGCGAAGCCGGGGCGGGTCGCTAGTCCATTAATAAAAATTGAAATCCTTTGCCATGCCGTCCCAGTCTGCCTATGTCTTTATTGACGGCCCATGACAATTCTGATGAATGCTAGTAACTGTCGGCGCGACTTTCGGGTTTTTATGCTGAACTATGAAATTTTGTTTATATAAAGCGTAAATGTAATATAATAATTTGTGTACAGGCCAATATTGAGAATGTTCCCGCCAACCAGATTACTGGGAAGCGTAAAAGGGCCGCAGTGGAAGCGTCGCCTGTGAAGGAAAGAAAGACGCGCGCCACTCGCGGGAACATCCAGCTAGAAGGTATTTATCATTTAGATATTCATTTATAAATCGCCTGTTTTATTTAGTCTCAAATTCACAAAGCACTGCACTACATCAAGCCTATGCGTGCAGCCATAAGCACTATTTCTCCCCATATTTTATTTTGTCTGTTTTGTGTAAGTTTCTGACAGATGCAAGAGTACATTTTAAGTACTGGCATTTGTTGCTTCTTTTTAGACTGCAAACTGACCCCAAAATATTTGGGAAAAAGAGGGAAGTTTTGAATCGACTAGAAGTAAATTGAATCCCTAGTGATTATTTCAAATCGCCAGAATAAAAAGGGCTCCGACGAATAGTTTAGTTTGTGTTTTAATGAGTACATTTGTTTGTTCAGGCAAGCCCGCGGGCCGCAGCCGCCGGAGATAGTGAATGATCATCGTACAATCGTAACTCAAGTACAAATAGTTTACTTAAATAAGGTGAGTGCACACGGGTAGCTACCCTTGCAAACATTACTCGGAAATTATAACGCTCGTTGGAAATTAGTTTTCAATTAAAAACAATTTTCATAACAAGCTCAACAAGCGATCCGATGGGATAATCTTGTTGCGCTCAGTAGTTCTATGGCCACTTTCCGATTTTCAGCTCAATAGGTTACAGGTAACTGTTGCAAAATCCATTTGCAAGTTTTGCCCTAACCAAACAAACATATAATTGCAAGTTAATAAAAAGCTGGTCAAAGAAGAAATTAAGACAAAAAAGTTTCTCAAATACGTTTATTATTATATTTTTCTTTTAAACTACAATAAAATTGATATACCTAATATATTAAAACTAGTTTACAGTCCTCTTATCACAATAATATACAGTTTAAAACGTCATTCCGTCGTTTGTTTCAGATGTGCGCAGACGCCGCGCGTTATATTTTGTGAAGAATGTTTTTATTAAGAGTATTTTTAATGTGGTAGCGTTCCTCCGGGACACGCGTACGTGGCACACAATAATATGTACAAGTATGAAGTATAAGTTAATATCCTGGGGATTTGTGTTCATACTGTTCAGTCGACAACGAATCTATTATGGAATGTATTCCATTCGAATAGTTTATCTGCCACTGATGATGTGCAAACAGCATGAATATTTTAAATAGTACAATTGAACTTTACAATGTTATTCAAGTTCTTATTGGTTGGGCTTGTTAAACAGTTTGTAAGATAGTATTTCTGTTTCCATTACATTGATATAGTTATACGATTAGTTTTGATGCTTTTCTGCTGCGCTCGCGCACTGGATTGCCTTTCTTTATACCGGCGCTCTGCTTACAAAACCGCGCACTGGATTTTCAACTTCCGGCGGAAAGCCGAATGAGTTGAGTTTCCAATGGTGTGTACCATTGGAAATTCCTAACTCTTGGCGCAGTGTCGAGAGTCGAAAATTCAGAGTGCTGAAGAAAAGTCCATACATAAGTACATACCTAGTTCAGCCGAGCACACTAACGTTACACAATGCACAAACGGCTCGTGGAATCCTTACCTTCAATCATGTTGACGTCAATTTATTTATAACTATGATTTTAAGCTCTTTTATTGTTAGTTCTTTCTTTATTTTGTAGTGTGACATTTGTAATGTAGAATAGCTTTTTGAGTTTTAGTGATATTTTACTGTCATAGGATTTAGTTAAGGAATCCTAACCAGTGCCGGATTAAACTAGCGCGAGACATATAGCAAATACTACCAAGGGGCTGGCAAAATTTTAGTCAAATGATGAAACTCTCACAGACCGCAGGACCCTTCTCCATTGCAGTTGTTTGCATTGTCTTAGTAGATATTCGGGAATCGGTTAGATATTATATGGTATAGGTGGTCAGGACAGACCTATTTTTGAATGTCTCACCGGGTCACTCCGATGTGCGAGGCCTGTGGCATTAGCTACTCCTGCTCCGCGGTTAATCCGGCACTGATCCAAACGAACGAATGTAACTTAGATTGATAACAGTCGGTGCTAGGAGGCGCACATTATGTCTAGCGTTGTAACCTTCTTGAATTCCTTTATTTCAATTGTTAAGATTTATTCTTATTTCGGGATTGTATCTCATTTGATAGCGCACTTCTAGTTGAATTATAATCTTTATGGAAGCAAGTTGATGCAATGAAAGCAATACGTCGGGAACAAAGTTTATCGATTGAGAAACAACAATATTACATATATTTAGATTAACACGCGTCAAAATTTATATTATTAATATAACAATTGGAATTGATATTTTAAAATATTGTTGAATAGCTTTTAATAAATGAATTCATGAATTATGTGGTTTTTTTTATTTCTTACCTTGAAATAATGTTTATTTCTCTTCTGAATTGCACTCTACACAACTTTAGTGTGCGTATGGATTCAGGAGCCATGTCAAGTAATGAATCGCAGATACTATCAATATGTAGTAGGACTCTCAACAAAGTTGGACAGCTGTGGCTCTGAGGGACCAGTCATACATTAATAATAATAATGCGTCTGATTGTCGGCTCATTTTCACAGAATAGTTTGAAGAGATCGGCGTGCCAAAGGTGGCTTGATCGAAGAGTTGCCACAGAATAAGTAATAGTAAAAGTACAGAAATTTCACTCTTCGAAAGAAAACACGCGAATATAAACTTACTAAGAACGTAAATAACGATCATAAAGCATTGCATGGCAGGGACGTGACCTTCGTAATATTTGCCTATCGGGCGCACTTGCGCTCGTAACGAATCAAAATGCACCTGAAGTCCACCTCCCGTCTCTTTTATTACGCACGCTATGTGCCATTAAACAGGCTGCTCTTGCAGTGTGCGCAGCTCGGCGCCGCCTCCGGCATGAAGGTGTCCAGAGCGTGGCGGAGGAGGCTGCGTTAGACCTTGGGTTTGCACTTGACGGGGTTGGAGATGCGGAAGATGTTGGGCGTGAGCGTGGCGAGCTGCGCGAAGTGCAGTGTGCGCAGCTCGGCGCCGCCTCCGGCATGAAGGTGTCCAGAGCGTGGCGGAGGAGGCTGCGTTAGACCTTGGGTTTGCACTTGACGGGGTTGGAGATGCGGAAGATGTTGGGCGTGAGCGTGGCGAGCTGCGCGAAGAGCGCGGGCGCGGCGCGCGGCGGCAGCGCGAAGTGCAGCGTGCGCAGCTCGGCGCCCCCCCAGCCGGCCGCCTCCAGCATGAAGCCCTTCACGCACTTCAGCACCAGCTCCGCGCGCCGCGCGCACCACGCCGCCGTCATCTCCTGACACACCATACAAACACAACATGTTACCACTCGGAGTCACACCGACGGACCAACTGTCGTGATATGCTGCATGATGACAACAAACTTTAGCAATCACAGCTTTCACATATAGGAAAACAACGAAAGTTTGTGCGGCATGTTACATGATACTGCTGCGACATATCGCAGCAGTATTGTATAACACGCCGTATTGATAAACGTCGCTATGATGTAATGCAGCTCATCTTACGTTCAGCCGGATTGTGGTGGCAATACATTCTACAAAATGGCGTTCAACATTTAGTTGTATTGTCAGTGTAGTGACTATAAATTATAAAGAACCAATCCAAAAAAATTGAGTAGTAGGTTCGACGGAGGCGGGGGGGGGGGGGGGGGCAGAGTCTACTATTTCTTTCTACGCGGTTTAGAGCAACCTAACACGAAGAGAATAATGGGAATCCCTTTCTAATCAAACCTGTCCGTGTTGGGGTGCCCTAAAATTCCAAGCTCGCTTCGCTTGTATTTGGACTAATTAGTCTAGTTAAAGGGCGTCAAATCTAAGAAATACCGTTTGACGTTTAATACTTATTAAGCCGAAATAAGTTTGTGTAGGCGTCATTCACTCAATTTTAATTACTTTTTCCGTAGTCATAGAATTATGAAGCTATTTTTATTTTATCACAAGATAGGTACTTATACAATTTTTATTCAACTTAATTTAAAAAAAAAAAAAACAAAGCTAAATAACCGATATACACAAAAGCCCTTTCAACGCCACGGTTTTAAACAAAAAACACAAGCGCATGTTTTGAACATATTAATAAAAAAAAATGTCAAAAGCAAGTCAATTTCGCATCACTAGTTGTCTGATATATGTGACGGCGTTTGTCTATCACGTCTACTTTCAAGTGTTTAGTGAGGTATTAACTTCCGATCATAAGCATCGATAAATTACAATTTTTTATTATTTTTAGACTAGCTATTACCCGCGACTTCGTTCGTGTGGAGTTTATGGACTCTTCGAGTTTATTACTCTTCTTTTTTGGGGCAGTCATGTATAAAAAGTATCCTTTTCGGAGGAAATATGCTACATTTAAGTGGTAAAACCGCGGTAAAATATAATAAAAAAAAATAAGATTTGATGCTGAATATAAAAGGCCTTTTGGTGTTTCTTTCTCAGTTATTTGATTACATCAAAACTGGTGATTGACAATTTCGGTAGTAATGCCCCATTTTAATTGGTTCATCACTAATGTCTTATATATCAGACTTTGGCGCTCCCAATTAAAGTAAAAATTACTTCAGTTTGGACTAAAAAAAAGAGGTCAAGAAGATAGACATAAAATTGAAACAACATATGAATATACTGTAATATTTCACATTTTATTATCTTGAATGTATGGCTTATCTGGAAACCCAACTTTTATTTGGTTAACTGCGAATGTTGACATAAAAAATGCAATTTATTTTAACCCATTTATTTGTCTTATATATCAGACCGTGGCGTCTTTGGCACGAAATTGATTTGTCACATATATCAGACTGGCGGTTCAAGGATTAAATAGCATTTTTTTCCTAGATTTCGTTTCAAAGTCACGTAGTAAAGTCTTTTACCGTAGTGTGACTCTTTAAATTCACTATTATACGAATAATCGTTAAAAATCTCCGAACAATCGAAGTTAGTAATAAGGAGTCGTTTTCATTCCATCTTTTAATGTTCAGCTGATATCCAACTGTCGACGAAAACTAAAGTTAAACTTCTTCCTGCCCTCATCCTATATTACTTGGGGTCGGCGTAACACGTTTTTTTCTTCCATTCTTCTTCCCTTCCCTTCCCTTCTCTTCTCTTTCACATCACTCCTCATACAATGCATCCATCTTTTCTTTGAATTTTTGACGGACGAAAAGCAACCGGTCTTGCGACGACAGAAACGGTTGTTAAAAATTTAACTTTATTGTGACACCACTGTTGATTGTGACAGTTTTGTTGTCATGCAGCGATTATTGGAACTAAAACTTTCAAAGCGGCTGACGCGCCGTTTCTGTGGGCTGCTAAGCTGCTTTGATGAGCGCGAAGTGCGCATTCAATACTTATAGAGTACCGTATTGAGATCCGGCTGAACGTAAGGTAATCTTATTACACCCGGCGCCAATTTGTATGCGTGTATACGAAACGGCTTCGATACATATAATTTGTACTCATGCGAAGTCGGGGTGGGTAGCTAGATATACCGATTTCTATATATTATACTTAGAAACTTTATAAGTAAATATGGATTGAAAAAGTCACACTTGCCCACGAGAGGCGAGACCTTAAACCCTCGGGGTCACCAAGTTGAACATATATGTACCTCAGACATCTCGTGCCTCAGCAGCAGGGGTATGGAGATGCTGGTGATGTCGTTGCTGCAGGCTGCCTTCAGGATGTTGCGCAGCCCCAGGATGGCCGGGTGCCGCGATGTGATGTCACCTGCACATGTTACTAGTGTTATCTACATTGTACGCTAACTACTTGTTAGGGTTCCTTAGTCAACTAGAAACCCTTACAGTTTCGCTAAGTCAGTCTGTCTGTCTGTCTGTCCGTCCGTCTGCGGATAATATCAGTGACCGTTAGCCCTAGAAAGCTGAAATTTGGTACCAATATGTATATCAACCCGCCGACAAAGTGGTAAAATAAAAATTGGAGTAAACTTTTTTATTAGGGTACCCCCCCCAACACGTACAGTGGGGAGTGATTTATTTTTTCATTTCAACCATAACTTGTAATATATTGTTGGCTAGGTATTTAAAAATGAATAGAGGTTTACTAAAATCATTTTTTGATAATGTTAATATTTTCGGAAATAATCGCTCCAAAAGTAAAAAATAATGTGTTTCTCCTCACTAACTTTTGAACCATAAGTTTAGAAAATATAGAAAAATCTCAAAAGAAGAACTTTATACAGACTTTCTAGGAAAATTATTTAGAACTTGATGAGTTCAGTTTTTAAAAACGTTGT
The DNA here is from genome assembly GCA_949316375.1 of Mythimna vitellina. NCBI lineage: Eukaryota > Metazoa > Arthropoda > Insecta > Lepidoptera > Noctuidae > Mythimna > Mythimna vitellina. The sequence continues at coordinate 464,875 of OX438705.1, forward strand.
ACAAAATAATTTCTGAACAAAGTTTGTAATCTAACCGTTTAAACAAGCATTTTTTTTTTAACTTAGTTTACATATTTTATTATCTTGAATGTAAGTATCTTCTTTCAAATAAAAAAAGAATTATTAAAATCGGTTCACGCAATCCAAAATTACCAATGAAAACCCAACATACATAATCCGTCTAGTTTGAATAAATTAGTATCCCAAGTTCCCGAGAGATTGCGCTGTACTTTGGGCTACTTCGCGTGGTTAAGATTTTTCCTGAGCTGATGGGGTCGGGACGGGTTTTATTCGATTGGTCTCTGGTTGGCATTGGTGGCATTTGTTCTTGCTCGTTGTCTGTCGTTCATTAAATCTTAAGTGGGGACACATATTGTGACGGACGGGAAACTACGAAACACAACACTGAGCGTGGCCCGACACGCTCTTGGCCGTTTTAAGTTCATTCGAAATTCAATGTGTGAATTTATATAATCAAAAAGATTGCCATGGTTCACAACCACGGCAATCTTTTTGACTAAATTGTAGGTTGTGAAGAGCCACGTACCGGAGCGGAGCGAGGAGTCGTCGACGATGAGGTGGAACACGACGTGCACCTCGGCCAGGTTGGAGTGGCGGGTGATGAAGATGTCGCCCGTCTGCAGGTTGCGCTTGGTGTTGGTCCGGAAGCGCGCGCCCGCGCCGCCGCACGCGCTCTCCGCTTGCTCCTGCACGCGCTGCTTGTTGCGCCGCTCCACCTGGACAGACATTATTTAGCCTATCTTGGATATATTGGATAGCTAATAAGATGAAGCTAGTTGCACTTCCCAAATCTCTATAGAGAGGAACGTACCCGCCGTTCCATGGACGCATTTAAATCAGTTAGTTACAAAAAAATTATTCCATCATTCATGTTAACATTACTAATGCTGAGATAGAATTAATCAGAAATACAGTGCAAAAGTTATATAACAATCATGTAGGTGTTACGATAGTAATTCTATATGTGCGTCCGTACCGGCTCTTGCACCCTCTCACTGATGTCGCGGAGCTGGTGCTCGACGTCGGCGAAGTGGTGCTCGGTGCTGCGCGCCGCCGCGTCCAGCAGCAGCGTGGTGGGCGGCGCGGGGCGGCGCGGGGGGCTCTCCGTCAGCAGCACCACGCCCGCCAGCTCCGCCGAGTACAGCGACAGCGACGTCTGCAGCCGCCGCGACGACTCTGTGGGGCTGACCACACCGTCCGCTTCAATAGTGCCGCTGATGTCAAACGCTCACCTCAAACTCACTTCATCAAAATTTTTACAGTGATATGTGAGCAGATCACATCGGCCGGTCTTTAGGCTGGCACTATACCAGCCGTCTTTAGGCTAACACTATACCGCGTGTCGAAACGGACATCCTCACGCCCCAGCCGCACGCAGCAGATGTCTACAGAATAAATCTCTTAGATTTCCGCCATTATGGTACTTTTCACGCAACCGATCTTAAAATCCAGGGGGTTATATTGGAGTCCTTTGTAATTTTCAAATAGATACACAAAATATGTAGTTCAAGCTTATTCTTAATAGGGTATTAATTCATTAAACCTCAAGCGAACGCCAGCATTCGCTTGCTCATTGTCTTTCTATTGTGTCTCTAATTATGATACTCGAAAAGTTAAGAGAATAAGCTTGACCGAGGTTGCACTGTATATTAAAATTAACTAGCTTTAACCAGCGCCTTCGCCCGCGTAAAAGTTGGAAAGACCTTCATAAAAAGTATAATATTTTAAGTTTTTCTTCAAGATCCGTGTCTAAAGGTACACTAAAATTCATCAAAATTGGTTCCCATGAGTCCAAATCAGATGTAAAGACAGCTTTAAACCAGGACTATCAAACGTGATCAAACTTCAATGTCTCCATACCTGTGAGAAAAGTTAACAAAACAATCAGGGAGGTCATGGACAAAAAGCACTTGAATTAGACTTAATCGTCCGATAAACTAGTGTCTCTAAACGAAAGCCTACGACAAGTGCGTATTGCCAGTGATGACAGCAGATGACTTTAAGTCACCTAAAGAGCAATGGAGAGGGCTATGTTCGGAGTTTTCTTAAATGACCGAATCAGGAGTGAAGATAAGCTTAAATGGCAGGGAGCTGGGTAGATTGCTCGCAGAACAGATGAGTCGATGGGCCGAAAGCTTCTGGAGTGGAGACTGCGTACCAGAAGACGCAGTGTTTGAAGGCCTCCAGCAAAGGGCCCGCTAACCTGGTGAAGGTCGCGGGAAACAAATGGATGCGTGACTGACAGGACCGGTCGTTGTGGCGACACTTGGGAGAAACCTTTGTCTAGCAGTGGTTGTCTTTTAGCTGAAATGATGATAACGATGTTGACATGTTGAATAGATCATATCTGTCGGAATGATTATTCTAGTTAAAGGATGCGTGACAAGTCTGAAAAAAAACTTTCTCACAATTCCAAATAAACCTTAAACATTTTTTTTTTATTGGGTGGGAAAATCATCTTATGACAAATCCCGCTCTTAGATGGAATGGGAGATAGTGTCAGACTTTTACTGGCTAAAAACCCACTCCTGAGGTGAGAACCTGCGTCATGCGGAAGGTGAGGACGTCGTGAGGTCTTTCCAACCACGTCTCAAAGAGGGGACTTACCGCCATAATTGTGGCGTGCCCAAACTTAAACACTTCAGTTTTTTTTTTTTTCTTTTAATTTTCCAAAGACTTCATCATCGAAAAAGAAAAGACTTTCTATTTTTGTATTAGATATTTATCGAAAGAAAATCCTGTCCTAAGCATAACATACGAATCACTTCAGTTTTTTAGAATTTCACCTTTCTAATTTTTGATCCCCGAAGGTGCAAAGAACCATCATCATCAAGGTTTTGCCAATTAAGTAGTATCGTGTACAGAAAGCGATTTTGCTAGAAGTATTTGAGTGTTACTGTAAAGGAGGAAAAAACATCTTTGCACATAATATATATATTTTATCCATTTTAATAAAAAAAAATCTACAGGCCCCGCACTGGCTTAATCCGGCACCGAAATTGGAATCAGTGGTGTAAAAACAATCGGAACTTCTGACCCTTAGGCATTGGAAATGAACCTCGGTAACATCTGTGCTATTTACTATGGGGTCTGCTGGGACAAATTCGGGTTAGAGCTTCACATGGAAGCTATTACGACGGCTGGTGCTGAAAATCAGCGCTGAGGCTCTGTCTCTTCTCTGTTTCTGTGACGCATATCCTACCACTTATAATATAAGTCGTTATTGTTATTTGATTTATTTTTAAGGTATGCCCCATGTTTGAAGTAAATAAACTCTTTATTTTTCTTTTCTATTTTAATCCACAGCTGACGGGTAACAGCGCATTTACAAGGGCTTTGTCAAAATCAGAAACTACTAAAGAAATACCAACTTGTCAACCTGCTCCACGGAGCACAGGTCCAGCAGGTCCATAGCTACGATGCGGATGTTGTGCGTCTGCTTGAGCTGGCTGCCCAGGTGGATGGTGAAGCTCTCCTCCAGGCGTTCGCCTGTGGGCGCGGCGGGAGACGGGACGGTGACGGCCTCCGGGGAGAATGTGGCTAGCGGCGAGTTGCTGGAACAGCCGAGTTTATTTCAAAATGATACCTTAGAATTACAAGGGTCTTCCTCTTGGAATTCTAGGGTATGATTTGGAGAATTTTAATCTTCACTCTCGCAATTTTCACAACTAATTTTAAAGTCATTTGGAAACTTAAAACGAAAACAAAGACGATTTCATCAAAGTTTTTTGTCTTCTGAACTAATACTGGAAAACTGATCTCGGTTAACGTGAACTTTAATACTCCATGAGTTTCGTGTTCTCTATTTATGTCATCCAAAATCAGTTCTTAAGTGACGGGTTTCAAGTACGGTCACTAAAAAGTAAAGCTTCCTCTTCATCACTAAAATAAAATGCTTTTCACTGGTTATGACCGCTTATAGTTACATTGACCGTCACGTGGATGTTCACTGAAGATAGTGGTAATATTATGATAATGCGCTAAATCTTAGAAATTACTGGTTTGAATTGAAAAATTATTTTAGCGTTGGACATCATATTTCTCGAAAACGACTATATGCTATGCTAGCTTTTGCCCGCGGCTTCGCCCGTGTACATAAAATATAGCCTACGTCACTCAGAAATAAAGCAGCTTTCTATTGGTGAAAAAATTGTAGCAATCGGATCAGTACTTCCAGAGGTTACCTCCTACAAATAAAAAAGTAAACTTTACATCTTTATAATATTTTTTTTTTTTTTAATTGATATTAACCAGTGCTTGACTGCGATCCCACCTGATGGTAAGCGGAGATGAGATTAGTGCAGATAACATTACGCTACAACCCCTGGGAGCAAAGCAGTAACCAATGACGCGGGTGAAACCGCGGGGGACAGCTAGTGCGTTATATTACGGGCCGGTCACTATACCTGGGTGTGTTAAGAGCCGAAGTGCTCTGATATTCTTCGAGCGTGTTCATGAGCCATGCGCGATGCTGCGCCCGCTGTGTCTGCCTCAGAGCATCGAGCTGCGAGCCCCAGCGGCCTGCCACTAATGCTTGCTGCTCAAACTGTTGTGCTGCCAACTCATTGATCTCTTCTTCTGTTGTTGTGGTGTTCAGGAGGCGGACTTTCTCTTCCATTTCTTCGGTTTGCCTGTTGAAGGTATATTTGAGATATATAACGATATTTTGTTAAGGAAGGCGTGATTGAGGCATGTAACAGAATCTAAAAAATTACAAAGAACATATTTCTTTTCTACATGTTTGTCACCTCCTTCAAAACAGTTTGACTGATCTGGATGAAATTTTGTGTGTATATTTGAGTGGATCCCTGGATGGTTTGAAAATACAGGTTACATTTTGGCGAGTGTGCGCGGGAACTGCATGACTTGATTCCGCCATCTCCTTTCTACCATCGGACAAGCCGACGAACGGCGGGTATCCACCCTTACGTTGCTGAAACTTTAACGGTCCGGACTAAGCGTTTCGCTTAGTCGTTTATACCGCGTACATCGAAGGACTGGAACAATCTGCCTGCTGCGGTCTTTCCGTCCAACTATAATATAGGTGTCTTCAAGGCTAGAGTGAATAGGCTCTTAATAAACTAGTGCGCCTGACCATCAATGATTGCGTCTCCGCTTACCATCAGGTGGGATCGCAGTCAAGCACTGGTTTATATCAATTAAAAAAAATAATAAAAAAATACAATTAAACCCGATAGGTAGTGCTGAAATTGGGTTCAATTATTTTTTCAAATGAAAAAACAGCTTTTGTGCAAACAACATCTGTTGGCGCCACTAGTATTCATAATTATTATTTATTGGTACCATGTACTGACTAATAGTATAATTAAAATGAATAATATTTGATGATTTTAACATGGCTCTCAAAAACTTACATTTGAGTGAGTTTTTTGATATCTTCATCCCTATTCTTGAGGGTGTTCATGACAGTTTTAGCATATGAGTTCTCAACTTGCAGGATAGTCTCCAGCGCAGGGGAGTGTACAAGCTTGTGGTAGGCTGCTGCAAACACCTCCTCATCAGACGTGCCCTTCTGTTCTGCAAACTCCATAACATTGTCCTTGAAGAGTTTCTCCCAGCTCTTGACAATGCCTTCCACGTTGATCTCACTGTTCTTTAGCTGGTTCAGAAGCTTCATGTCTCGCTCATTGTGAAAGTTTTTAGTTTCTTCTGCTACAAATTGTGCTAGCTTCTCATTTAGTTCTGTAATATAGATTTGAAGTTAATTGATTACAAGTGTACTAAGCTTATATATAAATACAAACACACCACATTCACACCTATACACATTTTATTTTCAGGACTCAATTCCTGGAGAGTTACAGAACTCCTGGGAAGGCTTTGTGTATTATTGCTTACAATCTATGTTCTGACAAAGCACATAATAATTGAATGGTAGAAAATGCCCTGTTGCATTAAGTCTACCTATGTACGCCACTCCTGTACATGAAGTTTATATAAATAATTGAAATAATCTCTGTCCATTCTAAGTTGCCTGGAAGAGATCCCACATTGTGATAAGGCCACCAATTGTATGTTTTATTTAGTTTAAGGTTCCCATTATGTTATTTACTATCTTATTGTACAATAAAGTATGTATAAATAAACAAATAACCACACAAAACATGTCAACATTCATGAGTACTTTTACTCCCTGAAGGATTGCCACGAAAATTCCCCTGTTCCTGTAAAGGTAAATATCGGACATGTATTAGAAAGTGGGTGGAGAAATCATGATAACAACGGCACACAGTGTTTCGCCACGTCACCAGTTTGGTACCTTAGTCAATAGATATTTTATAAGGCTCCAGGAACAAAGTAAAAGCGCTCACCACTACCAACCTTCCTCCAGATACACCGGTATATGAAACATGTTGATGACCCTCTGAACCAGCTCTCGTGTGGAGCCGGCGTGCGGGATGTCCACCGGAACCTCCAGCTTGAACAGCAGGTCTTCGTTGGTACATGCCGGGTAAGAGAACTTGAACGTCTTCGTTATATTCTGGCTAATTTCTGCAGTCATTGTTTATCACAATTTCACAACAATCGCAAACAGAAACAAAGTCGACTAGACTGCAACGACTGTCAATGTCATTTTGACGTTTTTCTGACTGTGAAAGTGTGAAAGAGAATGCTTCGTTCAGAAATATTATTATTTTTAATTTTAAGATATTTGTTTTACCCGCATTCTAATGGAAAGCAAAGTGATAAAAAAGTAGAATAAAGACAGTCCTTATTTTCTATTAACATCTTATTTTACTTCTAATCTTTACTTAGAGTAGGTACTCGGTCATTTATTTTGTTGGAACCAGGGACCGTACAACCCCGATTAAAAGTTAAGTCTTTGAAAGGGTAACCCTTTTATGAGGTTACCTTTATCATGATGTAACACCATGAATGGGTTTTAGGCTTGAACCCATTAAAAGGGTTATCTCTTCAATATGGATAACCCATTGATTGGGTTCTATACTGGAACCCCAGTGAAAGGGTTACATCAACGTTATGATAACCCATTGAATGGGTTCTTTACTTGAAACCCATTGAAAGGGTTACCCTTACGTCAAGATAACCTATATTAATAGGGTTTTCTTTAGGTTATCATATTATTATGGTTTTTCGATAAGGTTGTGCTAAGTAGGTGCTGGATGAACATACACACCATCGCTGGCGTACTGGCTTTATTTCACTAGACATTGCAGATTTGTAGACGTAACACGTGTTGCCTATAATATTTAGATACTCTCATATTAAGGTGTGTGTCTTGAACTCCCGTATTTGCGACAATTGTTGCCTTGTGTGACCCGTGTTAGCAGTTTTTCTGTAGTCAATTGAATGAACAATTTTTACGTTTAGTGACCAATATTCTATCTGTGTCACAAATCACAAATGATCAATCAGTCAATAATCAAGTGAAGGTATATTATTATACCTACGTACATTGTTGTGCATTGTACGGTGTATCTATAACCTACCTACTTGCCAATTTAAGGGATGACCAGACGGTTGCAAACTAGCGTTCCGACCAAGGTGACCTTGGTTTATGTGTTTGGTTTGTGTTGCCGCTACATGGATATAAAGCACGCGCCAAAACGTTTGGTGGTTGGGAAAACGCGTCTTCCAACCAAGGGCGTTGAAACCAGGGACCATTTTGGTTACCCATTGAAAGGGTTTTTGATAGGGTTTTGACAAAGTGTTGTTTTAAAACCCATTTCATATTGGTTACACTTATTTACGAAAACCCTCATCAATGGATAACCTCTTCCAAACCCTTTCGATTTGTTTACCTGTATATTCAAAAACCCATTCTTGGTGGTTTATACTTTTTAACGGTAACACGTTTTGAACGGGTTACCTCTTCAACGACTGTAACAGAGTTACCCATTCGGACTACAAATATTGTAATTTTATCTCTCGTGCCTTACTTTAAAGTACTAAACTGCATGCATTCGGCAGGTACGCGTCAAGTCGCAACACGCAATCTAGGACCTAGCGACTCCACAGTCCATACACATTCGATTATTTTATGGTTATTATTGCAGTGATTTTAAAGTTAAATGTATTTTTTTTTCTGGAATAGTTGGGATTGTTTCATGTATAATCTTGTCTTTTTTACGGAATCATAAATGTTATTCGATCGTCTCACTCATCATTTAGTGCCCGAAGGGAAGATCAAAATCTATTCTTCCACTCCAACGTAATTTAAAATGATTTTATTTAAAACCCTTTGATTACCCCGACAAACCCTTTCAAAGGGTTATCTGCTTCAATTGGAACCGGTAACATCTTGAACTAGTTAACTTATTGATAGGGTTACCCTAACGTTAGTGTTATGAAAGGGCTAACACTACGAAGAGGTAACATTTTCCGTTACTGTAGGCATACAATCTGTAACCCTTTTGAAAGAATTAACTTATATTCGGGGTTGTACGGTCCCTGGTTGAAACACATGGATTACAAAACTGCTGTCTACACGGATTGAAACTAATACGGTCACCTCGGTTGGAACGTTGGTTTGCAACCGTCTGGCCACCCCTTAACTAAATTACTACTACTTACGTACTAAAAACCATTATCTGAATGTTCGTTTCGAATTCATAGCTACATTATATCTATTATATTATTAATTGGCGCAAAAACTACTGAACCGATCCTGTTCAAATTTCGCATACACAATCCTTATAGGTCAGGGCAACTGATAGGCTATAAACTATCACGCTGTTTGCTATGGGGGGTAAACAATAATCCAAAATGTAGGTATTGAACGACATTTGCCGCGAGTTCAATTCCCAGCTACAGTTCAAAATTTTGTCATTATTTTGTCTTATTTTTTTTGTATTAAAATAACTTTTACCATTTTTTCAAAATAAAATTGACATTTTTATTCGATATCTTCTAAATATTTGGTACAAACTAATCAAAAAACATAATAAAATCAAAGCGACGAATAAAATCACGTACTATAATGTTACTTCTAAAACGAAAATCATCACGCTATCATGGTTAGGGAGCCAACCAGTCAATTATGACGTTTATATAAGAACGTCTATTTTATAGATTATTCATCGAAGACCGCAGCGCAGTGGTTTCGCATCTAGACTTTAATGTAATGTGAAGGTGGTTCAAATCCCGTACGGCTCTCTTAGGAGAAACTTTTGTTCTATTTTGTCATCGTGAATAAGATTTTTTTATATATTTTTGCATGCTTACAATTTTTTTTTATAAATCTACGTATATGATATATCTGTAGAAATTTTTAGTGAAGTGCGTATTATTAATTTTAGAAATCGATGTAGATAACTTTTATACATTTAAATTGTGTGGAACTTGATAATTATCTTACTTAGGCTTTGTTTCATCACAATGAAACAAAGCATATGAAAGACAAACGGTATGAAATCAAAGTTTTCGAGAAGTAAAATATGACACCACACGCAACTCGCAACGCCATCTAAAGACTCAAAGTAGAAATAATGATGACAATGACGGTTGAACTTCATATTAAATTTGATAGATGGCATTGCGTATTTTACGTTATTTTCTGAGTGGCAGAAGAATGGCCATCGCCCACGATTACAGTTATGGTTAAACTGGTGTTAGACGGAGGCATTTTTAACAATCCTACAGCTTATTTTTATTATATTTTTCGCATTATAGTAACAAGCTAATTGACAGTGATTATTCAAGGGATACCATCCAAAGACGATAAAAGTAAATAACTATATATATGTATTTAATTATTCACTTTAAAATAACACGGCCACATTTTCGGAAGGGGTTACAGGGTCGCTTGCGTTGGATGGTCCCCAGGTGGACCGATGACCTGGTAAGGGTCGCGGGTATCCGATGGATGAGAGACTCACAGGACCGGTTATTATAGCGACACTTGGGGAGGTCTATGTCCAGCAGTGGACATCTTTCGGCTGAAATAATAATGATGATGGCACCTTTTTTTTCTTTTTTTAAGGGTGGAAATCATCCAATGACTTCTCCCGCTCTGGTTGGAGCGGGAGGACGTGTCAATCTTTTACCGACTAAAACTACACCTGTGTCTATCACTACGCGCTGTTGAGGATTGGGCTCGATCCTGTCAACTACAGGACGGCTAGCTACCCATTGCTCGACGTCCGAAAACCCACGTCTACCGTGATTGGTAGTCGGGGTCGGAATCTTGGCTCGGCGTGAGGCCGTTCGTTCCCTAACGCGTGCGGCCTCCGCCTTCGCTAGCATTACGGCTTTGCAGAAGGAGGCGACCGCCTGCCACTACTCCTCGCTCTGGATCAGAGCCCGGCGCGAGAGGTCACTGACGCCGATTGCCTCCACGAGGACACGGCGGTGCTCCGCCCTTGCAGGGCACATCTCCACTGTGTCCTCCGGCATGATGGCACCTTGCGGATTAATAATGGTGTGTTTTATTATTTGCAGTCACTGCTTCATATAAAACGGGATCGAATGTGTTTTTCTGACCACAGTTCGACAACGTATGATGTATCTCAGATTCCTTACAGCCTTACGTCGACATCTGGACGTTATCTTCTTGCAGTGAATGGTGACCAATACTAGAACAACCCTCTGAGGGAGGCCAGTATCAGGGATAACACTTATCGGCTGCTACATTTGTTAACCGTAATTTCATTGTTTTATGGATAAGCTCAGGACTGTTGTGGGTGTTTCGAACGGTTTCTGTTCTGGGTTCGGTTGAAAGTACCCTGATATTACCATTTTGTGAATCACCTGGAGGACTCGGTGTAGCATGCGGTAGAGGTCTATCCATCTTGAGTGAACCGCCGTGTCCTCATAGAGGCAATCGGCGTCAGTAATTGGTAATAAGTTGGAGACTCTTCATAAGGTAGTTCCTACTATGGAAAAAACATTTGTCTTATATACGGGGATGTCAATTAAATACACACCAAAATATCCTAGGTAAATGAACAAGTAATTCTAACGCCTAAAATGATCAAACTGCAACAATCAATGCAAGCATGCTCTCGCCAATTCTTCATAAGTACTGTTGTGGAAGAAGATAGTTGATGATTTATTTATTTAATCCTTTATGCACAAATGTACAGCGGCGGACTTAATGCCTGCCGGATGATGATGGTAGTTTTTGGATTCACTTAAGGCTTGTCACTATCAGTGCACGTTATCCAGCTGAAGGTCGGTGTCCCGATTACGCTCCTTCGTTTATCTCTACCAAAGCTGTCTAACTGCTTAAACTCTTCAGTGAAAAGTTATTGAGGCGAAAATTGTTATGGGAGATAACTCTTTCGATCAATCTTGCAGCCCTAGCAGGCATCGGCCCTAGAGGTCTATCCATTTGCTGAAATCTTTTTGAGTCGCGCGTAGAATACTACGCGCCGTCGATTCAGGACTGCTTTGACCAGACGGCTGGACAGCACCACCGCAATCCCGTGTTTGCGATAGCTGGGAATTGCCTTGCGGCTTTCAACACCGGGAGCGTCCCTTGCAGCGACCGCTGAGGAGTCAGGATGTCCTATCCCTCATAGTTTCAGCCACCTTCTTTGATCGTAGTGCTTCACTGAAGGAGGCTACTGGTTGTCATTTTCTCCACCAATCGCCCCCATAAGGACAAGGCGGCGCCGGCGCTCCGACCAAGCGGGACTGACTTCCACCGTATGCTCCATCGTATTCTCCGGGCGTTTCGCAGAATGGTGAGACCCGAGTGTTTCTTCCCGCTGAATTCGACACAGATACCTTCCGAAATACCCACAACCGGTGAGTCCTGCACAAAGAGAGGATGCCGTGACGCCTCTGTAGACACTTCTCAAAGACAGGCATTACCGCTGCGATTTGATTGTGGCGTGCTCACTGTGGCGAGGGGTTAAAATCATGCAATGATGTTTTACCAGAACATAAACCAGAAACATACATAATTGCCCATGCATACATATGCCTTTTCCCTTGGGGTAGGCAGAAATGACCACTGCTACGACCCATACATGCTCTTTCTATTCATTGACGGTCATACATCTGGATCTGGACGAGTACATAACATGTTTCCTGAAGGTAATTTGCGTGTTTAACCGACTTCTAAAAAGGAGGAGGTTCTTAATTTGGATATTTTTACCTTTAACCGTTTTATGTTAAAGTACAATAAATTATTGCGATGCTTTCGGAATGAATTGCAAGCACAGAGTGATTGTACAGTTTTACGAACTTAACGCGGACGAAGTCGCGGGCAACAGCTAGTTATTTATAAGTCTATCGTATACCTACCTACCTTGGCGAACTCGGAGCCTCTGGGGGTTTCCGCATGAGGGGCACCGTAAGCAGGGCCCGAATGCTGGAGGTTCCTGGTGCGTCCAGTGGTCCTGCCGCGGATACCTTGGCCGCAAGGATCAGGGCGTCCCTGGACGCGGAAGAGGCTCGAGTGTCCAGGCCCACCAAGTGCATTGATACGCGCATCATGGGCTTGGATGACTCCGTCAAGGTGGACGAGGTGGTGGCCGCAATCGTAAAGGCGGGAGGCTGCATTGCCGAACAGCTTCGGGTGGGCACCATCCGCGCTGACAGCACAGGCATGCGAGCCGTGACGGTAAGCTGTCCCGTGTCGGTGGCCAAAACCATTACTGGGGAAGGCTGACGGCTACTAGTAGGCTGGGTTTCCGCGCAGATAAAACTACTGGAGCCCAGACCTCTGCGGTGCTATCGCTGCCACGTGGGGGCCTGTTGCGCCGCGGAGGTGAACCGCAGTGACCGCTGCTTCCAGTGCGGTCAGCCCGGTCACAAAGCGGTTGAGTGCCGTGCAACGCCACACTGTTACGCATGTGCAGCGGCAGGCAAGTCGGCCGACCATCGGGCTGGGTGAAGGTCCTGCGACCTCCCCGCCAAGGCCAAGAGCAAGGTCCGGAGGCCCATCCACCCTGATGTCCTCATCGCCGCAGCCTCGTCTTTAGCTGCCGCCGCTATCGCCGCTGCAACCCCCGCGGCAGGGCCCTCACGTGGGGTTCGGGAGGAAACTGTAATGGACTGTCAATAACGGCTCCATTACGTCTCCTCCAGGCGAATATCAACCACTGCGCCCCCGCTCAGGATCTATTGCTCCAGAGCATGGCGCAGTGGTCGATCAACATCGTCGTGGTCTCCGAGCCATGGAACCAGCCACACAATAGCACTAGCCAGGAACTATGTCCTGCCCAGAGGAGACTGGGTGCAGGACCTGAACGGCTCAGTGATCCAAATTTCCTCAGCTGCCGCCGGTAGTCCGTCCTTCGATGCCGGCACGAGAGGACGGGATTGCGTGGCAGCACGGTTCGGGGACATTGCAGTGGTAGGCGTCTACCTGTCCCCGAACAGAACTCTCGCCGATCTCTACATCTCCCTTATGGAGCTGAATGACGTCATCGCTGGGTTTGGTTCCCTCACCGTGGTCGTTTGTGGGGACTTCAATGCCAAGAACTTGGCTTGGGGTTCCCGGTACACGAACCAACGGGGTCGGATGGTGGAGGACTGGGCTCTGGAGACAGGCCTGGTCGTCCTAAACCAGGGTTCTGTCCCCACATGCGTGCGCATGCAGGGCGAGTCAGTGGTGGACATATCGTTCGCCAGCCCTGCTCCGTCACCGGGTGTCGTCGACTGGCGCGTCATGGAGGGGGTGGAGACGTACTCAGACCACACACAGTACATCCGGTTTGACACCTCCGCCTAGACCTCGACCGCGCCGGTCCAACAGACCGGTGCGGTCCGCGTTGGGCGCTGAAACAGCTAGACCGGGAGCTCCTAGAAGCCGCGATGGTACAGGCCTGGGTGCAAGCACCAGACGGGCCTGTCGACATCGACGTTGAGGCAGAGTGGTTCCGGGAGGCCATGTCGCAAATCTGCGACGTGGCAATGCCTTGAGTCCGGCCAGGACGTGCCCGGCGCCAGGTGTACTAGTGATCGCCGGAGATTGCGGCACTGCGCAATGCGTACGCCAGACACTGCAGTCGCCGCGACCGCCCGCCGGATGCGGAGGCCAGAGAGGCGGAGCTGTACGAGGGGTACAGAGTGGCGAAGCGCACCCTCCGGGCAGAAATAAAGCGGGCCAAGTTGGAGGTTCGCAATGTGTGGCTGGGGACTCTGAACGGAGACCCGTGGGGACGCCCCTACAAGGTGGTGCGGGAAAAACTCCCCTGGGCTCCCCAGGTTCCCACCAGATTGTGGAGGGTGTGGTGAACACTCTGTTCCCTGCGCGAGGGGAACACTCTCCTCGCTCATGGCTCCGCCACCAGCGGTTTCTAACGTGGATCACGATGGCGACGGCGACGACAATTCTCTAGAGGTGACCGAGGCAGAGAGAGAGATGAGTGTGGCTGTACGAAGGCTGAGTGCCAAGAATACCAACCCAGGACCCGACGACTTGCCTGGGAAAGCCTGGGTTCTGGCCATGGAGGCTCTCGGTTCTCGATTAAGAGGGCTCTTCAGCGCATGTATGGAGAGGGGCAAGTTCCCACTTCGCTGAAAGACGGGGAAACTGGTCCTTATCGCGAAGCCGACTCGAAGGACTCTCCGTCCACATATCGGCCCATTGTGCTGCTCGACGAGGTGGGCAAGCTCTTTGAAAGAGTAATTGCAGACCGCTTCGTCGCATACCTAGCACGAACGGGGCCGAACCTTGCGGACGGCCAGTTCAGCATTCGCAGGAGGCGCTCCACGGTGGACGCCATCATGCGCGTGCGAGCCCTCACGACAGGGAAGGCGGTGTCCCAGGACAGGTGTGTCGTGGTGGTGTCTTTGGACATCGCCAATACCTTCAACTCCCTGCCCTGGTATCACCGGGTGCCCGACTACCTCTGTCGTGTGATCGAGGCCTACCTGTCGGACAGGTACATCATCTACCCTGGTCACCAGGGAGAGCGGAAACGGTGAGAGATGTGCGGTGTTCTGCAGGGATCGGTACTAAGACTGCCCTTGTGGAACATCGGGTACGACCAAGTGCTGCACGGCGACCTCCCTGACGGGGTCAGCGTGGTCTGCTACGCAGACGACAAACTGGTCCTGGCACAGGGAGAGTCGTACCAGGCGGCGGTTGAATTAGCGACACGCGGGGTTGCGATAGTCGTTGATAGGATCCAGCAGTTGGGACTTGAGGTGGCGCTGCACAAGTCCGAGGCCATGTGTTTTCACGGTCCTCGGAACGCGCTGCCTCAGCGTTTCTAACTAACGGTAGGAGGAATTCTTATTGGCGTCGGGTCGACATTGAAGTACTTGGGACTCGTCCTCGACAGCCGGTGGAATTTCGAGGAGCACTTCCGACTTTTGGTTCCCAAACTGAATCGGACTGGGGCTGCCCTCAAGCAGCTCCTGCACAACCTCGGGGGTCCAGACGCCTCCTCCCGGAGGCTCTACGCAAGCATCGTCCGGTCCATGGCCCTTTATGGGGCGCCAGTGTGGGCGCCGACACTGCGAAAGCGAACGGCGGCCCAGCTGAACGCTTGCCAGAGGGTCATGGCCATACGGATGGTACGGGGATACCGCACGATTTCCCGCGAAGCGGCGAGCCTCCTTGCTGGCCAGCCACAATGGGGTCTGGAGGCAAAAGTCCTTGCACGCATGCACAATTTGCGCGTGGAGATGCAACGCCGGGGCGAAACTCCGTTGCCACGACAAGTCGCGGCATGGCGGAAAGTGTTCCGGCGGGATCTCATGGCAGAATGGCGACAGCGATTATCGCAACCCGGTGCTGGGCACGCCATAATTATGGCGGTAAGTCCTCTCTTTGAGGAGTGGCTGGAAAGGCAACACGGCCATCCTTACCTTCCGCATGACGCAGGTCCTCACCGGACATGGTAAGTTCGGAAGGTTCCTGCACCGGATTCGTGCGGAAAAAACTCCCGGGTGTCACCATTGCGTGGACCGCCCGGAGGACATGGTAGAGCACACGGTGGAAGTATGCCCCGCTTGGGAAGAACAACGCCGTGTCGTCGTGGGGGCGATCGGCGGCGGCGATCTCTCACGCCATGACGTACAGGCACGCAACGTACAGGCCATGGTCTGGAGCGAGGAGGAGTGGCAGGCGATCGCCTCCTTCTGCGAAGCAGTAATGCTAGCAAAGGAGGCGGCCGATCGCGTGAGGCAATGGTCCTCACGCCCCAACTGCCGCCGGGATTCCGATCCCGATTACCGGCCACCGTAGGCGCGGGTTTGCGGACGGCGAACAATAGGTAGCCCGCCGTCGGACCGTCCGGTAACCGTCCGGACCGAGCTCAAGTCGTCAACAGCGCGCACTGTTCCACGCGCGCCTCAGGAAGATGTCAGCAACTGTAAGGACCAGCAGAGTCGAAGCCTACTGGGGCCAAGGGTCTGGATTGAAGGATTCTGAAAGGAAGACTCAGCCCTGGTACGAAAGGCAACGAAGAAACAGGAGTGGGTTGTTAGTCAGTAAAAGTCTGACACTATCGCCCGCTCCGCCCAAGAGCGAGATTTGTCATAAGATAATTTTCCACCGAAAAAATAAAAAAAAACCTACCTATTGCTCTTTTGAGTTTAGAATGATAAATTACGTAACATAAGTACCTAACTATTGTAAGGCTTCACAGTGTAGGCATTAACATTTAGCTAAAATAAAATAAATAACAAATAATCAAGTAAGTTGTCAGGATAACTAAGTATTAGAACATAACCTGTAAGAAATTTCCACATAAAGTACATTTACTTGTATTATTAGACGTCATGCATCATATAAATAAAAGCCATGTACAGCGTCTCGTTTCATTTTTAGCATTTTTTAATATTAATTGTCCAAAATAATAAAAATAAAAATCGCAGAAGCCGTCCGGATTCAAAAACTCAAACAACAAAAGTGACAATAAAATAGTAAACAAGTACAGACATGAAAAAATCATAATAATAAGTAATTTCGATATTCAGCCAGCAGTGCTAAAAAGAACTTTATAGTACAAGCAATAATGATCATAGATCCCGGTTTGCAAGGCTCTCGGAAAGTAACCACAAAGGCGCCGCCGCTGACGCTTAACGCTTGCTATGCCATTTTGCAACGTATGCCTACCATTGAGAGATCATATTACATTGCTCCGAATTGGAATGTTACGCTGTTATCGTTTTCAAAACAGGTGAAAACGTAAGGAACCCTTTTCAACGACTTAATTTAAGCCGATCAAAAGTGTTACCCAAATCGTATGGGTTTTTGTTTACCTGTTTAGAAAAACCCTATCGAATACCCTTTCATTGAAAAACCTAAATGGTCCATTAAGCCATTTAAAAGGTTACCTATATCGTATGGGTTTTAGATTAACTGCTTAAAAAAACCCTATCGAAAACCCTTTCTATAAATAACCCAAATGGTCCTTTAAGCTATTCAAAAGGGTTACCTATGTCTTATGGGTTTTTCATTAACTGCTTAGAAAAACCCTGTCGAAAACCCTTTCAATGGGTAACCAAAATGGTCCCTGGTTGGAACCAGCAATCTGCAATTATTTAATAATTAAGTAACACGTTATCAGCCTGCCTTGTCCCATATTACTTGGGGTTGGCACAAAAGTGTTGTGCTTTTTCTTCCATTTTGTCCTGTCACCCGTCACGCTATCATTAACTCTCTTTTTTTATATATCACTACTCATACAATTCATCCATCTTTTCTTTTCTCCCTTTCCATCCATCTGATTCTCATGATTCTTTTCGTAACATGTGTTTCATCCCTCCTCTTCAGATAACTGTACTAAGACTCGCTTTCAACTTTTCTATTACTGGCGCCAATTTCAAACTGCCTATAATATATTCATTTCTCATTTTATCCATTCTCGTCACATCACACATCCATCTCAACATTCTCATCTCCACTACATGTAATTTTTTTTTCATCCATCTTCCACACAGGATTACAGATCACGGTCACGGACTTGAAGATTTTACCTTTCAAATTGAGGGGCTTCTGTGGATTACAAGTTGTTTTAGTAGGTGGTGACTGAACTTAGCGAAGGAAAGTTCAAAACCCATATTAAGCGTGTCCTAACTAAAAAAGCGTATTATAAGGTTAAAGACTATGTCGAAGACACGCTTGTGTGGCAATGACTGCTTCTGCACATGTGGCCCCCTGGTAGCTCATAATATTTTGTAAATTTATCTATTGACTGCTCCACATTTGTTGTAATATATACATTGCTTTTGCAATATTTTTTATTTTTTATTTATTTATTATTATTTATATTGTTGACATATTGTTTATTAATAATTGTAATTATTTATTTTGCTTGCTTTTGTTTGTATAGCCTCTTTTTTGAAATGTGAATGTGAGAACACTGTAGACTCCGCGAATTCTTAGGTTCATTTTTATTATGATTATTTTTATTGTACTTTATTGACCAGTCTACACTGTCCTTACATAATAAATCCAATATATTGTAAACAGAAG
This sequence comes from Mythimna vitellina, assembly GCA_949316375.1. Taxonomy (NCBI): domain Eukaryota; kingdom Metazoa; phylum Arthropoda; class Insecta; order Lepidoptera; family Noctuidae; genus Mythimna; species Mythimna vitellina. The sequence continues at coordinate 483,263 of OX438705.1, forward strand.
GTATTGTATCAACAAATTCTTTTTTAAAAGAGTAACCATGGAGTTTCTTGCCGGTTCTTCTCCATAGGAAACGACCAATTTGGAACCGTGCACTAGCTTCTGACGTTTTATAAGTGCCCATGTAGGCCTATGTGAAATAAAAATCTTTGACTTTTGACTTTTGACTTTTAGTGACCTGTCGCCATTTCATCCATCCTACGTTGATCCAAAGTGTTACGTCTCGGTTGAACTCACCATCCCGTTGGACAAGCGACCCGAGGTACCGAAAGTCAGAACAGGTCGGTATAGGCGTTCCGGCAAGAGCCAAGGGCACAGGATTGGAGCGACCGCCGAAATCGTAGAACAAGTACTCTGTTTTGGTTCAGCTCAATTTCGGGTCAACACTCTCGCAGTCCATGTCACCCCACCTCCAGTCTGCTCTGGACCTCTAAGCCGCTCTCGGCAACCAGCACAATGTCAACAGGAAGTAGCCTGGATATCAGTCGTCAAAGAGTTCATTACCATCAGGAAGAGGTAAGGGCTGAGCCGACCCTAGATGTAAGGCAGGCTTTCAAAATAGTCGTTCCATCTCACTTTGATTCTGTTTTTGGTCATCCGACAGAACTCGCGTATTGTGGATTCCGTACAAGCTTACGAGTACCTGGGAAAACAGTGCAATTCCCGAATTGAGTTACGAAGATTTTTAAATCGAAAAAATAAGTTTTTTTTTGTGACATAACTACAACAGTTTTCAGACTTTTTCCTACACTTGTGCTGTGAGACTTCCAAATATATAGCTTCATCCCAAATTTTCGGTCAACGGACTTACCCTATGAATTTTGTTTCCCTTGAGAGTGACGTACAATATACGTCTGTCAAGACCATTTATCTCAGGAACGCGTGGAGGTATCGAGTTCAAATTAAAACCATATACCCAAGTCTGCGGTCTCCTGAAACTGTGAAAAAAATCTAATTTCTAAGTTGACGAAAAAAAATGATACGGCCGTTTATATGTCAAAAAACGTTTATTTCGACACTCTCGAGGAAATCAAAATTCTTAGGGTACTTCCTGTTGACCCAGAATCTTGAAATTTAGCATTAAGCAAGGTATGGTAGCACAGGTATAGAAATAAATCTGAAAACCGTAAATTTGTTGTTACGTGACAAAAAACAGTTTTTTTTTCGATTCGGAACTATATTAGAGACACTATTCGGGATTTGAACTGTTCATAGATAAGTTTGTACGGAACCCTCAGGGCGCGAGTCCAACTCGCACTTGCCCAGTTTTTATCATAAAGGTCCACACAACTTTTCAGCTATCGGCACCAATTTCAGGCTTCTTCTTACGAGGGGCATACTGAAAGTTTCTGGATCTGGCCACTTACAATATAAGAATGAAAAAACCATTATAGAATTCGAAAATGGAATTCTTTGTGAGCATGTTACTTTTTAATTTGCGAGACTGTTATTTCATTGTGGCGTCCTTTCGAAGATTGTGTGTCGCTATCAAAATGAATTTAAGTCGTGAACATTTTTGTTCAATGATTTATGATTTTCGTTGTGGCTTAAGTCAACAAGAGAGTTACCAGAGACTTTAATTGGCACTTGGTGATGAAGCACTATGTCGCAGCTCTGTGTATTCGTGGTTTGGAGAATTTAGGCGTGGATGTCATCATCTCTATGATAAGGTATGTGAAGGTCGGTCGGTGTCTGCGGTTACATGTTCGAATATTGACACCGTACGACAACTTATTGAAACTGACGAAAAAATTAGGTACTTGCCAGCAAATTAGTGCTTGGTTAGGCATTGGAATGAGCCAAGTGCAAAACCTTTTACATGAGCATCCGAAGGTTTGGAAGCTTTGCACTCGATGGATATCACATGACTTAACTGAGTACCAGAAACGACTGCGTGACCAGTGGTGCCGTACAATGATAATAAAGTTTAACGGAGGACATTCATTGGCTGCCTATAACATCGTAACAGGTGACGAAACCTGGGTGTACTGCTTTGAACACGAAAGAAAAAGCCAGTCGACAGAGTGGGTCTTTCCTTTTGAAGATTTGCCGACGAAAGTTAGGAAAACTCGAAATGTTGGTAAAATATTGTTGCTTCTTTTTTCGGCAAATCAGGATATTACTTACACTACAGTAAAGTTTGAAGATCAGAGGACAGTAACTGCAGATTGGTAGGTACGTCAACACTTGCTGGCCCAGAGTCATAGAAAAAGTTCGCGAAAAGCGTCCCCGAAGCAATGTACTCCTCCACCACGATAACGCATCCTCACATTCTGCTAAGGTAACAGAAGCCTATTTGAATGCTTCAAATTATGAACTGATGACGCATCCGCCTTTCAGCCCGGACCTCGCACCCTGCGACTTCTAATTGTTTCACTATACACTTGAAAAAGTCCGCATTCAGCTGAGTGCGCGCCGAATAGGTTTTAATAGTAAACGGGTCAAAAGAGAACTCAAAGAACATTAAAGTCCTTACACGCTCGCACCATGCAGGAGTTTCGCCTGTAATTAGAAGAGGAAGAAGGAATAGAAATAGGCGGATTAAATCTAACCGATCTCTGGGGGACATTAAAGTGTAGTTTATGTAAGAGATCAGGACAGTCGATACCATTTCTTAAAATTTTTAGCACGAAAGTGCAATCTGCTAAACGACGACGATTTATAAGTGGTTGTAAATGTAATAGGATCGAAAGTACTTATAGCGCAAACCATCTTAGGAGATGCTGTTGAGAGATCAGTGATCTTAATCAAAGCTTCTATTAGATTCCTATTAGACATTCATCTAATAAGTCTATTTCTATATGACTATTTTGCTAGTTGGGGCAGTGGCGGAAAAAGATCTAAATCTGATGTGGGCAAGGTACATTTTGCGAGGCCTTCTGGTGGCGTAAGAAGACTGATTTTTTTAAAATACATATATCACAATCGAACAGTGCGAGCCTGACGTAAACTTAAAACGCCCACTGTTGGGTATAAGCCTCACCCAAGTATCACCAAAATGAACGGTCCTGAGTATACACATTGGTCCGCCTGGTAGGAAGCCTTCCAACGCTGCTTAAGTGGCAATGGGAAGGGGCACATTGCTCGCAGAACAGATGGCCGTTGGGACTGAAAGGATCTGGAGTGACGACCGCGTACAGGAAGACGCAGCGTGAATAGGTTAACTTGTTTTAATTATCATTCCCACACTAAGTAATAACAGTACCTTTGTTGTCTCACGCAAAAATGATTAAGAACCAAGAATACTCAGGCTGTAATAGAGAATGACTAGAGATAAGGCTTTTAAGTAATATAGTTTCAAGTCAGGTGCGAGGCCCCCCAGACCGCGAGGCCGTAGACGGTGGCCCATGTCACCCACGCCTTGCGCCGCCTCTGACTTGGGGGGCATTTGATATCGATTTCAATTATCAAGTTGCCTAAACACGTTCCTACGAAAAAGTGTCTTGACAGAGAGACGAACAACGAAGTCGTTCTAAAGGGTTCCTTTTCCTTCTGATCAAATAAACCGCATTGAAACCGGGCAATCTGTTTAGGAGCTACGGTGGCACAGTAAGACAAACACAATCTCACATCGACATCGCTGTCGAACAATCCTCTCTATAAACTTAATGGCTAATAATAACTGTAAGAGATATGGATATGGGTATTTGTATAATCCTATGGGTTGGCAATCCGACACGACCAGGGAGAGATTAGGTCAAGAGTCTGCTTAACGTGCTGTCCGTGGCACGAGGGTCTAACGCTGGGCTGCCAATGAGAAATGCCTAATTAAAAACCCCCATTCTGAATGCGCTTGGACTCTGTACCGGGATGCCCCCACCCAGCGGTGTCGCTAGTCCCTCACCCACGCTCTTCGTGTTTGATTAGTTAGACAAAATTACCCTTTAAACGAGGTGAAAGGTGTGAAGAAGTCGCAGACAAGGAGCTAGTTCATGTATGAGTGTACTTTATGTTTATGTTTGCTCCCGACTAGGTAGAGTTCGCAGATTACGACACATTCGACGGCAGTTGCTCTAATTAGATAATAATAATGTCCCTTCTAAATATTATTACAACAATTGAAGCTATTGTGTGTGTGTGTGTGTGTTAAATATAGTTTGGATTTCATTTTGGTACTTCTAAGTGCTTCAGCAACGCGTTGCTTTAGCTAGTGTTGGATTTCAAGAGTTGAACAGATTCGAACTGTACAAACACTAGGTCGCAAGTCCTACACAAGAGTTTCAAGTAATAAAGTTCTCTTAATTTTCTTCCTAAGGGAACTCGGACGAAAATAATGAAATTAGTGTCTTGTATCCATCGCTGGGTTAAGATAGGAAAGGTTATGTGTGTGAAGAGTTTCCAAATATTGTACAGGAATGTAAGTATAATGTAAAATATAATTCTACCCTGCAGGCTCTACTGAAGCTACGTCATCACTGGGTCTTGTCTGACTACGCAGGTGCATCATGTGGTGTAATGATAAGATTCATGTTTCTGTAAAAGTGTGACCTTTAGGACACATGTCATTTACTTCAGACTTTATATATTCTTTATTTGAAACAGAATATGAATACATAGTATTCCTTATAAACATCTCTTCTGCAGCTGGTCACAGTACGGGGACAGTACTACACAATACTTTGGTAATAGTAGAACTATATTTTCATTATATATAAATTAAAAAAATGGAAACAATAAATTAATTACATAAAGAAATTAAATAAAAAATGTTGTCGGTTCACATCGTGCTCTTTAATCCGATGAGTTAGAACCGAGCGGCGGCCGGGCGGTGTGCTGCGTGCGCGTCTCAACACCTTGTTTCATGATGGTACGATGGAATCTTACGCGGCCTCGCCGCCTTCCTCCTCCTCGGCGCTGGCGGTGAGCATGGTGATCAGCTTCGTGGTGTCGATGAAGCCTTTGTCGTCGATCTCCATCTGGTCGTACGCCTCGTCGACCTCGTCGGCGGAGAACTTGTCGCCCCAGGTCATGAGGGCGTGCCTCAGCCTCTCGGAGTCGATCTTGCCTTCGTCGTCGAAGGTCTTGAAGGCGTTGATGACTACATCATCCTCGTCGGAGCCGCCGGACATGCGGTTCGCGAAGAGGGTGAGGAGCTGGGTGAAGTTGATGGGGCCGGACGCCTCACCAACCATCTCATCGAGCTCCTTCTCCGACGCCAGCCTGCCGAGCGAATCGAAGGTGGCGCGCAGATCGTTCTTGCCGATGATGCCGTCCTTGTCGTGGTCCATTAGCTGGAAGGCCTGTAGAAGAGAAATGCAGCGTCAGAAAATGTGGAATAGAATCGGTTTGTGAAGACGCTGCTAGGTTCTAAGAAAAAGTTTCCATGGCCCTGGAACTCAAAGGGCAACTGAAGGAATACGGGTGGTTTTCTGTTAAAATTTGATACTCCTGTCCGCTTCACCCAGAGCGGGAAAAGTTATTCGATGATTTTACGCCACAAAAGTATGAGAATTCTGTAATAGTGTATTAAATCAGGGAGCTCTAACCCAACCCATGATTTTTGACATCCTTAGCATCGTAGTAAGCTAAAGTTGTAAACTGTTGATGTCATGAGCGTAAAATTTTGAAAATTATGCATTATTAACAAGAGAAGGCCGGCCATGTTTACAAAACAGGCGGACGAGCACGAGCTAAACACGATTGTGAAACAATTCATCAAGTTCTAGACAATTGACGTATATACAATTCAGAGAATTATGACTTTGACAGATTGCTCTCAAAATTATTTGTGTACTCATTGTACGTATGATTCTTATACAAATAGATGATGTACGAGTTGTCCAGATCCCATCAAAATTATTTCGTAAAGACTTCCTAATTCTAATTTTTCCAAATTTTTGGTTAAGCTGTCCGTCAGCTTTGAGTACCGTAGGTACTTTTTCATATTTAAGGGGTGCTACACTTAGTCCTTCCCTTGGCAATATAGTTGGGACAGCATAGTATAGAAATAAAAAAATCTGCAGGATAGTATTCCGAAGTGACGATGCTTACCTCCTTGAACTCAGCAACCTGCTTCTGTGAGAACATGGAGAAGACATTGGAGCCGGTACGCTTAGCCTTGCGGCTTCCACGTGATGACTGCCTGTCGCTGCCTCCAGTGGCGGCGGGCGCGGGTGCTGCTGCCGCTGGCGCCTCTTCTGCTGGTGCATCTTCCTTTGCCTTCTTCTTCTTTACTTTCTTATCTTTATCCGCCTGTGAAGAAATATATTCATTAGTGCCTGCCTTACAATCTTCAAAGTCAATATGTGTGTGTTTATTTTTCAACCTAGTTTGTACTCCATTTAATTTCTGCAGTTTATTTTCCACGAGCGTTTCTATGCCGATAAATTTCTGATAATGTGATCCGAATTCTTCATCGCAACATCATTAGACATAATTATTTATATCGTTACTATTTTCGTCATTGTTGGCTCAGAAGCTAGTTTTCCGTTCGATATCATTGGTGATTATTCTCGTATTGAAAGTGTTTACTTTGTTTAAATAATTTTCGTTAATTGTTTTGATATTATCTTCTATCCGGTTATTAATTACCGCGTGTTTTCACCGGTGAGTCCCGATTAGGCGTGGCTCGTGGCGCCCCTATATTTAGCGCGGTCCGCCCTGAGCTGCCGCCCGCCTCATCTCCACTATTCTGTTACCTCATGTTATTTATAGAAGAGCGCGTGCTCTCATTTATGCGACTTCTGGTTTAAACTTTTCATTTCATTACTTATTTATTGTTAACTACTAAGTATATCTTGTTTGACTTGTGTTTGATTTTTATTAAGGTTGTCAGATAATTCTTTAGACTTGCGTTTCCATTTTAGATAGATATCCTCAAGATTTAGATTTAACGGTTGTTTGTTCAGATTTTGGATTATCTTCAATTCGATTGTTTTGAGTTTTGCTGTTTTGTGTTTTCATTCCGCGCATATTTATTTGACCTACTTTACCTTCAAAACTGGAAACAAGTAATTCTTTTACAACTGCCTTATTTTTTAAATGCACTTGTAAAATACTTGTTTGTTTAAGCTTAGCGACTTCATTTGATATTTACTGTACATGTTACATTATTGCAACGCGATTGTTATCCATTACCAGCACTATGGTTTGGTTCACTCTTGCATTTAACGTGGTGTTGATTCGTATTATTTGCGTTTTTATTAGTTAAACCGGCGGCGTCTTCATCGATATCTGCAGCGCGGGTATCTTCAGTGTTCAGCACTTCATCACAATTCACTGTACAATCACTTATGTATCCACTGGGTGTCACTGTGTTAACACTTACCATTGTGTTGTGTGTTGGACGATCGACGAAGGAGAGACTGTTCCGCTCGGCAGTCCCACCCTGACTCCGAGTTTTCGTTCCCTCTCGGAGATCCAGGAGGATCCCCCCCTCCGTCTCTCCCCTCCCGACGTCGCTACGCTCACCATTCCTTTTTTAGTTCGACAAATACGATAGTGTTGGACTCAGCATCAGATCGACCTGGGCGGCTCGCCGGCGCAGCCGCGGCAACGCTTTTGTTTGGATTTTAAAAATAATCAGCTCACCTGTCACTGTTTCCTGGGTACAACGAACGCCTTAAATTCTCTACAAATATAACTTTATTGAATGGAAGTTTACCGCGATCGGATCTCTTGTTACTTATTGACACACTGTTTCCTCTACGTCAGCTGGTTGAGCATCAGCCGTCACTTTATCGCGGGTTACCATTTAGTTAACATCTTCTGATTCGACTTGAGAGACAGTTAGATTATTGGACGGATAGACTTGTGATCGTCCGAAAGTATATGAATCTGTTGCAGCTACAGTTGATGTTCCTTTGTTTTAAATCTGCGTTATGGTTTCTGTCTGTATCGTAATATTCCGGATAACATAGTGGGAACCAGGATTTGTTTATATTGAAGTGTTTAGAATAACTTCATGATTTACGATTTTTATTTGTGGTTTCTGTTAGTTCAAAATATAGCAAATATCTTTTATTTCATACGAATCGGCAGGTTTAAGTTAAAAATAGTGTATTTTAAACGAGATTCAGATTCAGAGAGTTAACGAAATACAATGAGGAAATGTAGCAAGTGGCGTTCAGTAGATTCTGCTTACCCTACATGGGGATAAGATGTGAGAGTATGTATGTATACTCTGAGATGGCTGGAATGTAAGAAATGTGCGGTGTGGGGTTTTAAAAATAGCAATGTTACCAAGTGCATTATTCTCAGTAGGTATATGTCGCGACTCCTGCACATTTGTCTTCATTTCAGCCGAAAGACATCCACTATTAGACTTAGGCCTCCCCCGAGCATCGCCACAACGACCGATCCTGTGCGTCTTGCATCCATCGGATTTCCGCGAACCTCACCAGGTCAACGGTCCACCTTGTAGGATGCCTTCCAACGCTGCGTTTTCCGGTACGTGGTCGCCACTCCAGAACCTTTCGAACCCATCGACCATCTGTTCTGCGTGCAATGTGTGCAGATTTGTCTTATCCTTGTCAAAGGTAGCTAAGACAACATAGTTTCGTCCTCTTTGTAATTGTATGCTTTTACGCAGCGTCTACGCGACATTTATACGATGATTTTATTGTGGTGAGAAATCATCAATTAACTTCTCCCGCCCTGGGTGGAGCGAGAGGGCGTGTCAGATTTTTCCTAACTAAAACCCATCTATATTCCTTTAATAGCCCTTTGCGTTTCAGGGCTGCAGTAACTCTTTCGAATATGCTGCAGGAGCATTTATGCGATGCCTACGATACGATTAGTGCAAAGAAACTTTTTGAAAACTTAATGCTGAATTCCTCTAGGAGTCAGCTGGAATGGATTGGTGCTTGAAGTGCTGCTTTATGGAGGGTTTCAAAATATAGGCGAATTCAAGGAGCCTATTTAAAAACTAAAATGTTTTTATTATTCTGTGTTGTCCCTGTGTCGAATAAATGCTATTGTATTCTATTCTAGGAAAAAGAAATTGTGCCAAAAAACCACGCTTTGTGAAAAATGCACGTTCCATGTTCTGTGAAGGGGCACTGCATGTCGCTGTATTTGGAATGGGTGGTATGGTAGATATCCCAGTGTCAATCGGTTAAGAGATTACCGAGTCATTTAATAGATAGACTTGCAACGGCCAAAAATGATTGGATTAGACGTATTTTTTTTTAGATATTTGTAAAGCATCGTAAGTATCTTAACGTGAACTTCTTCGTTTACAAATTGGCATCACAACGATCCTTATGACTCATTTAGTCACAGCGGCTGTTATGACTAGACGAGTGTGACTAATGACGATACGGGTGGCCCTGCCACTATCATTTGCAGGGCATCTACAGTACGGCAAAAAACCTTGACCGCACTGAATTTCGCACAATTGGCTGCGCAAGCATTCTTTTTTTAAGAATCATATTATGGTGAATGCGTTTTGCGTATGTACGTGTATGTGCATAGTTCGAAACGCCAACTTCAGAATGGTCAGTATATTTTGACCATATGTAAATTGTTGCACCGCACGTGCTGCTGGCGGTAAGTCACCTGTTTGCGGAGTGGCTAGAGAGGCGTCACGGCGTCCTCACATTCTGCATAACGCATTTTGTCCACTGCAGGGCAAAGGCCTCCCTTCCGATATTCCATTCTTTTCTGTCCTTAGCTACTTCTGGCCAATCTTTAAGGTAGGAGTCCAAATCTTCACGCCATCTCCTTCTGGGCCTACCGCGTTGCCGGCTCCTGCTGTTCGGAATCCAGTCAGTGGTTGCCTTCGCCCAATTTTGTTGCGACATGCGGCAGATGTGACCGGCCCAGTTCCATTTTAGTTTGGCGGCTGAGTTACCTACGTCTGCAATTTGTGTTTTGGAACGAAGTATACTGTTCCTCATGCGATCTGTTCTTTTGACTCCGAGAACACTTTGTTCCATTGCTCGCTGGAAGACCTTGAGTGCGAACTTTCGACGTTTCGTTAATGACCATGTTTGCGCTCCGTAGGTGAGGGTGGGAAGGATGCACATGTCCATGAGTTTTATTTTGCAAATATTCTTTGAAAATACTTTACCTCGTTGGTTTTTTCGTTAATTTAAACTTAGATGAGACCGGTGATTACTAGCTGACTACCCTGAGAAGAAACACTAAAAAAACTCAGAAATTAAAGACTCTTTTAAAGTCCCTACAGTAAACATTTAGTGCCTCAGACACTAATTAATTTACCACTGCTTATTACAACAAACCGCAATAATATATATCAATGTTTATAATACCGTAATCACGGTATTGGCTCAACAATACCGTGATACTATGAAGGAGTATGACAATATTACTTAGTTTTTTTTTCTTCTTCAATGTGTACGGATTTGTTATTAGGGTATTATTGTTTTATTCAATGCATTTTTTTAGTTTGTAAGTTTCTACTGTACAACGCCTTGGACATCCTCTGTAACGTTATACAAGTGCTTGTAATTAAATATTACCACAGCCATTATTATTATATTTTTTACTAGCTGTCCCCCGCGGTTTCACCCGCATTATTGGTTACTCCTGCGCTCCTGCTGGTTGTAGCGTAATACACATATACATACACATAACATAGCTTATAGCCTTTCTCAAGAAATAGGCTATTCAAAACTAAGACAGTTTTTTTTTCGATTCAGCAATTCCTGAGATTTATTTTATTCATTTAGAACGCGTTCAAACAAAAAAAAGACTCTTGAGCTTCATAATATTACCACTATCTTCAGTGAACATCCATGTGTCATTCAACGTAAGTGTAATAATCGTAAGCGGTCATATTATAACCAGTGAAAAGCATTTGATTTAAATAGTGAAGTTAGGACCGTTGTTTGTGGTGACACTGGGGGGAGACCTATATACAACAGTAGACGACCTTCGGCTGAAATGATGATGAAGAGGAAGCTTTACTTTTAGTGACCTTACTTGAGACCCATCACTTAAGAACTGATTTTGGCTGACATAAATAGAGAACACGAAATTAATGGAGTATTAAAGTTCACACTTTAACCGTTTAAGAGTTTTTTTTTTAGGTGGGAAAATCATCTTATGACAAATCCTGCTCTTGGGCGGAGCGGGAGATAGTGTTACATTTTTACTGACTAAAAACCCACCCCTGTTCCTTCTTTGCCTTCATCCCAGGGCCCCGGGTTTCACTTTCATACTACCCGTGATCCCAGTAGGCTTCGACCCTGCTGGGCCCCTATGATTTGCTGACATCTCCCTGAGACGGGCGTGGAACAATACGCGCCGTCGACAACTTGTGCTCTGTCCGGACAGTTACCGGACGGTCAATGCAATGGGTAGCTCGCCGTCCGCAAGCTCGGAAATCGGGATCGGAATCCCGGCGGCGGTTGGGGTGTGAGTGCCTCACGCAATCGGCCGCCTCCTTTGCTAGCATTACTGCTTCGCAGAAGGAGGCGACCGCCTGCTACTCCTCCTCGCTCTGGACCATGGCCTGTATCAAGGTCCGGCGCGAGAGATCGCTGCCGCCGATCGCCCCCACGAGGACACGACTTTGTTCTGCCCAAGCGGTATACCTCCACCGTGTCCTCCGGACGGTCCACACAGTGGCGACAACCGGGCGTCGCTTCCGTACGAATCCGGTACAGGAACTTTCCGAACTTACCGTGTTCGGTGAGAACCTGCGTCATGCGTAAGCTGAGGACGCCGTGAGGTCTTTCCAACCACGCCTCAAAGAGGGAACTTACTTACCGCCATAATTGTGGCGTGCCCGTTTAAGAGATCAGTTTTTCAGTATTATTTCAGATTAAAGACAAAAAGCAAAAAGCAGGCGAGAAGGGTGCCTGATGTGGATGGTCATACTGCCAATTGTCTAGACCTGCTACTGACCACTGGTCCAGACAGATGTATCGTAACAGTTTCGTCACCACTTGGAACTTCAGATCACTGTCTGGTGAAGTCTGTATCGTCCTTCTCGGTAACGAACAAACACTCCATCACTGAGAGTAAGTCACACTGTCTCCGAGAGTGATAAGTTAGGTAACGTACTCGGAAATTGTGATATATGCCACGGGTGCGAACCCGGGGAAAAACGCTAGTGTCTTAATATTTGCTCTCTTTGGCGTCGCGCGTATGGAAACAGACGCAGTTCTACATTCTAAATCGGTTCGTATTGAGAACTCGTTGGATATGGAGCATTCTTGACGAACTGCCAGCTACCGGAGACGCCGAAAATGAAGTAGCCCAGTTTACGATACTGTTCGCATGGAAATGGAAACTGTATTGCGTGGGGAAAATGAATGTACAAGCCTTGTTATGTTACCTTTCTTGAATACATAAACTGACTGATTTACACAACAGAATAATATTGTGACCATATCAGATAATACTTATAATTTCACTCATACACATTAGTATCAATCTAAACTAAAATTATTATTCAGATGTAACTTTATTCTAAGCTTAATAATACTGATTAAGATGGTTTGTGACTGAGGACATATATAGGTATGTATAGGAAGAAGTGATACGGATATAGCACAGAACATTTTGCGCAGGAAGGAGTCCTAAGCTGTTTCCTATTCCAACCTTCTAAAACATACTCTATCTTGAGAACTCAAATTAAGTAAAAACATGCGTACTTTACCATTCATTTCATGCATACACCCGAATAGAGCTCGACCTTTTTTAGTATTATGACGTCGATAAATATGAGATCTAAATTATATTATTGCCGTCATTACATCGCGATTGGTTTGTACTATACTACTTTGTAGTCTTCGTACAGGGCCTCAAGTCTGCTATTACAATAGTGTCAGAATGGTCTATCATTGACTTCATAATTGTTGATTTTGCCAAGTTTGGTAATCTACTAATATAATGGCGTCATTATGACTTTCCAATGGTCAACCACTGACATTCCACTGAAAGAAATGGCATAGAATGGTAATGATGATGACGAGTGTTTGACGTATGCGGGAATCTGTTAAAATTTTGACTGTTTCTTTGATCAGTGACCCACCATTAGAACGTCATTGTGCAGTCATTGCTTTTAATTTGTTACGAGACAGCTCGATATTGTCATTCTACCACAAGACCATTGAATGATCAATGATCGACCATTATGAATTATCAGATTACGAACTTTTAGCAAAATGACAATCGGATCTTGGAATGAGGAATTTATAAAAATAGTAGACTTGGGTACGTCAGTGCATACATTGATGCGTTGCATGCTATTTTATTAGAAGCCAAGAAAAGTTTGTATATTTTCCGAAAACAATCAAGTGTAGACGAGGCAAGTAGACGGGCTGGTCTGGCTGCACTGCGTGATAACCCAGACTATCGTATTTATTCATGTAGAACTCTATAATTACGCAGGGGTGCCGGCTTTTAGAAAACCTCATGGGCGCTCACGCTCATTTGATGACTCGAAAAAGTGGCGAAGTGTGAGACGAGAAATGAATACTGATCGACCGACAAATAAATAAATTTAATAACTAATAATAACATAGACAACATCACATAAGCAGTACCTTTGTGCTCTTCTTCTACTCCGTGGGTGCTCGAGCCCCCAAGCACCCACGGAGTCGGCGCCCCTGTTAAATCACGTATTACGTAAACTGCATTTGTAGCATCTGTTCTGACGCATTGGTGGGTCAGTATTGAGGCCATGGCTTCCGCAGCTGACGGATTACTTCGGCCTCCACGTGCTACGTTATACCTACAGACTACATTTCCAATGCAAGTCAATTGCAGTTTGTAAAATGCAATTGGCTTGTACTGCGATGTTTGGATTCAACACATGGATATTATGAGCCGAGATTTCGGGATAGGTGTCGTGTTTCAGTTGCTTGTTTCAACTCTACTTATAGTTAAATCACTACTCTTCTTTCTCGTCTTAGACCGCACTGTAGGCACAATCCAATCATGCATTACCTTCAGAATAGAGTGAAGACAATATTGTAATAGTATTACACGTGGTAGATAACCATCGCATGTATGGCAGCCATTAGGAAACACTATAAAATGCAATGCGAACATATAGCTATCAATACATTTCACAAGATATTGATGAAGAAAGTGCTGGCAGTTGTCGCGACGCACCACGTCAATAAAATTGTAGACCAGATCGGGACAGTGAAACTTGGCAGTGGACTGACGTGCCGGTCGCGCCGCCCGCGCCGTGGCGCAGTGGAAGCTGACTCACAATGTATGTGCTGGCGACGTTATCCATCGGTACTAATATTTATTTATATATTAAATGCTTTATGCACACTAAAGTACAGAGAGTGGACTTAAATAAAAAGAGAGAGAGATGACAAATACGAGAATAGATATAAATGATAATAAACTATATATATAATATAATTATATAATACATACTCAAATTAATAAACTACATACCTAACTAATATAGTCAAACAATTAGTCCAAATCGACTATTGGAAAACATTGGCATGATACTGCTGCCAACTTCTTACGAATTAGCTTTTTGCCACCCTGATCTCCTGGGGGAGCGCATTCCACAGAGAAATAGCTTGAATAAAGAATGAATTGTGAAGAAAGTCAGTACGATGAGAGGGACATTGGAGTAGGCGGTTATGAGATGAGCGCAGATTTCTATTGTGGTTGGCGCAAATGTATTGGAAATGAGGGGCTAAATAGCTTTCTTTAGAAGAAACAAGAAATGAAAACAAGGTAGTGAGCGCCCTTTGCTCTTTGCGCTGACGTATGGGCAACCACTTTAGAAGCGACCGATGCTCTGAGACATGATCATATTCACGCAAATTGAATACAAATCGAATGCAGTAATTCAGAAGTATCCTCGCGAACGATACCGCAACTATAAGCGAGCAACACAAGGGATCTAGGTACTATATGATGTAACTGGTTCAACGTTAAGAAAGTGCTAACAGTGACTTTCACATTTCGTATATTGGATGTCAGGGTCGGCGGATTGCATCAGAACACATTTCATCAAGCTTGCCAATTTCCCTGCCGGAGTCTGTGTTCCCTGACAGCTATAACTTAAGGGTCTTTAAGTCAAGAGTAAATATATACTTCTAGGCAAGCGTGCTCCATCGTCGGCCACATCATCGCTTACCATCAGGTGAGATATGAGAGGTATTTGACCACCATCTCACCTGGCGCCTAGCAAGCCTATCAATAATAATAAAAAAAAGTTATCAAAGCAAGTTCCTCCATCCATCACAATATGCTCTCGCTAGTCAGTATTGTCCTCTCCACAAAGTTTAAAGAATTTTAATATTTATATGCTTTTTTAAGGTGGGAAATCATCTAATGACTTCTCTCGCTCTAGGGCGGAGTGGAATTGCATGTCAGACTATTACTGACTATAACCACACCTATGTTACTTCAATTGCCCTTTGAGTTCAAGGACCTCGTAACCTTTTCAGAAGTCGACTCATGGCCCCAGTAGGCTTCGGCCCTGCTAAAAAGTAAACTGGCCTGATTAAGTCAAAGGCCACCGTCATGTGCTCGTGTGTATATATACTTGTATCTAGCTGCATCTAGTTATACTGGAAGTCGAGCCCAACGTTGTTGGGAGAAGGCCGCGCAGATGATGGTGAAGCCGCTACTAGCCACTGTGTGAGACTTCAAGGTTCTACGATTATGGCAGCTTGAGATGCTTATTCCCTCAGGTTGAGTAATTAATCCAAATAGAAAAGATAACGGAGAATCTGATGTTGCCTTTTCAAATATGAATTACTAAAACTACTATGAATTGATTGATTCTGATTCTGAATAATATCAGTAGAAAAGACGAATGTTAGGTTAGGTTAGGTTTGCAATATTTATATTTTGATCTTCAAAGATCTGATAAGAATAAACATCGCATTTTTTTTGCATGTTTACAAAACATTGAGATGTAATCCTCACGTAGTACTACCAACAATTCCTGGAATCTCCAGCGTGCTCACCGATGTACAGATGGGCACCAGCATGTCACATATTTCAGTGTAATGAGCAGTCGTGAGATAAACCTCGCATGTCACGACTAGATGATCTAGACGACATCGAGAGATTGTGTCACAGATGTTCATTAAATAATTTCTTTAATGAACTTCATGTTTCGCATAATATTCCGGTCATTGCCGGTCCTGCTAAAATGTGTGTAATGTGTAAAATTCTTTATGCTCATTAATTTACCGTAGTAGCAAAGTTTATAGATATTAATTATGAAAGTATTTAGTAAATTGTGTGTTATTGGTATTGGATTTTTTCATCCAGGATTGCTGTCTCAGCTCGGAATCCGGATTTCTATCCGGTTTATGGCAATAGATGGCTCTGGATGAAGTGAGAGTGGTAGGACCATCTCTGCTTATTTGAATACTTCGGAAAATACAGTCGTGATATTTTGTTGTCATGTAAATTATAGAAATTCTAGTTTGATGAAATAACAAAATTTATTTTTTCAAGATCTATTTTGAAGCGTTTTTGTTTTCGTGCAAAGCTGATAAAATCCAGTACGTTTGCACCACCCAGCCTCAGCTGGACCATTGTCATACAAACGATACAGTAGGCACACGTAACTCGCCGGGAGTCGAACCGCGATACCACCGGTGTGGATTACAATGACCCTATTTCAGCGCGTGACTCAGTCCGCGCCGGGAATAGCCGAGCTGCGCGGGCGCACGCCGCCGACGTCACACATACGATTATTTTAACTGGACACCCAAAAGATAGTTGCAGAAAGTCCGCTCCAGAAAACTTCTACAAGCTATCCATATGAACGCAGGAAAGCTTATCACCATTAAAGCGCATGCTGTATGATCTACTCTGTTACTTATCTCCTTATATCCTCTTGACAGTCAGTTTAGAAAAACGAGTCATCTATACAAGTGATTGGATCACGGCTCAGCCAGCTATATATCTTAAAGCGGACACTCAAAATTGGATTGTGACGATCGTTCCTTCGAATGACGAACGTCTGGCTATCTATGTATAGTTATTTTATTGATATACCAACCCGCACGAGCCACGCGTACCTGGTGGATTACGGCTCATGAACTCTCCTAGAGCGGAGCCATGAGTCCCAGCTGTAGGAACATTATAAAATTATAAGCCTGATGAAGTGGAATGAAAACGTAGCATTTAACCATTACACTTTGTGATACTTCAAGGATTACTTGTAGGACCTTCTGTCGTTCCTTCCTGTGGGCCACCTGCGTTATGTTATTCGTTGATCATGATCGATATATTGCCGATATTCCGATATGCGATATAATGCGAAGGTCGCTTATTTCTCCGACATGTGACACGTTGTCGTCTTAAACATTCCGACGACGTATGATTTCCTGCAGTGTTACATGTAATCATGTATGACCACTTGCTGTCTGCAAACACTTGTCAGACGTTCAAAACTAGATTGACCTTTGAAGGTGTAACTTAGGGGTTATAAAAGACATCGTGATCTACCGTTAAGAGGGCCCTTCCCCACTCGTGTATCGTCAATGTGAGCATGGTTTAAAAGCTTGTTGCTTCATCCAACGCAATTTAACGCAATGTTTATTATAGAGGCAATGCGAAAACCGAGAGATATTGCCAACCCTGCGGGCATTCATTGTGGCCGAGTGGTAACGGACTCGTAAGTCGGGGCGACTTACGAGTTTTAGGTCGCGGGCTTAAACCCAGCCAGGCGCATTACTTTGTGTAATTTATTTTATCACCACTGCTCTCAAAACGGTGAAGGAAAACATCGTGAGGAAACCGGCATGTCCTAGAACAAAAATTCGAAGACATGTGACATTCACCAATCCGCACTGGGCCCGCGTGGTGGGTTACGGCCCATTCCCTCTCCTATAGAGGAGGCCTGAGTCCCAGCAGTGGGAACATTATAAGGCCGACTATGCTATGCTATGCTGTGGGCATTCGGTAATTCCATCATATATTCGAATATTTCACAAAACTTGTTCCCTGGAATTATGTGTTTTTTTTTATTTTAAAAGTCTTTAGAAAAAAATTACATCATCCAGAATCTTGATTAAATGTAAAAATAATAATAATTTATGAGTAAATTATGAAGGGCCAAAGTTCACACTAAATAGCAGATTTTCGAAGGTCTTTACAAAAAATTATGATTTAGGATTCTTAGAAAGATGTGTAATAACTTCATAATCACGTAAGAGCGGTTGTATGGAAATGTATCTCGGATTGGCTGCTCTTAATGGGGAGATGATGAAATAAAAAAAAGATCTGTTTTACGGAAGCACCAAGAAGTGTTATGAGGTAATAAACTCTAATGTCTATGTATTGGTGACTATATTAGGTACCTACTAGCTTCTGAAGAAGAATCTTCGAATTAATCAAGCTCAAACTATTATTCTCAATAATACAAAACTTTTTACAAAAAAAAACAACTTCACTATAAAAAAAAACACTATAAGGATCATAATAACTTTAATTTCGGAAGTCGGTGTTTCTCTGTATTGTTTGTTCGGGCAATGATAAAAATATGAAGCTGTTTGCAGATTCCAAAGCGTAGATCTCTATGGAGTAGAACATGCAATAAACTCCCTGGACACTATTTCTATGGAGCATAGCCACTAGTCTTGCCAAGGAGTCTTCCAGTTACTGGATTGTGGTAGTCCATGTAAAGTTATGGTATTCAGCTGCAATCGGTAGGCTAAAATCAGATCCTAACAGAGCTGGGAAGAGGCGCTGCAGTTCGATTGATGGAGATTAGGAGGTCTAAGGATCAGCATATTATATCCACGCTTGAGTTGGATTTTGCAGTTGCACACACACTTGCCTGATTTCAAGGAAGTAGATGGATGTGGCAAGAATTAATGAGATGATAAGGATAGATTGGGAAATAATACCCAGTAAGTATTGTAATAACCCAGTTGTTTAGTTACCCGCATGAAGTAGCCAGAACAATGTAAAATTTTCAATTCATATGCACTTTTCTAAGTTTATCTAGGACATTACTGACACCCCGTGCCTCGAAAAGCACATGAAGTTGTTGGTTCCAGTTGTCATGCGTAGAGCTTTGATAGTCGTTACAGGTTGTCAGATGCCAGAAAGTCTGACCATTAGCCTATCCAAGGAGTATCGTGTTGCGCAGTAACTGGATTGTGGAAGTCTAATAGGCAGTTGCTTCGTGTAAAAGACGATTTAGCGGCATCTGCGGGATTCAAAGTAAGATTGTTTCATTCTTATTTCAGTGTGGGTAAGAGACAGAGCTATACAGGTAGTCTAACGTCATCTCTTACCCACACTGGAAATAAAAATGAAACAATCTTACTTTAAACGTCATGGTACAGGTCCTGGTTAGACTAGAAGCCGACGCCAAGCTAGTTGGGAAAAATCTAAGATGATGACGGGTGATAGAGACGAAATGGATGAGAAAGTCGAACGTTGTGGCCGATCGCCAATAACATGTGATAGCGAGAAGTAGGTTAAATTCTAAGATAGTAACGTAGTCGCCACCATAAACTAACAAGAACCTTGTTTTTTTAATAAAAGACAGAGCAGTAAGTTGTCAATAATAGTTTGGCCACGGGTAGTGTGAAAGCGAAGCCCGGGGCCCCGGGATGAAGGCAAAGAAGGAACAGGAGTGGGTTTTTAGTCAGTAAAAGTCTGACACTATCTCTCGCTCCGCCCAAGAGAAATCAAATTCAATTTTTCCAATTTAGACAATTTTATATTTGATGTATTAGATCTATCTCTTTGGTTGTCTGTACAAATGATACAATTGCCAAGGAAGTGTCACCTCCCAAAGGCACTCTTATATTTGTAGCAATATTATGAAGAAGATAAGAGAGGTGTGTATATATAATTATATACACACAGAAACACTTCTATATTGTTAACCATATTGGTTCTATTAATGATCTAGTGACTTTCACTGATTTATTTAAGACTAGCTTCTGCCCGAGAGATAGTTTGCGTGTACTTTAGAATTAAGTCCACAGAGAAGTTAAAAATGTGTCCCTTCAACGAAATAACGAATATTAAAACCACCATCATCATCTTATATACAGTGGGTGAGGCTTACAGGACCACAATATTTAATTTTTAAATCGATAAACTGTGGGCTATAGTGGCTATTAAAAGGGTTTAGGGACTTACAAAAAGTATGGCAAAAGACTTGTCCGGTGATCTATACAATTGAGACAGAAGAATTGCGTTTTATAATATCGTGAACACATTTTAATATTTGCCTTTCGCTATAATTTATTAATTCTATGAGTTACGCACGATATACATATTATCGAGGATTCTGCATTCGCATATGTATTTTCTTGTGTGTATGTACAGCAATAACTTTGTTTTTTATTAATCAAAATAATGTAGGTATTTTTTATTTTATTTTATATCGAATGTCTATAAATTGGCCTCATTTAAATATCGATAATCGGCTCATCGATTTTATCGGCTATCTGAAGTTCTGGTGAAGTATCTTGAAAATAAAATATCAATAATTCTAGCGTATTTCTCAGTAGCTAGGTATATTGGATTTGGTATAAGGTATATTGCAAACAATTTTCCCGAAATGATATGGAAAACCGCACGAATATTTTTATTAAAATATAGATCGTCTATCAATGAATATTGAAACACAAACATTCAAACCTAGTGATTCAAATCAATGAGCGATGATGAGCGATTAGAAATATTGAAAACGTGGTTTATTGTATCCGGTGTTTAGCTGAAGTGGTGGGTGGTGGAAGGAGCTTCACCGCTTCAGTGTTAATAAACATGCATTCAAAACTTTAAAGAATTACTTCAAGGAAACCGGCCTGTCCTAGAATCCCCTGCCCTAGAACCTAGAATAGAATAATATTTACTTTATTAATTTGCAGTACACCGCAGACTACCCCCCTTTTTTCTGTTTTAATTCTTACATTCCACCCTAAGGTTGTCTGGTAGATATCGCTGTCAGCAATAAGACCGCCGCCTTTGTACCTATAGATTTAAGTTTGTGTAAAAGTTTTGTTACTATTTTGGTGTACAATAAAGTTTATTCTATTCTATTCTATGGCTTTTATTTCATTTTTAGGCACATTAAAAAAGAAAATTCTTAACTTCGCATGTTTTCTATATCTCGCCTTGTATCCAATAGCTTTATCCCCTCAACCTTTTGCTCTTACAATTTCATGTATTTTTTTTTGTGTTGAAATGTCTATTTTAAAAAAGGGATTTCGATTTTAACAATCGATTGTCGCATTTGAGTATATTGCTTATTTGTGTAAGACCAATTCTAGGGCATTTAACTTCACACGACCAAATTTATTGAGACGTTAAGTTTCCGTCAGATGATAACTACCGAAACAGAGCACGTTATATATATCTCAAAGTGAATTTTAATATTCCTAATCCAAAGTATTTGGACCACATAAAACGTGACATAGGCAGAACTAAATTAACTTTGTCATTGAGTTTGTGATATTTACAATTTCTTGGCTCCAAACGGTACGTACAGTGACACACTAGCAGTATTAGTAGTTATAACGTTATTATGTAATGAAAATATGCGGTTCGTAATTCTAATGATAGTATCCAAGAGTTAAGTATGGGTTGGCAAGTCTTCACTTAAGAACTTTTTTGTAGGGTTCCGTACCGAACCCTTATAGGATCACTTTGTTGTCTGTCTGTCTGTCAAGACCCTTTATCTCGGGAGCGCGAGGAGGTATTGACTTGAAATTAAAACCAAATATTCAGGTCTGCAGTCCCTTGAAGCCGTAAAAAAATCAAAATTCTGAGTTAACGAAAAAAAAAGATACGGCCGTTACGAGTATTTCGACACTCACTTATCATAGGGTACTTCCCGTTGATCTAGATTTCTGAAATTTGGGATGAAGCAAAGTTTTATAGCACAAGTGTAGGAAAAGTCTGAAAAATGTAAATTTGTAGTTTTAACTGTAACTTTTTTTGCGATTCGGCCGTACTCCGCTAGACTGTTTTGTCTTGATGGTGTGCGCCAAGTCGTAGACAAAACAGTCTTATCGCAGACAAGTCTGCGACGTTGTGGACAAGTTTGTCTAAGCAATATTGTCTCAAGTGTGCGCAGGCCCTTATTGAACCTGGGTTTATATTTCTATGAACCTGGGCATGCATTTGAAAACTGAACCCTTCAGTTTCAGCAGGAGAGTCACCGCAGCCCAGGAATGCAAAAGGCAATTGAGGAAACAAGGGCTTGTTTTAGTCAGTAACATTCTGATATTCTAAGAGTTATTATACAAGATATTTGATGATTACGCATCCTCAAACAAATAACAAATAAATATGATCTAGACAAGTGATAGTCGTTTTCAAAGCATTTCGTATTGCTACGACCTCCAATTGAATTTCTTTAGCTTTTCGGAAGTTTGTGATTCTTTATCTATAATAATAATGAGTTTTCAATATACTTCCTCGAAAACTGACTCTTATCGTTCTATGATTAGGTTCAAAATGCTACGTATATCACCCTCGTGTTTTTTTTTAAAATCACAACAAGGATTTTCTTCTTACCTATTTCGTCACGGTCAACGGTGTTTTTTTTTTTTAAAGCAATGGTGCGGATGGCTATATTTAAGGTTTTAATATTTAATGAAAATTCAAACTTTTAAGTTTATGAACAGAATATCATAAATAAATATAATTAAATTCATAAATAAATAAAATTTACACACCAATTTATTATTTCCAACAAATTAACAATTATCGGTGTTCTAAATTCAAAAACATTTGAACTTCTATTTTTAATATTATATATAGGATGTATAGCGGTTTGATACCTTTGCCTCTCCTTCAGCTTGGAAAAGTTAAGCGCGGGAAAAAAGTTTATTAACTATTAACAGACTAACTTATTCATTTGTGAAAAAGATGTCGAATTCAAGATTTAAAGAGAATTCTTTAGATGCTACGCCGCCAGATATTGTGTTTGAGCCTGAGGTAAATAATACTTGCGATAGCCTGCTGCCATCTCATCATCATCAAAAAAAAATTTGTACAAAATTTACAAAAATGCGTCGAAAATTTCAGAGAACGCATTTTTTCGTAAGTGTATTAAAAACAATGATCATTTCGTTCGCATTGTTTGATACATTTGGAGATTTGTCTGTTCTTATAGAGCAGACGAGAGAGACGAGTCATTACAACTGGGTGAAATTCACCCGAGTCGTTCAGGACCTGTACCATGACGTTTAGGAACGTTGAACGGCTCGGGTGAATTTTGCCCCAGTTGTAATGACAAACTTTCTCCACTTGTGTCAAAATGTACTATTTAGATATTTTCATTTTCCTTAGGCATATCGCTGATAGAATGTGTTTTTCTTTAGACCCTCTTGTGATGGTATTATTATTGTTATAAAGTCATAGTCCCATACTGCCAAGAACCAAATTTCGGATACTTGTCCATCACCAGTTAGGTCCGGCGGTATCAGGTCAGTTCCAGGCTGTACCTAGACCCGTTCAAGTGATGAAGTGGGACTTGCTTGATCCGTTTTTCATAATAGGTACGTGAAAGTTTATACTTATTCTACCATTTCCTTTTAACCTTCAAATTACATTGTCTGCTTTTTATCCTGGTCTTCCTTCAATTCGTTGGCTTTATACTCCTCCGGCATGGACTTGATTAACTGTGTGCAATTAAGTAACTCACTTATGTGAGTTAGGTACCATGAGTTCCGAGTAGGTAAACTGTATGTGTAAAGGAAGTTAAACACTATACAATTATAGTGTTTAACTTCCCAACGAAGTATTAACTGTATAATATTGACTCTGGACAGGGAGCCAAGCAAGGTAACGCACATTATTCACGTCATGATCCAACCGTGGAATTGACCCAAAATACTGATGACACACTCAAAGTTAAAGTTTATATTACTACACAAATATTATACAAAGGTAAAGTTTGTTTTTTTTTGTTTGTAGGAGGTAATCTCTAAAATTACTGGTCCGATTGCTAAAATTTTTTCACCGACAGAAAGCTGCTTTAGTGACATAGGCTATATTTTATGTACGCGGGCGAAGCTGCGTGCAAAAACTAGTGTTACATTTGTAATAATTACATAAATTGCGTATAATTATTTCAGCACAATGAAAATAAACACTTTGGATGAATAAAGACGATTTATTTCGATAAAAAATAATCTTCGTGGAATATATTAAGAACTGAATTTTAAATTCAGACTACTGTGTGTCGGAGTCTTGTCCTGCCTCTATCCAATGCTCAACTGCTTGTCACGTCAAGTGAACTTTTATTATATTTTATTTTAGATTATGTTTATCAATTTCATCATTTACCACTTCCTGTTTTAAATGAAGAATCCAATCATTTTCTCCGGTTTACCGCGAAAATCCTCGAATGACGACTGATCATTTCCTACCTCATGACCTTAACATCTTGCGTCTCGCTCTAACTATCTACCTGTCCTATTCTTTAAGTTATACTTGAGCGTTCGTTAAGTCCGCCAGTGCCTTTCACTCGGCGAGAGAAACCAGTGGCGTCATGAGTACCGACATGAGCTCGGTTTAGTTAAGTTTAACTATAGTTTAGTGACAATGATTTACGGGTTTAGTCATGCTTCACCAAAGTTCTTGTGTTTAGTGTATTTTGTTTTGATTAGTGTTGGTGAGTTGCGCACAAGTTGCTTCAAGTTTACATCTAAATCCTGTTGGGCTGGTTTTAAGTTGATTTCTCTATTTTTAGTCATAATTTAGTTCAGGGAAATAATATTATTTTAAAATCTTTATAACTTTACAATTTTATCTGTTCAATATATCAATATTTTACAGTGTTTTATTAGAAAAAAAGCTTTTGGATTACCAATAAGTAGAATATGTATGTACGTAAATACTTATAACTTTCAATAGATACAACTTAATAAACCATTACAAATCACGGAAACATTAACTACAACTCATTAAGTAACAATGTATTACATGATCTGTCCTGCCAATAAATGCAACGAAACAATTATGAAACAAACTTTCTAAAGTGCATAGATATTGTTGTGACCAATAATAATAAAAACGTGAAATGTCTCAAGGGCATTCTGTCAACGCCTGGCATCGAACTAGTTACCTTTCCGATCACGTGTCGGAGACAGTCGCTTATGGATGTATAGCTGGACACTAGTTTGAATATGTGACAAGAGCCCCTAAATTACCTAGCAGGATTTCGGCGGTGCAATTTTGGGTCTGTTAAAAAAAGTTATCACAATTGAGAGTTAACCCCCTCTTTTTGGTTTTGATTTTTGAAGTTGAGGATTTCTCAAACAGTACTTTAGTCTTAAGGTTTGAGACGTTCTTAATTCAAAATATACAATTTAGAAATCCGTCCATGTGTCCTGAGACTGGCCACTTACATGTTTTTAATTACATGGAATCTCGATAGTTTTGATGCATATTGTAGTAGATAGAGCAGCATCTTTAAACCGCTGAACATGTTTACAAATTAAGTTAGTTTATAGAGTCGACCACAGATAATCCCTGGTTTCCCCTTTTATAAACCGAAAAATAAAAGCTATTAATGAAGTTTAGTGTATAGATAGATCGACGGTACTGTCGTCATAATCGAGCGAAAAATGGATTCCAAATCCACTTCTATTCTCTCTTTCAGAAATATCAAAATGCTTGGTGCTCCGCGCGTACCTATCGCAGCACGGGCTGCACGGCGAGGTGGAGTTCTCACATAAGAACGACACGCTCATTAGCATCCGGACCAACCTCAAGCCCACGCTGCAGTACCCTGACGGCGTGTGGCGCTGGACCATCCACGAGTTCCCCGTCGACTACCGAGACCTCTCCGAGGCACGGTGCTCTGATGCCAACCTCGGCAAAGAGCTCATCGATCTCACTGAAGAACTTGGCTACCTCATCATACCTGGAAAAGACCACGCGGAATTCGAAAGCAAAAACACTCTGACAGGCCCAAACGGCCTTTGGGGAAAGAGCATAGTCTTCGAAACAGCTGAACGAGACAGAGTAATATGTGCGTCAATATTGTCAACAGACAAGACTTATGAAAAGAATGCCATCGCAAAGTTTACTTCCCCAGTAGCAGGAACACTGCATTTCAGATGGCTATCAGCAAGAGAATCCGATGAATCAGACTCCTACATCCAAGCAGACTTATATCATACCAAAGGTGTTTCAGAAAAAGTAGAATTTACTGAACATAAATGGAAGTTATTTGTGACAGACATTTTTGATGCTGACAAGGGGAATTACGAAGACAATTGTAATGTTCTGCAGCTAGTGTTTGATCCCGAGAACAGTGGTGACGGGATGAGTGTGGGAGACTTGGACAGTAGACTGGGGATGATCAAGGTGGCGACGGATGCGAATGTGATGAAAACCAAAACTTTATTCAAGGATGACGTGATCAACGTGCTCAGAAGTGATATGGAGGTGACGAAGCGGAGCTTGTATGTCGTGATATATGATAACCGACACTCTGATAGTTTTTTGGCGTGTGCCAAGTTGAGGCCGATGGCGCCGAAAAGTACAAAGTGAGTATGTTTTTTAATAATCATATTATTTTTGTCAAAATGGATGCTAAATTATCAATATACAAGGCAAATGTAAAAAACGTAGGCGTACAAATATTTAAACGAGTTGCTAGTAACAATATTATAGGAATAATTTGGAAGTTATATTTGGCCACAGTCCAAACAGCGCATAAATTATTATTCTAGTTTAAAATATTCTAAACAAACGTGCTGTGATCGTTTGTAGAACTTTTTGGATACCTACTCTTTTTATTGCTTCATTGTGACCATCTGCTACTTTTAAAACTTTAGTATCTATTCTTGCTTATGCAATAATGCAACCATCTTTTTCTACGTTATTGGCGAATTGGCATCATTTGTATTTGCGTAACGTAAACTGAAGTTCTGGAAGTTATGAACGTCGAGATCAGTAGTACTGCAGCTATTCGTATATTCAATAACAACATGTGATAGATCAAGGATATTATTGCATTCCTTCCTCAGCATGTCCATTGTAGCAGATTCCGAAGATGACGACGACTTATTGTCGGTGAACATTTGTCAATTGACGAACTAAATTGTTTAGAAAACTGGAGGAAAACAGTGCCTCTTATATTTCATTTAGTACATGGTAAAAAAATTCAGAGCCTGTATATACTATAGCACCTTATTCGCCGAGATTCCGATCCAGACTTCTGGTCACCATAGGAGCGGGCTTGCGGACAGCGAGCAATGGGTAGCTCGCCGTCCGACCGTCTAGTAACCGTCCGGGCTGAGCCCAAGTTGTCCACGGCGCGTACGCTCGCGCGTTCCACGCGCGTTACAAGGAGATGTCAGCAAACCGTAGGGGCTTAGCAGGGTCGAAGCATATTGGGGCCAAGGGTCTGATTCTGAGGAAGACTGGGCCGTGGTACGAAAGGCAACGAAGGGACAGGAGTGGGTTTTTAGTCAGTAAAAGTCACGATCTCCCGCTGTGCCCAAGAGCGAGGGATGTCATAAGATGATTTTCCTACCGAAAAAGAAACCCTCAAACCTTCTCATCACAAAACTCATTAAATGTCAAGCTATTTTGAATCTACTGCTTATGGATCTATGATGTTCACATAATACCTACCATATTGTCTCTTCACCACCCTAGGTTGACTGGTAGAGAATGCCTAAGGCGCCTTAAGTCCGCCTTTGTGCTTTGTGTTGCATGAAGTTTAAATAAATAAATAATATTTTGAGCGTTTTCTCTCGTGAACTTATGCGGTATCATGCGACATTTGAGAAATTAGAGTATTTAATACAAACCAGACCACGTGTTTATTTCTTGATGTTTACCTTACACATTGAATTTTTTATCCACCATCTGCTTCCAAATTCCAGAGCCTTAATAAACATGGACGGCATCCGCGGCTCCATCGACTTCATGCAGCGCTCGCCCTTCGATCCCACCTGGACCAACTTCCAGCTGGGCGCGGCCGACGGTGACTACGAGTCCAACCTGCGCTTCGTGAGCTCCGTGCTGCAGTACAGCGTCAAGGAACTGCCTCCTAAGCTTATTGCGGATGATGTGGAGTCACTGTGTAATACCACCGGAGGGATCTACAACCCTACGGGGCTGGATTTGAATAAACTGCCTCCACCAGGTAAGATTTTAACTTGAAAAGCAAACGCCTGATACTTCCGGGTCTCTCTTTTTAATTCTTACAAAAAAAAAACTTAGTCAAATGTGCAAGTATACCTGTATAGTGTATAGCAACTGGGATAAAAACAGAAGGGTTCCTAATATATTAGGATATACAATAGTAAATCGTGCTATTTATTATTAATAACAATATCTCTCTGGTTTTATTTTATACATTCGTTCATGTGTATATTTACAATGACTGTTCAAATCTATAAAAGTGTGCGTCTAAAAATAATGCCCTATTTTAGTTAACAGAAATAGAAACTGGCTAAAGTTACCAGGAAGAATCGCTACAACAGGTCGCTCTTGAATTTATTTACGAAGTGTTTACCCATATTTCAAACTAGACGATTGATACCTATTCTGCCTTCTCCACATGTGCATCTGATTTTATTGTCTCGCTTTCTACTTCTGAGTGCAGTACGTGGTAAATATATTGCTAGGTTGAAGTTGAGCCTAATTACTAAAAAAATCATAGTATCACTAGTAAATACTTGAGTAAAGTGAAATTTGTTGAAGTCAGGCCATGGGTGAACTGTCATGGAAGTTTTTCAGCATAATCTGGTAGATAGCGCCGAAGCGTGACGTCACTTGGTGCTGAGCCAACAGGCAATGATTGGAATAGCCAATAGAGGTGTTTTCTCACTTACTCAGGTGTATGGCGACTTAAAGTATTGTCGCTGCGAACGATATTTGTTTTCAAAATAACTGACTATACGAATAATTTTGAATGACAAATAATATAATTTTAGAGCCATGTTTTAAGCGGGAATGACCTGACATAAATAAAATGATTTTAAGTTTGTGTTTAAACCATATAACACTTTCTGTCCTGCATCGCTCTCGTGAGATTGTGAAATGCGCACATTATGACACAATATTTTCTTATGCAAAATGGTCATACGGTCTTCTCTTCAAGCAGCTCTAAATATTAGATACTAGCAAGTGTTGCGGCGAAAAAATTTAATTAAAAGAATTTACTATGGCAGCTTGGCGGTATGAGACGTGAGGGGGCGCCGGCTTTGAGAGAACCTCATGGGTGCCCATCACGGATATCGGTGCTCA
Source organism: Mythimna vitellina (assembly GCA_949316375.1). NCBI lineage: Eukaryota > Metazoa > Arthropoda > Insecta > Lepidoptera > Noctuidae > Mythimna > Mythimna vitellina. The sequence goes on from OX438705.1 coordinate 512,369, forward strand.
TGCTCATTTGATGACTCGAAATAGTGGCGAAGTGTGAGAACAGAAATGCACACTGGTCGAGATTTTGATAACAGTAACTAGCATCCGTTGCCCGCATCGTTAATAATAATAAATTGAGACAACATCACATACTTTGTCCTGGTCCCAAACTAAGGTTTTCCCTTGTACTATGAAAATCAGGAACAACGAAGGTACCACAAACACCCAGACCCGACACAAATATCTGTTTCATCAACAAACATTTGTGTTGGTGCGGGAATCGAACCCCCGACCCATGCGTCTCAACCGGCGCTCTAAACCACTGCGCTAAACGGGTCGTCGAGTAATGAAAAAACGCCCATCCCTAAAAGGCGATTACTGATCTGTTTCTTGATGTCTATTCCAAGGGGTGCTCGGCACACGCTGTTTATTTCTCATGGGTGCTCGAGCCTCCGAGCACCCACGGAGTCAGCGCCCCTGAAACGTAGTAAAAATATTGACAAATTTTTATTGAATGTTATTAGACGTTGTGTCAACAAGAAATTGTGCAAATTTGACGTCATAGAACGTTGCTGTTCTGAACGTGTTAAGTATGTCAGGTCACCGAGAAGAAATATGGAATATTTGAAGATGAAAACTATGAATGAAAAGCTCCTTGCTTTTGGCCGTACGAATATTAATATGGATCGTATGCCCCAATATTTAGGGCATACTGAAAGTTTCTGGCTCCTGATAAATAAGACTAAATAAAAGACACGATAAATTTATTGTTTTTCAAAGTACAATCCCTCGCAATTAATACATTTTTGCATTCGCTGAAAACACTGTACATTGTTTTGATGCTTTGTTTGCTGCTTTGGAAAGAAGACTTTCTTTGGAGATCTTTTCAATGGCTTTATGAAACGCATTCACAGCTGATTCAGGGTTCGTAAAACGTGTGCCTCTAAATTTGTCTTTATTTTTGGTAACAAATAGAACTCGCAGGGTGCAAGCTCCGGGCTGTAAGACAGACGCGTCATTAGTTCCACATCTGAAGCCTTCAAAAATAGGCTTCTGTTACCTTAGCGGAATGTGAGGATGCGTTATCGTGGTGGAGTACATTGTTTCGAGGACGATTTCGGGAACTTTTTCTAAGACTCTGGGCAAGCAAGTGATGACGTACGAATCTGCAGTCACTGTCCTTTGTTCTCCAAGCGATACTATGGTGTAATGTCCTGATTTGCTGAAAAAAGAAACAATTTTTTTTTACCAAAATCTGGTTTGTCTTTCGGGTTCAAAGCAGTACACCCAGGTTTCGTCACCTGTCACGATATTATACACATCCAATGACTGTCCTCCATTAAACTTTTTATCATTTTAAGGCACAACTGGACGCGCAGTCGTTTCTAGTCCTCCGTTAAGTAATGTGGTATCCATCGAGTGCAAAGCTTCTGAACCTTTAGATGCACATGTAAAATGTTCTGCACTTGCCTCATTCCAATGCCTAACAAAGGACGAATTCGCTAGCAAGTAATTTTTTACAAAGCTGCGACATGGTGCTTCATCACCAAATGCCAATTGAAGTCTCTGGTAACTCTCTTGTTGACTTAAACCTCAATGAAAATCATAAAAAATCATTAAACGAAAATGTACGCGAGTTAACTTCATTTTGATAGCGACACACAATCTTCGAAAGGACTCCACAATGAAAAAACAACTGACATCTTCGCAAATTAAAAAGTAACATGTTCAGAAATAGTTCCTTTTTCGAATTCTATAATTGGTTTTTTTATTGTAAGTGGCCAGATCCAGAAACTTTCAGTATGCCCCACGTATAGGTACTTTGACTAAACCAGAATTCGCGAAGTACGAGAGAAGCATTCATTTGCGAAAAACATATTTTTTTACTATAATGTAAAATATATAACCAGCTGACCTTGCGGGCCTTGCGAGTTCATTTTTGTAAATAACTAGCTTCTGCCAGCGGCTATACTTGCGTGAAACTAGGTGTCTCCATACTTTATATTATTACTTACTATATATACATACTTCATATTTGGAAAATCATTTCCTTTTCTTATTCTTTGCATACACCATCAAAAGAACTTCTGTACAAAATTTCAGCGTTCTAGATCAAAAGAAGATGAGGTTCTGGGCTGGGCGTTGACGAGTCAGTGAGTGAGTTAGGACTTTGCCTAATATACTGAAGATGGTGTAGGACCTACTTACTGTTTGCAGCTTTTACAGAAGTTTGGCCCAGACATAAAGACAAACTGGCTCACTTTCAGCTTACACTTCACCTCCCTATTTCCAGGCATGGGCACCCAAGACCAATACCCAGTAGGAGACTTGCTGGGCAAGCACAAGGACCGCACGGAGTATCTGAACCACAAGTATCTCCTGCCAGGCCTGGCAAATGAGCTGAGCGGTGCCTATTGGGACGTCTACCTACCCCTGCAGGGGGTGAACAGCGTGGTCCATAGGGCGCTGGTGCTCGAGAGGTAATGTCTTCTGTAGTAATTAGTAAACGACTGAACTCACACTTTTGAATTCCTTTTCACTTACACCTGCGTAATCAGTCAGAGTTGGGACAAATAAATCTGCAACATGAAATGGGTAAAAGCAAAGGCTTTAGGTTATTTCAACTCTTGAAGTAGTCTAGAGTAGTTTTCTAGCTCGAATGAAGGCAATAGGACCCTATTAGGGTACTGGGGTCAAGTTGCTTCTACTAGCAATAATCAAGACGTGAGTCAGGCCTAAAACTGGAAACAACTGAAGTGTTTTATTTGCGTTGGTAGTTACAAATAATAATAATTACGATTTATACAAAGACTATTTGCGTTGCAAACGAGGTCATTTATAATCATCATGTCATAAAAAAAATTGGCAGGGTTGACACGGTTAGGTAAACGCCGCATGTCTTTCGTTCTAGACCATCTGTCAGTTTGTATTTTTAGAACTATAATTTTAACTTAACAATAGGTATAACGTTTATATTCACATAATTAGGGTCACGCCATATTAAGATCAATACGTCCCGCATTTCAGTCCGCACCTGTTGATTACTTCTTACATGTTCTTGCCATGTCTACGTTCCAGGCGGCATCCCAAGCGCGACCTCTGCGGCACGATCCTGCAGTACGAGAGCGACACCGAGTACCAGACACCCATGTTTTCCGCGCAGGTGGTGTTCCGCTACCCGCTGGTAGGCCGGGTGGTGTTCAGACAGCCGCAGGACAAGCCTTGGGAGGATACCACCATCATTGTTGAGAGCTTGGTTAGTAGTACCAGACGCCGATGATAGCGGCGCAAGTGGTGTTCCTTTTATCTGCTGGTGAAGCGGGTGGTGTTGAGACAGCTGCAGGACATGCTCTGGGAGGACACCACCGTCATTGTTGAGAGCATGTTGAATCAGACGACTGTGAGGATTGGCGATAGGATAGAAATTAATCGAATGAATGCTGCTGCAAGAATGCCCGTTTATTGGGATAACGTACAATTATATATGCAATTACAGTAGTCTTAAAAGTACTTAGGTATACTACCATTACACGACAATATTCTAGGTGTAGGTGGTGTTCCACTACCCGCTACTGGTGGTGATGGTAGTAAAGTGGGTGCTGTTCAGACAGGTGCTAGACCTTGCGTGAAGCCTTGGGAGGTCACCAACATTATGCGTTGATGAGAAATATTGAGTAGTACTCAAAGATATAAGAAAGATTTATATGGTAGTACTGTACCAGATGCTGATGGCGGTGCAGATGGTGTTTCGTTATCCGCAGGTGGTAGTGGTGGTGTTTCGCTATTCCATGGTGGTGGCCACCATTACCAAGCGGTGGAGCGGGTTGCATTCAGTCAGCCACAGTATAAGCCCATGGAGAATATCACCATTATTGTTGTAAGCATGACAAATTGATTCTGTAGGTACACCTGTACCTACAGAAGGAGCACCTGCTCCTATTGAGAATCAATCTGCCTTTTCCCAACTATCTTGTAGACAGCTAGCGGTCTTACCAGATGCAGATAAATACCAGTATTGAGCCATCTCGCTCCATGTGACCGTCTATCCCACCTCCGCAATCCAGTTACTGCGTAAAATGATACCCCTGGGTAAGTTTACGTAATAGTCTAGTAATAATTATTTTCTATTCGGTCAGGTTAACAGACAGAAGCAGTTTACACCTTGAATAGCATTTAGTGATCAGCTTTCACTAATTTAACACAGTGGTTACTTCATTACCCGACGCGGCTGGCGCTGTGGTTGTGATTGGCTCTGCGTATAATTGAGTTGTGGTTGCCTATAATTGAGTGTGCATTATAGGTCTAGGTTACGTGTACCAATTTAATTTCTAAGTTTTTTTTTTGTTTTGTAACACTCGTTGGTGATCCTTAAATAAATAAATAAATAAACGTGTGTAATAATATTTGTACATATGTCTTACAGAAGGCAGTTCCGGAGTTAGGTGCAGTGAGATTTATGTACGTACGATGTTCTCGTTGATTGTCGGTTGTGAAGTGCTAGTGTGAGTTTGTGAGCATGTTTTGTGAAGTGCTAGTGTGAGTTTGTGAGCATGTTTTGTGAAGTGTTAGAGCGAGTTTGTGAGCATGTTTTGTGAATTGCTAGTGTGAGTTTGTGAGTATGTTTTGTGAAGTGTTAGTGCGAGTTTGTGAGCATGTTTTGTGAATTGCTAGTGTGAGTTTGTGAGTATGTTTTGTGAAGTGTTAGAGCGAGTTTGTGAGCATGTTTTGTGAATTGCTAGTGTGAGTTTGTGAGTATGTTTTGTGAAGTGTTAGTGCGAGTTTGTGAGCATGTTTTGTGAATTGATAGTGTGAGTTTGTGAGTATGTTTTGTGAAGTGTTAGAGCGAGTTTGTGAGCATGTTTTGTGAATTGCTAGTGTGAGTTTGTGAGTATGTTTTGTGAAGTGTTAGAGCGAGTTTGTGAGCATGTTTTGTGAATTGCTAGTGTGAGTTTGTGAGTATGTTTTGTGAAGTGTTAGTGCGAGTTTGTGAGCATGTTTTGTGAATTGCTAGTGTGAGTTTGTGAGTATGTTTTGTGAAGTGTTAGAGCGAGTTTGTGAGCATGTTTTGTGAATTGCTAGTGTGAGTTTGTGAGTATGTTTTGTGAAGTGTTAGTGCGAGTTTGTGAGCATGTTTTGTAAAGTGCTAGTGTGAGTTTGTGAGCATGTTTTGTGAAGTGCTAGTGTGAGTTTGTGAGCATGTTTTATGAAGTGCTAGTGTGAGTTTGTGAGCATGTTTTGTGAAGTGCTAGTGTGAGTTTGTGAGCATGTTTTGTGAAGTGCTAGTGTGAGTTTGTGAGTATGTTTTGTGAAGTGTTAGTGCGAGTTTGTGAGCATGTTTTGTGAATTGCTAGTGTGAGTTTGTGAGTATGTTTTGTGAAGTGTTAGAGCGAGTTTGTGAGCATGTTTTGTGAATTGCTAGTGTGAGTTTGTGAGTATGTTTTGTGAAGTGTTAGTGCGAGTTTGTGAGCATGTTTTGTAAAGTGCTAGTGTGAGTTTGTGAGCATGTTTTGTGAAGTGCTAGTGTGAGTTTGTGAGCATGTTTTATGAAGTGCTAGTGTGAGTTTGTGAGCATGTTTTGTGAAGTGCTAGTGTGAGTTTGTGAGCATGTTTTGTGAAGTGCTAGTGTGAGTTTGTGAGCATGTTTTATGAAGTGCTAGTGTGAGTTTGTGAGCATGTTTTGTGAAGTGCTAGTGTGAGTTCCTTTGACTTGCTGTTTTTGTTACCATCGTTGTTTGATCTGCATGTTGTAGCATGTTGTTGTTGCATGGAACGTATTACTAGCTTCTGCCAGCAGCTTCGCCCAAGTGAATGTAGGTTTGTCCATACAAACTTTTGACTTCCGTTTCATTCCTTTAGGGGGTGCATTTTGGAAAATCCTTTATTCTTTGTATACATTTCATGATAAAATCCACTACTGTGTGCGTTCCGAGTGACACGCCACATTTGTTAGTTTTACAGAACTTACGTTACTATGTACTCGTAGTGTTTGCTAAAGTATTTTTTGTATGTGTGTTGCTTCTGTTTTGTCATTTTAGATTACATTTAGGAACCCTTCATTTTCACCGAGCTTTGCCAGCGAATTTGCCACATCATATAGTCCAGTGCCTGGAGCGTTAAAATCATCAAATCTTAGGACTTTTTTTACTGTGAATGAAATTTAAAAAGAAAATATGATATGATATGTGTCCCTAATAATATGTAGAAAACGTTTGCCTATTAAAAAATATATAATAAAAATAAAAAAAATTAGGATCACAATAATTCAAGTACCTCAAGACCCACTCCAATTGAAAAATTATTTCGATGTTAGATAGCTCTTTTATCGAGGAAGGCGATAAGCTATGTAACATTACGCTATGACTACTAGGAGTGGAGTAGTAACCAAGGACGCGGGTGAGACTGCGGGAGTGATGTATGTTAGGCTGTAGAATGTATTTGTGTAACACTCATTAAACTTTAGCTTTTATAACTCTCATCTCACACTCATTAAACTTTAGATTAAATAAATAAATAAATAAATAAATAAATAATATACGATACGCTGTCTTATTTACAAAGATGTCTAACGGCCTGTTCACGAATTCGGTCTTAGCGGCGGGTGGCGCGGCGAGCGGGGCGGCATTGGTAAACGGGCTCGCGGCGTTATGAGCGGCGTCTCGTGGCGGGCTTCAAACATTTTCATACTTTTGTTCTTACCGCTCGCCGCCCCGCGCTTAGCTACCGCTCACAGTGTTCAGTCATGAACGGGCCCTAATGGTTCCCTTCTGACCAGGTGCACGCTGACGGCGCCAACGTGAACAACAGCCGCGACCACCGCTGGGCCATCCACGAGCACGCTCCGGGCGCCGACTACTACAACTGGACGGCGCGCTGCCTGAGCGCGGGGAAGGTGTTCACTCCGCACGCGCTCGACATCGACACCAGGCATCCCGAGTCTTACTGCAGGCCAGGGCTCGAGGGACTCTGTAGACTTGGAGACTTTACCACCAGGTTCATATTATCTCTCTTTTGTCGGCGTTGATATACTCATGGATATCCTCTGCTCTGGTGTGGGTGGAAGGGTCTGTCAGACTCTTACTAATTAAGACCACTCCGGTGTTCCCTCGCACACTAGTGTTAGGGGCTGCGGGTGCAGTGGAACTTCCGCTGCATGTTAATATTATGTCCATCGGTATTCGGTATTCGGTCCATCGGAAAAAATGGATAAAGGCCCTAATATTGCACGAAATAATGTAATTTATGATAATAATAATTAATACGCTTTCGATAATTATTTTGCTAACCTTTCCTTCTTTCAGGCACGGCACCCTGCAGGTGGCCGGCAAGAAGGTAGACTCAGCGCGTCTGACGCGGCGCCTGTTCACCGACACGGTCGTAGGGCTGGCGGGGAAGCACTCCATCATGAGGAAGTCGCTCGTCATCTACGATGACCACGGGCCCGTGGCCAGGGGGGAGCGGATGGCCTGTTCCATGTGAGTTTATTGTGCTAGCTCTTCTGAATATATTTCATAATAAGGCTGAAATGTATGTTTTCTAGTAGGAAAACTTGTTCTGATATTCAAATTGAGTGCCTTTGGTACTATGTTTAGTATATCTAATTTATTTTTTATTTATATTTTACGGCACTCCAACGAATAGTTCGCAAAAACATTAACAAAAGAATAATTTTAACAATAAACAATTATCGCAGCGAATTTTTCACTTATAGGTGTGCACAGCACTTACAGAATTTAGTAAACTAATTTTATTTGTATTTTGAGTGAATTGTTCATTCACATTTAATAAATACTCGTAATAACAAGGCACAAAACGAAAACAAAGACAATAGAATCAAAACAATAAAGAATTATTATAAATCAATCAACTAAATAAATTATGTCAGAATGAATTAAATTACATTACATTAGAATCCATTGTTTAATTGATGTCAGATTTAATTAAATTATATTGGAATACATTAAAATACATTAAATTACATTAAATGACAATAAATTACACTAAATTAAATAGGTGAGTAATATAATGTAATGTCATTGATCTACGAGCTGGTGCAAAAGATGCTTCCAAAACTGAGGCAAGGTGTTGGAGAAGATGGATGGAGTGACTTTCATTATACGGTCTCATCATGCGGTTCAGTGGCGTCAATCGTCCGAGATTTGTTCGAGCTGCGTACGGCAAAAACAAATCCAATTTACGGTCCAGCCTGGGTTGATAATTTCGGGGGACTGATAAGTTTATGTCATCCAGAAGTTTAGGTACATTTTGATCCATGTACCTAAATTTCTTGACAATTTTGTATAACAAAATTTGGTCCATAGCTTTGATAATCTGAAGTGGCTCAACCTTTCAGGATAAGTAGCTGTATTAGGACAGCTGCCTGTCCTGTACCGCAGATACCTGGTAAAAGCTCTTTGGATCTAATCTTAAACTCTATTGGTAAAAGTTTAAAAGGATGCAACTCAACAAACATTTTCACTGTTTTTTATACAACCGCTCTTACGCGATTATGACGTAATTACACATTTTTCATTAGATATTTTGGAAACACAGTATCTTGTGGACATTCTCTAGGCTTCTATTGAAATTAATTTATAAATTTGTGTAAAACCAATCCACCTCTGAAAATTTGCAATTTTGCATGAAATTTGACACTTTATAATTTGCTGAAAAATTAAAAATTTCAAAAAAGTATGACAATAATAAACATAGAAGTCTTGCAAATTTAATCAAGATTCTAAATGACAATTTTTTTTTAAATTTTTAAGTGGCTATATAAACACATATTTCCTAGAACAAGTTTTGTAAAATATTTGAGTAAATTACGGAATTACCGAATGCTAACAGAGTTTTCAGGCGTTATCTCTCTTTTTTCACGTTGCCTCTCTTTTTTCGCGTTGCCTTTTCGTCAAACATCGCGTTGGATTGTGTTAGATGAAGTAACAAGCTTTTAAACCATGCTCGACGTTGACAACAGGAGAGTGAAAAAGGAGCCTCTTAAGTGACGAAATCTAAAAATAAAGTGCCCTCATCCAAACCATAGTGTGCTAACTTTTTCTATTGCTAACTAGTCTATTTCCGTGTGGGACTACAGTAGCACAGCGTCGTTATTGCTCTGAACATAACTGTAGGCACGCTACCACTTACTAAGAGTACATTTTTGTTGGATAACATATACAAATTCAGTGTAAGCTCTTGCTTCAATTTTTCTCCAAGGACCACGCATCACAATTTTTTTCCCTCTCTTTTCTGATGCAATTTGTTCACTCATTGACATTCATCATCTATTGTGTTCAAATGTATTGTTATCATGTTTGTTACCCACTTTAATCCGTTTTATGATATTTGGTCACATTGTCAAGTGTTGTGGACAAGCCTTCTGAGTCTCCTGAAAGTTTTGCTTCTCATCAAGTTTGACGCCAGTTTATTAGGATTCCACTAGCCCGAGTCGTTGACGGCGCGTACTATTCCACGCGCGCCTTATGGAGATGTCAGCGAACCCTAGGGCCCCAGCAGGGTCGCAGTCTACTCGGGCCAAGGGTCTGATTCTGACAGGGCCTACCAGGGCTAACTTTCATACCAGGGCCAAGTCTTGGCCCTGGTATAAAAGGTACCGAAGGAACAGGAGTGGGTTCGCAACACCCTCTCGTTCTGCCCAAGAGCGCGGGATGTCATTGGATTATTTTCCTAACGAAAAAAAATCACAATTGAACCACAATATTTTTGTTTTCGTCTATGTTGTCAGCGTGAACGGTCTCCATCGTCGTAAAGCGGTGGTGCGCGACTGGTTCGGTAACGGCGAGGAGGCGCCGCTGAAGGGGCGCATCGAGCTGACGCAGCAGTCCGAGTATGACGTCACCAACGTCGTGGTCACCCTGGAGGGGCTGCTCGACGTCAACAACTACAAGATTCATGTCGTGAGTTCTGACACACAGTTCTGACACACTATTAATGTTCTATCGTGTTAATGGGAATAATTTAATTTTTAAAAATGTCATCAGCCCATAGTTTAATCTTACCAGCACCCCTAGCCGAGTTACAACCATTTCGTTTAGATTCTCTTTTCGTTTATCGCCTTGAGTCGGCCACGCTTCCTATTCCTTTGTTCTGAATAAAGGAATCGGAGGCGTGGCCTACTCGAGGCGATCGACGAAAAGTGAATAGAAACGAAACAGTTGTAACTTGGCTAGGGGGGGGGGGGGGCTGGATCATCATTTAGCGATTTTATTTATTTATTTATAAAGAAAGCTCACAGGCTAATAACAATTTTAATTTTATATATGAAAATTGCTAATAACAGGCTTCCACATGTGTGTAGCTAGATACAGATTCGTTGACATCTTTTGGGTTTATGACGATAAAGTTAAAATTTCAGCAGGTACCAAATATTAAGAATTGAATCGAATCAACTTTTGTTGTTTTTGGAACTATTAATTTGACATAAAACGTAAAGTACTGAAAAAAAAACTAGTAATACAAGGGTCAATTTAATTTGAATACCTTGACTCCTAAACTAGAAAACTCCTGTTAGGAGACTTCTAGGAAATTCCAGGTATAAAACTAAGTTGTGAGAGACGTGATTGATTATGATTATGTTAAACCCACTAATTTTGAATGGATAAGTTCAAAAAACTGAATTCGTCTTTGATCGTCTCTTAAGCTAGAACTACATTAGACCGACGCACACGTGTACCTCACCTGATCTGTACGTAGAACGACGTCGCGTGGCGTGGATCTAGTGTAGCTCTACAAGTCTAGTTGCCGTATAAAATGTATGGAGACCGACGCGCCCAGGTCGGCGTCTGTGGCACACGTGTTCGCAGTTCTAGCTTTAGTCTTATTCAATTATCGTGGGGGCTTGACCATGACGGGTTTAAAATGTCAAGCGTGCGAGCGAAAAGGGGGGATGGAGCTATACGACCTTTATTAATTTAAACTTCATGTCCAGTGGTGGTACATAGGCGGACTTAATGCCACAAAGCATTCTCTACCAGTTAACCATTGGGTTAAAAAGACAACACTGTGGTAGGTGTGCACAATAAATAAATAACAGATAGTTTTGAAATAGAATGTAGTATCATTAAATTAAGTGGCTTATAATAATAAAATACGTATATAAGCTAATATAATAAACTAATAAATACTATGATACATAAGAAATCATTCTAATTAAGAGAACTTAAAATATAACAATTATGACGAAGACCGAACTAAGATTGAGAGAACTTCAAGTAGTAGTTCCGAATTTTACGCTTGAAGGACAATTTACTTTCAGCTTTTTTGATGTCAAGGGGAAGCACAGTCCAGAGTTTTATGGTAGAGTCCCTTCGTCACATTGCAGGTGCCCGTAGAGAAAGACTTGGAGTTCCCTTGTGAGAAGACCACGCTGTACGACACCTTCAACCCGTTCCATGTCAACAAGAGCTCAAGTCCTCCTCCTACTAAAGGTACAGTTTGATTGTCATCTGTAATCGTCATTGTAGTAGACTGTACTTCTTTAAATAGATATAATAATATAATATTCCACAACTATCACACAAGCTAAGCAGAGCTTGTGCTATGAGTACTAGGCCACTTACTGATAAACATACTTAGATATTTCTAAATACATACATTATATCCAGACACAGAACAAATTATCGCGCTCATCAAACAAACATTTATCCTGTGTGGGAATCGAACCCACGACCTCTGGCATAGCAGTCAGGGTCACTAACCACTAGACCAACATGCCAGTCAAGATGATCAACTCATACGTGATTGATGTGTGATGCATAGGGATGTGTACCGTATCGTATTGTTTAAAGGGTCATCACGATCCTGGACCGCAGAGGGCAATTGAAAGAACACGGGCGGGTTCTAAAGCCTGTCACTTCCGCTTGTTCCATTCGCAGAGCAGGAGAAGTTCTTTGATGATGTCCTACTTTCCAAAAAAGCCTTTTGCGTCTGGTTATTCTCATTGTGGTAAATATAAGTATTGCAAAAGAACATTCTGTTTAATAATAAAATCTTACCTTACTTAACGTTTTAGCGCTTGCGTGTTGGTAATGAAAAGGCGAATAGCGATCTGTGACATTTATTGTAAAACGCTGTAAACACAGGTACAGTACCAGGGTCAGAAGAATTGTAAATAAAAGGGAACATTGCTGAATTTAAAAGAAACACTCAGTAACAGTATTCGATAGTGACGGCAGCACGTGGCTGGCTTCAAGGAGCGCGCAGTCCTTTCAGCTGGAGACACGTAGTTCAGTGTAGGCGTGGGAAAGGTGTGGCGTCCTTGCGGTTGGAAAATTTGCGTCTGTAGCACTGAAATGTTCCGAAACAGTGATATGTATCATTTGGAACATCGGCTCAAGAGATACAAACACATACTGACTGTTATGAATCGTAATCTGTTACATTGCGTCATATACACTATAAGTTTTATTTAATTGAATTTTGATATGAGAATAATTTAAAGCAAATATTTTTAGTTCAGGTCATTAATTATACTTACACTATTTACGTTTTGTTTTGAATTTAAAAAACACTGCTGGTCACTTTCAAGTAAAGAGTGTTTCAGTATTCCAATTGTTCCAAATGATGCATTTAAAACATTACTGATGTTCCAATCTTTTGGAACACTAAAATGTTTCGGAACAGTGAAGAGTTGCACACGCCTAGCTCAGTGTGCGCTCCTCTATGTTATATGTACGAACGTAAGTATACATCGCTACAACGTGCTCTCTTTCCCCTCCAGGAACAGCAGACCAGTACGAGCTGGGCGACCTGGGCTCCAAGTACGGGCTGGTGGAGTCTCGCTCGCTGAACACGTTCTACAACGAGACGCAAGTGTCGCTGTTCGGGCCATACAGCATCCTGGGACGATCCGTCGTGCTGCACCGGAAGGTACGTGGACTAACGTCTTATAGAAGTAAGGCCGGTTGGAGTCTTGCTCTCTGACCTACGAGTACGAAGAACCTTAAATCAACCTGTCAGTTTGTTCAACCATACCTTGTAATTACAAGAAACTATTTGCCAGTGAAACTCAAATCGAAATTAATTTTAATAAAAAAAAATATTTCAGACAAAACAGTCCATAAAAGTTGTTAGTAACAAGAAATTAACTTATAACTAATGTTAGTAATATTCCAGAACTATACATTTTAGAGACACTATCTACCCCTGCATAGTAGGCTCACCGGTCTCGCAACACATGGAGTTCAGTGAACCTACTGAGCAGAACAGTGTCGGTTCTCTCGCCAATCATCCTCAAGATGCTGTTCGGGCTCCCCCGTACTCGTCGCACCACTGACGCTACTTTTTTGCGCATAATTGCATAAAAGTCATAAAATGAAATGGAAGACCAAGAGAAGTTGATAATGCGTTTCAGAAGAATACTGCTTGCTGTAGACATCAAACTACAAAACTAAAGCAACGAAACGCCAACTACAACTGAGGGCTTATAACATAGCTTAATCAGCCTTTTAATGTTTCCACTGTTGGGACTCAAGCCTCTTCTCGAGGAAAGGGGATGGGCCGTAATCCACCACGCGGGCCCAGTGCGGGTTGGTGAATGTCACATGTCTTCGAATTTTTAGTTCTAGGACATGCTGGTTTCCTCACGATGTTTTCCTTCACCGTTTTGAGAACAGTGGTGATGTAATCAATTACACAAGTAATGTGCCTGGCTGGGTTTGAACCCGCGGCTTACAATTCATAAGTCGGGACCGTTACCACTCGGCCACCACTGCTTTGCTATTGTAGGCTTAGCCAAGTTGATAATCTACAATCGTTAATGTTATTAGAAAACCTCAAATGTATGGGATTGATGTCATCTCAACGTTCAGTCACGTGGATAGAACAAAAAAATCGGAGGCGTTGTCGACTATAGAAAGAGATTTGAAAAGAAAAGGTCGTAACTTGACTAGACCTGCTGGTAGATATATATCTAGTTTGTATGGAAAAACCTATATCCAAGCGGGCGAAGCCGCAGGCAGAAGCTAGTAAATAAATAAAAGAATAGGGATTAGGTTGGCCTCAGTTACAGTTCGATGAATATCTGTTAATCTACTTTGCTTCCCTCTCCAGAAGAACCGCCGCTGGGCGTGTTCGTCCATCGAGCGCGGCTACAGTCCCTCCGAGGCTCGCGAGCTGCGCGCCATCGCATCGTTCCACCACCCTGGAGGCTTCGCGCGCGGGTACATCCGCTTCACGCAGCTCATCCACAACGACGGCAGCGCCAGCGACACCGTCATCGAGGTCAAGCTGAGGCATCCCGGAGTCAGGGACACTAACCGGGTGAGTCACACCAGCGACACATACCTATAAAGAGCTTTCTCATTCTCCGGAAGTCCTTTTTTTTTAAGTGGGAAATCATCACATGACTTCTCACGCTCTAGAGCGTGGCGAAAGGGCGTGTCAGACTTTTCCTTACTAAAACCTTCTTTACCTTACGTTCCAGGACCCCGAGTCTTTTCATAAGCGAACCCATGGCCTCAGTAGGGCTCAACCCTCCTGGGTCCTTACGATTTTGCTGACATCTCCTTGAAGTGCACGTCCTTACCACCCATGACTGTTTTTATCAAATATTTCACTTTGAGAAAAATGATTCAATAATCATTAATGAAAACCAGAGTCTGACCATCAGTCTATCCAAAGAGTATTGTGTTATCCAGTAACTGAGTTATGGCGGCAGTCACTCCTTGTAAAACACTAGTATGAAGACATTCAATGAGCACTACAGGGGGGGGTGGGGGTCTTTGCTTTGTTTATTTTTTGGTGACATGGATTGGGGGGGGGGGGGCTAGATGATAATTACGTCAGCAGTGTATATATTTTTTTTGTTTTTTAAGAAAACGATGTCGATCGAAACGCAAGAAAGTGTGGAGACACACATTAAGCAGCATACATCTAGTATCATTAAAGACTTGGTGTCATGGCTTAGTGTGTCATGGACTGAGTACTGTTAATATGAATTAATAATGTCACAATTTTAAATTAACATTGTTTTTTCTTTTATTTCAAGTATTCCTTTTTTCTAGACTTAAAACTATTAATAACCAAACTAACACATTGACAAATGTACGTACCGACGATGTTTTTGTAAGCATGGGAGGGGGTTCGGTAGACAAATCATCTAATGGCATCCCTCGCTCTTGGGTGAAGCGGAAGATAATGTCAGACTTTTAATGATTAAAAACCCACTCCTGTTGCTTCGTTGCCTTTCGTACCAGGGCCGAGTCTTTCTTTCAGAAGTAGACCCGTAGCCTCAGTAGGCTTCGACCCTGCTGGGCCCCTACAGTTGTCGACAGGGGAGGGTGGGGGTTAATATTTGCAAAAAATCTAATACTTGAATGGCTGCGTCAAGTTAGAGTGGAAGTCGACTCCAAGCTGGTTGGTGAAGGGCTCGGGTGATGGAGTGAAAAGTAAGGTTTAATGAATTGATGTTTTGATGGCAGACGATGAACCACAACTGGGCGATCTTCGTGAACCCGGTGGGCGTGGACGCGGCCGTGCAGGTGATCAACACGAGGTGCGTGGCGGGAGGGTACCGCTGGAACCCTTACTTCACGCAGCTGGCTGATCCGCTCAATGTAAGTTGTGTGCGGTGCTGAAGGTTGCGGGAATCTGATGGATACGAGCCGCACAGAACCGTTCATTGTGGCGACATTTGGGGGAGGCCTATGTCCAGCAGTGGACGTTTATCGGCTGAAATGATGATGAAGTTGTACGCTAAATTGCACGCAGTGGTTGAGTTGCTGCGCTGTGTGTTGTGTGCGCAGGTTCGATTCCCGTGTGGAATTAATATTGTTGTTTCGGGTTTTGGTAAAGGAGTAAATCCAATAGTGTTGAGTAAAGTTTAAAAATAAATAATACTGATTATGGCTCTAGTTGTTGCAATATGTGTTGTTTATTTAGTTCAAGTTTTAGTAAGTGTAGACTGGTGCAGCCTACTCAGGCGTCAGTCCGGGGGGGAGTCGCTGTCGATGATAAAGTCGCGGGGCGGCGGGGCCTGTAGTCAGGGAGCGCGCGGCGGGGGGCGCCAGGCGCTCGCCGTGACTATAAGCTGAGGCGTCGGCACAAGCGAACATTTCCTTCGCGAGGCGCCTCCAAGTATACAACAAGTTTCCAAGACTGCATACTGAATAAACGCACAAATTCAGTATTGTCCCCCACTACATCTGTCTGTCTTCAAATTTATGATAAACTCCAAAACTACAAAACAAATTGTCATGTGTTAGGTAGAGTAATTTATGATTACAATACATGCATATTATAGTAAAGTAAAACCAAGAATTTCAGAGTTTTAGAACATCCATGCGAAACTAGGATGAGTGGCTTTATATCATAATTCTTCTACTTGTATTGGTATTTCTAACCTAACTTAAAAAAAATTCAATCGAATCAATCAAACCATTCAGGCTTCTGAATGGTTTGACTGATTCGATTGAATTTTAAACGACTTGACGAATTCAGATGATTTTTTTCTGTTTATATTTATGTGGATCCCTATAAGATTTGAAAACACAATTGGATAGTGGCGCTGCAATCAGGTTCCTAATTCTTTTTCTAACGAAAAACCAGCTTTCGTGCAGAGCAACATATGTCGGGAGCGCTAGTATTATTATATGCCTAACTGATTTTTTTGTTTTCTGTTCCAGCACGACCTGTACAGCCAAGAGTGTGGTCCTGACAACCCTCTGAGGTGTGACGTCGGAGACCTCACCGCGCGACTGGGCACCATCAGTAAGTAACACTAGACTGTTTCCTTATACAGATAGCGGCACGAATCTTGAGCGCTCGGCGAAAGAGCGGGGATCGCTTTTCACATCAGCGAGCCAATCATTATACAAGGATTGCACTCCCCGCCCCCGCGTCTCTTTTCATACCACTAAAGAGACCCGATATTCCACTTCTGCGTGCTTCTGCGCAAATAGAACTGTACAAGTCAGCGCTCAAGATCCGTGCCGGTATCTATACTTCACTTCCAGCTCGTATGGCTACTAATAACATTGATGTGGATTGGGTTTCACACCTCTATTGACTTAAGCAAATTCTGTTAACTGTTGTATTTCCTAACATACATTATACATTGATCGTGATACAAAGAACAGTCAAGTGCGACTCGGGCTCGTGCAATGAGGGTTCCGTATAGAATTACCTATGTTAATCGTTCGTATCCATAATAATAAGTCTCAAATATTTTCTACAAAGAGTTTTCAGATTTTTCATTGACTTGTGCTTCAAGACCTTGCTTCTTGCCAAATTTCAGGTTTTTAGGTCAATGGGAAGTGTAGGTAGTCAAAATTTGTACCATAACCATGTCCCTGTTGCGGAGGTGGATGCAGCTTCATGTTAGCGCTTCTCCTCGTATTGTTTTTGACTGTGTGTATTAATTATTCTGTTTGTTTAATTTGGTATGTTAATGTGTATTATTTCATTTATATCTATGACATTTTGTATTTAATTCTAATTGTATGTAACATTGTGTATGTAATTTTAATGTCTATTTTTGTAATGTTTTATTTGGCTTGATTTTAATTTTGTGAACTTATGGACAATGTCTGAAATGAATGAATAATAAAATAACACAACAGAGCATATATAGGGCCTTATCTTTAGATTCTGTTGACTTTCGTTTTTGAGGAAAACGGTGTTAACACACGGACACAACAGTGATCCTATAAGGATTCTGGATGTTCCAACTGAAGCACGGAGTTTTATAAATAAAACATTCCGTTGTCGACACGGTTTTTTTTTTTAATTTGATATAAACTAGTGCTTGACTGCGATCCCCCCAGCCTGGTGGTATGGTCTGGTTGGCGCAGTTGTTGCCGATCGGCTGCTGCGCTGCGTGTCGCGGGTTCGATTACCGCACGGAACTAATATTTGTATGGCCTATAGATAGTTGGCTTGTGTGTGTCAGTTAACATGTTTAGGGGAATATTCTAGTTTGGATGTAGAAGTAAATAATGGTACATAGTCTGATCACGAGTGTATGTGTTTATGGAGTTTCTTGCCGGTTCATCTCCATAGGAAACGACCAATTTGGAACCGTGCACTAGCTTCTGACGTTTTATAAGTGCCCATGCAAATAAAAATAATTTGAATTTTGAGTTTGTGTTCATTATATCACAAATGTTATACTTGCAACTAAATCGTATGCAGAGAACCGAGTATGGCCGCTTCGGGGGTTTTTTTTTTATTGGGTGGGAAAATCATCTTATGACAAATCCCAATCTTGACTCTTGGGCGGAGCAGGAGATTGTGTCAGACTTTTACTGACTGAAAACCCACCCTTGTTCCTTCGTTGCCTTCGTCCCAGGGCCCCGGGTTTCGCTTTCACACTACCCGTGGCCCCAGTAGGCTTCGACCCTGCTGGGCCCCTACGATTTGCCGCGTCAGGTGCGCACTGCCAGCCTGGCCCCGCTCCCCGCGCTACCACATAATATTCTTTCATACCTGTATAGATATATCATATCATATGGGTTTATGTATATCAACATACAATGTTATTACACATGTTTGTTAACGCAAATATGACAAAAAAAATCCAGAACCAGATCTTGTAACTAGCTAATGTGAATTAACTACTAGTCTTCCAGAACGTAACCACCATTACTTCCCCCCCAGACTTAGGCAGCAACCGGCAGATGTTCATGGACAGCAACTTCCCGCTGGAGGGTACGGTGAGCGCGCTTGGGCGGTCCATCGTGATCTTCGGGCCCGAGAGGAGCTCGGAGCGGTTCGCGTGCGCCAACATCGAGCCCGACAAGGACATCATCAAGTACGTCAACATCATGAAGCCGCCCAGGTTTGTGCTGTAAGTATCTGCCGTCATCGGCATTTTCTTTTTAAATGAAAAAAATAAATAAATAAAGTAAGGCTGGTGGAAGAAATTAAATTACATAGCACCAGGATAGTCGCCGACCATCACGTACCTCGTCATACAGATCATCAATTGATCACGTTGATGTCAATTTTTTTTTTTATTGATATAAACGAGTGCTTGACTGCGACCCCACCTGATGGTAAGCAGAGATGCAATCATTGATGGTCAGGCGCACTAGTTTATTAAGAGCCTATTCACTCTAGGCTTGAAGACACCTAAATTATAGTTGGACGGGAAGACCGCAGCAGGCAAATTGTTCCAGTCCCTCGATGTACGCGGTATAAACGACGAAGCGAAATGCTTAGTCCGGACCGTTGAAGTTTCAACAACGTAAGGGTGGATACTCGCTGTTTGTCGGGTTGTCCGATGGTAGTCTAAATTCTCCAAACCACGAATACACAGAGCTGTGACAAGATGCTTCATCACCAAATGCCAATTAAAGTCTCTGGTAAGTTTCTTTTTGACTTGAGCCACAACGAAAATCATAAAAAATCATCGAACGAAAATGTTCACAAGTTAACTTCATTTTGATAGCGACACACAATCTTCGAAAGGACGCCACAATGAAAAAACAACTGACATCTTTGGAGGTAGGCGGAACAGAGAGTAAAGTCCCGCAAACCTCCGTTGAAAAGGGAGGATCCTCCGACCAGACGGGTGTTATGTCTGGTGGGCTGCAACTGCCCGATAGATGATTTCGGGCTGTTCTATATGTTCTAATCGCGCGGAGAACTTTGATTGCGCGATTCAGGATTTTCTTATGTGACGCGATAGATGTCGCTACATCACTCCCCTCCGGAGATCGGAGATCGATGGTTCTTGATGCTTCTTGATGCGTGCCAGGCCAGTGGTAGGTTGGTTCCAGTGAGTCGGAACCGAATGCCGCATAGTTCTCGGTAAGTCGGAACTGTCTGCGGTGATGCCCCAGTGAGTCGGGGTGGTGCTGTCCCAGTGAGTCGGGATGATGCTGCAGGCTCTAGTGAGTCGGAGTAATGCTGCTGGCTCCGGTGAGTCGGAGCGGTGCTGTGCGACGTAGTGGCTTGACTGCTTGCGTCGACCAGGAGAGGTTCTTCGTGGCTCTTCATGTGACTGGCCGAAGGTGCAGTGTGCTTCGCCAAGGTCGCTGATGAGGCTGAGGGTGATGACCAGGTATGACCATGTAGGCATGCTGGTGGTCAGGATACCCTTTATAGCCGTGGGTGCTGGCTGTATGGCTCGCTGCTCGAAAGCTTGAGGAAGTGATGATGACGTCACGAGGTAGTAGCTGCACGAAGGCTGCGCTGACGTTCTTTGTCGAGGGTCACCAGTTTGGAGGTATGTGGAACAGAGAGTAAAGTCCCGCAAACCTCCGTTGAAAAGGGAGGATCCTCCGACCAGACGGGATGTTATGTCTGGTGGGCTGCAACTGCCCGATAGATGATTTCGGGCTGTTCTATATGTTCTAATCGCGTGGAGAACTTTGATTGCGCGATTCAGGATTTTCTTATGTGACGCGATAGATGTCGCTACATCTTTTGAAATAGTTCCATTTTCGAATTCTATAATTGTTTTTTCATTTTTTTATTGTAAGTGGCCAGATCCAGAAACTTTCAGTAGCCCCACGTATGATCTGTTCAATGTAGTAGCAAGTGCACTATACACGCACTTGCTACTTCAATGAACAAGTAAACTATACAATCTACAAAGACTTCAAGGACGTCGATTAGATAATATTCAAATTAAACCAATTAATTTTTATTAAAAACTCTGTTAATGATTCGTTTACGTCGTGTCCAGCGGCATGTTCCTGGAAGACATGCGTCGCGTGATGGGCGTGCCCGAGTGGATGATGTCCGTGGACGCGCGACGCACGCGCGCGCTGCACGGCGGCACGTGCATCCAGCTGCTGCTGCACTTCACGGGGCCGCACGCCAACCGGCTCGAGCTCGACTTTACCAAGTATGTACCGGAGTGGATGATGTCAGTGGACGCGCGACGCACGCGCGCGCTGCACGGCGGCACGTGCATCCAGCTGCTGCTGCACTTCACGGGGCCGCACGCCAACCGGCTCGAGCTCGACTTTACCAAGTATGTACCGGAGTGGATGATGTCAGTGGACGCGCGACGCACGCGCGCGCTGCACGGCGGCACGTGCATCCAGCTGCTGCTGCACTTCACGGGGCCGCACGCCAACCGGCTCGAGCTCGACTTTACCAAGTATGTACCGGAGTGGATGATGTCAGTGGACGCGCGACGCACGCGCGCGCTGCACGGCGGCACGTGCATCCAGCTGCTGCTGCACTTCACGGGGCCGCACGCCAACCGGCTCGAGCTCGACTTTACCAAGTATGTACCGGAGTGGATGATGTCAGTGGACGCGCGACGCACGCGCGCGCTGCACGGCGGCACGTGCATCCAGCTGCTGCTGCACTTCACGGGGCCGCACGCCAACCGGCTCGAGCTCGACTTTACCAAGTATGTACCGGAGTGGATGATGTCAGTGGACGCGCGACGCACGCGCGCGCTGCACGGCGGCACGTGCATCCAGCTGCTGCTGCACTTCACGGGGCCGCACGCCAACCGGCTCGAGCTCGACTTTACCAAGTATGTACCGGAGTGGATGATGTCAGTGGACGCGCGACGCACGCGCGCGCTGCACGGCGGCACGTGCATCCAGCTGCTGCTGCACTTCACGGGGCCGCACGCCAACCGGCTCGAGCTCGACTTTACCAAGTATGTACCGGAGTGGATGATGTCAGTGGACGCGCGACGCACGCGCGCGCTGCACGGCGGCACGTGCATCCAGCTGCTGCTGCACTTCACGGGGCCGCACGCCAACCGGCTCGAGCTCGACTTTACCAAGTATGTACCGGAGTGGATGATGTCAGTGGACGCGCGACGCACGCGCGCGCTGCACGGCGGCACGTGCATCCAGCTGCTGCTGCACTTCACGGGGCCGCACGCCAACCGGCTCGAGCTCGACTTTACCAAGTATGTACCGGAGTGGATGATGTCAGTGGACGCGCGACGCACGCGCGCGCTGCACGGCGGCACGTGCATCCAGCTGCTGCTGCACTTCACGGGGCCGCACGCCAACCGGCTCGAGCTCGACTTTACCAAGTATGTACCGGAGTGGATGATGTCAGTGGACGCGCGACGCACGCGCGCGCTGCACGGCGGCACGTGCATCCAGCTGCTGCTGCACTTCACGGGGCCGCACGCCAACCGGCTCGAGCTCGACTTTACCAAGTATGTACCGGAGTGGATGATGTCAGTGGACGCGCGACGCACGCGCGCGCTGCACGGCGGCACGTGCATCCAGCTGCTGCTGCACTTCACGGGGCCGCACGCCAACCGGCTCGAGCTCGACTTTACCAAGTATGTACCGGAGTGGATGATGTCAGTGGACGCGCGACGCACGCGCGCGCTGCACGGCGGCACGTGCATCCAGCTGCTGCTGCACTTCACGGGGCCGCACGCCAACCGGCTCGAGCTCGACTTTACCAAGTATGTACCGGAGTGGATGATGTCAGTGGACGCGCGACGCACGCGCGCGCTGCACGGCGGCACGTGCATCCAGCTGCTGCTGCACTTCACGGGGCCGCACGCCAACCGGCTCGAGCTCGACTTTACCAAGTATGTACCGGAGTGGATGATGTCAGTGGACGCGCGACGCACGCGCGCGCTGCACGGCGGCACGTGCATCCAGCTGCTGCTGCACTTCACGGGGCCGCACGCCAACCGGCTCGAGCTCGACTTTACCAAGTATGTACCGGAGTGGATGATGTCAGTGGACGCGCGACGCACGCGCGCGCTGCACGGCGGCACGTGCATCCAGCTGCTGCTGCACTTCACGGGGCCGCACGCCAACCGGCTCGAGCTCGACTTTACCAAGTATGTACCGGAGTGGATGATGTCAGTGGACGCGCGACGCACGCGCGCGCTGCACGGCGGCACGTGCATCCAGCTGCTGCTGCACTTCACGGGGCCGCACGCCAACCGGCTCGAGCTCGACTTTACCAAGTATGTACCGGAGTGGATGATGTCAGTGGACGCGCGACGCACGCGCGCGCTGCACGGCGGCACGTGCATCCAGCTGCTGCTGCACTTCACGGGGCCGCACGCCAACCGGCTCGAGCTCGACTTTACCAAGTATGTACCGGAGTGGATGATGTCAGTGGACGCGCGACGCACGCGCGCGCTGCACGGCGGCACGTGCATCCAGCTGCTGCTGCACTTCACGGGGCCGCACGCCAACCGGCTCGAGCTCGACTTTACCAAGTATGTACCGGAGTGGATGATGTCAGTGGACGCGCGACGCACGCGCGCGCTGCACGGCGGCACGTGCATCCAGCTGCTGCTGCACTTCACGGGGCCGCACGCCAACCGGCTCGAGCTCGACTTTACCAAGTATGTACCGGAGTGGATGATGTCAGTGGACGCGCGACGCACGCGCGCGCTGCACGGCGGCACGTGCATCCAGCTGCTGCTGCACTTCACGGGGCCGCACGCCAACCGGCTCGAGCTCGACTTTACCAAGTATGTACCGGAGTGGATGATGTCAGTGGACGCGCGACGCACGCGCGCGCTGCACGGCGGCACGTGCATCCAGCTGCTGCTGCACTTCACGGGGCCGCACGCCAACCGGCTCGAGCTCGACTTTACCAAGTATGTACCGGAGTGGATGATGTCAGTGGACGCGCGACGCACGCGCGCGCTGCACGGCGGCACGTGCATCCAGCTGCTGCTGCACTTCACGGGGCCGCACGCCAACCGGCTCGAGCTCGACTTTACCAAGTATGTACCGGAGTGGATGATGTCAGTGGACGCGCGACGCACGCGCGCGCTGCACGGCGGCACGTGCATCCAGCTGCTGCTGCACTTCACGGGGCCGCACGCCAACCGGCTCGAGCTCGACTTTACCAAGTATGTACCGGAGTGGATGATGTCAGTGGACGCGCGACGCACGCGCGCGCTGCACGGCGGCACGTGCATCCAGCTGCTGCTGCACTTCACGGGGCCGCACGCCAACCGGCTCGAGCTCGACTTTACCAAGTATGTACCGGAGTGGATGATGTCAGTGGACGCGCGACGCACGCGCGCGCTGCACGGCGGCACGTGCATCCAGCTGCTGCTGCACTTCACGGGGCCGCACGCCAACCGGCTCGAGCTCGACTTTACCAAGTATGTACCGGAGTGGATGATGTCAGTGGACGCGCGACGCACGCGCGCGCTGCACGGCGGCACGTGCATCCAGCTGCTGCTGCACTTCACGGGGCCGCACGCCAACCGGCTCGAGCTCGACTTTACCAAGTATGTACCGGAGTGGATGATGTCAGTGGACGCGCGACGCACGCGCGCGCTGCACGGCGGCACGTGCATCCAGCTGCTGCTGCACTTCACGGGGCCGCACGCCAACCGGCTCGAGCTCGACTTTACCAAGTATGTACCGGAGTGGATGATGTCAGTGGACGCGCGACGCACGCGCGCGCTGCACGGCGGCACGTGCATCCAGCTGCTGCTGCACTTCACGGGGCCGCACGCCAACCGGCTCGAGCTCGACTTTACCAAGTATGTACCGGAGTGGATGATGTCAGTGGACGCGCGACGCACGCGCGCGCTGCACGGCGGCACGTGCATCCAGCTGCTGCTGCACTTCACGGGGCCGCACGCCAACCGGCTCGAGCTCGACTTTACCAAGTATGTACCGGAGTGGATGATGTCAGTGGACGCGCGACGCACGCGCGCGCTGCACGGCGGCACGTGCATCCAGCTGCTGCTGCACTTCACGGGGCCGCACGCCAACCGGCTCGAGCTCGACTTTACCAAGTATGTACCGGAGTGGATGATGTCAGTGGACGCGCGACGCACGCGCGCGCTGCACGGCGGCACGTGCATCCAGCTGCTGCTGCACTTCACGGGGCCGCACGCCAACCGGCTCGAGCTCGACTTTACCAAGTATGTACCGGAGTGGATGATGTCAGTGGACGCGCGACGCACGCGCGCGCTGCACGGCGGCACGTGCATCCAGCTGCTGCTGCACTTCACGGGGCCGCACGCCAACCGGCTCGAGCTCGACTTTACCAAGTATGTACCGGAGTGGATGATGTCAGTGGACGCGCGACGCACGCGCGCGCTGCACGGCGGCACGTGCATCCAGCTGCTGCTGCACTTCACGGGGCCGCACGCCAACCGGCTCGAGCTCGACTTTACCAAGTATGTACCGGAGTGGATGATGTCAGTGGACGCGCGACGCACGCGCGCGCTGCACGGCGGCACGTGCATCCAGCTGCTGCTGCACTTCACGGGGCCGCACGCCAACCGGCTCGAGCTCGACTTTACCAAGTATGTACCGGAGTGGATGATGTCAGTGGACGCGCGACGCACGCGCGCGCTGCACGGCGGCACGTGCATCCAGCTGCTGCTGCACTTCACGGGGCCGCACGCCAACCGGCTCGAGCTCGACTTTACCAAGTATGTACCGGAGTGGATGATGTCAGTGGACGCGCGACGCACGCGCGCGCTGCACGGCGGCACGTGCATCCAGCTGCTGCTGCACTTCACGGGGCCGCACGCCAACCGGCTCGAGCTCGACTTTACCAAGTATGTACCGGAGTGGATGATGTCAGTGGACGCGCGACGCACGCGCGCGCTGCACGGCGGCACGTGCATCCAGCTGCTGCTGCACTTCACGGGGCCGCACGCCAACCGGCTCGAGCTCGACTTTACCAAGTATGTACCGGAGTGGATGATGTCAGTGGACGCGCGACGCACGCGCGCGCTGCACGGCGGCACGTGCATCCAGCTGCTGCTGCACTTCACGGGGCCGCACGCCAACCGGCTCGAGCTCGACTTTACCAAGTATGTACCGGAGTGGATGATGTCAGTGGACGCGCGACGCACGCGCGCGCTGCACGGCGGCACGTGCATCCAGCTGCTGCTGCACTTCACGGGGCCGCACGCCAACCGGCTCGAGCTCGACTTTACCAAGTATGTACCGGAGTGGATGATGTCAGTGGACGCGCGACGCACGCGCGCGCTGCACGGCGGCACGTGCATCCAGCTGCTGCTGCACTTCACGGGGCCGCACGCCAACCGGCTCGAGCTCGACTTTACCAAGTATGTACCGGAGTGGATGATGTCAGTGGACGCGCGACGCACGCGCGCGCTGCACGGCGGCACGTGCATCCAGCTGCTGCTGCACTTCACGGGGCCGCACGCCAACCGGCTCGAGCTCGACTTTACCAAGTATGTACCGGAGTGGATGATGTCAGTGGACGCGCGACGCACGCGCGCGCTGCACGGCGGCACGTGCATCCAGCTGCTGCTGCACTTCACGGGGCCGCACGCCAACCGGCTCGAGCTCGACTTTACCAAGTATGTACCGGAGTGGATGATGTCAGTGGACGCGCGACGCACGCGCGCGCTGCACGGCGGCACGTGCATCCAGCTGCTGCTGCACTTCACGGGGCCGCACGCCAACCGGCTCGAGCTCGACTTTACCAAGTATGTACCGGAGTGGATGATGTCAGTGGACGCGCGACGCACGCGCGCGCTGCACGGCGGCACGTGCATCCAGCTGCTGCTGCACTTCACGGGGCCGCACGCCAACCGGCTCGAGCTCGACTTTACCAAGTATGTACCGGAGTGGATGATGTCAGTGGACGCGCGACGCACGCGCGCGCTGCACGGCGGCACGTGCATCCAGCTGCTGCTGCACTTCACGGGGCCGCACGCCAACCGGCTCGAGCTCGACTTTACCAAGTATGTACCGGAGTGGATGATGTCAGTGGACGCGCGACGCACGCGCGCGCTGCACGGCGGCACGTGCATCCAGCTGCTGCTGCACTTCACGGGGCCGCACGCCAACCGGCTCGAGCTCGACTTTACCAAGTATGTACCGGAGTGGATGATGTCAGTGGACGCGCGACGCACGCGCGCGCTGCACGGCGGCACGTGCATCCAGCTGCTGCTGCACTTCACGGGGCCGCACGCCAACCGGCTCGAGCTCGACTTTACCAAGTATGTACCGGAGTGGATGATGTCAGTGGACGCGCGACGCACGCGCGCGCTGCACGGCGGCACGTGCATCCAGCTGCTGCTGCACTTCACGGGGCCGCACGCCAACCGGCTCGAGCTCGACTTTACCAAGTATGTACCGGAGTGGATGATGTCAGTGGACGCGCGACGCACGCGCGCGCTGCACGGCGGCACGTGCATCCAGCTGCTGCTGCACTTCACGGGGCCGCACGCCAACCGGCTCGAGCTCGACTTTACCAAGTATGTACCGGAGTGGATGATGTCAGTGGACGCGCGACGCACGCGCGCGCTGCACGGCGGCACGTGCATCCAGCTGCTGCTGCACTTCACGGGGCCGCACGCCAACCGGCTCGAGCTCGACTTTACCAAGTATGTACCGGAGTGGATGATGTCAGTGGACGCGCGACGCACGCGCGCGCTGCACGGCGGCACGTGCATCCAGCTGCTGCTGCACTTCACGGGGCCGCACGCCAACCGGCTCGAGCTCGACTTTACCAAGTATGTACCGGAGTGGATGATGTCAGTGGACGCGCGACGCACGCGCGCGCTGCACGGCGGCACGTGCATCCAGCTGCTGCTGCACTTCACGGGGCCGCACGCCAACCGGCTCGAGCTCGACTTTACCAAGTATGTACCGGAGTGGATGATGTCAGTGGACGCGCGACGCACGCGCGCGCTGCACGGCGGCACGTGCATCCAGCTGCTGCTGCACTTCACGGGGCCGCACGCCAACCGGCTCGAGCTCGACTTTACCAAGTATGTACCGGAGTGGATGATGTCAGTGGACGCGCGACGCACGCGCGCGCTGCACGGCGGCACGTGCATCCAGCTGCTGCTGCACTTCACGGGGCCGCACGCCAACCGGCTCGAGCTCGACTTTACCAAGTATGTACCGGAGTGGATGATGTCAGTGGACGCGCGACGCACGCGCGCGCTGCACGGCGGCACGTGCATCCAGCTGCTGCTGCACTTCACGGGGCCGCACGCCAACCGGCTCGAGCTCGACTTTACCAAGTATGTACCGGAGTGGATGATGTCAGTGGACGCGCGACGCACGCGCGCGCTGCACGGCGGCACGTGCATCCAGCTGCTGCTGCACTTCACGGGGCCGCACGCCAACCGGCTCGAGCTCGACTTTACCAAGTATGTACCGGAGTGGATGATGTCAGTGGACGCGCGACGCACGCGCGCGCTGCACGGCGGCACGTGCATCCAGCTGCTGCTGCACTTCACGGGGCCGCACGCCAACCGACTCGAGCTCGACTTTACCAAGTATGTGCCTTTGTTTTGTCATTCAATTCTCATCTCATGGATGCCCACCGCCACCATAGGCGTGGGTTTGTGGACGGCGAGCAATGGGTAGGGTAGCTCGCCGTCCAGTAACCATCCGGACCGAGCCCAAGTCACCAAAGACGCGTGTTCCATGCGCGCCTCAAGGAGATGTCAGCAAAACTGTAGGGTCAAAGCCTACTTGGGGCCATGGGTTCGCTTCTGAAAGAAAACCCCGAGGTCCTAGAACGCAAGGCAAAGAAGGAACATAGGACTGGATTTTAGTCAGAAAAAGTCTGACACGCCCTCCAGTCATTGGATGATTTCCCACCTAAAAGAAAATGGATGTTCCCCTACCTGGGGAGCTTGTTTTTTCTTTTCAGTAATTTTAGCGCATGTCTGGCAGTTTCAATATTTTCTGCGGCCTACACAAATGTCCTTTCTTTGTTGAGCTTCTCAGTAGTCCTGAGTTGAGCTACACGAATACTGACAAATGCTGGCACTGACTGGACAGGTCCACTCAATTCTATTTCATTCTCAAAAAATAAATATAAGAGAGATTAAGGCATGATTATGTCTAATAACATAATTTTATTATTATTTATTTATATTATATTTATTATTAATAATTAAGTTAACAACTTTCAATGTTTCTTTTATTTGTCGATTTTCACCCGGATGGCCATTTTTGCTCCTCTGAGTAACCCCTACAACAATGACAACACTCGAGGATTTTGGCGACTGAGTCGAAAAGAGTAAACGAAGTTTCCTTAAGAAAGATTCGAGAGGGCTGAAGTGTCGATCCTCAAATATTTCAATTTTATTGTTTACTTCTTGACGTAATCAAGGTGGACTGATGACCTGGTGAAGGTTGCGGGAATTAGATGGAAGCGAGACGCACAGGACCGGTCGCTGTGACGACATTTGGGTAGACCTATGTCCACCTGTGGACGTCTTTCGGCTGCAATGATAATGATGATGTATGATGCAGCTGGACTGGATACAGCCAAGACTGTTTTACAAAGCAACCAAAGAGTATTGGTGACAATTATACTTTGTTTCAGATTGTTGGCGTCAGGTCGTCTGGACTCGCCCAGCATCTTCATCCCGGGGTACGTGAACTCCAAGAGAAAACGGACCACATCCTACCGACCGTGTGGATCCACAGACCCCAATGAAAGGAAAAGTAAGTGGACATTCTGATTTTCAGATTAATCAATCTCTATCACATTAATATTATAAAGACGAAGGTTTGTACGTGTGTGTGTATGTTTGTTACTTTGTAGCGACATTTACGTTACCAGATCTTCTTGCTCCCCTGGTTTCAATATTTGCGGTCGGGTCTCTTCACTTTCCTGCGCCAAGTGGCTCTATCTTGTGTTGTCAATTTTGGCAACTTGGCTTTCTTGAAGTCCCTCTCTATTTTTGAGCACCAGGTCAATGGCAGGCGGCCTCTACCTCTTTATTGTTCTGTCGGGCGATTTGAACCAGGTGGTCCTCACTACGTCTATGGACGTGTCCATACCAACGAAAGCGATTTTCAGTCATCTTATCGGAGATCGGTGCAACTTTCAAGCTGCCTATATC
This sequence comes from Mythimna vitellina, assembly GCA_949316375.1. Lineage (NCBI taxonomy): Eukaryota > Metazoa > Arthropoda > Insecta > Lepidoptera > Noctuidae > Mythimna > Mythimna vitellina. Next base: position 542,094 of record OX438705.1, read on the forward strand.
TATTATTTATAAGCCTAGTCACAACCGATTTATTATAATAACATAATATTCCACAACTATCACACAACGCTGTCTAGTCCCAAGCTAAGTAGAGCTGGTGTTATGAATACTAGACAACTGATAAACATACTTAAATATTTCTAAATACATACATATATAGATAAATTACAACCAGACACGGAACAAATGACTGTGCTCATCACACAAAACATTTGTCCTGGGTGGGAATCGAACCCACGACCTCTAGCATAGCAGTCAGGGCCACTGACCACTAGACCAACAGGCCAGTCTATAATTATTTTATGTTTTATTTATTATTTTACAAGATAAGACTAATAATACAAGATATTACTAATAATTCTAAAATCTTACATAGCGGTATTAGAGTTCTCCGCGCGATCAAAACATACGATAGTCCGATGTCCGGTATACCGATATAGTTCCAGTATAATTCCACGAGGGCGAAACCGCTGGCAGAAGCTAGTGATTGTATGTTAGTGATATTATAGGGAATATGAAGAATTGTAAAACAAATAAACATATTGAGAAAAGGCTACTTAAAGATGAGTTGACGACACTCTTGCGCCACCTCATCTTCCTAGCTCGTCCTGCTGTGCCGGTGCTGCTGCAGTGGCGGCAGAGTACCTCAAGCGGCGGAAATAGAGTAACCTTGTTGCTAGTTATATTTTCGAGCCGTTTGGGGTTGAAACTCTCGGGTCGTGGTGTCCGAGTGCTCAAGAATTATTTAAAGAACTTTCAAAACGCCTTGTCGACACTTCGCGTGACCCGAGGGCTGGTTTTTACTTCGGACAAAGGATAAGCATTGCCATTCAGCGTGGCAATGCCGCCAGTCTTTTGGGTACATTACCAGTCGATAGCGTTGCGGAGTTTTTTGACGCCGTACTTTAGATTGCTATTTTAGTTCTTTAGGGCTTTTATTTTGTAATTTAGTTTTAATTAGGTTAGGTTAGTTAAGCATATTAATGTATTAGGTATATGATAAACTAGCTTGTGCCCGTGGCTTCGCTTGCGTAAATGTAGATTTCTCCATACATACTTTGGATCCCCGCTTCACCCCTTTAGAAGCGAATTTAAAAAAATCCTTTCTTAGCGCTCACCGACGTCATAACAGAAAACCTTGTGTAAAATTTCACGTTCTTAGTCTCAGTACTTTCGGCTGTGCGTTGATATGTCAGTCAGTTAGTTTCCCCTTTTATGTATATAGAGAAATAATCCGATAGTTTAAAAAAAAATGAGTTTCTCGTTTCTCTTCGTCAATGTTGAATAATCAAAAATGTTTGCTCGGCAAATTCTGTTTCAAAACTTTCAATTTTAAAACCAGACAACCCTTTGTGCTACCAGACTCCCCTTTGAAAGCCAGACAGCCGCCATGCTATAGATATACCTCGGAGCGGATTTAATTAATTTAGTTCGGCGAGCGCTACGGATGCACATCGCACCGTACATAGCAACGGGGAGCGAGCGTCGCGGGGTGGTGGTGCACTCTGACATACTGATATCATACTAGCTTCATTTACGATATTAAGTAATGAAGATGAGACTGGTCCTTACGTCCTGTAGCTAGTAGGAGGTAGCTGTTTACCTAATTTTAGTTAGTAACATGTTTACCTACATAATAAAATATATAATGTATGTCAGGGAGCACCAGACACAGTTCTCTTGTAGAGTGTAATCTAATATATAAAATTCTCGTGTCGCGGTGTTTGTGGTTAAACTCCTCCGAAACGGCTTTCCCGATTCTCATGAAATTTTGTGTGCATATTGGGTAGGTCTGAGAATCGGACAAGATTTATTTTTTATCCCCCTAAATGTGAAGGGTAATCCACACCTAAATATTTTTTTTTAATATCAGATAAAAAAAAAATATATACCTAGCAAAACAACTTTTGCCGGGTCAGCTAGTAATAATATAATATTCCACAACTATCACACAACGTCGTCTAGTCCCAAGCTAAGCAGAGCTTGTGTTATGAGTACTAGACAACTGATAAACATACTTATATATTTTTAAATACATACATATATAGATAAATTACACCCAGACACAGAACAAATGATAGTGCTCATCACACAAACATTTGTCCTGGGTGGGAATCGAACCCACGACCACCAGCATAGCAGTCAGGGCCACTAACCACTAGACCAACAGGCCAGTCATCATCAGTGTACATGGAATGTCACCGTAAAATATAGTTTACCTAAAGGTCCCTTTAAATAAATACTTAATTATGACAAAGTGGAATCACTCCATATTAATTAATCTCCTTTCACTCTACTCGACCACCAAGTCTCCTAAAACCAATAGACATAATAACAAAAAACAACAATTATTTTTAACTGCAGATTTATCGATCAGATCAATCCACAGAATAGATTATTATAGTACCTGTAACTATAGTACGTAACGTCCGAGTGTCACCATTGTGCTGAACTGCTGTTCGCCTGACAGATGCAGTAGAGCATACCTTACTGTGGAATTCTGTCCCGCGTGGCAGCACACCCTGTCCGATTGGGCAGTAGAGCGGTTAGTGGCGACCTTTTGTGTCCATCCCCGGTTCAGGCCAGGGTCCGCAGTGAGAGGGAATGGGAAGTGGTCAGTCAACCGATTCATATTCTGCAGAGGGAGGTTAGAAACACCTTCCTCTGCGAAGCAGTAATTCGAGCGTAGTATTCCGCGCGCGCCTCAAAGAGTTGTTTGGAAGAGTAAACGTGGCCTTGGAACGTAAATGGCATCTGAAGGTCTTAGATGGATTTTAGTCAGTAAAAGTCTGACACTCGTCTCGCTCCATCATAGAGTAGAGGGTTTGATGTAATTACTGTCGAAAAACCTAGATTTTCCGGACTTATTAGAGAAATCGCTTAATAGTTAGCATCCCCCGAATTCCAAATAATTATAAGCTTTTATAATTAAAGCCGAAATTGTCTAATTAATCATCAAAATTTTAAACAATTATTAACTTTAAATGTCTCTTGAAATTTGCGAAAATGGTTCTGATATCGAGAATTCCTCGTAAAATTTTCCGGAAAGGCCTACTTGTTTTAAAATAGAATAGAGGTCACGCTGTCACGTGGCACTCACTCGTGAACACGCCGTACATACAACTTAAGTATGGATAGAAGTACTCTTGAGGTACCTGAACTGGGAGACGGTACATTTACTATAGATACTTTTATGTAATTCATAATCACAGCACATACTTGTGATTGCGAAGTTGGAATTTATCTGCTATACTATGATTTTCATGTTCCAAAACCTTATAATAGTTACTTTTAAAGAAAATAACGAGTCATAAGGGATATGAATCCCAGATAAGAAATAAAAAAATAAAAATAAAGATATTTATTACATGAAGTTTGAACCAGCAACACTATTTACAGTATGATTTGTGACAAGAGAAACGTTTTCGATGAACTGTGGCACCCAATGTAAGATTTAATGTAAGGTTTAGGGTGCCAGGAAAAAGTAGGTAGATGAGAAAAGATCCAGAGGCAGGATGCCTATACGTTGGTCAGACCAAATCCTTGCTAAACTAGATAGAAACCACAGTCTTCGATGCCATCCTCATCGCCGAGGATTGCCAACATGGTTAAAAAAGTCCACAAAAAGACCCTCGGCATTGGGGATTAACGACGCAAGGAAGAGGAGGATGGTTGAAACACTATCATCATCAGAGCATCATAACAGTCAGGATATTCCCAAAAGGCCTAGTTTGTCGACCACACCCAACTTCTCACTTGTGCTGCAACATCATACCCACCTGGTCACCACAGCGCTATGCACTTGTGTGCATCTCTTTGTTGTCGGCGGCACAAGGCGCGGGACGCATGCGCGGCCGCGCGGCACGATCAATACTTTAGGTCTTCTGCGCGCCTAGTACATAGCCACGGTCTGGGCTCGTATATAAGGACGCCGCTGGGGTGGGCGGGGTGCAGGGGGGGGGGGTGCGGGGGTGTACAGCGGAATATTCTAGGGTGTGGTAGTTACTGAAATGGTTCGATTGATTGTTTATTTTTGTGTCGTGTTAGTAGTACTTTTAATGTTTGGTTGCGATCTTTTACTGTTGATTATGTTTCTCTAAATGGATGGTTAAACTGGCTATCAAAAAGTGAGAGGATTCTTTTTTAAAAAACATGTTTTAAATTACCAACCCGCACTGGGCCCGCGTGGTAGATTACGGCCCATTCCCTCTCCTAGAGAGGAGGCCTGAGTCCCAACAGTGGGAAGATTATAAGGCCGACTATACTATGCTATGATAACATTTCAACAAGCCTCAATGATCGTGTTACTAATATTTAAAAAGATATAAAACATAGTTGCTTTCTGAATCTGTCTGTTTATCCAGTAATTGCTCCTAACGCAACGGATATAACGTAAATGCAACGGATTTTGATGCGGCTTTGACTAATAGAAAGATCATAAACTGGGGAGGTTTATGTACACAATTTACACTCATGCGAAACCGGGGCGGGGCATTAGTCTAAATTAAATTCTAGAAAAAGTCTTTTGCTTAGATGATCAGTTGATAGATCGTGTCAAATACAAGCTAGCACTTGTTGATATTATAGTATACAAACTAAAACTTATAACAATCATTCACTTTCCGCTGCTATCATCATTATCTTCATCTCCGCACAGTCAACAGGCTGGCATCTTGCCACTATTTGTTTGTTTATGTTAGCTACCCCTCGTCACACACCGACCACCATAAGGGGCCATTCATTTATTACCTTAGACGATTTAGGGGTGAGGGGGTCGACCATGTCTTACTTTTTCTTACGAGGGGATAGTGCTTACGTAAGATCACAAATCGCGCGAGTGCCGATGTGCGCTCGGATGCGGATCGGTAAACTATTTCCATTGCAACACTCACTACGCCTCCCCGTTTGTGAACTAGACGTTACTTGTTTGCGTAAACGACACATTTGTAAACGTTCCTAAAAAAAAATTACTTTTAAAAATAAACATCAAAATCAACCAAACGACACATAATAAATAATAATATATAATTAGATTCTTACATAATAAATGTTAATTAGGGAGAGGGTTCGGTCTATTCTTATTTTTTGTTATTAAGGGATTGGGTGTTAAAACCTAGTAAAAGTCATCCTACGTAATAAAAGAATGGATCCCGATCATCTACGAATTGTAATAAATAAAACGTTCCCGACCTACCGCAATAAGTAATGTTCGAGCTCAACAGGTTTTTTGGCTGCTCCTCCTTTATCCTCTGCATGCTTTTATGCTCTTGTTGTTGTTTAACTCAGTTAAATGTATTTTTAGAACCGGGCCAATGTTACCCTCTATTACTTGCTAAAAATATGCATCAACGCTCAATAACATCTTAGTTTAGGTTTTACTGATTAATGAGTTTTACTAATTAATCATCATCATCTATTAGTATTGCATACATTCTAACTGAATGACGCTATATTTCAATATTTTACTAAGAGTGGCGTACCTTATACTCAGAATATCATCAAGATATTCGCTAAAGGCAATACAGGTTTATGCCTCGACCTCGACACATCCGACGACGAACTAGAGGATATATCCAGAGCCATACATGGTTACAAGTCTCACTTCACCATGGTCATGGGGGACTTTAACGTGAAACTGGGGAAACGAGTTACTCCACGTTCTCTATATGTGCTCATCAACATGCTCAATATCTTCTCGTCGCACTTGTATTTTAACTTCAACCTTGTTTTCATCAACTTAGTCTTTTTTTACGTGGAAAATTGTCAAATGACTTCTCTCGCTTTGGGTGTAGATAATGTCAAACGTTTACTGACTAAAACGCACAGTGTTCCTTTAGTTGCTCTTTGCAAGGGCTACGGTATTCTTTGAACAATTCGCAGCCCAGGCAGGCATCGGCTCTGACTAGCCCCGTCAATCTTGCCGGCATCTCTTTGAGGCTTTACTCAAGTTAATTGACAACAACATCATTCATTATCATTTCAGCCGAGAGAAGTCCGATGTTGGACATAGGCCTCTCCCAAATGTCGCCATAACGATCGGCCCTGTGCGTCTTGCCACCTTGTGTGTTGTAACAACAACAGTATGTTTGTTCACACTAATAAATGTCTTATCAATTCCAGAGAACTCGTTCTTCTTCTCGTCTTCTCCATCATCAGCAGCGCTGACGTCCCCCGCGCAGGCGCTGATACTGCTGCTGTGCGCCGCCAGCAAACTGATCCGACTGTAGGCTGTGGCTAGTTGTAGTGATTGGACCAAACTGTACATATGTAGGTATATTTAATAAATAGCTTGTAACATACCAGAGCAGTTTTATTTCATACTGATGTACACTTATACCTTTTGCCTAAGGTCAAGACAGACTGTTATTACCAATCTCACACAAGTTTCCACGTAAGTATAAAAGTACCAAAAAAACTTGGCAAGTGCGAGTCGGACTCGCGCACTAAGGGCAAACTTAACTAGATGTAAATAGTTTAATTCCAGAATGGAGTCTCGAAAGTTTTTACGAATCGAAAAACGTTTTTTTTTGGTGACGTTTTCTGATTTATTCCTATATTTATGCTATGAAATCTTACTTCATGCCAAATTTCAGGATTCTGAGTCAACGGAAACTACCCTATGAATTTTGATTCCCTTGAGAGTATCGAAATATACATTTTTTGCGACATTAGCGGCCGTATATTTTTTGTTCAGCTTCAAGGGACTGCACACATAAGTATATGATTTTAATTTCAACTCGATATCTCCACATGTTTCCGAGATAATATACAGACAGACGGACAACAAAGTGATCGTATATAAGGGTTCCATTTTTTCTGTGGAGGTACGGAACCCTAAAAATAACACAACATCTCTATAATATACATTGAAGGTACACTTCATACGATTGAAGCACTAATTAAGAAACTGTTTTAGTCTTATTAAAAACATAATATAGCGATCCTTTCCGTCTCGTGCGACCCAGACGTCCCTTGCAGTCCTCCCCCAGCACCGCCATGATCTGAGGTCCGCACCACACAGGGGGTGCTGGCTGGAGACTTTATTATCTTGAGGCCGCCACAGGCTAGTCCGGTTAAGCAGACGACAACATCATTTTGTCCCGCGAGAGGACACTCGTAATAAAAAGATACTTGTCTTTACAAGAGGCGTAACTCCAAATCTGTTACGACTGGCAAAAATTTTCGAATGACAAAAAGGACCAATGGCTTTACATGCTTTTCAAGGTACCGGGCAATGTAATGTCCTAGATAAACTTAGAAAAGTACATTTTTTTTAGGTTTGAAATCATCTAATGACATCTCGCGCCCTAGGGCTGAGCGAGAGGGCGTGTCAGACTTTTAATGACAAAAACCCACTCCTGTTCCTTCTTTGCTTTTTTTCCAGAGCCTCGGGGTTTACTTTCGCACAACCCATGGCCCCAGTAGGCTTCGACCCTGTTGGGCCCCTACGAGAAAAGTACATATGAATTGAAAAATTCACATTAGTACGGATTTGAAACCGGGGAACGGTTTCAAATCCGCAACCTCATGCATGAGAGGCGAGTGCCTTAACCACTGGGACATCACGACACGCAACAATAAACATTTAGTCTCGTTTAGTTTATTTATTTATTATATTCTTTATTGTACACCACACAAACAACACATTCTATTTTGTCAGTATCAACTCAATGAAGCGTTTACTCCTATTATTGAAAGAAAGAAAGAAAAAATGTTTATTCGTGCCTCACACAATCGCATAAACAAAAAATTACACACTAAAAAAAGAAAGGTAAATCAGTGCGAGACCAAAAAGGCACCTAACTCAGCATATGCTGCGTTATTTAGAACGATAAATAACGCAGCGCTGGTATTCTGTTAGGGCCCGCTGTGATGCCACGAACACACTCACGGAGGTTAAATAGTCTATCTAAATAATATAATAAATAATGAGGAGATAGATAAAATTCGTGGATTTATATTTATGTGTGTAATGTAAATGATAAACAGATATTATTAGCACAAACATTGGTTCTAGATCATGAGACAGTCAAATGTCGTTCAATCGATCGCTTTTCTTACCATTATAAATGCAACTGCGGGAAATTCCCAGAAGGCGCTTCTTCATAATTAATTCAGTATCGAATCGCCGATGCTGGTACCATTAAGGGCAATTTGAAACCCTTACCGACACGCCAATTCTTCGTATACTGTATTAAATATTAATTTTTACTGACGTGGCGTAATGACAAGCAATAGTGCATAGCATAAACATAATCAGACTTTTTCTTTTTCTTGACTTTCTCCTGGGACGCAGGCCTGTTCTATTGGGACCATGGGTTTACTTCTGGAAGGGAAACCCTTGGTCCTAGAACGCAAAGGGCAACTCAAGGAACATAGGTGTGGTTTTAGTCAGTAGGAGACTGACACGCATTCCCGCTCCGCCCTCGAGCGAGAAGGCATTAGATGATTGTCGATTAAATTAGTTACCTAGTCATCATCTTCGTGCCCTTGTCCCATCTTATTTGGGGTCGGCGAAACCCGTTTTTTTCTTTCATTCTATCCTGTCAACCGTCGTACTATCACTAACTTCCTTTTCTTTCATATCACTGTTCACACAAGCCATCCATCTTTTCTTTGGCCTCCCTCTCCCTCTCCACCCATCCACATGTATACTCATAACTCTTTTAGTAACATGCGTTTTATCTCTCCTCTTTACATGACCATACCAAGACAAATTAGTTAAATAAATTAGTTACCTAGTACACAAGATAATAGCGGAGCTAACTAAGGTTTTATTATTCTTAAATGTGGATTCCCCAAAACTCCTTTACAAGTCTTTTTCAAGTGGTTTCCAAGATCAACGTAGAAAGTAGTTCTTTTATATTATCAATAAATACTGGGCAAGTGGGAGTCGGACTCGCGCACTGAGGGTTCTGTACAAACATACTTATGCAAATAATTCAATTTCCGATTTTTCCGGATCACAAAAAAAATTGTGACATATCAACAAATTTACCGTTTTTAGATTTATTCCCTGTTTTTGCGACATAAACGGTCGTATCTTTTTTCGTTAACTTTGATTTTTTCACAGCTTCAAGGGACCATAGATTTGAGTATATGGTTTTAATTTCGACACGATACCTTCACGCGTTCTTGAGACAAAGGGTATTGACAGACAGACTGACAGACAACAAAGTGATCCTATAAGGGTTCCGTTTTTTCCTCTTGAGGTTTGGGAGTTTATATTATATGTTCGTAAACGCACCAACGATACAAGAGTTCCTAGTGTGGGGTAAGAATTTTTTGATAAAGGAGGAAAATAAAGACGCTGTTAGTAAAAATACATTTTTAACCGACTTCAAAAAAAGGAGGAGGTGTTACAGTGTTTGGTTTAATTCGAATTGTCTTGAGAAATAGGCCCTCTATTTATAAGTGTATCGCAACTAAAAACAATGAAATAAAAAACGCTTATTTTTTTTTAAAGTTTTTTTTATCTCTCTAATATTTGCTTCACATTTTGTAATTGAAAACTTACCGTCTACCTGTGATGGCTAGGGAGACTCAGGGCTTAAACGTAAATAATTTAGTAGCAATTGGCGGTGCACCGCCAGTAGACGACATTTGAAACGGTTTCATGCCGATTATTGACACGCAAATGCCACGTGCATCTTATAAACTATTCATCACCTCCGACATGGCCTGTGCTATAGCACACCATCCTTCAGCCAACTGCTACAAGTTTTTTCCCATACAGAAATGTGATTGCGCACTTTGTAGATACGTGGGGACGACACGGTAGGCGTAGTGGTTGAGTGATTGCTGCGCTGCGGGTCGCGGGTTCGATTCCCGCACCAAACAAATATTCTCATGGCCGATAGTTGTACCGGGTCTGGATGTCTTGTGGATGTGGACTTACATGTTGATTCATGCACCTACGATACAGGAGTAATTCCTATTGTGGAGGTAGTGTTTAAAAAAAACTGGGCAATTGCGAGTCAGACTCGCGGACTGAGGGTTTCGTACGAATTTACTTACCTAAGTACTCGTAGTTCGATTCCCGAATTGAGTTACGAAGACTTTTCCGAATCGCAAAAACTTTTTTTTTGTGGCGTAACTACAAATTTACAGTTTTCAGAGTTTTTTCCTATACTTGTGTTATGAGACCTTGCTTCATGTCAAATTTCAGGATGCTAGGTCAACGGGAAGTTTCCTATGAACTTTGATTCCCTTGAGACTGTCGAAATACACGGTTTTTGCGACATAAAGGGCCGTATATTTTTTTTCCGTTAACTCAGATTTAATTTTTTCATAGCTTCAAGGAACCGCAGACTTGAGTATATCGTTTTAATTTCAATTCAATACCTCCACGCGAGGAAGTTTGAAAGTGGCGCCAGTGACTGAAAAGTTGAAGGGGAATCGTTTGTCTTGGTATGGTCTTGTAAACAGGAGAGATGAATCGCATGTTACTAAAAGAGTTAGGAGTATACATGTGGAAGGGTGGCCAAAGAAAAGATGGATGGATTCGTTCTTCGTGCCACCTAATAGTCAATATAGTATATCTTTCGATATAGTCGACCGATTGCGATGAAACAAAACCTAAGTAATCAAGTTACACACAATTTTAATGAATAAAAATGATCTAAGTCGATTTCGTACATTTTATTTATTTATTTAAACTTCATGTACAGTGGTGGTACATAGGCGGACTTAATGCTACAAAGCATTCTCTACCAGTTAACCATTGGGTTAAAAAGACAACACTGTAGTAGGTGTGCACAATAAATAAATAACAGATATTTTTGAAATAGAATGTAGTATCATTAAATTAAGTGACTTATAATAAAATATATAAAAAAAAAAAAAATTACGTTATGCTCGCGCAATTTAAAACTTCTACAGATTTATTATATTGTATGCATAGATAGAAGATGTGCAATTCTCTAAAGAGGTACTGATGAAAGTATCTCTACAATGTACCTACACGTATTGAAACCATAATGCATGTATTAAGCATAATGACTTTGGACTATTATTAGCGAACAATATTATCATAATGACAGCAGATTACCAGGTACCTATAATGAAACGGTTTGACCATTTCTATGTTGGCATGCAATGAGTCATCCTGCTCTCTTCAAAATACGTTTATTCAAAATATCCTGATCAAAAATCTGTCTGCAACAAACAGTAATAACATTCAATCTCCCCTCGAGGCACCCTCTCGAAGCGTCGCTTTACGAATTAATTAGTACATAGGTGAGTCTAGACGCTTCCAGGAACCCTTAGGTATAGCAGGGGCGGTTACATAAGCGCTGTGTGCGCGGGGGGCGCATGCGCGGGGCCGCGGTCGATAGCTAGGCGAGCCCGGTGGCGGCCGGGCCGCTGGCAGACATGGCCCGCGCCTAGCCCGAGCAACATGCCGACCAAAGGTCTCCTCCTGCTCTTCTTATATTCAGTTCAGGCCAATCTAGAAGGCCCCTTCCTCTTTTTCGGACCAAAGTCCTTAGAAAAATACAAAAGACCTGCGTTAAAGTACTTAGATCAAGATGAACTCATGCGGATATATGGAGAGCAGGCGGCGATCGTGGTTTTCAACAACCAGGACTCAGTGCCGCTGTCCAGCGGCTATTTCCCGCGATTGAGGAAGATGCTGGAGCGCCAGAGTACACTGCTGCTGCCTCAGGACTTCCTCGATGTGCACCCTGACTACATCAGCAACGAGACACAGGTGGGTGCTGAAAACCAGTGTTCTTTATACAATTCAGAGTTGCTCTCTTCCCGTCGTCGGCCAACCGCCCGTTATCTAATTGTTAGTAGAGTGATTTAATTTTATTCTCTGATTTTTGAAGCCATTTCTGCAATACCTACACACAGTTAAGGAGGGTGGGGAAGTCTCAAACAGTTTTTGTATTTTGTCTTATAGAGTTTCCTCTCTATCTACTGCAAAATATGCTCATTTGTGCGGCTACACTTGTGCGGCTACACTTGTGCGGCTTTCTTTAAAACTTAAAACAAAAAATTTAAAATGTATGTATGCACCCCACATGCTGGGCACTCTCATGTAGGCTACGACACTTGCCACTTGTATGTCACCTTGGTTTGAATCAATGTTACAAACAAATCAGAAAACAATATTTTTTGTGCCTGAACGAACCTGTTGGTTAAGTACAATAACCTCGGCCTTCGCGTCACAAATCTTTCTCGTTTTTTAGTCTTCTAATGTAAACGGCATTACAGGCAGTTGCGAGTATTCTTTGAAGTGTTACAGTAATGGTGTTAAATCAGATATATGTATACCCAGTACATTCTGCTGGTTGGCTTACAAAAAATGTAGGTTAACTTGCAGATAATAAAAACTAGGTAGCTAGAGTTAAAGGTAAGCAAAAATCGACAACAGAATAATAACATTTTTCTATCAGACACGATGACAAGAGGGTAACATAAGGAAGCACGCGGGAAGAGAATTGGTTTTTTAATATGTATGACATTATTTTTATAATAAGAACCTATTTATAGTAGGTATTAATCCTATCATGGGGGAAGCTCAAAGGCAGCCCGCGTTTTTTTGTAATTAGATTTGAGGGTATATATATTTATTTACGGAATTGAAATCAACAATACATTTGATTTCAATCTTTAATGAACTCTCATCGCAACATGACCGATATTCAACTGTTTATAATTCGAATACCTTTTGAGTTCTATAACAAATAAAGTTCCAATATGATGGGGAAATATTGTCATATTGGGGTGTCGAGTAAACTACCGATGACCTTGCGATTGCTGAAGGGCGGATTCGTAACGGAACAAAATGGCGCGATGTGACCTTTGTAGACGGGTTTTAGTATTAGAGATATTGCTTTATTTGTCACTTATTATTATAAAAAAATACCATTATTTAACATTTAATGTCATTACAGTAAAAAAAATGAAAATAAAATATCTCAAAAGCTAGACCACTCTAAAGGGTCACGTCAAGCCACTTTATTCCATTATCGGTTGTCTTTCAGCAATGGCAAGGTTATCGATGGTTTACTCGACACCCCACTATCACCCCCAGGTCCTGACCCTGCAGGGACCCTGGTCGGAGAGGGATGCACAGATGACGGAGACCTTCGCGCGTCTGCAGGACATCTACGGGGCAGGGAGGGTGTTGGGCATCTTAGGTAGGTCTTATTAGAAACTAATTTAGAATAGAATATACTAAAATAGTAACAATTTACTGATTTTATTTTAGCTTGGTAACACTTATTTTCGAAGAAGGAAGTAGATATATAAGGGGAGGAGTTTGACCAGTCGTTGAATCAAACATCGTAGGTTCATCAAAAATAATATTTTAGGAATTTAAAATACAAAATAGTAAATTTGTATTTTAAATGTGTAGAAAAGTAGAGAAAGTCTGATCGAGGCGGAATGTTATGGAACCCAGCGCTGCAGTGACTTTCCACGTGTATCAAACGAAGTTTTTAAATTCACTTACAAAGAAATAAATAACCGGGGGTTGACGAGCTACTCGTAGGGATCAATACAATAAATTGTGGCGGGGGTGAGTTCGCGTACTTTTTCGCACGAATGCGGTAAACAGCAATTTGTGTGCCTAAAAGTGGTAGGGATAAGAGCGGATTTTCGAGTAAGTGTATTGAAAAACATTTTGCGTACGTGTACAATACAAACACATCATATATATATACACGCAATACATTCATGCGTAAAACAAATTCTTACATGCACACAAACGTGCATACACATTGTCATCTTTTTTTTCGTGCAGGTAACTCGGTATCCCAGAGCCTATCAGCTGATTATATTGATGGAGAGCCATGGTCTCGAGTTCGCCGTCAGGTGGTGAATGAGAGCGTGTCATCAACCAGCTCCCCTGAGGATGAGAGGCCTTCGAAGGTCATGCAGAAGTTTGCACTTTATAATGCCACAGGTAACAATTAAATTGGACTGTCAGTATTTGGTAAAATGTCGAAAAACAATACATAATTAGGAGGCAGTCATGCCTTTCTGATTCTAAATTATTTTATATTTCTATGTTTCAGCTTTGCCAGGTAAAGGTGCTCTGCTGTTCTCTTCGGGCTGGCCGGAGCTGCGCCGGACCAATGGCACCACTATCAGACTTAGCACGCCCGTCGGAGAGCCCACCATCAAATCTACTAGGCTTTACAACTTCGTGGTTGTACGATTCGTTGATGGAGATAGCAGAGATAAGGTGTGGCTTGCAGATGTTCAAATAAAATAAAAGTATATTCTTCCACTACGCACCTTCACTCAATATCCTAATTCACTCTTCCAGATTACTCTTGAGTTCAGTTTCAAGCAGTCACAAGGGTGGTGGACAGCAGTAGGAGTTGAGGTGAAGTTCGGTCTAGAACCTGATGGCATCAGCCTGCAGGCACCCAGCCCACCCGATGCCCCGTCAGCTGTGCTCGGCAAGTCCTACCACTGTTCTCTACCACTCGTGTACTCCTCGGAAGAAGCCACGCTAACGTTTCCAGATATACAGGTTAGTAAAACATAGTAAATGATAATGATCCTTCTTTTGAAGTTAGAGTTGGTATCATGTTATATCCATGTTTCGTTTTGTGCATGCAGATGCAAATTTTCATGGACAGCACCGAGAGGTTCGCTGATGCTTTTGACTGCATTGGATGGACAACAGTACCAATCTGGTAAGTTAAGCTATTTACCATCTGATCAGATTCGCTATGTTAAGTATTTCAATTAACAATGATGTCTAATGACTATTTTTATTTTGTCCACAGGTCAGGTATAATGATCTCGTTCATCATACTGCTTGCTTTAGCCATCTCAGTTACAATGATCTTGGACATCAAGACGATGGATCGTTTCGAAAACAACAGGAGCAAGCAACTGACCATCACTGTCAGCGAATAATATGTATTTTAAGACGAACCCTTGATTAAAATCTAAGCCTAACTTCTTAGTGCTCTAGTTAGATATAAAGTGCAAATGTTCTACGCACAAGATGTTTTTCTAGTTGATTTCAAAAATAGGCACATAGGGTAATCCGTAAATAATATTACTTTAGCGTTGTAAAGGCTTTGTCATATGATGGATTTGACAATGTCTTACCCTTTAATAAAAAACAACATAATCACTCTTTGAAGAGCTTCCTTTTAGAGGCGACAGAGTCCATCACGAATGTCGCCTCGCCCACATCCGTCACGTTCAATAAGATAATATTACTCTATGATTTGTGTGAGTTAGCTTTGTGTGTTGATCTTAATGAACGTGATAACTGTACCTTTCCATGCTGGTCTGGGAAAGAGAGAAAAACATAGAAGGATCAGCTGCTTTTCATCCCGCGCAAGTCGTAAGAGGCGACTGAGGGAGCCGGGTTAAGGCGGTGCACGGGGCAGAGGTCCAGCAAGCCTCTGCCTCATAGGGCGCCGTTGACATCCCAACCCTGATTGCTAGCAACGCTTCAGGAGGTGCTTCTCTTGAAGCGTTGCTTATAGAGTATTTTTATACTTAATATTTTAATCGCAGCATATTAAGCCGGGAAAACGCTTAGCAAAAGATAAGTTATAAGTTAAGTAGCATAATAATCTGTCTCTGTTCCTGTCCTCTTGTCTTTCCTTAGGTTAAGTTAGGTGTAAGTTGTAAATATCTAGGGTAGACAACGTCTTGTACACTGTGTATCTAGTGATGTTGTTTAGTTTATGCCAACGATACAAACGATACAAACGATGTAAATGTGTATTATAATAATAAATCATATCAATGTTACAATCGAGTGTTTCATTTACTTTTCATGTGACAATTTATACCCTTTGTACTTCAGGTGGATGCCCTTTTTACTAGGTTGACTGGTAGAAAAAGCCTAAGGCATTAAGTCTGTCTTTGTAAATTTTTGCTTCATTAAGATTAAATACGTTAAATGCGTTCGGGAAGGTGCGCGGTATCTTCTCGTCCAACATACCACAGTGTCTCAAGACGAAAGTCTATGACCAGTGCGTGTTGCCAGTGATGACATATGGTACTGAAACATGGTCGCTTATAATGGGCCTCATCAGAAGGCTTACAGTCACCCAAAGGGCAATGGAAAGGGCTATGCTCGGAGTTTCCTTGCGTGATCGCCTAAAGAATGAAGATATCCGCAGGAGAACCAAGGTCGCCGACATAGCCCGAAGAATCGCCAATCTAAAGTGGCAGTGGGCAGGGCACATTGCTCGTAGAACGGACGGTCGATGGGGCCGAAAGGTTTTAGAATGGCGACCGCGCACCGGAAAACGCAGCGTTGGAAGGCCTCCCACAAGGTGGACCGACGACCTGGTGAGAGTCGTGGGAGTGCGGTGGATGCGAGACGCATAGGATCGGTCGTTGTGGCGTCGCTTGGGGAAGGCCTATGTCCAGCAGTGGACTTCTTTCGGCTGAAATGATGATGATGAAGATTAAATAAATAAATATTAAATCTAAAATTCAGTCTGTATAAATTCCTAGATCTATTTGAAGGCACAGTTGGCGCCGTGGTTGAGCGGTTGCCTGCAACACTGCGGATCGTGTCTCCGTATGGAATAAAATATTTGTATTAAAGATAGTTGGTCTGGAAGACACCCAGAACAATCATCTTAAATAAAAATATTGATTATGTGAGTTTATATGTTTGTGAAGGCACGGAGGATATCGATATTATTTGAATATGTCACTGACATATCGTATAACACGCCGTTTTACAGCAGGCGCACCGGATTGGAAAAACGTCCTGTATGGCTCCTCACTTTTCTGCTACATTACAATACGGTAGAAATAAAGGACGCTTTATTGTATGTGCACTTCGTCAAAGAGGTTTAGAACAGTGGAGCCCACGTTCAAACGGGCGCATTGGCGATATACCGGTTTGCTAGTTTTAGTTCCAATAATCGCCGCAAACAGCGCTGCGTAACAACAAAAATGGCGTCACAATCGACAATAAAGTAAAATTATTGAGTCTTCAAAAAACTAAATCACGGCTAGCAATAACATGTTACTTTCGAAATACTTCAAATCAACAACCTATTAATAGACCCATAAATAATTAGGATAATTAGTCCAAAAGCTAGTGAAGTGAGCTCAGAATTTGAAGGTACTGCGACATGGAGAAGTTAGGTTAGAAGGGATAACGGGGGCTGGAGAGGGCGAGCAAAGCGGGCGAACGGACCACCGTTATCTTTTCTTGTTAGGTTACTTTAAACCTCGTAGATAGAAACACGAGGCTCCTGTAGGGTTCTTTCATCGACCCTCGGATCGAGATCGGTTCTTCATTATTTAAAATAGAATCTATTGCCACCACAATCCGGCTAAACATGAGGTAGCTGTATTACAATTACGTTTTTAGGGTTCCGTACATCAAAAGGAAAAAACGGAACCCTTATACGATCACTGTGTGACGGACAACACTGTCTGTCTGTCTGTCAAGACCATTTTTCTAGGGAACACGACACTCTCAAGGGAACCAAAATTCTTAGGGTACTTTCCGTTGACCTAGCATCCTGAAACTTGGCATGAAGCTAGGTTTTATAGCACAAGTATAGTAAACAATCTGAAACTGTAAATTTTTAGTTCCGTCATAAAAAAAAAAATGTGGGATTTGGAAAAATCTTCGTAACTCAATTCGGGAATTGAACCATATGCTTGCGACAAATACAAAAAGTGCATAAGAGGACTTTTTCGTTCGTTGTTGTATTGATTTCAAGAAAACAATAATTGTAAATATGCAGCGTGGGGAAAAATACTACTATATCCTCTTGCTGTATCTTTTAAAGTTACGGGAGTTATATTGGATACCGACTGTAATGAACAATTTCTAATGAAACTTGTGTTCTGACCAAAACATAATAATCTCTCTTGCATCTTCCCATAAAATTGTCCTGTGTATTTATGAATGAATAAACTCACGTTTGGAGAAAATGTTTCACATAACGTGAGTCCATTCCTTGATAACTCTACGTCACGTCATCCAGATCTTTGACGCAGTTCGTCATATCTCCATAACTACACTATCTGTACAGGTTATGTTTTCCTATTTTTGAACAGAAAAACAGTGATTCAACAGTTCTATTTCTACCGTACCTGCAGTAACAACTCCAGTATTCGCTAAGCTCACCATCACATTACATTTCAGTCACAAAATGAAATCTTGTTTAAAATATTGTGTGTTTTTGATTTGCCTGAACCTTATTGGTAAGTTGATTTCAATTCTTCATTTGCCCTATGCGTTCTAGGGTCGGAAACTCTTTCAATTGTTCCCGCCGTCTTGCTCCTCTTGAGATCAAACAGACAGCCATTCCGTCTAAAATACTACTCCGCTAAGCCGGCAAGACTGGAAAAAGAACTCAGTAAAGATTTGCCATCTTTGGCGGCAGATTGATTAACTTTCTTATTCGATCAAAGTCATACTGTGTTGCATTACATATTATATTAAAAAATAATAATTTCAGTCTTATATACAAAATATTAGTTTTTTTACTATGCATAGGCTCACGTTTGACCTCTATTTCACCCGATGGTAAGCGATGATGTGGCCGACGATGGAGCACGCATGCCTGGACTCTTACCTATTCACTCTCGACTTAAAGACCCCTAGGTTATAGCTATCAGGAAATACAGACTCCGGCAGGGAATTCCACTCCTTAGTTGTACGCATAATGAACGTGTTCCCAAAACGCTTCGTTACGTATGGGTGGGAAGTCCACCAAGTGCCGATGAAGGAACGGCGTACGTTTAATGGTCCGATGATGGAACGGACTTGGCAGAATTCAGTTGTGCAATTCCAATGCATACTTCCAGAAATGTAAACGATAGAAAAACAAGAGGCTAGCAACTCGGCGTCGATGCTCAAGACTTTGGAGTTCTGATTTGACAAGCGCACCATTGCCGATGAAATAATTTACGATTCTTTTTTATTTGTACTTTAGAGGGATCATTCAGATGTGACTACAAATACAGTATTGCGGCCAAAGGATGGTTAAAATATTTTGATGTGCCGGCGACTTGGTTCGATGCGCGGTTACGATGTGCACTGGAAGGTAAGCTTTCATGGTTTAACTACGTATGTCAGTACTGAATTCTTATGCTTCTATCCTTTTCTGTCAGTTAGAGCCGTCGTTTACTAGAGAGAGAAAGAGAGCGTGTTGCCGCCCGCCTCATCGATACCGCTGCATGCGACTGCATTTTCGCTCTCTTTAGCCAACGCCGCAGCTGAATCTTTGTTCAGAACTTGAACTACTCACATTCTCGCATGCACTCTGTAGTGAGCTAATGTCAGCGGCGCGTATCGTGGCTCATGTCAATGAAAATAAATTGTTTTTTTTCTACCACCAGGTGCTGCTCTAGCTTCTCCAACCACACTAGAAATAAAATCTGAAATGATGCAAATCATAAAGAACTCAAATAAAGAAATATTTACCGGAATTCATGCCACTCTCTCTCAAGGAGATTATTATACAATTGGAGGTCAGTCAATCAGAAAAGTAGATAAGCTTTTTTCTACAATAATCAGGTCATCATCATCATCATTTCAGCCGAAAGATATCCACTGTTAGACATAGGCCTCCCCCAAGTGTCGCCATAATGAACGGTCCTGTGCATCTCGCATCCATCGGATTCCCGCACCCCCAACAAGGTCATCGGTCCACGTTGTAGAAGGTCTTCCAACACTGCGTCTTCTGGTACGCGGTCGCCACTCCAGAACTTTTCGGAACCAACTGCCATCTGTTCTACGAGCAATGTGCCCTGCTCATTGCCATTTAAGTTTGGCGATTTTTCGTGTTTATATTTATTTATTACGGCACTCCAACGAATAATTCGCCGTTACATTTACAAAAAAAAAGTCTTATTAATATACAATTAACTCAGCGAATTCTTCGCTTAGAGGTGTGCACAGCACTTACAAAGTTTGGTAAATTAATAATAATTATATTTTAAATTAATATGTCCACAACTTCGAGTGTAAAGTTTCCGATCTTGATAGGAGTCGGAGCTACATGGCTGTTTATCATGAGTTTGGTTTTGTATATCTTCATTTTAAGTCCCACTCTTTCGGAAGCTTTGCTGAGGTCATTGAGCATTGTGCTGAGCTCCTCCGTAGTCTCAGTAATGACTGCTATGTCATCGGCAAACCGAAGGCAATAATGGCATAAGCATAATCAGCCTTTTAATGTTCCCACTGCTGGGACTCAGGGCTCCTCTCTAGGAGAGGGAATGTTCTGTAATCCACTACGCGGGCCCAGTGCGGATTGGTGAATGTCACATGTCTTCGAATTTTTGGTTCTAGGACATGTCGGTTTCCTCACGATGTTTTCCTTCACCGTTTTGAGAGCAGTGGTGATGGAATAAATTACACAAAGTTATGCGCCTGGCTGGGTTTGAACCCGTGGCCTAAAATTCGTAAGTCGGCAATCGCAGTCGGTCGAAGGCAATAATAATCAGGTACTAATACAGATTTATAAATTATAGGTATACCGCTCGCGAAAATTCCAATATCTTGGACAGAAAATGAGCCCGATAATGAGAATAATAGAGAAAGTTGTATAACTTTCAATGGTGATGGAGAATCAGCAGATCGTGCTTGTGGAGATACTCGTCCTTACATCTGTTACCGGCCGGAGAACGGTCAAGCACAAGTCAACGACTGCGGTACTGTAGACCCAGGTAAGTATTCGCGCAAGAATGGGCTGAGACGCTCATGTTTTGAATTCGTTACATCATGTAACGTCAGGTCATGAAACTCCTTTTTATCATTTCAGGGACTCAAAGGGTCAATCGGGAGCCTGTTATTAAGACTTCGCTGTCCGTTCGTCTGTCCGTCTGTCACCAGACTATATCTCATGAACCGTGATAGACAATTAAAATTTTAACAATGGTGTATTTCTGTAGCCGCTATAATAACAAATACTAAACAACAGAATAAAATAAATATTTACGGGGTTCTCATACAGCAAAAGTGATTAATTTGCTGGTTTTTTGCTACTGACGGTACGGAACCCTTTGTGCGCGAGTCCGACTCGTACTTGGCCGATTTTTTGTCGTCATACTTTAATGTTTCATTTATGATATCTTTTGCCAGGGGATCTCTCCACATGTTCAACAGGCAGCACAACTACTCCAATGAGCCGCAGTATGATTGTTGATTGACGCCACAAACAATGACACACCTCCTGTCGTATCACACAGAGCACGAAACCTAGACACGACGTAGCTGTTTTGCTACGACAAATTTTTTTGGTCGAAACACAATTTGAAATCACCATCAAGTTCGTTCAGTTAGCGAGAAATGTCCTTGAAAAGGAGACGCGTGGGCCGACTCCATGAGCCAAGCGTTTCAACCCTAAACAGTTACAGTATTTGCGACGCTTGATGGCCTCAGCAGCTCACAGCCCGCCTCACACCTACACGCATATTTGTAATTTGGATCGAAAACAGCCATATGTTTTAATTTGAATGTTGAATTTATTTTCAGAATACCACTTGGATACGAGAACTAACAAGTGCTACAAGTTTCACAAAGTAGCCCGAAACTTCTCCCGCGCTGCTCTCGCGTGTTCAGCTGAAGGCGGCCATCTTGCTGTAGTGAACAGTGACACTGAAGCTCAAGTTCTCAAAGACGTATTCGCTAAAATTCCTGGAAAAGACATCATGTTTGGGAAGCCAGCAGTTTATCAAGATGTTGCTTTAATTGGTTTTTACGATTGGGGTGAACGTGGAGACTGGAGGACGATTTACGGTAATTTATATTTTTGTGAAATTTTAAATTCTGATCTAAGATGACCAACAAGACAAGTGCGCGGGCCAAGCTCGTATAACTTAGTTTAGGTAATTATTTAGCCTTATTGGCTATTACACATCTATTACGGCTATTGGATAAAATAATAAAATTAATTATTTATTTATTTTGACAACATAGGCCCATTTTCTAGTAAAAAACTTAATCTATGAGTTAGTACCTAACCAACAAACCACATACAAACGGCGGCGGCGGACACATTATGAACGACAAGGTTGTCCTTGCTGCACCAAAACACTTACAAAATGTCTCAGCATTTTTATATTTGCTCAGACAGTACCTTCAGAATACTGTTGGAACTGCCGCGAACTGTTACTAAAAGAGAAGCGGTATTTTACTTTAGAATCACGTAAAAGAAACATTACATCTTTTTCACATACATACCAACATACCTACATCTCACCACACACACTCATAAACACACACACACACATACATACAGACACAAACACACACTCACGGACTATTGCTATTCCTTAATAATATAAATTTTGTTGTGAGTTTATAGCCTATATATATATTACCTTAATTTTGTTATTATTATTTTTTTCTGTAATTTATTTCTTTTGACACACAGTTTACACATATCGGATCATTGTAATCAGAGATATTCTCAACCTTTGTCATACAGGTTGTCCTAGTTCAGGAATTGAGACCACATTGATGTAATTAAAGTATTTTTAAATTTTAGAAATAAATAAATAATAATAATTATTACTATTCTCACTTCTGCAAACATAGTGAACGCACCACTGTAACGCGGCAGCCCCAACAGTACCCTAAAAGCTATTCAATTCTATAAACAATCTTTCTATAAAAAATCTCGTTTTAGGCCAAACCCTTTCCGAAGCAGGGTTCAGCAAGTTCAACGTCCGGGAGCCGAACGGCGCCGGTGTGGGCGAGTTCTGCGGTTCGATCCATCGCTCGGGTCTGTTGAACGACTTGCTGTGCAACATGCCCTGCACGTTCATCTGTGAGAAGAGTCCAGACTATCCTGCCGTTTGTCGCGTTGATGAACCAGTTTTGATTAGGAATACTCAGTGTGGTTAAGAATCAGTTATTTTTATCCATAAATACAACTGTGTTTATGAATAAAAACCACTGCAGCGTCTATGTCTCAGTACCAAACTTTATACTTTTATTTTTCGATTAGTTAGTAAAGATTTATCTACAATAATGTCTCACTCACAATTATGTAACGAGTGCCCTAAATGTATACTCTTCTTTCATTATCTTTCCTGTGATTATTTTTAATAGTATTTGAAAAAAAATAACCACTATATTTAGTAATTTAACCAGGATTTTAGACATGTAACATGCTTGTAATGTAAATCATATCCCACAGCTAATCTGTGAGCAGCGTTGTGGTCTATAATATTATTTGTGTATCTCTGTTTTATATTGTAGCTGTTTGTTACTACTTTTAATAAAAAATTAAATTCATTAAAACAGTGTCCATGGAGTTTCTTACACGTTCTTCTCTATATATATCTAAGCTATGGAATGTGCAATTAGCTTCCTCTTGCTCCGAATCATGGCCTCCGAATCATGGCCTGAACTAGCGTCAGGCGCGGCCGATCGCATCCACGAGTATGTACACCTCCACCGTGTCCTCCAAGCAGTTCACACAATGGTGACACCCAGGCGTTACTTCCGCCTGAATTCTATGCAGGAACCTCCCGAACTTACCATTTTCGGTGAGGACCTACGTCATACGGACAGTGAGGACGCTGTGACGCCACTCCCAGCCTTTCCCCAAAAGAAGACTTACCGCCGTGATTATGTCATAACTTATTTGATTTAGAATACGTCTTGAATGAGAGCAGTGGTGGCCGAGTGGTAACGGCCCCGACTTACGAGTAGTAGGTCGTGGGTTCAAACCCAGCCAGGCGTATTCATTACCTACTTTGTGTAATTTATTTCATCAACACTGCTTTTAAAATGGTGAAGGAAAACATCGAGAGGAAACCGGCATGTCCTAGAACCAAAAATTCGAAGACATATAACATCCACCAACCCGCACTGGGCCCACGTGGTGGATTACGGCCCATTCCCTCTCCTAAAGAGGAGGCCTGAGTCCCAGCAGTGGGAACAATATAAGGCCGACTATGCAATGCTATGCTACGTCTCGAATATCCTCATTAACTACCATGGTTTCATTTGTATTCAATAAGTTACTATCCTGTTCATATTATCATCGTTGACAATCAGCGCTAATTCACCAGGCCGTTGTCTGCATAATTACTGCGTGACGAGCGACCTCCGTCTCTGCTGACCCAGTCTGCGTGATGTAAGACACTGATAATATTCATATTTGCCGGAACAGCTGCGTATCTGATATGAGCAGTGGCATGTTCCTTACCAGGGAGACTTACAGTTGTGAGGTCAGCTTGGAAAGCTGCGATTTACTAGAATTAGTTACCTAGAATTAAATATTGCCAGCATTATTTGGCTTTGTTTGCAAGATAATTTTTTTTTTAATGATATAATCCAGTGCTTGACTGTGATCCCACCAGATGGTAAGCAGTGATCATAACTTGCACTAGTATATTAAGAGCTGGTTCACTCTAGCCTTGAAAACATCTAAATTATAATAGGCAAGCAAATTGTTTCTGGTCTTCGATGTACGCGGTATAAACGATGAGGTGAAAAGCTTAGTCCGGACCGTAGAGGTGTAAACAACGTAAGGGGGCAGCAACTTAATACATTCACCGTACGTGGAGTTGTCCGACGGTAGAACGGTGATGGAGGAATCAAGTCATGTAATTCCTGCACACTGTTTTAGGAAAATGATATGATTAGCCTGTATATAGATATTATGTTGTTGGACGCAGATCCGGGAATGCATTAAATTGTGCTGCCCTGAAGAGGCTCAAATAACACGATGCTGACTTGGAAAGTTTTTTTCTGCAGCCCGCTCACGACCTTGCCACTGTGAGCGGTAGCTAAGCGCGGGGCGGCGAGTGAAATCAAAAGTATGAAAAAATTTTGAAACTTGCCACGAGACTCTGCCCGTAGCGAAAACGCGCGCGGTTTTCTGCACGCGAATCGCTACAGCGGCGCGTGGTGCGGTGAGCGGTGGGAACAAAAGTACAAGCGAATGAGTGCGACGCCACAAAACAGGGCGGCGTGGATAGAGGTTTAGGAGTGACGTACTCAGTGGCGAAGCTAAGAAAAACATTTTTGGACGATTTTTTGGCGGTAATGGATACCGAGGCGTTTATCAAAGAAATTTTAAAACAACCGCCTATTTAAATGAAAAAAATCCTAAGATAGATGTAAAAAAAACATTTTAAAAAAGTTGTGAGAAGAAATTATACAATGTTTTCCGGAATATAAAAAGAAAGAAAGAAAAAACGTAAGACGAACGAACGACGTACCTACGTACGAACGTGTGGACGTACGAATATGACGGTAAGTTTAATTTCCCAAATTCCAATTATTTTCAATTCCAATTAGCCTGATGTTCAAGGGACTATATGCCTTAATATTTTACCCTAACCTGACCTTTCGTTTACTTCGTTTGTCACTTCTATATCAATAAATAAAAACCCTAATTAGGATTTAAATTAACATAATTAGCGTTAATTTAATGAATAAATTCGCCTAATATGTCGTTCGGCCATTGCTCCACATTCTCGCATATTTTGGCGCTGACTCAACGCACAAAGGTGTAAACAAACATATTTCCCCACATGTCTTGTGTTGGCGCCACCGCGCTACTCAAGCATTCTCGTTTAATCCTTCTAGGGGCAAGTAGGTGACATTGACACTGGTACTGATATGATGTTTGTGTTCATAATATTGCCAAAAGTGAATGTGAAATAGAGAACAGAGAGAAAGAAAAATATTCATTTGTGATTCGTACAGGACAAATAATAGAATATTACATAAACTAGCATAAAATAAAACGGCCAAGTGCAAGTCGGTCTCGCGCTTGAAGGAGCCCGTAGCAAAAAATGGCAAAAAAGAACATATTTGCTAAGTTGCGGAGCCCCACTTAAATATTTATTTTATTTTGCTTTTAGTATTTGTTGTTATAGCGGCAACAGAAATACATCATCTGTGAAAATTTCAAATGTCTAGCTATCATGGTTCATGAGATACAGCCTGGAGACTAACAGATGTACACGGGAGTCTCAGCAAATGAGTCCCGTTTTTACCATTTGGGTATGGAATCCTAAAAAACCATAACAACAACATTAAAAAAAAACGCAGTGCTGATGTTCTGATTGGGCCTATGATGTCACGGTATAACCATACGACCATGCTAAGATAAACGATACCCTCTCAACTTTAGAGTCTCTAGCGCCACTTTCAAACTTGTATCAATCAAGAAACACAGAATCTATAAATCATAAACTACGTATTATAATACTGACTAAATGTTTCCTAAAACATGTTATATTTAGTTGTCACATCAAGTTAACGATGCAGAAGTAAGACGCTTTCTACCGCGAGCTCAATAATCCTGGCCGACAGGTCTTAAGTGTGCTACCAATAAAAATAGCATCGCATTTATTGTGCTTAATAAGGTCTTTAAGCGCGGAGACAAATATATTATTGTGAAGGAAGGTGCGTGTCAGGCTACGTTAAGAATTTTTATGGAAATAGAGCACAACACGGAATAGACCACGTTGGAAAAACCAAATTCGGACAACTTCATAGAGTGGATTTTGCACGCTGCCAATATCAACCTGTTATTAACCCCATGACTTCCAATAAACTTTCCAAGAAAACGCAGCTGCAAGCTTAGTTGCTGACAAAGTTGTAAGGCCCATTGGCAATGATGCACTAGTCGGGTCGAGGCTTCAAAGTCTTGAGCATCAACGACGAGTTGCTAGCCTGTCAGTTTTCTACCGGTTGCATTTCGGGGAGTGTGCCGGAAGGATAAAGCCTAATTCCGCCCAGCCCGTTCCATTATCGGACCACCAGGTATACGGCGATGCAGCACCGGTACATGGTGGACAACCAACCTATACGCACAAAACGTTTTGGGAACATATTTATTTTGCGTACAGTTAAGGAGTGGAATTCCCTGCCGGAGTCTATGTTTACTGATAGCTGTAACCTGGGGATCTTTAAGTCAATAGTAAATAGGTTACTTCTAGGTAAGCGCGTTCCATCGTCGACCACATCGTTGCTATTCATCAGGTGAGATAGTGGCCAAGCACGAGACTATCAACAATAAAAAACAGCGTAGGATGGTTGTGAAAAGGAAGATGTCCAGATAGTCGTGCAGCAGCAGTGCCGAATCAGCCACGTAGCAAGACTCGAAGAGCCCCGTGTATTGGGATGGGCCTCGCTTGTACGAACAAAAACTAGTCAATGATACCTTTATAGTTTTTCATAAAGACAATTGAGGCAATTGCCTATGGACCCATCGCTGCCTTTGAAAAAATAATTAAGTTAAAGAAGTTGTAATTATTAATCATTTATAAAGAAACCTACCAAGCCTCCTCTCTTGATAGAATTTACTAAGGGCCCCAAGCTGGCTTAATCTGGCACTAGGTGGCAGACAGACAACACAAGCGATATTTTCTACCATTTCAATTACATCTGATAGACATGGAGTTTTCCAACCTCTTTGGTAATGTTAAAACCATTATTTATAGTGTTTTAGGGTTAAAAGACCTTTATTAATTTTCTAACAAGCTGAATACCACACCTATACAAGTATACGGCAACACTAAATAGTTTTATCTTCGCGGCAATAAAAAGCCATAGTCTATAGAAGCCATCACGCGAGACAAAAGCGAAAGTTGTTCCAATGTATGATGTATGGGCGACGATGGTGAGCCGCGAACCATGGTGCTGCATCGTGTGCTGGCCATGGCTTTCCCTCGCAACAGGGGCAAATGTTAACGTTTATTGGAAAACATAAATTGTTGATAGAAAATCTGTGCATTGTTCTATGGGACGGTGATATGGCATGTCGTTGTGGCTCGGGGGTTTTATGATCTCCTGTTTTCCAGTCAGATCCTAGATTTATTAGCTTGTGAAGATGGTTACATTTTTACGTAATATTTCTGCATTTTTAGTGCACTTATAATTCAAACTGTATCCGATTTATGTGCTGTTTAAACATTTGTATAGTTTACTTATAAGTAGGTCTAACATGGCAGCAGTTTACGAGAGAGGAGATATGGGCACAAGTCACACACGAAAAATGACTTTGTCAGAGATGATTGACTTAGGTCAACCATACTGCACTAAAATCATCGATAATGTTAGCCGGTATGAGTCATCGTTGTGAAAGAATTAATT
Organism: Mythimna vitellina; assembly: GCA_949316375.1. Taxonomy (NCBI): domain Eukaryota; kingdom Metazoa; phylum Arthropoda; class Insecta; order Lepidoptera; family Noctuidae; genus Mythimna; species Mythimna vitellina. The sequence goes on from OX438705.1 coordinate 570,133, forward strand.
AGCTAGACTCTGTATTACTGAAAACGCCCACACACTCTAAACAGCTAGTTAGAGTGTGTGGGCGTTTAGAATTTTTAACACTGCTCGGGGAGGCTTCGGCGCTCAGCGCAACTATTTTGAGCATAGATAGAAGAAGAAAAAAAAAAACTAAACTAATTAAAATTACCACATAATAACTCTTACCTAAAATATGGCGTCAAAAATTCCTCCGCATCGCTGTCGACTGGGAGTGTCTGCACAAGACAGCCCTTGGGTCACGCGAAGTGTCAACTAGCCGTTTGGATAATTCTTTAAAAAGCGCTAAAGCATTCGGATCGCACGGCCCAAGAGTCCAATTCCGTCCGGTCTCTTACCATGGAGGCCATGAGGTTCCAACAGCCGGAACGCCGACGGTGACAGCAGCTCGTCGAATGATGTCATTAATATTCGCGTGCCGCGTTATGCGTCCCGCGCTTCGACTGCATGACAGGCCGTGGTGATCGAGGCTGTTGACAATTTCACCACAGTGGCAGCGATGAGGCGAACAGCAAGGAGCGTCTAGGCATAATACTCTAGTATGGATAAACCTGGTCTTAATGTTTTGAATCGAACCATTTAGTGCGCAAGTTCATACTCCTCTATATCGCAGCCTCGCACACATTTACAGCAGACATTACCTTCTAATAATTATGTTATTTGTTTAAATGTCTGTAATTCTAGTTATAATAATATAGTCTATGGTAATTTAGTCTATGGACATAGAGAGGTTGATATTCCGTATAATGGGTTAATGTATTTGATAGGATTGAGTGTAAGTTATAAGCTGTAGTGAGTGATAAGAAAATTATAATAACAATAAAATCTTCAAATCGCCAAACTAAAGTGGCAATGGGGAGGGCACATTGCTCGCAGAACGGATGGCCGTTGGGGCCGAAAGGTTCTGGAATGGCGACCACGTATCGGAAGACGTCGTCGTCGACAAGGTGGACCGATGCCTTGGTAACGATTGCGGGCATCCGATGGATGCGAGACGCACATGACCGTTCATTGTGGCGACACTTGGGGGAGGCTTATGTCCAGCATTGGACGTCTTTAAGCTGATGTGACGGAAATGATGATGATGATGATGATGATAAAATCTTACATCAAATTTTATTCTATTCCACATTTTTTTAAGGCGGTAACTTGAGCTGAAGCGCGGTCGCTGTCGGAAAATAGCACTGAAAAGTTTGATTAGAAGAGAGAGCCTTGTTGCATTAAGTCGCATATGTAGGTACAGTCAGGGGTACAGAGCAATGCAGTATATTGTGGTTATTTGAAATAACGGTTATCGGCCCTCCTAAATTTAATGACATTCTGAATTCAAATAGGTATAATTTTAAAGTTCCTTTAAATAATTTTCACCCCTAAGACTAAGTTCCAAGTTCATATGCGACCAATGCAGAGATATTAGGAAAAGATCAATGCAAATTCATCTGGCGCTTACCAAAGATACTGAAAAACAGAAAATTCTGTCGTAGATTAAGTAGATACTTAAAAATAAATAAACTTGCTCTTGTCACCTGTACCACACACCAAACTAATATTTCCATCACAGTGATAAACTTTCACTTATTAGCTTGCGGACGAACGCGGGGGTGAGGCTCCTATCGGGCGGCGGGGGAGGGAGGATAGCTACGATTATTGAAATTTTATTAAAATGGCGGCGGCACACTTGCGCCGGCGACCTACTGTGGCTGCGTTATGTACTAGTTCAGATAATCGGTGTTACGAGTCTGTTTCCAATACATCTATAACTCTGTACTCTACTTTTGATTTCTTTGTTCGATTGTGTTGGCTACCATGTGTCGGATGCCATCAGAAGCGTTTCGAGGAGCCAAAAACATTGACTAAGGTTCGTGTGTCCGTATGAGCGTTTTTGGTAAACTAACACTCCCTAGATATCAGTAGAGAACACTTTTTAAGGAGAAGCTATCAATAATAATAAAAAAGCCTGAACTACTATTTTATATCGTGTTTGTTATCGTCAGGATAAAGGTTGTATGAAAACTTTTATACAATGTTTTACTTTTTTTTTGATCGCTCGCATTTTACTACAATCACTTTTTTCATGGGAAATTATCAAATGATTTCTGCCGCTCTGCGTGGAACAATACGGAGAGTATGTAACACTTTAATTGACTAAAACCCACAGAATTCATTCAGTTATCCTTTGCTAGGGTTTCTCCTTCGAACAGTCCGCAGCTCTGGCAGGCATTGACCCTAACTGGCCCCGTCAATTGTGCTAACATCCTATTGAGGCGTGCGTGGAACACAACGCGTCGTCAATCCGGGCTTGATCCTTATCAGAAGGTCGGACAACGAGCTAACCTGTGCGCCTGTGGTGACCGGAAATCGCTCTACAAGATCCTTGAGTTGTTGCTTTTAGGAGACACAGACTTTACGCAAGATGAACTGTTTTCAAAAAGTTTTGTGCGGAATCACTATACTTTAACAATAATTTTGGAAAATCAATGGGAAATTCGTTTGCACCCGTGCAAAGCCGAGTCGGGTCACCTGTTTAACTTAAACGGTACCTTCTTAAAACGAAGCTAACAAAGTTGTTGCACAAGAGATAAGTATTCTGGCGAGTTTTGTTTAAGATATAATATAATCTAGGATAGAACCGAAATGCATAAATTATACTAGCTGTCTCTAGCGGTTACACTTGCATTTTTGGTATAAGACTACCAAAAATGCGAGTGTCACCGCTAGAGAGAGAGCTTGAAGTTATACACCACTATTTTTTAATTAGCACAAATAAATGGGGCTCTATCCATACGCGTTACTGATCATATTTGTGTAGTGAAAAAAAAACGAAATCCCAAAATTGTCCACGGAAATTGGTCACAATTGGTAAATTCATAATTGAACAAATCATTCATAACAATTGCTACTAGAAAATACTACGCGCAGTGTCTTTTTTTCTATTTTGATCGTCATTATCAATAACCTGTACAATATTTCCATAAATTGAGTGATATTTTGGGATAGAAACAAACACTAATAACTTTGCTGTATGTGAATATTATTTATTTAATCTTTACTTAAATAATAACAAGACAATATCTAATAAGCCCTTTAAGTATTTATACTAATTAAAAATGTGTGGTGTATAACCTGAATCAATAAATCAGCTAACATCATCATCATCATTACAGCCGAAAGACGTCTACTGCTGGACACAGGCCTCCCCAAGTGCCGCTTGAACGATCCAGTGCGTCTCGCATCCATCGGACTCCTGCAACCGTCACCAGGTCATCGGTCCACCTTGTAGGAGGCCTTCTAACACTACAACCAGCTATAGGTATACAAAAAGAATTTCTTAATATGAACCCGTAGTTCTTGACATTAGCTAGTTAAACCAAACAAATTAAATTAAATTAAATTAATTAAATTAAATTAAAATTCATTTATTTCGGAAACCAGTCCATATTGATTACGAAATTTTTGCATTAAAATATTAAATTTAAATAACAAATAAAAAAAAAATACACATTACAAAAACACAAAATTCCAATAATGTCATCAAAAAAAAAAAAAACAATAAATAATAATTAGTCAAATAAAATAAAATAAAATTCACAAAATAATAAAATAAAATATACACACGTTTTATCTTAGCCTAAATTTGGGTTTGGCTCCGGAGTGCTCAACGTGCAGCCTGGTCCAGTATCGCATTATCGGGCAATCCAGGTCCAGATCCATCCTCCAGGCGAACAATTGAAGGTAGCTGTTGGAGCTGCCTCGTATGCGGCGCATTAGGGACACAACTCTCTTGCGAATTATCGTCGCAAAACCATCTATGTTTGCGTCCGCAAACATACCCGACGCAAATGAACTCTTCAGTTTTATAATATTAAGTATAGATTTATACGTAGGTTCGCTATACACTTTCGCGGCATTGTGGGAAGGTCGTGAGATGACATGAGATAACAATTGCATGCTCAGCCATGAAATCGTGATATGCATGAGAAATGAGAAGATGACTATATAAGTAGATACGGTGCCAGAGCTAGTTGCATGGTTCGTAACAGAGATGTTACGGAGGTTTGAGTTCGAGTCCGAAAGGTCGGAACTTCCGATTGATTTTGCACTTCTGATCCCGATTTCGGTTCCGTTAAATTATAATCGGAAGATATATATCAAAGGCAGGTACCAATAAGTTTACACTTGTAGCGCGGAGAAGCTCCCTCTCCGTGCCTTCTGTCGATCACTCTTTCACTTGTTATTTTGTTTCGTATTTGGCATGTTGTGAGTTCGCGTTTTATATATACGTACTTAACCGGTTTTTGATTAGTTTTATTAGTGTTTTATTTGACATTTCTGCCTCCGCTTCCTATTTCGGTTCCGATTTTGATAACTCTGCTTCTGAATTCTGTTCCGACGCATCCCTAGTTTGTACCTATGTACCTTACTTACTTACGTTTCTTATGTGATCTTCTTCGATATCACAGAAGTTTCTGCTATATTTGACAGATGACTTACACAATTTATCGGTTCTTGTAGACACGTAGGCAGGTACTTAAGTACTTATGTTTGGAGAAAGTGGTAAAATTTTTGTCAATTTTTTTTAATTTTTGTCAACTTGTCAAACAAGTATTGGTCGTTACAGAGAAACTGGTTTCGTGTGACATAACATATTTGATAAACCGATCCGACGATGCTTTCAAAGGTTTTTGCTTGTCTACACGTACGTCGCTACGACGGCGTCGTACATGTTAGTTCGAATGAGGAAAAGAGTCATCAAACATGAGTTCTTCATGAGTTCATGAGATCAAATATGAATTCCTCGTTTAAACTAACTTTCCCAGAAAGCTTAACATCGTTTTTCCAGTATAATTTAGCTTGTTATCAGACAAGAAAATGTTGCTGCTATTCTTTAGGTAGTCATTTTACTGATTTAGTCAATCAACATATTCAAATGCAATACTGTGACAGTAGCATCCATAGTCATAAAATCTACTTATGATAAATCGGTAAGCGATCTTGTCACGATTACGATAAGTGGTGGTCACACACGTGTGCGATGCTAAACTGTCACTTGCGTGTAGCGGGACTGGTGGATATAAGGTGGGAGTACAGTGGGGTGGACTAATAATGATATTTTTTCAAGGTGTGAAATGATGAAGAAGGTGCACGGAGGGCTAGGGGTTGAGTAGACAGGAGGGGAACAGCACAAAAGATCCAGAAGGGTCGAAGTGCTCTGGCCAAGGGCCGCCCCACAACAAGATAAGATAAGGTGTGAAATCATCCAATGACTTCTCGCTCTTGGATGGAGCGAGCGGGTGTATCAGACTTTTACTGACTAAAACCGCACCCGTGGTTGAAGCTCGTGGTCCTAGAAAGCATAGGGCATCTGAAGGACACACAGTTGCCCTGTGTTCTAGGACCATGTGCTTCCTATTCAGAAATTCCTTGAGATTAATACTAGATAAAAGAGAATTTGGAGGTGTCTCGCAATGCGCACTTTTCCGGCAAATTGTACCCTTGCAGCTAAAAGACATGTAAAAAAGCGGGCGAGTTAGGACTGGGGATGAGTATAGACTAAGCCTTAAATATTGATTCGCTTTTTTGAACCCTCTTCGCAGTAATGGCGGTAAGTCCCCTCTTTGAGGCGTGGTTGGAAAGACCTCACGGCGTCCTCACATTCCGCATGACGCAGGTTCTCACCGGACACGGTAAGTTCGGGAGGCTCCTGCACCGGATTCGTGCGGAAACGAAGCCCGGGTGTCGCCACTGTGTGGCCCACCCGGAGGACACGGTAGAGCACACGGTGGAGGTGTGCCCCGCTTGGGCAGAGCAACGCCGTGTCCTCGTGGGGGCAATCGGCGGCGGCGATCTCTCGCGCCGGGCCTTGGTTCAGGCCATGCTCCGGAGCGAGGAGGAGTGGCAGGCGGTCGCCTCCTTCTGCGAAGCAGTAATGCTAGCTAAGGAGGCGGCCGATTGCGTGAGGCAACGGTCCTTACGCTCCAACCGCCGCCGGGATTCCGATCCCGATTTCCGGCCACCGTAGGCGCGGGCTTGCAGACGCCGAGCAATGGGTGGCTCGCCGTCTGACCGTCCGGTAACCGTCAGGACCGAGCCCAAGTCGTCGACGGCGCGTTTTGTTCCATGCGCGCCTCAAGGAGATGTCAGCAAATCGTAGGGGCCCAGCAGGGTCGAAGCCTACTGGGGCCACGGGTAGTGTGAAAGCGGAACCCGGGGCCCTGGGACGAAGGCAACGAAGGAACAGGAGTGGGTTTTTAGTCAGTAAGAGTCTGACACTATCTCCCGTTCCGCCCAAGAGCGGGGATGTCATAAGGATGATTTTCCCAACCAATAAAAAAAAAAAAAAAAACCCTCTTCGCAGTGCACGTTATTTTGATCAAGCTTAACAATAAATAGTGTAACATAGTTGCTTGGAACTGTTCGATATAACAGTGTATTCATCTCAATAAGCTTTCTTTAATTTAAGTGTTATTTTAGATTGACAGACTTAGGCACAATTCATTGAGTCTAGAACGCGCCGGTGGTGTTAGAAAACTACTTCAAAACCAGATTTTCGTAAAACCATCTTGTTTAATTGAGACACGTCGGTAAGAACGCAATTTGCCATACAAATTGCAAGACAAAGCACACTCCTAATATTTATCCGTCCGTAGTACAAATAGCATGTAATGAGCAAAGATCTTTATGTAATAAGTATAGGCTTGACTTTTACCTGCTCGTGTCAATACAGCTGAGGTACTGCTTGGCACTGATTGGAAAGCAGGTGTGGGCTAGAATGTATGCGTGTGGGTGGGAATCCCTGTATCTTGAGTGTTTACACGTAGGTAGCTGGGCTTACAACCTGAGGTCACTAACTCATCGTGAAAGATAGATAGAAAATTGTTTGTTGTCAATTACATGTCGAGAGGAATGCTTAATTGATAATATTTTCTTTGATTATTTAATTAAATTGTCCATTGGTTTATTATTGTTTAAAATTATTATGTATTTTTTCTATGGGCCTCTGATGCCTGAAAATAAATGTTTATTATTATTATTATTATATCATTTAAATTACGATGTACAAATATGTGCTAGGACAAACTTGAAGCAATCTAATGGATTCGTTACCTTGAAGCATGAAGTCGTGTTTTTTTTCATTACTTATCTATTACTAGCTTCTGCCAGTGGCTCTGCCCGCGTGAAACTAGGTTTCTCCATACAAACTTTGGACCTCCGTTTCATCTCCTTAGGGGAAAATTTTGGGACATAATTTCTTATTCTTTGATATCATCTTCATGCCCTTTTCCCGTGTTATTTGAAGTCGGTGCAACACGTTTTTTTCTTCCACTTTGCCGTGTCACTCGTCATGCTCTCACTAACTTCCTTTTCTTTCATATCACTCTTTACACAATCCATCCATCTTTTCTTTGGTCTCCCTCTCCCTCTCCATCCATCCACATGTAAACTCTTTTAGTAACATGCGTCTCATCCCTCCTCTTCACATGACCATACCAAGACAAACGATTCTCTTTCATCTCTTGAGTCACTGGCGCCACTTTCAAACTTCCCCTAATATATTCATTTCTCACTTTATCCATTCTCGTTATACCACACATCCATCTTAACATTCTCATCTCCGCTACATGCAATCTTTTTTCATCCGTCTTTTTCACAGCCCAACATTCTGATCCATACAGTATGACAGGCCTTATCACGGACTTGTAGATTTTACCCTTCAACTTGAGGGACATCCGTGGGTCACAAGTTGTTCCTATGACCTGTCACCATTTCATCCATCCTACGTTGATCCGATGTGTTACGTCCCTTCTACCTCACCATCCCGATGAGAGACCCGAGGTACCGAAAGTCGGAGCAGATCGGTATGGGCGTTCCATATTTCATATTGGTATTTCTTATTCTTTGTATACATCATAAATTTCAGTGTTATAGGTCCAAGAGCTGGGCGTTGATAAGTCAGTGGGTGAATCAGGACTTTGCCTTATATATATATTTATTTAGTATATGAAGGACTTACAGCTAGATTCTTCATGCTATGTTGTTGACCTTGGTTCTTCTGCGGATATCCTAATTCCTGATTCGATCACGCGAGGAAACTCCGAGCATAGCCCTTTCCACAATAATTGTGAATGGATCCAAATCATATTCCTTGCATATGTTGTTGAAATTACTGTTTGCATGCACGATATAACTGCCCCCCTAGCCAAGTTACGATCGTTTCGTTTGCGTCGAACGCCTAAAGTACGCCACGCCCCCGATTCTTTTGTTCTGACCACGTGACTGCGCGCAAAGCAAAGCAAAGCTTTGCTGACGTCAGAGCAAAGGAATCGGAGGCGTGGTCTACTCGAGGCGTTTGACGCAAACGAAACGATCGTAACTTGGCTAGGGGGGCTGTTCCGCAACTGTTCAACTATATGCAGATATGATTCTAAATAAAACAAAAACATATTAGCCTTATACTTTATAGTCAGCTATTATATTACCAGCGCTCAGTGTGTGCCAGACCTGCTCAACCGCGGTGCGTGACTAGCTGTGGCTACATTCCTGGTACTAGTAAAGTGTCGCCGGCTGTTACACTATTATCTGCTCATCGACGTTATGCAGATGAGCGTCATTCTGATCAGCGGTGTGCGCACGCAATGCCAGCGGTACATGCCATTTAGTTTGGTCACCGCATTGGGTAGTTAGAATGCAGCAACGACAGAAATGATATTGAAGGAAGAACATGGAAGAAGTGGTTTTCCCGTCCGATCATAATTTAGGTATCTTTAAGGCTAGAGTGAATAGGCTCTTAATAAACTATAAGTGCACCTCACCATCAACGATTGCTTCACTGCTTACCATCAGATGGGATCGCAGTCAAGCAATAGTTTAAGTCAATTTAAAAAAAAGATCTATAATGAGTTAGTAGCCATTTATGCTAATTAGAGGCACATAATCAGAGTAGGTTATTTTAAGCGACTATGATCGTATGTTCGTATCACGTTACTCTACCGGCGCTAAAGACTGACACAGACGGCGAGACTCCATCAATAAGAGACTGATCCAAAGGAAACTTCACAACCCTCAGTAATGAGGAATATCATACGAGGAGAGGAAACTACACTAAGAAAGCAACAGTAGTCAAAGCTATTTATTTGAAACTAGCTTTTGCTCGCGACTTTGTCCGCGTTGAAGTCGAAAATGGTTTTATTAGGTTTTTTGAGATACGAAAATATGAAATATTATTTATTATCTTCGTCGTGTAGGATATTCCATTGAATTGTATGGCGAGCGATATTGTATCTTAAGATAAAATATTATAGTATCTTAGCCGTGTGCAGCGCCCCTTAGTGAACTCCACTGCGGGTGACGTAACCTACGACAAACTTATTATTTGCGGTTGGTAAAGTAATCGGGGTCTAGGGATCGAACCGCAAAATTAAGTTTGTTTTTTATTGTATATACTTTTCCGGGATAAAAAGTACCCAGTGTGGTGCCCAGGATATTAAAGAATAAATATACCAAGTTTCATCGTAATCGAACTGGTAGTTTTTGCGTGATGCCAGAACAAATAGACAGACAGACAAACATTTTTTTAATCACATTTTTGGGTTCGGTGTCGGTCTAGTAACACCTCGCGCCATTATTTTTTTTTGATATTTTCAATGTACAGAATTTTCACTTCTACAGATTTATTATAAGTATAGATAAATGCGGTACAAGAGATGTACTAGTAGGTACATTCGATTAATCAGATTTTGTAATGGCAATGTATGATTAAAAATCATGTTACCATTCACACAAGTTGAATGTATGAGCTGAAGCGGCAGTCAAGAGTCCTTTAACGGTAATTTGTAGATTGTTTTGAAGAGCTCTTACGAAACGTGCGGTTTCTATTGAAGAGGACCCTCATAATAGAGAAATGTATTCGGTAGGAAGACAAGTGATGACATCATCATTGATTATGAATTGTAAGCATGCTCCATCGTCAACCGGTGAGATAACAGACAAACGCTAAAAAATACTAGCGACCGGCCCCAGCTTTACACTTGTGTTACAAATCATTTAAATTCTCAGCTTTTCTATACTATAAATATACATGTATTATAAATGTACAGCTTCCTAATTAATCACTTTGTCTATTGGTGAGAACCACTAAATTCGTCCAGTATTTTTTATGTGCGAACAGAAATACAATAAAAAAAGACTTTATTTTATAATATGTAAAGACAATAGAAAATAGGATAGGTCCTAAAGAAAAATGTTAAGAATTCCATGTCTAAAGAATTTAATGTTAATAATTCTAGCTAGTGCGTTTTACTGCGAACACGCGAATCATCGAACTGACGTGCGAATTGTCGAAAAGAAATCGATTATCGTGGTTACAAACATAATGGTTCTAATGGATTAACTTAATCAATTACCATTCCGAACGGAGCTAGCTTTTAACTTTTTTAGTTTATCGATTTACAATTTTCTCTATTTACGCTTGCTCTTGTTTGTATAATGGAAGTTCATTGACATTGTCAGTCATGCCGTCATCATTCCAGTCGAAAGTCGTCCACTGTTAGACATAGGCCTCCCTAAGTGTCGCCAAAACGAACGGTGCGTCTCGCCTCCATCTTATTCCCACGATCCTCACCAGGTCATCGGTCTTTTTTGAGGGAGGCCTTCCATCGCTACGTCATCCGGTACACGATAATCACTCTAGAACCTTTTGGCCCCAATGATCATCTGTTCTGTGAGCAACGTGCCCTGCCCACTGCCAATTAATTTGGCTATTTTTCGAGCTATGTGGCTAAAATTGGTTCTTTTGCGGATATCTTCGTTTCTGATGCGATCAAGCAAGAAAACTTCGAGCAGTCATACCATGATAAAATAACATAAAATAACAAATTTACAAAGCATCAGAAGTAAAGAAGAAAATTGTGGTGACAATTTAAGTAATTGTTCGACTCAAAAGGACTCCCTTGAGGAAAACTTAAAATGAGTCACTTAGCTGGTCATCATCTGCTTGAATGAATCAATCGTCGCTTTGACGATTCATCTGTCAATGATACTCTTTATTGAATCATTTCGCATTTTGTTGTCATACGGAAAGGTGGAGATTTTTTAGAATGTATTACCATTTCTCAACTAGGTTGGGGTCGGCGTTCAGTCTAACCGGATGTAGAGACTAGTACTATCGATTTGGTGAGTTCTAAAATGTAAGTTCCTTGGGTCTAACTATCATAACGACTGTCAAAGATTTACGACTGACAGCAGGGACCTACGGCTTACACTACGTAGTCTCTTTTTTTAGGTGGGAAATTATGAAATAATTTCTCCTGCAAAAAAAGGGGCGTGCCAGATATTTACTGACTAAAATATGCCTATTCTATGATTTGCCCTTTGCGTTCTAGGGCCTCGGTAATTCTTTCAAACGTTCCCGCATCTCGGTAAACATAGCTTAACTTTAAAGATCGATCCAGCTGTCATTATTTCGCCACGTGCTCATTCATCACACATTTCACTAGGCAGGTACTAATGTGCTGTGTAACGATGATGACAATAAAACTACCACCTGCACCATTCATACGAAATGACAAACAATCTTTCTCCTTCACTCGACGACGTATCATCACCAGCCAATTACACCCATTACAGACCACGACACATAATAGAAGCCACATGATGACAGTGACGAATGTGCTTGACAGCATAATTACTGCGCTCTGCTTGTAATTGAACGTGTGGCATCTGTTGTTTGTCGAACTTGACATTGAGGTGGTGAGAATGATGCAGCGTTGGTACCTATTTAGAAGTTGTTTTTGTGTCGTGCTGGCCCGCTTGTTCTAGTACCCGTTTGCTAAACTCAAGATATAGTGGCTTTAAAGCCATACTGAAATTACAAGTATTTTAGTGTCATCTGTTGTTCCATTGACTGATTGATTGCCTCGGTGATGTCGTGGCCGCAGGCGCTACAGTACTGTTGAGCGTAGGACTTTGGGTTCTATGTACAGGACATTATATTGCGTTTTGTCATTAGGAATGTCTCAGTGGCATCCTGGAGTTTGGAAATTAGTGTTGTGACACGTAACGTACTACGCTTGGTCTCTTTCTGGTTGCATCGGATTGCCGTACCATCTGACTCCGTTGCCTTGTGTTTCAGGGCCCTGGGAGTTTCACTTAACCCTTGGCCCCAGTAGGCTTAGCTGGCTTGCTGGGCTCCTACGATTTCCTCTTTGAAGCGCGCATGGAAAACTACGCGCTGTCGACGACTTGGGCTCAGTCTGGACGGTTACCGGACGACCGGACGACGAGCTACCCATTGCTTGCTGTCGTCAAGCCTTCGCTTACACGCATTTACGCATGCGGTGGTGTCTGGAATTTGGGATCGAGATCCCAGCGGCTGGGGCGTGAGGGCCGATCCATCACCAGTTTGGTTGCCTCCTTTGCTAGCATTATTGCTTCGCAAGAGGAGGCGACCGCCTGCCATTCCTTCTCGGGACTTCACGAGGACCCGGCGGTGCTCTGCCTAAGCGGGGCACATTTCTACCGTATGCTCCACCGTGCCCTCCGGACAGTCCATACAATGGTGAAACCTGGGTAATTTTTTCGCACGAATCAATCGATGGAGGTCTGGTCAGAGACGATGCTGCTTTATTTACTAAAACAAGATGACTACCTTCAAGCAACAGCTTTTCCCGTGACCTGGTCCACAGGGTCCAAGTAATGTTTCTGGGATAAAAAGTATCTTATGTCAATCAGAAATAGCGTGTAGTTTTATACCAATGTGAAAGGTTCTTCGTAATTGCATTGTCTAAAAAAGACATTACATGAAACTAGGAATCACTCCTGTACGCCTCCTGTCTCTATTAGTCGCTATATATTTTATTATATTTATAAAAAGTAGTAGCTTTATATTATATTTCCTTGCCAAACATAAGTGGCAGTGGGCAGGGTATATTTCTGACCAGATAGTCGATGAGGCCAAAAAGATCTGGAGTATGACCGCGAACTAGCGTCGGAAGGATTCCCACAAGGTGGACCATGCATGATCTACTAAGAGTCACGGGAATCCGCTGAATGTGACACAAACAACAACAACAAGGGTGGCCACAAGCCACACTTTGAGGAGGCCTATGTCCTGCAGTAGATGTCTTTGGTCTGAAATGATAATGATCATGAAAAATAGCTTCTGCCAGCAGCGTCATCCATGTGAAAGTAGAATATCGTCCTAAGGGAACATACCCACGGAATCAAAGTATTCTATTCGCTATTTCAGGATATTTTTTACCCGTGCACCAAACATCCAAATCAGTTGACCTGTTCGAGCGTGAAGGAGTAATAAACGTATACAAGCATGCAAACTTTCGCCTTTTTTATCTTTTTTTTTAGTGTAGATGATGCGTGTCAGTTGAATTAAATGTATTCTAATGCAATGTCCAATAATGAATTCAGAAATACACACAAGGTTTTCGTAGAGAAATCTCTAAAAGCTGTAACAGCAATGGTTTTGTCTAAACTAATGACTGACCCACCTTGACTCACTCTGTAATAACTGTCAGTATCAAACACAACAATGTGACGACCCAGACAGGTGGGCATAGCTGAGGTTTTTATGTAATTACACAGCTATGTGAAAGGTCCCTGATGGATCCCACGGAGGCAAGTACATGCGGATAAAAAGTGGATTCATTTGTAATGTAATCTGTCTTGCTTTGAAGATGTTTGTTCAAGTTAATAAGGAAGGAAATGATGTGAAAGATGACTGACAAGAATGTTAAAGAAATGGTAATGAGGCTTTGTTAAAGGGGTATCTAGAAGCAGGCTATGTAATGCTGGATGACGTGCCGCAAAAGAGTCCAATGAATAGTAGTTACATCTACAATGAAGCCTAAAAAACAAATGTTTTTGTCGAGACTAATTAAAAAGTTTTTTTTGGATCCATTGCGAAAGTTCCTTTTGAAATTGTAAACAAGAAACTGTTCAAAAGGTCTTGGAAACCTCTGAAAGTGTTTGTTTCTAAACACAACAACGCAATAACTGCCTTTTAAACGAAAATAAACCACCCTTCAACAACTCCCCTTCGAAACCGTACAATGATGTCGACAGAAACCATATCATAAATAAAGAACAATTTGATATGGTAAAACTTAATGATTATGGTGATCTCTCCTTACACAATAAGATGTCCATATCCAAAGAGTTTATATTTCTTTTTGCTAGATATACTGGCTTTGAATGCGTAACGAATGGGAGATTTGTTCGCTGATTATAATTACTTGTATTGCGAAATGTTACTACATCATGGAATACTATTTGCAGTCTTCTTTTTATTTATTTATCAAGAAGATGGACGGATAGGTTTATATGCTGCTATTACCTATCTGTAGGTATATATCGATCTACTGGATCTAATGCCAATGTTTTGTCTGTTCAATGTACCTCATGAATTTACTAACAAGATCCAATGTACCTCAACAATTTTGAAACAAATTACAATTAATCGCTTCATTCATCCAGCGGCGCCCGCGGTTGTAGGTATAATGATGGGAATACATAAAAATAATACCGATGGTAACTTATTTTTGATTTCTTTTATTTTATTGTTTCCATTTTTTGTATCATTATGTATTTGATTATAATCTAGTTTTAAGAGGAAGACACTAGCTCCTGCTGGATTATTGAGTGTAACGCAGGGGCTGGTTAATTCATACAATGCACGTTTAAAAAAAAACTTGTACTTTTCAGTTCATGTATCAACTCCATAAATTCAGCAAGAAAACACACATCTAATCTGTTTGTAAAAGTAGTAAAGTAGTAGCAAAGGGTATTTCAGAGAGTTTTTTGGTTGTTGTTTAATAAATTAACTTCACCATAATCTTCCAGTCATTTTACTTGTACTTAGATGTTTTTTTTCGATCAGTATAACGCGTTTTCATCTTTTATTTAAGTTTATAACTTATTCTTCACAAGAGCAGTTAGTTTTATATTGGTGTAGATACAGTTGTTGCACTAGATTGTAAAACGAGTAAAATTAAGCAACGCTAGCTGCTTTTGTAAAAAGTTCAGTATTTCAATGTTCGTACAAATCTAGTTGTATGCCAAAAAGCTACGAAAAGAAGCATATTAAAAATAAGAGAAATAATGAAAGTTAGAAGTAAATACATAAAGCAAACAATGCTTACTGATGCTCTGCAATATGATCTCTAACTCAAGTGGAAAGGAACAGTTAGCCCGATATGCTGACAGCAGTTGGATTATAGAGGTGACCCGGTGGATAGGAACCAGCAGCAAAAGGTGACAAGAGAGGCCTGAGAAACGCTGGACGGACGATGTTAGAGCAATAGCAGGAAAATTAAAAATAAAAGAAGCCGCATAGAGAAAACTGAAATAAACTGGAGGAGGCCTAAACTTAAAAAGGGGTTCCTACCCGAAATAAAACCTAGATGAAATTAGGAATACCTACAAGTTATTACAAAAAACAATGATTTAAAATATAAATATGTTTTGTTAGCAGGGATAAGAAATAAAAGTTTTTATTACTATGAGTTCGAGAGCACTATATTAGTTTATTGGTAAATTACCTAACACACAGACCGATTAATAAATCAGTTTCTTAAGAATGTCACTGATATAGACATTGAAGAAGAGAGCTTCCAAAAATAATCCTTGAGAAGACATAAGTACACCCTGTGTTGTAAGTATCAGTCAATGCCTATGGAGATGTAGAGGTTTACAGAACTGTTAAGTATATCATAAACTTGCAAGTTTTCCTCGTTCAGCCAACAACTACAACAAAAGACAAAACAAGCGTGGCAGTGAAAGTTGACACACACATACACACGGCCAGACGACAATTAATTATAATAATAAATGCTGGTGCGCGGTGAAAGGTGATTGATTCGAGATAAACTGGCGCCTGTCACGGTGACGGCTGACGGAATGTGCGGGCTCGTTGATGACAAGGGGCAGTTTGAGGTGCGCGATGGAAATGAAGTTTAAGTTAAAGATGAGAAGCTTGATAGGTAATCTTTTTTAAGAGCGAGGTGTGGAGCGAGGTATGCAGTGACAGGGCGTGTCAGACGTTTACTGACAAAAACTACACCTGTGTCCTTCAATTGCCCTTTGTGATCTAAGATCACTGTTTCTCTTTCAGAAATTATCCGGGCCATCTGTCCTGCTGAGCTCCTACGCTTTGCTGATATTTCTTTGAATCTTTCGAGGAAAGCGTTGAAGACTACACGCCGTCGAAGACTCGGGCTCGGTCTTCCTCGGTGCTACCCATTGTTCAACGTCCGCAAACCTTCGCCTACTGTGACCGAGGATTACCCTGCGAGTCCCGACGCCCAGGGCGTAGCTTGGTGCGGTGGTTGTGTGAGCTAGCACTGCATTGCAGAAGGAAGCGACTGCATCCCATTCCCTATCGTACCGATAGCAGGTAGTCTTGAAGATCCAATGCTTTCAATGAATTATAAAAATAGATTGATACAAAAACGTAAAATTACAAGACGCTGATTAGTAGTCGCCTTTCAAACACAGAACAACTGATTTAGGTGTTAAAGAACCGGAGAATAATGACGGTGAACCCTTTGACCAGAGAACTATCCATTTCATCTCGTATCATTTATTTACAGGACTGACATTTATAAAAAAATAAGTGTACAATAGGCGGTCTTATTGCACAGGGCGATTTCGACCAGACAACCTTTGGATAAACTGAAACGAAATTCTTATCATCATTATTAATGTGGATTAGGAGTCTACAGTGACAGCATGACCAGCCTGAACTAGGAAATATCTATATGTAATGTGTGCTTTATTAATAACAATACCTTTTCCTCTTGAGTTACTCTCATCAATTAGTTTTTTAACTACAGGATGTGCCAGTCATTTTTGTAGATGCTTAACAAACTATAAAACAGAAACTGAAGACATGGGGATATTGTTTGAAAATAGCATTCAAATGTCGTCCTTCGCGGCTCTGCTACTTTTCAAAGTGGTCTATAACAATCACGAAAATGCGCCTCAGAAGTTAAAATCCAATCAAGGTGTGAGGTATGAGCTCTGTATGAAGGAAAACATTACACAAGAAACCAACAACATTCCTACTCAACTTCTGAGGCGCGATTTTATGAATATTAGAGATCGCTTTTAGTCGCTGGCACTCTTACGTGCCAGAGACATGAAGGACGAAATTTGATTTTTTTTTTTAAATTTTTCTCATGTGTTCAGTTTATGAATTTTAAAATTAACGCATAAATACATAATACATCTACAAAAATGTTTTTTTCTTACACACCCGGTACTACTTTCAAATCCGTCATGTACGTCTACTACACTCTACGAGTACTAGGTAGTTCAAGATCTAATCTCATTCCAGCCACTTTCTTCACCCACTGTTATTAATATGTAATATTTTATCTCAAACTTCATAAATCAACATATCGATCGCTAGCCGGCCGGGCGCTGCACTGCTCCCTAGCGAGTCTAGTTACGTAACACATCGATAACAAACTATCGTACGACTTCTGATCTTTATCAACTATAAGGTAAGGCTTTCAATTTAAGGAAAGCAATAGAAATGCTGCCGTAACGGCTGTCGGCAAATGATTAACAAATACTAATCTTGAAGTGATCTTGGATTAGTTGAATGATGAATTTAATGTATTCAGCGCGTTATGTAAGTGGTAGACTGCCTAGAATGCATAAAGGTGAAACTTTCCTGAACGATTCACAAGATTATTAAAGTCAGAGTGCACTGAGATAGTCGTGTCTGAACGGTCGATGATATGCGATGGGGAAACGATAAGCCCGTCAGTGAGGTTAACAGCTGGCCGACCTGACTATGAGTGTGCACTGAGCCCAATTAAATTGCCGTTTGGGAGAGAGATTTCTAGAAACACTTAATATTGTCTTTATAGTTCCGTTCTACACGATATGTTTAAGATTGTTTAACTAATTTAAATTAATTTGCAGATCACACGTTTGTTCAGTTCGGAAAAAAAACTTGCGACTCTTTGTGAGTTAGTGCTAGAAACTAAGGCACAAAGCATGTAATAGATAGCTTCGGAAGAATTTAGAGATAAACACATAAGTTCTTCTTCTTCTTTTCGATTCGATGGTAAACTCGTCAAACTTTTAGGGCCCAATAGGTGGCTACATTAATAGCAGCATCGGTAGCACTCATCAAATCCTCCAAAGTGCAGGTATACGGACACTTGGGGCATTCCAATATGTGGCTCATGTTTTGAACAGAAACTCCGCACTCACATCTAGTATTCAATTTCATTGGCTCAACACATACGTTAATAGGTTTTGACTATCAATGCTTGTTTGTGTATTGTTGTGAATGAGTTTCGTGTGATATGTAATAATACTCTTGTAAACCGCGTGTGTCCAGCTATAAGAGAATTGAGAAAAGCTTACATCACACAACGCCGTCTAGTAACAAGCTAATCAGAGGTTGTGTTATGAGTACTAGACAACTGATAAACATACTTATTTATTTCTAAATACACACATTTATAGATAAATTACACCCAGACACAGAACAAATGATCATGCTCATCACACAAACATTTGTCCTGGGTGGGAATCGAAACCACGACCTGCAGCGTAGCAGTCAGGGCCACTAACCACTAGACCAACAGGCCAGTCAGTCAGTCATTGATGGATGCTTCATGGCACTATGTAAGCTTTGTTTGCGGATTGCGGCACAACAATACACAAACAAGCATTGATAATCAAAACCAATTACCGTATGTGTTCATCTCTAAATTCTTTCAAAACTATCATTACGTGCTTTGTTTGTGCCTTAGTTTTTAGCACTAACGCACAAAGGGTCGCGAGTTGTTTTTCCGAACTTTTAAAGAGGTATATTAGATTAAATGTGTCTAGTTCTTGTGACGGCACCTTTGGCGCAGTGATAAAGCGATTGACTGCAGCGTTACGTGTCGCGGGTTCGATTCCCGCATGGAACAAATATTTGTTTGGCTTACTTATAGTTGTCCTGGGTCTGGGTGTCGGTTGTGACTATGCGTGTTTATGAACGCACCTATCGTAGGTGTAGTTCCTAGTGTAGAACAAAGCTAAAAAAATAAAAAAGATTATTATGTAAGTTTAATTTCCGTTAGCTCTATATCCGTTTTAAATAACTAATTAATCAAACCACAATATTATAATCTGGTCTCCAATAATCAAGTTTGCGGTGAAGCAAAGTCGCTTAGCTACATAATCAGTGATAATCAGTCACAAGCGATTAGTGCGGCGTGATCTGGGATAGTTCCGCACGCACACGCCGGCCGGCGCGGCGGCGCGCACGGTGCGCACGGTGCGCCATTCACTCGAGTACGTTCGTTATGTAAGTCGGACGTGATACCATTCATGCTGTGAACGATGACACGGTGCTGTAGGGCAGGTACTGTTATTTTTAGGCAGAAAATAATTGGCGTACTAAAACTAGAAGTTCTTGTGTAGGTATCAAGTTGACATTATTGGTCACAAATTATATTAATTTGGTGTACTAGCTTCTGCCGGCGGTTTCGTCTGCGTGAATGTAAAAAACCGGGTAAGTGCGAGTCAGACTCGCGCACTGAAGGTTCCGTACAAACTTACCTATGAAAACAGTTCCATTCCAGGGTTTAAGTAGAAGGGTACGAAGATTTTTCCGATCCCAAAAAAATAATGATGACGTCACTACAAATTTACAGTTTTCAAATTTTTTCCTATACTTGTACTATGAGACTTTGCATCATGCCAAATTTCAGGATTCTAGGTCAACGGAAAGTACCCTATGAATTTTGAATTCCTTGAGAGTGTCAAAATATATATTTTTCACAGCTTCAGGGACCACAGACTTGAGTATATGGTTTTAATTTTAACTTGATACCTCCACGTGTTCCCGAGATAATGGGTCTTGACAGACAGATGGACAACAAAGTGATCCTATAAGGGTTTCGTTTTTGCCTTTTGAGGTACGGACCCTTTTTGCACAACAGTTTTTTTCTTCCATTCTGCCCTGTCACCCGTCATGCCTACACTTCCTTTTTTTCATATACGAGGGAGACCTTCCAACGCTGTTTTTCGGTCGTTCCAGAACCTTTCCGTCCCATCGACTCGACGAACAATGTGCCTTGCCCATTGCCACTTATGTTTCGCGATTCTTCGGGATATTTTGGTAACTTGAAGATTATTTTCATTTCTGATTTTTCAACAAAAATTTAAGCATTCCGTTGTGGCCCTTTTCTCATAATAAACTAAACCTTTTTTCGTATTTATGCGGTAAATTGACGCTTTTATCATTTTATTGAGGAAATTGTAAATTATACAGCTGAAGAGTTTGGGTGTTTGTTTATTGGTTTGATTGCGCTTAACTCTGGAATCCTATTTATAGAGGAAGGCTTATAACATCACGCTATAACCCACGGGAGCAGTAGCCAAAGACGCAGTTGAAACCGCCGGGGACAGCTAGTAATCTATATATATAAAAGGAGAAACTGACTTACTGACATATCAACACACATCCGAAACTACTGGGACTAGGAGCCTAAAATTTTGCACAAAGCTTCCTTTTATGACGTAGGTGAGCAATAAGAGAGGATTTTTCAAAATTTACCCCCTAAGGGGATGAAACGGGGGTCCAAAGTTTGTATGTTGAAACCTACTTTCACACGGGCGAAGCCGCTGGCAGAACCTAGTAAAATAAAAATGCGTTTTAACTTAAGTTCTAGTTTTGAGAAATTAACAGTATGTTACAACATATATTATGTTAATTTTTTTGACTAATCTTTTTATATATAATTCTTCTGTACGTGTGTTTGTCACCTAGCTCCTCCTAAACGGCTTAACCGATTTGCATAAAATTTTCTCTGTATATTTGAGTGGGTCTTTGGATGGTTAGAAAATATATTTGAACCCGGAAGCTGGCTCTGCAATCGACCTGCACTCTGCGACGAAAAGCATGTTTTCGGGCAGAACGTCTGTTGGAATAGTTAGTTATAATATAATAGTTACGTGAAAAGTTTTTACTGATGAAATCCGAATCTTGAAGAGTTAAAAAGATGCTGAAACTGCTAAACTTCCGAATGAAAATGCTCCGAAGCTCTATATAGGCTTATACTTATAAAAAACCTCCAATAGTGCTCATTATTTCGACGTGGTAATGTTTTCGCTTTTAAGTGTGACCTTAAAAATATTTTACGTGAACTCTAAAATTAACTTATTTTCGACTATCAACACGTAGACGTTAAGATTACAGTACAAGATAATAATAATATATTATGTTTTTTAAACAATAATCACTTGTAACATCATCACGTCCGCCTAAACCCGAGTGAGGTATCTACATCCTTTTGCATAATTATGGTGGATATGAAGCATGAGTATTATTTTAAGTGCGATAGAGGTGTATGTAACAGTGGTCATCTTGAGAGTCCGTGTCAAGAGGTTGCGCATGCGTATCATTGGGCGACGCGCGTGCATGACTGCAAATTTTGTTGGATGTAGAATACGTTGGTCTGTTCCTAACCTGTGCTTGACCAACGTTTTTTTTATAAGGCGGGGTAATCATTCAATCCAACTAAAACCACACTTGAGTCCTTTAGTTGCCTTTTGCGTTCTAGGACCACGGATTCTTTTTCAGAAATTTCCTGTGGCCCTAGCGAGACCCTACAATTTGCTGACATCTCTTTGAGGCGCACGTGAAACAGTACGCGCCGTCGACAAGTCCGCAAGCCCGCGCCTACAGTGGCTGGGGTTCGTTCTGCGACTCCTGACGCTCGGGGCGTTACCTGTAGCAGCGGCTGGGGCTTAAGGATGTCCGTTCCCTCAAGGTTGCGGCCATCTCTCGCTCCAAACCATGGCTTGAACTAGGGTACCTGTCTTGAACTAGGGCCCGGCGCGAGAGTTGGCTGCTGCCGATCGAAGTGCTTGTCTGACGTAACGCGCTGTAACCTGACCACAGTTTTTGTTGAACGAAAGTTGTCGGTTAGATAATGATCAACTAACACACATCTATGCTATCCTGGTGGTCGGACCGTGTCAATTACACGTTACCTAATGTTCTGCACTTATTTACAGCTTCGCGACTGTTTAGGAAATAAAATGGCGGATTTACGTAATGTGTTTTGTTAAATGATACCTGTTTAGATTGTGGTTTTCAATATGTGAGTCAGTCTAGGTGATCGTTATGATTATCTAGAATAATATGTTTCTAGAATGTACTGTTATCAAAATATGGTATTAATTTCTGAAATATGAAGAAATTGAAATCAGCTGATTGAAGTTCGTTTAGAGATATGCAGAATAGGGTGTACAGTCCTTCAAATATCGGATAAAAAGGGAGGATTCTCCGAACAGACGGATATTGGGTTTGGTCCGAACAATTACCCGATAGGTTATTTCGGCGCGGAGATTTTTTTCAAGATTTTAAAATGTAAGTAGGATTTTAGTATTTCTTAACAAATACTACTAACATTCTTTTTTTTATTATCTATTTTTTATTCTTTTTTCATAACTATTTTTCTCCTTTACATATTGCTCATGAAAAGAATGTTAAGATATAAGAATGTTAAGATGGATGTGTGGTGTGACGAGAATGGATAAAGTGAGAAATGAATATATTAGGGGAAGTTTGAAAGTGGCGCCAGTGACTGAAAAGTTGAAAGGGAATCGTTTGTCTTGGTATGGTCATGTGAAGAGGAGGGATGAAACACATGTTACTAAAAGAGTTATGAGTTTACATGTGGATGGATGGAGAGGAAGAGGGAGACCAAAGAAAAGATGGATGGATTGTGTGAAGAGTGATATGAAAGAAAAGGAAGTTAGTGATAGCATGACGAGTAACAGGGCAGAGTGGAAGAAAAAAACGTGTTGCGCCGACCCCAAATAATACGGGATAAGGGCAGGAAGATGATGACATATTGCTCATGAAAAAGAGTCTCCTATGTGGGGTTACTTACAGATGACACGCAAAGCAAGGAAGCACATACAACAACACAACTTCTATCTATGGAAATAATTGGACTCCGTCAGCACACGGAAAAAGAAGGTAATCAAAACAACTACATGGAACCAAAACAAAAGACGATCAAACGCAAGCGCTAAACAATGTTAATTTTATATGGAAGCGATAACAGAGATAATAAAGAAGTAGAATGTTGGGCCTCGGCCAGAGTGAGGAGCGAGCGAAAAATGCCAGATACGAAACTGCCGCGAGAGAGTCTATTGCTTTTGCATGAGGAAACACGTCTATAGTCCATTCACGTTAAGAAAATAGTCACTCATCAGTGTTACTGCAAAGGAAAGACATACTCATACACGGTAAAAATTATTAATATTAAATAATTTAAAGTTAAAATTAAAAGTTTTCGAAAAAAAAAAATGTCGTCATTTAGAATCTTGAATTAATTTGCAAGGATTCTATTGTTATACTTTTTTGACTTTTTAATTTTTGAGTAAATTGTGAAGTTTCAAAGTTCATGCAAAGTAGCAGATTCAAAGGGGTCTTTACTGGATTAGTTTTACACAAATTTATAAATGATTTCAAAAGAAGCGTAGATAATATCTACAAGATACTGTGTTTCCAAAATATCTTATGAAAAATGTGTAATAACGTCATAATCGTGTAAGAGCGGTTGTATCAAAAATAGTGAAAATGTATGTCAAGTTGTATCCCCTTAATCAGAATCGTCAGAATTTTCACTTTTATTTTTACGAATAGTTGAGAACTGTCTAAAGGGTTTTGTTCAACTGATCAATGTGAACATGGCTTTCTTTTTTACTATGATATAATTGGTCAAGGGGCGCGGCTGAGTGACAACGATGACGTCACTATTTACTTAACGCGTATACATTATAGACCGAAACTTCTACAGTCCGTTTTAAGGCACTAGCTCTCGAGCAGTGCCATAAAACCGTGACTTTCTGAAGCCTATTCCACGGTAACAGCGAGGTTAATAGGTTTGAAAAAAAAATATCTTCATTATAGATTCATGAACAACATTATAAACATATGATTTTTTCGTATGACTAATAGATACTTAGCCAAAAAAAAAATAACAACATGAGTATTATCTCGCTGGTTCTTCCTACTCCCTTGAAATGGCTTTGGTCTTTAGAAATATGTTTACACGAAAAAATTACTGGTCAAGTGTTCTTCAGAATGTACATAGCATATGTAAATCAATCAATATTTCGCAAAGAAAATGATTTTAAAGGTCAGCGGGGCTCTATGCGGGCGCAGGCGACAGTAGTTTGTGTGCATTTAACTCCGACCAAGGGACTATACGCCTTAAGAGCTCGCGATACACAGTGGCCAACTAATCACGTCCGCGCATTTACTCTGGGCTAGGCTTTACAAGACAATGCTTGGACGCCCAGGGAACAGATGTCGATCGATAGAGTGCAGTGTCGATGAACTTCCGGACGCTACAGTACTTAGTAAGCACTGTCTCTTTCTGGTCTGGCTGCTTGTGAAGTAAGCATAAGTACCTTAGAACGCTTGTTAGACTTGCTTCGTACTTAAGCAGTTATTAACGTAATGCTTGCCGTTGGCTTCATTGGTAATTACTGTTCGGTTGGGTGCTTGCTCATTGTTTAATCGTGGGTGGTTTTTAATGTATTCTTTAATAAGACAGCTGTAAATAACACTTGGAGCCACCTCTTCGAAAATGATCGGTGACACAACTGTAGTCTCCGTTGTTGCAGTCTATTATAGGAGGTGGTTACAAAGTTGCCTGTTTTTTGTAGGGCAATGATTAAATAATTTCTCCCGCTCTGGGTCCAGCCTCTTCTCGTCTCTTACAAAAATCCGGCAGCCGTTTGGACCATTTACCAACACCTGAGGGTCTTTAAGTCAAGAGTGATTAGGTTACTTCTAGGCAAGCGTGCTCCATCGTCGACCACATTTTCGCTTTCCATCAGGTGAGATAGTGGACATGCTAGACTATCTAACTAACATATATGTAATAAATATATTAATAGTTTACCACCGCCTGCTTATTTGCAACTGTTTAGTAAAAAAAACCGGTATATTGCAAACTGTCTTAGATATCAATTTTCCATAATATATAAGCGACTTGGATATCATCCGGACGTCGATTTTTACTTTTAAAAGCACTCAAACATTTCTATTCTAAAATTTATTCACTTTCCCAGCATTATACGTAGATCAATGCACTTCCTGTGGCCAGCGTCTCTCCCGTGCAGCCGACCCTGTCAGTCACGTCCGAACGTAAAAGCAAACATCGCGTGTCTAATAAAATCAATTCGTCTCGTCCACCGGCCGCATGCAGCACAGGAAGGGTTAAGACATTTCCTGGCGATGCTTTTTAGGGTAATATTTTGTTGTAACGCTTGAATGGATTATGTCGACTCGATTTTGTTTTTTATTTTAGTCACCATTTTGGTTAGGCTACTTTCCTATTTCTGTAGGTGAGAATTTTTGAAAGCAGAAGGACAGTTCATTGTATTTTTATGGAACACTAGCTGTCCACCGTAGCCTCACCCGCGTCTTTGGTTACTGCCCCCCTAGCCAAGTTACAATCGTATCGTTCGCGCCGAACGTCTCGAGTAAGCCACGCCTCCGATTCCTTTGTTCTGACGTCTTCTCAACGCTCAGTCATGTGGTCAGAACAAAAGAATCGGAGTCGTGGCCTACTCGAGACGTTCGTCGCGAACGATACGATTGTAACTTGGCTAGGGGGGATGTTCTACTATTGGTCGCAGCGTGATGTTGTATAGGGTTGTTTTATAGCCTTCCTCAATAGAGAGGTCGTCTTTATGTTTTCTAATGAATAAAATTAAAAACTACTGGACCGATTTTAAAATTTTTTACTGAGTTGTTTATCACTGAGTGATATACGCTATATATTTTTTACTTTTACGCAGGCGAAGCTGCTGGTAGAAGCTAGTATACCTATTTTAAAACAACAGGTTGGTTCGGGTGCTGTGACTAAACGTTATTGTTGGCTCCAGCCGTAAAAGAAAGTGAACTTGTTTCATATCCTCATTATATTTATATTCAAATCTCTAAGCCAAATGTCAATATTACAAAATCAATTTCATAGGAAAACGGATGTATCTGCTAAGTGACGAAAATTTTGACAACGACGGTCAAGTGTGTTGCGTTTAGCCATTAGCACCACACTTCCGAAAGTTGCGCAACTTCATACACACCCAAAATTAATATTCATTCCAAAATCTACTTTATTACTATATCACATAGAGGTGAATGTAGATTGTAAGTTAGGTGTGATATAATATGACCTTTAGTGACCCACTGTGCTAGGATGCTATTAGATTTTGGTCGATTTAAAACACATTATTTTTATGTTAAAGAAATAAAACTGTGCATCACCGTTATGATGACATACTTCAATAATAATAATTACTGTTTCGAGAACAAGATAAAATAAAATGGTCGATGCATTTTTCTTGATAGTGAAGTAAATATCGCTGATATTAAAATTGATCACCGATTGAGCACTAGCTTAAATTTTTTTACAACTATCAATGGATGAAAGAAAACTAGAGTAGTCAAATTTGACGGCACGATTGGCGCAGTGGTTGAGTGGCTGCGTTGCGTTTCGGGGGTTCGATTTTCCCACCGAGCAAATATTTGCAAGGCCTACTAAAAGAGTATCAAGTTTGGGTGTTTTGAATATGTGAGTTTCCATGTTTGTGACCACACCTACGATACAGGAATAATTCCTAGTGTGAAGAACTGTTAAAAAAATACATTCAGCTATATATATTATTCTGAGATCCCATAGGAAGTTGAACAGAAGTATGTGTCTACGCTTTGATAAAGACAGTTTTTATTTTGTAGAATCTCATCCAGCTATAATTTAGGTGTCTTCAAGGCTAGAGTGAATAGGCTCTTAATAAACTGGTGCGCCTGACCATCAATGATTGCATCTCCGCTTACCATCAGGTGGGATCGCAGTCAAGCACTGGTTTATATCAATTAAAAAAAAAAAAAAATCTTAGACCTAGCAAGCAATTCAATAGCCAATCATATATAAATTTAAAACCACCTTATATAAGGTCTCGTCACTGCAAGCGCAGGTTCGATTCCTCATTGTCATCACCATGATTTCAGCAGAAAGTCTTCCACTGTTGGATATAGGCCCAAGAGTAACCATAAAGACCGGTCCTGTGCGTCTTGCATCCATTCCCAGGACCCTCACCAGCTTGTGGGAGGTCTAAGTCGGGCAAAAAGTCCTACTGGAATTTTAAATTAGAAGTTACTCTGAAGCTGCCCAAAGTTTGGAACTATCGTGCCTCAGAAAGCAGGTAAAGCCGCTGGTCCTCCGCCTGACCTTTCTCCGGTCGTGTCGGCTTGCCGTCCCACCTGACTACAACAGTGAAGCAACAGAGAATGCAGCTGCGCTTGCGCAAACGCTTTTGCACTGTAATGTCTTCTGTGTACCTGACTAATCACCGTTGAGATTAATGGCAATATATATATGAATGAGGAGCTTATGGCTAATATAATAACACCCAAACGGATCAATTTGGGACTAGGGTTTGAGAATGATGAAATCAGAAACGTTTATTTTAAATAGACAGCACTTTTGAATTGTCAAAATGTCGGTTAGTCCAAAAAAGTGAAGCTAAATTGCACGTTCCAAAGCGTAGTAGATCTCTATGGAGAAGAACGTGCAAGAAACTCCATGGACACTCTTTTAAAACATATTATGAGTTACTTAGATTTTAGTTACATATTTCTTACGTGAGCACAATGTAGAGATGACCAGTCGCAACTGAAGGCACCCGTTCACGAGCATGACGCGTGCATCAGCCCCACTCAGCTCAACCATTTTGAAGGGAACTGAATGACCCAATAACAAGTGCCACCATAAGCGAGACATCTGAGTGAGCATGACAAACTCTCAACTGCCATGCTCGTAATGTCAAACAAGTTTATGTTTCAATACAGCAGCAGTTGTGTCTGCGTTATTGTTCATTCAGCCGGAAGACTTCTACTGTTGCATCTAGGCTTCTCCAAAGTTTCAATGCACTGTTAGTCACACTAATTTATATAGTCGTAAGATTGCGTGTACGTTTGTTACTTCTTAACGCTCAAATGGGTGAACGGATTTGGATGAAATATGGCATACGGGTAGACCATGTCCTGCGGAATAGCCCATAGGATACTTTTTATCTCAGAAGAATGTCTCCTTGTGTCAATTTTCTACTTGCACGCGGGCAATGTCACTGACAGCAGCTA
This sequence comes from Mythimna vitellina, assembly GCA_949316375.1. NCBI lineage: Eukaryota > Metazoa > Arthropoda > Insecta > Lepidoptera > Noctuidae > Mythimna > Mythimna vitellina. The sequence goes on from OX438705.1 coordinate 598,343, forward strand.
GTATAATATTATAAAGATGAAAGCTTGTGAGTATGTGTATATTTGATACACTTTTATACTGAAACTGTTGTAGGGATTTGAATGAAATTTGGTACGAGAGTAAACCATGTCCTTGGCATAATTTTCTACTATCAAATAGTCGAAGGCGCTGCTACCAGCTTTTTGTGTAATTATGAGTGTGGACCAATTTGTACGCCCTGTTCCAGTTCTAATTGATTTGTTTTACCTAGAAGTTCACCGGCATAAAGATAGTATGCAGACGATTCCCACAGAGTACTAGTGTAAGTTCACGCAACATTATCGCACTGCATGTAATCACAGTTTAATACGGCGTTTATATTCACATTAGACGCGCGTTTAGTTAGCTGTGGTTGTCGAGGTGGTGAGAGGTCAAAGGAGGTTGAAATAGTGACGTCAGTCTTTTTTTTAAGTGGGAAATCTTCTAATGACGTCTCCCGCTCTTTTCGTGTCAGACTCTTACTGACTAAAACCCACTCCTGTTCTTTCTTTGCCTTCGTTCCAGAGCCCCGGGGTTCTCTTTCGCATCACCCATGGCCCCAGTAGGCTTCGAACCTGCTGGGCCCCTACGGTTGCTGACATCTCCTTGACGCACGTGTGGAAAACTACGCGCCGTCGACGACTTGGGCTCGGTCCGGACAGTTATCGGACGGTCGGAAGGCGAGCTACCAATTGCTCACCGTCCATAACGTCACGTAACGCGTCTACGATGGCTGGACATCGGGATCGGGATCCCGATTTCCGTAAGGGCATTACTGCTTCGTAGAAGGATGCGACCGTCTGTCATTCGTCCTCGCTCCGGACCATGGCCTGTACCAGGGCCAGGCGCGAGCGGCGATCGCCGCCGCCGATCGCCCCCACGAGGACACGGCGGTGCTCTACCCAGGCGGGGCACACCTCTACCGTATGCTCCACTGTGTCTTCCGGGCGGTCCACACACGGGCGTTTCTTCCGCACGCATCCGGTGCAGGAACCTCCTGAACTTGCCATGTCCGGTGAGGAATAGCGAAACGAACATATGGAAGGTAAGAACGCCATGAAGTCTCAGGGGACTTACTGCCATAATAGTGGCGTGCCCAGTAACGTTGGACTTAGGTTTTAATCCTTTCTTTTATTTGGAAAACCTTCAGCTAACTTCTACGCTCTGGTTGGAGCAAGTCTTTCAATTGCCTTCGCGTTGCCAAGGCCACGGTAACTCTTTTAAATATCCCCGTAGCCCTAGCACGCATCAGCCTTACTAGGCCCCTTTAGTTTTGCAGACATCTCTTTGTGACTGCATGTGCTATGTAAATATGTTGTAAATAAATCATTATTATGAAAAAATTAACATACATAGAATTCTAAACATTATAAGGTTTAGTTTGAAAGATACCCGTTTAACACCTTTCAGTATGAAGGTGAAAATGCGTTAAACCTGAACTGTAGTAATATCCCATGTTACTTCCAAATGACTTCAAAGGCTCAATACAAATGAAATAACGATAAAGTTTCTAATATAACTTTTAAGCTCATTGGAACCGAGCTCGTAGACTTTGCTGAAAAGGCTGAAGATGATACAAGCTCTATACAGTTTTATTACCAGCAATAAAGCCCTGTTTATGAGTACGCATGAAGACAAACTCATTGGTCCCAACTCCTTGGGAGAGGGTTTCTCGGTGAGAGGTCATTGTAGGTTGAAGTTGTGATGTTGTAGTTAGGTTTTAAATGTAGTTAGGTTTCCACATGGTAGGTTCAATTTTTTTTTGATGTGGAAAACCATTAGTTATGTTTCCCGTTCTGAGTGGAGTGAGAAGGATTATCAGACGTTTACTGGCTAAAACTCACGCGTGTTTTTTCAGTTGCTCTTTGCATTCCAGGGTCGTGGTGAGTCTTTCGAATTATCCCGCAGTGTTAATGGGCCCATTGTTCTTTGGGTGACTTAAAGTGAACCAAAGGCTGTGCTCGGAGTTCCCTTGCGTGATCACATCAGAAATGAAGATATCCGCCTGAGAACCAAGGTTAACGACATAGCACGCAGAACAGATTGTCGATGGGGACGAAAGGTTTTGGAGTGGCGACCGCGAATCGGAAGACGCAGCGTTGGAAGGCCTCTCACAAGGTGGACTGATGACCTGGTCAGGGTCGCGGGAATCCGATGGCTGCGAGACGCACAGGTCCGGTCGTTGTGGCGACGTTTAGGGGAGGCCATAAATGATGATGATGTTAACAGGCCCCATCAATTAAGCTAACCTCTCTATACGGTGCACGTGGAAAACAACGCGTCGTCAACCCAGGTCCGGTCTATCTATTGCTAGCCGTCTGCAAGCCCTTACCGATAGTTCCGTGTATGGTCCTGCGGCGGCCGAGGCGTGAGGGTTGCCTCGACTCCCTCACGTTCCGCCACCTGTTTTGCTCGCTTTACCATTTCACACAAGGAGGTGACGACATACTCGTACCATAGGTAGAGGTACTAAACAAAAAGCGAAAACGTCAATTCAAAGTCTTATTTTAACAGTTTACCTACGTATGTACATAGTGTTGGTCCAGTTTTCACTGCTCCGATTTACGAGTCGTACATCACGGGTTTAAACCTAGGCAAGCGTTGTGTGGCATTGGTTTCATCACCCATTACTCTTAAAACGATGAAGGAACCTAGAATAAAAACTTTAAAGACATGAGACAACCAACCCGCATTGCCCCCGCGTGGTGGATTACGGTCCGTTCCCTCTCCTAGAGAGAAGGCCTGAGTCTCAGCATTGGAAACATTATAATGCGTATGTTTCAACACCGGATTGAGGAAGCTCCTGCGATGATATACGAGTACTTAGCACGTTGTAATGAACAGTAATTAATAATTAATTTCAATGTTCTGCCCAGTAATGCTCCGTGACCTCAGAGTAAGGTTGGTGCAAATGGTTGTTATATAACATTAATATTTCATGCCTCGTTTAACAAGAGATTTTGTTATTGCTTTTTTTGTTTTAACTTATGAATGCTGAGTTTAGTTCATCATGTAAATAAAACGCATCAACTTGGAAGTGTTGAACTGTCTTGATCTTTCAGATGAGTAGTGCTGTCACAAGCTCTTAACGCGATGCATTTGACGACCTAAACTGAACTATTAAAGGCATGGAGCTACATAAGGTGTATAGCTCCAATCCTCTTGACTGATTGATTTTAACACGTCATGATGCCCCAGATCGAGGTTGTTGCCTTCAGCAGTGCAAAGGATTGCACTGCTGAAGGCAAAGTTCTTTTTCTTTGAGAGTTCACCAAATAAATGCTTCCGCATGAGTGGAGCGGGAGGTAGTGCCAAGCCTTTTACTGCGAGGGCTGCGGTAACTCCTTCGAATAATCTGCCGCTCTATCGGACGCTTTGGTACGCGTCCGCGTCAGCCTTAGGCGTCCATTACACGGTCATGCAAGCGTCAATCAGAACCATCAATCAAGAATGATGTTTGAATGACGGAATTTTATCGCCATACGTTTTTCGTCATGCAAAAGTCAATCATCGGATTAGACGGCAGGTATTTCGTCAGTCAAAATATTTGAATGTGGCAAAACTGACAGCAAGACCTAACGTGTAATGGACGCCTTAACTTACAGCCCCCTAAAATTTTGCTGAAATCTTTTTGAGGCGCCGTCGACCCGGGCTTGGTCCTTATCGGAGGGCCGGACGGTGAGCTATCCATGGCTCGCCGTCAGGAAACCCGCGCTAGCGGTAACTGGTAGTAGTCCTCTAACTCCCGACGCCGGAAACTTCTCCCACCCTTGATGGTGCATATCGAAATATCACGTGATCAAATCCTATATTTTAGTATTTTGACAACCTAGTCATTGTTACTGTCTATAGAATTAAACTATATCTAAAGTCATACAACACGCCGCCGGGATTCCGATCCCGACTTCCGGCCACCGTAGGCGCTTGCTTGCAGACGGTGAGCAATGGGTGGCCCGCCGTCCGACCGTCCGGTAACCGTCCGGATCGAGCCCAAGTCGTCGACGGCGCGTACTGTTCCAAGCGCGCCTCAAGGAGATATCAGCAAATCGTAGGGGCCCAGCAGGGTCGAAGCCTACTGGGGCCACGGGTAGTGTGCAAGCGAAACCCGGGCCCTGGGACGAAGGCAACGAAGGAACAGGAGTGGGTTTTTAGTCAGTAAAAGTCTGACACTATCTCCCGTTCCGCCCAAGAGCGGGGGATGTCATAAGATGATTTTCCCAACCAAAAAAAAAATAGACAACAGAAGCTTTAATAATTTCGTAGAAGTATCTACCGTCGTCTTCAAGTTAATTAAACAAATGAGCTCCATTAGCGTACTACACACGCCTAGCGCTCCGCCTCGGTAACCGAACGACACCATGATCGCTGTCGGATCATCAATCACATCCGTACTGTAGTCACTACAGACGCCCGCGCATGGCGGCATGGGAAACTGCCGCAGAAGCCGAGACCACCTGTCGCTTGGGATGGTGTTATGTGAAATGAAGCCAGTTTGCGTAACTGTTCATTTTTTTAAATATTTTTTTGTCATTTATGCATTTAAAACTCGAAACCACTGTATCTCACTCTGTGTTTGTCATCACCAGAGGTCGGAATTAGGTAGAGTTAAACATGTACTTACACTGATTTCATAGCGCGAAATAATAAAATGGATATGCCTCAAATCCCGTGATTAATTTTAAAGAACAGATTTTTTTTATGACACTATTAGAAATATGGCAAAAAAATAAATTCTTCCTGCAGTAATGACGAGGAGGAGTAAGGAAAATTTGCTAACCTTACCTCAGTTGACTTAGAGAGATTTTTTTCAATGAAAAATAGTACTAAAAATTGTTATTTATCTTTGTTTTATTTGTCTTATCTCTGAGATTTTAATTCTTATTTATTTATAATATTGTTGGCCACATGGGATTTTATATTAGAAATCCCGGGAAGATCTATATTAATATTAACATTTCGATGCGAGTACATGAATAACTCTACCTAATTCCGACCCCTGATCATCACACTAATATTATAGAGACGAAAGTATGTGTGTGTGTGTTTGTTACCTACTCATTCACATTAAAACGGCTAAATAAATTTGGATGAAGTTTGTTACACTGGTAGACCATATCTTGAAATAGGAATATCAATATATTCTTTTATTCTGGGAGTATGTTCTCTTATTATAATTTTCTACTTGCGCTGACAGGAGCTAATAGAATATTACTAGAATATACTGAATTCGATTTAATCAATTCTATGTGTAGTCACCTTTTCATGACGTTTCCTCTACTGTTTACATTTTATTTTTTCTATGAAATGATATCATTGTTTGAATATTTCTTGTAGTAGTCTCATAGCGTATTTAGTAAATATTGACTATGCTGTATTTTTACTAGATTCCATCGTCAGTGCAAAATTGTTATATTTATTTTCTCTTAGTTGTACTATTCCGGTAAAATAATTGTTATTGTATTGTGGTTGTAGTATTATTATTTTGAATTTATTGAGCACCTCATTATTTTTGAAATATGTTAAGAACAAGTGAATGGTACGTTTAAACCGAAGTATTTTGAAGAAAGTTTTGTTTGTCTAACTTACTAAGTTATTAAAACTCGGTTCCTAAAACGGAGCCATAATAAAATAAATAGATACTTATAAGTCTACACGATCGGCAATTACTTTAACCGAATTCAAATAGATCAATTAAAATAAAAAGTATATTTCAAGTTCATTCAATGAATCAAAGAATCAAGAAAGAATCAAAGCATTTATTTCGAATAAACTATTTACAGGCTTTTTTGTATTGTTGTTAAAAAGTCAGTCAATCAGTCAGAAAAATGATGCTAATTCCACATGCCAAAAATTAGATCTCTATGGAGAAGAATGTGCAAGAAACTCCATGGAAACTCTTTAAAATCACATTATGTATTACAAATATCTAGGTTACAAATTTTTTTTATATTATGTACTAAAAGGTTATTCATTTTTTGAATAAATCGAGACTCACGTCACACGTCAATACCACCAAATTACCACAAAATGTATTTAACACAAACCCACTAAGACAATTCTAATAACAATACTGCAGTTGTTCCCATAATCTGTTAGACATAAACACAACACCATCAATGATATCATTTATTGAATGTTTCATTCACAATGAGATAAATTCTTCAGTCTGACATAATGCGGTCTAAAAGCTTTCTCGCGTTTCGTCTGGGCGAGTCGTGAAGCTTCGGAACTACTCGTGAATCAACTCCCGCGCACATCGCACGCTCGGCCGTGCACCGTGTATTGACGGCGTTCGATCGTTCGAATTTTGAAAATTAAATTTATTTTTTATTTTCTTTTGGTTACTGTGCACTGTGGACTGTACTCGAGTGTATTTTGTGATTGGATTCTCTTTCATATTTTTGTTGGATTTGTCTCGTTTGCGTGATGTGAGTATTGTTTTTTAAATATTACTTTTTAAAGTTTTATTTTAGTTATTTTTTTAAGAAAGCGCCCTCTCTGCTTTGGACGGGTACAATTTATAGACAAAAATCTTCCTTGTTTATCATTATTTCTGTTAGTGAAAACCGTAACTAAAACAGTTGCGTGAAGCTTAGAAGAAATAATCGGAGAAGCATACAGACCGACAGCGTTTTTTTTAAACTAAATATTTAGTTTAATGACTCATTAAGCGTGTAAAATCTTCAAAAAAACTCACTACATTGTTTATTTTAAAACAGGACATAAGTTAGACAGAAAAAAAGAAATCAATTATTCGATTTTCGAAAATTCGAATTTCATGAGAAACATCATAAGTTTCAATACATGTAATCTATATACCTTACTGGTAAAGTCTTCGATATATATAAAAAGATAAACTGACTGATTGACATATCAAAACACAGTCGAAACTATAGGGCCTAGGAGCGCGTATTTCAGCACAAGGTTTCCTTTTATCACGTAGGCGAATACTGAGAGAGGATTTTTCAAAATTAACCCCCTGAAAGGATAAGTGGGTCCAAAGTCTGTATAGAGAAACTTATCACGCGGGTGAAACCGCCGGCAGAAGTTAGTTTTCCAATAAATCCATACTCTCCTAAAAAAAAACTTTCTTTTTTTAAAAAAAAGAACAAGTAGTAGTAAGTAGTAATCAATTAGCACTTAAAACTCGATTAATCGTTACCAGTTAGCACAAGAACAATTGCCGCTCCATCGAGTGTAGTCTCGCCTCACTAGAGATCAAGGTCGCGGGTTCGATTCCCCGACGATGTGATGCAGTATCACATCGTTCGCATCTCGCACCGCATCGATATGAAACTTAATTACTGCTTTTGTTTCAAATAGATCGATCAATTGTTAGCTCTTTCTAATCTGTCGTTTCTTTTTAATCGCTGTCTCGAAATAGTAGGGGGAGATCGAAGAAACGAAAGGGATGGGGCAAAGAAAGGGATGAACTATGGTTGACAGAGATGTAAGGGAGAAATGATGCTGTGCGTTTGACGTGGTAGCAAACAGACGTGGCAGCCTGGAACGGTCGTTGTGGTAACCTTAAGAGGTTACCACAAAATGGGTATCAAAATGGGGATGCAGTAAGTTACAGGCTACTACAAGTATAAAGTGTGTAGTGTGTGTGTGTGTATAAGTAGTAGCTTGTAATTTACTGCATCCCCATTTTGAGAGATGAGCAGACTGTGCGGATTTCCCGCAAGACTCGGTAAAGTATACGGTGGAGGTGCCCGTTTGAGTGGAGCATCACGTGTCCTCGTGGAGGCGATCGGTGGTGGTGACCTCTCGCGGCAGGCCCTGGTTTAGGCCATGTTGCGGAGCGAGAGGAAATGTGATACGGCCGAATCCTTCTGCGAAACAGTAATACTGGTGAAGGATACGGCCGCAGCAGGGAACGGACATCCTGACGCCCCAGCCGCCGCCACAGGAAAGGCATCGGGAGTCGCAGGACAATCCCCTGCCACCTTAGGTACGGGCTTGCGGACGATGAGCAATGTGTAGCTCGCCGTCCGGCGGCGTGTAGTTTTTCGCGTCACTAAACTTAAGTAGCAGTGGGTAGGGCACCTTGCTCGCAGAACAGATGGCTGTTGGTGCCGAAAGATTCTGGAGTGGCGACCGCGTACAGGAAGACGCAGCGTTAGAAGGCCTTCTACAAGGTGGAATGATAACCTGGTAGGTGTCCCACGACACTCACCAGGTTATCAGCCCACCTTCCGCTTCCCATGAATATGATGTATGTGAGATGCGCAGGACCATTCCTTGCGGCGATACTTGGGGGAGGTCTATGTCTAATAGTGAATCTTGGTTCAGTCGGTCACTTTTAACGGTTTATACCGGAGCTCAGGACATATTAGAGTGCTAAAAATCATATTTTGTAAGTGTAAATATAAAAAAAATATTTTTAATAATGCCTGGTATCATGTCGCTGCAAACGCGACTCGAAGCGTTTTTATTTGGTCAGGTTTTAATTGACATTTGCAATACGTCTTTGACTGATAGCACTTTGTTTAGTTATCAGATTGTGATGTAATCAAGATCACTCGGCAACTTGAAGCGATTAGGCGTTTTTTTTTTTATTGGGTGGGAAAATCATCCTTATGACATCCCCGCTCTTGGGCGGAGCGGGAGATAGTGTCAGACTCTTACTGACTAAAGACCCACTCCTGTTCCTTCGTTGCCTTCGTCCCAGGGTCTCGGGTTCCGCTTTCACACTACCCGTGGCCCCAGTAGGTTTCGACCCTGCTGGGCCCCTACGATTTGCTGACATCTCCTTGAGGCGCGCGTGGAACAGTACGCGCCGTCGACGACTTGGGCTCGGTCCGGACGGTTACCGGACGGTCGGTGGCGACACCCGGGCGTCGTTTCCGCACGAATCCGGTGCAGGAACCTCCCGAACTTATCGTGTCCGGTGAGAACCTGCGTCATGCGGAATGTGAGGACGCCGTGAGGTCTTTCCAACCACGCCTCAAAGAGGGGACTTACCGCCATAATTGTGGCGTGCCCAAGCGATTAGGCGTTAAAAACTAGAAAGTAATTGAATCTGATTATTTATTGGAAATGAATGAATAAAATCTTTTAATATATATTTTTTGTCAACATCCCTATTACATTCATCACTATCACGAACTCCATCGGAAGACGTTCACTGACATCACCCAAACATCATTATTAACTGCGGCTACCATTTCTTTCTACATCTGATTGGACACATGAGTACGTGAGTGTCAGAGTAAGACCCAACATATCTAGATTTCCATGTGCTAACTAGAAACGATTAATGTCCCACACTCGAGTTAAAACGAAAGCCCGTCCCGTCTGGCAGGTTCGAACATTTCACCTCTCTATATATGTGGCAGCCATATAACACGCCGCATTACAAGTTAGCGCGCCGGATTGAAAAACTTTGTAATGTAATGCGTTTCTAAGCCATTTCGACGAACGTAAAGTGCGCATTCAATGCGGCGTAATTAATCAATAGATAATTAATTAATTAATCAATAGTTAATTAATTAATTAATCAGAAGATAATTAATTAAATAATAATCATTAATAAATAATTAATTCAATAGGCGTTTATTTCAGCCGAATTGAAATCTGCCTGAACATGAGGTAGACACATTACAGCGCATATGTACATATGTGTAGGTTGGAACATATACCTACAGGCACATATACATAAAGGTGTGAAGGTTAGAAAAGGTTTTTAATAAAATAATGTCTAGTTGCTGTTTCTTTGTGAAACAATAAAATTATAGTTTCTTTTTGTATTTGAATGATTTTATGTTGTAGACAACATCAAAGGAGAGATTGAGTCTCTACTAAAACCATGGTTGTTTGTAGTTTTCTACACAGGGTTAACGGAAATGGGCGGCCATATTTTATAAACTGCATCTGCCTATCGGAATGATCAAGTTTTATCATAAAGGAAGTGTATCTTCTATATTAATTTTGATCAGCAATAACTTTGTATGATGAGTACAATTTTATTTTTGGGATGGGGGTCTGAAAGATGTTTTGTACGGTTATTTCTGAATTACTAACTTCTAACTTCTTCACGGTCGAATGGCTGAATGGATTTGAATGAAATTAGGCACACGGGTAGACCATGTCCTGAAGCAGAGCATAGGATTTTCTTAATTCCTTGGGATAATTTTCTACTGGCACGCGGGCAGCCGGGTTTCCGATCCCGATTTCCGGCCATAGTAGGCGCGTGCTTGCGGACGGCGAGCATAGGGTAGTTCGCCGTCCGACCGTCCGGTAACCGTCCGGACCCGGCCCCGGTACGAAAGGCGACGAAGGAACAAGAGTGGGTTTTTAGTCAGTAAAAGTCTGACACTATCTCTCGCTCCGTCCAAAAGCGGGGGATGTCATAAGATGATTTTCCAACCGAAAAAAAAATTGCAGTCATCGAGAAAGTTGTGTGAGGCTGTGGACTTGTGTCATGGGCTGAGATCCGAAGTGAGATTATATTTAATGATTTATGTTTACGTCTCGAACGAAGTTTTGGGAGTTGCTCCTTAATCAACGGGCGTAATTGCATCTTCAAAAACAAGTATTAATTTTTTGGAGATTAACTTGGACATATTGTTATCGTGCAACAACTAGTAAGCACGCAGTGAAGATTTACTTTTGTATAGAAACCAAACTTATGACACGTATCACCGTGTCATAAAATATCGGGCAAGTGCGATCCGGGCTCGATCACTGAGCGTTCCGTACAAACTTACCAATAAAAAAAAAACAGTACAATTCCCGAATTGAGAATTTTTACTTAGATTACGAAGATTTTTCCAAATCGCATTTATTTTATTGTGACGTAACTACAAATTAACAGTTTTCAGATTTTTTCCTATACTTGTGTTATGAGACCTTGCTTCATGTCAATTTGCAGGATTCTAGGTCAACGGAAAGTACCCTATGAATTTTGATTTCCTTGAGAGTGGCGAAATACACATTTTAGACGACATAAACAGCCGTATCTTTTTTTTCGTTAAGTTTGATTTTTTCACAGAGTGAGTGTATGGTTTTAATTTCAACTCAGTACCTTCACGCGTTTCCGAAATAAAGGGTCTTGACAGACAGACAGAGAGACGGACAACAAAGTGATCCTATAAGGGTTCCGTTTTTACCTTTTGAGGAACGGAACCTTGAAAAATTATTACTACTCATCTTCGCCCTTTTTCTCAACACCTTGGCGTCGGCTTCTAATTAAACTGGATGCGGCATGAATATCTCCTCAACCCGGTTACGGAAATATGAGTATTTCACGGTTTTGTAACAGAAAATTCTTGCTTTTACGCGAAATAACCTTATCGGCAACAAAGTCAGACAATATTTACTCGCAGATTTATTGTACGGTATAAACTAAACACTACATGTTAGATTAAACATATCTTGTGCTGCCGTATCTTCTCTGTTTATTAAGATTTTATAACTTCAGTTTACGAAAAATCAATACAATAGCGGTTATACGAATGAGTGCAAACATGCTAAATCATCATCATCTTCCTGCCCTTGTCCCGTGTTATTTGTGGTCGGCGCAACACGTTTTTTTCTTCCACTCTGCCCTGTCACTCGTCATGCTATCACTAACTTCCTTTTCTTTCATATCACTCTTCACACAATCCATCCATCTTTTCTTTGGCCTCCCTCTCCCTCTCCATCCATCCACATAACTCATAACTTTTTTAGTAACATGCGTTTCATCCCTCCTCTTCACATGACCATACTAAGACAAACGATTCCCTTTCGACTTTTCAGACACTGTAAATACAATACAATAGCGGTTATACGAATGAGTGCAAACATGCTAAATGAGCCACTGTTATTGGAATTTGTTTTTTGGAGTGGGTGATCATCTAATGACTTCTCCCGCTCTAGGGTGGAACGCGAGGGTATCAGACATTTACTGACTAAGTTAGTCGTAAAGTGAGAGAGTAAGTTACTCAAAGGGCAATGGAAAGGGCTATGCTCGGAGTTTCCTTGCGTGATCGCGTCAGAAATGAGGATATCCGCAGGAGAACCAAGGTTACGGACATAGCCCGAAGAGTCGCCAAACTTAAGTGGCAGTGGGCAGGGCACATTGCTCGCAGAACAGATGGTCGATGGGGACGAAAGGTTCTGGAATGTCGACCACGTACCGGAAGACGCAGCGTTGGAAGGCCTCCCACAAGGTGGACCAATGACCTGGTGAGGGTCGCGCGTATCCGATGGATGCGAGACGCAAAGGACTGGTCATTGTGGCGACATTTGGGGGAGGCCTAAGTCCAACAGTGGACGTCTTTCGGCTGAAATGATGATGATGACTGACTAAAACCATACCGATGTTCCTTCAGTTGCCCTTTGCGTTCTGGACCACAAGATAACCTTTTCAGATGTTCTTCCCATGGCCCTAGCAGGCTTCGGCTCTGCTGGGTTCCCTACGTTTTTGCTGACATCTCTTTGAGACGCATGTGAAACAGTACGCACCTTCAACAAGTCGTTTCATTCGTGTTTACATGAAGCTACTGCCTATTAGACCTCCACAACCCAGTTACTGGGTGACACGATATCTACTCCTTATATAGACTGATGGTCAGACTTTCTGGCGTCTGACTACCTATGTAATGACTGTCAAAGATTTATGAATGACAACCGGAACCAACGGCTTTGCGAGTGCCATTGAGAGTGGTTAAGAGCGAGCAAATCAAGGTATATTTTCATACAACCGCTCTTACGTGATCATGATGTTATTACACATCTTTTTCCAAATATTTTGGATATACAGATATCTTGTGGATATTATCTAGGCTTCTATAGAAATCAAAACATAAATATGTGTAAAACTGATCCAGTAAAAACGTTTGAAAATCTGCTATTTTACGTGAACTTTGGCCCTCCAAAATATACTCATATATTGAAAATATAAAAAAGTACATCTATAGAAAGCCTTGCACATTTAATAGAGATTCTGAATGACAACCATTTGACTTAGAAACTTTTAAGGGTTTTAAAAAAAACACGTATTTTCTTCTTTCGCGTTGCTTCTTCATCAAACATCGCGTTTGATTGCGTTAGATGAAGCAACAAGCTTTTAAACGTTGACGATAGGCGAGTGGAAAAGGACCCTCTTAAATGAGCCACTTTTATTGGCTGGCGATTACATTATATTCACCGTCCTGCTCTATATTTTCATCGCCTCTATTTTGAACCTGAAGATTAGAAACCGCTCCCTGACTCTCATAATTATGTATAATTATATTCCAATCATAATTTATTTCATCCTGGTTTACTCGTATATTATCGTCCTAACCAGTAGATAACATTTCCCACGTATTTCTCTCAAGGCTCAATTAACTCTTACTTGGTCGGGAAGGAACTTTCCTTCCCGACCAGCCACTTGGCTGACCTATATAATTTCTCATATTTTGTTTTCTTTTATCTTAACTTAATTGAAGGGCTGTGTTTCTTGTAGCATAGTATGATCAGGGATTTTAAGAAGCAGTTTATTGTTATAGTTAGAGTAGAAATGATGAAAGATGTTACCATAAATAAAATCTCTTTTTTTTAATACTTTTGGTTTGTTGTCAGCCCCTCTAGAAAACTTACGACTGTTTCTTTTGCGTTGAATGCCTCGAGTAGGCCACGCCTCCGCTTCCTTTGTTCTGACGTCATCTCAACGCTTAGTCACGTGGTCAGAACAAAAGGAATAGGAGGCGTGGCCTACTCTTGGCGTTCGACGCAAACGAAACGATCGTAACTTGGCTAGGGGGGCAGTAGTCTTAGTGTAAATAGTTAATTTGTTTACCTACCATCCGAATATGGATGTACACATTCTGATGTTTTTGTAGTATTTCGCAGCTAATGTAGTCAATCTTCTCGGCAAACTTCGTTGAGGTAGTCAACACTACAATAAAGTTGTCAGCTCCATTTTACCGAGATCGCGCCTGTTTCAATGATTCCACATATTGTTCAGTTGCGCAGATACTTAAGGTAAATACAATCAAACTCAAATAAAATCTCTCTGAAGGTAAATTATTGAATAAAAAAGTTTATATTGATCTATAAAGTATCTAATCAGAATCGATCATATTGTGTAGCTCAATACCAAAATTTTAATTTAATTTTTAAATTTTTTATTCTACTTCAGATACGAGATCCATATTTTAGTAGGCACTTAAAATAACAAAATGTACATAAACAAATACAAATAAACATTACATATAAACCAATTCAATTACACATAAAATGTCTAAATTTAAATAAAATAAAATAAAATTAATTATGAAATTATTACGTCACATTATTAAAACTAATGCAAAAATTCAATATTATATTAATTTAAATAAAAGAAAGAATTAATACGCGTACACGGAAATTGCCATATTATAATATTTACTAAAAAAAAAAAATTGTCAACTAGTATCTATGAATAAGCGATTTATTTCATATGCACAACATGCCTGCTTTCTACACTTTAATGTTTACTTCATCTTTTGTACTTACCATTCCGCTCATATTTTCTCCCACATATTCCGTCCACTTCTCGTCCTATATGCCGAGCATCAATAGTATGTACAGATTATGCTAAGCTGCACATACATTATGCATGCGCGTCAACTCAGCCCCGACACCTAGACCAGTCACCTAAATACCACGACATATCGGTAACTGATTCACGTTGTTGCCTATTTATTGGAGATCACGCATTACACCGTTGACGAGTTGCATTTGACCATTGACTGACATTTGTGAGATAAAAAAATTAACTTGTTTCTCGACGGGTCAGTATTCAATTTTCTTGATTTAGATTTGTAGGACACCTAAAGTTCTCGGGTGTCACTATTGTGTGGACTGACCGGAGGATACGGTGGAGGTCTGCCCCGCTTGGATGGAGCTATGAAGTAGTGTCGAGTGGAGGATATCAGCGGCGGCGATGTCTCGCGCCGGGCCATTACTCAGACCATGGTCCGGAGCGAGAGGGAATAGGATGCAGTCGCGTCTATTTGTCATGCTAACGAAGGAGGCGGCCACAAGAGTTAGGGAACGTACATTTTCACGCCCCAGCCGCCGCGACAGAGCGATCCCTGACCACCGTAGGCGCAGGCTTACGAACGCTGAGAAGGTCTACCTATCTTGGACGGAGCAACGCAGCAGCAAACATAGGAAGTTGTCATTTCCTTCTGCGAAACAGTAATGCAAGCGAAGAAAGTGTAAAAGAGAGGCAATCCTAATTTCCCGGCTGACCTGGGCGTCACGAGCAATAAGTAGCTCGCAGTCCCATAAGAACCAGGCGCGTTTTGTTCCATGTACAAGCGCGCTTCAATTACGCTGACAATCACTCTTTGAATCCAAAATGACGTCAGCACGATGGTCGGGGCCCGCCAGGGAATTGTTGAAAAGAGTCTAACGCGGCCCTGGAACGCAAAAGGCCACTGAAGGGATACAGGTCAGCTTCAGACTGTAAAAATCTGACACTCACTCGCTCCATCTAAAACCGGTGAAGTTTTTTGATGATTTACCACCCTCAAGCAAAAAAAAGGACCGGCTTCCAACAGCTCTTTAGAAAATTTATCTGATTCGAAACGAAATAGTGGAAACTGTTAAAATCATAGTGGAATTTGTCATCAAATATGCAGATATACTTTTTGACAAGAAAAAGCGATGGAGCAATAATAGGCAGATATAAATCATCAAAGAGTCACCTACAGGAACACTGCGCTGCAGCCTCCTCATCTGCATCAGTTTAAAACCATTTAGTTTAGCAGAATAAAGGAAGAGAAACCGCACCAGCTACATCTCTATGTAGATAAGTGTGTTGTTTATCTTCATTTACATAATCTGTTCACACCGCGTCACAGTGAAATGAGAACAGTTAATCAATTCCGTGCAAACACTGGAAATTGTTACACGTACCGTTTGGCATCGCGAGAATTTTGAGAATAAAGTATGTTAATTCGTATAGCTAGCTCAGATAATGTGTAGAATTATAATTTGTGTAGGTCGCGAGCTTGTTTTTCTTTCTTTGTCGGGTCAAGGTGAATAAAATGCTTATATTATCGGTGTTAAACGATCACCGTTTTTGTATTTATGTATTTGCTTTTCTTGATGCTGATAGGTATTAAGAAAAGCAAATTTTTTTTTTTGGATGATAACAATAAAATAAACGGTAAAACGTGAAAACAAAAACAATTAAAAGAGGATAAAAAATATCATATCGTGTGCTATCATCATCATCATGCCTCATGGGTTATGCCTCTCTTTTCATTCTGTAATCTCAATGTGGCAACCACACATAGATAGATAGATAGATATTCTCTATTGTACACCAAAAATACAACTTACATTAGGAAATTAAAATTAATAGGGTGTCACAATGGGCGGTCTAGGTATAAAAGAACATTTTTTCTTCCAATCCTCTAACGGCATTGGGTCACTGAACTGCAGATATAATGTATGAAAACATAACAACACAAACAACATAACTTTACAAGTAACGTTATATATAATCGACCACGATGACTTGCACTCAATAGAATATCGATAAACAATTGCTCGAGTTTATTTAGTATCGATTTTAATATAGTATGGATCCGTTCTCGATACATTCTCCATTTAATATCTCCGGAAAAGGAAATTGTAAATTATATTTATCGATATTGATTGTGTAATCGAGTGAACGATAACGATGCAATTAAAATCTTTATTAACTAGGTTTATAGATTACATATATAACCATCTCTATAGTGAAAGAAGTCACGTGTGTATTTATGTTTTGTAGGAAATCATCGAATAAATAATCCGCTCTGCGATGAGCGAGATTGTCATGTTTTTACTGACTAAAACCCAAGTGTGTTCTTTCAATTGCTCTTTGCATTCCAGGTCAGCAGTAACTCTATCTAACAACTTCACTCCTCAAGTTATGTGCGCATGGATTATTATTTTTAACAGAGTTGCAGCCTGATATTTTGCTATCTTTTTGGTAATCGGGACACTTCCACCGATTCATCATCATCATCATTTTAGCCGAAAAACGTCCACTGTTGGACATATGCCTCCCCCAAGCATCTTCACAACGACCGATCCTGTGCGTCTCGCATCCACCACATTTCCGCGACTCTCACCAGGTCGTCAGTCCACCTTGTGGGAGGCTTTTCAACGCTGCGTTTTCCGCTACGCTGTCGCCACTCTAGAACCTTTCGGCCCATTCGACCATCCGTTTTACGAGCAATGTGTCCCGCCCACTGCCACTTTTGGTTTAGCGATTCTTCGGGCTATGTCGGCGACCTTGGTTCTCCTGCCGATATCTTCATTCCTTATGCGATCACGCAAGGAAATTTCGAGTATAGCCGATTAGGTTTAACAAAAACTTATTTTACACTTTTCATAAAACTAATGTACATTCCTACTGTGGAGTACGACTGGCCTGTTCATCTAGTGTTTAGTGACCCTGACTGCTATGCCGGAGGTCGTGGGTTCGATTCCCACCCAGGATAAATGTTTGTGTGATGAGCACGATCATTTATTCTGTGTCTGTATGTATGTATTAAAACATATATAAGTATGTTTACAGTTGTCTAGTACTCATAACACAAGCTCTGCTTAGCTTGGGACTAGACGGCGTCGTGTGATAGTTTTGGAATACTATATTATACTAACGTTAATTAGAATTCTCACAAGAACAAACGCTGCTGATGATTCATAAAACAAAATAAACTATAACACAATTAAAAGAAACTACAGTTGCGTAATTACAAAACAAACACGAGAATATATTCACATGAAAAATCGTGAGTTTTTCTCATTTGTTTTAATAACAATGTAAAGTGAAACAAAACGTGGCTTTAAGAATTTTCGCTTCGATTTCGTAAACTGTTATTACGTTACTGTTTTAGGGTGAACTGTGGTAACAGTGGAGTTACTTGAAGCCAATTATGTTTTTTTTTCTATACATATAGTAATTCTGAAAGCGAATAATTAATTTTGTTGAATCTTTAGAATAGTTATTGCAAATTATACAGAAATATCATAAAATAATAGACTCGATTGTAAGTAATTCTAAACCATTTCGAAAATAATAAGTATTTTAACTGGAGAAAATATTGTTATAGTGTAGGTTAGTACTTGTTGCGCATTTCCTAGCAGGTCGTGAGTTCGAGTCGTGATTGAGACAGTTGCTTACCTAGTTTCACAAATAGCACGTAGAACTTATGGACGTAGCCGGGATAAGTAATGTTCTAGGATACAGTATCATTGGTAATAACGGGTTTCGAATTGATCAAAAATAACCAATAGAAAAAAACCGTAACTGCATCCGAAATCGATATAAAAGTTTCGGATAGTTTCGCATAAAGGTGGAAACTAGATGACAGATTAGATAATTTTTTGTTTGTTTTGTCCGGCCAAACAACTGAATAATCTAATATTTTGCGCCATTCGGTTAAACACCAAGCGAAAGCCGGCGTCCGCATAGATTATAAAATATTGAGCGTTTTATTTTTATGGTATTTATCCAAGAAGGTAAATAAGAAGAATTCTGTAAATATTGAAAATAAGCAAACCTTTCCGTTATTCTCTATTGAGATCTAAGTGGATTACTTATATGCGAGGACTGAAAAGTTAATAAATGAATAAGTTAACCAGATCGCTTAGCCAAGTTGATAACCTAAAATCGCTAGTAGAAAACTTCAAATGTATGGGAATCACATGAACAAAGAAATCGGAGGCGTTACCGACTGTAGAAAGAGATTCGAAACGAAATCGTTGTAACTTGACTAGGCCTGCTGGCATAAATAAAAAGTACATGTTATATGTACATATTGCGCAGTAGGTACCTAATCGCAGTGTTAACGGAAATCCGTCAAAACACTTTCACATTTATTTTTCCTTATAGGACGGAACTGTAAATAGAATAAAGTAAATGTTATTATTTGTGCACTGTTACATTCTTCCTACAATATCAACTTTTCCCTAGCCTTTTCCCAACTAGCTTGGGGTGTTGCAGGCGGTCGCCTTCTTCTGCGAAGCAGTAATGTTAGCAAAGGAGGAGGCCGCACGTGCACGCGCGAGGATGCGGTCCTCACGCCCCAGCCACTGGGATCAGGATCCCGATTTCCGGCCACCGCAGGCGCGGGCTTACGGACAGCGAGCAACGGGTAACTCGCCGTCCGCAAGCCAGCGCCTTCGGTCACCGTCAATATATTTAGACTATAATGTCTAAATATATTGACCACTACTACACTACAAAAAGCTCATCTTGATTTTAGAGCTTCGACACCACGAACTTGTCAGCTTATTCCGTTACCATAGCGACGCATATCTAACGGCACGGCACGGCATCGCATCGGCACAGCTTCATCGCCTCGTCGACAAATGTCACACCGTGCCTGACGCTCAGCCAACAATGAGACAGCACTTGTGCAGTTACAATTATTTACCACTTTCGGGAAGTGTGTGAATGGCTAGCGGTACTTGTAGAGATAGCTCATGGAGAGAGGGGAGTTAAGAATGCCCAACCTTAGATACATTTCCACACAACCGCTCTCACATGATTGTTGGCGGTATTAGTGTATTACACGTCTATCTCCAGATATTTTGGAAACAGGTTTTTTAGTCTAGGTTTCTATTTTAATCAAAACATAAATTTGTGTAAAACCAATTTAGTAAAGACCTCTGAAAATTTGCTATTTTGCGTGAACTTGGCTGTTCATAACGTATTGCGCACGAAGGGTTCCGTACCGTCCATAGCAAAAAACTACAAAAAAATCATGTTTTTTGTATAGGAGTTTCTCCATATTTAATTTATTCTGCTTTTAGTATTTTTTGTTATTTTTGCACTAAGTTTGAATAAATATATTTTCTGAATATAGAATTTCTTTTTTCAAAAACTTTTAGGGTTTTTAAAGAAACACAAATACGTATCTTCTACGTGACCCGGAAACAAGTTTTGTAAAATATTCGAGTGAGTAACGGAATTACCAAAGCAACAAGCAAACCATGCTCACGTTGATGACAGACGGATCGAGAGGGCCCTCTTAACTCTAAACAATTGTGTTGTTTGATAAGTAGCTACAGCGTATGTGAGTGCAACCCTCTCATCAAAGTAGATTATGGCTGCGTGACTGAAAATGTTTTTGATTCGGTAGCATTTTTTCATTTGGATTTTTGGAACTAGTTTATTAAACTGAATAATGAGCTCGTCTAACGGATTCCAGCTTTTTTTGTGGGAAATGGTAGACATCCCACCCATACGTACAAAGCGTTTTGGGAACACATTTATTGTGCGTACAGCTAAGGAGTGGAATTCCCGCCAGAGTCTGTGTTTCCTGACGACTATAACTTAGGGGTGTCTAAGTCAAGAGTGAATAGGTTACTTCTTAGCAAGCGTGCTCGATCGTCGACCGCATCATCGCTTTCCATCAGGTGAGATGGTGGTCAAACGCGAGCCTATCAATATTAATTAAAAAAATAATCCACCTCTGGTTAGAGCGAGAAGGAGCGTCAGACTTTTCTGACTAAATCCGACCTGCGTTACTACTTTAACCTTTACGTTTCAGGGCCGTGGTAACTTTTTCAAACATTCCCTAGCCTGATGCCAGCTTGATTTAACACCAGTTACTGAGGCTCCAGTCAAATGTCAACTATATGTTGATTTGAGTAAATAAGTAGAAAATTAAGCATAAGGAACAGTATATGACTGGCCTGTTCGTCTAGTGGTTAGTGGCCCTAACTGCTATGCCGGAGGTCGTGGGTTCGATTCCCAGTCAGGACAAAAGTTTATATGATGAGAACGATTTATATTGTGTCTGGGTGTAATTTATCTATAATATGTATGTATTTATAAATATATAAGAAAGTCTATCAGTTGTCTAGGACTCATAACACAAGCTCTGTTTAGCTTGGGACTAGATGACGTTGTGTGAAAGTTGTGGAATATTATGTTATAGTATATCTTCATTCCAAAATACAAATAGCAGACATAGGCTACTTAGCCGCCAAACTAAAATGGAAATGCCCCCCTAGCCAAGTTACGACCGTTTCGTTTGCGTCGAAAGCCTCGAGTAGGCCACGCCTCCGATTCCTTTGTTCTGACCACGTGACTGAACGTTGAGATGACGTCAGAACAAAGGAATCGGAGGCGTGGCCTACTCAAGGCGTTCGACGCAATCGAAACGATCGTAACTTGGCTAGGGGGACTGGGCAGACCACATCTTTGCGAATCGACAAAATTGGGCGAAGTAAAAATCAATGTATTTTCATATATGGGTACTTATAGAACGCCAGAAGCTAGTGCATAGTTCCAATTATAGTGAAATAGTAAGCAGGTACTAACGTATACGATTTGTCCTTTAAATAGAGAGTAAGCAAGTATTCCAAGACGAGCCCATAAAGCTGTTTTTCTTCTACTTTCATATCGCTTCAAGCCTTGTACAGTATCAATTTGCCAAGCCCAAAGACAAAACTAGACGTTACTCTATAATCTATGAGCATAGTAACCTCCTTACCTCGATAGGATCACTTTCGCGAGACTTATGTCATTATGTTTTTATTTATTCGATTATTTTTGGTTAGATACAGGCTCTGTTGCTTCCGGGCTGTAGTTTGATTCGTTAGGGTTAACATTCAAAAAGGTTAAGAGATTTAAACTTTGTGACTAATTATTTAACTTATTATGACATCGGCAATTATTACGTAATGCATAAACAGCGTAACTGTCATTAGCGTCAAATGCGATAGCCATTGCTGCATGCAAGCTTCTGTTTTTACTTCCGTTTCCGAATTTTTCAAAAGAAAATTTCCACAATTAGGAATTACAATATTACACAAGATAAAACGGATGGAACCTTGTTGATTGAATTTTCACAACCTTGAATGCGTTTTTAGTACTAAGTGGATACACTAACTACCGTAAATTACTGCTTACAGAATTAACAGTTAAATATGAAACTACTAGCTGTCCCACGCAGTTTCACCCGCGGCGTAGGTTATTGCTCGGCTCCTATTGGTCGTAGCGTGACATTATATAGCCTTCTTCGATCAATGGGCTAGCCAAAACTAAAAGCTTTTTATTTATTTAAACTTTATGTACAGTAGTGGTACATACGCAGACTTAATGCAACAAGGCATTCTCTACCAGTCAACCATTGGGTTAAAAAAGACAACACTGTGGTGGCTTTTTCAATTCGAATCTGTAGTTCCTGAGATTAGCGCATTTAAACAAACAGACAAACAAAGTCTTTAGCTTTATAATGTTATATATATAGTGTTAGCTTTATAATGTTCTATATTATATATCACACAAATATTTTAAAGGCGATAGTTTGTATCTATGTTTGTATATTGGATCACTTAACGCTGTAACTGCTGAATGGATTTTGATGCCCTCAAAGGTTAAGAGCACCTTTTACACTCACATAAGAACATTTTACATGCCCTGCCACTCACTGACTGACTTTGGAGGTATGCGGAACAGAGAGTAAAGTCCCGCAAACCTCCGTTGAAAAGGGAGGATCCTCCGACCAGACGGGTGTTATGTCTGGTGGGCAACTGCCCAATAGATGATTTCGAGATGTTCTATATGTTCTAATCGCGCGGAGAACTTTGATTGCGCGATGCAGGATTAGTTCTTATGTGACGCCATATGAATGAGATGATTTTTAACAGTTGAAAGTCATGCTGGCAGTCTCTTCCATCATTTAAATTTCAGCCAAAAGGAAGGATCTGCCAGTATGACTGTCTTATAAAATAACTCGAATCGGGCGAAGCCGCATGTATCAGTTAGTAGATCACAATTTGAACGAGCTAAGTATACCCCTTAACGGAAACTAATGTCATCGAAGTTAATTGCAGTCGGTGACCCAAAAATTAATAGAATGGTGTCGGAAATAAAAGACAATCGTAGAGTAGTGAGGTACCGACACGATGACGATTGTCGATGGTCATTGCGGTACAGTTATGGCATTGTTCTGTGGTATAAGTTGTAGAAAGGAGAGGTTGTATAGTAAAACGTTTCTTATACCATTTGTCTTGCAATTATTTCTATTTTTATCGGTTAGTTGGTAGGTGTTTCCGGTTATAAAGCGGTTTTATATTATGAATAAATAAATATTATAGGGCTATAAAATGTCAAACGCGCAAAAATGAAATAGTCGTTGTAGTTTTCTGAAAATTTTTCACAACTTTCTTAATTTTTAGGGTTCCGTGCCTCAAAAGGAAAAAACGGGACCCTTACAGGATCACTTTGTTGTCTGTCTGTCTGTCAAGACGTTTTGGTTTTGTTGAGGCAATCCAGCTGTTAGACAACACGGACCTAGTGCGTAGACTAATGAGAAGTAAACCTTTTGAGTTAGTGCAGTGTTTAAAGTTAGTGTATAATAGTGATCATTGTTGTGCAGTACATATAACACATTTACAAAGCGTTTTTATCAATACTAGACTCTTAGAAAGTGCTATGGACTTGTATAAAAGTGCTAAATGACGCTATTCTTAGTTTTAACAAAACCTATAACGTATAGAGTTAGAGTTAAATTGCTTATTGGCCTTTTAGGTTAAATTGTAATCAATTATTAAGAAATCTGTTCTTAATAATAAAGGAAAAAAAATGTAATTTAAAAATTGTAAATAAGCTAGATTTAAAAAAAATCTGGGCATGTCTTATCTAGTATGTAAATAGTTCAATTCCCGAATGGAGTCTCGAAGATTTTTCCGAATCGAAAAATATTTTATTTTTTGACCTAACAAAAAATTTGTTGTTTTCAGATTTATTACTATACCTGTGACATAAGACCTTGCTTTATACCAAATTTCAGGATTATGGGTCAACGGAAAGTACCCTATAAAGTATGATTTTCTTGAGAGTGTCGAAATATGCGTTTTTTGCGACATAAACAGTCGTATCTCTTTTTTCGTAAACTTAGAAATTTGATTTTTTCACAGCTTCAAGGGACAGCAGACCTGAGTATATGGTTTTAATTTCAATTCGATACCTCCACGCATTCCCGAGATAAAGGGTCTTGACAGACAGGCAGACCGACAGACAAACATACAGACAGACGGGCGGACAACAAAGTGATCCCATAAGGGCTCCGTTTTTTCCTTTTGAGGTACGGAAAATCTAAGAATAATAACAAAACATATTCTTATCGCAACGAAACCCAGGTAGATTATTTCTTATGCAATACTTTCATTTGGTGCCGAGTACATTGAACTACTCACTGTGTGAGCAACGCAACGGGGATTAAAATAATGCATTCAGTTCACCGCCTAATCATTAAAATATAGTTAATATCAGTAATTACATTGCTCTGATCCGTAGTTTCACTTGTATTTACAATTTAATTAGATTCTTTAATAGTTTTATGTAACTGTGTAAATCGTGATGGCCTAGTGGTTAAGGCACCCACCGCTCATACATGATGTTACGGGTTCGAAACAGGGAAGTCCTAATGTTTTTCAATTCATCTGCACTTTTCTATCTAGGACATTATTGACACCTCGCGGCTAGGAAAGCACGTTAAAGCCTTTACAGGTAGTCAGATGCCAAGTCTAACCATCAGCGTACTCAAGGAGCATCATGTTGCCCAGTTAATGGGTTGTGAAGGTCTGATAGGCAGTTGCTTTATGTGAAACACAGGTATTCGGTCGCATCCAGTTAGACTGGAAGCCGACCCCGAGCTAGTTGGGAAGCTGGAAAGACCTCACGGCGTCCTCACTTTCCACATGATGCAGGTTCTCTTCGGACATGGTCAGTGCGGTAGGTTCCTGCACCGGATTCGTGCAGACGTGGCGCTCGGGTGTCGCCACTGTGTGGACCACCCAGAGGACACGGTGGAGCATACGGTAGAGCTGTGCCCTGCTTGGGCAGAGCACCGCCGTGTCCTCTAGGGGGAGATCGGTGGCAACGATCTCTCGTGCCGGGCCTTGGTACATGCCGGGGAGGGAGCGGCGTTCACGCCCCAGCCGCCGGGATCCCTATCCCGATTTCCAGCCACCGTAGGCGTGGGCTTGCGGACGGCGAGCAATAGGTAGCTCGTCGTCCGACCGGTCGGTAGCCGTCCGGACCGAGCTCAAGTCGTCGATGGCATGTACTGTTCCATGCGCGCCTCACGGAGATGTCAGTGATAGGGGCCTAGCGGGGTAGTAACCTACTATGGGCCCTGGGGCCAAGGGTCTGCTTCTGAAAGGAAGACTCGGCCCTGGTATGAAAGGCAACGAAGGAGCAGTTGAGGGTTTTTATTCAGTAAAAGTCTGACACGTCCTCTCGCTCCGCCCAAGGGAGGGATGTCATTAGATGATTTTCTCACTTACAAAAAAATAGCTAGTTGGGAAAAGGCTAGGTAAATTAATTTTATGTAACATCGCATTACATATACCTCCGGAGACTTCATGTTTTCTACTCGAATCAAATGGCTAACAAGAATTCGGGTCTGGTAGTTCAATATGCAGCCCCTACGTATAAAATACTGATGTTAACTACATCCAGTCAGCCTGGAAGCCATCTGGAATATAGCTGAAAAAAGGTGAGTCAACTAAACGCCTTGTTGCCACTTCGCGTTACCAGAGGGCTGGCATTTACCTTGGATACAGGATATTGTATTGCTAACATAACCTATACAGCGTAGCAAAGCCACCGTTTTATAGGCATATTTTATACCAGTCGATAGCAATGCGGGGGGTTTTTCGAGGCAATATTTTTGTTTTTTTTTCTTGTTTTAGTATCTGTATAATTATAGTCAGCTAATTATATTTTATAAGTAGATATAAATATAATAAATAAAAATAAATTTTAAAAATCGTGCAGCGACGGTCAGTCTGAAACAAGCGGAATTTGGTCATGTCAACGACGGTCCAATTCCGGAACTGTCAATTAGTTTGTCAGAAACCTATTTTGAAGGTTCCGTACTTCAAAAGGAAAAAATTTAACCCTTATATCATCACTCTACGGATCACTTTGTTGTCCGTCCGTCTGTCTGTTAAGACCCTTTATCTCGGGAACTCGTAAAGGTATCGAGTTGAAATTAAAACCATATACTCAAGTCTGCAGTCCCTTGAAGCTGTAAAAAAAACAAACTTCAGAGTAAACGAAAAAAAAAGATACGGCCGTTTATGTTGCAAAAAAAGTGTATTTTGACACTCTCAAGGGAATCAAAATTCTTAGGGTACTTTTCTTTGACCTAGAATCCTAAAATTTGGCATGAAGCAAGGCCTTGTAAATTTGAAGTAACGTCACAAAAAACCCTTTTCTTGCGATTCGGAAAAATCTTCGTAACTCAATTCGTGAATTGAACTGTTTTCATATGTAAGTTTGTACGGAACCCTCAGTGCGCGAGTCTGACTCGCTCTAGCCCTGGTTTTTTTGTAGGTAGAGTCAGGGGTCAAAAGTGCAGTTGCACTCTACCAATTCTAAAGTGTCCAAAATTTTATTGTAGTAGAAGTTCAATGGTCCACAACACAACTAGTTTATTTTATTCTATAAATTAAATCAGTCATAAAACATTGACCCTCTTCTACAATAAATTTTAGACAACAGCATTTTTTTTGTTATGGATAGGCTCTCGGTTGACCACTTTCTCACTTGATGGCAAGCGATAATATGGCCGACGATGGAGCACGCTTGCCTAGAAGAAACCTATTAACTCTCGACTTAAAGACCCCTAGGTTGTAGCTATCAAGAAACACAGACTTCTGCAGGGAATTCCACTCCGTAGCTGTACGCATAATGAATGTACTCTCAAAACGCTTTGTACGTATGGGTGGGATGTCCACCATGTACCGGTGGCGCAGCGCCACATTGCGCGCGCAGCATTACGTCCTTTTTTAGCTAACAAAACGCGAAACTGTGCGGTGTTGAGAGGCCAGCCGACTTGCACGCTAACACTACTTTTCGAATTATGGCTTCTGATTAGCTCAAATCTATATTATGTGAACAATGGATACACGCGCAATGAACAGCTCCATCTAAAGGTATTTAAATGTAAAAACCGCCAATTTTCGACTTGAGCGGTGTTATAAGCTAAGGGACAATTAGTAGAATGCTACAGCACTTTTGACCCTTGACTGTAGGTAATTTGCACCAACCATACCGATCGCTGTCACTGACCTCTTTCGTCTGTATAGTCCAGTTATCATCTATTACGTTTAGTCACTTCAACACTACATTTCTGTGATTCCTCACAAAGCGAACAATCTACTTTTTGTGACGGTCATCTTAATCTTCTCAACGGTATTACAAGTTTCCTGCGTTTTTCCGTCCACTGTTAAGTTTGTTCAAACTGGTATTTTACTCTGTAGGTCACCGCAACACTAAGCATGTTTCCTTTTTCTATTTTTGTATTTGGAATATTTTTTTTTTAATTGTCAGAAGAAACGGTGAACTTGCAAAAATGTTGTGTAAAAAGCTATTGGAGGCAGATTGAGTCAGGGCTGCGAGATGGTTTGAAAGAATCACCGCATCCTTAGGGCGCCTTCAAATATGCCGCAAAGCGCCGACAGCAGCGAGGTGGCAGTGCTGCACTTACGCTGCACGCTGCTGGCGGCACTTTGAGCCTAAATTGAAGCCGCCTTTAGAACGCAAAGAACATTAAAAGAACAGGAGTGAGTTTTAATCAGTATAATAAACTTCTGACAGTCCCTGTCGCTCCATCCAGAGTAGGAAAAATTATTTGAACATTCCCCACACTCAAATAAAAAATGGCCGATAGATAATTTGGGAACTGAACATTTTTTTTTTATTGAGACAAATTGTGGCACGAAGTCATTTCTCACCACACTTTTTTTGAGGTAGGATATCATCTAAAGGCATCTCTTACTCTAGCGTGTCATACTTTTACTGGCTATGACCCACTTGTGTCCTTCAGTTGGCCTTCGCGTTCTATGGACACGGTACTCTTTCAAACGTTTTCACAGCCCTAGCAGGCATCGGCCTTACCCTAGTAAGGCCAGTGAGGATGAAGGGGGCTTACCCCTTCATTCTCACTACACTGTATCGTTATTCTAATTGGAGGTGTAGTGTTCGAAAGTAGCTGTATTTTAATAATTAAATTATGAAAACACAGCTACTCTGTGATAATTGAAGAGTAGGCGTATGAGAACATGTGAGAATCAATTTTTGTCGCAATACCTTTTGTCGCCTTCTGAGTGTATTTGTAAAGATATGAGCTGAAGAAAGGAGGCTAAATGAATTAGATAGAACCGAATATGTTCCTAAAGGTCATTTTGAAATATCCTACACCTAGTTAAAAAAATTGAATCTTTGGTAATATTTAAGGCAAAAAATAACACATATTAAACACAAAGTTTGTCCGTTGGATCCACTTTGCAAGTTCACAGTCAACCCTTATTGCCAAGACGTATTATTTTACTAGATACTATTACACTAGACCCAGAGGATATACATATAGACGTATTGTATTACATATATTGTTATGTTACTTACAAAAAATCTTAAACAACTACTTGACCTGCCGGATCAACGATATCAGATAGATACTTATCTCCCATCTATGTCTTATCAACTTTCATCTACTGATATATAACCACACATTGTACTAAGAGCACCATTTCCTTTGCAGATCGAGACGCAGCTTCAAATAACTGAAACAAAAAACAATGGGCACGTCGCCCTACCGCTGGAACTCGAAGCAAACATGAACGAAAGTCGAGAGCGAATCCGTCGCGAGCGCGAGAGGGAGAAGAACACATATACTTCTCCCCGTCTCGCACTGCGCCGCGTGCTGCTATTGGCTGAGGGCCGACAGTTTCGCGAGGCGGCCGCTATCTTATCCAGGCTGGGACCTGGAGTGCTGCAGAGCGTGGCCTCGGAGCTGCCTATAGATCTGCTGGTGGAAGCGCTCCCACACTCAGCGCATCTGATTGAAACTCTTTTGAACAGGTTAGTGATGGTATTTTTATTTTACTGTACTGGTCCAGAGGCTCTACTATGAGTTTTTAACACGATCCATTTTACGCCCTAAACTGAACTGTAAAAGCGATGGAGCTATAAAGGGTAAGGCCCCTGGTCGAAAAGTGATCCTTGACATGAAATTGACTCTTTGGAGTCAGGAAACAAAAGTTTAGGAACCTAACAAACATTTTAAGTTTGTATATTCAGCGAATTATCAATATATTCAGGGTATTTTCCTGGTCTTTTTTTTTGCCCAATATTTTAATCTTGAACAACAAATAACACTAAAAAGAAATCTTTTTCTGAAAACAGCATCTTAGTTATCAAATGAAGCAACAATTAGGATTCCAAATATTGTTTTGAGGAAGAGCGTGGTGGGAATATCTCGCTATCTCTTTAGAGCACACGTAACCTTATGGCGATGACGTCACATTTCAGTATGTGCATCCTGAAACTGTTATTTGACAGTTTCCTCTTCTACCAGATTTGTAAAGTTTCTAAATTTAAATTGAACGATTTTGAAAAAAATATATTTAAAAGTTACTTTTTGAAAAAAATAATAAAAAAAATTGAGTTAAGTACCCAATTGCTGATTCACTGAATTTGTGTATATCAGGAGTAAACTTTTATAGATAGTACACTTTTCTGGTGATATTCTGTATGTGTTAGAAAATGTCAAAAGCTTTCAATGAACGAGGTTTGTTTAAATAATTAACACTATCCATGTAACCAGTGAGAAAGCGTCAGGGTCTTTACTCTTAACACTTTCTTACATTACCGTATAACAATTATACAATCAAATATTATAAAAGGTAATCTTTATAATTTCATTAACACATTAAGTAAATTAAAAACCCATTCGCCGATTAGTGGTGTCTTTCTTCCCATACTCTTATTACTAGAAAGTATCGTTTACAACCGATATGACACGAGACGAATTTCTAAATGATTTGTAAAAAAATATTGTGAAGAATTGCCACTAAATACATTGCTACAGAAGGTCGGCAAGGAGTCACCGCGGCCCTGTGGGAAGTAAAAATAAAAGGAAGTAGAAATACACAGGGAACACAGTTTAATTTTAGTCAGTAAAAGTTTGAAACTGTTTCTCGCTCCACCCTGAGCCGAAGATGATATTTGATGGTATCCTACCCAAAAAAAAGGTTGGATCACGCACACTTTAGATCTCAAAGATAGATAATCTTTTTGTTTTCTTTATAAAATTAATAGGGTGTGACAATGGGCGGTCTCAAAGCGTCATTCATCAGCTACACATTCTTTTCCTAATTATTTAGGGATCGGCTACTAAAAAGTAACTGAAGAACAGCACTTGTATGGACCGACAACCGTTTTCACTCCTCAAACTGTTAAATACTGAATAAGACGCAGACTTCTTCAGGCATATTAGACTTTCGGATTTCTTACTTCCCGTAAAACCAGACAAAGATCTACGAATGACATGCTTTTCGAAGAACTTCGGTAGGGTTGATCACTTATTCGTAGACCAATCTCAACCAGCGTTGCATATAAAAACAATGGCCTCAGATACATTAAAGGACAAAATACACCCAAATCATGACGCGCAATGCTATCAAATTGTGTAAAAACATGTCCCGCATGACGTTAATGCGTTGTAAAACGTAGGGGGGCAAGTTGCGGGACACTAGGCAACGTAGCAGTGCCACATAGATTGAGCGTTGCGACTCATATTGAGCGACATTGTGAGTAAATCAATTTAAACAAATGCCTATCGCGCTTGATGTCGCTGTAGGTACGTGAAACGTGACTATGTGTGCGTGTGTTTTTGCTCGCTGTAAGGAGTCAACCTTCTGCAGCTAGCTGTTTAATGGCATTGCAAAGTCGTCGTGTTCCAAGTGATTCATTTGAGTAGTTACCGTGAAGCTATGTTTCCGATGTCCGTTATCTGTGATCCGCGGTTTCGCTTGAGATCCGGCGGCGGTCAACTGTTGCGGGATTGCAGTAAATGTAGTAAGGGTTTGCTGGTCAGCTTCGGCGATGCGTGTATGTTATGTCAGTATTGTGATTTGTTTTTGTTCTTTCATTTGTTTTTAGACAAATTGTTTAATTGCTACCAATCTCTGGCAAGGGGTCATTTCTCACTACACTTTTTTTTTATATCGGAAATCATCAAATGACTTTTCCCGTTCCAGGATAGAGGAGACGCGTCAAACTTTTCCTGACAAAAATATACCTGTGTCTTTCAGTTGCACTTTACGTATATCATCATTCATCATCATTTCAGCTGAAAGACGTCCACTGTTGGATCTAGGCCTCCCCAAGTGTCTCTATAATAACCGGGGGATTCCCGTGGCCCTCATCAGGTCATCGGTCCACCTTGTGGGAGGCCCTCCAATGCTGCGTCTTTCGGTAAGTGGTCGCCATTCCAAAACCTTTCGGCCCCATCGACCATCTGTTCTGCAAGCAATGTGCCCTGCCCACTGCCACTTACCACCAAGTGGCTTTACGTTCATATCTAGTATTATATGTTGTCTCAATCTCTAATCTCTATTAAGTATTAATCGGTCCACCTTGTGGGAGGCCATCCAACGCTGCGTGTTCGGGTACGTGGTCGCCATTCTAGAACCTTTCGGCCCCATCGACCATCTGTTCTGCAAGCAATGTGCCCTGCCCACTGCCGCTTACCACCAAGTGGCTTTACGTTCATATCTAGTATTATTTATTGTCTCAACCTCTACCCCGTATTAAGTATTAATGATTTCAAATACTACTCGGATATTAATTTTAGAATTGATTGCTACAAGCATATAAACAAAAACAAGAGTGTCTGTACAAAATAAGGCTCATTAATATGTCTTCAAATACAAAATGAATTACATTGGAATAGATAAATAATGAGGTGCCATTTATTATTTAAATTTATTTAATTACAATCTTAACATCTCAATAAGCTTCACTAATCGCTAAAGTAATGTTAATTGAGTCAATCTGTCACACTAATGGATTACTACAAATTCTGCACGATGAACTAAAACGCTTCGATTTCTAAATTCCTCATGTCAGTAAGATTATCTGCCAATACTGTTCACCCACTTCCTATCTTTGATCTTGGATTACAGGCATGCTAACACATGCTATACAACATCTAAACAATACTCAACTCTAAAATCTACTTAATTAAGTCCACAATAAAAAAACTTTATTGCTTAACGTGCTCATTACAATAATTATTATTAAGACTTGACCACTCAAAAATAGTCCTTAAGCCCTTGTATTAAAGATGGAAGGATGTCATACAAGTTAATTTACGGGATTCTCAACGAAAGTGCCTGTGGACCGGTTTCCTTGGTATTTAGTGTTCACACTACTTTCACATGATTTATAACGATTGTGACCTTCAATATGGAGACTCAAAGGAACCTGAAGTTGAGAAACTCATAGCAGGTTTTGAGGGTGTGGGATGTAGGAAACTGGTGATTGAAGTTGGTAAAGTTGTTAACGAGAGCTGCCATGCAATCAAAAGTATCTTCACTGATAGTATTATGAACCCTGGTTACCAACTAAAAAGAAACTCCTTGAAATACTCATCAAACAATGGCAATGGCAAAATTCAAATTAAGCTAGCAAAGTTGTTTATATTCCTACAAAAGAAGTCCATCCGAGTCATGGCGTTCCACGCGCGTCTCAAAAACATGTGAGCAAAACCGACAAAAACGAGCAACCCAATAAAGTTGATTTGTGCTAAGCAGCGCAACTGAAGGAACAGTCTGTTGTCTTTTAGGTTCCAGGACCACGATAATTCTTTGGAACAATCTTGCAGCCCTGGCAGGAATCGTCCCTAGCGGAATCCGTCAATTATGCTACGAGTATTTATTTGTGGAATACAATGCGCTGTCGACTTGGGTCTGGTACCTACTCATCGAACGAGCCCTGCCTCTCCCGATACCCACGACGTCTTCTGAAGAGGCCAGTACATAAGGGTTACCCCTCTCTAAAGTTTTTTATCACCACCTGCGTTTGCATTACTACTCCGCAGAAAGATGTGATTGCTCCTTCTCGCTCCATACCATGGCCTGGATTAGGATCGGACGTGAGTGGCCGTAGTCATCGATCACTAGACGAGACCTAAATCATGCAATGGTAATACCCGGACGTAGATATCCTCACGCCAAATCCACAACAGGAACCTCCCGAAACAACCGTTGTTCAAATGAGGATCTGCGTCACGCAGAAGGTGAGGACACTGTGGTGGGTCTATAACTCCTTAAAGAAGAAACTTGTCACTGCGATTGTGGCGTGCCTAAACAGTTGTCATACTTACGAGGTTACATTATCGCATCAAAACAGCGTGGAAACTCTTAAGTAACACATTACCATTACTTACATGATTAAGTAATAACTTATACGCTTCACGCTCAGCAAGTGAATATTACAGCATAACATCTTTCTTTATCCTAAGTCGATTGTTATAGGTATTGAATAACGTTAGTTACGTGGAATGATTCAGCGAGTTCAGAGTTCAGAAGGTAATGACGGGCAAACAAAGGCACGATGATGTATGCATGGGTTATAAAGGCTCTTGACACGAATCGCTTTTAACCGCAAATGTTCTTTCTCTGCGCGAAGTCTTATGAGTTGTTGTACTACTAAGAAAATAGAAATTTGGTCCTTTGTCATCTGAGTAAGAAGCTAGGTTGATGATTGAATTTCTGATTGATATGTGACTGTCTAAACCCATAGGAACTGGACAAAATCACGATAAGAACAGACATTACGGCGAAGATAAAACTTTAAAAAAAAATATTAAAACTTAACGCTAACTGTAAAGTTAGTGGTCTAGCATTGATTGAATTCAGCTATTGTCGATAAAAATGTGTTTGTCTACCACACAGTGGTCGTTTTATATGCATACGCCAACCTTCTAAGCAAAACTCGCAAAGCATTTAGCTGCAGTGTAATTATGCTATTTTATTCATCTGTGTGAATGTGGTTTTTGAGTTCATTAATCAATGTATCTTCTGCCTTAGCACTAAATAGAAAGGATAAGTAATTAAATTTAATTACAGAGTATCCAAATATAACCCACATTATTCAGACATGGGATTGGAAAGCTCAAATATATTCGCGACAACGATTAATTACACCGCCACGCTCCGATGATGTCGGATTACCAATAACAATTTATTACTTACATCTCCCGCCAAAACCGCCATCTTGTTCTGTACCGTCCTGTCTGACCAAGGCATTCACTTTTACTGCCTAGATTTTTGTCAGTTCATGAGGTTTCACTTTCGAGAAAGGTCCCTAATGCAGATGATACCTACATTTGTGATCTGTTATGCTTGATTGCAAACGTCAGTTCTGCATGATTTGTTTTATGAATATGTAAGATGTAATCGATGTATCGAAGATTGAATATCGTTGTCGGATGTTTTGATTTGTTTTTACTTACGTAACTTTTTTATAGATTGGTTGATGGCTTAACCCAACGTCAAATTCTTCTAAAAGAAAAAAATAATGAGGTACTAAATGATGATCATATGTTTCGAGCATCTCGCAAATCAAAACATGGTCATTACACTCAAACTGCTAATCAAACTCAAGACTCGCTCTTTAATACCAGACAATCAACTAATGCCCAATAAACGGCCACATTACACCTAACATCCGCAAATACCATTCATTAAAAACAAAAAAGAATCGAAGCACGCCGCCTTTGAGTCTACCGATACTTACGCGAATGGTCTTTATGTCCATAATCGAATAATAAATTATACATCGGGCTGTTCGCTTGGGTGAAAGTGCACTGGTCGAACCTGTTCTCCAGATCCTCGATTTTGGAGGTACAGTGAAATTTATGAACCTGAATTGATTGGTTTTTGTAATGTGTTATTTTATTCCATGAGGGGAATGTGGGAGTGTTGTGAGTGGTGTGGTTTAAGCTGACGTAGATGTAGGTAAAACTATCAAGTACTTACTTAAATGGTTAAGAATAGAATAGAATAGAATAAACTTTATTGTACACCAAAATAGTAACAAAAACTTTTACATTAACTTAAATCTATGGGTACAAAGGCGGTCTTATCGCTAAATATACAATAGAAGAATATTACATAAACACATCTCGTTTATCAAGGAATCGAGAAATAGGATGACCTCCTAATTTTGAAAGAATACGTTTTGCCGTTTTTGATATTTATGAGATATAATGTGTCTCTCAATCGGGTAAAACTAGTAGTAACTGACAAAGTTGATACGTACCTGTATTGTAATGTTGATTATTTCAAAAGGACCTCACGATGATTCCGCATCGAAGAGTTTCCACTATAGTAGCCGTAGTGTTAAATTGCTAAGGTCCTGTCGTGTAATATGAAATATTGCTACTTATTGAGATTTTGTTAAAACCAAAAGATAACCAACCGTAGTAGTAGCGCGCAATAGCAGCATCTTCAAGACTATACTAGATGTTATCGACGTCATTTATTTGTTTATTACTTTCATATTTGATTGTAATGTCTTTCTCCACTCCACGTTGTATTACATTCAAGCACGCAATACCTCGGACGTGATTTTAATGTTATCTCAAGCGTGAACAGATTACCACCTGCCAGCAATTTTGTAATAAAGCTTATGAGATCTTGCTTTCGGTGAAGATTGTATGTAACGTTGGTGTGAGTATTGTAAGTAAATCATTGAAGTTCTTTACCTTCCTACACCAACGAGTGATTTGATAATATTTTTAACATCATCATTGTACCTATGTCAATTGACGTCTCTAATCTATACTTATAATAAATCTGTAGAAGTAAAAATTCTGTACATTGAAAATATCAAAAAAATTAATGGCGGGGGGGGGGGGGGTGTGAACCCAAAAACGTGATTAAAAAAAATTTGTCCGTCTGTCTGTTTGTTCAGGCATCACGCAAAAACTACCGGTGCGATTACGATGAAACTTGGTATAGTTATTCTTTAATATCCTGGGCACCACACTGGGTACTATTTATCGCGGAAAAGTATATACAATAAAAAACAAACTTAATTTTGCGGTTCGATCCCTAGACCCGATTACTATACCAATCGCAAACAATAAGTTTGTCGTAGGTTACGTCACCCGCAGTGGAGTTTACTAAGGGGCGCTGCTCACGGCTATGATACTATAATATTTTAGCCTAAGATACAATATCGCTCGCCATGCAATCCAATGTACTATCACACAAAATGATGATGATAAACAATATTTCATATTTTCCTATCTCAAAAGCCTAATAAAACTATTTTCGACTTCTACGCGGACGAAGTCGCGGGCAAAAGCTAGTTGTATATAAATTGACGTCTATAATTATCAATATATGGTCAATATGTCATTGACACGAAAACAAAAAATATTTCAGTCGTAATTCTTGACATTATTCATGTGTAGCTAAAATAAACATATGTGTGTCGGTAAATAATATACATTACTTTTATATATGAAATTGATAATGGGCACTCCTGCACTCTTACGAAATTCAAATAATAAAATCTCAAAACCTGGCAAAGTTCACAAAGAATGATAAATAACTACAGATAAAAATTATTAATATTATGTGAACAGAACGTTCTATACTTCAATGTACAGAAATAAAAATGATTGAAACATAATTGTGTGTAGTTCGTTGACTTTAAACAATTTCACTTGGTATTGGAGAATACAAGATATTTACGAATGTAAGAGGTATGCAAGTCAGAAGCAAAAGCAGTTGCTAATTAGACGATTGTTTCAATTAAACTACAATAGAATTTTAAAATCAACCATTTATTATCGTGCTATTCCCTAAGAAACAGCCTTAAGTGCAGCGCTGTCCGCAGCGACGAAATCCAAATAGGTACATTATTAACAATCCAATTTATAGATCATTGAATTATTAATCCTATGTTCGTTTTTGGATTTCGTCGCTGCGGCCAGCGCTGCGCTCAAGGCTGTTTTCTTAGAGAATTGCACGGCTGAAGTCATGACAATGTTTTGGTAAGTAAACCTGTTAAATTGTACCATATGTGAACAATCAGTTCTAAATAAGATACAAATTGTTATGAGAATGTCACTGTTAAAGAACAACACAAACAGTATTGCAATTTTGGACGGAGCACGCCGTGTACTCCGCCGTGTGCTATGACCTCTCGCACCGGGCCCTGGTATAGGCCATGGTCTGGAGCGAAGAGAAATGACAGGCGTCCTCCTTCTGCGAAGCAGTAATGTGAGCGAAGGAGGCGACCACACCGAGGGAACGGCCCTCACGCCTCAGCCGCCGGGATACCGACCCCAATTTCCAGCCACCGTAGACGTTGCGGATGGCGAGCAATGGGTAGCTCGCCGTCCGACCGTCTGGTAATCGTCCAGACCGAGCCCGAGTCTTTGACGGCGCGTAGTGTTCCACGAGCACCTCAAGGCGATGTCAGCAAAACCGTAGCCAGGCTGTAGGGTGGAAGTCTACTGGGGCCATGGGTTCACTTTTGAAAGGAAAATCCGGGGCCCTGGAACGCAAGGCAAAGAAGGAACATAGGAGTGGGTTTTAGTCAGATAAAGTCTGACACGCCCTCGCCCTCCGATCAAGAGCGCGAGTAGTCATTGGATGATTTTGCACCTAAAAAAAAAACAGTATTGCTATTATATGGTAAACCATTACTTAGTCTTGTCAACAATTCCGAGTCCATAAACCATATTTCAAACCACAAGCCATATCTTACACATCAAAATATAAGAAACAATTTCCACTGAAGACCCGCATAAACGGTAACAGAAACGAACAATAGAATCAAATCGAATTAAATCAAAGAATCTTCAGAAAAGCCAATAAAAACTGATTCATTAACCTTAAAAGCTGGTTATCTTGAACAGTCTCGTCTCAATCTTACCAAGTTTCATAGTACTCTTATTGTTAATTCATGGAATATATGATGTGGGAATAGGAACGTTTTTAATGACGTGCATCTGGATCGTGGACCGTTATGAGATGACGCAGTTATGTGTGGTGCCACATCTGATGGTGTTCGGTCAATAGGTGTTATGCTTGATAATGGTGCTGATGGAGTAACTGTGGTTATTATAGACGCATGTAAACGGCGACTGGACATGGGTGTTTACTTAGAGCGGTATTGAGAACGGTAGTCAAGTGTATTACCATAATTGTAAACACTTAGGTGACTAATAATAGTGGTAGGACTAATAGTCGTAGTATATATTTTCATTATCATCATCATCTTCCTACCCTTGTCCCGTTTTATTCGGGGTCGGCGCAACACACTTTTTTCTTTCATTCTGTCCTGTCACTCGTCACGCTATCACTAACTCCCTTTTCTTTCATATCACTTCTCACAATCCATCCATCTTTTCTTTGGCCTCCCTCTCCGTCTCCATCCATCCACATGTAAACTCATAACTCTTTTAGTAACATGCGTTTCATCCCTCCTCTTGACATGACCATACCAAGACAAATGATTCCCTTTAAATTTGTTACTATCAAATAAAGCTGGATCACAATAATATTTTTTATCTAGAACTGAAGTTGCGTACTTGTCTTTAGAAATTCATAAAGTTGATTTAATCGGTCATGTCTTTTCTTTTCGGTTGCTTATTTTCTAATGTCTTTGATAAGAAAACATTGTTGTTTGTAGCCATCATTTCTGGAACATCTAAGACGATGATTAATATTTCTATTAAAGGATACATTAAAACAAACCTCGAGGCCATCGAAACCACTGGTGCGTTTGTCCTTGCAACAGCTCTGAATATGCAATATAAAAACATTTATATCATAATATGTTGTAATTAAGATGCTAGGAATGGGAGCAGCCATTTTTATGTTATTACAAAGAATGTTAATGAAGCAGACGCAATGTTTGCGTATCGATCCGCCATCTTTTAATTAAAGGATGCCCTTATAAAAGAGTTATTTATAAATTGCTTATTACGCAAGGCTTCCTTAACTTTAGTTTCAATTTAAGCCTATAAATTTATTTCTTCTTGGGTAAACTTACTTAGTACTGTATCGTTTTTATAGGTGCTCACTGTATTGATCGCAGATTCGCTTTGACTATTAATAAATGAATGCTTCAATTCTCGTGACTGAATTTTAAAGGTGGAGAGTATTGATTTGGAGCTTAGAAACGTAGTGTTTTAAGTCTAGATGTACTTAATATGGAATGAGACTCAGTTTATGAATCGATTTTTAATGATAGAAAAATTTAAATTTTACTTGCAATGTAGATAGTTAAGTAATTTTTACATTCCATAAAAAATAAGGAGTTTAAACTGAATGAGGTGAAGCAAATTCCAGAGGCGCACAGCACGAATGGCAAAAAATCCACAGTAGTGACTTGGGGAATGGGGAGGAAAATGAAGAAGAAGAGAGGATGGAAGAGACTCGGAAAAAAATACTTAAAGCGTTCCCGAAAATACAAGGGGATTATGAAAAACAAAGAATAGAAAAAAAAGAGTATGTTTGTCATACTCTTTTTTTTTCTTTTCTTTGTTAACCAACGTTGCCAAATAGACAGCCAACTTAACTTGCCTGCCAACAACTTAATTTGCCTTCGAAATTCCGACACATGGTCTTCATAGTATATTGATTATATGCTATGAAGAAATATTCCTCTGGTGTTTTGAGAATGCCCAAGTACAAATGAAACTTTGATTTATTATTTCAATCATTTCAAAAGATACACGAATGTTTTTTTGTTTGTAGAATTTAATGTATCTTCTTTTAAATATTTCAATTTTTTCTATTCGTCATCACAATCCTCATTTCCATTCATAAAAGATCAACTCTCATTTTTTTCTTACCATTTTTTTCATTTGCAGACTGATATCACTGGAAGTGACACCCCGTCCAGACGTGCAATGCGAGGCGATAGCATGGCGACTCGTCGGCTTGCTGGGAGTGGACCAGGGCTCCGGTCTGAGGGCCCGGACGGCGCGGCTGGCGTCGTCGCTAGTGCACTACACGCCAGATACCAGAGATGCTATTGATGCCAGGAGGAGACAGTTGGATGCTGCTGTTCAGGGTAAGGCTATGAACGTGCTTTTAGGTTTGACAAGGTTAGGCTAGAGGCTGTTTAAGAACCGAAAAGAATTACGGAGATGTTATTGTGACGAAATTAGTTAACAAAAGCGAGGAGAGAGGAATAAAGACAGGGACATGATATACAACGCAATACAAACAGACTATTCAGGAGAATAGCATAAGCATAGTTTAATGAGCCTTATAATGTTCCCACTGCTGGGACTAAGATTTTAAAATTCTCCACATGGGCTCAGTCCGGATTGGTGAATGTCACATGTCTTTAAAGTTTTAGATTCTAGGACATGCCGGTTTCCGGTCATGTTTTTCTTCACCGTTTCAGCACAAAATAACATTATTTTGTGTAATTTGCCTGACTGGGTTTGAACCCGCGACTTACAACTCGTAAGTCAGGACCGTTACCACTGGACCACCACTGCTCTTATTCAGGAGGGTCTCATTAAGGTTACACTAGTCGATACTTTTTCCATACAAATTTTGAGGGGGTATTACTCCACAGTTTGACATTGTACATCTAAAATAAAACATGATATGGTTTATCTTATTATCAATTTGGTCTGTCTAGAAAAAGAAAAAGAAAATAAAAAAAATGCCATTAAAAAGTTATGAGCTAACAAAGTTTCTATTTTTTGATAATTTTGACGCAACTTTAAGTGTAAAAAAGTAACACAAATCGTATAAAATCTCCAAAACGAAGTCGGTAGCGACAAAGTTTTATTACCAAAGAGTTCTATATAATTTATTTGTAATAGATTTATGTAGTGGTATTTTCATAAAATTCGACTTTCCAAAGCTTTCTCAGATTGTGAACGATGTTTG
Source organism: Mythimna vitellina (assembly GCA_949316375.1). Taxonomy (NCBI): domain Eukaryota; kingdom Metazoa; phylum Arthropoda; class Insecta; order Lepidoptera; family Noctuidae; genus Mythimna; species Mythimna vitellina. The sequence continues at coordinate 639,057 of OX438705.1, forward strand.
TGTGCGTGCGAACGATACGTTGTGCATAAAGACTAGCGTCTAACTGATGTCAGATAGACATCGCACTTATTGACCTCATCTATCAGCGAGTTCGAGCCCGTGACTAGTTCAGCCTTAATAAATCGTGTGTAACACTACTTCTAGTAGTTAGTCAACCTGCTAACTATGACGAAGAAGCGGAAAAAGCTTATTGTTGTTAAGTCTTTATTAAACACTCATCTAAAAACATCAGTTAACAACCTCTAATTACTTAACTTAAAAACCAAAGCCTGTCTTACATAGTTATCTAAATAAACCAGCAGCCCGTGAACGATATCCATCATAATATTTACTCACAACTTCCATGTGTGAACCCAGGGATGCCACAGGGTCGTACTGAAACCGATTAGCGATGAATCAGCTGCCGAAACAAGATGGTCAGATAGCTGGCATCCTACAACGGAGGCCATATATTAGCTGAACGAGGAAATATTACACTAATTACATTGTGTTTCCTTTACCTTAGTTTGATGTTTTCTTATCGTCCGTGGGTTTTGGAGTGGAACTGTGAATGCACAGTTTGTTTTTGTATTGTAATGGACGGTTTAAACTTTTGACCTTGGAAATGGTTCTTGAAGTTCTAGGGCACCTTGTGAATCACCTAAGGTTTTTTTTATACATTTTTAACTAATTTTATAATAATAATTTATAACCATAAGCGTACATAAACGGGGGAGGGAGGGGCGAATGGTCTAGCAACCATACTGGATTTTACATATGGTTGCTAGACAACCCTCAGGAAGTTGGGCTACCTATTTAAAATTCTATGATGGACACCAAAATACTGATAGCTTATCACATTAAAGGCAAATTTTATACAAATATTATTTTGAAAAATTTGGCGACAGTGACAGGTGATCCTTGGGGGATGTCCAGCAATGATCATCTTTTAATAAAAAATATGCCAATGCTCAATCTCAAATCTGTCTCATTATCAGTCTCTTCACTGTGTGTTGTCACATCTACTCAATGGCGTCTTCGTCATTATCCACAGCCTAATTTCGCTACTTGCAGAGCATAAGCCTCCATTTCATTGTGCCAACCTCATCTAGGATCAATTTGCGATGACAACAATATGGTCTACCGTCAGACGATCAACATACCTTTCTATATGTTAGACATCTATCTTAATTTTAGCATACTACATATTCCTGTAACCTCAGGTCTAGGCACACACGGCCTGACGGCGGACGCGACGGGCTCCCTAATCTCGCTGCACGTGGCCATGAAGAACGAGCTGCAGCGGCACGTGGAGGTCTACAAGCAGGCGCTTCATAAGCTGGAAGAGCTGGTAAGAGCTTACAGATTATCACTGCAGAACGCTGCAGCACGCTGCAGATTGTCATGTAAACTTATTCATTATTCTGCAGATATTCATAATATAAGTAAACCATTCTGTATATTTAATTTACTTTAGAAAATACGAAACTTCTTGATTATAAAAACAAGGAGACGTTTTGTGGATAAGCCTGCAAAGAACATTAAGCGTCGTGTGCATTAGACAGATTTGTAATTGTGTTCTCCGTTTAATTACATTTCTAGCAGAGATTTATTATTTAACTAGCTTTTGCCCGCGGCTTTGCCCGCATACATAAAATATAGCCTATGTAACTCAGAAATAAAGCAGCTTTCAATCGGTGAAAAAATTTTAGCAATCGGATCAGTACTTTCAGAGACTACCTCCTACAAACAAAAAAACAAAGAAACAAAACTTTGCCTGTTTATAATATGTAGACTAGCTGACCCGGCGAACTTCGTACCACCTAACAGTCAATGTAGTATATCTTTCGATATAGTCAACCGTTTGCGATGAAAAAAAGCCTAAGTATATCAAGTTACACACAATTTTAATGTATAAAAGTTATCTACATTGACTTCGTAAATTTTACGTGATGCGCGCACAACTAAAAACTTCTACAGTTTTATTATATGTAAAGATTTAGATATGTAGCTGATTTTTTTAAACTATACTGTTACTTGAACATATTTGGCATGTTTGAGTTTCACATGTTCTTAACTTCAAAATCTCGATTCAGAAACCGGGGTCAGTGTTTCTATTCGCTTGTTAAATTGATTTGAAAATCTTCGACAAGTATTTTGAGATGGAAAAAAATATTACGAGGTGCATTCTGTTTGTTTGTTATTTGTTTCTGTTTAGTCTGTTTTTGTTTCTGTTTGTTTTGTTTCTGTTTTTTTTTGTTGTTGTTTATCTCTCTTTCCCTTTCTTCAGTCACCTGTCACCATAACCCAAGACCCAGCAGCGTCATCCCACCAACGTCTTCTGGCGCTGTCCCACGCGGACGTCGAGAGGCGGCTGATAGACAACAAGTCCCTCCTCACCATCGTGGACAAGCCTGCTCTGAGGCAGCTGCCAACCTTGGTGGACGCTCTCGCAGCCAGGGTCGAGAGCGACAAGGCTGTGCTGGCTTGTATCGGGCAGATTAAAAGGAGTGACCCTTCGCTGGATTTGTCTGATACAAGGTAAGATTATGTAAAATAAACTTTTGTATTCATTCTTTAGGGTTCAATTCCATTTTTATCTTCGATGCATGTTTCATTGGTTCTCCTCGGTAGGACATGGATGGAGGGGATCGACAGTGCATGAGGGGCTCGTTCATGTTACGGATGTTGACTTTGGAGTGGATTCATGTATTATCATTATCATTCGGTTTTCGTTTACAAATTCGTTTTCGTAAATAACATAAGATGAATTAAAGAGAATGACGTCTTTAATTTATTGGTTTGCCTGGCAAGTATACTAATAATGAACAATCACAGTTAGATCACGTAAAATGCCACAAATTCGATAACACAAATTATAAAATAGTTCTATTTCATCTACATTTCGGAGTTTTTGAAAAACAGCACAGGTACAATGATTTTAATCTTAGCACGAAGCTAGCTCATCGGCCATTAATCGTAGAGTTTGTAGGTTTGAACTGTGTCCATAGAGTTTCTTGCACATTCTTCTCAGTAGAAATCTACGCTTTAGATTGTGCAACTAGCAAATTTTTTGGGGTTAAGTGCCCAAAGGGTAAAACAGGACCCTATTACTAAGACTCCGCTGTTCATCCGTCTGTCTGTCTGTCACCAGGCTGTAGCTCATGAACCGTGACAGTTAGTCAGTTGAAATTTTCACAGATGATCTATTTTTGTTGCCGCTATAACAATAAATAATAAAGAATGGAATAAAATAAATATTTAAGGGGGCTCCCATATAACAAACGTGATTTTTTGATACGGACGGAACGGTTCGTGCGCGAGTCCGACTCGCACGTGGCCGGTTTTGTTGACTGACTTCTTGACATTTCAAAAGTGCCTGCAAATGGTTTATTTGAAATAAAATGCTTTGAACTTTTGAATCTTTGTTTATGAGACCAAGATACAGGAGGACCAAAATCAGCCTCAAAAAGTTGATTTAAATCTTAAATCGTAATTATTTTAGAAAGTGGTCGTTCGACTTTCCTGTCCGTATATCATCTAAGTCTTAAATTAAATGCTGTAAACTTTTGATTAAGACTCGATTGATTTATCGATTCATTAGATTTACTTTCTTCTCATTTCGTTGTGTCATCCGTAAATGATCTTACATCATGGGTGGCTTTGAAGACATAATCATATTGATTGGAAACTGGTATTTTTGATGATAGGTTATTGATATTCACTGATTAGAAGGAAAGAAAGAAAACATGTTTATTTGGCACACAATGACTGAACAAGTATTGAAAACTTAAATTAAACATAAAAAATAAAATAATAACAATAATTATGTCTCACGGCTGCGACAAATAGGTCCAGTTCAGCATAATGCCAGACAACTACGTAGCAGTTGCCTGACGCTAGTTTTCAACTTAACTTTTGAGTGTAATTACGGATGAAAATCAGTTTTGTTATATGTGACATAAATATGTATGTGTATATTAATGTGTACTAAATGAAGTCCAAGCAGCTTGACAAAATAAACTTAAGCCTGTTCAAAGACGCTTCGGCGAACGTTTGAGATATTCTTTCTGTATTGATTTATTATCGAAAGTAAACTTGGAATGTGTATCATATTCCAGAATGATAAAATTATCCATTCATATACGAGTATGATCCAGATTTAGACCTAAGTTCAGTAAGCCTGTTTGATAAATAGCAAAGCATTTGATGTCATTGTGGTAATTTTGAACTTGCTTGAGAGGCTCACTCTTGACCAATATTTTGCCTGATGATAAGCGATGATGTGGCCGACAATGGAGCACGCTTACCTAGAAGTACTCTATTCCCTCTTGACTTAAAGACCCTTAGGTTGTAGCTATCAAGAAATACAGACTCAGGCGGGGAATTCTAATCCTTAGCTGGACATACGTTTCGTACGTATGGGTGGGATGTCCACCATGTATCGGTAGCGCAACGCCGTATGTCTAATGTTCCGATTATGGAACAGGCTGGGCGAGATTAAATTGTGCATTTCCGATGTACACTCCCCGAAATGCAAATGACGTAGTATAATGAAACTAGATAGGCTAGTAACGGCGTCGATGCTCAAGACTGGAGTTTTGCGTTCTCGATTTGCATTAAAATAGTTTGTCAAAATGCATATATGTGGCATTTACGTCTAACTGAGCACGTAAGCGTGCTGACCCAGTGATAACTGCCCTGACATATAAGTTGTAGGTCGCGGATCGGCGGTTAAACCAGGTGGTAAGCCAGGTGCTCTCAAAACGGTGAAGGAAAACATCGTTAGGAAACCGGCATGCCCTAGAACCAAAAATTGGAAGACATGTGAAATCCAACAACCCGCAATGGGTCCGCGTTGCGGATTATGGCCCACTGCCTCTCCTAGAGAGGAGGCCTGAGTCCCAGCAGTGGGAGTATTACAAGGTCAATTATGCATAGGCTTATGACCACGTAAGTAGAGAAGCAACTCAAACTTAACAATTTTATTTCTCGAGTCTTAATTTCGAGAACTTTTGTAGAAAATAAATTGATTTATTAACTCTTTTTAAAGGGTTACAACCAATGTAATGATTCCGTCATTAAGATTGCAAACAAAGATAAGCAGAGCAAAGTACATCTTATTAAATTTATTATAACATGCAGACGTTATTTGTGTTCCTATAACAATTAACATGAATGCTCCTCCACTTCGCTGATTACGGCATATTTAATTGCTTCAGTTAAAAGGTTTTTATTTTAGCACTTAAGATTATAAAAGTGTGAGTGATTTGTTATTTTTTTTCGCGACGTTCTGTGATTTATTGTAAATTTACTAACAACAAAAACTTATGTAGAACTAGCCTAACATTTAACAGCGGCTGCTCTGAGGACTAGCTAAACCAGGGCTTGTTAGAAAAAGTAACCGCACTCCTGGAACGCAGAGGGCAACTGTAGGAACAAGTGGATTTTACGGTTTAAGACATTTATTTTTCAAAATGATTTCAAAAAATAATAATTCACTTTATTGTATAGCGCTTGTATACCTTGATAATAAGAGTATTTTACAGGCTAGTGAACAAAGGAGGGTCACGAATTTTAAAAGCAAGCTATAAAACTATATTATATTTTGAAATACTATTATCATCATCATCATTTCAGCCGAAAGACGTCCACTATTGGACATAGGCCTCCCCCAAGTGTCGCCACAATAAACGGTCCATCGGATTCCCACAACTCTTGTCAGGTCATCGATTTACCTTATAGGAGGCCTTCAGTGTCTTCCGGTACGCGGTCGCCACTCCAGAACCTTTCAGCCCCAACAAAAATCTGTTCTACGATAAATTTGCCCCGCCCATTGCCATTTAAGTTTGGCGATTCTTCGTGCTATGTTGGAAACCTTGGTTCTCTTGCGGATATCTTCATTCCTGATTCTATCAACAAAGGAAACTCCGGGCAGAGCCCTTTCCATTGTCCTTTGGGTGACTTTATGAGGCACATTGTGAGCGACCACGTTTCGGAGCCATATGCCATCAACACACACTGGTCAAAGAATTTCGTCTTGAGGCACTGTGGTATGAAGGACAAGAAGATACCGCGCAGCTTCCCGAACGCTTCCCAGCCGAGTCGGATTCGACGGTTGGCCTCATTCTCGAAATTAGATTTACCCAACTGGACTGTTTGTCCGAGGTAAACATAATCGACCACAACTTCAAGTGCTGTAGATTCTCTGATCTTGATAGGAGTGGGTGCTACATGGTTGTTTATCATGACTTTGGTTTTGTCCATGTTTATTTTAAGCCCCACTCTGTCTTAAGCTCTACTGAGGTCATTAAGCATTGTACTGAAATACTCCATAGTCTCAGCTATGACTACTATGTCAATGTGTTAAAAGACTATGGCCAGGTCAAATATATTTTCCATCAATCCTATGACATTAACGGCCGGTTTCCGAATTGAGTAAGTAGTTTTCAGGCTACAGTAAAGTTTAAGAAGTACTCAACTTCAAATGTTTGAATCAGAAATCTGGGTTAAAGAAATGACATCAAACACATACAGTTTTAGGGTTCTGTACTTCAAAAGGAAAAAACGGAACCCAAATAGGATCTTTTTATTGTCCGTCCGTCTGTCTGTCTGTCAAGACCCTTTATATCGGGAACGCGTAGCGGTATCAAGCTGAAATTAAAACCATATACTCAAGTCTGCGATCTTTTGAAGCTGTTAAAAAAATCAAGTTACGAAGTTAACGATAAACAAAGATATGGCCGTTTATGGCTCAAAAAACGTTTATTTCGACACTCTCGAGGAAATCAAAATTCATAGGGTACTTCCCGCTGACACAGAATCCTACAATTTTGCATATAGCAAGGTCATATCACTCGCACTTGCCCAGTATTTTTGTTAAACTTCAGCACTATAGTTTGAGAGATGAACAGACAGAATCAGTTATTATTAGATTTTCAATGCACTTTAAGACAAGAAAAATACAATAAAAATGAGTAACAGCAATGAAAGACAAGTGCCATCTATTCGTCCATTATTAAAGAGTAAAAAGACCTCATTAAGGTACTATCAAGGAAAAGGAAGACATTGCTTCACACATAATAATATATCTCGCTTGGAAACGTGAGCGTGATCTAAAAATGAGTGAGTGCTTAACAATTGCTCGTACGTAATAATAGCTGTGTGTGTGTATGTTTGTTTGTAATAAAAATATCTCATTCATTTCGTGGAGAAATGTGTGTGTTGCAATTGTTTTTTTCTTTTGTTTTTATGGTTGTGTAATCAGCTAAGTATTTGTTGAATGGTTGAAGGTAATGTTTTTATAGTCATAGAGCATGAAATACCATTCTGTACCTATGGCGTACTAGAATGTTATCATCTTTTTCTTGTCCTCGTCACATGCTTCTTGAGTACGGTGCGGTGTTTTTGTCTGTGATGTTATCTTTGCTACCTTTTCTTTTATATCCTTCATCACACAATATATTTTATGTTCATCTCTTTAGGGTTCTGTATTCAAAATGGTAAAAACGGAACTCTATTGCTATCACTCCGATGTCCGTCTGTCTGGCCCCAGACTGTATCTCAAGAACTGTGGTAAAAAAAACAGTTGATATTTTCATAGATGATTTATTTCTGTTGCTGCTATAAAAACAACTACAAAACCAGAATATTTTATATTTTTCTCCCTTAATTTTCACTCCTCCTCATCACAAAGTACCCATACATTCTTCGACTGTTCTGTCACTGGATCACTTTCAAACTTCGCCATGTACTGACATTTTTTTTTAAGAACCAACTCGGTAATACAAGTTTAATAGATAGTTCTCATGATCCGACATGATGTTTTGATATCTGCATTCTGTCAATGCGTAATGATTGAACTAATCGATTGCTTAAATTCTAGCTGCATACTAGATTACTTCGAACATTCGTTTTTCAACAAAAAGTTTCTCTTTTATGATCAACCTCTAATTACGATGGGTGATGAAAATTCACGAGAACCATTCTAGTTACAATCGACTGTCCGTGAGAAAATCGAATTGAAACAATAACGTAATCGCCGTGAAAAGTAATAGTTGTTCATTTTGAATGTTACCCTGTTATTTTAAAATGGCTGTGTGATTTATGTACGTGTGGCATTGAATGGAGATTTTTATGTAATCTTTGTTATGTTTTTTTGAATATGGCCAAATGAAATTTTAAGTACGAGTAATTACACATAATTATAAATTGTATCATCATCATCATCATCATTTCAGCCGAAAGACGTCCACTGTTGGACATAGGCCTCCCCCAAGCGACGCCACAACGACCGATCCTGTGCGTCTCGCATCCACCGCTCTCCCGTGACTCTCACCAGGTCGTCGGTCCACCTTGTGGGAGGCCTTCCAACGCTGCGTTTTCCGGTGCGCGGTCGCCACTCTAGAACCTTTCGGCCCCATCGACCATCCGTTCTACGAGCAATGTGCCCTGCCCACTGCCACTTCAGTTTGGCGAATCTTCGGGCTATGTCGGCAACCTTGGCTCTCCTTCGGATATCTTCATTCTTTATGCGATCACGCAAGGAAACTTCGAGCATAGCCCTTTCCATTGCCCTTTGGGTGACTGTAAGCCTTCTGATGAGGCCCATTGTAAGCGACCATGTTTCAGTACCATATGTCATTACTGGCAACACGCACTGGTCTGGGACTTTCGTCTTGAGACACTGTGGTATATTGGACGAGAAGATACCGCGAAATAAATTGCATACCTATTATTTTTCTAAATATGTGCTTTAGAAAAATAATAACAGTGCAATTTTGAAGGAAGAAACACGTTTATATTTTTCTTTTGGACAGTCTAAAGCGATTAACAATTAAATCTTTTTAAAATACTGTCTGATTTGTAAATGTTTAACTGACGTATGTTTAACTGACGTATGTCCCTTGTTTAAACCATCGATTTGAACTCTGGATATCCTCTGTAGATATCCAGAGTTCAAATCGATGGTTTAAACACGGGACATACGTTGTCGATGTGATATGCACATCAACTTGACACGTGCATGACGTCTCAGAAGTGTGATTTTTTTTTATTAAAAGAGTAATCATGGAGTTCCTTGCCGGCTCTTCTCCATAGGAATCGACCAATTTGGAACCGTGCACTAGCTTCTGACGTTTTATAAGTGCCCATGTAGGCCTATGTGAAATAAAAAACTTTTGACTTTGACTTTGTGCGTCGGTTTGTAGTTCCCGCTTGATTGCGTTAAGTACAATCACATTGCGATTAAAACTGGTCCTTGAAAAAATCTGTGAAACTTCATTTTCAAAGCCGGAGATCATAGACGTAGGAAAAAAGGATTGGGCCGGTCACATCAGCTGCATGCACACTGAACATTGGGCAAGAGTCTGCAAAAAGTGAGTACCTAAATTCGGATGGACAAAGCCGCCGAGTTCGACCGGGAAAGAGGTGGCAACACAGACTTGGTGGCAAGATGACCTAGATGCCTACCATAGGGGTTAGTTCGAGGTGACTCGGGGAAAGAATACCCGGAAGAAGTTGGGGGTGGCTTTTGTCCAGCAGTGGGAAAGAATAGGCCGAAAAATATTCCTCTGTTAGTTTATTTGGTTAAGTTCAGTAGCGTGTTGGTAGTTGCACAAGTACAAAGACAGTTGCAAATTGTATGAAGCATTACATGACAATTATTCCCATCATACAAATTGCTTCTCATACGAAGTTCGTTAAACAGCGATAGTCTTCATTTACTCTCGTATACATTATCATGAGAGCTACTTAAAAATATCATATCATATGAGCGAGCGCAATTGTCTGCAATTACTTTAAACGCAGCGATTATCACTTTAAAACTAGCAGTGATACTCGCCATTGAATAATCTACTTTACTGTACTTTGTTTAAAGTAGATTTTTTGAATGGAATGATAACGTTCTAAATACCTGAATGGAGATGAATATTTAATAACAGATATCAGATATGTAGTTGTCATTAGTGGTTATAAAAACTGACAAGTGCATGTCAAACGGGAATTAATGAGGGTTCCGTATTACTCGTTATTTAGATTGATTTTTTCTGACAGATTTATTAAGTAACATTTTATTATTTCCAGTATTACACTTAAATATCTACTTACTATTCACTATTAGCGCTCTCCTGAATTCAAACACAGGTCTTGATATGTTTTTGGTTGAATGGAAGATAATAGGACTGTCACAAAGTTTGAATTTTTATATGAGAAGGATGCATGACTGAGTTAAATAAATTAGGTTACATATGTTTAAATAGTTTAATTGGTTTTGGCCGTTCTATTTAAAAAACAATATAAATTAATAAAATATAAAGGCGAAGAATTGTGTGTGTGTGTTTGTTATTCCTTAACGCTTGAATGGCTAAACGGATTTAGATGTGCCTTGTCCTGGAATAGGACATAGGGTACTACTTTTTTCCCGGGGGTGTGTTCCATTGGGATAATTTTTTGCTTTCACACGAGCGAAGCGGCAGGCAAAGGCTAATTTATCATATACTCATGTCTTCATCTTCCACATCTTTATTTCCTGTCATCTCTATAGTGACCCCCTTACGGGCTATACAATTTTATACACAATTCTTCCAAGAGCAAGTTTTGCAAGATTACTAAAGTATGAATTTTCAGAATTTCATTTCATTGAACATAGAAAGATTTTTTGAATGAAACTTTGTTTTGTTAGTAGGTACTAAAACCACAGCCAAATTTCAGGGGTTCGTCATTAAGCTACGGAACCCTAAAATATTATTTAACAGTGACATAAGAGAGAAAGTTCGCTTTCGCAGACCGTGTGACACGTTACGTCACGTTATTTATGTGAATTATTTTGTGCGTTTAGTGAAATCTTTCTCAAAAACGCAAATCATTGATGCATTCTGTTAAAGTTATGCATGTAACCTGGTATTTTTTTAAATAATTTATGCATGTTTAACTTCTAAGATGTGTGGGTTGAATAAATATATGTTTCGTAATAAATACATACGAGGCAGGGGCCATTGGTTTGGTGGTATCATGATTGTTTGGAATTTTCTGGGTCTAAGGTCGTAGGATCGGTTTTCAGATTGTACAATCGATGTTATAGTCTTGGGTACATTACGCTGTACCTACATCCATTTAGGATGTGTCCAGCTTATTACAAATGCTTAGACTGAAGTTCTGGGTTCGAGACCCAGCTTGATAATTCTGTTTATGTTTAATCTTTTCATAATCCATTCTATGAGGCCTATTGTCTATAGACGCGTAGCTTCATAGACGCGTATTCATTATTATACTGTTGGTGTTCGCCTGTTCATAGCCAATATACAAAAGCGTATCGCGTAGCGTTGCCTCAGTTAACGTGCGCGAAGCACCTACTTCTACACCTGTCTAATATTATATCCTCTCCTTCTGGAGAATGAATCCCCGTTCAATATTAACATGTGAAGTTATTTACCCCAGCTCGGCGGATTCTGGGACCAAAGGCGGCACCACACTGAGGAGGCGGAGGAAAATGCCCGTAGTGCACTGTGACTGTGACGAGGGGTGAGTTTATCGCCATGATGGGCAATTTTGAAAGCTACGTAACCAAACGGGGCTATTTTTATAACTGCAGGATGTAGTGCCCACCTGTGTACATAAAATATAGCCTATGTCACTCAGGAATAAAGCAGCTTTGAATAGAAAAAAAAAATTTAGAAATCGAACCAGTACTTTCAGAGATTACGTCCTACAGACAAAAATAAATACAAACTTTACCTCTTTATAAAATTAATGTAAATAATACAATACAGTTCAGGGACGGTTGAATTGCAACACTTGGTTATGGTTGAAAGATGGGTGACCATCTTTAATAACATACCGACTTCATATCAACATGCAGAGATTTCTTCGTGCCTCTGAAAACATGTTAAGTTTTGTTCAGGTTATCATTTATAAATTCAAAGTCAAAGTTTTTTATTTCACATAGGCCTACATGGGCACTTATAAAACATCAGAAGCTAGTACACGGTTCCAAATTGGTCGTTTCCTATGGAGAAGAACCGGCAAGAAACTCCTTGGTTACTCTTTTAAAAAAGAATTTGTTGTTACAATATTTTCATATTACAGCTTATTATAGTTATCAAATATGAATAGTTAGAAGCCGTAGCATCTGTCAAGAGACATATCTGTATAATCGACAAGAGATATAATCGGTCAAGTTGAAACAAGTTTTTTTCCGAAATTGGCCGAAATCGTAACCAAACCTTCGGCCGGTCTTAAATACATTTTCATCCAGCAATATTTTATTTTTTCATCTGCCAATATTTTTTTTTTCATCTGATGGATAATAATAATAATAATATTCCACAACTATCACACAACGCCGTCTAGTCCCAAGCTAAGCAGAGCTTATGTTATGGGTACTAGACAACTGATAAACATACTTATATATTTCTAAATACATACATATATAGATAAATTACACCCAGACACAGAACAAATGATCGTGCTCATCACATAAACATTTGTCCTGGGTGGGAATCGAACCCACGACCTCCGGCATAGCAGTCAGGGCCACTGACCACTAGACCAACAGGCCTGTCTCTATGGATGAAAAAATATTAAATTTTTTATACTGTTTTCGCACAGTTAGAAAGAAAGAAAGAAAATACGTTTATTTGGCAAAATAATTGATTTACAACTAAAAAAATAAAATAAAAATAAGGAGTAATAAAATTAACAATAAAAAGAAAAAAAAAAATATGTCTCACGGCTACGCCAAATAGGTCCAGTTTAGCATAATGCCAGACAACTACGTGGCAGTTGCCTGACGCTGGTTTTCAACTGAACCTTAAAGTGCAGACACGGATGAAAATCAGTTTCTTATATGGGAATTAAATAAATAAATATACAAGTATTTATATATATATATATATGCATATATTAATATATAGACTTTTCCAGCTCTTGCCGACAAACCAAAAGAATCACTAACGCATCGGTATTAAATTTGTGTGCCAAATAAACGTGTTTTCTTTCTTTCTTTCTTTCTAAATTTCGCTAAATGTATTTTCAATTGCCTCTTAAACTTTCCACTATAAAAACGAACAAACTATCAGAAAACTATCCCATTTGAAACTGAACCTTACCTTTCATATGATTGGGTCGAGTTTTCAATAAGACATGTTAAGAAAAGTAAGAGATGAATTTATAGTACCACACATCGTATTGTTCGTATAGAAACATGGAAAGTCAGTTTCCACTTTCCAAACTGGTTAGGAAACCATATAACTATTGGTAAAGTTAGATAAGTTCACACAAACATCAGCTTAGTTTAAAACCTTTTGTTAAAGTCGATTGTTGCTGGGATGTTTCGTAACTTAAGAGAGCCCAACCCAAAATACATTTCCATACAATCGCTCTTACGTGATTATTTTATTTTTATTTTATTGTAATCGGAAAACAAACAGTATTAACTAATAAAAAGAAAAAAAATATGCCACGACTACAACCAACGACTTATTTTCGCATTTAAATCGTTATGAAGAGCATGCTTGATACAGAAAAAAAAATATTATGACGTCATTACACATTTTTCTCCAGATATTTTGGAAATACAAATATCTTGTAAATATCCAAGCTTCTATTGGAATCAAAACATACTTTATGTAAAATTAATCTAGTAAAAACTGTTTATTTTGCGGGAACTTTGGCCCTTTATAATGTAATCATAAATTAAAGAAGTAAAGAAAACAATCTTTATACAAACTTTGTAAGTTAATCGAAATTCTCGAAAAGTTTTTAAAGTTTTAAAATAAACATGGATTTTCTAGAGTAAGGTGTTGAAGTTGTGAAATATTAGAGTGGGTGACGGAATTCCAACAGCCGCTTAGCCAAGTTACAATCGTTTCGTTCGCACCGAACGCCTCGAGTAGGCCACGCCTCCGATTCCTTTGTTCTGACGTCATCTCAACGCTCAGTCACATGGTCAAAACAAAGGAATCGGAGGCGTGGCCTAATCGAGGCGTTCGGCGCGAACGAAACGATTGTAACTTGGTTAGGGAGGCAGAAACTTCAGGCGTTATCAATGAAACAACAAGCTTTTAAACCATGCTCACGTTGATGATAGACCTATCGGTAAGGGCCATCTTAAAGGTCTGAGACGATGTAGTAAACTGTTAAGGCTGAAGTAACCGTCTCTTGTTTTGAAATGACAGTTTATGCGGTAAATTTGGTCGTAAAATGTCGTCAGTGACGTTTTTAACGATCAGAGAACTGTCAATTAGTAAGGTGTTAAGGGGGTCACTAAGTAACTGTTCATCTTTTATGGTTCTCAGACAGGTGAGGTTCGGTAATTGGAACCTATTCATTATCACAGAATAGAGCTATTCAGCATCTTTAAAAAAACTGTAGCTAGCTCGATATGTTTTTATAAGTAATATGTTTATTTCTCATCGGAAAGGTTTAGGTTAGGTTAAGTTAGGTGGTAATATAAACATTTGTGAGGGACTGGTGCCCGAAACAGGCAAAGAATATCTGTGTTATGGGTCACTAGGCGCAGGTAACCAGACGTAGTTAACTAGGCGTAGGTTACCAGGCGTGGGTCACCAGGCGTAGATCATCGGGCGTAGATAACCGGTCATAGGTTATAATTCTAGTTTGCTTCCAACTGTTAGTCCTCAGGTGCTGAGTGACTATTATTTTCTATAAAAAGTAGTACGAACATCTAATGTTGTGTTATCAAGAACACAACCACTACCTCTAGCAAAATGCAGAAGCAAGGAATACCTCTACTGAAATTTTATCAGGAAATAACTTACCGCCTCTCATTGTCTTTATTTTATTTGTATTAAAAACTGACACTAAAAAGCTAGCAGATTGTTGGAACTAAAAAGCTAGGCAGATTGTTGGAACTAAAAAGCTAGGCAGATTGTTGGAACTAAAAAGCTAGGCAGATTGACTGGAACTAAAAAGCTAGGCAGATTGACTGGAACTAAAAGGCTAGGCAGAATGACTGGAACTAAAAACCTAGGCAGATTGAATGGAACTAAAAGGCTAGGCAGAATGACTGGAACTAAAAAGCTAGGCAGATTGACTGGAACTAAAAGGCTAGGCAGAATGACTGGAACTAAAAACCTAGGCAGATTGACTGGAACTAAAAGGCTAGGCAGAATGACTGGAACTAAAAAGCTAGGCAGATTGACTGGAACTAAAAGGCTAGGCAGAATGACTGGAGCTAAAAACCTAGGCAGATTGACTGGAACTAAAAGGCTAGGCAGAATGACTGGAACTAAAAAGCTAGGCAGATTGACTGGAACTAAAAGGCTAGGCAGAATGACTGGAACTAAAAACCTAGGCAGATTGACTGGAACTAAAAGGCTAGGCAGAATGACTGGAACTAAAAACCTAGGCAGATTGACTGGAACTAAAAGGCTAGGCAGAATGACTGGAACTAAAAAGCTAAGTCAAAGCTCCGTTACCACCAACGGAACCACAAAATCAAATTAAGATTCTTCGCCTCTTATGAAACTAGCGCTGAACAATAGTTTCCCATACATTTCTCCGTTGGATAAGTTTTTACTCTTAGAACTAACCATTGTTCAGATCCAGTTTACGATCAGAAGTCGTGGGAATCGGAGTTGTACGTATACTTGCAGTTAATGTTAGGGTTATACTCGGGTTATGTGAAGTTTCGGAGAAAAGGTTGCTTGAGAAATGTTGGAGTGTGTCATAACTGTAAGTTATGGGTGCGGCTGAAGACAATGGTAAAGAGGTTGGTAGGTTGACTTGTATGGTCGTTGTGTAGGCTTCAGCCCGTTCAATCAATGAATCGCATTAGATGCAGGTGTGTTATGGGTATCCACGCCGCAATGTACGGATACCGGCACGGATCTTGAGCGCTGACTTCTACAGTTCTACTTGAGCAGAAGCACGCAGGATTGAAATATTCGGTCTCTTTAGTGGTATGAAAAGAGCGGGGAGTGCAATCCTTGTACAGTGATTGGCTTGCCGATGTGTACGATGCAAAAAGCGATCCCCGCTCTTTCGCCGAGCGCTCAAGGTTGGTGCCGCTATCTGTACCTGGAGCTATTTGAAGTGGGGGCAAGAACTTCAGTTGCCACTCGCTGACGACTGAGAATTTAATTCCCGATTGACACTTGGTAGCAGAATATACCGTTTTGCCCGGCTAAACAAATGATGATAATCTAAACTAGGAATAAAAGTCAAATCTTGGTAGTTGTATTTTACTTTTATAATTATAAAACTCTAATATCTGTAACCGAAACTATCCGAAACTAGCGGATAATTTAATATCCGTAACCGTATTCGAAACTCGACATCCAAAATTTTATAACTATGATTCCGGCGAGATTTATAACTGTGATTCCCTGATTACAGCGAGTATCCACTCTTACGTTGTTGAAACCTCAACGGTCTGGGCTAAACGTTTCGCCTCTACGATTAAACCGCGTACGGCTAGAGAGTATAGGCTCCTAATGAACTAGTGCGCCTCACCATCAACGATTGCATCACTGCTTACCATCAGCTGGGATTGCAGTCAAGCGTACATTGCGTACTGGTCCACGCACGCCTCAAGGAGATGTCAGCAACTGTAGGGGCCCAGCAGGTTCGCAGTCTACTCTGGCCAAGGGTCTGCTTCTGAAAGGAAGTTTCGGCCCTGGCATGAACGGCAACAAAGGAACAGGGGTTGGTTTTTAGTCAGTAAAGTCTGACACACCCTCGCGCTCCGCCCAAAGTGGGGTTTTCATTGGATAATTTTACGACCGAAAAAAGAAATAACGCCAATAGTGGACTTAGCGACAACACAAAGTGATTTTCTTCTTCTTTTCGAATCGATGGTGAACTCGTACACAAAGTGATGTTGATGTAGATTACCGACATACGGTTGTCAAAAACTTTAAAATGAATAGACTTGAGATGCATTTTTAAAATAACACGTGTTCGTTTCCAATATTCCGACCCTTGCTATCGCCGAGGGTATGTTTCTTTGTCTAGACAGAGTCCAACGCCTGGTAGGCCTAGGTCAGAAAATTGAAAATTATGAGAACTGGAGTACAGAGTCGGTTTTCTATCGATTATATTTCGGGGTTGGAATTGCACAATTTAATTCCACCAAGTGCGTTCCATCATCGGACCACTAGTCGTACGGCGTTACGACATCCGTATAAAGTGTTTTGAGAACACATTCATTATGCGTACAGCTAAGGAGTGGAATTCCCTGCCGAAGTCTGTTGTGTTTCCTTATAGCTACCACCTAGGGGTCTTTAAGTCAAGAGTGAATAAGTTACTTCTAGGCAAGAGTGCTCCATCGTCGGCCACATCATCGCTTACCATCAATAATAATAATTAAAAAAAACTGGAGTACACTGGGCCTCAAACCTGTATGACAGATCTCCAAGCTTAAACTTCTAATCACGACGAAACCCTAAACCACTAATAAAGCCTAATGAATTGTATAATAATGAAAAGAATCATCGAGCAAACCATGGACCACGAATTTTTTTTGAGGTGCCAGAGCAAGTGTCAGATGTGATGTCTGTTATTAATCAAGACACACCGGTGTTCTTTCAGTTGCTTTTTATGGCCGCGCTCTTTTGCGGGACGCGGGAATGATAGAGGCAACTTAGGGGAGGCCTATATCCAACAGTGGACGACATTCGGCTGAAAAGATGATAATGATGAATTCCTTTGAACAATCCCTCAGCCCAGCAGTTTATGGCTGGGCACCATAGTACTACTATCTTCAATGAACCATGATTAAACTAAGGCAATAAACCCAACATTTCTTTCAGGCCGGTAGCAGGGGTCCTGATGACGTACTCGCGCGGATGCGCCGCAGTCCTCAGCCAGATGTCGGAGGAGGAACGGAGTAGCAACAACGATGCTGCTGCTCCGAGGTCCACGGACTCCGCCAGTGATGGCTACCATTCAGACAGCGATGACTCGCAGCAGCATCCGGACAGGTATACCTCTAGCATTACCTTTCGCTCTAGTTTAGAATGATCTTAAGTCTTAAAACCATAAAGTAATTACTTTTTTTCGATTCGGAAAAATCCTCGGAAATCGAATTATTTACACAGATAAGTATTTACGGAACCCTCGATGCGAAATTTTTAGTGACTAAAACCCATCTATGTTTTTCAGTTGCCCTTTACAGGTTAGCCTTAGGAGTCGAAACTTGCGGACGAACCAATGACAGTGGAGTAATGAACAGTTTTAGGCTGCCTGTTGTTTAAAACTTTTGCATTTCGTCCAATCAATTCTAAAGTTCCTCAAACACAACGAACAAATGCTGTACCTTCTTATACAGACAGTTCCACCGTATTTTGACCTTTCTGTCGGTTGTTTTCAGAAGCAAGCTGGTGTCGCAATACGCGGCGGTGTGGTCCCGCGCCGCCGACGAGGTCCTCCCCGCGCTGGCGGCGCTGGAGCAGCTGCGCCACACGCCGCACCTCAAGTATAAGATTGTCTTCTCTGTCGTTGTTGTGAGTCTTGCTATTCCTATGTAATTTCATCAACAAAATAGATTAACATTTCGGTTAGACGACGCAGCTAAAGTTTTCACAGTATTTCCAACGTAAATTGTCAAATACATTGAAGGACTGGAACAATTTTCCTGCTGCTCGGCTATAATGAATAGGCTCATAATAAACTAGTCACCATCAACGATTGCATCACTGCTTACCATCAGGTGGGATGGCAGTCAAGCACTAGTCTGTTATAAATACTTAAAAAAAAAAGATATGATACGTGCTTAGAATAAAGATGGTTACCGAAAAGAGAACCATGGTTACTGATATCCAAAAGAGTCGTCAAACTTTAGTGGCAGCGTACATCGCAAATTGCACGCAGTCAAGAAGGTCGGTGGTATTCTACATTGACGATGGATTACCGAGAGCGTAGTGTTAGAAAGCCATCTACGTGGATCGATGACCTGGTGAAGACCGTGAGAATCTGATGGCTGCGAGACGCACCAGGATTGGTCCATTTATCCTTTCGACGGTTTAAATGAAGATGATGACAGCGAGCGAAGATAAATAAGTAGGTAAATATGGTCCTTGCACACAAAACAGTGGTGACTTCTCTTTGCCACGTCTTTTATCACCTACTCATCGTCATATCCGTGATTTATCACGTGAGTCGAAGTGGATATAATAACTGCCAATGCTGATTACTAAACAGACAATAGGTAATTAGAAATCAGGTGGAGTGCGTGAATCATAGCGTTTTATATTTATCAGTAAAACACGGATGTATTCGTAGATATCGAAAAGCTGTCTTTGCAATTATGATCATTGGCATTTTCCAAGATAATTGTAATTTAAAGCTGATTTTATGATTGTCTTGGTAAGTTATGGCTTCTAAGTAAACCATTGTTTCAAATCAAATCATTTATTTCAAATAAACAATTTATAGTCACTTTTAAATTGTCAAGAAATCAGTCAGAAAAATTATGTTAATTGCACATTTCAAAGCGTAGATATGGAGAGGAATGTGTTAGAAATTCCATGGACACTCTTTTAAATGATATTTGTTGTCACTTCTGATATGTGAGAACAATGTAAATAAATAAAGAAATTAAAAAAAGCCACTGACAGTTAGGAGATGATCGGTCTGTTGTATGTGGTATGTGTGCTTCTCGGATAGTGAAATGGTCATACAATCCAAGGTATTAACTGAAAACCAGTCAACAGTGAACTGAGTTAGCGACCCTTCCAGCTGCGGGGGCAGTAAGGGCATTGGCGCTTACTATGCGAATTGTTTTTTTATTGTATTTCATGTTCATGTTTAGTTGCGCTGATGTCCTCCATTCCTCATGTTTTTTTATTCATATAAACCAGTGCTTGACTGCGACCCTACCTGATCGTAATAAAGCATAGCATAATCAGCTTTATAATTTTCCCACTGCTGGGGCCTCATCTTTTGGAGAGGGAAAGCAGTTTATCTCATGGTAAGCAGTGATGCAATCGTGGATGGTGAGGCGCACTAGTGTAATAAAAGCCTTGCCTCTCTAGCCTTGAAGACACCCAAATTATAATCTGATGTTAAGACCGCAGCAGGCAAATTGTTCCAGTCTTTCGATGTACGCGGTTAGAGCAGTGGTTAGTGCAGTGGTGGCCGAGTGGTAACGTCCTCGACTTACGAGTTGTAGGTTGCGGGTTCAAACCCAGCTACGCGCATTACTTTGTGTAATTTATTTCATCACCACTGCTCTCAATACGGTGAAGGAAAACATCGTGAGGAAACCGGCGTGTCCTAGTACCAAAAATTCGAAGACATGTGACATCTATCAACCCGCACCGGGCCCGCGTGGTGGATTACGGCCCATTCCCTCTCCTAGAGAGGAGGCCTGAGTCCCAGCAGTGGGAACATTATAAGGCCGACTATGCTATATGATGTACGCGGTATAAAAGACGAAGCAAAACGCTTAGTCCGGACCGTAGAAGTTTCATCAACGTAAGGGGTTGATACTCGCCGTACGACGCTCGTTATGTATCAGCCAATTTTTTTTCTGTAATATTCACACATGAATGGTTGTTCTGTTCCAGCTATCGTTCCGCGCAGTCATCAGCCTCCGCGACCGCCGCCTGAACGAGATGAAGTCACTGCTGGGTGTGGGCGAGGGAGACAGCGCGGCCGGCGAGCCCAGCATCACGCGATTGCTGGCCGCCGCCACCAGGGTGCTGCAGACCACGGCGCACAGCTTCCCGCTGGGAGAGGCGGAGAGGACTGTCATCAACCAGGTAAAAACCCGACTAGTACAGCTTCAACGACTAACTCGTTGGTATATTACAATCAATATTTTCACGATCCATGGAATTTTACGCTTTCGTTCGCATGATTGTAGAAAATTATCCCAAGAGGACATACTTCTGGGATAAAAAGACTATGTGACACTACTGTTCCAGGACATGGTCTGACCATGTTTTAAATTCAGCCGTTCGAGCGTGAAGACATAACAAACATACGCACAAAATTTCGCCTTTAGAATAATCGTGTGACTGAGAAAAAAAAATATTTGGCATATAGGTAGCATAGTATAGTCGACTTTATAAAGTTCCCTTTGCTGGGACTCAAGCCTCCTCTCTACGAAAGGGAATGGGCCGTAATCCAGCACGCGGGCTCAGTGCGGGTTTGTGGATGTCATCCTTACTATGTTTTCTTTCACCTTCACCGTATTTGGCACACAACTTAAATTAAGCAAAATTGAGTTAAAAGATTTGACCCGAATCTAGTTACATACATACTCGTACATTGCAAGTTATTAAAAAGCTTGTTAAAAAAAATATTATTCAGTAAATATGATTCTTTTTTCAATCTCCAAATTACCGGAGCCATATAGCAGTTCCCTGCCATATTATCTCATCTCTCTCTCTCTCACATGTATCCTCATTTGTCTTCCTTTGTCTGCCCAGGTGGTGAGCACCCTTCGCGAGTACCCTTGCCTGGCGTCGTGCGCGGCACTGCACGCACTGGTGGCGGCCGCCTGCCGCGCCGCCTGGACCATCAGCCTGCACTCCCCGCCGCTCAGGATCGATACTGACTTCACGCCAGGTAAGGACATCATCATCACTCGTCTTTATCTTTTCACTAGCTCCTGCCTGCGGCTTTGCCCGCGTGAATGTTGGTTGTTGCGGACGTAAAGTCAAAATCGAAGGCGGACAAAAAGTATCCTATGTCCATCCTTGGAGTTCAAGCTTCCTCCGTACAAAATTTCATCAAAATCGGCTCAGTAGTTTAACCGTGAAAACGTAACAAACAGAAAGTAACTTTCACATTTATAATATTAACTATGGACTTACCAAGTGACTTGATAGTGTCAAAGTACTAGAGGCTGGAGTAAGGAGTGGAGGTTGATAAAATCTTTAACCCGTTTTCCGCCATAGTCATATATACATGACAAAGAAAAATGGACCTAGCACGCCATGGTCACGATTACGTGACAAATTAACGGAAGAAGTTGTAGCTTGATGTCGAGTGCGCGCTTTTGCTTCTTTGACTTAGCGGTTAAAAGTTTCTTTACGTATCATAAAACAAAGTCGCTTCCTGTATTTCTCTCTTTATACGCCAATTCCTTTAAAGGTCCTATTACCAGAATGCCAGCGACTTCACGCGCGAAGTAGGTTTCTTTATACAAACTTCGGACCCCCGTTTCATTCCTTTACGAGGTGATTTTTGGAAAGTTCCTAGTCCCAGTAGTTGCGGCCGTGCGTTATTAGGTAAGAATGTCAGTCAGTCAGTTTCCCCTTTTACATTAGGGGCGAGTCACTAGTGAATATTAAAAAAAAAAATCCTGGGCTAGACTTACTGAATGAGCGAATAATCGTCAAATTTTCCTAGCCGATGTAAAATTCACATTACATTTTTCCGCTTGTGATGAGAAGTAAATGATATTATCATTCTGTTATATTTCCTCTAAGTAACATGTGATTAACATTTTTAAATTTAAAAATATAAACAATAGTAGCCTACCGGTATCGAGTACAGAGTCCAAGCTAACGGCGGTCAGTGCTCCAGAGAAAGGAACCTCATAACTATACGAGCCGTATCTGGAAGTATTGCTTTCAGAATCAAGGCCTGGAACTAGACGCCTAACGAGAGCCTTCTAAGGTTTGACACGATTATCGATACCATGGTCGTCCAGTCGGCTGTGCTACATGTCGAGAACCTCTCGGGCCAAATCAATTATGTTATATTATTACAATCTCACTTTACCATATTCCTTCTTTTCAGTGGTAATGAACCCAGAGAAGCACGTGCGCTTCACAACCGAGCGGGCCGACGCCCGCGAGCGCCGCTCCGACCTGATCAAGTCCTTCGTGTGGCCGGCACTCATGGACGGCACCCGCTGCGTCTTCAGAGCCGTGGTGCTCACCTGACGGAATAGGATGATTGATGTTTGAACTGCTGTCTTCTTATTTATCATTCTGCTCACCAGTCATGACGGATTTATTTTCGTAGATCTTATGATGCTTTTAAACGAAGATGTGTTAAGTAGCGAGGTAGTGTGTGAGGAAAAAATCCATCAATTGGATCCTAGCCATACTCAGCTCAGCTCTTGTGTAAAAAGGATAGTAGAGTTAGGTATTTTTACATTTTAAGGATATGTGCGAGGCACGTGTGCGTGTTGATTGAAAAGAGCCAGCAACGCATCCTCCTCGCATCGCTCAGCTACACATTGTTTCACAACTTCACTTCGTTACGCATCTTCGCGACACCTCGTCACTTCGCACATCTTGGATGACGAAACACCCATAAAAAAAACAAGTGAAATGCGTTGTCTTACGTAGGCGATTGAACACGATCATAAAGCGATGCGGTGCGAATGGAACAAACAATTGATTCTATTGTTGGTGGTTTACGTGACCAAACGCACGTGGGTGCGGTGCGGTGATGAGCGAAGCGAAGCGGACGCGGTGTGGTGACTTGTTTTATATAAATGATGGCTAAACCGGCAATTCGCGCGCATCTAGGACAAACTGCCGCCTAGTGTTGAATTTGTGAAAACCGCAACGGATCGCTTTGCAATCGCAATGGCGTAAGAATAGGAATATGTCAAAGTCAGTACACGTTTAACAAGTAACGCTTATAAATCTTGGACAAGTCTATACATGCCTTTACTTCAGCATGTCAGTTGTTAAGTCTTATAATATATTCTTCTGTGTATGTGAATATATTAACTCTGTTAACAATATCTTTAACATGAGTTAAAATTATTTCAAAGACTGGAGAATTTCTAAAGAAATCAAAAACAATAGTCTTACAGATATTCAAAGATGTAATTTATTAGACACTAGCTTCTGCATGCGGCTTCGCTTGCATGAAAATAAGTTTCTTCATATAAACTTTAGACTCTCGTTTCGCCCTTTCACCGGGTGAATTTTGAAAAATCCGTTCCGTTAAAAAAATCCTTGTATACATTATAAATGGAATGGAAAATGCAAAATTTCAACGTTCTAGGTCTAAGTGTTTAGGCTGGGAGTGGATGACTCAGTGAGTCAGGACTTTGCATTTTATATACAAAATTAGTTTTAGTATATAAGAAACCCGAAATACATGTGTAGAATTTTTTGTAAAGAATCTGTGTATAAAATTTCACACCTGTATCATGAAAAATCAAAAAGCAGCAGTTATGTTACGTGGTTGTCCGCACAATTACATGGTCACCGGGCAATTCGGGTGAGTGAGGGGTTGTTTTGCTCCCGTGTCCAGCTGTGCTCTGGCACCTAATGCCCGTTATGACCTGATGTGTCCTGTGTTGTACTTAGTGTTGGTGGTGTTCAACTTGTAACTTTTTTTAAAATATGTTTGGGAAAAATCAATTCATTTACTGATTCTGAACAAACTATATTCAGGTTTCGCATATACTAAAAACAATATATAGTAAATAGATTCAAATGTTCAACAGTACTATAATGTAACTAAGACCTATGATCATTTTTATTACCCTAAAGCCCTACCACGAGCTCTTAACGCGATACATTTGACGACCTAAACTGAACTATTACACCCTATATAGCTACATCCTTCATTCTTGCTCGTACGCTTAACATTTTATCAAGTCATTGTAAGGCCCTTGATCATTGTATAAAATTTGATTTTTATGCCTTCATTTATATAATACTTTATCAAATCAGTGGAACTAAGTTCGAAAGCAGGAAAAATATCGATGATTCACTTCACACAGTATCTGAAATATGACGTTGTTCATTAGTAGGTACTCATGTTGTTATTGGACTGTATGTAGCGGGCATAACAATTAGTAGGTACAATCGTTAGTGACGCTGACGCATACCGAAATATAGGAACACGTTGAAAACATAAGTCATCCTGTTTAGTACGAAATATATTCTAGTACTGACGAAATATGCAGATTCTTTGTTTTTTATCAAACGATTATTTTTATCAATCTTATTATTCGTCATACTATATTTATGGAACGAACTTTCTTCTTGTACAAAAGTCTTCTAACTTTTAAGGTTATATAATTATAAAACTTAGTTTTAATAAATTATTATTATGTAATATTAATATTGAACAATAAATAATAATTTAAGCGAAAGTTATTTTGTTTTATTCTAAGTCACGCACAACACAACACATGAATCATCAGACTATCAGGGAGATAAGATAAAAGATAAACGTGTATCTGATATAAACCCTTCACTAGATCGAATGCTACAGTATTGTGTGACATTCAGTGCAATAACCATGAGTTGGAACGGACATTACGGACCTCCCCCGCCACCCGGAGGCTGGCCTCCTCCATACCAACCTCCACAGCAACCAATGTACCCGCCTCCTCCAGATTACGGGTACCCACCTTCCCAGTACCCGCCTGCCCCGTACCCACAGCCGTACTATGTGCCTGGTACCATGATGATTCCCGTGGCCGTGCCACCCGCGCAGCCGCCACCACCACCAGAATCAAACTCCACGTACATCACCAATTATATCTACCACGGAGAGACAGTCGTCCAAGATAACAACAATGAAGTACAAATAGTGGAAACTTCTGGAGACTTCGATTGGGTGCCTACAACCGCCATGATGGCAAGTTCTCTTACTGG
Organism: Mythimna vitellina; assembly: GCA_949316375.1. Taxonomy (NCBI): domain Eukaryota; kingdom Metazoa; phylum Arthropoda; class Insecta; order Lepidoptera; family Noctuidae; genus Mythimna; species Mythimna vitellina. The sequence continues at coordinate 664,589 of OX438705.1, forward strand.
ACGAGCAGTTGTTGGTGGTCACGAAGGCTGGGATGGCAGTCCTCTCTGGGTGATCCGCGCATGGCATAATGGAGACCTGCTACCTGGCAAGTTGTCTGTGAGGCACAACTCCGCGTCAGTCGTCTACGAAGGGAAAGAAATTTCCGTGCAGAACATTGAAGTTTTATGTGCTAAGCCTGACGATCTCCGCTGGATTCCAGCTTCCAACGGTAATGTCCCACCAGGCGCAATTCCTGGCGGCAGAACGTCGTCCGGAGAGACTTTATACGTTGGCAGAGCAAGATACCAGCTGTCAGTGACTCCAGGGAAGATCCATCCAAGCCACAACTCTTGCTACATCGCTTTTGCTGGACAGGAAGTGGCTCACAAGATGTACGATGTATTGTGCAGGATCAGCTGATTTGTATGACGTGGACTGTGATTCTGATAATGGTGAAAATGTGATTTTAGACTATACGAGTTCAGTGAAACTTGCACTTGTGGTTATCAGGGACTTCTTTTTTTATCATAGCGTTGCTAATCAGACGATGTTGATTAAGCAGAATGACGACATTATATTGAGTCGTTTGCTAGTTTGTCTTGAAGCTACAAATATGTCCATAGCATCTGCAACGCTATTTTTCATACGTCCATTGATTTAATTTATGTTCACCTTTGACTTATTTGTAAAAACGTTAAAAATTTTTTGAAGTGAATTATAAAACTCGTCACCCTAATGAGTGTCTATTTAAAATCAAATCGTAGATCTTGAAGACTGATATGTATATACAGATAGCTGCATCAATTAGCTAGCCCTCTCACATTGAAATACAGTTAGAAAATGGGGAACCAGTTGATGATGCTGTCCGTACGTGAGAAGATATATGAAATAATGTGTTATATAAATGTAAAAAATAAATGAAATATATTTCATACCTATAACTTTGGTTTCTTTGTTTTCTATCGCTGAAGTCGATATCTTATCAATTGGCATTCACAGATTAGAAGAAGTATGTGACACAAATACGATGATAAACAACTATCACACACACGCCAATTCACAGGTACAAATGCGTTCAATTTATTTACTGCAAGTATTTAGATAGTGGCAGTGGGCAGGGCACATTGTTCGCATAACGGACGATCGATGAGGCTGAAATTTTCTAGAGTGGGGACCATGCAAGACGCATAGGATCGTTTGTTGTGGTGACACTCGTGGGAGGTCTACGTCCAGCAGTGGACGTTTTTCTGTTAAAATAAAAATGAACATATAGATAGTAATCACCTGTTATTCTTCAGCACGTTGACGGAGCTGGGGAATACCTTGATGTACTTAGGTTAGGTTCCCACGTTTAGCATCAGGTGGACTGTTAAAATGATTGACCATTAAGATAAAGACTTTGGTTTGGTGGATACCGTCTCACAGTGATCTGGATCAATAGATCTAATGTTGCGTGGAACGCGGCAAGTGCGTGTCGGAAAAAATTATGAATCTAGGTATCATACATATCTAATGCATATGTGACATACGTGGGCTCAGATTGACTTTAGCTTTTACTGTGTATCGTAATCTAATTGGGACGATAATTAATTGTTTCGCCTCATTTTTTTCCTCCATTTCACAGCTGTTCACAGACTTCCCTCAAAGCATTCTTCGATCTTGTGCGTCTCGCAACCGGCGGATCCCTACGGTCTTCACCAGGTCATTGGTGGAACCTTATGGATGCATTTCAAGCGTCGATTCTGTACGAGGTCGTCACTTCAGACTCTTCGGCTCCATGGACTTTCCGTTCCACTATGGAGGTTTATTTTTAAAAAAGAACTAGACAAAAATAGAAAATAGATTTACCATATTGGTAATAATATTATTTTTTTTTGCCGAGAGTAGCTACTTAAATATTTAGTGATGGTTAGTGATAATATTATTTAATGTATTTATCACGTTACTAAAATAAAACAGACACAGTCTGAAACAATCAGACATAATGACATCACCTCGCCAATTGAATCTCATTCTTCATCACAACATAACTTATTCATCTGGGACATACAATAATTAACCTTGCATCAACGCACTAAGGTCTACTGCAACTGCGGAATAAGTGGCAATTCATCAACAGGTGCACCACTTTAAAGAAACACATGTGACAGGGGATAGTGGACTATAGGGTGTTGTGTTAGGGTTGTAGGTGGGTGAAAGAAGGTTGGTATATGGTGGTGTCTAATGACTTTATTAACCTCATCAGTATATGTATATGAGAGTTTGCGTATGGTTCCACTGAGGGTATGTCAAGACAGCTGTTACTAAGAAAGTGGAAACGCTGAGAGAGGACTTTCTAGAAGGACATAAGTACACAATACTTATTGTCGCGGTTCTTTAGAAAGGTTAAGTGCGACCAGCGTGCTCGTAAGACCAGATGTATCAACCATAATGAAGCTACATTTAGGTCAATGAATATGTAACAAAGTTTTTTTAAAAGAGTAACCATGGAGTTTCTCGCCGGTTCTTCTCCGTAGGAAACGACCAATTTGGAACCGTGCACTAGCTTCTGACGTTTTATAAGTGCCCATGTAGGCCTATGTGAAATTAAAAATTTTTGACTTTGATTTTGACTTCACCTGTCTTCAGTTGCCTTTTGCGTCCCAAGGCCGCGGTGATTCTTGCGAAAATTTCTACAGCTCGCAATACTTTATCCTGAGGAATAATTGATTCATTAATTCAATACAACAATATCAGTCATCTATTTCATTAGGTATTTCTCAGTGGTCCAGAGCAGTCCAGAGCTAGGAAATTGATGGTGAGACAACCCTGTGTCTCGAAAAGCTCGTAAAGCCATTGGTCATGCGCCTGTTCTCTCCCCGGTCGTGATGCATTGCCTTCCCATTGACTGGATTGTGAAAGTAAAGCAACAGAGAGAGCACCTACAGAATTTCGCGCACACATTTGTGCACTATATGTTGTGCGTAATTGCCCAAACTCTGACAAGATTGGGCATCGTGATCGAAATTCGTTTGAGAGAATTTTTGGTTTTTAATCTAATCTAGCTTTATCAGTTAATTATTTATTAATTATAATTAACATATTAAATATCAGAACAAAGCGCTTCAGTATTCGAATACAGGATATTGCAAAATGAAAATAATGTACCGAAGAATCAGATAATAATTATGATAAATATGTGAATTTTTTTTTTTACTATATAATGCTTTTGTACCCATTTTTTTTATGCACCTGCAATATTGTCTTTTTCCACTCTTGATTGAAATTTCGTGAAAATAATGAGTAAATGTAAATGGTGAAAGAAACGATAGATGTACTGTGTGGAAGATAATATGTCTAAAAAGGTACAGGTAGGAGCTACCTAAAAATGAAATGAAATGAATGAATGGAAATGGAGTTTTTGAATTGAGCACTTTGATTCAAGAACTTATCAAAGTTCCTTACTTCAAATACATAGTTTGAGACTCAACTGAGCATTCGAAGTTGAGTTTTTCTCAAACATTTTGAAGTCGGTTAATTCAGAAATAAGGAGGATTAGTGAAAAAAAAGGATTTGTTCTACCAATAGTAGTAAGAGAGTGAAGATGATAAATCAGAAAATATAATTGGAAACTTCTTAAGGCACAAAAATAAGAAAATCTGGAAAAAAAAGAAATTTAGGATGAAACACAAATGACAATTACTGATTAATTAGCCACTGAACATGGGTTCGAAAGAGTCAACGTGGCCAAGGAATGCAAAGAGCCACTAAATGAACACAGGGGCGAAGGTTTAGTCAGTACAAACTTTATAATTCCTCTCACTCCGCCACACCAAAAAAAACCACTGAATATGATAAAATTACGTAGTTTCTTCTGCTAGAAGGATAATTGCAACATGTAGGTCGCTTGAGGGCGGACAATGCCGTCCAGGACGACTGTAGCGAAGCTAGAGTGAAGATCTGATAATGATCGCGGGATAAATTTGGCCAGAAATCGCCCGTGACAGGGACGTTTAGAAAGAGAAGAGAGAGGCCATTGCTCAGCTGTATGAATTAAGCCTCCTCTCTAGGGAAGGGAATCGGCTGTAATCCACCACGTGGGCTCAGTGCGGATTGGAGGATGTCACATGTCTTCGAATTTTTGGTTTAAAGACATGCCGGTTTCCTCACGATGTTCTCCTCATCGCCACGTGTCACATGCTCTTAAAACGGTACCTACACAATGTGTTACGCCTGGTCTGATTTAAAAGAGTGTCCATGGAGTATCTTGCACGTTCTTCTCCATAGAGATCTACGCTTGGGAACGTGCAATTTAGCTTCACTCGTTTGTTTTTAACTGACCCACATTTTGACAATTCAAAAGTGCCTGTAATTGAACTATTTGAAAGAAAGGTTTCTGATTTCTGGTGTTTGGGTTGCGACCTACAAACTCGTAAGTCGTGGCAGTGACCACTGCGCCATCACTGATACAATATGAAAAATATGTAGTTAATTTTACGCTATACTATACATAGATTTTTTTTCTAAAACCAAGCAATCTGTTTCTTTTTCAATCGACCGATTTTACTACGGAAACAAAAAATAATGGACCGGAATCAAACTCCAACATCGTGCGACCATTATACCATCACACCTCTACCATGGCATATGACCAATCAAGCTAATTGTGCCCAATCCATTGTCATCCACGACTTTGTCTCACGAGCCTCAGCAGAGAGGTCGGGCGCGTCCAGTTTGATTACGATAGAGACAGATTGACCTGCAGTGTACAAGTGTGAGTGAGAAGAAAATAGTGTGGAGAAGTTCATTGAAACAAATTATGTTGTTGTGATTATAAAATTGGTGTTTTGTTTTTCTTGGTAAGTATCATGCTTTAAATTTTGTTATATGTAAATTGGATTGGAATATAATGGTCATAGAAAGTGGAAAATTACTAATATATATTATAAATATATTATCTGGGCGTAATGCATAAGCATATTTTTATCAAACTGTAATTAAATGTATAAAAATTTATACATTTAATTTCGGTTTTACAAATCAAATTAGTAAAGTTATTTTATGAATGGATTTCGGTAACAAGTCTTACCAACAATATACAAATATACATGTCGTGGCCAGATCATAGAAATTGATCAGTTCATGATATGGCCAACTAAAACTGGCCAGACTGTTAAAACGTTAACTTTTGATGATAATGTCAATCCTCGTTTGGTCATATCATTGATGCAGGATTTCTAAAATAATAAAAGGTGTAAAGAAAGTAGGCCAAACGAGGATTGAAATATCATCAAACTTTAACGTTTAAAACGAACTTGAAGTGATCAATTTCTATGATTTGGCCACGACATACATACATAGGGATATATTCGCAACCCTCTTTGTTATATATGGTTGGTTACTATAAGTTGGAAGTAAGGCGTAATCTCACTCTAGCAAAACACGTGTTACCCGTGTATGCTAAATAAAATCCATTAACAGTAGAATCATTGGGATAGGTTATAGCTTGTTCCAAATAGTAGGTTAGGGTCAGGACGGAAGGAGAGGCTGCTTAAAATCCGGGTAGCACACAAAAACCTATTAAATTTCATACCCGTGGGGCAATAGATATGCTTAACGGCATTTCTCAGCGATTAGATATATTTCTTGCTGCTTGGTGGAATTTCTAAGTGTATTGTCCTCTGTATAACTTGTGCCGGTTCTCCAAGGTTTTACTTGAGACTGATCAACTATGTATGTTGTTTACACTAACGTGCATATGATCGGTTTGTGAGTGGCATTTCCGAGTGCGGTCATTATATGACTATATTTGTTAATTTGGGCTTATACTTGTAAAACAAGTGTGTGTGGAATAAAAAAATAATAAATAAATAAACTATACAGAGTATACCTTTTCTTTTTACTTTGTTTACAAGCTAAAGACACAATATTAATTCAAACAATAAAGAACGCACAAAATTCTACTAAAATTACTTCTTGTTGGTAGAAAATGGTTGGTAAACATGAAAAGAAGTATAAGAGGCTGGAAGAGCTAGACGAAGAAGGAGTCGTGACTCTTCTAGAACGATGGGACTTGGACGAGTTTATGGAATTCACCAGGGAGAAGCGGATCGATGGGAGGAAGTTATTGGTGAGTAAGGAAACGATGATGATCGAAAAGAAATAGAAGCACTTATCACCGATAATGTACGTGGAAACTGTAAATATGTTTTTTCATTACAAATGAAATTTACAACCTGAGTTATGCGGACGACATGGTGCTACTGAGTGCGTCGGTCTGTGGCATACGAAGGTTGCCAAAAGTGTGTGAGGAGTACGCGTGCTGACACGGCCTCTTGTACAATGGCGTTAAGAGTCAATACATGGTCTTTCAGGCTGGCTCCAAATGCCCTCAACATGTACCACCCATTCGCCTGAATAATGTATCTTTGGAACGAGTGGACCAATTTAAATACTTGGGGCATTGGGTAACAGCTGACCTGAGGGTATTACTCATACCCTAAAAGTAGGTCCGAAGGTGCCTGAGGAGCGGGTTGAAAGTAATACTTTTCATCCTACTGGAGAATCGCTTTCAAATTATTAAAAAAAAAAAAACTAGTTCCATCTTCACATTTAGTATTGAAACATGGTCAAACTTTCCATACAGCCAGTTAATTACAGCGCGATGTAAAATTGAAATACCTTAGGTTCCAGACAGACGAACCGCATTTCAACTGCAATCCAACCGCAAATTACAGTTCAAGTGCAGGTAGAATGTAGTTGACACGACTGCAATAGAACTGCAAACTAAATGTGCAGTCCGATTGCAGTTCAATCGCAGTCGGCGTGCAATTACTTACAACATACTAAGGTTTTGATCAACCTTTTCTATTATCTAATAACTGGTTATCAACACATGCATATATAGAATGTGTATAGTAACGAGCATTTTGTTTTCATTAATATGTTGACTGGTAGAGAATTTTAAGTCCACCTTTGTGATAAGTGTATGTGTGTATATTAAGATTATGTAAACAAATATATTATTATGCAAATTAGATTACTCATTGTATACGATGACCGGCCATGATACCTACGTGTTGTAAATAATAAAATGGTCAGCAATTAACCTCACCAAATTAGATAGGCTAATTAAATTAATGAAGACTAGACTTAGTGTCTTAACCTGAATTAGTATATGTGTATGCTGCAGGTAACGTCGCCTTTAAATAGTTTAATATAACTGAACTTGAGTAAAAGGTTCGCTGAAAAACCACATGCTAGTCGTGTTCTTCTAAATACAGGATGGTTTTTAGGGTTTTATTCTTCAAAAAGAAAAAACGGAACCCTTATAGGATCACTTTGTTGTCCTGTCTCTCTGTCTGTCTGTCAAGACCCTTTTTCTCAGAAACGCGTGGAAGTATCCAGTTGAAATTAAAACCGTATCCTCAGGTCTACGGTCCCTCGAATCTGTGAAAAAATCAAACTTCTGAGTATTGAAAAGACGGCCGTTTATGTCGCAAAAAACATTATTTTGACACACTCTGGGAAATTAAAATTCGTAGGGTACTCCCGTTGAACAAAAATTCTGAAATTTAGCATGAAGCAAAGTCTCATAGCACAAGTATAGGAAGAAATCTGAAAACTGTAAATTTGTAGTTACGTCAAAAAAAAAGAATTTATTTTTTGCGATTCGGAAAAATCATCGTAACTCAATTCGGGAATTGAATTGTTTTCACATGTAAGTTTGTACGACACCCTCAGTGCGCGAGTCCGACTCACACTTACCCGGTTTTTTTTAAGATTAGGCAGCAAGGTACTAAAACCGTTGTAGCTACATGAAAACGGTCTTAATCTTTCGAATACCGCCGGCGTTCACTCTCTTATTGTCTTTCCATTGTGTCTCTTATTACAGTATTCGAAAGGTTAATGAATTAAGAGACCGATCATAGATTTTGACAAAAATATACAGTCGGCAGTAAAGCATTATTTGGTTTGATTTTATAGATGGATACCAATGAATCAATTGAGTTAACGTATTTAGTAGAAAATGCTTTTAAATAAATTTTCAGGATGTCACTGAAGGAATCGTTAAATTATGGCGACCGAAAGCCAACGCTAAGAAATTCATGACATTCATCGAAGACATGAAACTAAATCCCAACAAATATTTGGAAAACAAAGACAACAACGCAACAATGGAAAAAGTTGACGCGAAAGAAAAAACAACAACAGTTGACATTCAAACAGAAAGTACGATTGTAGACCAAAATGATATTGAGTGTCAGTATCAAACGGTAACTCACAGGAGAAAGGAACCAAATGTGCATACAACTACACACTCAATGAGCACAGTAGAAGAACTGATTAGAAGAATTGTACCGGCAAAGAGTTTTCTATACAGAAACCAACAAAAAGCTGAAAAAACACCATCATACTTGCCTATGGATGCTGGAACTCCAAAGAAAAAGAAATTATTCAGATTAAGCTCATATGATTACCCATTCTTTGATTTAAGAGCCAGATTCTCAAGACAAGAAAGTTCAAACGACAGAGGATATTACGCCATGAAGAGAAACAGCAGATACTATATAGCTAGAACTTATAAGAAGCCAGAATCCAAAACAAAATATAAGTCACTATCAACTCCTGAAGAGTTAAGTGAAAGATGTCCTGAAGACCATTTTTATGAAGACTTGTGTTATAATGAGGTGGAAAAAGAAACAGAAATGCCTGTAGAACCAAGAGTTCCTAATGTCAAACCTTGTATTGTGAAGATTCAAGAACTATTTCAATCATTCAAAGTGCCATTCTTCAAGAAGCAAGAGATGTTGGAGGATAAGAAGATAGAAACTGTGGAGAGTGAAAAGACATCTAATATATATGAGAACAGTGACAGTGTCGCTAACATGTATGACTCGGTACATGTTAACAGACAATCTGTTGATGGCAGCGAAGTTAAAGATCAAGTAAGTTCAATCTAGTCATATTTTATTTAATACATGTTTAAGCACATGATATACAGTTTAAACTATGTATGAATTGAGTTCTTTAATTACGCGTAATTAGCAAAATATGTAACAGATGAAACTAATTGAGTCAATGTAATGACTATTAGATACAAGATAAAGCCTCATGTTCTCTCGGACTCCATAAGAGCTACGCATTTTTTTAAGATCAAAAGTTTTAGCCCTTGACTCGAAAGATTAATGTAGCTTCCTGTTTATTAAAGAGTTTTTGTAATCAGATCAGAACTTTTTGAAATATCCTGCTACTATTGATATACAATCTGAAAACAAAATGATTTCAATTTTCAGTTTAGTTTAGACGGTAAATAATATTAAATAATTATCCTTCCCGTAGCAAACGAAATTACCAGTAGAGGAGTACCTGGAACCTGTACAGCTGAACAAGGACTATTGTGACGTCAACTACAGACGAGAAAAAGAAGAGTCACTGCTAGGTTACATACTCAGTATCTTTGAGAACAGATTCGGAATACGAAGAGGTAAGTTATATATTATAAATGTTTTACTATACAGAGAGAGTTACTAAGCTTTTAGGCGTGTTGTGCAATAGTATAATGCCATTATGTGTCAAAGAAAAAGTTTGCAAAACCACGGTCCACCTGGCTTTAACTTAAGCTGCCGCTGGCTTCTGAAAAAAACCGATGCTATAAAAATGCACACGACCGATTGTTTTTTTTATGTGGGAAATCATCTAATGACATCTACGGCCCTTGGGTGGAGCGGGAGGGCGTGTCAGACCCATTCGTTTGTTCCTTCTTTGTCTTGCGTTCCAGGGCCTCGGGTATCCATTTGCATTTAACCCGTGGCCCCAGTAGGCTTCGACCCGGCGGGGTCCTTACGATTTGTTGACATCTCCTGGAGGCACCCGTGGAACACTACGCGCTGTAACCGTCTCAGAAGGAATGGTCAAGTGATAAGAATATGAAAATAAGAATAGGAAAGTCCTACGCATAATTATACTGATAAAAAAAAAATGGTAGACCCCTTCTAACTTGGATATCTGTAATTAGCAATGGCCTAAAGAAAGTCCAAGTATATGACTCAACGACCCAGAACCGAAATGTCTCAATGCAAAAAATTACCGAGGAGAGTCGACCCTAAATGAAAATGGAGAAAGCTAGGCAAAATTAGAGATATAGAGTTACATTATTTTTTTATTGATTGTGACGAAGGCAAAAAAGCATTTGAAAAATGTAACACATACCACTGAACTGTTTGTAAACAAACATAATAATAACATGTTGACAAACACAACAAAGCACGACAACGCCTGTTTTCATCGTAGAGTTAGACTGAGGTGAGCCGGTTTAGAACAGTTCGACAATTTTACGAGTAAGTGTTTAAAAGTTAAGCCTGAATCCAGCCTCACCTCAAAAAGATATCAGTAAAAGTGAAGGGCCCCGGAACGCAAAGAACAACTGAAGGAACACAGGTCGGTTTTAGTCAGTAAATCTGACACGCCCTTCCACTGCATCCAGATCGGGACAAGTTATTTTATATTTTCTCACCTCAATTGACTACTTAGGTAATGATACAATAACAATAAAATTATTTCACGACCCATTTCATCAATTGACCTTGCACACTGATGCAGCTGCTCATTTGTCACATGCGCGACGATATTGGGCCAATGAAGGACCCAATTTAAAATGAAATTGCGAAAGCGCCTTGCACCTTGCGTGGGTGTCATTTTTATCTTAGGATAATCTGCTTGTAGTGTTCCTACTGCTGGGACAAAGATCTTTTTCATTTGAAAACGATTGGACAGCCGTCTAGTTGCACGTTACATGGTTGTCTTCGCGCTTTTGATTCTTAGATATATCGGTTTTTTCACGATGTTTTCCTTCACCATTTTGAACCCAGTGGTGACGCAATGAATCGCATTCGCATATCTAACCCATTGACAATGTGTTCAAAATTTATATTTAAAACAATATCTTTCTTTGTAGGTAGACGATTAATATTAATGGCAACGGTTAGCTTGTACTTTCTCATCACTTTTTTGTTCTTTTATTTCCTGAACAACATGTGTCGTGTGGTTGACATGTGTTTAGGGATGCGACGTAGAGGCGATGTATTGATATTAAAGATTGACATAATATTTGATCAGGCATAAAGACATTAAATGAATATCTATTTGAAGAACTACTGTATTATTAACAGTTACAATATTAGAATATCTTTAAAATTCCTGAAGCAATAAAAATAGAAAATGTACTTTATAATTGGATCATATTTATGTCTACAATAAACCTGTAGAACAAATAATAAATATATGAGTAGCATAAAGGAATTGAAATGATTGATTTTGAGTGTTTTGTTTAATTTCCGATATACTTGGCTTTAAAATAAAAGTTATATCGATAACAATGAAAACAAAATGTACACTTCTTTATGCATTGTATAATACTCGCAGTGTTACTTACATAGCGTAGGAACCATACGAATCCAATAAAAGTGTGTTTGTTTGTTTATTACAATATTTAAAATTAATGATTCAAAAATGTTGATAATGAAAGATATACTTGTAGAAGAAAACCAAAAAGTGGCTGAGATTAAAATAGCTTAAGCTTAAAAACTCTTCAAAGATTTTACTATGACCATTGGTTTAAGGTTCTGAATACGTTAAAATTTACATCAAAGGACCTGACTCTCAGAAAAAGCCACAAACCATATCACATATTGTAAAGGACATATGTTAATTCACAAGCGCCACCACAAATGAAAGCTAGTCGTCATAAAAATAATAAAAAAGTAACGGTAGCGTGGAATAATTATTTGTTTACTCCTTATTAGTACGGCGGGACTGACACCGACCCCATACGTGTTGGGTTGGATTACTTTCAGTTGGTTACATTCTGAAATAAAGTTAATTAAAGTGCAAGTATTCAAATATGTGTGTTTAGTGGAGTTTTTTAGTTACGAATGTAGCTTTGGTATAAACGTTATGATAGAGGAAGAGTGTTTAATTATAGCAATATTGATTAAGTTTCTAGAGTGGAGCTTCTTGTCGGTTCTTTTCTTAATGACCAATTGGAACTGTGCTTTAGTTTCGACGTTTTATAAGTGTATGGCCATTTATGCCAATGTGAAATAAAAATATTTTGAATTAAATTGATTAGAACAAATCGATTCTGGAACAAAAGAGCGAAAATATTGAATTGTCAGTAAAGTCGGTAGGTCACAAAAGTTAGCAGTAGGTTCAATTACTAAATTGAATAGAAAATTCTACCTTTACCTATGCCATTAGTTTTTGTTCCGATTAATATATCCAGCTGTTGCTTAGCAAAAATATTGGTTTACCTATTTTGACCTTACCTATGGCTTACTTTATTATCAACCTCATCTTCATTGGCATATCCAACTAATAATTCATTCTTCCTATGGACAGACCTATGACAGTTTTTATGACAGTTCCTACCAATTGTGTTATCTTCACGACTTCCCACAGATCTGTGTGTTCAGATAACTTGATAGTTTTAATTGAATAGTGACAAGTGGCTCTTAAATGTCTGAGACAGTGACTCATATCTGATTCATGTATGCGTATCATTGTGATTGATTTTAATTGAATGTCACGCGTTAGGTCATACACCCTTTTAGATGTTATTTCTAGGTTTGCAACTTATATCCTTTGCTTTCTCTCACCTTCGCTTTTTAGAATTTTGTACTCAAAGAGTAACCCTTTTACTAAGACTCCACTGTCTGTCTGTCACCAGGCTGTATCTCATGAACCGTGATAGCTTGGCAGTCGAATTTTTATAAATGATATATTTGTGTTGTAGATTTAACAAAAAATCTTAAAATCAGAATAAATGGGGCTCCTATACAGCAAACGTGATTCTAAGCCTTTTTTTGCCCGATATTAATAATGGCAACAGGTAGACGCTTGAAATATTCACAGAATTGAGAAGAGTTGAGTTGCGATTGAGTTGTAAATTCACTTTAAAATTAAATAATTAAATTAAAATAAAATAAATAGGGGGGCTCACAACAAACGTTCTTTTTTGCCTATATATCTAATGTTGTATGAATAAAGGTACTCCAAATCCGACTTGCACTTGGCAGGTTTTTCTTTTAACTTTATCACTAGTCATCTTATCCATAACATCAGTCGTATAAATGTGTTAGTTTTCTTTATGTTCGGCAATTTTTATTACAGTATCAAAGTAAAATAACTACAATAATATTTGAAATTGTACCTAATAAAACTGTCTTGGCAACCTAAACACAAGGCCAATGTAGGGTGGTGAATTGTTAATAAAACTCAAATGGGCTAAATAATTTAAATAAAATATAAAAACCGAGGCAATAATCAAAGAGATATTGTGTATTTATACAGAAACATTTAGATGATAACAATGATATCGACGAACTTGCCGGCCTAAAAGCCTCGCATACTAAAACTAGATAGTGTTGTAAAAATGTGCTGGTGGTTGAAAGTGAGCGTGCCTTTGATGTATAACTTGGGAGCGAGGCTCGCGACTACTGTCGTGGATATGTTCTATCATATGGTGCACTGTTTTACTGATGTGGTTGCAGGTATAGTACTACATTACGAGTACATTTAATTTGTTTTTGATTAGTTTATACAATTGGTTAACAGTTTCATTTATCCCGTGTTGGAAATCATAACAGACGAGCGGTGGGCTACGTTCGTTGTTCCATTTGTATGTGTAAGCTAATGAAATGACTTATCAAAAATATTACTGTAACTGTTTTGGGGTGGCTAAGTGGGAATTTATGTTAACAATGAAGCTTGTTCCAACTCCTTATATTGAAGTAGAATAGTAATCTGCTGCAAATATGACACATAGAGTTTTAGGAATTGATCGGCTTTTTAAAGTATCATTCTTTTCTATGTGTGTTAAGAACACACATAGAGAATGCTATAAACTGTTAAGAAAGGATTTTTTTAAGATTTAGTAAATAAAAATAAATTATGAATAAACCTCTAAGAATATTAACTTATAAAAGTCGTCTTCATAATTTATATTCTTTTAATTTTCGTCATGAAACTTATAGTACGTACTCCCGATATGCTTACACTTATTCCAGAAACAAATGACGATCTACCATCAGAAGACTCCGAAGCGGACTCCCGTAAGGTGGCAAGCACGCCGAGTGACGAAGGTGCTCGCAAATGGCCAGAGGGCCGTAAGTCCGGGTGCACGAGCATGGCCGACCGGCCGCTGCCCGTGCCGGTGGAGAATGAGCCGTATTACATGAATGTGGATAGAGGGGAAGCGCAGAATCTGTTGAGGGGGCAGCCGGATGGCACGTTCATACTGAGGCCATCAAGCCAGGTGAAGATCATATCATTTTCACATAGCAGTCTTTTTTATTAATGACATAATAATTACAACAGTTACAGACTAGGCTAATAGGTTACCTGACCCTGTTAAGAGGGCCATTCTTGATTCGACTATCATTGACGATAGTCAATTTATACAATAGTCGTCTATAGTAAGCATGCTTTAAAAAGTTGTTGCAAATCTCGACTATGAAAGGTTTCTACAGTTATATTTTCTTTACTTTTTTAGGAGTACATTATGAAGGGCCAAAGTTCACACAAAATATTTTCAGGAGTCATCCATCCAGTTGTGAGGAGTCTCCATTAGTTTTACACTTTATGATTTGAATTCAATGCTCGAATTGCGAATGCGTATTGTGATTTTTTTCCAGAGTGCGCAATAGTTTGGAATGCTAAGTTCAGAACGGCTAACATAATTTTTGACCGTTATATGTGTTCTGGTCCCATGTAGATTTAACAATAGTGTGGTTATATATTTGATTTCATTGAAAAGGCTAATAGTTTTACTGATAATCAAATAGATGATGATCGATTGTCCTGTCTATCAGTTATATGTAATATTTAGGAACTGTTCCAATTTAATGTTGGTTTGTTGTTATATCATTAATCGTAGATCCAAAACTAACTGTATCTTTATTTAACTTTTCAGCCTGACCACGCCTACACCCTCAGCGTAGCCTGCTCCAATGCAGTCCACAACGTTGGAGTACGGCGTCGGCCGGACGGTCGGCTCGCACTCGGCTTCCCTCGGCGCGGCGAGCAGAGCTTCGCGAGCGTGACGTCATTGCTGCGTCATCATCGCAAGAGGAGGCTGCTGCTGGTCGCGGGGGGAGACGTCATCGGCGCCACCACGCTCAATGAGACGCCGCATTACTACCAGAGCCCTAGCAGTATCCCTGTGCCAGTGCCTGTTGCTATTTAGTTTAGATGGGTTATTCTGGCGTTTATGCCCGTTATCCCCATTATTTGTGTCCCCATGAAACGGGGAAAAAGGGAATTAAAAATAATTACTTCTCGTTGTTCACATCATCATCATCTTCCTGCCCTTATCCTGTTTTATTGGGGTCGGTGCAACACGTTTTTTTCTTCCATTCTGTTCAACGTTTAGCTTTATTGCCAATGTAGGGACTATAAATTATGAAGAACCGATCCACAAAAAAACTTGAATTGTGTGGATATAGAGACGTCTCAATGATGGGAACACAGATAATGGGGACAACGGGCATACAGGCATTTTGGTAATGCTGGAAATGAATTAATGAAAATAAAATAATGTAATTGGTTCAGTGATAGTTTTGGCAACCGCTAATAGTGTTAAACAACTTATTACAATCCCTTGGCGATTTTTCGATAAAAAAGAAATGGGTGAATATGGTGCCAAAACATGTGTCAAACAATGAAATAGAGTTTTTCTTTAATTGATATAATCCAGTGCTTGACTGCGATCCCACCAGATGGAAAGTAGTGATGCAATCGTTGATGGTGAGGCGCACTAGTTTATTAAGAGCCCATTCTCTCTAGCCTTGAAAACACCTTAATTATAATCGGAAGGGGAGACTGCAGCAGGTAAATTGTTCCAGTTCTTCGATGTACACGGTATAGAGATGAATAATAATGCGTTGAACGTTGACATGGTAGCATTCTCTATCAACCTAATTTCATTCAAATCAATACGGATCGAAGTATGAAAAGACATTAAAGCCAACCCGAAATTAATTTATATAGGTACGAGCAGTTTTGACGACGATATCGAATGAATTGGCTACAATGTGATGTTTGTTGGTAATTCCTAAATGTAGTCAATAAGTGGAAACGTGAAGTGTTACCAAGGATATGTATTGTTTAAAATAGCAAAATAAGAGCCACACACTATGTTCACTTTCACTAACACTAAACACTTAAAATGTATTGTTTAAGAGGACTACAGCTCCCCTAGTACTTTTGCGAATTATAAAACTCGTGTTGACTCCTGCTCCCCTAGCCAAGTTACGATCGTTTCTTTTGCGTCGAATGTCTCGAGTAGGCCACGCCTCGGATTCCTTTGTTCTGACCACGTGACTGAGCGTTGAGATGACGTCAGTATAAAGGAATCGGAGGCCTACTCGCGGCGTTCGACGCAAACGAAACGATCGTAACTTGGCTAGCAGGAGTTAACAAGAGTTTTATAATTCGCAAAAGTATGATCAACTACAGTAAACAGAATTAGAGAAATATGTTGTTCTTCAGAATAAATGCTTGATATACCAATCGTGCTTAAAAATTAATACAGCTAATTTAGTATGATAGGAAAAAAATATAAAGAAGCCTCTAAAAATTACTTTTATCGATTAAAAACCGGACTAATATATTATTATTGTTTGTTAGATTAATTATTTGACAAGCAATATTTTACCGTTATAGTGTTTTAATTTTATAAATTGTCTGTAGATTTTTAGTAAATTTGTCTTTCTGCATCTCTTTATTCTGTATGCAGTCCAAGAGTGACCGTGCTTTAGGAACTATCCTTTTAAATATTTTTGCACCGTTCCGAAGCTCTCGAACAACGCAATTTTATTTATTATTGTTGGTTTTGTTAGTAATTGAGCTGTCGTTTAGTGTTACTGAGAGCAATTGTACATTTTGATACACGTGGAGAAAATTTGTCACTGCGTCCGAGGTGAAATTCGAGGTGTTATGGAGTCGAGTGCTGCAGTGACAAATTTCCATGTGTTTCAAACGACGTTTCTCAATACACGTACGAAGATATAAATAAATAGCCTGAAAACGATAAATGCAATAAATTGTGGCGGGGGCGAGTTCGCACGCTTTTCTGCTCAAGTGCGAAAAACAGTGGGTTTTCGAGTGAGTGTATTGAAAATATCTTTAACAAAACTGGTAGGTACTATTACTAAGAATCATAATGTAAATTATTAAGAATACTCATATCGTATTTTGCCAAAGAATATTTTGCAAGTAATTTAGTTGGTAAGATTCTCATTTAAAAGTGCTCTTTACAAAGTATGAATCAATATGCGGTTTACACTAATAGAAAAAACAATAAATGAGGAAGGTTTATGTATATGACGTTACCGGCAATCTATATAATCCAATATAATTTGGGTCTAGTGAGAATGATTAGTATGGATGAAGTCAGGATAGCTGTAAATGGAATGAAGAATGGTAAGGCAATTGGTCCAGACGGAATACCAGTTGAAGTGTGGAAGTTGCTGCGAGTGGATGGATGGATGTGGTTAGCTTTGTTCTTCAATAAGTTGTTGCGGGAAGAAGCCATACCTGATGAGTGGTGCAACAGTTCCCTGGTGCCCATCTTTAAAAACAAGGGTGATGTGCTTGAATGCAACAATTATAGAGGAATAAAGCTAATGTCACATACTATGAAAGCCTGGGAGAAAGTTATTGAAAGAAGGCTGAGAGAAGAGAGTGAAATTTCACAGAACCAATTCGGTTTTATGCCTGGTCGGGGTACAACGGATGCCATTTTTTCTATACGCCAGCTGTGCGAGAAATACAGAGGTGCGCATAAAAACTTGCACATGGTATTCATCGACCTCGAAAAGGCATACGACCGGGTACCTCGTGAGGTTCTGTGGTGGGCCCTTAAGGAGAAAGGTGTGCCTGGGAAGTATGTGCAGTTGATCCGAGCGATGTACAGTCGATGCAGTACCCAAGTCCGGTCTACAGTGGGCACCACTGGCAGCTTCAATGTGGCTGTCGGCCTACATCAAGGGTCGGCTCTCAGCCCTTACCTCTTCCTGATGATAATGGACGCTCTGACGTCGGACATTCAGGAAGAGGCTCCCTGGTGTATGCTGTTTGCCGATGACATTGTGTTGGTTACCGAGAGTGGCCTAGAGGTCCAGAATAGATTGGAGGTGTGGTGGCACAGACTGGAGAGTGTTGGCCTGAAATTGAGTAGAACCAAAACGGAATACTTGTTCTGCGATTTCGGTGGTATCTCCGGTCCTATGCCCTTAGCTCTCGCTGGAACGCCCATACCAATCTGCTCCGACTTTCGGTACCTCGGGTCGCTTATCCAAGGAGATGGCGAGGTAGACCGAGACATATCACATCGGATCAATACAGGATGGATGAAATGGCGACAGGTCACTGGAACAATTTGTGACCCACGGATGCCCCTCAAGTTGAAGGGTAAAATCTACAAGTCCGTGATAAGACCTGTCATACTGTATGGATCAGAATGTTGGGCTGTGAAAAAGACGCATGAAAAAAGATTGCATGTAGCGGAGATGAGAATGTTGAGATGGATGTGTGGTGTGACGAGAATGGATAAAGTAAGAAATGAATATATTACAGGAAGTTTGAAAGTGGCGCCAGTGACTGAAAAGTTGAAGGGGAATCGTTTGTCTTGGTATGGTCATGTAAAGAGGAGAGATGAAACACATGTTACTAAAAGAGTTATGAGTATACATGTGGAAGGGTGGAGAGGGAGAGGGAGGCCAAAGAAAAGATGGATGGATTGTGTGAACAGTGATATGAAAGAAAAGGAAGTTAGTGATAGTATGACTTTTGACAGGATAGAATGGAAGAAAAAAACGTGTTGCGCCGACCCCAAATAAGATGGGACAAGGGCAGGAAGATGATGATGGCAATCTATATAATCCGGTATTCCATCCAATGCCTAGGTAATGTACAGAATACCTAAAACGCGTACGTAATGTATAAAATTATTTTATACTTTGCCTATGTATTCTATACAATACCGAATGCACAGCCGGTAATGTGTGTAAAAGTCAAAAGCAGGAATCCTGGTAGCGTAAATTGCATCCCCACACGGGCAAGTTAGGTTAGAGTATGTACTTGTAAGTAAGTTAAATTATGTTACTTGTAGCCAAAATAATTTTTAATTTCTCGTTAATTTTATTATGTATAAGTACACTGGTACTATTTCTGTCTATGGGTTTAAAGTAAGGCTATTATAGGTATTTCTGGAGCTTATAAAAAATAATCACGAAGGCTAAGCTCCACTTCTGCATTAGTCTTCTAACCTACATAACTTGTCCGTATCAGAGTGCCCTAATTACTATTACGCTAATTCCTTCCCTGCTCTCGTCTTTTACAAACATTAATTTTAAGTAATAGAACATGTTACAGTTGCCCGTCATTTTATAGATAGGTTGGTTAACATTGATAAATATTAGACCAAAATCTATTCATTTTACATTGACCGGTGGATCAGCAGGTACTTTATACAATCCCTAGGAATTTTATACATTATCTAGGTAAAGTTTGTAATGGACAATAATATTCATAATATTTCATACATTGCTGCGACGCCCCAGGTATTCATTACATTGTATAGAATACCTGAATAATACAGATTGCCGGTAACATAATACAACATTATATTCCTCAGATTCCAATACTTTTTATAACATGTTATATTTTTTCCTAATATTTAGAAAGGTTACAAGTTGGACACCACCGACACTAAGTAAAACCCGGCCCGGCCCGGGTGTCGCCACTGTGTGGACCGCCCGGAGGACACGGTAGAGCACACGGTGGAGGTGTGCCCCGCTTGGGCAGAGCAACGCCGTGTCCTCGTGGGGGCGATTGGCGGCGGCGATCTCTCGCGCCGGGCCTTGGTTCAGGCCATGCTCCGGAGCGAGGAGGAGTGGCAGGCGGTCGCCTCCTTCTGCGAAGCAGTAATGCTAGCAAAGGAGGCGGCCGATCGCGTGAGGCAGCGGTCTTCACGCCCCAACCGCCGCCGGGACTCCGATCCCGATTACCGGCCGCCGTAGGCGCGGGCTCGTGGACGGCGAGCAATGGGTGGCTCGCCGTCCGACCGTCCGGTAACCGTCCGGACCGAGCCCAAGTTACCAACGGCGCGTATTGTTCCACGCGCGCCTCAAGGAGATGTCAGCAACTGTAGGGGCCCAGCAGGGTCGAAGCCTACTGGGGCCAAGGGTCTGATTCTGAAAGGAAGACTCGGCCCTGGTACGAAAGGCAACGAAGGAACAGGAGTGGGTTTTTAGTCAGTAAAAGTCTGACACTATCTCCCGCCCCGCCCAAGAGCGGGGGATGTCATAAGATGATTTTCCCACCGGAAAAAAAAAAAAAAAAAAAAAAAAAAAAAAAAAAAAAGTAAAATACAGATAAAAGGGAATCACAGGTCATAGTGGGTATTAGGCGCCAGCAAACAGCTGGGTGCAAGTGCAAAAGAACACCTCAGTCGCCTGGATGGCCCCGTGACTATGTATTTTTGCTGACATAACAAGCTTATAACTTTGTGATTTTTTATGATACAGTTATGAATTGATGTTGTATATAGATTCTTTAAATAAAAATACTAGACATATGTTTCGGGTTTCGCATATTCTAAAACTAATGTTATATAATGTGCATCCGAGTGAAGATGGAGTGCGGCACCAGTTTATAATAATTTAGTAATTGTTGGATTGTAAGATATTTTTACTTACATTCTTTGTTTTGATGTAACTTTCTGTGTTGATGAGCTATAACTAACTTCTATATAGTATTTTGGTCCTCATTGATCTTTTGGTGCCATATACTTATTATACTATGTATTTCTTTTATAATATTTAAAATACAATTTTCCCACCGGAATAATGTTTTATTCAAAATACAATTTTCCAGAATAATGTTTTATTTAAAATACAATTTTCCGGAATAATATTTCATTTATGACTAGCTGCTGCTAGCGGCTTCGTCCGTGTGAAAGTAGAAAATGGTCTCAAGGGAATATACTTCAGGGATAAAAAAAATCCTATGTGCTATTCTAGGACATAGTCTGCCCGTGTTCCGAATTTCATCTAAAATCATTCTATCGATTTAACGTGAAAAACTAACAAACATACACGCTCCCAACCTTTCGCCTTTTTTTTTATTGGGTGGGAAAATCATCCTAATGACATCCCCGCTCTTGGGCGGAGCGGGAGATAGTGTCAGACTCTTACTGACTAAAAACCCACTCCTGTTCCTTCGTTGCCTTCGTCCCAGGGTCCCGGGTTCCGCTTTCACACTACCCGTGGGCCTTTCGCCTTTATAATATTCGTGAGAATAAAGTGTTGGTCGATCAAAATTATATTTTAACTGTCGCGGGAATTTTAAAAAAGTTACCGTAGCCTTGCCACCGCCACCTGCTAGGGGCACCGGCCCTGGAATGCTAAGGATAACTGAAAGAACACCAATGCAGTTATATTAGTCATATAAAATTGAACAAAGGCCTTTGTTCTGACATTTAGTTATATGACGAATGAAAAAAATTATAATCAGGGTTGAACTTCCGTGAAAAACTTGTGTTGTAATATATTTTTTTAATTGGTAATTATTTCAGGAAACACTTAGGGTATACTGAAAGTATCTGGATTCTGATAAATAAGACTAAATATAAGACTTACGATAAATTTATTGTTTTTCAAAGTAAATAATGCATTTTTGCTTTCGCTGTAACTACTGTACTAAGAAGTTAGACCAGTCTTCTTTAGGGACCTCTTCAATGGCTTTATGGAACGCATTCACAGCTGATTCAGGGCTCGTAAAACGTGTGTCTCTAAGTCTGTCTTTAATTTTGGGAAATAATTAGAAATCGCCGGGTGCTAGTTCCAGGCTGTAAGGCGGATGGATGCGTCATCAGTTTCACATTTTAAGCCTCTAAATTGGCCTCTGATACCTTAGCGGAATGTGAAGATGCGTTACCGTGGTGGAGGAATACATTGCTTCGAGGACGCTTTTTGCAAAGTTTTTCTAAGACTGGGCAAGCAAGTATTGACGTACCAATCTGCAGTCACTGTCCTTTGATCTTCAAGCGAAATTGTAATATTCTGATTTGCTGAAAAAAGAAGAATCATTTTTCACCCCCGCCATCCGATCCCCACTCCCCTCCGCTATTGTACTATCGCTTGCTTTGCATAGACTTCGTAATATTTAGAACGTTCAATTTAAATATTTTTATTTTTGTATGAAAATCTGATGAATAATATGATAAATATTGAAAAGTCATAGAATAAAAGTTCTTGTTTATGATGTTAGTAACATAGAGCCTGAGAGGTTGCCGGTGTTTTACAAATAACCCTGTATACGAATAGTCTAAAAATATGCCAAGTACTGTATGCTTAGAAAATAAGTGAGATCTAACTGCATATTACCAAGTTCTTTTGAAGTTCCTTAAGTCATAGTTCCTGTCCTGTACAACGTTCCTTAGTTGTCTTTAACTGAAAACTTGTTACTCAACAGTGCGACTGCGCAAGTTTTTACTCACCTACTTGAATCTTTGTGCTCAAGTACAATTTAGTCAAGTGTGTTTCCACTTGCCAAGTTACACTATTGACTAACAAAGACTAATGTAAAGTAAACATAGAAGAATAAAAATTTGTATGCAGAATTACATTAAATATAAGTTCAGTCACGTTTACCACATAGGTACGGAACCCTAAAAAACATTTAATCGATAATTATTCTTAGTTTAAAGTTAGTAAGTACCTATTTATAATGTTAATTATTACTTATAAATAATTATTATTTCCTTCATTATTACTTCTACAGAAACCCCTTGTATATTAAATTAATAATATTAAATAATACGTATATATAAGGTCCCATTAAAATAGTGGGATAAATTTTAACACAGCGTTCAGTACGTCTAACCAAAGATATCCAAGAAAAAAAAACAGTGATTGAAGTATTTTTATTTTGACCTATATGTATATATAATAGGCCTACTCCAATTTCTTAAATTTTTCTCTGCCCTGTGCTGTTTTGAGCCAGGTTTTCTCGCCACCGATATTATGTCAGCCACTCATCGTTTTTGTGGTCTGCCAACGTTTCTCTTTCCATGTGGAACAGTCCAGTTAATACTGTTGAGAGTCCATGATTCATTGGTGTAAATGTGTGCGTCGGAATTGCATAACCTAATTCCGCCTAGACCGTTCCATGTTCGGATCACCAGGCGTACGGCAATGCGCCATGGTGGACGTCCCACCTATACGTACAAAGCGTTTTGGGAACACATTCATTGTACGTACAGCTAAGGAGTGGAATTTCTTGCTGGAATCTGTGTTTCCTGATGGCTACAACCCGGGAATCTTTAAGTCAAGAGTGAATAGATTACTTCTAGGTAAGCGCGTTCCATCGTCGACCGCATCGTCGCTTTCCATCAGGTGAGATAGCGGTCAAGTGCGAACCTATAAATAATAAAAAAAAAACATGGCTGTATGGCCAGCTCAGTTCCATTTTAGTTTTGTAGTATTTGCTAAAACCTGATTTTTCCCTGTATTGAAAACCATTACAAATTTTAAGACCTAACTAACAAACAATTTCTACTAATTACGAGTAATGTATCTTTTTTGAATTGAGAAATCGTCCTATTACTTCTTCCGCTCTAGGGTGGAACGGGAGGAGAGGTGTCACTGACTCAAATCTCACCTGTATCCTCCAGTTGCTCTTTACGTTCTAGGACCGCAGGTTTTTTTTTACAGAAATGAGTACCTTATATATGTAGTGTATTTACATCACATGTTGTTATTATTGTGTAAAGAGTGATATGAAAGAAAAGGAAGTTAGTGATAGCATGACGAGTGACAGGGCAGAGTGGAAGAAAAAAAACTTGTTGCGCCGACCCCAAATAATACGGGACAAGGGCAGGAAGATGATGATTTACATCAACATGTGATGTAAATCACTCATTATTGTGCCACTTACAACACGACACACCTACCTCCGTCAGCTGAAAATTGTAGACATAGGACATGACGATTTGTACCCAATAATATGTGCGAGAACCACACTACCAATCATAGACAAACATACAATTGTTTACCAATTCGTGTAAACGTTTGCTATTACTAAATGATCCAATATTTAGTACTGAGTAGTGCACGTACCGATTGAAGGATTTCATCATTGAATTGAAATTGCTGGGTTGTTGGGGCTATTCGTTTCTTTTTGATTGTTAGGATTCTTAGCAGTGTTGTTTTATTTCTTTTTTTTTAGATTCACTTTAAATCTAATCAAATCAAAAATATATTTTTCAAATAAATAATTTACAGGCATTTTTGAATTGTCCAAAGTGCCAATAAATTATTTATTCGAACACTTTTTTGATTAACCGACATTTTGAATTAATTTTATTTTGTAAAAAGTGAAGCTTTCATTGCACGTTCCAAAGCGTATAGTCCAATCAAATTAGTCCAAAAAATAGGGGTAAGGTGACAAAAACGAGGTATTGGGTTGAAATTAAAACTACTCTTAAGGGAATCATAAATCATAGGGTACACAACCCGTGCACCCAGAATCCTGAAATTTGACATAAAGCAAGGTTTTATAGTAAAGATATACGAATAAATCTGAAAACAGTAAATTTGTTGTTATATAACAAAAAAAAAAATAGATTCGGAAAAATCATTGAGACTTCATTCGGGAATCGAACTATTCACATAAGGTAAGTTTGTACGAAACCCTCAGTGCGCGAGACCGACTAGCACTTACCCAGTTTTTTTTCCTAAGAGCCACCGCTTTTGAGATACATTCAAACAGTTGAAAGAAGTAATCGTCATAATATGTACACGTTTTCACGCCACCTTTGGGGTAGTGTACTTAGCGCGTTTTTAGGGTTCCGTACCTCAAAAGGAAAAAACGGACAACAAAGGTACCAAAAATATTTTTTGTAAACCAAACTTTTTTGGAATACTTTCTTTATGCTAAGGAGTCGTATTCCTTGCCAGATTCTATCTTTTCTGATAACTATAACCATGAGGTCTGTAAGTTGATAGTGAATAGGTTCCTTAAAGGCGTACTCCATCGTCGATCTTATCATCACTTAATATTAAATAAAATAGTAGTTTTTTTTTTTTTTTTTTATTGGGTGGGAAAATCATCCTAATGACATCCCCGCTCTTGGGCGGAGCGGGAGATAGTGTCAGACTCTTACTGACTAAAAACCCACTCCTGTTCCTTCGTTGCCTTCGTCCCAGGGCCCCGGGTTCCGCTTTCACACTACCCGTGGCCCCAGTAGGCTTCGACCCTGCTGGGCCCCTACGATTTGCTGACATCTCCTTGAGGCGCGCGTGGAACAAAACGCGCCGTCGACGACTTGGGCTCGGTCCGGACGGTTACCGGACGGTCAGACGGCGAGTCACCCATTGCTCGCCGTCTGCAAGCCCGCGCCTACGGTGGCCGGAAATCGGGATCGGAATCCCGGCGGCGGTTGGAGCGTAAGGACCGTTGCCTCACGCGATCGGCCGCCTCCTTAGCTAGCATTACTGCTTCGCAGAAAGAGGCGACCGCCTGCCACTCCTCCTCGCTCCGGAGCATGGCCTGAACCAAGGCCCGGCGCGAGAGATCACCGCCGCCGATTGCCCTCACGAGGTCACGGCGTTGCTCTGCCCAAGCGGGGCACACCTCCACCGTGTGCTCCACCGTGTCCTCCGGGTGGGCCACACAGTGGCGACACCGTCGTTTCCGCACGAATCCGGTGCAGGAACCTCCCGAACTTACCGTGTCCGGTGAGGACCTGCGTCATGCGGAATGTGAGGACGCCGTGAGGTCTTTCCAACCACGCCTCAAAGAGGGGACTTACCGCCATAATTGTGGCGTGCCCAGCACGGGGTCGCGACAGTCGCTGTCGCCATTTCTCCATGAGAACTCGCCGGAACTCAAATAGTGGTCAATCGCGGGTCTATCAATAAATAAATTAAGTATTTAAAAAAAAAAACCATCTTCTCAATTATTTCGCCCAATTAATTCATAAACAATAACTGTTGAATAATTATCTTGCAATCTAAACTACATATTTCTTGGATAACCAATATACCAACGCCATGACTCACTATCATAGCACGCCAAATTACACGCCCTGAAACACAACAAACAAACACACTTAGCAAATAAACGGAAGTGTAGACACTGTAATTAACTTTAGGAAACTGAAAAAATATTGAAGTAAATATATGTGTCGCAAATGCAGTGAAGGCTGTGGTAGGGTTGGCGATAGTCACTAAATTAATTATTAGTCAGTTTTGGTTAGCATAGCATAGTCGGCCTTATAATGTTCCCACTGTTGGGACTCAGGCCTCCTCTCTAGGAGAGGGAACGGGCCGTAATCCACCACGCGGGCCCAGTGCGGGTTGGTGGATGTCATATGTCTTCGAATTTTTGGTTCTAGGACATGCCGGTTTCCTCACGATGTTTTCCTTCTCCGTTTTGAGAACAGTGGTGATGAAATAAATTACACAAAGTAATGCGCCTGGCTGGGTTTGAACCCGCGACCTACAACTCGTAAGTCGGGGCCGTTACCACTCGGCCACCACTGCTGTGTCAGTTTTGGTTATCTGACATATAAAACTGGCATGTCTGTGCCGTGGAAAGTGAGTAGGTCTCTAGTGTGGGAAGAGACCTGTGTCGACACCCTTGCGCCATCATGTGGTCATGGGGTCTGAGTGTGCGATTCCTTCTCATCATAAGTGCTACCGCTAAGCTTCAGAGCCTTGGATGCTCAGGTCAGGTAAAGTGATATTATATTTTTCAGTCTGAAATTTCTAGTAGCAGTTGCTACTGCTGCTAGAAATTTAAAAGAAAGAAAAAAAAGAAAGAGCATATCTATAGCCTGCTTTCTATTAAAATAAATGAAAAAAAAAAACAGTGTAAACCGACTATAACCTGTAATAATAATAACGGCCTCTTGTAGAAAAAACCAATTAATTCTTAATACTCAGAAATCGAGTCAATATTTTACCTCTTGAAAGGTTTTTCTTAAATTAATATTAAAACAATACGTGAGAAACGGGACGTGAGAGTATATACATAGCGGAAAATTTTGTGACATGAAAAAATGTAAGAACAGATTGTACGAGTATGTGGAGGTCATGAATACTAAATGATATAAAGGTAGTAAATGAAAAGTTTCATTGCTTGTTGAAAGCAGTATAAATGAAGCAATAACTAAATTAGAAACATACATTGGGTATTGTTCAGAAATGATACTAAACGAAGAACAAAAAGAGGCTAGATTCGCAAAACAATCAGAAAAACAAGTGGGCAATTTATAGTACATGTTGGTCAAAATGTGCCATTCTCACTACTACGATTTTAATAGTTTACAGATAGTCATTTCTTCAATAAGAGAGGACTCTAATTAAGAGACGAATTAATCCAATAAGCTATCCCAGTGCGGATTAGTGGCATATGTCTTCAAATTTCCACAACGTTTTCTATCTCCGTTGAAAGCAGAAGAATTTGAAGCAAGAATTGAACCATGTGTAAATATAGTCGAGACTTTCGACAACCCTGCAGCGTTGGTATGCCCTTCATATATATCGCAGGGCTTAAGCAATGCTGGTGCAGTCGTGTAGTTCTTGTCGGTGAATTAGGGATAGTTTAATTGAA
The DNA here is from genome assembly GCA_949316375.1 of Mythimna vitellina. Taxonomy (NCBI): domain Eukaryota; kingdom Metazoa; phylum Arthropoda; class Insecta; order Lepidoptera; family Noctuidae; genus Mythimna; species Mythimna vitellina. The sequence continues at coordinate 692,229 of OX438705.1, forward strand.
AGCTAATTGGGAGTGTCGTAACACTGGATCAGGAGGTAAGCTTGAGGTGTCGGAAGTTGATGCAAATATTGGCAAAGTGGGGCACAATAATTGATTAACAGTTCTAGATAATTCATTTTTCTTTTACGTATCATGTTCGCTGGTTCAATGGTGTGCTGTGAAAATCATAACTTCATTTGTTTTGGTACGTTACCTACGTTCAGCAATTCTATTATACTTACAATATACGGAGACGAGTTGGTCTTTAATGTGTGTGTCACGTACACATTATTTTTAAATACACAGAAAACATTATGATCTTGAATTTCACGCACATCCAAGACCAACGCACTAAGTGAGATAGAACAACCGAAAATCATCATTTGGACTGTTGTGTGAAGATTGACATTGTGATTGTCGTGTAAGTACGTAAGTACGTGCAGTGTTTGAGGAATTAATAGACCGTATCAGAAATATTATACTGTGCGCTAAAATAATGTTCCAGTGAAGCAAAGATACTCGTACCTAAGTGCTTAATAAGCAGAAGGATGGGGTAGGCGATAGTGTAGGATGGTTTATGGCCTATGTATGTTGGTCAATAAGGTTTAAAATCATTTCAGTCGGAAATGTAGAGATGATGACACCAGTAACATATTAAGAGACAAAAAGTGATATAGTCTGGCGATCGAAAGCTATCCTAACAAAAAAGACGCCAAATAAAAAAAAAACAAGCTGTTGCACGATTGAAACTCATGGCAGTAACACAATTTTGCCAATAATTGAATGTTTACCATATACAAAGTTTAATAAATATAATTCGTGGTCATCTTTCGTTGACATCCTTTCTAAATATGAATACCTAAGCTTTTTTTACATAAACCTAAAAGGTAAAGCTATGTTGACAGTATCATCATTCAGCAGAAAGACGTCCACTGTTGGACATAGGCCTCCTCAAGCGTCGCCACAACGACCGATCCTGTGCGTCTCGCATCCACCGCATTCCCGCGACGTACGTTACTGCGTTTTCCGGCGCGCGGTCGCCACTCTAGAACCTTTCGGCCCATCGACCATCCGTTCTACCAGCTTAAGTTTGGTGATTCTTTGGGCTATGTCTGTAACCTTGGTCCTCATGCGGACATCTTCACTTCTTTACAATTTGATATTGTAGATTATTTTTATTTTGCAATTTGACTTTATTTATTTTTATTTTGACATCAATATTTACTTTAATAAGTAAATTACATTTTGTAACTTATATATTTACTTTTATTATTGTGAACGTGAGAACGATGTTGATTGCCTTTTTTTTTTTTCCTTTTCAGTAATTTTAACGTATGTCTGGCAATTTGAGTATATTCTGTGGCCTACCCAAATGTCCTTTCCTTGGTATTGTTCGTCAAGTCGTTGAGCTCCTTAGTAGTCCTGGGTTGAGCTTTGCGGATACTGACAAATGCTTGCACTGACTGGACAGGTCCACTCAAATCTGTATGGATCTTTCTTCAAAAGACCATCTCAGACAAATCTGCACTGTTCTCATGTGATTTGACCATTACATATTAACTGTATGGACTTTAAAAGAGACTTTGACCCCTGAGTTTGTTTCGGTGTTTCTTCTCAGGGTAGTCAGCTAGGAAACACCGGCCTCATCTAGTTTAAGATGACAAAAAAAAATGACGTGTAAAAGTGTTTTTTTAAACCTACTTACAAAATAAATATCATTTATCATTTGATGTGATCACACGAGGAAACTATTACTAATATTAATTATTATAATATTAGAATATTTACAATTCCCGGTAAAAAAATCTGTAAATCACGACAGTTAAGCCGCGCGCGGATGTCAAAATGTCAAATCATACAGCGCCTAGCCCTTTGGACGGATGGACGTACGTCATTTCTCTCGCCTAAACGCTCTCGTATTTAAGTAGATTTATCGTTCAAGAGTAATAAATAATATAAGAATAGAGTGGTAGACAAATGCTCAAGGTCATCGGCTAATAGGAGCCCCTTCAACACAACATTAATTCAAAAGGCTTATTTAGGTCCGTGTAGTCTAGTGGATGGATTGCCTTGCTGTTCACATGTCGGTGATGTGTGTTCGTGGACTTCAGCATCTTCTTGGATGATGGTGGTGAAGAGTTTCATTTTAAGGTCACGGTGGAGTTCGTCATTTTTATGTACTAGGGTGCTTTTACTGTATCCTTGAGCACTTTGTTTTCGAATTATTAAGATCCCATATTTCTAAATATTTTCTTATGCTAATATTGAAGTAAGCTATGGTTAGGTTCACGTCAAAAGTGGAACAGGTGGGGATCGTACATACATAAACCTAATTAAGAATAATGGCATAATTATTTTTTTCAGTTACAAAATAACAGACCAAGAATGTTCCCAGTAGCGTTATTCTGCATCGCGTGCGCGGCGTACTGGGCGTGGCGGCGAATGAACACAAAAACTACCGAGCCTCCGTACTTCCCGGGAGGATGGCCCATCTTAGGCCATGCACCAGACCTTATAGGGGATAGCTGTAGTACGTATAATCTTTTCTAGATATTCCTGATAGGAATGATAAGGGCTTAGCTAATGAATGACTCAAAGGAGAGTATGTTTTGTAATCGTCGGTAATTTTTTTGGTTATTATAATTTACCACAGACAAGCTTCTTGCTTCCTGACAAATATGGGGAATATTAGTCATTGCTTTACAGTGCTTTAAAAAAATAATAACCACTGCAAATCATTGCAATTATCTAATCTAAAATTTATTAATTTTTTAAATGCGACAGATATAGCCGTCGGTGTTTCGTTTTATCCGAAGGCTTCTTGGTTTGAAATTAAAAAAATTTCATCACGTGTAGAGTTACAATTGGAACTTAAGTAAAATTTCTTGAAAAATAGTAAGTTTGACATTGATAAAATGAAAATTTTAAATTGATTATGTATATCTTAATTTTCTAATGTTTATTTTGAAAGCAATGATGTGTACATTTAACTAATTTTAATTATGTTGTAGACATTTTTTTAAACATTTACATTGCCAAGTAATCCGTTCTTAATTCACTCAGGATAACTGAAATACTCAAGATATACTAATTTAATTTCTTTTAGACAATTTTTTGCATGTAATTGAGGTGAATAAAATCTAAAAACATATAAAAAATAGTCCGCTGATGTATTTTAACAATGTGTGTACTTTATGCATTTTTAAGATTTTTAAAGCAAAATCTCAAAAATAGTACTCGTGAAATGGACTTTTTAAATACGGATAATATTTTTGATAATAATTATAAAAAAGCCCAATATCCACTCTGTCGCATTTTGACTGAACATTGGTGTAATTTATAATCTAGATCAACAATAACGCAAGTGTTTATGCGTGTGTCTCTTGGTTTGTAGAATTGTGGGATGGTATCAACGACCTGGCTAAACAGAGCTATGACATCGGAGGAGTCGTGTCAGCTAGCATTGGACCACGCACTGTGTACAGTAAGTATCTTATGGACTCTAGTCAACCCCAAATCTGCACGTCTTGTTTGTAACGGTTAAGATGATAATCAATGATGACGACGTTCTAACAGATCGCTAGTGTAGCTTTAGGAACTACATTCAAGTAGGTATATCGTTGTAATCAACGCCCAAATACCAAATTAACAGCCTTTAGATCATTCATCCAAGATCAAAGAAGAATGGCAAATCTCCTCACTTAAAATTGTCTGGAATTAAATTGAAGCATCCCGTAGTAAAAAATATGTCTAAGGATTCGGCGTTACTAGCAGAATCTACAAGCGAGTCTATTTTAATTCGGAAAAGCCAGAAAACAAAGTTAATTATCGGAGTTTGAATTTTTAGGTTATGAATGAAGTGAACACGACTATTATCTTTTATTTATAACTTATGATAAAATGATATCAAACAAAAACTAATATTACGGACAAATGAAGTAAACCTAATTGATTTTTTACTATTATGAAGTTTGTTTCGACGCACTTATCTCTGGATTTACCAGTCTGATTTCAAAACTTATTTTTGCATGGGCACGAAACGGAATACGCAGAGGAATTCTTTAGCATCCAACTGTCACTGTCAAAGACGAAAGTAGAGCTGTGCAATTAAAATCGATTAAATGTAAAATCGATACAACGTTGAATCGATCCTATGCTCCTTTTTTTTGGATTTAAAAGTGATATTACACAAAGATCAAATCAGGTTGATTAGAGATGAATAACTGCATTTATATTGCAATAATCATTTTAATAATTCAACCAACCCTAGAATTATCAATTGAATCGATCGTTCATTTAATAATCGATGCAGATAATAACATTCATACTGATTATACGTGTAACACCACTATCTATGATAACAATTCGCGTATCCCGTTCGGAAGCAGTTGATATACTTTTAATATTATAAATTAACTCCGGCTTTTAAGAAATAAAGTGAAAAATAGAAAAATCATAAAAAAAATATTCAATTTGTTTCGTTTTTGTGATATCTACGGTCGCTAAAACAAAACCAGACATAATTCTGCCCTTCTTCTTTGGTAACGACGGAAGTGTTTTTTTTTTTTTTTTTTATTGGTTGTTGGATGTCATCCTAATGACATCCCCGCTCTTGGGCGGAGCGGGAGATAGTGTCAGACTCTTACTGTCTAAAAACCCACTCCTGTTCCTTCGTTGCCTTCTTCGCAGAGCCCCGGGTTTCGCTTTCACACTACCCATGGCCGTAGTAGGCCTCGACCCTACTGGGCCCCTACGTTTTGCTGACATCTCCCTGAGGCGCGCGCGGAACAATACGCACCGTCGACGACTTGGGCTCGGTCCGGACGGTTACCGGACGGTCAGACGGCGAGCCACCCATAGCTCGGCGTCTGCAAGCCCGCGCCTACGGTGGCCGGAAATCGGGATCGGAATCCCGGCGGCGGTTGGAGCGTAAGGACCGTTGCCTCACGCGATCGGCCGCCTCCTTAGCTAGCATTACTGCTTCGCAGAAGGAGGCGACCGCCTGCCACTCCTCCTCGCTCCGGAGCATGGCCTGAACCAAGGCCCGGCGCGAGAGATCGCCGCCGCCGATTACCCCCACGAGGACACGGCGTTGCTCTGCCCAAGCGGGGCACGACGGAAGTGTTTCTAATTATATACTTTTTCTAAAAGTTGTATTTCTGAGGATGGGAGAAGTAAACATTAACTATTCTTCACTAGCAGCCAACTACTACTAAATACTATGAATACATTATAGAAGTAGGTACCTACTCATCCAATATATATATATTTTTTGTATGAACGACGAAAATACTTATAACTAGCTTTTGCCCGCAGCTTCGCCCGCGTATATAAAATATAGCCTATGTACTCAGGAATAAAGCAGCTTTCTATCGGTGAATTTTAGCGATCAGGCCAGTACTTTTAGAGATTACCTCCTACAAACAAATTAATAAAAAAAAACAAAAAAAGCAAACTTTAGCACTTTATAATATTAGTGTAGATAAGCACTGTTTGTATTATGTTTTTCATGTAAGTGACTGTAGTCTTTTATGAGAATAAATTTCTTTTAACACAAATAATGTTCCCAAGCTGTATGAGTAAGTATAAAGGCCGAATGCATGTTTATTTTGAAAAATCTTTCTAACATATCATTAAAGTTTTGTGTTTTCTCTTTCTCTGCTCAATGAATATTGAAAAGGATTCATCAAAACCAGTTTTGACATTTGGTGCTATTGTGTCGAATTTAGCTGACGTAGTTTCTCTGTTACTGGTTTGGGGGACGTAAACTTCGAATTTCGGAAGGTTGAGTTCTAGCCTGATAGAACTCATTCTTCAGAAAAGTCAACCTCTTACGTACCAAACATTAGAATTTACTGCCAAATGATTACATTTATAACAAAATTGAAAATGACCATGAGTAACCATGGAGTTTCTTGCCGGTTCTTCTCCATAGGAAACGAGCTATTTGGAACCGTGCACTAGCTTCTGACGTTTTACAAGTGCCCATGTAAGCCTATGTGAAATAAAAAACTTTTGACTTTGACTTTGACCGCCCAAAGAAAATGACCCTGTTTACAGCCGACCATTAAAAATTCTACTGCTGTGTAGCCGATTAGAATTTTTTTTATGAAATATTTACTTTTTTCAGTTGTAACCGACCCTGATGACAGTTTCACGATAGTGAACACGTGCTTAGAAAAGGACGGATTTTACGACTTCGCTAAACCGTGGCTAGGCGAAGGCTTAGTCACTGGAAAATGTGAGTTGGATTTTCTTTTATACATTTAAATATAGCATCGAGAAAGTACCAGTTTAGGTTTTTGGATTATAAAGTTTATTTTAAAAGTTGAATTTGCCCAACACGGTAGGCTAGAAGTCTCTCCCATAGGCTTCCAATCTTTCTGGTTTGTTATCTTCTTCGGCCAGTCTCACGTAAACGCCTCTAAATCTTCGATTCAACCATTTTTGTTCCCTTCTTCAATCAACAACTATAAAACCAAAGAGACTAAAGAGTTTCGAAATCTAAAAGTGAATGAATCTCATGTAAAATTCCTTAGATTCAATATGGAGAAATCATCGCAAGCTCCTAAACCCAGCGTTCAGTCAGATACTTTTGGACACGTTCATGGGCGTCTTCAACAGCCAGTCTAGGAAGCTGGTGAAAGATCTCGAGAAAGAAGTTGGAAAGGGTCTCTTTGACCATTGGACATACACACGACATAATGCTTTGGAAACTATTTGCTGTAAGTATACCAAATGACAACAAGACTGCAGTTTCTTTAAACTAAATTAACATGATTAAAACCATAAGTGTATTATCTGTTACTTTTTCTACATATTATCTGTATATCTATCTATATGTAAATCAATTACTGTTCGTTAGTTTCGCTAAAACTAAAAAAGCATCTGACCAGTTTGATTAAATTTTGTTTTACAAAACAAAATTTAAAAGAAGAAAAAAAAAATAGGGATAATCCATAAAACTGTAGAGAAATTCAAAATTCAGAATTTATGGGAAAAAAGGTGCATAGTATTAATTTCACAGGGGCAAAGCCGCGAAATCTTTAGAGGAAGATTGGATAAGAAACTTATTTAATGTGCCTAGCGGGTAGGTGATGCCAATAAAAGTTCGGGAGGTTCCTGCATCGGATTCAGGCGGAAGAGACGCCCGGGTGTCACCATTGTGTGGACCGCCCGGAGGACACGGTGGAGCATACGGTGGAGGTGTGCCCCGCTTGGGCGGAACATCGCCGTGTCCCTCCACGAGGACACGGCGGCAATTGGCGGCAGCGACCTTTCGCGTCGGGCCCTGGTTCGGGCTATGGTCCGGAGCGAGGAGGAATGGCAGGCGGTCGCCTCCTTCTGCGAAGCGGTAATGCTAGCGAAGGAGGAGGCTGCACGCGTGAGGGAACGAAGATCCTCACGCCCTAGCTGCCGTAATTCCGACCCCGACTACCAGCCACGGTAGACGCGGGCTTGCGGACGTCGAGCAATGGGTGGCTCGCCGTCCGGCTGTTCGGTAATTAACCGGTCCGAGCCCAGTCGTCAACAACGCGTAGTGATCCACGCGCTCCTCAAAGAGATGTCAGCAGACCGTAGGGGCCCAGTAGGGCCGATGCCCGCTAGCTAGGACCGCGGAGAATTTTTGAAAAGGAAAGGAAACCCGTAGTCCTAGAACGCAAAGGGTAATTGAAGGACACAGGTGTGGTTTTAGTCAGTAAAAGTCTGACATGCCCTCGAGCTCCACCCAGAGCGCGAGAAGTCATTTGGATGATTTCCCACCATAAAAAAAAGTGATGCCAATAAAACTGACAAAACGGGAGCACACCCTGTTTACTTTTGGTTCGAAAGTACTCAATTATTATTAAAAATATCATCAATCAGTACCAGTTGAAATTAATAAACATAATACTAAACTAAACTAATATGGAATGGCTACGACAGCGTGACGCGTTATTTTAAACGCATCTGTCAACGTCAGTGGCGCCGAGGGAACGCCCCTCACGTCCAGCCGCTGGGATACCAATCCCGATTTCCGGCCAGGTGCGGACTTGCGGACGGCGAGCAATGGGTAGCTCGCCGTCTGACCGTCCGGTAATCGTCCGGATCGAGCCCAAGTCGTCGACGGTGCGTATTGTTCCACGCGCGCCTCTAGAAGATTTCATTAAATCGTAAGGGCCCAGCAGGGTCGAAGCCTACTGGGGCCATGGGTTAAGTGAAAATGAACCCCGGGGCCCTGGAACACAAGGCAAAAAAGAAACAAACGAGTAGGTTTAAGTCAGTAAAAGTCTGACACGCTCAGGAAGAAAACGTTACTGGTGCCGCACTTTTCCGTCGCAGTTCATTTTAGGTGTCAGAGCAAAAAATATATTTTAATATTGCTAATTCAGAAAATAATCATATATCTATATATTTTAATATTTATTTTCCAGTAACAGCGTTAGGAGTAGACTTCACAGACACGAACCTTAACAGCCAGTACGTGGAAGCCACGGAGCTGATCTTGGGCACAATAGTAGAACGGTTCATGAAGTTCTGGTGGCACAGTCCCTACACCTTCGCCTGGAGCAACCTAAAGAAGAAACAGGATGCTTATTTGAAGATACTACACAATATGTCTTACACGGTGAGGACACGAAGATTCCATTACGTTTTAATGTCTACAAGGTAGTGGAGAAGTGCTCTGATCTGTCATTCTACCAGCGAGAATTAAAACTTACTGAATATTGTTAGAGTTCATATGCTGAAACACGCTGCGCTGGATTGCTTCCTACAAGGTGGACCGACAATTTGGTGAGGCTCGAAGGAAACTGATATATACGAGACGTACAATACCGTTTTGGTGATATTTGGGGCAGGCCTATGTTCAACAGTGGGCGTCTTTTGGCTGAAACGATGATGATGATGATCTAATTATCAAGTTTATTCCTAGAGTCACTATACTTTATCGTATTGTTCATATACGCTCATATACAGAAGTCATATCTCATTGGATTTAAAAAAAAACAATTCATTTCTTTTTACTGTCAAATTCAAACACTGTTCTATTTGTATTTGTATATTTTTAAAAAGTATAAGTCAATCTTTAATTTAATATGAGCATGCGATTTCCTTCGATATCACATTATCTTCCATCGTTTCAGAAAGTCCTATTTTTAACAAATTTCAAAAAAAGGAAGAGGTTCTAAATTCAACTGTATCTATCTATCTATCGTGGTATGGTTTCCGCACTTAGTCCTTAGCAGACCGTGGTGCAAGTTCAGCTTCAGCTGTATCTTATGAACCGATTAGTAAAAATATTTTTTTATTTGACTTCCGAAATTGAAATTATTTGTATTTTTGGAAAAGTTATTTTTTATCATATTTAGTGAAAAGTTATTTTTTTTATTATAAATGGGTTGTATTTTTTTTTTGCGAGTAGTGTTTTAGAATTTATTGGTTTGTTTACATATCTAAAGAAAGTAGTCAATTCGATTAATTTTATTGACGGTATCGATGATGGTTATAATCAGAATCATTCACACATTCATCTTTTGCATTTGTTTAAAAATGTATCAAATTGGTTGCAGGTCCTACAAAAGAGAAAATCTGAGTTTAATGGAAATATCTGTGCTGAGAGGAGTATAATACCAGGTAAGGCTGGTTCATGTTTATGGTGCTTTTCTAATAACCTCTCATAAAATTCAGCTAACTAAATTATAATCTTCAACTTTTTTTAGGAACAAAATTCAAACCCTTCATGGATCTCCTGCTAGAGTTATCAGTAGAAAAGGGGGTGTTTAACGACAGAGAGATCAGAGAGCACGTGGACACTATGATAGTTGGCGGCCATGACACTTCAGCTAATGTTCTTATGTTTACCATGATATTGTTGGGATCACATCCTGAAGCTCAAGAGAAGGTCTATACTGAGTAAGTAAAATTTAAAAATCGTTAGATTCAAGTTATTGAAACGGAAGTGAGATTACAAATTCTCTCGATGTCTTTTGAATATTTAGTATTCTTAAATTTATGATTTTGTTCTAATGAACAGTAGACGATAATGGAGAAGTAATTAACAACTATATACAATTATAATATTATATTACAACTATATATATTATTTATATAACGGTTGCGGGTTGACCTTGACCTGGTTGCAGAATTTAAATCCCTGTCTTTTTATGATTAAACCAATTATAAAGAAAAATCCCTCGAACGCTTTGTTCTCTCACATGTATTTTTTTCATTTCAGAATTCAAGAGGTCTTGGGTGGAGACAGAGATGTGGAGAAGACGGACTTGTCGAAACTGGTGTATTTGGAGGCAGTTCTGAAGGAGAGCATGCGAGTCTTTACCATTGTTCCAGTCCTAGCCAGAAAACTTGATAAAGATGTTAAACTTAGTAAGTTTATTGTATAGCACAATTTTGACCTATGTCTGAGCTGAATCTAGCTGATCTGTCAACGTTTCGGTGGCGATATCTCACGCCGGACCATGATACAGGCCATGGTCCAAAGCGCGAAGGAGTGGCAGGCGGTCACCTCCTTCTGCGAAGCAGTAATGCTAGCAAAGGAGGAGGCCGACCGCGCGAGGCAACGGTCCTCTCGCCCCGGTCTTCCTTCCTTCCTTCCGCCACCGTAGGCGCGGGCTTGCGGACAACCCACACATTTTTCTTTCACATGGGCACTTATAAAATGTCAGAAGCTAGTGCAAGGTTTCAAATTGGTTGTTTTCTATGGAGCAGAACTGGCAAGAAATTCCATGGTTACTCAGTATTAAAAGATGTGTAAGGAACTGATCTACACTGGTAGACCAGTCAATATTGTACCCAAAAGCACAATAAAAATAATCATAATAAAAAAGTAGTCGCAATAAAATTTTGCAGCGCGGCGTTTAAATTCGTCAAAATTTTAGCATTTCTAAAAAAAAATCTTACTTAAAATTTTTCTATGTATTAGAAAACTACACCCTATCTGCCGGTCGGACTTGCTTCCTATTCGTGTTCGGTCTCCACAAGCATCCGATCTGGGGTCCAGATGTGAACGAGTTCAAGCCTGAACGCTGGCTGGAACCTGGCAGATTGCCTGACAACCCCAACGCTTTTGCAGCCTTTAGTGTGGGCAGACGACAGTGTATTGGTAAGGACTGATGACAATAACTTAATTCTCTTTTTTGATGCCCAACAGTGAATATGTGTCTGTTAGACGGGGATGTTTATGTTAAATGAGTAATAAGTGTTTCCGTGAAGGTTTTTATTGATACTAAATAGATGGTAAAAAGTAAATCAGGCCTACTTGCCCCAGTCGGCAATGCAAGTGGCACCACTTGCAAAACTAAGACACGCATTTAAAATTACATAAAGAATACAACGCAAGTTAACTTGGATTGTATAGTTTACATCACCAACATACTTATAAATTAATCAGATCTGCTCGAATGAGCACCACAAATTTTAAATACGTGTCTTAGTTGGATGTCGGTAAGTGGGGCACGTTACCGACTGGGGTATGTATACCTGAATTACCATATCTTATTGAACATGGTGACCACTTTGGCTTGAATTACAATATTATTTTACAAAGGGTCTTTTAATCGCTGAAAGAGCCTTTTGAGCGGATTTAAAGTAACCGTTCGACTGTGTTATTTCTTGTCAGATTTCTTTTTTTCTTAAACGTCTTACGATGTCTTTCCAGGTAAAGCATACGCCCTGATGTCGATGAAGACGACCCTGGCTCACTTGGTACGAAGCTACAGAATCAAGGCTGATCACACGAAGGTCCGGCTCAAGCTCGATGTCATGCTAAAGCCAGACTCGGGACACTGCGTCAGCATTGAGAGAAGAACGTAGAAAATGAGACTGTGAAAGCTAGAGAGAGATTATGTCTGATGAGAAGAATATAAAACGGGTTTTTAACACAAAAAGTAACGTGCCAAGTGTCATATCATGTCTAGTGCTACTAATTACTGACACTATGGCCTTACTTAAAGTGACATAATAGCTGTGTAATTCTAAAAAGCTGAAAGTTTTGTTTCTAAAGGTACACACACTTCTAGTTGATGTCGTCACACAGTTTGTAAACATTGTACATATCCACCAAAAGGTTCATAACTACTACTAAATTTACTACTAGTTACTTAATGACTAGGTACTAGGTTATACAAAATATTAAAATGTATGTTTCAAACAAATTCTTTACATGTACATACCTTAATAACTATTTTCTTTATTTTTATGAACTGTTGAGTTTTAATTTAGTATTAATAAGGATAGTGCTAATTACGTTGAGTATGTACTAAAAAAGGCTTTGTATTTACTATTATAAATTAAGATCTTAAAGTATCTGCGTACTTGTATTGTGCTTATTGTTTTATAATGTTCTACTAATAAATCTCGTTCAAAATTATGCCAGAATTTTTCATTTGCGTCTTTATTAGATTTACAAATATAAAATAGTGAATTATTAGTTGCAAGTACAGTCACCCAAAGGGCAATGGAAAGGGCTAACTTCTGAGTTTTCTTGCGTGATCGCATAAATAATGAAGATATCCGCAGGAGAACCAAGGTCGCCGACATAACCCGAAGAATCGCCAAACTAAAGTGGCAGTGGGCAGGGCACATTGCTCGTAGAACGGATGGTCGATGGGGCCGAAAAGTTCTAGAGTGGCGATCGCGCTCCGGAAAACGCAGCGTTGGAAGGCCTCCCGCAAGGTGGACCGACGACCTAGTGAGAGTCGCGGGAGTGCGGCGGATGCGAGACGCACAGGATCGGTCGTTGTGGCGTTGCTTTGGGGAGGCCTATGTCCAACAGTGGACGTCTTTCAGCTGAGATGATGAGTGCATGCTGAGTAGTAGTAAATATAGCTAATGAACAACATTCTACAACATCAACAATTTGCCCGCTGCGCTCTTCCCTTCTGATAATAATTTAGGTATCTTCAAGGCTAGAGTGAATAGGCTCTTTTTAAACTAGTGTACCTTCAACGATTGCATCACTGCTTACCATCAGGTGGGATCACAGTCAAGCAGTAAATTATATAATTTAAAAAAAAATTGCTGTTCTTAACGTTTTGTAGTCAAATTAACTGCTAATCGTGGAAAAAAATTCAAAATGAATACTTTCCTCCATACATCAACTGCGGATGTCATAAGACATAGTACTGTAGAAATAAGTATAGTTAACCAACCTAGCTATGGCTACATCTGTCAATTGCCTTATTTTTTCTTACGTCTAGACGCTCTCTGTTGTTCTCCTCATCGCTGCCCCTGTGGCGAAGTTGTCAACAACCTCGGACACCACGGTCTGTCGTGCAGCCGAAGTACGGGTCACATAGCACGACACGCGAATGTTAATGACATCATCAGACGCGCATATTGTCACCGTTGGCGTTCCAGCCGAATTGGAACCCCATGGCCTGGCAAACGACGATGGCAAGAGACCGGATGGCCGGCATGTCGTTATTTTCATGGAAGATGGGTAGGCCTTTAGTATGGGACGCTACTTGTGTCGATACTCTTGCACCTTCCATCTTCCTAGCTCGTTGTGTTATGCTGGTGTTGCCGCTGCGGCTGCGGAGAACCTCAAGCGACTGAAATACAATAACCTTGTTGGAAGTTACATTTTCCAACCGTTTGAGGTTGAAACTCTCGGTCCGAGTGCTCTCAAGTTGTATAATGATCTGTCGAAACGTCTAGTTGACACTTCGCGTGACCCGAGGGCTGGCTTTTACCTTTGACGAAGGATAAGCATTGCTATATAGCGTTGCAATGCCGCCAGCCTTTTGGACACATTACCAGTCGACTGCGATGTGGAAGAGGTTTTTTGACATACAATTAACCTACTAGTTTTATGATTAACTACGCGGACGAAAATGGTTTTATTAGGTTTTTTGAGATACAAAAATATGAAATATTATTTATTACCTTCGTCGTGTGTGATAGTCCATTGAATTATATGGCGAGCGATATTGTATCTTAAGATATAATATTATAGTTTCTTAGCCGTGTGCAGCGTGTAGTGAACTCCACTGCGGGTGACGTAACCTACGACAAACTTATTATTTGCGGTTCGTACAGTAATCGGGTCTAGGGATCGAACCGCAAAATTAAGTTTGTTTTTTATTGTATATACTTTTCCGGTATAAAAAGTACCCAGGTGGTGCCCAGGATATTAAAGAATAATTATACCAAGTTTCATCGTAATCGAACCGGTAGTTTTTGCGTGATGCCTGAACAAACAGACAGACAGACAAAAAATTTTTTAATCACATTTTTGGGTTCGGTGTTGGTCTAGTCATTTTTTTTTATAATTTCAATGTACAGAATTTTCACTTATACAGATTTATTATAAGTATAGATTAGGACTAAGGTTGATTAAGTAGGATTGTTTGAATGCTGCTCTGCGACAATTAAAGATAATACACGTATATAGAAATAAAGATGTCTAATACACAAGACATGGCCCCTATAAAGTTCGGTAGGTTGGCAACAGGTTACAATTTGGTACAAAGCTGTTTGAGAAGATGTTCTCATAGATAAATTAACCACCTTTGTTTCACTCGCAATTTTTTGCGGTAGAAAAACTGTTGTGAGATTCGCTTTTTTTCATATGTTATGTATTTACAAGAAACCTATTCTTTAGCCTCCGCTGTTCGTCCGTTCGTCTGTCATAGAGCAGTCCATGACATATATGCATTTGAAACACTTGCTTGTTTTTCTCTAACGTCAAAACGATACTATAGGTGTTAGGTCCGCCTTTGTACCTTTTGTATTGCAATAAGTTTTAAGAAACAAAAATAGTGCTAACCTTAAAATCATCATCATTCTCCTGCCCTTGTCCCATCTTATTTGGGGTCGGCGCAACACGTTTTCTTCTTCCATTCTATCCTGTCAACCGTCATGCTATCACTAACTTCCTTTTCTTTCATATCACTGTTCACACAAACCATCCATCTTTTCTTTGGCCTCCAGTGCTGACCTTAAAATAAGAATAATAATAAAGACTTGTCGGGATTATCTGTAATCAGAAATAATGTAAGTACTATGTATGTGCTCGACCCAGTTCTCAAAAAACGGCAATATTTCATTATATTGGAAAAAGTCTATCATCACTGACAAAACTATTGTGGCGACAATAGTCTGTAAAAATGCACTTGCATTTTGCACCTTGTTTGAAAGAAATATGAGTAAAATATCATGTGTCCTCAATGTGTCCTCATGCATCATCAATCCAATAAAGATTTTTATCATATTTGCAATTGTGTGGTTTTCCTCGCTATTTACTTACATGGGAATTATAGAATCAAATTTTGTTAGTGATAAATCAATATTTATCTCTTTTAGCACAAAACACATAATTCTACTAAAATATGCATGAAGAAAATGCACTTCACCACTCTATATACATATCGTCTTCCGACGCTCGGGGAAAACGACCGTTGCCGAACATTGACGAAGATTTCTATGCGCATTATCACTTTGGGAGACCTGTAAGTTAATGCATTAGAAGTGCATAACAAACACACACACACATATCAGGCTTATGGGCGCATATTGATTTACTTCGAAAATTTTATAGTATTTTTCAAATGTCTTGCTGAAGCTGGTGTAATGATAGAAGAAAAAAAGGTTATTATTTATTTATTTTTATTGTTTTCGATTGTGTACACATGATATTGACTCATATTTCTTTCAAACAAGGTGCAAAATGCAAGTGCATTGTTTAGGGCTCTTACGATTCAATGATCCGGGTGTTTCCGGGATTATGACAATTAGCGAAGATCTGCATAGCATAGTCGGCCTTATAATGTTCCCACTGTTGGGACTCAGGCCTCCTCTCTAGGAGAGGGATTGGGCCATAATCCACCACGCGGGCCCAGTGCGGGATGGTAGATGTCACATGCCTTCAAATTTTTGGTTCTAGGACATGCCGGTTTCCTCACGATGTTTTCCTTCACCGTTTTGCAGCAGTAGTTATGAAATAAATTACACAAAGTAATGCGCCTGGCTGGGTTTGAACCCGCGACCTACAACTTGTAAGTCGATCGAACTTGTAAGAAGATCTGCATGCGCATTCATAATTTGGGAATACTGCTTTGGTTGATGCGAGGGGAAATTTGTTTAGATGCATCTCATCATACGTAGAAAATAGGTGAAAGTCGTCAATGATAATACGTCGAGAGTGATGTACATCCGTCGGGATTCCTCACGGGTCCTTGTTACGACCATTTTTATAGCTACAATAGATTTCTCAAAATGAGGAACCATTTTATATTAAAATGTTTAATATAAATAGTTAATTCATTCATTATAATAATATTATTTTTAGTTGCTTTTCTGAAGATGATAACACAGATTTTAGAAAAATGAAAAAAAAGTATTGAAAGTTTTTAACTTTTGCGGTTTTGCTGTATTCATTTTTTTATCACCGGTCCTTTGGAATGTAGACAATTTTTGTTTATGATTGTGTGGCCCGAGGGCCACTTGGTTTGGGCCGTTAATACTACAGACCCATAATTTGACCACCATTTCTTTTTAATCACTTACATATTTTCCAATTGACTCTGACCCCGATTGTCGTGTTTACGCGGATGACGTCGCGAGCAGAAGCTAGTTATCATTTTTTTTCTTAGTTTTACTCGTTTTATTTTCTCAGCCTTGTTCATTCATTTTGGGGTTACTTAAGAAAATAATATTATATACTTGTTTCAATCGACAGATTATGCATCAATTGTTTATTAACTGTCTTCAAAAAAGAAGGAGATTCTATGTTCGGCCGTATGTATTTTTTTATGTACCTTCACCGATTTATCGGTCAATTGTGGACCGATTTTGAAAATTAGTTTTTTTGATTGAAAGTTTATGCTTCCAAGTTGGTCCCATAGATAAATTATTAAGATCTGATAATGAGCTTTGAAGATATGGAACGGAACTACTGGTAGGATCAAAGCAAAACTGTCGTAATAATTAAAATTGCTTTGTTTATACGTGTAGTCGATGAATTACTAAAAGAAGAGGAGGGAATATATCGAACTGATCTGATGTTGAAGCCGGAAGGTAGGTCTGTGCTTGGCTTCTTGGAATTGTTATGCAATGTGTTAATGATTAATTTTTATAGGTACCTTAATATAGAACTGGCACACTAAGTTTGGCTCAGGGGTACTTTTTAGTTGTAAAACTTTTTACAAAAAAGTCGGTGTTTCTGTAATAGTTATGTATATTCTTTATTTAACACCGACTTCCGAAATTAAAGTTTTATTTTACATTGAAGTCGGTTGTATTTTTATTTTTGTAATTTTTTTTTCCATTAATCTCTTGGTCTTAGCTGTCATTTCTAGATCCTTGACATGTGCTATGAGTAGTCAGAAGTCTAAACATATCTTTTATCAAAAGGTATCACATTTTCAAGGGCTGAAGAGGTCGGATAATCAGCCACTCCATGTAAAATATTGGTATTCAGCTGCATCCAATTAAACTGGAAGCCAACCCTGACATAGTACCTAGGGGAAATCGATTTTATGATTGGTTGGTTATGTATTTCCAGCTAAATTTATTTCCATCTAAATCAATTAAAATTCTGTCTATTGTTAAACGTCTTATTTTACTTTCATAACAGTGGGGACTCTTAATTTTGTTTCACTTTAGTTTCAAGAATATTAAAAACATATTAGTCATTATCTTACTGCCTTTGTTCTGTATTATTTGGGGTCAGCGCAACACGCTTTTTCCTTCCATTCTATCCTGTCACTCGTCACGATATCAATGACTTTCTTTTATTTCATATCGCTTCTCATTTAGTTCATTCAATCACGCTCAGAAATATAAATTAGGTACAATAATAAAATATAACAAGTGACAGAGAATAGATTTTACTATATTTCAGCGGTTATGATTACTGCTAGCGCTAACTGGACAGTTTTGAGTAGCAATTTTTTTTTTCCTCAATCCAAACATTAGCGACAGCAAAATGAAAGCCTGAATTAAAGTATACTATGGAATTTACTATTATTTATGTTTCACTGCACCGAAAGTTGAAAACGAACAGTATAACGAAGTAACAAAGACGTGTATTCATTATTAAAGAGTTTCTTGAATGATAATGGACATAGTTATAAAAAATATATTTGTATTTACATTTATATCGTACAGAACCTTGGGTATGCGAATTTAATTCTAACTCTACAGGATAAGTACGAGTTAAAGTCGCAGTGTTGATATAAAATACAAGTGAATAGTAGAATATATGTTAGATTCACCTAGACTAGATATCTGTGACAATTAAATAGTGAATAATAAAGTATCGTGTAAAGCGACGAAAAGGTACTGAAATATATATATATATATATATTAAGTTTTAAATGCTTTTCTTGTGAGTGTTATTGAGTCGTTTTTATGTAATTGTCTCCTTGAAGCTTTAATTTGATGTGCTTGAGTTTCAAAATAAATAGTAAGACCAGAGACAAATCATGATGTGTTCAAGTGAGCGGGAAAGAGGGATTAGCATAATCAACGTTTCAATGTTCCCACTGTTGGGACTCAGGCCTCCTTTTTAGGAGGAGGAATGAGCCATAATCCACCACGTGGGCCCAGTGCGGGTTGGTGGATGTCACGTGTCTTCGAATATTTGGTTATAGGACATGCCGGTTTTCTCACAATGTTTTCCTTCACCGTTTTGAGAGCAGTGGTGATGAAATAAATTACACAAAGTCTGGCGCGCTGGCTGGGTTTGAACCCGCGACGTACAACTCTTAAGTCGGAGTCGTTACCACTCGGCCACCAATGCTCTTGCTTGGCCACCACTGCTCTCTGTTTTTTGAGCCTTTTGAGGACACTTTCTGTCTATTAGACAGTGATGCGGAGAAATTTTATGACAACATTTTTTTGGCTCATTTAGTTGCATTTTTTGTTAAACTATCTCATTAAATTATTTTTTTTTGCTATTGTAATTTACACCCGCATATGGATAAAGAGATTTTTAAAATATATTTTAATCATTCATTGTAAAAACGTGGTTTAGTTTTTTCAAATTATTCAGCCTCATGGTGAGCGATAAAGATTAGATTTTCCTTGACACCTTCACTAGGCTGACACTTCGTTACTCAAATAGATCATGCCGGATACAGGATTTGTAAAAAAAAAACACTATACATACTCGTAGGTAACTACATCTATATACATATGTATAAAAGGAAAGGCTCGTGGCGATGGTAGAGTGTACGAATGTCTCACTTTAGGCAGTCTCCACGTGCGGCGAAGCCAATCTGGTGGGATTCAACGCCGTCAAAACACAAGTGTGTCTTTTCACCGCCAAAAGGAGCCCATTCACCGTGCCTCCTGCTTTTCGAAATGTGTTCAGACCTTGGGAGTTAAAATTACGTCGGACGCTAACTTTGGGCAGTTTATTGATACCAAACATAGCTGCTAAGAAACTCGACGTTCTTGCAAAGATCCGGCAGTACCTTGCACCGGTACAGCTTTTAATGTTATACAAAGCACAGGTTCAATCGTGTGTGGAGTACTGCAGTCACATATGGGCTGGTGCTGCAAAATGCTATCTAGCAGCTTTGGACTCAGCGGAAAGGAGTGCGAAGAGTCTAATTGGTGATCTAGACTTGGTTAAGTCCAATCTACAAATCTTTGAGCACAGGTGTAGGGTATCCAGCCTGTCGGTATTTTACAGGATGCATTTTGGAGAGTGTGCGCGGGAATTGCATGAATTCATTCCGCCATCTCCTTTTAACCACGCTTACATTGTTGAAACCTCTACGGTCCTGAGCGTTTCATCTCGTCGTTTATACCGCGTGCATCGAAGGACTGGAACAATTTGTCTGCAGTAGTCTTCCCGCCTGATTATAATTTATGTGTGTTTAAGGCTAAAGTGAATAGGCCATTAATAAACAAGTGCACCTCACCATTAACAATTGCATCACTGCTTACCATTAGGTGGAATCGCAGTCAAGCATTAGTCAATATCTATAAAAAGGATAAACTGACTGACTGGTTTATCAACGCAGAGCTGACCTAAAATGAAAATTCCTATACCTGTGCTAATATAAGACGTTGCTTTATGCCAAATTTTAGGATTCTGGGTCAACGGGAAGTACCCTATGAGTTTTGATTCCTTTGAGAGTGTCAAAATACTCGACATAAACGGCCGCATCTTTTTTATTCGATACTTTGAAAATAGATTTTTCCAAAATTTCAAGGGACCGCATACCTGGGTATATGGTTTTAATTTCAACTCGATACCTGCACGCGTTCCTGAGATAAAGGGTCTTGACAGACAGACAAACAGACGAACAACAAAGTTATCCTATAAGGGTTCCGTTTTTGCTTTTGAGGTACGGAACCCTAAAAATACATACAGCTGAACATAGGACCTCCTTTTTTTTGAAGTCGGTTAAAATACCTTAGCTGATAACTTTTGTAAGTTGAAATACCATATGCGTATGATCATAATCTAACATTTGCGGTTTATGTGAACTTGAGAAACGTGTTGATGTTGGTAAACACAACAATTTTAAGCTCAACAATAAATTATTTTTAGGATAGCAATGTTTTCTGTGGTGCTGCTCTGCATCACGTGCGCTGCGTACTGGTGGTGGCGCCGACAGAGTGCTAAGACTAACGAGCCGCCATTCTGGCCGGGGGCTTGGCCTATTGTAGGACATGCGCCGTTGTTCATTGGAGATGCCTGCAGTAAGTATATTTAGAAGTCGCAAGGAACAGACACCTGCGCCAGATCTGTGTAACTCGATTCTAGGTCTTAGGTACTTGAATAGATAATTATCTTTGTAGTAGTCGTAACGATCGGTCTCTGCGAACGAGATGGATATATCTATGGAATTTAATTTTGGTTATGGACAGCACGTCTACACGTAAGTATGTTTTCCTTTCTAGTTGAGGCTGGTGTTTTCTAGCCGAGTATCCTAAGAAGAAACACTGAAACCAACTCAGAAATCAAAGTCTATTTTAAAGCATATATAAGCATAATCAGCTTTTTAATGTTCCCACTGCTGGGACTCAGGCCTCCTCTCTAGGAGAGGGAATGGACTGTAATCTACCACGCGGACCCAATGTGAGTTGGTGAATGTCACATGTCTTCGAATTTTTAGTTCTAGGACATGCCGGTTTCCTCACGATGTTTTCCTTCACCGTTTAGAGACCTATACAGTAAATATGTAATGGTCAAATCATAATTGAGAACCATGCAGATTAGTGGTCTTCTCAGACACTGATCTGCGTATCTATGTCGTTTGAGAAAAGACCACTTAAGGTCTGGTCTTTTCTGATCTGAATATGAATCCTTTCAAGTTTAAACTTGCACCCTCAAATTAACAATATTTCATATACGGTTTGTAGATGCATGGAATCAACTCAGCATCATAGCGAATCAGAGCAATGACTTCGGTGGAGTCGTAGCAGTTAGAATTGGGCCACGAACTATATATTGTAAGTATTCTTAAGATGGAATTAGCCCATTTTTTTTAACAACTACTTGATATAATATTTTTTTGGAGGTAGGCGGAACAGTGAGTAAAGTCCCGCAAACCTCCGTTGAAAAGGGAGGATCCTCCGACCAGACGGGTGTTATGTCTGGTGGGCAGCTGCCCGATAGATGATTTTGGGCTATTCTATATGTTCTAATCGCGCGGAGAACTTTGATTGCGCGATGCAGGATTAGTTCATATGTGACGCCATAGATGTCGCTACATTTTTATACAAAATGGGAGATTATAAGTAAGGCGAATTAATATATATTATAGCGTTCAGTTGCTAAAGTATCATTCTATCAGCAAAAGTAAGAAAACTGATGGAAATAGACGAATAGTTTTCGAGGGTCCCATGATCCTAACAAGGAACCTACATAGTTTCGCCATGTCCGTCTGTCTGTCCGTCAGTCTGTGGTTTAGCTCAGAGACGGATTTTACGTATATATGAAATAACGAAAAAGAAAACTAAAAACTGTGCAAGTGCGAGTCGGACTCGCACACTGAGGGTACCGTACAAACTTACCTATGAAAACAATTCAATTCCCGAATTGAGTTACGAAGATTTTTCCGAATCGCAATTTTTTTTTTACAGTTTTGAGGTTTTAAGAAAAAAATAATCAAGTACTTAATCCTTTTTTTTAAATAATATTTGCTTATTCTATAATATGTTTAGTCAATATAACTCTTCTAGTTTTGAGATAGGAAATCATCAAATAACTTTTCTCGCTCTAGGTTGTGGGCTAGAGGAAGTGTCCGACTTTTACTGGTTAGCATGACCTATCGTGCTCCTTCAGGTGCCCTTTGCCTTAGGATCTGTTATTAGATCATTACCGATGCGACATTTGTTTTTCCTGTCACATCAATTCTCACAATCCATTTATGTACCTAATAAAGTATGAAGAAAATCCAAAGATGCGTTCTGGAGACCATTTTAATGAAGAATGCAATCGAATGATTCGGAATCATTGCAGAAAATGACTAAAGAATTACTTTTATCCTCCTGTGTTCAACATTAATACCAGTAGTTTGAATCGTTTTAGTAACAATCTATTTTTTTATTGTTGTTAATAAAAAAGTTCCCACGAATTAATTCATGTAGATGTCAAAAAAAGCTGTCAATTAGGTATCGCGTACGTGAAGCAACATCTATATCACCAAATTAGAACTAAACATTTGAAATCCAGCGTCGCGATTTCAGTTCTCCGCACGGTTAGAACATATATACAACAGTCCAAAATCCAGCATCGTGATATCAGTTTTCCGCATCATTAGAACATATACAACAGTCCAAAATCAACTATCAAACATTGCTCAGACCAGATACATCACTCGTCTGGTCAGAGGTTCCTCTTTTTTCTGCATACCTAATAGGTTTACATTCAATAGAGGCGTAAAAATAAATAAAAGGGGAACATAGTAATACAAGGCAATCATTGATTAAATCCGAACAGTTTGTTATTTGTACTAATCTTTATATAGAGGATATCACTTGTATGTTTGAGGATAAACAATATATTTATCAGTAACTTTGTCACTTTCAAAAAAGTGTGAGTTTCTCAATTCGGTTTTTAAAGATTTTTACCTCAGATTTCCATCATTTATCAGCCGAATATTTTCTTTATTTAAAAAGATATACATTAGTCTCACTCTCATCCTAATCCAAAATTTGATAATTGAAATAGCGATGACGTATATCTTATCTAGGTACGTTACTATTGTACTTACATAGTATTTACGTACCTATATACTTCTAACGTATTATTTATATAAAAGTTTTTTTTTACTGTATTCAACTAGGAACTTTGCTCGATTCTAATTTTGTTTTCATTGGCTAGGTGTCACCGACCCGGATGACTGCTACACAGTCGCGTCCACGTGCATGGAAAAGGATTCATATTATGATTTTGGTGAACCATGGCTCGGCGATGGATTAGTCACTGCGAGATGTGAGTTGTATACATATGCAGCTATGATGACTTAATTGTAATAAAACCGCCCACAAAAATGATTGTATAATATGTGGTGTATATATATAATATGAATATTATATTTTTTTTATTTGACAATATATATATATATATATATGTTTAAAAAATAAAAATTACAACAGTGCCGTTTATACATTTAAAATAATCGCGTCTAAACTATAACAAAATGTTATGCTAACTGACGCCTAATAATGCAAGTGACCAATTATTGTGCGTCTGATTTACCCAAGCGCCAATGAAACAAGATGGTTTTTAAAAACCTTCCCCCCTATTACTCTATATAGACTCATCATCATCTTCCTGCCCTTATTCCGTATTATTTGGGGTCGGCGCAACACGTTTTTTTCTTCCACTCTGCCCTGTTACTCGTCATGCTATCACTAACTTCCTTTTCTTTCATATCACTCTTCACACAATCTTTTCTTTGGTCTCCCTCTTCCTCTCCATCCATCCACATGTAAACTCATAACTCTTTTAGTAACATGCGTTTCATCCCTCCTCTTCACATGACCATACCAAGACAAACGATTCCCTTTCAACTTTTCAGTCACTGGCGCCACTTTCAAATTTCCCCTAATATATTCATTTCTCACTTTATCCATGGTCGTCACACCACACATCCATCTTAACATTCTCATCTCCGCTACATGCAATCTTTTTCACAGCCCAACATTCTGATCCATACAGTATGACAGGCCTTATCACGGACTTGTAGATTTTACCCTTCAACTTGAGGGGCATCCGTGGGTCACAAGTTGTTCCCGTGACCTGTCTCCATTTTATCCATCCTGCGTTGATCCGATGTGTTACGTCCCGGTCTACCTCACCATTTCCTTGGATGAGTGACCCGAGGTACCGAAAGTCAGAGCAGATCGGTAAGATTGACGATTAAGTGTCAAAGTGCGAATATTTCTTTATATGTCATTGTTTTAAATCCTCAGATGCAACTTGGAAGGATCACCACAAGCACCTTCACCCAGCGTTCAGTCAGACACTAATGGACACGTTCATGGGCGTTTTCAACAGCCAATCTAGGAAGCTTGTGAAAAACTTTGAGAAAAATGCTGGAAAGGGTCTCTTTGATCAATATACTGACGCACAACATGTCGCCTTGGAGACTATCTGCTGTAAGTATTTATTTAATACTTATAACTACTCTAATAGTTCACAAGCCAACTTTCACCCAGCACAACTCCTACATACTAAAAAAAAATCTATATTATATAAATACACAAAAATAAAACAAAAATGAAAAAAAAATCGTAATTATTAGTAGTAGTAGTAGTAGTAGTAGTATTAATTGTGGAAGTTGGTGTCGACGAAATAACACCAGAATCTCCAACTAAGAAAATTATTTTTTTGTTTTGTTTTTTTTTACTGGCAACAGAAAGACTAGACTAGACGGCAGATGTCTGCTGTGCCGAACTCCGAACAACGATAGCAAAACTAACAGTGAAACAGCCACGACTCATGAATCGGTCTACACCATTATTGCTCCATGATAACGCGAGACCTCATACAGCACGAGAAACCGTTTTAACTCTACAGGAACTGCAATTAGAAACCATTCGTCATCCTCCGTATTCGCTAGACCTTGCTCCAACGGACTACCATTTTTTTCGTGATTTGGACCATTTCATACGTGATAAAGAGTTTTCATCTCAGGAGGCAGTACAAAATGCTTTCACACAGTTTGTCGAATCTAGATCACCAGAGTTCTATCGCAAAGGCATAAATGACCTTCCTATTAGATGGCAGCAATGTATAGATAATAGTGGTAATTATTTTGATTAAATAAATATGAAAAATTAAAAAAAAAACGAATTTCACATTTTCAGTACAAATCGGCAATTTCATAGTTTATTTTGATATTTAATACAATTCTTTTATCGTTTGACTGTTTGACACTATAATCCGCCCCTAAGGTTACCTACTGACCATAAAGTTCAATTGAATGATAATCCAATGACAATCCAACGCAATTTAATGATATTCCAATCCAATGTTAATGATAATCCAATGCAGTTTAAATTAATTTAATTTTAATTTTAACGTTTCAATTGTATGTAATTTTATGATATATATTGTCTGTATGTGATTATGTAACTAAAATGGTATTTGGTACTCGAACTAAAATAGATGAATTAAAAATTAATCCATAATATTTAGGAATTTATCAATTAATCTTGTAAAGAATTTTGAAGAAATGTTTATTATCATGATTTATTTATTATTCATCAAAATTGTTCATTGATTCTAGTGACAGCGTTAGGCGTAGACTTTTCGGATTCCAGTTTAATTACCGAGTACATTGATGCTTTGGAGCCGATGTTCGGTACGATGGTGGAAAGGTTTACAAAACTCTGGTGGCACAACTCTTACGCCTTCTCGTGGAGTAAACTCAAGAAGACACAGGATTATTATATGAAGATTTTGCAAAATATGGCGACCACGGTAATTCATATTCAAATTAATACGTATATTGTTTGTAACAGGTGGGACAATTGTAACGTATTCATAAGTTGTACAATTTTTACTTTTAAAAAATCTATTTACCACTAATTTTAAAATGTGTAATTTCCATTAATCGTAAAATCGGTAAAATTTCTGCCAATGGGTTTACTTACGTAATAATGTGATAAAAAGTTGTGGTGGAAGGTGTGGTCTAGTCCAGTGTTTAATCGTGTTGGTTCAGCCTTGATATTTTTTCGGTTTGAGTCAGTTTTTTTCATAAAACCTTTTTTTTGTGTCGCATAGTTTTATGTATGTCCCCTATATGTTCTTGCCGGCTTTTATTTTCCTTAAGTATTTTTGTGTATCCATTTTTATTCTAAAAAATCAAAGCATTAATTTAATTTCAATTTTTTAAATCTTGTCCTGTTTATTTTTTCTGTAATTCTCTTACTGTTTAGTTGGTGTTTAACGAAGTATTAGGTAGACTCATTCATTATAGTCGTATCCGAAAGCTAAACTATGTGTCGTCATATCACATAGTGAACTCGTTCTCTCAGTTTACGGTTGCGGTAGGTTCGGTTAGGTTAGATTTTGGTTGATATGGTAACACTGACATAATATACAGTTTTACGCCCTCTGGTGGTAAGTAACGTCAAGTATGGCGTAATGGTTTCATTTTGTTATCATGCACACAGAATTTTATATCAATAAAAGAATCGCCATCATCTCAGTGGTCGTTCCCTATTAGGCTCAACACGCACTGATGCAGAGACGAAGCGTCGCGCATAGAGACGTGTAATGGTTGTTGCCAATATTCATCTAAATTTTTCCATTATTGCGATAAGCATTAATACAGAATATAGCGCGGTTAGATTCGAGTGGTTTCTCGCGTTGCTGTGTTACTCGCGTGCAATGACTTGACAGCTGTCAAGCACGAACCCTATTGCGAATATTCAAGTCTCTGAATTGGTTCAACGCTGTGATTTGGGAGCACAAATATGAGCGTCCTCGCGCGAGAACTACGTGCGACGCTATGTGTTGCAGTTGAAAAACGTTGACTCTGCGGCTATGTGTGCCGAGCCTATGCATTGATGTAGCATTATGAATAAGATTTAAACTACATGATTTTTAATGAAGATTTCAGTCTAACATCAAATTATAGAACCTAAAAAGGTTCTGGTTAATGACGATTAATTTTCTAAATAAAAAAAATATTGCAGGTCCTCAAAAAAAGAAAATCCGAGGTTTTTGGAAATACATGCGCTGAAGGAAGTAAAATACCAGGTGGAATTTCTTAACTCTCCTTTTCTTATGATATTAATGACATATGTAACAAAGTATTATTCAAATATACAATTAGACCATTTTAAAACAATTTTTAACATTGAGAATAAATCTAGCTGCCTCTTTCAACAGGCGGTTTCCTATGCAGAAAGTTGGATATGAAAATATTAAGTTGTTCTTAAAAATAATAATGCTTTTTTAGGAATCACATACCAACCCTTTATAGACAATCTCCTTCAGCTGTCAGTTGAAAAAGGAGTATTTAGTGATAAACAGATCAGAGAGCACGTGGACACTTTGCTCGCCGTCGGACACCAAACTACGGCTCATGTTCTCACGTATACCATGGTACTGTTGGGGTCTCACCCTGACGTACAGGAGAAATTATTTGCTGAGTAAGTATACGCTTAACCAAGTCTTTATCTAAATGATCTCGATGAAGAATTTCGAATATATCTACTTTTATTTTCACATTAAAATCAGGATACAGGATGTGCTAGGAGGAGATAGAGATGTGGAAAAGACAGACTTATCAAGGCTAACATACTTGGAGGCAGTACTGAAGGAGAGCTTGAGATTCATCACCGTATCGCCACTCATCGCCAGAAAACTTGAAACAGATGTTAAATTAAGTAAGTCAATACAATGAAATTTATCAACATCGATCTTACACAAACTTTTTTGTTTTGTCCAGATCAAACACAAACTCAAACTGCTTAACACTAAAAAACCACTGCTTTTAAAAATAATGTTTCAGAAAACTACACATTGTCATCCGGCCGGACCTGCGTCTTAATGTTTAACGGTCTTCACAAGCATCCGATTTGGGGTCCAGATAGACACGAGTTCAAGCCTGAACGATGGCTGGAACCTGGCAAGGTGCCAGACAATCCTAACGCGTTTGCTCCCTTTGGTATGGGAAGACGACGTTGTGTTGGTAAGAGTCAACCACTATGGGAACGGGACTTGCAACCGCTGCAGGGATTGCAGCCTTGCTATTGATAAAAGTATAATAAAAAAAAACTCTGACGTCGTTGCAGCATTCAAAATTTTCTTGGCAAAGATTTTATTTCTCTTCAGAACTGATATAGTTAAGATTTTGAATTTGGAAAACTCAAACTGTCATTTGTCACTAATGGTCACTAATGTTGATTTTGTCCTAGGATATTTGAGCAATAGTAGATACTAGCTTCCGCCAGCGGCTTCGCCTGCGTGAAAGTCGGTTTCTCAATACAAACTTTGGACCCCCGTTACATCCCTTAGGGGAAGAAATTCAGAAAATTCGTTCTTAGCGGATGTCTGTAGACATCCGCCAAGAACGAATTTTCTGAATTTTATTTAATTTTTCCTATAAGGAACCTACCTGCTAAACTATAATTTTGTAGGTCACACCTACAAACTTAAAATTTAGCAGGTAGGTAACTAGTTTCTGAGATTTCGTGATTAATCAGTGAGTGGTATTTCGCTTTTATATATACTATAGAAGATTACAAAATAAAAAAGTCAAAGTCATTTCTTGTCGCTATTTATTGTTTAACCCAACACCTTTTCTTTGCCAAAGATTTTATCAAGTTTTGGGAACAACTTGGTCCTCTGACAGGTGTTGTGTATTTTGGGGCCCAGTGGTTGTTTAAATTTTTATCACGTGGATAACTGTGGTCGAGTTTTTTTTTTTTTTTTTTTATTGGGTGGGAAAATCATCCTAATGACATCCCCGCTCTTGGGCGGAGCGGGAGATAGTGTCAGACTCTTACTGACTAAAAACCCACTCCTGTTCCTTCGTTGCCTTCGTCCCAGGGCCCCGGGTTCCGCTTTCACACTACTGTGGTCGGGTCAGATTTCTGTGTTTTTGTTTTGAAATTTTAGTTTTAAGCATATTAGCGTTTATATTCGAATTGCTATATCATAACGGTAACATTTTATTGTTATTTTATCAGGTAAAACTTACGCCATGATGTCGATGAAGACAACCATGGCTCACGTGGTGAGAAGTTACAGGATCAAGGCTGATCACACCAAGATGCGGCTCAAGTATGGTATAGTTTTGCAGCCCGATAATAAAGGACATTATATTAGTATCGAGAAAAAGTTGTAAAGAACAGTAGTTAGTAAAAATAAAGGTCTCCTCTTTGGTGCAAACGTAAATGCTATAAAGGCTCCTTTGATCTTTTTGGGGTGCAACGAAATTCATCAAACCAAATCAAAGCATTTATTTCAAACTAGCTATTGCCCGCGACTGGGACTGCATCAAGTTTGTAAAACAGCACAAATATGACTAACTAGCTTTCGCACGCGTACATAAAATATAGCGTCGTTGCGACTTTAAGACCTTTTATGTGTCACTTTTGGCAAAATCACTTTTTTACTCCATCCTTTTTATCATTTTGAAGCTCACGACGATTTAATCATCATTTGTTTACCAAATTCAAAATGTGCTTCCTAATAAAATACTTACTAATTTTACATTTAAACTACTTTTACATGTAAACTGTTTTTTTTTTTACTATCATACCACTTTTAATTTCAACCAAAAATAAGAAAATTAAAAGCAGGTAATCATATGGCTGATACCTATATTTTCTGTTGTAGTTAGTTTCATTATATTTTTCTCAGTAGCCGGTTTTTTATCGATTTTCTTATAAAGTTGAATTTTACACATAAGAGGTCTTAAAGTCGCAACGACGATTAGCTTATCTCACATTGGAATAAAGCAGCTTTCTATCGGTGAAAAAACTTAGCAATAGGACCAGTACTTTATGAGATTACCTTCAATAAACAAAAAAAAACAAACTTTACCACTTTATTTTTCTAGTGTAGAAAAATAATACTGTGCTTGCGATTCATACCAACCATTACCAATTAGGCAAGCCCAGTCACTTGTTTCTTTCAAAAATCTAGTTAAAAACTATTTCCTTTCTCTCTAACACTATAACAGTTCTACGTAATTTAATTACTTCCACCAACTATACTTTATTCTTTTTTTGTCTCCTTTTCTACTTTTTTTCATCCCTTTTTTAATGAAATTGTGTAACATATTATAATATGTATGTATATATTTATAGTTATATATTGTGTTGTATATATATATTATAGATTAAACAATTTGTTAGCAGTACACCGCAAACCCCTGTATTACGATCCATCCTAAGGTTGTCTGGTAGATATCGCTGTTAGCGATAAGACCGCCTTTGTACCCATAAATTTAAGTTTATGTATAAGTTGTGTTACTTTTTTGGTGTACAATAAAGTTTATTCTATTCTATTTATACCGAAAGCATCTAATTAATTTACTTTCACATGAAACGGTTCAAGGGTCAAGTCACCTTCAGTAAATATGTTATGTGTGTACGAGTATATTATTGTTGTATATTATGTTATTATTTCAAAATGTACAAACGCCCATTAACAAAAAGAGTATGTAAGGGTCGAAGCAAATGGAGTTCTGAGTTTCTGCCTGCCCCATAAGAAAAAGCGTTTGCTTACGTATGTTTCTGGTCTCTATTATAGTAAAGGAACGTTGTATGATTTTAAAATGATTTCTCATCAAAAAAACATTTCTAGCAACTCTAAATTAATGCTATTTTTAGTATCTTATCAGAATAACAACGGGGCTATAGAATACATAAAAAACAAATAAGCTATTCGTTTGAAGAAATGTGTTAAGACAGCTTATTCAAAGAATAATAAACATCTTAAGTAATGCACCTGTTTATTTCTTCAGATAATCACACTGTTACCTAATAATTATTACTACAAAATGTAGTCACCACGAAAATTTACGTCTGAATGCTACGAGTGCTCTCGACCGAATGCCCATACCCTGACCGAGTGCTAGTGCAGGGGGGGAGACATCCCCTCTTTAATATTTTAAAACCGTTATTTAAACGACTTTCGGTCTAGCACTCAAATCAATTTATATGTTGCCATATAAAATAAACTTGAAAAGTAAATTTAATACTAGGGTTTTTTTGAAACTTAACATTCGACCATTCTACAAACTGCAAAACGTAACCTAATATTCGGCCAGCACTAGTAGCATTTCATTAAAAAAATAACAATACTATGCTCGTTCATATTAAAGAGGTAGGCTATATCTAACGAGTGTACTTACTACGTAAGCTCGACAAATGGATGTGCGATTAACGTTTGTGCGTTAAGCGACGAAACTGTGCGCTGAGTGCGAGTTGTTTTAACATTAACACGATCGAAAAGTTTACTCCGTTTGGCTCTGTGATTGGGTAAGAGCTTAAAACGGGCCAATCGGAGCCTTGAACGTCATAAACGCGTCGATCGCCTTAACGAAAAACAAATCACACTAAGCACTCTCTACTGCGACTCACTATAGTTAGCACATGCTTGTGCGACGCACTGAAGGTCGACAATACTCTAGAGCGACATAAAGAATGAACATATTCTACAGAAAAAAAATACAGCAGCAAAAACTGAAAGGGCTTCAAAACATTAAGAGACACAGGAGGATGCCGGATATTGTATGGCTACCTTCCCCACCCTCTAGTAGACATGGGATACATGTTAGTTGGTACATCTCTATCCGCAAAAGACAAAACTGTTGATTTGGTTGTTAAAATATGTGAAGTTATCGTTTAATAAAAAAAAAAAAATGTAAAAAATAATGTGTTTTCATTTTTCCATACGAAGACATTTACTATAAATCATCTATTACAATATGATCAAACATTTGTGCTGGAACATTAAAATTAATGTGTCTCCGTAACCCCATGTACGATACAATGGATATTATGTGCGCACAACTTCCCAATGTGCATTTTGCCTGTAAGGCAAGTGCAGTACCGATATGTAATAGTATGTCTGTCTGTTAAAGCACGGTCTATAAATATAATTAGAAGTGTAATAAATACGTGATCGTACATAGGGCGATTGAATTCGTACTCTGCTGATATTGCATCGCGGTAAATTGTTCAATTAATTATACAATAATTACAAGAGAAGAAAAGTGTAACCATGGAGTTTCTTGTCAGCTCGGCAACAAACACCATGGTAACACTTTAAAAAAAAAATTGGTTTTACAATATTAATAGATATGTAAGGACAGTGTAGATCAGTTAATATTATACCCAAAAGCATAATAAAAATAATAATAATAATCGCAACGTCACATTATATTAAATGATAAATGATATTTATTTTGTAAGTAGGTTTAAAAAAACACTTTTACACGTCAATTTTTTTTTGTCATTTTTAAACTAGATGAGGCCGGTGTTTCCTAGCTGACTACCCTGAGAAGAAACACCGAAACAAACTCAGGGGTCAAAGTCTCTTTTAAAGTCCATACAGTTAATATGTAATGGTCAAATCACAAGAGAACAGTGCAGATTTGTCTGAGATGGTCTTTTGAAGAAAGAACCATACAAATTTGAGTGGACCTGTCCAGTCAGTGCAAGCATTTGTCAGTATTCGCAAAGCTCAACCCAGGACTACTAAGGAGCTCAACGACTTGACGAACAATACCAAGGAAAGGACATTTGGGTAGGCCGCAGAATATACTCAAATTGCCAGACATACGTTAAAATTACTGAAAAGGAAAAAAAAAAAAAGGAAATCAACATTGTTCTCACGTTCACAATAATAAAAGTAAATATATAATTTACAAAATGTAATTTACTTAATAAAGTAAATATTGATGTCGAAAATAAAAATAAATAAAGTCAAATTGCAAAATAAAAATAATCTACAATATCAAATTGTAAAATAATAATAATAATAAAGAGCACAATTGAAAATAAAAATAAAAGAGAAAAATATTGGGATCGATCTATTTATTAACACTGACAGGACTATTGTTGCCAATAAGTCTGACATAGTGGTGATAGATCGACTATAGCGTCGCACAACGACTGTTGATATAGCGGTCCCTCATGACGAGAACCTCGTGAAAGCTGAGAAGGATAAGCAAACTAAATATCATAGCTTAGCTCGCGAGGTTATCGACATGTGGGATACGGCACACATTGTGCAGACAGTTTGCATTGACATTGCATTTTTTTTTTTAATTAAAACCCACGAAAAGAGAGATACGAGATAGATTTTACCTTATAAGAGTGAGATAACATTTTAATAGGTTTTTCAGGTGTCATTTAAGCAAAAATATTTTTTAATCATAATTTTGAATTTGACTCGATTCACAATTCTAGCGAATTCACAAAGTTATAAAAAGATTTTTATGGCATATGGCACATCACTATCAAGAATAGAAACTAGAGAATTTTTAAGGAAGTTGGACGATTCCGGTCGGTTTTGTTTTTTTTTTTTATAGCCATGTAAATAGCTGTAACATGGACAGCTTGAAAAATTTGGGCAGTTGCTTTTTGGAATATATGTCCCTGGAGTGCAACGACCGCCTTCAGCTCTTGGGAGTTGAAGTTTCCTCAGACCTTAATTTTGGGCGGTTTATTGTCCGTAGCCAAAGTAGCTGCCAGAAAACTCAGCGTTCTTGCAAATGTCCGGCGGTACGTCACACCGGGACAGCTTTTAATGTTATACAAAGCACAGGTCCGATCGTGTGTGTAGTACTGCAGCCACATATGGGCTGGTGCTGCAAAATGCCACCTGGCAGCCTTTGACTCGGTGAAAAGGCGTGCGTAAAGGCTAATTGGTGATTCAGATTTGGTTAAATCCAATCTTCAAAGCCTTGAGCACAAGATTAGGGTAGCCTTTCGGTGTTTTACAGTTTGCATTTTGGAGAGTGTGCGGGGGAATTCCATGACTTGATTCCGCTATCTCATTTCTACCATCGGATAACCCGACGTATGGCGAGTATGCATGTATATCCTTACGAAGTTGAAACCTCTACATACCGGACTAAGCGTTTCGCCTCGTCGTTTAAACCGCGTACATCGAAGGACTGGAACAATTTGCCTGCTGAGTTCTCCCCATCCGATTATAATTTAGGTGTCTTCAAGGCTAGAGTGAATAGGCGGTTAATAAACTAGTGCGTCTCAAGTTAAGCACTAGTTTATATCAAATGTATGTTGATACTGGTTTGAATAAATAGTTTACTGTTTTTGCTGAAGAGTATTTAAGTGAAAGTTATTTATGTTGAAGCGAACCATCAATAGCAGTGACGACAGCAATGCCGTATCTACTTGCGTTTGTGCACGCTCCACCCCGTTCTATCGCGATGAAACCTGGTGTTTATTATCTTGGTGTACAATAAAGTACATATAAATAAATAATACTAAATAAATTAACTTGTTTTTTTGCATATTCGTAAGCATAACTATCATTGTAATCATACTAGCGTTTACCATTTATAACACATCAACTATTTATATTGCACTCAAAGCAATAGTGTGAGTAAAAAATAATAAAATTATTATTTAATTACTATTTTATAAAACCTTTTAAGGTATGTCGCCATAATTACAAAAAAATCTTTTCTACTACAAAGACGAGACGCTTCGAATGACACCTGTTTAAAATCTGTTGGTGAGTGGGGCAACGCCTTTTGTAAAATATTTTTGGAAAAACGTACAAGGGTTTCCGAGCCGCGTTCAGGACTATTGTTTGCCAAAAAGCCTGAAATAGTGGTGATAGGTCGAATAGAGTGTCGCATAATGATTGTTGACAAAGCGGCCAATGGCTTAATAGCCAAGAGCCTCCATCAACATCTGAGGAGGCTCTCGTTGGGTAGTTTGATCAAGTGTTTGATTCAGAAAGCAATACTCT
Organism: Mythimna vitellina; assembly: GCA_949316375.1. Taxonomy (NCBI): domain Eukaryota; kingdom Metazoa; phylum Arthropoda; class Insecta; order Lepidoptera; family Noctuidae; genus Mythimna; species Mythimna vitellina. Next base: position 727,093 of record OX438705.1, read on the forward strand.
TGGACACGGTGCATAATTTTTCGCGGTTCCTCTCTCAGGAGCCTTGACTACCGGTAGCTTGGACCCTATTCCCGATGCCGGTGGGCTACTATTTTTTATATATTTAAATGTTTTTATATATTAATATTGTGAAATGTTTATAGAGGAAATAAATGAAATAATAATAACAATAATAATCTTTTATTATAGGCAACCAAGGCCCATGTACACAATACACAAATAATGTTACAAAATAATAGAATAAAAAAATAATCTAATGGAGTAACAGGGCCCATATTCGACTGCCAGATTTATTTGCCGTCATTTTATTGTTTTGTGACACAAACTACGCTGTTGTGAATGTTTCGGGAGGTTTTGGGATTTGATGAAAAGTACCGCGCTGCTCGCCCGGAGGGTATAGTGAAGTATGTGGTGGAGATCTAAGGCGGAGCACCAACGTGTCTTTGTGGAGGTGATCGGCCTCGGTGACCTGTCGCGTCTAGTCATGGTATGGAGCAAGATGGTACGGGAAGTAGTTACCTCATTGCGATTGAAAAAGATCGTAGAAAGCGTATGAGCCTATTTTCTTGGGTGTCTGGTATGCGCGCTTTATGGATCAGTCACAGGAAAAATGCTATACGGTGGAAGCTTATTCATAAAACTGACTATAAAACCCTGTAAAAGGCTTTCGAGGCGTCTAAGGAAACGGCAATCGCTTCCCCGCTCTTATCGAGAGCCGCGCCCCGCAAGTGACTGGCATACAATAGTAGACCGATTGCCGGTCGCTGAAGAGATCGTTATAGGTGTACCATAAGGCGCGAGTTTAATACCAAAATCGGCCGATATTTGACAGGATCACACGACTGCCGATTTTGAGGCATGGGTTGCACGTTGGTAAGCTCCCAAGGGTTGGGCCTAAATGAGTAGCAATATAAGCGTGTCAATACAGGAAACACTCGGGCACACATGCCTTGAGAACAATCGCTGGTATAACGTCTGGTCCACTTGCTTTATTCACGTCTAGACGACACAGTGTTCTCAGAACATCTTTGTTCCTTATACAAATTTCAAGTGTCGAAGTGTCGCGATGAGGCAAAATCGGTGGGGTAGAACTGCTAGTATCAAGATGTGAATTATGAAGAGAAACGCAAAGAGAGCCTGCTTTCTCTCTCGCCGTGTTCCATGAGGTTTAACCAGCGGACGCAGTGTAAGCCGAAAGAAGTTCGCTTCGACCAATTTGGAAAGGGACCAGTAGGCTCTGCTGCCAGAAGACTGAGCAGACAGTTTTTTGCCAATATGGGTAATACGGTCAAAACCACACGCACCACATTGGATATAGTATCCACACAGCTCGACGGATTTTCAGAAGAGAAGCAATCTTGCTGCCAAGTATACGACGCAAAGAAGGGTCGCCGTCAAGAAAAGCAAGTAGGGCTTTAGTCAGTCTCAAGATGGTGGTGGATCGCATCGAGGTTTGAGTGCTGCTCTCGAATATTTGAGAGGTGCATGTGTATGAATCGCAAGCCTAGAATTATTAGCTTTTGTGTGTTTTCCGAACCCGAACGAAATTTTCAAAACGATCAAAGGAGCTTTTAAAGCATTTACGGTTTAAATCAAAGAAAGATCTTTATTTTTACTAAATACACAGTACAGATAGTATGCAATAATAAGTGTCCTATAAGCCGATGTTCTTTACGTTCTTTTCTCGATGCTAATATAATATCCTTCATTATCAGGCTTCAGAACTATACCATACTTGAGCCGCATCTTGGTATGATCAGCCTTGATTTTGTAATTCCTTACCACGTGAGCGAGGGTTGTCTTCATTGACATCATGGCGTAAGTTTTACCTGATAAAAGAAAAAAAAGCGTTACCGTTACGAAGTGAAAGTTAAAGAATAAATGATTTAATAAGCTGATTAAGCTAAAAAATTCAAAAGGAAGACCTTGTGTGAACCTTACCGAAACCTTGTGTGAGCAAAGTTAATCACGTGATCGAAATTTAAACACCTGTCCACGAGCCCACAAGGTCCACGTTGTTCCTAGACCTTTACACAATCTTTTTTATTTTAAGGTAACTTATTAAAAAAAACATAAATCAATTAAGTTCTCTCACTCAGGGTGTATCGAGTCTAGCTGTGTCATTTTTTTACTAACACCTGTTTTCCTTCAGGACATCTCCTCCTTAGCTGGAATCAGCCCTACTGGGCGCAATCAGCTCTGTTAAAGGGCCTATTACACTACGCGTTATTAAGATAGTCTTAGTCTATGTAGCGTCACACAAGAAAAAGAGCAACTTACGCCAATGTCGTATAAAAGAATGAAACAGAACGATGAGATACATAGAAATACATAGACTAAGACTGTCTGAAGAACGCGTAATGTAGTAATGGCCCTTAATATCTCAGTGAGGCGCGCGTGGAACACAACGCAACATCGAATCAGGCTTGTTCCTTATTGTTCCACGCGCGCCTCAGGGAGATGTCAGCAAATCGTAGGGGCCCAGCAGGGTCGAAGCCTACTGGGGCCATGGGTAGTGTGAAAACGAAACCCGGGGCCCTGGGACGAAGGCAACGAAGGAACAGGAGTGGGTTTTTAGTCAGTAAAAGTCTGACACTATCTCCCGCTCCGCCCAAGAGCGGGTTTTGTCATAAGATGATTTTCCCACCCAATAAAAAAAAAAAAAAAATTGGTCTACCGGACGGCGGTATTGCGTATCGTCCACAAGCCCGCTTCTATGGTAATCGGGACTCACCCTGCGACTCACAACGCCCAGGGCATCTCCTGCCTTGACGGCTGGCCTATGAGGATGTACTTCCCTGCACGGTTTTCGCCACCTCTTTCACTTACTGCTTTACAGAAGAAGGTTACTGCTTCCCATTTCCTTTCGCCCTGTTCCATGGTTTGAACCAGGGCCACTTGTATGGATATCCTAACCATAAATACATAGCGTTTTGGGAATATATTAATTGTGCATGCCATATTCGTTCAGCCGTTGTGAAGTGACAAGATAATAAACAGACAGACAGAATTGCTTTAGATAGATAATTAATAAAACTATACCTGTACAAGTGGCATATTATTATTAGAAATAAAATATGTACTAAGAAAATATTGAATGCTGATACGAATTCTGAGTTTTTATTTAATTATATTATTATCTATAGCAAGGCTGCAATCACTGCATCGGTGCAAGACCCGTTCCCGTAGTGGTTGATCAACCCTTACCAATACAACGTCGTCTTCCCAAACTGAAGGGAGCAAACGCGTTAGGATTGTTTGGCACCTTGCCAGGTTCCAACCATCGTTCAGGCTTAAACTCGTGTCTATCTGGACCCCACATTGGATGCTTGTGAAGACCGTTAAACATTAAGACGCAGGTCCGGCCGGATAATAGGGTGTAATTTTCTGAAACATATTTGTAAAATGTTCAAAAGCAGCAGTTGGTTTTTCAGTCTTAAGCAGTTTGATCTGGCCAAAACAGACAAGTTTCTGTAAAACAGTGTTGACAGATTATATTGTATCGACTTACTTAGTTTAACATCTCTTTCAATTTTTCTGGCGACTACTGGCGCAACAGTGATGACTCTCAAGCTCTCCTTCAGAACCGCCTCTAAGTACGTTAGCTTTGCAAAGTCTACCTTTTCCACATCTCTATCACTTCCCAAAACTTCCTGTATCCTGATTAATGTGGAAATAAAAATAGATAGAATCCAAATTTTGTACTAATTTTGTGATTTTATACAAGGTTTCTTGCGCACTGATAACGAATTCTGACGTCGCGTTGTCAGATGATGCCAAATATAACAGATCAGTTAGATAAGACTTGGTTAAGCGTTTACTTACTCAGAAAATAATTTCTCCTGAACGTCAGGGTGAGACCCCAACAGCACCATGGTAAACGTGAGAACATGAGCCGTAGTTTCATGTCCGGCGATGAGTAAAGTGTCCACGTGCTCTCTGATCTGTTTGTCATTAAACACGCCTTTCTCAAGTGAAAGCTCAAGAAGAATGTCTATAAAGGGCTTGAAGTTGATTCCTAAAAAAAAAACAATATATTTAAGAGCAATATTTTGTTTTCAAGTATATATTTAGTCTTTGGATTTTCATGTTCATCTTTCTTCTGGGGAAACCGCCTTATAAAAGAGGCAGCTAGATTTATTCACAATGTTAAAAAATGTATTACGGGAAACTAACGATTTGAAAAAGTTGTTCTCTTTCTTGTAAATCTTGTTCATTTCATAAATAAAAAAGTTTCTACCTGGTTCACTTCTTTCAGCGCATATTTTTCCAAAAATCTCAGATTTTCTTTTTTGGAGAACCTGTAATGATATTTTTCGGTTAGCCCCAATATGCTGTAGTTTCGCTATGGTTGATTCGTAAAATACCTACCAAAACAGTTCCACTATGTAAGGAATTTTACGATTCTACAAGAATAATCGAAAGTGCAAGAAAGAAAATTGTTTTGAATTTTAATTAAAATTTTTGTTAGCACTACTGTTCGTAAGAATTTGGTGATTTGCTTTATCTCGTTCTGACAATTAATGTACTGACCATTGAGAACGTTGGCCGATCCGTAGATCTGAGGTGGTTTACGTAAAGTTTGATCTGCTCCTAGATCAAACTTTACTTAGTGAGGGATTCTCCAGCACGGTAGATATAAGGTACTGAACTTCTGCCGGTGACAAACAATATATCTATTAATTTGAACATGAATTACCGTGTTCGCCATATTTTGCATAATCTTCATATAATAATCCTGCGTCTTCTTAAGCTTACTCCATGAAAAGGCGTAAGGACTGTGCCACCAGAGTTTTGAAAACCTTTCCACCATCGTACCGAACATCGGCTCCAAAGCATCAATGTACTCAGTAATAAAACTGGTATCCGAGAAGTCTACGCCTAGCGCTGTCACTAAAATCAATGAACACTTTCGATAAATAAATCATAATAATAGAAATTTCTTTAAAATTCTTTACGTGATCAATTGATACATTCTTAAATATAAATCATAATTAAGTCTTATGTGCGTGAACTAGAAAATTCTGTGTTTCAGGTGAGAATAACTAAGAGGCATTAAGTCCGCCTTTGTACAGTGTTTATTGCTTGTGCATAAAGTTTTAATAAATAAATAAATAACTAAAAGAATTAACATTTTACAAATAATCAAAAGAATTTTACAATACAAAGTACAAAATACAAATGAGTAAATTAATCTGTGGACAACTTATAATGTACTACTGTGTATTATTCAACTTAAGTTTTAGTTACTAAATAACAAGATACTTAAACTAGGTGAAAAATTGAATCAAAATATTCACATCAACATAAGCAACTAGTGCTCGGTATCATCGTAGGACATATTTTATAAGGTGAAGTCCAGAGTTGCCAGAAAAAAAAAACACAAATAAAATCTAAATAATTTGAATTTTGATAGTCGGAGTTTCTGGTTTTATTTCGTCGACACCGACTTTCACCGTGAGATTTATTTTGTAATTACGAATATTGGTTTATTTTTGGAAGTTGGTCGAATTCATATAATATAGAACTTTTTTTTATATAGAAATTATGGTAGGTTGAAGTTGTTTTGTGAATTCATAGGGTCGTTACAAGTATTAAATAAAGACTTACAACAAATAGTCTCCAACGCGACATGTCGTGCGTTAGTATAGTGATCAAAGAGACCCTTTCCAGCATTTTTCTCAAGGCTTTTCACTAGCCTCCTGGACTGGCTGTTGAAAACGCCCATGAACGTGTCCATTAATGTCTGACTGAACGCTGGATGCAGGTGCTTGTGGTGATCCTTCCAAACTGCATCTGAAGATTTTAAGAAATTTAAAAAAATACTAATACTGCGACATTTAATTGTCAAATGAGACTAATTGTCAGCGGAGCAATATCTTTAAATTTTGTTTAGTGATCTGAGTAGGTACATTTGAACAGTATTGTTATGTCTGGTTTTGATATGTGATCAAAGGAGAATACTCTGGCTCCATAGAAAAAACAAACCAGCTACAGCGGAAAAGAGACTTATCTTAAAATGTTGCCGGCACAGGACAACAGATTCAATTTTTTTTTCCACTTAAATAAATTTCACAACTATTATTTTTACTGGTAAGGTAATAGTTACTTATTTTTTTTTCTTCACAAGTGTATTGAAAAACGTCGTATGATGTTTGTGTTAGTATTATTGATTACTGTTCTCGGCACTCTTATAATTAAATTATAAATATATTTTATATTAAAGTGAGCAGTTTTATTACAATAAAGTAATAGCTGCATATGTATACAACTCACATCTCGCAGTGACTAATCCATCGCCGAGCCATGGTTCAACGAAATCGTAATATGAATCCTTTTCCAAGCATGTGGTCGCTACTGTGTAGCAGTCGTCGGGGTCGGTGACACCTAGCCAATGATAATAAAATCAGATCGAAATCAAAATCGAATCGTGCAAAATTTTAAACCAAGGATGGATGGACAGATAAAAGTGGACGTGGCAGAACGATAAGTATTCCTTGTTAGGATTACAAGACCCTCAAAACCTACATAGACGTTTGAAAGGCTAATTGATCTAAGCGACATTTTGTAAAACTTGCAGCAGGTCGGATTAAAGTTTATTTTTCTGTATAAATATTCATAAATAAACAACTATTTCATATATTTCTGTATTAAATAAATAAAAGTCTATGAAATAGTTGTTTATTTATGAATATTTATAAAGAAAAATAAACTTTAATCCGACCTGCTGCAAGTTTAACAAAATGTCGCTTAGATCAATTAGCCTTTCAACCGTCGATATGTTCATTCATAACTCTCGGTTTTACTACTTCCGCTGATAGAATGCCACTTTAACAACGGAACGCTATATTTATGATCTCCCATTTCATATCAAAATATGTCAAGAATACTTACAATATATAGTTCGTGGTCCAATACTAATTGTTACTACTCCACCGAAGTCATTGCTTTGTTTCGCTATGTTACTGAGTTGATTCCATGCATCTACAAACCGTATATAAAATATTGTTAATTCGAGCGTGCAAGTTTAAATTTGAAAGGATTCATGGCCAGATTAGGTAAGACCTGACCATGTATTCTTTTCCCAAAACAAACCATGCATGACCATGCAGATTAGTTTCAGAGAAGACCACTAATCTGCATGGTTCTCAATATTATGATTTGACTATTATAATAATAATATTCCACAACTACCACACAAAGCCGTCTAGTCTCAAGCTAAGCAGAGCTTGTGTTATGAGTACTACACAACTGATAAACATACATATATATTTCTAAATACATACATATTATAGACAAATTACACCCAGACACAGAACAAATGATCGTGCTCATCACACAAACATTTGTCCTGGGTGGGAATCGAACCCACGACCTCCGGCATAGCAGTCGGGGCCACTAACTAACCACTACACCAACAGGCCAGTCTAAATTGAATATTACATACTAGTATTAATTTCGTTGTTTCTTCTTATGGTACTAAGTTAGAGTCGTTGTTCGTAACCAATTTTCAAATTTCATATCTAATATATTTATCACGTCTGCAGAGTTTTGTTAGTTTGAGTGATCGTTACGATTGCTAAAAATTAAAATATTTACATTCACGTACTACTACTAAATCTTAGAATCGGTTTAGACAGATCTGAAGCCAGGTGCCTGTTCTGAGCGACTTCTAAATGTACTTACTGCAGGCATCACCAATGAACAACGGCGCATGTCCTACAATAGGCCAAGCCCCCGGCCAGAATGGTGGCTCGTTAGTCTTAGCACTCTGTCGGCGCCACCACCAGTACGCAGCGCACGTGATGCAGAGCAGCACCACAGCAAACATTGCTATCCTGAAAATAATTTATTGTTGAGCTTAAAATAATTGTGTGTTTACCAACATCAAAACGTTCACGTTCTCAAGTTCACATAACCCATAAAAGTAGGATTATGATGACAAGAATAGTCAATAGGGTAATTTTAACTAACAATAGTTATTAGCCAAGGTATTTTATGTAGATAGTAGCACTTTGCCTGCGACTTCGTTCGCAAGGATATTGGATTTACTCCTAGAAATGACCATGATAAAATAAAAATACAGCAAAGTAACAGCCGCACTAGGCATTCAATCAAAGTCAATCAGTGTTGAAACTCCTCGTCATTTTTCCTGATAGATCTCCAAATGAGGCATTTAAAAGTTAAAACAAAATTCTTTTTATCATTTTGAACTGGATGAGATTGGTGTTGTATGACATGGTCTTATTATTTATTTTGAAATGCCAGAATATAAAATTAAAGCTTCAAGGAAACATTCGACGGCACGGTTTGTGTTGGGAATTGAACCCAACAACCATCAGCGACGAGGTCTGCACGCGCGAGCGTCGTGCACACACGTCAACAACAGCCGTGAACGGAGACGCGGGCGGACACTGGTTGTCCGGCGCACCGCGGGCACTCGCATCAATGGACACAGCCGCGACGGACGACACCTCTCGAACCCAATTAATAATTATTGTTTGTCCGGGATCATTGTATTTTGGAATATTGATTTAACAGCAATATACTAGTACTTATAAGATACAGTCCACTCATTTACGCCCAACCATACGCATAAAGACTTTTGAGAACACATTTATTATGCGTACAGTCAAGGAGTGGAATTCTTTGCCGGAATCTGTGTTTCCTGATAGCTACAACTTAGGGGTCTTTAAGTCAAGAGTGAATAGACTATTTCTAAGCAAGCGTGCTCCATCGTCGATCACATCATCGCTTACCATCAGGTGAGGTGGTGGTCAAACGCGAGCCTACCTAAAATAAAAAAATCCCCAAAAGTTAGCGCAGTAGTCGAGCAATTGTCTGCTGTGCTACGTGTCGCGGATACCCGCACGAAGCAAATATTTGTATTGGCTTGTTCACGACCTTGCCCTGTGAGCGGTCGCTAAGCGCGTAGCAGTGAGCGTAAGATCAAAAGTATAAAAAGGTTTCAAGCACGCCACGAGACGCCGCTCATAGCAAAAACGCGCGCTTACCGTTGCCGCCCCGCTCGCCGCGCCGCGCGCCTTTAAGACTGAAGTTGTGGCAGGCCGTAAAGCCTACAGATAGTTATTCCAATTCCGAGATAAATATTTCTGTTCTGGGTGTCTTGTTAATGTGAGTTTACATGATTGCGAACGTAACTACGATACAGAAATTATTCCTAGTTTGGGGTAACTTTTCTTAAGAAAACTAAAATAAATTACATAAAACGACTCAACAACATACACAAAAAACACATTTAAAGTATCAAAAAATATTTGAGTACCTTTTCGTCGCTTCACACGATAATAAACTTATTATTCACTATTTAATTATCACAGATTGTTTCAGATATCTAGTCTTGTTGGATCTAACATATGTCATACTATTCACTTGTATTTTATATCAACACTGCGAGTTTAACTCGTACTTATCCTATAGAGTTAGAGTTCAATTAGTATACCCAAGGTTCTGTACGGTATAAATGTAAGTACATTTTTTTTTACAACTTATTGTCCATTATCATTCAAGAAACTTTTTAACTTCATTATACAGTTAGATTTCAACTCACGGCGTTCAATTGAATGAACTAAAAGAGAAGCGATACGAAGGAAAAGGCAGTTAAGGGGTGAACAGACGGTTGCAAAACAACGTCCCAACCAAGGTGACCTTGCTAATTTCAATCGGTGTAGACAGCAGTTGTAATCCATGACCTTCAATGCTCTTGAATGGGAGGTGCGTTTTCCTAACCACCGAACGTGTTGGCGCGTGGTTTACATTCATGTGTGCTTTCATAAACCAAGGTCACTTTGGTTGGAACGCTAGTTTGCAACGGTCTGGTCACCCACCCCTTTAGTGATATGGTGACCGGTAATAGAACAGAATGGAATAAAAAAAACGTGTTGCGCCTACCCCAAATGATACTAGACAAGGGCAGAAAGATGATCACTAATTTATATTTCTAAACGTAGAAATGTTTCTTGATACGAAAGCAAACATATTAAGGTAAAACAAAATCAAGAGTCCCGTCTGTTATGAATTTAAAATAAGAACAGACAGAATTTTAATGAATTTAGGTTGAAATAAATTTAGCAATTGGAAATACATAACCAACCAATTAAAAATCGATTTCCCCTAGGCACTATGTAGGATAGGTACTATGTAGGTACTATATAGGTACTATGTAGGTTCTATGTATCTACAATGTAGGTACTATGTAGGGTACTATGTTAGGGTCGGATTCACTTAGAGTGGCTGATTATCTGACCTCTTCAACCCCTGAAAGAAAATGGGATAGATTTAAACTTCTGATAACTCATAGCACATGTCAAGGCTCTAAAATGACAGCTAAGACCATCAGTTTAACGAAAATGAACAATATTGCTACATGATCTGTCGATTGAAACAAGAATATATATAATATATTATAATTATTTTAAGCAACCCCAAAAGGAAAAAACAAGGCTGAGAAAATAAAACGAGTCAAACAACTATTCAGGAAAATATAATTTAAACCTACTGCAGGACAAATTTATTATAAAATTATGTTTCAAATAGGCAATAAGCAGTCTTAATTAATTTGCAAAACAATGATTAAATAACTAGCTTTTATCCGTGACTTCGTTCACGTAAATAATAGAATTGGGGTCAAAATGTTTCAAAAAGTATAGGAGTGTTTAAAAATGAAGGATGGGCAGAATTAAATGTCTGTAGTCTGAACGGCCCAATCGAATGGCGTTAGAGCTCGAAACTAAAAAAACGTGGATGATCCACGTCTTAAATGGCCGGTGATAAAAAATTGTAAATAATATTAATATCAAAAAAAAAAAAACAGAAGCTTCAAAAGTACAAAAGTTAAAAAGTTGTCAACCTAGGGGTCTTTAAGTCAAAAGGGAATAGATTAGGTACTACTAGGCGAGCGTGTTCCATCGTAGGTCACATGATTGTTTACAATCAGGTGAGGTAGTAACCAAACGGAAGCCTAAAAAAATATTGTTGAAATAGTTTTTTTTTTTTAGAAAAAACAATTAAAATTGGTATTATAAATGATTAAAATAGATATATAAAAATCATTTTACTAAGGAAGCATTTTGAGAAATCTATTGCGTTTCTGATTGTAAGTATTTAAGAGCAAGTTGCTAATGGCTAGAAGGTTATCTTTATTATTATTACTATTGTTTTAGTGTTAGCACAGATTTATTTACACTTAATGCAACTCAACTTACTAAGGCCGATTTAATGCCTTAAGCATTCTCTACCAGTCAACCAATCAAAACCTAAGGGTGGGAAAGATAAAACTACTCTTACTACTATATATATGTATCATCATCATCATCATTTCAGCCGAAAGACGTCCACTGTGGGACATAAAGCCTTCACCAAGTGTCAATAATCGATCCTGTACATCTCTCATCCACCGCATTCCCGCGATTCTCACCAGGTCCGTCGGTCCACTTTGTGGGAGGCCTTCCAACATTGCGTTTACCGGTGCGCGGTCACCACTTTCGGCCTATCGACCATCCGTTCTACGAGCAATGTGCCCTACCCACTGCTACTTAAGTTTGGCGATTAGTCGGGCTATGTCGGCTACCTTGGTTCTCCAGCGGATATCTTCATTCCTTATGAGATCTCGCAAGGAAACTTCGAGCGTAGCTCTTTCCACCCTTTGGGTGACTGTAAGCTTTCTGATGAGGCCCATTGTAAGCGACCATGTTTCAGTGCCATATGTCATTACTAGCAATACCCACTGGTTATAGACTTTTTTCTTTAGACACTATGGTATGTGTATATATATTTATATATTACATTATTTGATGCTAGTTTGTAGTCATTCATCATTTTTACGTTAGGACGAAGACAAAGAACTGTTTCATAGTTTGTCCTTTGACAGACAAACGGACGGACATCACATACTTAGTACTAAGGTTCTTAATATATTAAAAAAGTGAATCTCACAAGAGCTCTTCTACCGCAAAAACTTGTGCGTGAGACAAAGGCGGTCAATTTATTCTGTACCTATCTATGAGAACATCTACTCAAACAGCTTTGTACAATAAAATTGCCAACTACAACTAACCTACCTAACCTTACAGGGGCCGTGTCTGTATTAAACAACTTTATTTCTATTAATAGTAACTATTTATCGCACAGTAGGATACACACAGTCTTTCTTAATCAGTCTTAGTTCTAATAAATTAATCATGGCACTAGTGGGCTGTAACCAAAAAACACAAATAAAGTGCGAATAATCATCATCATTTCAGCCGAAACACGTCCACTGTTGGACATAGGCCTCCCCCAAGTATCGTTCTAATGAATGGCCCTGAGCGTCGCACACTGTTTTAGCCACGCTGCCGACCATTGTTGGAGCAGGAACCCATATTTTATTATTTTCAACATAACATTACAAAAAATATCTTCTTATGCACGAGCACGATAACACAGCAATGACAGGCCTAGAAAGTTTCTTTTTTGTCCGCACCTTGTCTCTTGTGTTGGCGTTGTGCTGCCACTTATAGTTCCTGCAAGTTCCAAGTATAAAAAACACGCACACGCACATTAAAACATGAAAAAGTAAAATGATCTCGTTCTCGTCGCCAAAGCAGCGTTAATAAAAGGCGGGAATTAATGACACACTTATATAATTATTTCATAAGTCTTAAAATCTACCCGCCACCGTATAAACTTCAATCACAAAAATATAACCATCGGTACAATAACATAGATGCAATAAGAAGCGTCTACATCAAAATCCAATGTTATTCTACATCCTCTTCTCGATACTAATATAATGTCCATCATTATCAGGCTTCAGAATGGCAACAAACTTCAGCCGCATCTTGGTGTGGTCAGCCTTAATCCTGTAGTTCCTCACCACGTGAGCGAGCGTTGTCTTCATCGACATCATGGCGAAGATTTTACCTGGTGCAACAAAAAAGTTAAAGTTAAAATTTGCGAATGGACGATGATTTATATGCTAATAGCTAAAAACAAAAAATATCATGGTAACAACTCATACGAACTTAAAAATAACATATGAATTCACGGAAATCATACGTTGCGTAACAAAAGTTGAAAAGAACAACTATGGGACAGTGACGAATTGAACCAGCGCAAGGCTTGTAGCTAATTAGATCAAGGGGCGTACGCCGTTAGCTTATTTTTATACACTCTAATATCCGTGAACCATGTGCTCGCGTTCGCCCGTTTGTCTATGGTTTTGACAAATGATTGCGCGGCATTATCGTCAGGCGTCTGTCTATAGTTACAAATATTTTTTTTAAACATGACGAGTATTAACATAAATTGACGCTTTTTACCAATTTTATGAATTTATTATTTTTCCAATGTTTGTTTTATCAATGTTTTTATTTATTGTTTCGATACCTATATAGTTTTATTTAACCTTCGTGGGTGTGACCGTGGCATCACCGAGGGCCCTAACAGAATACCAGCGCTGCGTTATTTATCGTTTTAAACATTTTTGGCCTTGCACAGATTTTAAAATTATTTTTTTCATATTTAATTTTAATGAATCATAATTCTACTGTGTTTTAATTCTACTGTATGTGAAAGGTTTTTTCTTTCTTTCTATTTTATTAAGAAAGATAAAATTATAATATTTTGTACAAAATGATTTAGCTAAGATTTTTTTGTCGTTAACATGTAAGATCTAAATACTAACAAAATTACTTTCTTTAAATGATAATTAATAATATAGTTTTGAAAAAACCTATATTATGAACCTACTTGACGTGTAATTTCACGGATATAACTCTACCATCGTCACAGTATGTGAAAGCTAAGTGGTTTTTTATTTATTTTGTAGCGTAGCTTGCTATGGAGTGCAGCACACTAAGTGTTAAATTAACAGACCATGTTCGAAACACAACACTGCGCTCCAAAACGCAAATTATTGATGTGGCAAAAAAAGCTGCCCGACTTAAATGGGATTAGGCAGGACATGTCTGTCGCATGTCTAACGAGCTGTGGTGGTCGTAAAACGCAGGATTGGTGTCCGCACACAGCGACACTGGGCCGGGTAAGACCACGAAGGAGATGGCGGGAAGACCTGGATGGCTTCCATAAGAATTGGGATGAGAAAGCGAGGAACCGTGATCGTTGGAAAGAATGGAAGGAGGTCTGTGCCCAGCAGTGGGACAATATAGGCTAGATATAATAATTATAACAATAATTGTAGCCGAGGGCATTTTGCCCGACAACAAATGTTCAAAACTCAGTTTAACCAGTTGATCCTTTTAGTATTTTTTTTTAGTGAAGTCTTTTATTCTTTTTTTGTAAAAAGTTTTTTATTTCAAACTTTTTAGTTGCGATACACTTATAAACAGATGCCTATTTCTCATGATAATTCCAATTAACCAAAACACTGCTAGGTTACGTTGTGTTATTATGAAGTTCCTGTTTCTACCTTCCACCTTCCGGCTCCATCATCAGATCAGTTTGATAGTACCTTATAGCCAAAGTGCATCTCATGACAATTCTAACAAGCCCAAACACGGCTAGGTTACATTGATTAATTACGGAGTTCCAGTGCCTACCTTCCGGCTCCATCATCATCAGATCACTTCGATGATACCATTTTCAACGTAACTATTCAGAAACATTCATTTATTTGTATTGTCATAGTCGCATAACTATCTTCATTGTGATATCTATGCGAGTAAGAAGTTCCGTTGACTATTTCTGGTCTGGTCATCCGTTCCACTTCATCAAATTTTACTTTTTGACTGTAAATACTTAAGTTCTCGATGAAAATACCAAAATCACTATATGGTTGCCTATAATATTTGAGGAGTTCCCTCGATTTTGGCAAGATTTCATCTTCAGATCCCCACTTGGTGACTATGGGACCATTTGGGAAGTATATCTTTTACAACAAACAAAGAGTTTTTCAAATCGGTTGGCAAGCAACGAAGTTATGCCCGAACAAACATAAAAAAAAATACAAACATCCGAATTGAGAACCTCCTCCTTTTTTAGAAGTCGGTTAAAAATCGATTTCCATAAACAATTCAAAAAGCTGTGTCAAAGTACGATAACTAGTCTACTATTGACTATTTCATACAAAAAACAACCAAATAGTATTTGACATAACACCATAATCTCATTCTTATGTGTGAGTATTCTCTAAGTTACGTCTATCTAGTGGTGGCTTTTGATTTTGTGTCTAACTCAAGTCTGTCACTTACAGGCAGTGCACCTGGTCCGCGAAGTAAAGAGTGTTTTAGGTGTTTTCAGTGTTCCAAATGATTCATTTAAACTATTACTGATGTTCCAATCTTTAGGAATTAGGGGGCACGGCAGTGCCCCCACCAAGGCAAGTAGAATCGGTACAATCTTTTTCTCGAAACAGTTCAGACCATTTTTGACCCCCTTATAACTTTGTTTAAAAACTAGAAGCCTGAATTTTCAGTAACTAAGCAGGCATTGTATAAATGCGGTATATTAAAAATTCCATCCAATTTGAACCAATAGTTTAAGAATTTTAACTGGATAAAGTTTATTAATTTTGTCACTCACTGACTGACCGATCATCAAAATTCGAAAGCACTTCTAGCAGACCTTCAAAGTTTAGAATAGGTACAATTAGTGTTTTGTGCATAAATCAATGAAAAACTAAAATATTTTGCAATTTCAGTACAGTTCTCTAGATATACCAACTGCACAATAACTTTGTAATCCCACAAAGAGGATTATAAAGTTACATTTGCAGTGAATGAATCAGTGAACCTATATTTATAATATAAAGGAATCTACAAAAAGAAATAAGATGCCATCAAAAACATAACTTGTAAAAAAACCAAGGCTCGCAACTCAGTTCTTCTATCGTAAAAAGTTGTGAAATCATTTAATATACCAAGTCGGTCCTTACTTGACAGACCTTTTGCAACATCTTATAGTGACCATATTATTATAGATACAAATCTTTTATGCCCGTACCGGAAAACGCAGCGTTGGAAGGCCTCCCACAAGGTGGAGCGATGACCTGGTGAGGGTCGCGGGAATTCGATGGATGCGAGACGCACAGGACCGGTCATTGTGGCGGCATTTGGGGGAGGCCTATGTCCAACAGTGGACGTCTTTCGGCTGAAATGATGATGATGATGAAATCTTTTATGTTTAAAATGCACAAAAGCGGAAATTACCTATCTCGACTAGTGACTACTCACTCTTCACTTCTCATTTCTACAAAATTACAAAAGTGTTACCCATTTTAAATGTGTTTTTTTTTAAGTAGAACGAACATAAGATCTGTTATGAATGTATGTATCACAAAAGTTTTTTAATTATTATATATTTATTCAATTTAAACATGTATTGTTACGATTTGTTTTTAGTTAGATTTTTACCTTAAAGCGCCTATTACATTACTCGTTATTCAGACAGTCTTTTTCGCTAAATTTTAACCGACTTCAATTTTTTTTTGTCACAAAGGATCTGCAACTTTGGAGATAGACCATTTGAAACACTTTAATAAATCGACCGGCCTGTTGGTCTAATGGTTAGTGGCCCTGACTGCTATGCCGGAGGTCGTAGATTCAATTCCTACCCATTTTTTCGTCATCATTTATTCTGTGTCTGGATGTAATTTATCCATAATATGTATGTATTAAGTAATATATATTTATGAATATGTATGTTTACCAGTTGTTTAGCATAAGCTCTGCTTAATTTAGCGTTCCTGAGATAAAGGGTCTTGAGAAACAGAAAGACAGACGGACAGACAACAAAGTGATCTTATAAGGGTTCCGATTTTTCATTTTGAGGTACGGAACCCTAAAAATACAAATTATTCTCATTATAATATAGAAGTATCAGATATAAATATTTATCATAAATATTTTCTATTACTTTTGACAAATGTTATAATGAGTTTTAGAATCAATTTAGGTTTTAATATGTCAAAGTCAAAGCATTTTATTTCAAATAAACCATTTACAGGCACTTTTGAAATGTCAAGAAGTCAGTCAGTCAGAAAAAATGATGCTAATTGCACATTCCAAAGCGTAGATCTCTATGGAGAAGAATGTGCAAGAAACTCCATGAACAATCTTTTCAATCATGTTTTGTAATTACAAATATATCTGTTACATGTTTCTTGTCGCTATCATGTGAGAACAATGTAAATAAAGTGAAAATAAAAACTAAATATAGATATTAAAATAGCAACTGGCAGCTGAGAGATGACTAGTCTTAACTGACAGCGTCCGTTCACGGACATGACGCGAATATTAGCACCACTTAGCTCAACCATTTTGAAGGGAACCGAATGATCCAACACACGCGCTCAGTAAGAAATTTTGAGTGAGCATGACAAACTCTCAACTGCCATACTCATTTATGTCAAATAAGTCCAATAGTAACCTAAAAACCAAAAAATAGCTCCATGGTACTCACATTTACAAACTTTGAAAAATGCTTCTACATTATACAATACTAACAACAATAATATTTTACAATTTCAAAAAAAAAAATGACATTAAAAAAAAATTTCAAAAACTTATCAATTTGTACACCCCGGTGGTAGTGGATCTGGCTGGACCAGCATTGAGCCAAGCATTTTTATCTTGAATATAATCCTACAATTTATAATATGCTTGCCTACGTAGTGTGCGTTTAATACAAGATTTAAATTTCGTTTCATTGAGTTCTAATATTTGTGGAGGTATTTTATTATAACATTTCAAACAGTACCCCATGAAAGAAGAGGTCACTTTAGCCAGTCTGAAACTTGGTTGAACTAATTGGTCCCTATTTCTTGTAACATAATTATGTCTATCGCCTCTTTTTCCAAATAGATGAAGATTTTTTCTTACGGACATGATGTTTTCATAAATGTATTGTCAAGGCACCGTAATGATGTTTTTTTTTTATTGGGTGGGAAAATCATCTTGACATATCCCGCTCTTGGGCGGAGCGAGAGATAGTGTCAGACTTTTACCGACTAAAAACCCACTCCTGTTCCTTCGTTGCCTTCGTCCCAGGGCCCCGGGTTTCGTTTTCACACTACCCATGGCCTCAGTAGGCTTCGACCCTGCTGGGCCCCTACGATTTGCTGATATCTCCCTGAGGCGCGCGTGGAACAATACGCGCCGTCGACGATTTGGGCTCGGTCCGGACGGTTACCGGACGGTCGGACGGCGGGCTACCCATTGTTCGCTAGGTGGCGCTGCGCTAAGCCTAACGCTAAAAAAATCGCTCTGTGTAAAATATCTCTTTAAAAATACTAATTGCCTGCAGAACTAAATACAAATAACAAAAACGATATAACAGTGTCTAATGACTAAGTGTGAGTGTTATCTAAAAGTTTCATACACAAACTTTGAAGAAAAGTTTAAAAATTCATCAAGAAATAAAATCTTGAACAATACAAACAAAAACCACTAAACAATAAAGGGAAATAAAGTGAAGTGACACCAACAACAGTGATATTTAACAATAAGTGTAAATTAAATTTGTAAACAAACATTAAACTCGTACAATCTAAGTCATCATCAAAATAAAAACCAAAACATTCAACTCAGAAGCATAATAATAGTTGTTAATCGAGGTATAACTTTTCCCAATACTCAAATAAAACAAAAAAGTGCATAAACAGTGTAAAAAAAAACTATAACATAAAACAAAAACAAAGTGAATAGTGTTTGACAGTGCTAAAAATTCCAATCACATGAGTCATTACAACCGTCTTTGTTTCATTTAAATATTGGAACATCAAGGCGATACATAATTTCAACTGTTAGAATCAGTGCTCATTTGGTTCGACGGAATAAAAGGCGACACTTACTCACTAATCAGTTGGCCGCCGGTTCGAATCTCAGTGGCTCAATTTGTCACTTTTTGTAAATTCTAAAATTTCTAATTTCTTACTAAAACAACGCTCAGCCCGCTTAATATAAATTACCGATCGAGTGGAAGAATTATTCGGTTACAAATTACACACCAGAGGGCGCTACTTGTAGCTTGAAGTAAAGATGGACTCCAGCAGTAACAACATTACCTACCGCAAACCTTGTAGATCAAGCTCGCTTACAGACCTGACCAACAACAATGACAAAACGATACATGATACAACGATGATGAGCATTCCTGATAGTTTTCACGACACAATTGACGACGTTCGTGAGTTGACGGAAGAAAACAAAATTCTTAAGAATCAATTATTAAGCGCACATAAAGAAATAGAAGATCTAAATATGGAGAACTCTCGTCTCAGATCAGAGTTACATAATATGATTAAGACCGCCGACACTTTTAAGAAAATATGCTCAACGCCTGGGAAAAAAAGTGGGACTCCGATGCGCAAAAACAAATCTTTGCAACGAAGTATCTCTTCACAATATAATGTCAAAGAACATGAACAACCAACACATCATATTATTGAGTGCACAGCTAACAAACATAATAAAGAGACTCAAACCCTATCTAGCTATACACCAATTAAAGTTAATGATATTGTGACTACTTATAAAGAAGCATCATCAAACGTAGTATCGAACCCGACGCATATAATTAAACAAAACCTTAAGAAGATAACAAGAGAGAATACAAAAAATAGAAAACTCTGCGTACTCAGCAACTACACACAACCAGGAATGCTACAAGCTATTGAAGATAATTTTTCAACGGTTTTTAATTATTGTAATTATACTTCACCAAACTCAAACATTAATATATTATTAACGGGTGTTCCTTCAAAGTTAGAACATTTTACAATGAATGACTACTGTATAATTGTATTAGGGGAGGCTGACATTAAAGCCAACGACAACCTTATTGAACTAGTAAAATTAATACGTGAAAGTTTAGTGAATGTAAAGCACACTAACATAATAATATGCGCACCTACGTATATATGTGGGGCACTCATTTATAATTATAAGGTCGAAATGTTTAATAACCTACTCTGTATGGACATCCAAAATAATAGATATGCATACTATTTTGACTCCAACTATGGATTAACATTTGACATGTTTTCAAATAAATCAGGTAAATTAAATAAAAGTGGAATAAAATGCATATTTATGGATATTATGAAAAGAATTAAAATTGACATGGAATTATTTCCTGATGACTTGACCAGTGACACAAATGTGCAAGATTCACAGTTTTTTCTTTTACAATAATATACGTATTTTCCATCAAAACATAGCAGGGCTCATAAATAAATCTGATATCTTGACAGTACATTTAGAAGAATTAGCACAAAATAATAAACCCATAGACGTCATCTGCATAACCGAACACTTTATGACGACCGACCAGGAAAACATACTTGACATACCAAACTTTCGCCTAGCAACAAGTTATTCTAGAGACGTAAAGAGGGGAGGGGCATGTATATTAACTAAAATTGGACATGAGTATATATCGCTTGACACTAATTATTGTTCTATTAAAGGTATTTTAGAATGTAGCGCCATAGAACTAACTGAACATGAACTTATAATAGTTTGTATATACAGAGTGCCAAATTCATGTATAAATTTATTTTATGACAATCTGGAAAAACTTTTACGCCAGATATGTGACAATTCTAACAAAAAAATTGTTCTATGCGGAGATTTTAACATAAATATACTCAAACGAAACCGCCATGCTCTAGACTTTGAATATCTTTTAGAAAGTCACAATTTAAAATTAGAAATAAGACGCCCTACAAGGCTCAGCAGTAAGTCTTGTATTGACAATTTTGCACACAACATTCGTCGATGTAAAAGTGAAATAATTGAATTTGGCATGTCCGACCACACTGCTCAACTGCTACAATGCCCCGTCAAAAAAACATGTGTGATAAAATCGTGGCGTATTAGAAGACGGGACTATAGTACGGAAAATATGAATAAATTTAAAAAATGTATAAACAGTTTAACGTTTATTGAAACTTACAATACAAATGACCCGAACCAAGCTTATAATTATTTTCTTGACATTTTCTTATGTTTTTATAATTTATGTTTCCCGTACAAAATTATAACAAAATCGGTAACAAGAAAATCTAAATGGCTATCCAAAGGACTAAAAACCTGTAGTAAAATTAAAAGAAAAATGTTATGGCAGTATAGGATGTTTCCCACACAAATAAATAAAAGTAGATTTAAGCAATATGCAGCTCGATTTAAGAAAGTGATCTCACTAACACAGAAGTCACAGAACAATTATTACATAAACACATCACAAAACAAGGCAAAAGCGACATGGTCAGTTATAAACAAGTCAAAATTAAACTTCCCCAAAGAACCTATTAAAGAAATACTTAAAGATGACATAAAAATTACAGATCCTAAGTCTATTGCGAATAATTTTAACGACTTCTTCATTGACCAAGCTTCAGAATCAGACCAAATAAATAGTTTAAGGAATGATAGTCAAAACAAAACCCAACCCTCAAATCATAAAATCAACACTAATACTAATTCAATTTTTCTTACTCCCACAACACCTAAAGAAGTAGACACAGAAATAAGACAACTGAAAAATACCCATAGCGTTGGCAATGATGGTGTCTGCACCAAAGTCATTAAATATGTATCCACAGATATTTCAGCTCATCTATGTTACATAATTAACTTATGCATTTCTAACGGAATATATCCAGAAAAACTTAAAACGTCCATTGTCATTCCACTGCATAAAAAAGAAGATAAAAGAAAAATGGGGAACTACAGACCCATAGCGTTGATCCCCGTTTTTTCAAAATTATTTGAAAAAATTATATATAGCCGACTGTATAGTTATTTAGAAAAATATAATATTTTGGTGGACGAACAGAAAGGATTCCGCAAGGGAAAATCAATAAATATGGCCATTTATGACCTACTGAAAACAATTTTAGTTGCCATGGACAAAAAAATACCAACATGTGCCATTTTTATGGACATGAGTAAAGCTTTTGACCGAGTTGACCATAGAATACTTATAAAAAAATTAAGCATGTATGGCATAAGAGGTAAAGCGCTAGATCTAATTTGTTCATACTTGCATAATAGAAAACAAATAGTAGAAATAACACAAATATGTCAGAAAAGAAGAACCGAGATTAAACATAAGTCGAACTCGAAAACTATAAAATTTGGAGTACCACAAGGAAGTGTCTTAGGGCCCCTACTGTTCCTAATATATATCAATGATCTTCCTAACCATATTGATCAACCAATGGTACTGTTTGCAGATGACAGTACAGTGATAATAAAAGGTGACAAAGAAGATGATTATGAGCACGTAGTAAACAAAACATTAAAAATGATTATAAAATGGTTAACCGAAAATAATCTAAAAGTAAATATGGAAAAAACCAAAATAATACACTTTCACCAGAGGATTCAACCGATAGATATAAACGTTAGTTACCAAGGCAAAATAGTACATCCTGTGACAGATACTAAGTTCCTGGGAATTACAATAGATAATAAACTGACATGGAAAAGACATTTAGAACATTTATGCAAAAGAATTCATAAATCCTCATTTGCTCTGTACAAACTCTCCAAAATTGTCAATAAAGAAGCCGTTCTAGCAGCATATCACGGACTTGTTGCACCTATACTAAGATACGGTATTATATCTTGGGGCAACTCAGTAGATAGGGATTGTGTGTTTAAAGCTCAAAAGAAATGCATTAGAGCAATGTGTAATATAGACATTTCTACCAGCTGTCAACCCTACTTTAAAAGCTTGAAAATACTGACACTGCCTTCGTTATATATATATGAACTGAATGTTTTTGTGAAATTAAATCCTAATTATTTTAAGACTTCTTTTAAAAGCTACTATAGACAATTACGTGACAAAAAAAGATTAGAAATAGATATACCTTATGGGAAAACAGCACTGATAAATAAAAGTATTCTTTGTATGGCATCACTGATTTATAACAAGCTGCCTGATGATGTCAAATCGTTGCCTATTCACCAATACAAGTCGAAGTTGCACAAACTACTGGTAAATAAATGTTATTATAATGTCAAGGAGTACTTACAGGATAAAGATATAGATAGGTACCTAAAGTAAGATAAATTAAGTATCATTGTGATGTAATAATAAAATAATGTGACATACAGTATTAATTTTGTTTGATAAGAAACTGTAAATTTGACTATGTATAATATTTTAATCTATTTAATTTTTTTTGACATGAATTATAATTCTTCTGACATTTAATATTTAAATCCTTTGACATTTGTAGTAATTATTCTGAATGTTTTATTATTAGCTTTATTCTGGAATATGATAAATTTGTAAGATTATATCAGAACTATTTAATTTGATTTGTAAAACTAAATTCCCGGCTATCGAACATAAATATTTGCACACCTAATTAGGTAATGATACAGTGCACTTTATACCTATTTGCAACATCTTTTTTCTACCTGTATTATGCAAATAAATAATTTGATTTGATTTGATTTGATTCGCCATTCGCAAACCCGCGCCTACGGTGGCCGGAAATCGGGATCGGAATCCCGGCGGCGGACAGGGCGTAAGGACCGCCTCAAGCGATCGGCCACCTCCATTGTTAGCATTACTGCTTCGCAGAAGGAGGCAACCACCTGCCACTCCTCCTCGCTCCGGACCATGGCCTGAACCAAGGCCCGGCGCGAGAGATCTCCGCCGCCGATTGCTCCCACGAGGACACGGCGTTGCTCTACCGTAATGATATTAATATCCTTAAACAATTCCCTTAGAGAATCGCAGCGGCGAAGATTGTAAATAGCCCTGATCGCTCTTTTCTGTAGTATAAGTAAGTAAGTAAGTATAAGTCGATGTCTGTAGCCCGTCCCCATAATAAGATACCGTAAGACATTATACTATGAAAATAACTAAAATAGCTAAGTCTAGCGGTATCAATATCCGTAATTTGACGGATATTTCTAACAGCATATGCAGCTGAGCTAAGCCGTCCTGCAAGAGATGTTAAATGAGGACCCCATTGTAGCCTTGAGTCAAGCGTAATCCCCAGGAAAACCGTTTTATCGACAATGTCTAGTTTTTCCTTGTTCAATACTTTGTCAAAATCACTACTTCTGACATTCGGTAAGGAAAATCTTATGCATTTAATTTTTTTCCGTTTAAAACTAGATTGCTAGCAGTGAACCAGTTTTGGACCTGCAGTAGGGCGTTTTTTTCGTCGTCAAGATTATTAGTCCTCCTATTTATCTTAAAAATCAAAGAAGTGTCATCGGCAAACAACACCATATTAAGTTTATTTTGCAACAAATAGGGTAAATCATTAATATAAACTAAAAATAAAAAACGACCTAATATTGAACCTTGGGGTACCTCCATTTTCACATTTAATCTCGACGAATTGACACCGTTTATTTGAACTAGTTGCTGTCTGTCAATCAAATAAGATTTTAATAAGCTTAACGCTGTTTTGCCTAGTCCGTAATGCTCAAGTTTCAGGAGTAATGTTTCATGAACCACACAATCAAACGCCTTAGACAGGTCGCAGAAGATGCTTATATTATCTTGTGCCTCTTCCCACGCATTAAAAATGTGTTTTAGTAAGGAGACACCAGCGTCAGTTGTACAAGGTCCTTTGGTGAAACCATACTGTTTATCGTGTAAGATGTTATTTGTGTTAAATTGATTAAGCATTTGATTTAACATCACCTTCTCAAATATCTTGCTAAAAACCGGCAACACGGACACCGGCCTATAATTATTAGTGTCTTTACTGTCCCTGGATTTAAAAAGTAGTATCACTTTACTATATTTCATTAGATCCGAAAAGACTCCTTGATCTATGCACAAATTAAATATTAAAGCTACAAATGGCGCTATAGTCTCAATAATTGAGGTACACACTTTGATAGACATACCCCACAGATCTTCTGTCAATTTAACCTTGATTTGTTTAAAAGCTTTTATTACCGTTATGGGGTTTATAAGCTTAAAGTTAAATACAGTCGAGCAGGCTGCAACGTTCGCCTGCAATAAACCAAAACCATGTGATAGCGACGAATTTAGGGCTTCAGTAGTTTTAATTAGTATACTAACAAAGAAATTTACAAATTCTTCTGCAACTAGTTTGTTATCGCTAATAAGACCATGACTTGTCTCCAATGTGTAATCATTGTTATGCATTTTGTTCCTGTTCGTTTCATTGTTTATAAATTTTCCAAACCGTTTTTATTTTATTATCTGCTGATTTAACGTTGTTGCTAATGTACAAAGCCTTAGCTGCCTTACATGTGTTTTTAAACATTTTTGAATATATACTTATTAAAAGTTTGAGTTTTAATAATAGGCTTGAGGCCATACAGCTCAAAAGTCTTCCCCTACTTATTCTGATTCCTTTAGTTGCCCAGTCACTAAATCTAAACTTAGGGCAGATACTTTTAGTTTTTTTCTCAAAGATCTTATTGAACTCGGTTTGAACTATTGAAAAAAAATCGTTACACAAAAAATTACCATTGTTCACTTCAAGATTCCAATCACTTAATTTGCTAATTAAAGTACGGTTTACTGGATGTTATTGGTCTGGATTGTATCTGCACTTTTTGTATCAGTAAGTTAGATTCCAATGTTACCAATAGGCCGCTATGATCAGATGGCAGATAATTTACAATGGCCTTTTCTAAACAGTTGCAGCAACAAAAAACATTATCGATACATGTAGCAGTAGTTGTCGTAGTTCGAGTAGGTTCTATAAACACATTAGTTAAATTAAATGATTTGAAGAGATTTAATAATCTACTGCATCTGAATTGTTTTCTAAAATATTAACATTAAAGTCTGCACAGATAATTACTAGTTTGTTATCAGGTGCAAGTTTTGCCATAACATCCTCCATGACAGACTAAAAAATAGAGTAATTTTGATAATTAAGGCCTGTAAACGCACACTATTATATCCATGATATCCAGCTCAACACAAGAAGAGTTCAATATTATGTTCAATGGACAGTGCAACTATATCTTTTTGAGTTTTAAATTTAATACCATTCTTAATTAGGATTAGTGAACCCCCATTTAACATTAATTTTCGGTTAAAACAACTGCCCACATTATAGTTTTCATGATATGATTAGTCACTTTTCTCAGTTTTGATATCGTTTGGTATTTTTATTATTAATTTATATTGACGTTACGCAAGGACTCGTGCTGGGTTATTTTAATTTAGATTGAGGTAATTACAAGTATATTTTCAAATTGTGCGAGATAGGTCAGTTATTTTTTTGTATAAGTTTGGGTTAAGTCTAACAAATTTACAGTTTTCAAGAATATAAATTCAAGATAAAATAAAAGTTTCTAGTGTCCGGAAATGCAGTGTGCAAGCTTCGACATTATTAATATTTACGATTGTTCTAAGACATTTTTTTGGTAGAATAAATAAGTCGTTGCTATCTACACTGTTGCCCCAGACTATCTATACCATACGAAAGCCATTCTATCATAAACTAGAACTGGACATACCACAATCGCGGCAATATCCCCTGTTTGAGGTGTGGTTAGAAAGCTAGAGGTGTCACGGTATCTTTTTTTTTGCCTGACGCAGGTCCTTACCGGACACGATTGTTTCATGAGGTTCCTGTTTTGCATTCGGCGAGAAGAAGAACCTAAGATTGACCATTGTGTGGATTGCCCAAAGGACAAGGTAGGCATACGGTAGAAGTCTGGCGCACTTGGGCAGAGCACCACCGTTTTCTCGTGATTATATGTACGATATAAGTGATGAATTGAGAGATTTAATTGTAGTTAATATAGGAATATCTGCGTAGAAAACTTTAAATGCGGCAGCGACTTTAGAGTCTAATTAATAGCGAGGCAATAATTGCCGCTTTGCTTGCAACACCTTCCGGTAGTGGTTGATCCTTACCAATGCACTGTCGTCTTCCCAAACCAAAAGGAGCATACACATTAGGATTGCCTGGTACCTTGCCAGGTTCAAGCCATCGATCAGGCTTGAATTCGTGTCTATCTGGACCCCACATCGGATGTTTGTGAAGACCGCATAAAATTAAGAGGCAGTGCCGGCCAGATAGTGTGTAATTTTCTGAAATATATTTGTTAAACGTTTAAAAATGCTCGTTTTTTAGTCTTAAGTATTAATAGAATTTCTGTAATATCAGTCTTGACAAATATTAGACATAGTCATAGAACTTATTGCACCGACTTACTTAATTTAACATCCGTTTCAAGTTTTCTGGCTATTAATGGCGCGACGGTGAAAAGTCTTAAGCTCTCTTTCAGAACCGCCTCCAAGTACTGCAGCCTCGACAAGTCCATTTTTTCCGTGTCTCTTTCTCCTCCCAGGACTTCTTGTATCCTGATAATTATATGAAAATAAAAATAGACATGCGATACGATTCCGTATTTTTTTTTAAATAAAAGGTTTCTTGCGTAGCTATGTCCAATACTCACGTCGCGTTGTCAACCCAGATATGTCTGATTAGCGTAGATAAAGATTGTTTACGTATTTACTTACTCAGAAAATACTTTCTCCTGAATGTCGGGGTAGGACCCCAACAGTACCATGGTAAACAAGAGAGCATTAGGTGTTGATTCGTGTCCGGCAACAAGCATAGTGTCCACGTGCGCTCTGATTTGTTCGTCATTGAAAGCTCCTTTCTCTACTGATAGCTCAAGGAGGATGTCTATGAAGGGTTTGAATTTGGTTCCTAAAATATTAATATTATTTTTTACTAGTGACACAGATTTATTTCCATCCTTTTTTTATATTAGTTTCCCTTTTGAAAAGGGCAACTGGATTCATATTTATTGTTTGAAAGTATCTTACAATAGTCTAAATGAAATTAATGTTTTTAATAATACTTTACTATGTAGTAATTGAGAAAATAAAAGAAAGTGATTGTTAAAAATTCTACCTGGTATTATACTTCTTTCAACGCACGTATTTCCCAAAATTTCGGATTTTCTTTTTTTAAGGATCTGCAACCATTTTTTAAATTAAATTTAATAACTAAATCATTATCAACGGCAAGGATCCAGAATTCGAGAACAAACTGATATACCTACATTGAAAATTTTGTAGTGTATTTGATGTAATATAATTGGTAATGTTAGAGTTGATCCTGTATGATTGAAAAATAAGAAGGGCTAATAGGTAACAAGCGAGATGATGGCAATTATTTCGGTAAATTAACTTTTTTCTATAGAAACAGAAACATCTAGTCCTGCCTCCTTACCGTGTTCGACATTTTGTGCAAAATCTTCAGATAAGCATCCTGCTTCTTTTTGAGCTTACTCCATGCGAAGGTGTAATTGCTGTGCCACCAGATTTTTATGAACCTTTCCAATATCAAATTAAAAAGCGACTCTGCGGCATCGAAGTAGTCGTTAGTAAGATTGGAGTCCGTGAAGTCTACCCCTAGTGCAGTCACTACAAACAACAAACATTTTCGATGAATAATAATATTCACACAACTATCACACAACGCTGTCTAGTCCCAAGCTAAGCAGAGCTTGTGTTATGAGTACTAGACAACTGATAAACATACTTAAATATTTCTAAATACATACATATTATAGATAAATTACATCCAGACACAGAACAAATGGTTGTGTTCATCACACAAGCATTTGTCCTGGGTGGAAATCGAACCCGCGACCCCGGCATAGCAGTCAGGTCCACTAGACCAACAGGCCAGTCAATAGTTTTGACTTATTATTTATTTCTCTTCCGTTTATTTATCTAATTGTACCTAAAACTACATATCGACGGTGAAGTACCAATAACTCCTAACTGTCGGAAGTCAAAATTATCTGTCCAAAAATTGTTAGGAAGTAATACTATAAATTGACACGTTGGTTTAGTTAGGTGTTTGTTTCCATAAATTAATTTGATGCAGTTGCAACTAAACTCCGCTTCGGATATTTTACGAAGCATGCGGAAACACGCATTTAAAATATAAGCACTTAAAAGTAATTTTATCGAAAAATGACAGTTAGAAGGTATTGGCACTTGACCGTCGATATTATTCTAGACAGGTTTTTTTTTTTATACTTGACAGGCTCGCTTCAGGTCACTATCTCACCTGATGGTAAGCGACAATGTGATCGACGATGGAATACGTTGGCCTAAAATAACATATTCATTCTTCAGAAATCATATTTATTTCAAACTAGCTTCTGCCCGTGATTTCGTATGCGGATCCTGTTCCTTATGCCAGCGACAACGGGGTCGTTGAAATCGAAGATCTGATACGTCTGATGTCGAATTCTAAGAGCCCGGGGACGGGAAAACAACGTGATGTCAAAGTCAAAGTCAAAGTATTTTATTTCAAATAAACCATTTACAGGCACTTTTGAAATGTCAAGAAGTCAGTGAGTCAGAAAAAATGTTGCTAATTGCACATTCCAAAGCGTTGATCTCTATGGAGAAGAATGTGCAAGAAACTCCATGGACACTCTTATCAATCATGTTTTGTTATTACAAATATATCTGTTACATGTTTCTTGTCGCTATCATGTGATGTTTGAGACGATTCGAGGCGTTCCAGATCTTTCATTTTTGTACCTCAATAGGAAATGCCCATCAGACTAAACAACTTTTGCTAAGACGTCATTAATATATATGTTATATAGGCTTTGGAGTTCCACAACAGATGTTCCAGATCTTTTTTATTCTCACAGTAGAAAATGCTCTTCCCGTGGAATATTTTTTGCTATGGCACCATTTTTATATCTCTTATACTTTAGCTGGTCTGTTGCGGTTCTGCATCAGGTGTTCCATTTTCCAAAATAAATTATAGCCTATATGTTGCCCAGACTTAATACCTCCCACTCAACCTCACACACAACAGAAGCGGATTTGCAATACGACAGAACACTAGCATGACGGCAAACAGATGTCGCAAACGACTTGGACTGTCACTAATGCTGGCCTCCTCAAGTGTGTTGTCCCAGTGCTGATCACCGTCGAGAAGGTGGCATGCTACGCAAGCAGCGCGGTATGTGGGATACTCAATGTCATCCACTGTCCTTAGAAACGCAATTGATGTTGGGCCCCGCACTGTGTGTAGTATTATTTGGGTGCACAATGTAAACCCGGGACGGGTTGGGTTGGCAATGGGGTGTGTGTCCTTAAAAATTCCCGGAAACCTGTCCACGGTACGATTCCGTTTTTTCCTTTTGAGTAACGGAACCCTAAAAATGTATGTACATATGATAAAGGAATTACATAGGTCGGTAACTTAAGGTTGTTACAAGTTAGAAGTAAAGACTTACGACTGATAACATCCAGAGCATTGTGTCGTAAGTAAGTAAGGGGATCAAAGAGGCCCTTCCCAGCATTTTCCTCGAGTTCTTTCACCAGTTTCCTAGACTTGCTGTTGAAAACGCCCATAAACGTGTTCAAAACAATCTGACTGAATGCTGGTTTCAGGAGCTTGTCGTGATTTTTCCAAGTTTCATCTGGAGAATTAAAAGATGTTTAAAAAAATACTAGCACTGTGGAGCTAAGTTGTCAAATGATATAATTTAACGAAATAATATTTTAGGATATACGAAATAATATTTTTTGATTTTGTTTAAGGACGCTTTTACGTGATATTTTGACAAATATCTTGTTTTTTTGGGTACCCTTATGATGTACTAAAAATCGTAACTATGAGGATGTCATAATATCAAATAAAAGACCATATATTCATCTTCAGGATGGCATAAAAAATATTATGGTTTCATTTAAAATTTTCATATAAATACGATTTTACTAACCCACTAATCGAAGAAAATTACAAAAAAGGGGTTTGAATAGGTTCGCTTAAGCTGAATCCAGTGCACATTCTTAGCTTAAAAATTAAAAAAATAAAACAGCTTATATAGTCTTCCATACTTACTTCCATACTACAGCTAATTATTTTGAACCTTTATAAATAAATTTATAACCAAAATAAAAGCACTCTAAAAAATTCTTCATACATTTTTTATTGAACGCACGACTTCTAGCGTCATATCGTGATCAGACGCTCTAGTAAACAGACGGCTGTATCGCGTTCTTGGAAAAAATAAATACGTCGCAGGCTGTGCCGATCTGTATACTGCGACTGAGAATATTGATACTTTTTGAAATAAAACTAAGTATAAGTACTATATCCAATCAATATTGTAAACACTTAATTAAAATACACTAAAACTACATATACACTAAATGCTGGTCCTAACTAAAAAATATAGCGTCATAAAACTCCTCCGCATCGCTGTCAACTGGAAGTAAGCCCAAAAGGCTGGCGGTATTGCCGCGTTGTATGTCAATGCTTAATCTCTGACCGAGGTAAAAGCTAGCCCTTGGGTCACGCTAAGTGTCAACTAAGCGTAGATAGTGCTTTAAAAAGCGAATGAGCACTCAGACCCACGGCGAGCAAGAGCAAGAGTTTCAACCTCAAACGGCTCAAAAATATAATTGCCGATGGGGTTGTTATATTTCTGCCGATTGAGGATGTCCGCAGCTGCAGCGGCAGCACCTGCACAGCACGATGAGCTAGGAAGATGGGATGGCGCAAGAGTATCGACACAAGTAGCGTCCCACACTAAAGGTCTACCCATCTTCCACGGAAATAAAGACATACCGTCCGGTCTCTTACCATCGTCGCGTGCCAGGCCATGAGGTTCCAAAACAGCCGGAACGCCGACGCTGACAAGGGCTCGTCGGATAATGTCGTTAATATTCGCGTGCCAAACTATGCGACCCGCGCTTCGACCACATGACAGGTCGTGGTGACCGAAGCTGTTGATAACTTCGCCACAGTGGATAAGGAGAACAGCAAGGAGCGCCGAGGCGTAGGGCAACAGCTAGGCGGAAAGTAATATCGTCGAACAAGGTGCCAATATTCGACGACGGCAGTGCGTGATGCCAAAGACCGGATTAGGTTTTCCTGGACTACTTTGCAGAGCGGCTCATCCCACCGTCTCTGGGAAGTTAGGTTGTCGAGCGGATTTGTGTTGGGCTAGCGAGACTCCAAGCATCTATAGCCTCAATGAAGCACGGCATATTGAAATCAATCAGTGAAGAAGATAGGATATTCCTGATCGATTTCTCAGTTCCGTGAACCGAGGATATAAAAGCAGGTAAACTAATACCGGTAATTTTGCGGACGCCGAGGCCCCCTATATGGATGGAAAGGGTAGCTTGAGTCCAAGCTTCGTCATCCATGGCCACGTTTAAAACTGATCTAAGGGTATGCCGAATAATTTGGTCCACATTTTCCAAGAGATGGGGGTGATTCCATGAATGAGAAGCGCGGAGGAAATATGTTAATTTAGGCCCAAAACAGCAGAAACGAATTAAGGTGATGGCCGAATGCATTTTAATTTCTAGCAATCTTTCCGAAATATCATTAAATTTTTGAATTTTTTCCTCAAAAAAGAAGGAATCCTCGAAAAAAAAAAGTATGAGTACTATACTTATTTTTAGAATTGGATGGATATTGATTTACTGATACAGAACTCATCATCATCATCATCTTCCTGCCCTTATCCCGTGTTATTTGGGGTCGGCGCAACACGTTTTTTACAGAACTAAACCAAATAATAATATTTTTAACATCTTGAACTGAATTGAGTAATTTGATATGATAGTAATTTTTGGCGGTTGTGGCTACGAATATGTCATCCTTTTTTATTTAAGATGATGGATGTAATTTTTTTTCAAACGACTTTAACTCAATCGGTTGTTTTTTATATTTGTTCCCTCAGAATCTCATGGATCAATTGCAACTTATTATTATTTTACTTAAAAGTTTATATTTCCTCATTAATCCCACTTTTTTTCAAAATCCAGTCCTGATGATGATCTATGAACTCCTCAAGTTTGGCAACCGTATAGTGATTTTGGTATTCTTATCAAAAAGTCAAGTATCTACACTCTACAGTCAAAAAGTATCATTCGTTGAAGTGGAACTGATGAAGAAGACCAAAATGGCCAATGAAATTACACACTCACATAGAAAACACAATTAATTAACTATGAAATAAATTAATGGATCTAAATAGCTGTATTGCAATCATCAATCAAATAGCTGTATTGCAATCATCAATCATCATATCATCGAGCTGATCTGATGATGATCATGATAAAGCATTAAGGTAGGCACCGGAACTACGTAACTAATAAATGTATCCTAGCCGTGATTGGGTTTATTAGAATAGTCATGAAACGTATTTTAGCTATAAGGCAATATCGAACTGATTTGATGATTGAGCCGAAAATTGAAACATAGGCACAACTTTATACTAAAACAATGCATCCTAGAATTGAATTATTATTTTTTGATTGAATTGGAATTGTTATGGGCTGTAAGTACTCTGGTTAATAGGTGTATCATAACTAAAACTAACTAACAGTTACTTTTATAGTAACTGTAAAACGATCAAAATAATTTTAAATTCCTAAATCGGTGTTTAATAATAAACGAAATATACTAGAAACACCGACCTGTTTTAGTGTATTTTTTTTGGGGTTGTATTGTAGGATAAATTAAATTCAAGTACCTGTTTGATTTAGTAATATCCCATACAAAATAAAAAAATAAAAATAATAATAATATTTTTTTAATCAGTAAATAAGGCTTTGGAAATAATCGTAGGTGTATAAAGAAATCTGGTCGATATTTCTCGGTAACGATATGGTACCTCCTTATTTTTTACTTATGGCCAGCGTTCGAAATTGGGTAAGTATTGTGATATCGAAAGGAGATTGCATGAATTAGGTTAACGAAATCGCATGTAAAATATACTTTTAAGGATTTTGTTGTTCTAGAACAGGTTTAAAATTTGAGTAGAACAAAGAAATGTCTAGTTTTTTGAGTTCGGACATAAACATTGTAGCGCGATGTGCTAATATTGAATTCTTGAAGAAAAGTATAGAAATTTTTAGAAAACTGCCCAAGTATTTTTATTGAGATAACAGGCCCGGTCCTCGAAGCATACCGTCGCAGAGTGAGACATTATATAGGTATCAATATATTGTACTGTAATCGGTAATCGTTGATACCAAAAACACCAACTTCACTCAAACAATACTAGAAAAAATAAAATAATACCTTCAAGTATCAAGATAATTTCAGTTAAAGAATAAAATTGAGCGAACAACGGATTCTATGTGTGCGTGCTGAGTGCGAGCGTATAACGTTGACGTGTTGCGACTATTTTACCTAAAATTGAATAAGTAAAAAATGTAAAAGCGTCCTTAATGATCTTTAAAACTAATTTTGAACAGTAGTATCAAATAATCAATAATAGCTTGTAATAATATATACAACTCACATTTTGCAGTTATTAATCCTTCGCCAAGCCATGGTTCTATTAATTCGTATGCTGAGTCCTTTTCCAAGCACGTAGTCGCTATTGTGTGGCAGTCGTCTGGGTCAGTGATACCTAGCCAATGATAATAGAATCAGAATCGAATATTTTCCTTCAATTTAAATAACAAAAAAGATCAGTATTGGATTAAGTTAGTGATGGCAATACTATACTTCCATAGGCGAAGACAAAATGACATTCTATCAGTGTGTGAACCTATTTTGCTAAATAATATAGTAAAAAAATAGTACACAAATAAAAACAGTTTGGTTTGATACAATGCCTCGCTTCATACTGTTCAATTTTATTTATTTTTTACCTCTCTATTGACTGTACGTACATTTTATCCAAGCAACTATTAAGTCGTATGAAGCTACGGATGTGTAAATAGACAGATAGAGTTTTGCATTGATATATTAGTAAGTTATATTGACTATATGGTCCAGTCACATCTACCTATACATTTATTAAAATTTTGATTAATTAAAAAATAGGTGAGCAGTATAATTGTTGACCAAATTACAACCGCCTATCGTAATTATCTACCGTTAGTGGATTAAAGGACAGGCGGGGATCTGATATCATGGTTATCTGATTCGAACTCATTGTGCCAATACCCTTTGGTCAGCTGCATGTTGGCTACGAAAACACATAAGTGGGAAAGTGGTAGTCCCTGGCATCACGCTGAAGGTGGCCTACGAAGCTATGCCACAACTTTATAGAATTCTAACCAGTAACCTTCTGCGACTGGACAGATGTACCAGCGCCTGGTGGCGGGAGCATCAACCGGACACTGCTCACTGAATAAACACTTCTTCCAAATGAGTATTAGGGATAGTCCTTTGTGCAGAGGATGAATGGAGTTAGAAGAAATTATCGCGCATGTGCTCGTCTAGCGCACAACAAGCGTCAGTAAAATGAAAATACGAGCCTTGGAAGCACAGAATTAAATCGTGGACACTAGCAAACTTAAAGGACTCATTTAAATATGAATACAAATCTATAAAAAAAAATACCGTGATATCCATAATACTAAGAACAAAAAAAAAATTAGTAGTTCTCGCAACCAGGCTCAAAAAAATAGGAGGCTCATCAGATGTCAATGAATACAATATGTATATAATATATAAAGCTTATGATAACTTCCTACTCATATTCAAGATCTAAGAAATCGAAAACTTTACCTGAAGGCTTTTTATACTCCCGAGTATGTGAGGTAAATTAATTGGCTAATGATATCTTGAGGACTAAAACGGCTTAGGATCGAGCTGTTCCAGTGCGCACTATACATTGTTTTGATTTATTTCTTTTGCATTTTATTTATTGTCCAGAATGTGAAAAATTATTTGCCAATTTTCCATCTCAAAAAACGGATCCCTAGAAAATTATCATTTCAAAACTAATGTCGCTGATAAAATGTCACTTTAACAGGAGTTGAACGTATAAATATGGTACCCATTTGAGGTTATTACACATTTTTTACAATCAATCTATCAGGGTAGTTTACTCACCATAAATCTGTTAATTGAAGCATAAGATACTTACAATAATATTTTACTGGTCCAAAATTGATTCTTACGACTCCACCGACTTCATAGCTCTGATCAAGTGAGTTGTTGATTTGATCCCATATTTCTACAAACATGTACATATATATAAAGTATTGGTAATTTGCAACATTAAGTTTCATATCACTCTTTTTCAATTTGAAAGAATTCTTGGTGAGGTCGACCTTTACACGGTTAATCTGGGCTAAATTCAGTGTTCTCATGTTAATGGACAATTAATTTGATTATCGAGACCACGTTTTTTTACTTGCCTTTATTTCAATGAAATCATTTAGAGGTATTTTTGAATTTTCAAAAGGTCGGACAGTCTAATTGAAACTTATTCTGTATGATCTGTACAAAAAAGAACGTGCAGGAAACCCCATGGACACTCTTTAAAAAATCCTGGTTACATTGTTTTTAACCGACTTCTAAAAAAGGAGGAGGTTCTCAATTCGGATGTTTGTATTTTTTTTTATGTTTGTTCGCACATAACTTCGTCGCTTGCCAACCGATTTGAAAAATTCTTTGTTTGTTGGAAAGGGTATGCTTCCCGAATGGTCCCATAGTCACCAAGTCGGGATCTGATGATGGAATCTTGGCGA
Source organism: Mythimna vitellina (assembly GCA_949316375.1). Classification (NCBI taxonomy): domain Eukaryota; kingdom Metazoa; phylum Arthropoda; class Insecta; order Lepidoptera; family Noctuidae; genus Mythimna; species Mythimna vitellina. The sequence goes on from OX438705.1 coordinate 763,534, forward strand.
AAACGAGGGAATTCCTCAAATATTATAGGAAACTATATAGTAATTTTAGTATTTTCATCGAGAACTTAAGCATTTACAGTCAAAAAGTAACATTTGATGTCTGTTTATAAGTGTATCGCAACTAAAAAGTGTGAAATAAAAAACTTTTTACAAAAAAAATATAACCGACTTCACTAAAAAAAACACTATAAAAGGATCAAAATAACTTTAATTTCGGAAGTCGGTGTTAAATAAGATACAAATAATACCGAGAAACACCGACTTCCGAAATTAAAGTTATTTCGATCCTTTTATAGTGTTTTTTTTAGTGAAGTCGGTTATATTTTTTTTTGTAAAAAGTTTTTTATTGTTTAATTTATTAAACTCCAAGCGAACGCCGCTCGAGTTGAGAGTTGTTTTTTTATTATTATTGATAGACTCGCCTTTGACACTATAAAATCATCATTATATAACTGTTATAGTAAAATTATGAAGGTAATATAATAAAGTAAAATAATGGTCAAGTAAAAATTGGTAAATCAAGTTTTGGTGAATTAGCAGGATACCAGATTGATTTCACTATTTAAGAAGTGTTGATCAATATTAGAGTCACACATAAATAAAGTGATATCATGTTTAATAGAACATTAAGTACCAAAACAGATTACAGCATATAACACCATAGCAAATAGCAGAACTTTATATATCTATTCCTAATATTTTCTATTGCATGGCAACCAAGGAAGAACAGGAAGTTTACATGCCTGTCATTCCAATTTGTGATGAGACCTATGTATATATTCAAAATAGAGCCAATTATCTATATAATCTATCTTAGGTGTAGTGTCGAGTCAATCTAAATCTTGGGTTGTTTGCTAGATGTTTAGCGGGTTTAGTGATAGAGTTGTATAACTGTCCATAAAAGCCTCGATCTCTCCCAGAAGCTCCAATTTGGCGGATATGACTCTGCCATCGTCGGCCTTCAGTTTCGTGAGCTGGCTTTGCCCAATAGACAGATCCCAAGCAAATACTTTAGAGCCCTCATTCTGCTCAATCGCATCCTTAATCCTTGCAGTATTAAAGCGGCGAAGATCGCGTTTCAGAGACTTCGAGATTTATTTATTGAGCTGCCGGTATATGCACGCATCGTCTGAAGGCTGCAAAATCGTCTTACGCCTCTTATTTATTAGCTCAAAGGTTGGATCAGAGAGGCTCTTGTTCTTATTTATAAGGTGAGTCTTAAAAAATTTAGACCCGACCGTATGGACAGTTTCCACGAACCCATCGTTGTATTCGTCCATGGAGCTTCTTAGGCACTCGAAACGATTGTGGAGTTCGAGCTGAAAGCTCTCAGGGTTTTGGATTTGGATCTGTCCTAGATGGAGCGAAGACTTCATCAGTCGAGACCTTTCAAGCTCAATATTAATATTCATGTGCCTCTTACCATGCGGTGATCACTTCCAGTTTTCACCGCGTTGATCACAGAGATATCATTGAATATATGCTTCTTCGTCGACAAGATGAAGTCAGTCTCTCCAACGGTGAACAAATTGACTATCGGTACATTGAAGTGTTTGTACAAAAACGCCACCATATCAGTCCGACTACAAGACCAGACCTCGAAACCTATCCTCTTGCAGCAGGGCGTGAGACAGGGAGACGTTATTTCTCCGAAACTGTTCACGGCAGTAATGGAGAATGTCTTCAAGGTTCTGGAATGGAGAGGGCTAGGCATTAATGTCAATGGCGAGTACAACACTCATTCATCACTTTGGTTTGCCGAAGTCTCTTTTTAAAAATGTGAGAACACTATAGACTCCACGAATTTTTAGATTACTTCCTATTACGACTCACTTTTTTTAATATGATTAATTTTATCGTGCTTTTGGATAAAATGACTGGCCTACACTCTTCTTACATATTATCTACTAATTCTGTAATATGGAAATATTGTAAAATCAAACACTTTTTTAAAAGAGTAACGATGGAGTTTCTTACCGGTTCTTCTGCATAGGAAACGACCAATTTGGAACCATGCACTAGTTTCTGACGTTTTATTAGCGCCCATGTAGGCCTATGCGAAATTAAAATATTGAAATTTTTTGAATTTTTCTCGCCGTCCGCGCCGACCGGAAATCGGGATCGGATCCCGGGCGGCTGGGGTGTGAAGGCTGCACCCTCACGCGTGTACGTGTGGCCTCCTCCTTTGCTAGCATTACTGCTTCGCAGAAGAAGGCGACTGCCTGCCACTCTTCCTCGATACGGACCATGGCCTGTACCAAGGCCAGGCGCGAGGGATCGTTACCACCGGCCAGCTGGGCCAGCGGTCGCTTTCGCAGCGACGGCGCCCCACCAGAGCCCAATAAAGGGCCATGGACCGAACGATTGCTGCGTAGAGCCTCCGGAAGGAGGCGTCTGGACCCCAGAAGTTGGGCAGGAGCCGCTTGACGGCAGCCCTAGTCCGATTCAGTTTGGTAGCTAGACATCGGAAGTGCTCCTCGAAATTCCAACGGCTGTCGAGGACGAGTCCCAGGTACTTCATCATCGATTCGAGGCCGATGTGAACTTCTCCTATCGTTAATTGGGAATGCCGTGGTGGCGCGTACCGAGGGCTGTGTAAAACACATGGCCTCGAACTTGTGCAACGCCACCTCGAATTCCAACTTCTGGATCCTATCAACGACTATCGCAACCCAGCGTGTCGCTAGTTCGACCGCCGCCCGGTACGACTCTCCTTACGTCAAGACAAGCGTATCGTCTGCGTAATAGACCACGTTGACCACTTCTGAGTTCTGAGTGAACTGAGCTTACTTCACTGTTCTTCGAATGTTCTTAACTGCACGAAACTAAGCAATATATGGCACAAGTACGTCCGAATGTCTATTGTTATTTTACCAATTTGCACTTATTATTCTTCTTTTTTTCTAGTTTTTTTACACTTGGTCCAGTAAAATCACACTTTATGTTTTATAGTTAAATGTATATAAATTGTCACATTGACACCTTAATTGTGTTGCTGAAGTAAACAGTGGCACTATGGCGCGCTCTGTCTAAGGAATAATAGAAATCTTAAAATAATACACCTGTTTGTTTCTACAAATGATCACACAGAATTTACGTCCGAATGCCACTAGCGCTCTGGTCCGACTGCCAATCCCCTCGACCTAGTGCTTATTGTCTCCCCTTTAATATTTTAAAACCGTCAAATTAAACAACTTCCGGCCTAGCACTCAAATTAATTTAAATGTTGCTACATAAATTAAACTTGGAAATTAAATCAAATACTTGGCTTTTAAAACATCATGAAGAAACCGATATGTCCTGGAAAAAAAATCGAAGACGTGTCATTTACCAACCCACACTGCCTCCAAATATTAACGGTAAATGTCCCACTATAGGCCAGGCCCCCGGCAAGGACGGCGGCTCTGCAGACTTAGCACTCGAGCGGCTCCACCACCAGTACACAACGCACACAATGCAGAGTAGCACCACAGCGAACATTGTTGAGCTGAAAAACAATTAATAATAAAAATTGGTCTAAATTTTAATACGAATGGTGTAATTTTGTCCCGCTTTATGTTAAATTCATTAATTACAATAGAATGGCGAGTAATTGAACCAAACGATTTGACTGTCGTATATCTTGCCTTGAGATCTGAGCACAGTAGGTCAATCTGCACTAGTATTTGTGAAATAAGTCAGCTTCGTGACCAGCTGAACGAGGCTCATGTAAGTTAGGAATTCTAGTACCTCTTTGGTTTTTGTCTCATTTATGTTGAGCATGGTCACGTTGAAATCACCGAGTAATATATAGTGATCACAGTTTCCCAATGACGCCAAAGTGTTAGTGATGTCACCAAGACATCGATCAACATCAAACCAAAGTGGTCGATATGCTGTACCAATGACAATTTTCTTCCCGTTTATTGAGATTTTCAGCCACATCTGTTCGACGGAATCGAACCTGGGATCAACCGTGCCAGCGCCTGGGATCAACAATAAGCGTGCTTAGGCCCAAAAAAAACTCTAAAGCCCCTCCATGATCTGCGCGAACAACTGCTGGCCGCGGAAACAAATCAAATCAAAAAAATAAATCATTATGGCCAGTGCCCAGAGACCTGCGTTGCGGAAGCCAACCTTAAAATGTTTTCTAGTTTAGATAGCAAGACTATAGTGTAAAATTACAGTTTTAGTTAACATAAGATTTATCACCTGCATTCCGTATTGATATAAAATTAAAAGAATTGTATTTTCATTCGTCAATATTAAATAGTCAACAGAATAATAATTTTAAAATGTTCCATAAAAATATGTAAAAAGCTTAGAAAGTAATGGTGTGTAAAGTATGTTGGTGTAAATAAATAATATAATATGATGAAACCGGTTTACGAGTTTAGTAATTAATCAACAGTTTACCTTATTCTTGCCTTGATGGTATAAAATAGGTCATAATTTTTTGAAGCGGTATAAAGCCGTTATTGGCCACAATAAAATGACTATGAACTTATCAAGCAATAGAAGGTTGAAGAGTGTAGGAGAACTCCGAACTTTTACGGATACGGAGAATTTCCCGTCCCACCTTACACAATTAATGTGGTTCCCGTAACAAAACTAAAAAATATTTATGATTTCAACTAGTAGCTTCGCATCTTTAAGCTTTTTCCAAAGGGTGTCTTATGAAACCAGATCAAAAGCACTCGACAGGTCGAGGAAACAGGCATAAACCGCGGTGCTACGACGTGTATACTCCACAGTGTGCTTAATGCTCAAAATAGCACTATCGGTAGACAACCCAGGACGAAACTCGAACTGGTTGTCATGCAATTTAAGATATTTATTCAAATGTGCATTAAGCACACTGTCCAACACTTTAGACACAACCGTAGCAAGTGAAATAGGTCTATAGTTATTCCTGTCAGTCAATAGCCCAGTTTTCTCTCAACTGTTTTCAACATATCCGGAGGCAGGTACGCATGACTCAGACAAAGATTGTATAGTAAAGCTAAGACACGAGTCAAGTGAGGGCCCGCATATCAAAGATGCTCGATGCTGAGCCCATCATGGCCAGGAGATTTCCCCCTTGACATTGACTGGATGATAGACGCAATGTCCCTGGCAGTGACCCTGACTCCAAATTTCCCTTCGGGCTCAACATCGATCACCGCCCGCGATGGTCCTAACGACGACTGTACCTCAAACTTAGCTTTAAACAGTTCTGCTATGATGCGCGGGGGGCGCATCACTCACACCGTCGACGCACACAGGCACGCTAGGCTTATGATTGAGTTTGTTTGTGTTTTTTCAAAACCCACGGAAATCCTTATTTGAATGATTTGATGCAAGGTTATCCATTTTTATCTTATCCTATTGAATCTTGCACCATTTCAACCGAGATTTAAATATCCGTTTTTAATCATACATCTCTTCATAATAACGGCCAGAAGTAGGCTTACCGTAGCATGACCACAACATAAATTTATCCTTAGCAAACCTGTGCGCGAGGGAAACATGCTTGTTCCATCCAACAACAACTTTTCTATTGCGCTTCTTACTATGTCGGCAAACCATTGATGACTTACATAAAGCCCCAATAATTTGCCTATACAATGTATCGATAAGATGTCTGTGATTTAGATTAGTGCGCATAATTCACAACAATCGCGGAATTGCTCCGGAAAATCTATTAATTTCAGACGTTTACGACACTCAGTATTGTACAATCTAATTTGCGCCAGGTCCCGGTCACGCCACATAATCCCGTTATTTAAATTTAGACTCGATACATATCTCTTTGGTACAATTACATCCAAATCACATTCAATAATCGGAAAGTGGTCAGACCACACAACATCATATTGAACAAACACCCTTCTTACAGTTTGAGCCGAAGCCCTGGTAACCAAACAGTGGTCAAGCCACCTCGACGACACGTGAGCCTGACTTATAAACGTATATGTATTAAACGCTACACCTAAACGATCAGTGTCAATACACAACCAGTCTTGTTCACTACACAAACCCTTCAGCTCATCATAAAAACGCTCAGTTGGGTGAGCATTAAAATCCTCCAGTATATAAACGCACTCAGTACTATTAGAATCAATGATAGCACTCACCGCACTGAGGACGTCCGTGAAATCCACCAAATTAGATTCCGCATTCGTCGGCATATAAATGCTAAACACTAATATTGACCTTTGTTGCATCACTATTTTAATTGCACTCACACGTGAGTTATCACTCGGAATCATAGTTGCGTTTGTGTAGATGCTCCTCTTCCACAATACCGCAACGCCATCAAAAGGTCTTCCCAGTAGTGGAGTCCAATGCCGACGTTCCCGTACAATTGAAATCATCACTAATGGAGTCTAGGTACGATATTTCATGTGACAGCGGCCAAGTTTCTTTCAAGGCTATAAATCTACACATAAGTCACGAATACTGTCGAATTTTTTTGTTTACCGTGTTGATATTAAGAGCTGTATTAAGTTTGTTGTAGATGAAAGGACCATTGAAAGAAAAAAAACCTATGTGTAAATGAATGTTTAAATTGACGGGATTCATTACGACGCCGTCTAAGTAAATTATGTATTACTATTCAAGGGGGTAAGAGAGTGTTATTTGAGAATCACAGTTAATATGTAAAGTTGACGAACAGTGAGGAAGCTCCAGGACTTATACAAAAGATGTGTAGGGTCGTAAGGAGCTAACCTTTAAAATTGCTCATCGTGCTATTTCAAGAGGAAGTAAAGTGGTTTTGGAAGCTCCACCCCAACTGCAAATGCAATAAGTTAACAGCGATTCACAAAGTGCCCTATAAACTTTTTTTAGGATTAAAATGTCTGCTACGTGTCGTAAGTTCTTGAAAATATAAATCAATTTTCTAAGTCTGGATTGAAGCATAGAAATGTGCGCACTGAAGTTCAGCGATAAGTCGAGTAAAACACCTAAGTATTTAGCTTCAGATCTGCTAATCAAACAAGGGCAAGTAGTGTCATTTGAAGAGGCAACATGATTGTAGTGTGACTTTAACATAAGTTCAATGGGGCTGCATTAGAATTTCGTAAATAATATGGCATGTAAAAAGTTTTATCTGAGTTTAGAGTGGGGACATTTTGTTTCAACTAGTTGGAGACCTTATTGAGGCCATTTTGAGGCAGCATAAAAGTGTTTTCACAAATGTCAGCAGAAAACAGCAACACAGTGTCGTCAGCGTAAGAAAAAATGACACCCCGCTCTAATTTCATCCCACACTTCTCATTTAGATACACTAAGAAAAGCGTAGGTCCCAGCATTTATCATCTTCTCAGCACGTAGGAGCCTTGCGGGACACCAAAAGAGACAGGGCGGACAGTGCTAATGTAGGTGTCTACTTTTAAAAATCGAATACAATTGCTTAGGTAATCTTGAAACAGTTTTAGCTGCAAACCTCTTACACCCAGGCGTTCTAACTTAGCTAGAAGACGCGGAATTGATGCCGTGTCAAATGACTTACTAACGTCAAGAAAGATGGTGAGTGCTTTATTTCCATCATCTAGAGTTTGAATAATATGGTCAGAAAGTTTATGCACCGCATCCTCAGTTGACTTTCCAGAACGGAAACCAAATTAAGAAGGCTGGTAGACTGGACTTGATACCAAAAAACAAATATCAGCAATTTTTATGGATATATCAAAGGCATTTGACTATGTAGATCATCAAACACTTTTGAACAAAGTAGAAAAATATGGCGTAAAAGAAAACGCTTATAATCTCATAAAATCGTATTTAGTGAATCGATTTCAAGTAACAGAAATAATCAGAATAACAAATGATTTAAGATTAGAAAAAACATATATGTCTGATCCCAGGATTGTGCAGTTCAGAGTGCCTTTATTTATATAAATTAATTGACATCGTTCTGCAAACATTATTTTAAGATAATTATGATTATTGACTTGGGCTTACCTTCAATACTTGTCGTCTTCTTTTATTATGAACGAATTTAGATACTAATCTGCCACTCAAACTTGGTTTTTGATAAATATGTACTAATTACTGTTTTAAAATCTATTAACCTTCGGTATAACAAAAATAGATATATTGTTTTAAACTTTCCGTCGTAATCTTCCCTAGGACTTGAAATTTTTAAATGGATACGTCTAGAGGACATGACTTTTATAATGTGCAGGCCGTCTAGAAGTCTCTAATAGTGTTAACACACGTTCGAATTCGGTATGATGGACTAAAACTGCCGGACCAAATCCGTTCTCACAATATACAACCGGACCCGTACTGTTTCTTTGAGTATGACATCAAAGTTAGGGATGGTGATCTGAGATCAAAGAAACGATGTTATAGGTCAAGAAAATCTAATTTTATTAGTCAATATTAAACAACAAACATCAATAATAAAAGTTTCTGAGATCGATTCACAAAATATTCCTAGTTTCTGAGAAACTATCTCAGAAACTTGGAATATTTTCTCTCACAGCATATATTTTCCTCGAGCTAATATTTATGTTAATGTTGTACACCCAATTACTCACCAGTCATGAAACACATAAGTACTGTAATGTACTGTTGTACACAATATGTGTACTAAACGAAGTACATAAAAGGATTGGCATATTTTAGAGCTATGAGAGTGAGGGAGATGTCAGCAAATCGTAGGGGCCCAGCCGGGTCGAAGCCTACTGGGGCCAAGGGTCTAAAGGCAACGAAGGAACAGCAGTGGGTTTTCAGTCAGTAAAAATCTGACGACGACACGATCTGGCAGGAGATATCCTGCTCCTCCCAAGAGCGGAGGATGTCATAAGATGATTTTCCCACCGAAAACAAAACACAAAAAACCATAATATGTGCTTCATGAAGCACATATGGTTTTTTGTATTTTGGACATCCGATCGTCCGTTGTACATCAGTTATGACTGGTGTACAACGGACGATCGGATGTACGGAGCAAATCATAACCGTAGTGGACCTAGGCGGACTCGAATAATAATAATTATGGCCTTCGAACTACTCTATAGATGAACTGTTTTGGTACGGAAGGGAACCGGCAGTGAATTCTAGGTTCGTTCGTACCAAATTCTAACATGTGTTAATACTATAATTGGATACAGATAGGTACCTATTTTACTCCCCCTCATTCCCTCCGCCTCAGAAAAGGTCGTTTTTTATTAAGTTCCGCAAAAATAATCTTAAACAGGTATTTCTATTTATGTCTGACTCATAATTATTGAATTATTGCTGCAAAATTAATAAAATCGACATTTGATCACAAAAAAAACGCATAAAAACCAGTAGACTGTTGGACAGAATGGAGGTGCTCTTCAACAAACTGCAACTGGAGAATTAATTACAAAAAGAAAAACAAAATACGATCATGTGTCGGAATTTATGACTAGACTAAAGTGGCTGCCCATTCGGCATCGGCGAGATACCCATATTTTATCCCTCCTCTGTGGTACACAATTACAATGCTCCTTTGCGAACGTTTAGAGCATTTCGACCCGAGAGCTAAACCCTCTCGCGCCACCAATTCTCTTCTCCTTCGTACTCCACGTCATACTTCCAACCGCTATGATGTTTCTTTTTTTGTAACAACAATGCATTTTCTGAAACTTTGTTCCACACTCCCTCCGTAATAGTCCATCTCTGGAGGTCTTCAAGAGAAAAACTAAAGAATACTTTTTTCCACAACAGACCCAATATTTGTAAACATTGGTATTTATTAGTATGAACGTAATTAACGTATTTATATCTTCGTGTGTTTGTTACGTCACTCTTCTTAAACGGTTTAACCAATTTGGATGAATTTTTTTTTTTTTTTATGTACATTAGAGTGGATCCTTAAATGGTTTGAAGATAAATTGTACCCGGTAAGTGGCGCTACAATCGGGATCTCATTTTTTTCTGACAAAAAGCCATATTTTGGATAGGTCAACGTCTGTTGGGACGGTTAGTTTTTATACATATATTTATTTATCAAACCAACAGCTTCTGTGTACAGTATTTTACAGGTGAATAACAATTGGCCGAAGTATTCGTTAGCACACCGTCGCCCATTACGTAACAGGTCAACTAGCATTCACAAAAAAAAGACAACCCATTTCAAACTCAAACCGATTTCAAAAATTAAAATGTGCAAAATAACTTTAATTTCGGAAATTGGGGTTTCTATAATAGTTTCGTCTCTTCGTTATTTAACACCGTTTTCCGAAATTAAAGTTATTTTGCAAATTTTAGTATTTTTTAGGGTCCGTACCTTAAGAGGAAAAAGCGGAACCTTCATGGGATCACTTTGTTATCCGTCTGTCTGACTGTCAACACCCTTTATCTCGGAAATGCGTGGAGGTAACGAGTTGAAATTAAAACAACAGATGGTGATGATTATACTCAAGTCTGCGATCACTTGAAGCTGTGAAAAAATCAAACATTGATTATTGATTATTAACAAAAAAAGATACGGCCGTTTATGTTGCCAAACTTTTTGACATTGTGACATTCTTAAGGGAATCAAAATTCATAGGGTACTTCCCGTTGACCTGAATTCTGAAATTTGGCATGAAGGAAGGTCTCATAACACAAATATAGAAAAACATCCGAAAACTGTAAATTAGTAGATACGTCACATAAAAAACTTTTTTACGATTCGGAAAAATCTTCGTAACTCAATTCGGGAATTGAACTGTTTTCATAGGTAAGTTTGTACGGAACCCTCAGTGTGCGAGTCCGACTCGCACTTGCCCAGTTTTTTTATTGTACGCCGATGATTTTAAGGTATTTAGAACAAAAATAACAATGTTGATCTTTGGAAGACTTGAATAGATTATCTGCTTATTGTGATGAGAATAAATTAAAACTAAGTCTCCAAAGTCAAAGTCATAAGTTTTTTGTTTCACATAGGCCTACATGGGCTCTTATAAAACGTCAGGAACTAGTGCACGGTTCCAAAATGGTCGTTATTTAACAAGTCCCTCTAACTCCCTAAGTGTAAATATATAAGTTTTACTAAATATAAAAAAGTGTTACCGTAAAATTATTGTCTCTGCGATAGTAGTCTAGTCAAAGAAACCTATATCCTGGGCGAACGCTCTTCTTGATTTCAAACTTCTCTTAAATGGGCATATAGATAAAATTCTAAAGCATTTCAAATGTATGATCTTGTTATGCGAACGACTTCAGATTTTAAACGACCAACTACATAACTCTATTTATTTAATTCTTTAGTTCGCCCACGGGTTGAATATTATGCTTGTATAATCTGGAAGCCATATAATATTAAGTATGAGACTGCAATAGAGCGAGTTCAACGTAAGTTCCTCCAATGCAGTACAAATGTCGCATCAAACGCTTATCTTATTTATTATTACTTATTTATTAATTGCTTGCTATGCTTACAGTATGCACCAAAGCTTATATTATAGCATGCCAACAAGCCAAACATCTATGAACAAAAAAATTTTATACAAACATTTATCATTTCTTTACTGCTATAAAAAAATATGTCAAATTTAGGTTCATGATCAATCAGGGCGTTCAGCAGATTGAGCGCCTGGGCTGTAGGGGCATATCAAGTCGTTAGAGTACGTGATGGAGGGGCCACGAACAGGCGCCATATGGCACAGGTGCGCGATGCCCGCAGTCGGTCCGGAGCGTAAAGTGAGCAACGAGCCAGCGTGGTCGCGTCATCGATTTTATTACTCATAAGATAGTAGTAATGCATCAAAAGCGCACATTTATGTCGCAGTTCTAACGTATTGATGCCTACCATTCCCACGATAAACATAGCATAGCATAGCATAATCAGTCTTTTAATGTTCCCACTGCTGGGACTCAGGCCTCCTCTCTAGGAGAGGAAATGGGCTGTAATCATCACGCGGGCCCAGTGCGGGTTGGTGGAAGGTACATGTCTTCGAGTTTTTGGTTCTTGGACATGCCGGTTTCCTCACGATGTTTTCCTTCACCGTTTTGAGAGCAGTGGTGATGAAATAAATTACACAAAGTAATGCGCCTGGCTGGGTTTGAACCCACGACCTACAATTCGTAAGTCGGGGCCGTTACCACTCGGCCACCACTGCTCACGATAAACATAGATGGATATAAATAAGGATAGTACCCATATAACTTTTTGTATAGGTATTGAGCAAATTTGCGTTGAGCCCGTTCTATCATCAGCTTATATTTTTGCTCGTGCGGATCCCACTCCAGCGAATTGTACTCAAGGTCTAAAGATGCTTTGATTAAGTTTAGATTATTTTCATTATGTTACAGACGCTTGTTCCTCCAAGGAATGATGGTCGATGGATTTCTACGTAATAGGTTTGACTGCTCGAAATTAATTAGTAAAATATAGATATTATATTGTAACTGTGTTGTAATGTAAATATAAAAATAGCTTATGCATATCTACGGCATGTGGGTGATGAAGGTTCCTTGGGCACTGCTATCTACTCATCTCGTTGTGTCTGCGGCCCGGAGGTGCACATATTCATCCGCGACACCTGATCTTCGTTCCTGCGTACTTGGGAGACCTGTGGGAAACGAGGGACACTTTACTAGGAATTTTATTAATAATAACAATATTGCTGTATTTATTCATTTGTTTTCATGTTAACCTACCCGCAATGTCTGGCTTATATGCATCCAGTACTTGCATTCGGTGTCGACGTCGCTACCCATTCTGATGACATGGCAATCATTGTGAGCCGCAGCTAAAAATAAAAAAAAATATATATTTATGCATATACACTTTACACTTTTATTCATTTTATTTAATTTTATTTTTTAAATTTATTTAAACCAGTGCTTGACTGCGATCCCACCTGATGGTAAGCGGAGATGCAATCATTGATGGTCAGGCGCACTAGTTTATTAAGAGCCTATTCACTCTAGCCTTGAAGACAACTAAATTATAGTTGGACGGGAAGACCACAGCAGGCAAATTGTTCCAGTCCTTCGATGTACGTGGTATAAACGACGAAGCGAAACGCTTAGTCCGGACCGTTGAAGTTTCAACAACGTAAGGGTGGATACTCGCCTTTCTTCGGATTGTCCGATGGTAGAAAGGAGATGGCGGAATCAAGTCATGCAATTCCCGCGCACACTCTCCAAAATGTAACCTGTAAAATACCGATAGGCTGGCTACTCTGCGCCTGTGCTCGAGGCTTTGTAGATTGGACTTAACCAAATCTGGATCCCCGATTAGTCTCTTCGCACGCCTTTCCATCGAGTCCAAAGCTGCTAGATGACATTTTGCAGCACCAGCCCATATGTGACTGCAGTACTCCACACACGATCGGACCTGTGCTTTGTATAACATTAGAAGCTGTCCCAGTGTGAAGTATCGTCGGACCTTTGCAAGAACGCCTAGTTTTCTAGCAGCTACCTTGGCTTTGGACTCAATGAACCGCCCAAAATTGAGGTCTGAGGAAATTTCAACTCCTAAGAGGTGAAGGCGGTCGGTGCACTCCAGGGATACATTCTGAAAAGCAGGAGTCAAGGTGAACGGACTCCTTTTAGCGGTGATTAGACACGCTTGTGTTTTGGCGGCGTTGAATCTTACCAGATTGGTTTCGCCGCACTTGGAGACTGCCTGAAGTGAGACATTCGTACGCTCTACCATGGCCTCTCGTTCGGACCGGATTAGCTCCTTACTAGCCCGAGGACCTGGCAGGTATCTTTCTACAACTGTGCTATCGTCTGCATACTCATAGATAACGGGCATCAGCAGATCGTTAATATGCAGCAGGAAAAGAGTTGCGGAGAGAACTGACCCCTGAGGAACTCCGGCATTAGTCGTCATGGGCTCTGATGAGCATCTATCAACAACAACTCGGAGAGACCGTTCACTCAGAAAGTCTTTTACCCGGTTAATCACCAATCCAGATCAATCTCAGTTCACCAGTTCTTCTCGAGGGCCTCGCCCCACATGTGAGTGGTATACACTAGTAGGTTCCCAGTAGACCGATTGTGGCGAAATCCGTATTATCGGTCACTGAGGAGATCGTTACTTTCCTGGTATGCCAGGAGGCGCGAGTTCAATACACGCTCCATAATCCTGCAGAGTATGGAGGTTATTGAAATCGGCCGATAGTTGGCAGGATCGGCACGACTGCCCTTTTTATGCACGGGTTGCACGTTGGTAAGCTTCCAGGACTTGGGCACTATACCAGTCCTAAATGAGAGGCGATACAAGCGCGTCAATACAGGAAACAACTCGGGCGCACATGCCTTGAGAACTATTGCTGGTATACCATCTGGTCCACTAGCTTTATTCACGTCTAGACGACACAGTGCTCTCAAAACTTCTCTGTTCCTTATGCGAATCTCGGACATTGAGGTGTTGCAGTAAGGTAGAGTTAGTGGAGTGGCACTGCTAGTGTCAAGACGAGAATTGTGGGCGAAGAGAGCTGCAAAGATACCTGCTTTCTCTCTCGCCGTGTGAGCCAGTGTTCCATCAGGTTTAACCAGCGGAGGCAATGTGGGCTTACAGAAGTTCGCTTCGACCGATTTAGCAAGGAACCAGAATGCTCTGCTTCCGGACGGGTATGCAGAGAGCTTTGCGCCAATATGCGTAATGCGGTCGAACCGAGCCTTCTTCAGTGCCTTTTGTAGGACTTGTCAGCATGGTTGAAAGCTCTCTTCTTTGAGCTCAGATCCGGAGCTTTGCGATCACGAGCGTCAACCCATGCGAAAAACGCCGAATGCTTACGCTCTTCAGCTTGAACGCAATCGGCGTTGAACCATAGTTGAGCTGAGCCTCCGATGGGTACGTCTCTATAAGGGATGAAAAACTCCATAGCTTGACGTATCACATCGGAAATGGCATCTGTACAGCTCGACGGACTTTCAGAAGAGAAACAGACCTGCTGCCAAGGATAAGACGCAAAAAAGTGCCGCATCTCATCCCAATCTGCTGACCTGTAACGCCATATTCTCCGTTGACCACGTGAGTCGCAGTCAGGTGGGGAGAAGAACGAAACAGACTTCACCAGACAGTAATCTGAAGTTCCAAGTGGTGAGGAAACTGTTACAATACATCTGTCCGGATCGGTGGTCAGCAGAAGGTCCAAACAATTGGCAGTATGACCAACTACATCAGGCACCCTAGTCGCTTGCTTAACCAGCTGGGAAAGGCCCATCGATACTGCAAATTTTCGCGCTTCTCTCCAAGCGTGGTCGGTCTTCTGGTATGGGAAAAGCCAGTCTTGGTGGCAGGCGTTAAAGTCCCCCAGAGCAACGAGCTGCGCATCAGGTTGCCGATGCAGAGCCTTATCGGCGGCCTCACTGAGGTGGTCGAACCACCGAGTCATCTCCTGATCACCGCTGTGCGATCGGTAGACACAAGCATAAACAATTTTGTCTACCAACAGCCATAGCGTGGATAAATTTGGGTCTTCAAGGTGACGGAGACGCTGGCAGCAGATATCATTACGGACGTACACACAGACCCCGGCACGTTGCAGGAAATGATGCTCCAGTGAATACTCACTGGAGCATCATTTCCCGGGTAGTTGAGGTACGCCGTATCTGACGGACATCTGATTTGGGTCTCCGTCAAGAAAAGCAAGTGTGGCTTGTCAGTTTCAAGATGGTGGTGGACCGCATCGAGATTGGAGTGCCGCCCTCTAATATTTGTGAGGTGCACTTGAAATGAGAGGACGTGCATCCGCTGTTGACACTTGCCTTTCTTTTTACCTTTCATTTTCTTTTTTGTGGAGTGAATAGGGGAGATGGAAGATGGTAGTTGAGCGAGGTGATGCGATGTTAAACCCAACAACACGACCAGAGTTGCTGCGCCAAAAGAGGGTTGATCTGGAGACTGCGGGGACGCCCGAACCCCCCAGGGATCGCCATCGGGTCCTTTCGCCCGATCGCCAACCGGCACGATGGAGCCACCCTGGGATTTTTCGCAGTTGGCGTGGCAGCCTTTCGTATGTGGCTGGCACACTACTTGGGCCCCCAACTACCTGCGGCCAGCCAGCGGAAAACCGTGCTTCGGATCCCGCTACCCTCCACGATCAAACGTCCAACACAACAACAGCTGGCGCATCATACCTGGTACACGTCACACAACTGCTCAGACCCATCATTCACCATACGGCTTCACCAGACATCACGCTGGAACACGACGGATCGCTTGGCAGCATGGCTTTGTCTGGTGGGTAGTAACTATTAAGCCGGCAGCCGATGCTATGGCCTACCACCACATTTACTGCTCGTTTAGCACTACCCAGGGGACACGTGTAGGGTAGTCGGAACTAAGTAAATCCTACGGACGCAAGCAGTTCATCCCCCAAAATAATTAGCTAGTTATTATTATGAATAAGTGAATAATTAAATAGCTAGTTATTATTATGAACAAGTGACACTCACTTTCTGCTATATACAAAATCTTTTTTCCACTTCCTTCTATAACACTATATTTCACATACTGATAACGTTGGAGGAACTCATGCATTATTTCAGCGTGATATTATTGTTTTTCCAAAGTACCCGAAGTTAGTAGAAACTTTTTTCTTACAATATTTTGCACTGTTTGAAAATCGTCCGTTGCGCTTAGCTGCCTCGGGCGTAGTAAATTGGTAATATCGTTGCATTGCGCGCGCTGATGGCGTTGGGTTGAGATTGAGATTGAGTCGCTTCAAAACTGGGTTTTCTTGTGCGCATGGAATGATGTACGATTAGATAAACGTTGTTTTTAATTTCTTAAAGTCTTGTGATTTTTTACACTCAACAACTAGCTATTTATTTATTTGTTATCCACCACTTATTAAACATGTATATATGTGTGTAAGTTAAATAACCTAACACAAACTACTAGTATAAATAATCTAGTTTTTCTACCGTACACTCTAAATAAGGTTCAGTTGAAAACCAGCGTCAGGCAACTACCACGAAGTTGTCTGGCATTTTTGCTGAACTGGGCCTATTTAGCGCAGGCGCGAGACACACAATGTTAGTTATTTTATTTTCCTATTTTCTTAAGTGTTTACATGTTGTTTCTACATTGTGTGTATCTGTGTACGTGTGCCAAATAAAATATTTTTCTTTCTTCTTTCTTTCTTTCAAACTGTATCTATTATTAACTAGTAACATGTGGAAACATAGTGGAAATGGTATATATATCTTCTAAGTTCGTCAACAGAAAATAACAATATTTATATGGGACCTTTTCAATCAAAAAAATAATTTTCAAAATCAATCCACAATTAACGGAGAAATCTGTCAGAAAATAGATACCGCCGAACATAGAACCTTCGTATTTTTGAAGTCGGTTGAATATAGAGTGATATACTAAAAAAGTAGTTACTATAAAAAATAAGATTGTAAAAGAAAGACAAATAATCAAATAATAAATAGATACTAATAATATAAACAAAATCATACATTGTAATTTAAAAAAAAAAGGTCAAAGTTTCAAATTAATTAACATAATCAAAATAGTTAAAATAATAGAAATAATCAAGGCAATCAAAAACAAAATCATCATCATCATCATCATCATCATTTCAGCCGAAAGACGTCCACCGTTGGACATAGGCCTCCCCCAAATGCCGCCACAATGACCGGTCCTGTGCGTCTCGCATCTATCGGATTCCCGCGACCCTCACCAGGTCATCAGTCCACCTTGTGGGAGGCCTTCCAACGCTGCGTCTTCCGGTACGCGGTCGCCATTCCAGAACCTTTCGTCCCCATCGACCATCTGTTCTGCGAGCAACGTGACCTGCCCACTGCCACTTAAGTTTGGCGATTCTTCGGGCTATGTCCGTAACCTTGGTTCTCCTGCGGATATCCTCATTTCTGACGTGATCACGCAAGGAAACTCCGAGCATAGCCCTTTCCATTGCCCTTTGAGTAACTTTAAGCCAAATACCAATTACACAATACAATCAAAATAAAAGAAACCATTTTGGTAATCAAAAATAAAAATAAACTGAGTAATTAAAAAAAAAACTGATATTATATAGATAATTAACATAATCCAAATACAATTAAAATAAGTAAAATAATAATCATCTAAATAATTTGAATAATTAAAGTATTCAAAACAATCAAAGCAATCAAAATAATAATGATAAAATAAAATAAAATAGCCTTTTTATTCTACTACCACATCTAACAATATGTAAACCCATTTTAAATTCATTAATTGAGTCCCGTACAGTTTATCGAATTACCCTTGAACGATATAACTGTCTACAGAAATCATGGTTCACCGACGAACGGTAATACGAAAAAACTATTAGTCGATACCATTATTTAGCGACAGCACGTTTCGCCGAATAACGCTACATAGAATGAATGGTTGGCTGATACCAAGATTTGCCGTTGTCATGGTTCGCCGCAACACGCTTGAACTAAATAATCCTTTACCGATAGCAATTTGCATCGAAAGCACCTTTTCTTACACCGCCGATCCAAAATAATTGTCTTTAGTTTCTCTCTCATACAATTTTGACAGACATCGAATAAATTGCATTAACTGCTATTTCGATGCGTTTATCTTAGTAATTCAATAAAAATAAATGTAAAGAAAATAATAACGTAGCAAATTTGATTATTTTTATAATTAAATGATAAATGACAAAAATAAAGGTTGCAAACTGCGCAATCACAAGAAACATGTTAGAAAACAATCAATTTTGAAAATATGTGAGTTTACATGTGGATGGATTGTGTGAGAAATGATATGGAAAAAAAAGGAAGTTAGTGATAGAGTGAAGAGTGTCACTCTTCACTCTATCACTAGATGGATAGATTGAAAAAAAAACGTGTTGCGCCGACCCCAAATAAAATGGCACACGGGTAGGAAGATGATGATCGTGAAGTCGGTTATATTTTTTTGTAAAAAGTTTTTTATTTCACACTTTTTAGTTGCGATACACTTATAAACAGAGTGCCCATTTCTCATAATAATTCCAATGAACCCAAACACTGCTAGGTTACATTGTTTTATTATGAAGTTCCTCTGTCTACCTTCCACCTTCCGGCTCCATCATCAGATCACTTCGATAGTACCTTATATCCAAAGTGTATCTCATTACAATTCTGATAAGTCCAAACACAGCTAAGCTACATTGATTTATTACGGAGTTCCAGTTCCTACCTACCTTCTGGCTTCATCATCATCATCAGATCACTTTTATGATACCATTTTCAAAACTATTCAGAGCCATTAATTTATTTGTATTATCATAGTCGCTTAACTATCTCCATCGTGATATCTATGCAAGTATGAAGTTCCGTTGACCATTTCTGGTCTTCTTCATCAGTTGCACTTTATTAAATGTTACTTTTTGACTGTAAATGCTCAAGTTCTCAATCAAAATACCAAAATCACTATATAGTTGCCTATAATATTTGAGGAGTTCCCTCGATTCCTCATAGACCCCATTATCAGAAACGAATTAAAAAAAATGGGACCAATCTAGAAGCATATCCTTTCAGGGGAAAAAATATTTGCTTATCGATTCATAAACAACGGAATTTTAAGGTAAAAAGTTTTTTACAAAAAAAGAATAACCGACTTCACTAAAAAAAACACTAAAAGGATCAAAATAACTTTAATTTCGGAAGTCGGTGTTTCTCGGTATTATTTGTATCTTATTTAACACCAACTTCCGAAATGAAAGTTATTTTGATCCTTTTAGTGTTTTTTTTTTTTTTGTGAAGTCGGTTATTCTTTTTTTGTAAAAAGTTTTTTATTTTACACTTTTTAGTTGCGATACACTTATAAACAGAGCGCCTATTCCTCATGATAATTCCAATTAACCCAAACACTGCTAGATTACATTGTGTTATTATGAAGTTCCTGTATCTACCCTACCTTTCACCTTCCGGCCCCATCATCAGATCAATTTGTTAGTACCTTATAGCCCAAGTGCATCTCATGACAATTCTAATAAGCCCAAACGCGGCTAGGTTACATTGATTAATTACGGAGTTCCAGTGCCTACCTTCCGGCTCCATCATCATCATCAGATCACTTCGATGATATCATTTTCAACGTAACTATTCAGAACCATTCATTTACTTGTATTGTCATAGTCGCTTAACTATCTTCATTGTGATATATATGCGAGTAAAAAGTTCCGTTGAGTATTCCTGGTCTTCTTCATCAATTCCATTTCATCAAATGTTATTTTTTGACTGTAAATGCTTAAGTTGTCGATGAAAATAGCAAAACCAAAAAAAATAAAATATTTGAGGAGTTCCCTCGATTTCGCCAAGATACCATCATCAGATCTCAACTTGGTGACTATGGGACTATTTGGGAAGTATACCTTTTCCAACAAACAAAGAATTTTTCAAATCGGTTGGCAGACAACGAAATTATGCGCGAACAAACATAAAAAAAAATACAAACATCCGAATTGAGAACCTCCTCCTTTTTTAGAAGTCGGTAAAAAAACATTTTTTTTAAATATGATGATAAAAAAAATACAACCGAATTGTTACCTTCTCTTTTTTTCTGAAATCGGTGAAAAACAGTTCAATTCCCGAATTGAGCTACGAAGATTTTTCCGAATCGCAAAATAGTTTATTTGTGAAATACAAATTCACTGTTTTGATTTTTTCTGTGTTATAGTATTAATTAATAAGTTCCATATTTTTTACATTATTCAGCAACCCGTGGCTAGCAACGTAGTTCTCACAGATTTTAACCAACTTCCTGAGAGCACTAACCGAGCCAAAAACATAATTTCGTCTGCATAGCATATGTTATTAAAACGTAAACCGTCAACGAAACAGCCCGAATGTGTACTGCTAAGTTCCTCGATTAAAGGTACAAGTTGAAAAATTTTAGGGAAGTTCAGATTCAGATTCAGATATATTTATTGTTTGTCACAGGTGGAAGCAGCAAGAACAGCTCTTAAAATTATTGTCGTAACAAGTATCACTGTAACATACCCATGGGGTGTATAATATAATAATTACCATAATATAATAATTACCATTACAGAAAATAAATTAATTGTGTATAAATATTAATTTGGAATTGTCATAATTATTGCATGATTAAAATATTGAATAAATTGAGTCAAAACATTAGTCATTTAGAAATTCATTGAAGTATACAATTATAATGTCAATTAGAATACAATTATTTATGTCAAAAACCGTCACAATAAACAAGATAACAATATTAACATCACATTATAAATAAATAAACTAAACCTGTCATTTTTTTTTTGTAATTGAGCATTAGAAAATTAAATACATTTTAGTCAAAACATTTGTCATTTAGAAATTCATTGATTGTGTAATATACTTTCTGTATCAGTAATTCTTTGAGTTTGTATTTAAAAGTAGTTAATGTTTCAATATTTTTAATAAAATCTGGTAATTTATTATAAATTTTTACACCCATACCAAATATGCTTGATTTAAACTTACTTGTTCTACTCTTAGGTGCTTTAAGTTCATTCTTATGTCTTGTACTTCTCATTGTCTCATAATTACTGATATCGCGCTTTATGATTGAGGCTGCTTCCAATATATACATTGACGCTAGGGTTAAGATTTTTAATCTTCTGAATTCCGCTCTGCATGAATCGGTTTGTTTAAGCCCACGTATACTTCGAATACATTTCTTTTGGGCTTTGAATGCAAATTCTTTGTTAGTAGTGTTACCCCAACACAAAATGCCATATTTTAGCGTAGATCCCACATATGCATGATACACATTTAGTAGTACGTTTTCATTCACCACTTTTCGAAGTACATGGAGAGCATATGAAAACTGGTTAAGTTTTTTGCAGACACCGTCCACCTGCACTTTCCAGTTAAGTTCTGAGTCGATATGGACTCCTAGAAACTTTGTGCTATTGACCTGATTTATTGTATTGCCTTTATAATTTATATTAATTTTATTCGATTTAGTATTTTTATTTGTGAAGGACATATAGTTTGTTTTATCGATGTTTATTTTTAAATTATTCAGTATCAGCCAGTTTATAATATCTTCGAGAGACTTATTTACCTGTTCTTCAAAATCTTCTTGACCGCTATCAGTAAAAATAGCCGTACTGTCGTCAGCAAATAATATAATGTCCTGGTTTATAGACCTTGGTAGGTCATTAATGTATATAATAAAAATAAGGGGCCCAAGGATACTTCCCTGGGGGACGCCAAATTTAACATGTTTAGGGTCCGACATATATATATATGTTCAAATTTTGTGTCTTTATCTATTTTCGCTATACGTGTTATTTGAAATCTGTTTGATAAATAAGACTTAATCAAATTTAGGGCATTTCCTCTTACCCCATACCTTTCCAATTTATCAAGTAGGATGTCATGGTCAACGTGGTCAAAAGCCTTGGACATATCCATAAAAATGGCGGTTATATGTTTTTTGCTATCCAATCCGGTCATCGCTGGTAGATCTTCCTTTACGAAAGCCAAATTGTTCATTTGTAAATAAGTTATTGACTTCAAAGTAATTATATAAATTATTATATATAACCTTTTCGAAAATTTTTGCCAACACGGGTATTAATGCAATCGGTCTGTAAAAACGCATATCCTCTCTATCTTCTTTTTTAAATAAAGGATTTATAATTGTAATTTTCCATTTTGAAGGGAAAACTCCACGTTCTAGACATAGATTGATAATGTTACTGATTACCGTTTTTTTTTTTAAATGTATTCAACATCTCTGTATGATTTTATTCTTAATTCTTAATTCTTTATTGTACACAAAAAAAACATACATAGTACACGGAGATAATACAGTTTATGTACAAAGGCGAGCTTAACTCAACAATGAGTTTTCTCCCAGCAAACCTTTGAGTGACAGAGAGAGATCACAATCGAGGGTAGGATCCAGTGTACAACATAAACCTACATAAATACGTCTAATATATATATATATTTTATCAATTACAATGAAATTTTGAATGATCAAGATATCTTAAGCCAGCGGCTTCGCCCGCTTTAAAGTTATCAATTCAATTATATGTGCCATTCCGGGACATCCTTCATCATTATTATTATTATTTATGCCGGACCCGTGTACCAAATTTCTTTTAAATTCATTCGGCTGTTTGAGTAGTAACCAGTATACCTTTAAAATATTCGTGTGAAGTGTGAGCTCATTAATAACACCAACAGGTAAATTCGTTCCACGGGTAGTGTGAAAGCGAAACCCTGGGACGAAGGCAACGAAGGAACAGGAGTGGGTTTTTAGTCAGTAAAAGTCTGACACTATCTCCCGTTCCGCCCAAGAGCGGGAATGTCATAGGATGATTTTCTCACCAAATAAAAAAAAAACAGGTAAATTCGTTTGTTTGTTAATATGTTGGAAAGAGTAAAATCGTGGAAGTATTTGAATGCGCTAATGAAATAAAATTCTTTAACTGATAGACTTATGTGGGAAAAGGAAATTATGAGAGAAAGACGGAGCTACACATAGCGCATTGCTCTATAGCAATGCGCTATGTGTAGCTCCGTCTTACGAACCAGTCCGACACGGGACTCCGAGACGACGGATCGTCCGAGACTCCGTCGATATATTTATTACGTTACTGTGTAGTAACGTAATAAATATATCTTTATCTTTACTCGTCGCCAATGCTGCGTCAATGAAAATCGAGTTAACGACAAGCTGATATATTTCAAGTTTTAGAATCTACCCGTCACCATACAAATATCAAACACAAAATAATGTAACCAACGGTACAAAAATTTACATGCATTTAGAATCGTCTAACAAGCCAATGTTCTTCTAGATCCTCTTCTCGATACTAATATAATGTCCATCATTATCAGGCTTCAAAGTGAAAACATACTTGAGCCGCATCTTGGTGTGGTCAGCCTTAATCCTGTAGTTCCTCACAACGTGAGCGAGCGTTGTCTTCAGCGACATCATGGCGTAGTTTTTACCTGGTGGAAAAAGTTGCAAGTGGACGATGTTAAATTATGGGGGCACCCAAACACACGAACTTAAAAATAAAATATGACGTCACGAAAATCATACATTGCGTAAGCAAAGTTATTCGCGCGATTTATGTTTAAACAACCATTTGTCAATATCCCGCAACACACCATATCCATCAGAAGTAGGCGTGGGCAAAGTGTGTCATCTTTGCGACTAACTGAAATTTTCTGGAGCACTGATATATTATTAAACAAGTCTCTACCAGCGGCTTCGCCCGCGTAAAAGTAGATTTCCCGGCTGTCAGTTAAATCGGAGTCAGTTAGACGAGCCGGTGCAACTAAGTCTGTCTCGTTTATGCGTCATCACGGTGATCGTCGCGTCGCCTGACATTATTTTAATGTTGAGTAGTGGGTATAGTGAGCAAGATAGTTTGTAACTACCGTGGCATATTTGTAAAAAGCAAAATTATCACACAAATACACTTGCATCAATTTTTTATGTGATATGTTATATTTTATTTACCATCATCCGTGCGTCCCTGTGGGGTGACAGCTGAAAATCAGTGTCTGACGCCCAGCAATTGCTGAGTTGGCGACCCTTTCGGTTCGGGCACGCTCAGCGCAACTATATTGTAAATCTGTACTTTTTTTTGTGTTGTTGCCTATTGTAATGTCTGCATCGAATAAATACTATTCTATTCTATTGTATTCATAAAGTTTGACACTATGTCTCACTTCATCGCGAGAGATTTAAAAATAAAATGTGTAGTCTTTTTGATATTCAAAGAATAAAAAATCTTAACTATATAAATACAAATACACATATATTTATCCAGCGTTTTACATGTCAGCAAATAAATCATCATCATCATCATCATTTCAGCCGAAAGAAGCCCACTGGTGGACATAGGCCTCCCCCAAGCGCGCCACAATGACCGATCCTGTGCGTCTCGCATCCACCGCACTCCCGCGACTCTCACCAGGTCGTCGGTCCACCTTGTGGGAGGCCTTCCAACGCTGCGTTTTCCGGTGCGCTGTCGCCATTCTAGAACCTTTCGGCCCCATCGACCGTCCGTTCTACGAGCAATGTGCCCTGCCACTTTAGTTTGGCGATTCTTCAGCAAATAAATAAATAAAATAAAATAAATGAAATAAATACGAGTGACACAAATTGTTTTCAGTAGGTATAGATTCTGTGAGATGTAAGTGATGAATCGAGAGATTTAGTAGTTAATATGGAAATATCTGCCAATCTATAATACTTACAAACTTAAAATTTGGCAGTTTGGTTCCTTTTAGGGTGTTGATATCCACTAAGAACGAATTTTACGAAACTTTACCCCAAAGGGGATGTTTTTAAAGTGTGGAAATCATCTAATAACTTCCAAACACCACACCCCACACCTGTGTCCTTCAGTTGCCCTTTGCGTTCTAGGAGTACGGGTTTCCTTTTCAGTAATTCCCCGTGGTCTTAGCTAGCGAGCACCGGCCCTGCTGGGGCCCTATGGTTTGCTGTCATCTCCTTGAGAAGCTCGTGGATCTACGCGCTCTGGACGACAGGGCTGGACTGGTCAGAATCTCGGCGGCTGGGGCATGAGGACATTCGTTCCCTCATGCGTGCGGCCACCTTCTTCGCTAGCATTACAGCTTCGCAGAAGGCTACAGAGGCTACCGCATTTCATTCCTCCTCGCTTCGGACCATAGCCCGAACCAAAGCCCGACGAGAGAGGTCGCTGCCGCCGATTGCCTCCACGAGGACACGACGGTGCTCCACCCAAGCGGGGCACACCTCCATCGTATGCTTTACCGTGTCCTCCGGGCGGTCCACACAATGATGACACCCGGGCGATTCTTCCGCCTGAATCCGATGCAGGAACCTCCCGAACTTGCCATGTCCGGTGAGGACCTGCATCATACGAAAGGTGAGGACGCCGTATTGCCGTTCCAGCCACTCCACAAAGAGGGGAAAATGGAGGTTGGAAGTTTGTATAAAGTGCTATGTTTTTGAAGTAAGAGACTTGAAATTAAAAATGTATGCCCTATGGATGGTGTGGAGGTTTACTAATAATGTATCTTTTATTGAGACTAGGAGCGTGAAATTTTGCAAAAGGCTTTCTTTTATGTCGTAGGTGAACACTAAGACAGGATTTTCCAAAATTCACCCCGTATAGGAATGAAACGGGAGTCCAAAGTTTGTATGGAGCAATCTACTTTTACGCGGGTGAAGCCGCTGGCTGAAGCTAGTAAAACTATAAATGCCTCTCAGGACTTTCAGGTTGCCGCCACCTGAGAGTCTAATTTAATTTGTACTGTTATCATAAGCATAAGCATAATCAGCCTTAACATGTGGCAACATGATAAGGCTGATTACGCTTATGCTGATTATGTTACTGCCTAGGACTCAGGCCTCTCTTGAGAATGGGCCGTAATCCACCACGCGTGCTCAGTGCATGTTGGTGGATGTCACATGTCTTCGAATTTTTGATTCTGTCTGTCTTGAAATAAAAACCATTAACTCAGGTCTGCGATCTTTTTTTTTGCGATTCGGAATAATTATCGATATTTTCGGGAATTCAAATATTTACACAGGTAAATTTGCACAGAACCCTCAGTGAGCGAGTCCGACTTTCACTTGCCCAGTTTTTTCTGGTTGTCATCAATAGCGGGCTATAATCACTGCGTTACTTGCAAGAACTTCCGGTAGTGGTTGATCCTTACCAATACACTGTCGTCTTCCCAAACCAAAGGGAGCATACACATTAAGATTGCTTGGCACCTTGTCAGGTTCAAGCCATCGTTCAGGTTTGAATTCGTATCTATCTGGACCCCATATCGGATTGCTGTGAAGACCGCAAATAAAAAAGAGGCAGTGCCGCCCAGGTGACAGTGTGTAATTTTCTGAAAAAAAATTGTAATATGTTCAATATGTTCAAAAATATTCGTTACAGAGTCCTAATTAGAAATAAAATAAATAAAAAAAAAACTATAAATCAGTGTTGACAAATCAATCATCGACTTACTTAATTTAACATCATTTTCAAGTTTTCTGCCGATTACTGGCACTACGGTGAATAATCTCATACTCTCCTTCAGAACCGCCTCCAAGTACTGCAGCTTCGACAAGTCCGCCTTTTCCACGTCTCTATCTCCTCCCAGGACTTCTGTTATCCTGATGAATCAGAATCATTTATTCGTAAACATAGGTAATAATTATATACAAAATCTTAAAAATTTGGTATTGTGCTATGTTTTGCTAATTGTCATACAAATTATTAAGAAAAAACTATTATTATACTATTAAATTAAAATATAAATTCGTCATAATATGATTATGCATATATTTTTCAATTAGTAACCCATTAAACGTTTTTAAACTTCTGAACTGGCATACATTTTATTTCATCGGGTATTTTATTATATACTAGCTTTTGCCCGCGACTTCGTCCGCGTAGAAGACGAAAATGGTTTTATTAGGTCTTTTGAGATACGAAAATATGAAATACTATTTAGTATCTTCATCGTGTGTGATAGTCCATTGAATTGTATAGCGAGCGATATTGTACCTTAAGATAAAATATTATAAAGATACTATAATATTTTGCCGTGCCGTGTGCAGCACCCCTTAGTGAACTCCACTGCGGGTGACGTAATCTACGACAAACTTATTATTTACAGTTGGCACAGTAATCGGGTCTTTTTTTTTATTGGGTGGGATAATCATCCTAATGACATCCCCGCTCTTGGGCGGAGCGGGAGATAGTGTCAGACTCTTACTGACTAAAAACCCACTCCTGTTCCTTCGTTGCCTTCGTCCCAGGGCCCCGGGTTCCGCTTTCACACTACCCGTGGCCCCAGTAGGCTTCGACCCTGCTGGGCCCCTATGATTTGCTGACATCTCCTTGAGGCGCGCGTGGAACAATACGCGCCGTCGACGACTTGGGCTCGGTCCGGACGGTTACCGGACGGTCAGACGGCGAGCCACCCATTGCTCGCCGTCTGCAAGCCCGCGCCTACGGTGGCCGGAAATCGGAATCGGAATCCCGGCGGCGGTTGGAGCGTAAGGACCGTTGCTTCACGCGATCGGCCGCCTCCTTAGCTAGCATTACTGCTTCGCAGAAGGAGGCGACCGCCTGCCACTCCTCCTCGCTCCGGAGCATGGCCTGAACCAAGGCCCGGCGCGAGAGATCGCCGCCGCCGATTGCCCCCACGAGGACACAGCGTTGCTCTGCCCAAGCGGGGCACACCTCCACCGTGTGCTCTACCGTGTCCTCCGGGTGGGCCACACAGTGGCGACACCCGGGCGTCGTTTCCGCACGAATCCGGTGCAGGAACCTCCCGAACTTACCGTGTCCGGTGAGGACCTGCGTCATGCGGAATGTGAGGACGCCGTGAGGTCTTTCCAACCACGCCTCAAAGAGGGGACTTACCGCCATAATTGTGGCGTGCCCAGCACTGGGTCGCGACAGTCGCTGTCGCCATTTCTCCATGAGAACTCGCCGGAGCTCTGTCCGCCATGCCGCGACTTGTCGCAAAAATCATTATTATATTGAGCACGCATGGGTGTTTTTTTACTTAATTTTTTGAATAAATGGTGATTCCTTTTTACAAATAATGCAATTTATAGAATGTATAAGCCGGTAGAGGTAATATTTTTAACTTTTTAAAATAAGGAATGCAATAATTATCTATTGGTTTTAAACCACACATACAACGTACACATGTTTTCTGCATTCTGAAAACAAGTTCCCTATTTGTTGACTGTCCCCAAAAAATAACACCGTATCGCAGAACTGATGCGACAAGTCTACGATATGCCATCCACAGTGTATAAATATTTACTTTTTTTGAAACTTGAAATAACAACTACGCTGATTTACTTAATAGCTTGCAAATTTCCTCCAAATGAGGTTTCCAAGTCAGCTTTTCATAATAATAATAATAATAAATATTTATATTTTTAAATGTTTTTTTTTATTTTTTATTGAAATATTTCAAAACATAATTTAAATGTATCAATAATGAATAAACGAGTATAATAATAACAAAAAACATGTGGGATGTGGACTCAGCGATCATTGTACCGGTAGTCGTGTCAGCCAATGGCTGAATAGCCGAGAGCCTCGCCACCAACATCTTAAGAGGCTCGCGTTAGGCGGCAGGATCAAGGGCTGATTCAGAAAGTGGTGCTCCTGGACACGGCTCGTATAGTTAGGAGATTCCTCTCTCAGGAGCCCTGACCATCGGTAGCTTGGACCCTGTTCCCGATGCCGGTGGGCTACAATTTTTTTATATTTTTTAATGTTTTTTTTGTATGATTTTGTTTAAAAAATTAAATTAAAAATGTAATTTATATGTGTTTACAATGAATAAAGAAATATACTGTGTCAACGCCAACAACGTCAAGTGATAAAAAAATGTCGAACCATTTTCGACAAATTAAAATTTTTACAAAGCATTTCTTCAGTCTACAATTGCAATAGCCAACAGTAAAACAGCCCAAGAACCTACCTATAAACCAAACATCAAGACGAAATATATGTACCCAAAAAAAAAAAAACCATAATAAACGTCAGTGACAACTGCTCTCAAATAATACAAAACTGAAAATGAGAATTGTAATTTGAGAACTTAAGAAGATGTTGGCGAGAGGTGCAGCTCGAAGAGCACGCCTTCCATCTCCGGGCTCGTCGCTCAGCTCCGTCTCGCCACCCCATCCCCATCCCCAGCCCTATCGTGAGTGCTGTGACATCGGCCGCGGCAGTTACGTCGAGCTCCAGCGACGGCTACTTCTCTCCGCCGACGACTCAACCACATGTGCGCCGACGGGGAGGACGCCGGCCGCTGAGTGGCTTACGACCTCGAGGCCCACCGCCTTCTGACAAGGTCTTCTAATTGTTAGGAGATTCCTTTCTCTGGAGCCCTGACCGCCGGTAGCTTGGACCTTGTTCCCGATACCGGTGTGGTGCTATTTTTATATTTATAATGTATTTTTTATGAGTTTTGTTTAAAAAAACGTTTTTATACTGATTAAAGGAATAATAATAATCTTCATTTCATCTTTTACACAAAATAGTTACATGTAACAGCCAACAAGTATTTCTTAAACAAATAATTATGCTAGTGCCCAAGGAATAACTATAATTAACTTATCAGTATTTAAGAACTAAAGGAAAATTGTCTTTTTGCGCTTTGCGGTCACGAACGTAATCCCAGATGAGAAACGCCGAATGTTTGTCTTGGCAGCAGACTTAGTATACGTCACAACACAACTCCTCAGACCCATCTTCCACCAACTTGACTACCAACTTTTTTAAAATGAAACTAGTGATTAAAAAAAACGGTAATTCCATCATGGAACTGTTAAATGGTACTGGTGACAACAAAGCTTTCAACGTCACATTTTTTTACTAAAAAATTAGAGACAGCGCGTATTCACACGTCACTCCGTATTGTATGATCCAGATTGGATTCCAAGGAAGTCTAAATTTCAGTTTAATTTATTCAGTCATACATCATCTCACCTTGCAATTTTAGTATGTTTGCTTACCTCGACTGCTTACTAGATTCTTGCACAATGGCACTATAATGATTTCAGTAACCAGTGGTAGTTTTGATTGAAAATAGTCTAAACGCAACTAAAAGGGACATAATGAATAGTATTGACAGCTACTGAAATTAACCCCAAGACCCGACGGCTTGCCTGGGAAAGCCTGGGTCCTGGCCATAGAGACTCTCGGGTTTCGATTAAGCGGGCTCTTCAGTGCATGCTTGGAGAGGGGCCAGTTCCCACTTCGCTGGAAGACGGAGAAACTGGTCCTTATCGCGAAGCCGGGGCACCCAGCGGACTCTTCGGGGCGAAACTGCGCTACCGCGACAAGTCGTGGCATGACGGACAGAATTCGATTAAAATAGATTGGGCATACCTAATTCTTTATCGACACGACATGATATTAGGCGTAGATGGCGGCTGGCGGATGTTGTTAGTCACGTAAAATACCTACTACAAAATGTACATTTTGGAAATTTTTCTTTCATTTTCATTTTTGATGATCAGAGTAGATAAAAATTGGTTAAGTATATTAGTATTACTTACTCAGAAAATACTTTCTCCTGAACGTCAGGGTGAGACCCCAACAGTACCATAGTAAACAAGAGAGCATTAGGTGTCGTTTCGTGTCCGGCGGCGAGCATAATATCTACATGCGCTCTGATCTGCTCGTCATTAAAAACTCCCTTCTCAAGTGACAGCTCAAGGAGGATGTCTATGAAGGGTTTGAATTTGATACCTATAAAATTTATATTATTTTTTACTACTGCGTCTAAAATTTCATTTCATCCTTTTAAACAGGAAAGTATCTTTTCGAAAGGGTAGTTTTTAGGGCACTTTAACGATAAGAATGAATCCAGTACGTATATCTTATTATTAAATAGTGTCATATATAACAGTCTAATAGAAATTAACGATTTAAATAATTAATAATAATTTGTTTTTGTTGTAATTTTTTAATCTTGTTGATGCCATGCATGTAAGAACAGAGTGTTAATAAATTCTACCTGGTATTGTGCTTTTTTCAACGGATGTTTTTCCAAAAATTTCGGACTTTCTTTTTTGAAGGACCTGCAACCATTTTTCATATTTAATTATTTTAATTATCATGAAAAAAAAGATGCATAACTCGAGGTCTTGTTGAAATATTTTCATTAAAAACTGTATAGTATACATTGATGCAATATAATAGGTAATGTTACAGTTGTATGATTGAAACATAACAATGACGAATAGGTACCAAGCGAGTTGATCCTTTATTCCCATCTGGCCCCTTCGAGCTTGACACTGAGGTGGTGGTTGTCACTAATAGATGGCGTTTACCGCCTCGGTGGTCAATGGTACTTATTTAGTTTCATCTGCCCCTTTCGTAGTTGAGTACAGGGGTTTATTCGCGTTTTGTATTGGACATTTTCAATAGCAACTGAAATAAAACATCACTAGATATCACGAGCAATAAAAATTTGGTTTATTAATGGGATATCATTTTGGAACTCTTTTACAATCATAAAAAAACAATGTGCATGTTGTTTAAATAAATTATTTAAAGAATATTATAATATATATTATATAATGTATTGTTTCGTGTCTTGTCGGCTATTGTTTAAAGTGAGCGCGTAAACTAAGGAAAATACTGAAAAAAACTCAAAAGGGGCAGACGGGTATAAAGGGAGTTGATGGCGATTATTTCGGTTGATGGATTTTTTGCTTCTATAGAAACAGAAACATCAAATCCTGTTTCCTTACCGTGTTTGACATTTTGTGCACAATCTCCAGATAAGTGTCCTGCTTCTTCTTGAGCTTACTCCATGCGAATGTGTAAGGGCTGTGCCACCAGATTTTTATGCCTCTTTCAACCATCGTATCGATGATAGACTTCGCAGCATCCAAGTAGTCACTAGCGAGACTGGAGTCAGTGAAGTCTACCCCTAGCGCTGTCACTAGAAACAATAAATATTTTGAATTAATGGTTCTGACTTATTATTATTCTTCCGTTTATTTATCTATTTGCATAAACGACTTGGGTTGCTACGACACAAAACCTTCTCGAGTGCCCGCAGGCTGTAGTTCCCTTGCGGATACGACCGGTCGGTCCATTGTGCTGCTCGACGAGGTGGGCAAGCTCTTTGAAAGAGTAATTGCAGACCGCGTCGTCGTACACCTAGCACGAGCGGGGCTGAACGTTGCGGACGGCCAGTTCGGCTTTCGCAGGGGGCGCGTTTGTCTTAACTTAGGTATGTTAAATGACGACTTCGGGTATTCCCGATCATTGGCTAAGCAAACTCACTCGAGACTTTTACGTTTGTGTTTTGTTCAATTTTTTCATTCAAGCATCAAAGTCTAAGTCAAAAGTTTTTTATTTCTCATAGGCCCACATGGGCACTTATAAAACGTCAGAATCTAGTGCACGGTTCCAAATTGGTCGTTTCCTATGGAGAAGAACCGGCAAGAAACTCCGTGGCTACTTTAAAAAAAAAAATTGTTGTTACAATATTTCCATATTGCAGCATAAGTAGATATTATGTAAGGGCAGTGTAGACTATTGTCACATACTCCTCTTTGGTTTATTCGGTTAACGGTTTTTTATGATAGTGGAAGATTTGATTTTTGTGCTGGATTATTGGGGATTTACCGTAGTTTTCTAAAAGAATGGGTAAACGTTCCTTCTCTTAAAAGAGGAGGCCTGAGTCTCAGCAATGGGAACATTAAAAGGCTGATTATGCTACGCTTATGATACAGGTAAACGGAAGAATAAAGACGAGGATAATATCAGGCAGAAAATGCGAAAATAACAAAGGAAACTGTGAAATGAGTTCAGAAAACTCTTCGCCCCCATGTTCATCGTCGGCGCGGTCTCCATCACCTTTGCCCACTGCACTGTTGCTCAACTAACCGAAGCGCCGTCGCCATCATCACGTCCAGGAAAGGAAACATACACAGGTCTGTGAAACATGCAATAAAATTCTTTTCGTTATCCATATATTAACAATGTTCCTACAATTGCAATTGCTATGTCAGTTCTTTAAACGCATTAGAGTGATATATGTTAAACACTTAAGCACCATCCCATGCGTGCCGTGAAAATATAGGGCAAGCGCTATTATACTGCGGCTAGACAACGCCTACAAATTTATTTCCACACTTAAATACTTATAGACTTAACGCTATTACTAAGCGGATAGACATGGCTATATCTTATATTTGAAATTTTCTGAAGACAATCTGTCTGACGAACTTCTTCAAGCTCTGGAAACTAAAGATAAAAATACTTAAGTTGGAGAAGCTATCCAACCAGAACTAGACAGTCTGCTAGACAAGGATCATACAGACAGAACTCGGTAAAGAATTTTGAGAGGCCATTATGTGGCTCCATCAATGAATGCGGAGATATCAGCCTCCCTTTCAGACCCAACTCTCAAAAGGGATAAAGGTATCAGTTATAGACAAAACCTTACTGGAAAACACATGACTTGTCTTGAAAAATCATTGGGCAAGGCACTGATGGGTGACATAAACAGTAAAGTCCTTGTTGAAGAAATGAGTGATGCAGCAAAATACATGCTGAGTTTTATTATCAGAACTCGTCTTCTAGACGTTTTTTTGCATTGGCTGGTGTCAAATTAATTGGTGCAAGATGCTATATGGCCAGCAACACCAGATAAAATATTATTTTGGGACAGACTGCGCTGAAAAAATTAGGGTTGCACAAGCAATACAAAAAGCAGGCTCCATGATAAAAACAGAAGAAAAGAAAATATTCAAATCAGGGACTCAAAAGAAACAGGTAAACTGGAGAGGCCCGCCGCATTACCAACAAACGCAAAGAGCTCGCGGTGGGTATCAGCCTCAACAACACCAGTATCTTTTATCCAGCCATTCCATATGTCTCGGAATATACCGAGGTTTTAGATAGAGAGACTACATAACTGCGCTGAAAAACAAGTTTACATGAGTCTGGAATTGATGTAAATCCCTTCACAGCTCCCAGCACCATTTGCTTCCACGTCAGCTTCTAAAAGACCTGGTATTAGTATAGATCAAATACAAAGAACAACTGGGTGGCCCCGGTACTCGGCCACCTTTGCTAGACATTATAATAGGCCAGTTATTCAAGATCCAACTGTTTTCAGTGATGTTATATGTACTCGTAATACTGTAAATTACCCGACTAGATTTTGTATATCTCTTAATCTGATAAGTTACTAATTGATTATAAATTATTGGTAAAAAGATTCTGTATTTTTAATAAACACCTTACTATTTTTGCTACCATGTATTGATTAACTTATAAACAACCCTGCCTGAATTCAAACATCTACACGATAATCTGTCTCGGAGAATCAGTAAGTATAATTGTATAATTAAATGAACTTACCATAAGTGAAGTTCTATCATAATTATATAAATCTCCTTCTCCGAGATAGAGTCTCCCAACCCATGCTTACTAAAGTTCTCCCATAAATTAGGATTACTTAAGTTAACTAGCTTTAAACGACAAAATGACGTCGCACCTTTTTACGATGAGACCACGCAACGCAAAAATTTCATCGTATACGGCGTTGCACGAAATGCAAAATTCACTGAATTCAAACTAGAAAACTAGGATCGCGCGTCATCGCATCGCAGATTTGTACGTTGCGGTAGCGCACCGAAAATTTCGAAGCAGAAGGTTGGGTCCCGGAACAACCGGTTGCGCCGCCTTATATCGACCAACTGGGGAGCAGCACCCGATGTTCTTCGCACAACTGGCATGTCTTTATGCCTTTCTACTGCTGAATTCGCGTGCCCCGTGCGGCACCGATCAGTACACGCAAAACAAGTAGACATCGCCCTGAACGAGACGTGTCGAATTATATCGGGATGCCTAAAACCGACTCCGCTTAATAAGCTTTATCCGTTGGCTGGTATTGCTCCACCTGCTGTACGTAGAGATGTCGCATGCGTGAAAAGAAAACTCAAGAATCCGATTCCCGACATCCCCTTTTCGAACACAAAACAGCCCCAAGTAGGTTTAAGAGCCGGAAGAGCTTCCTGCGTAGCACATAGGCCATTAATGACCCGCCACCTAAAGAAAGAATGAAGCTTTGGGAAGAGCATCACCTGCCACCATCCGACTTTTTGAGACCCCAAGAGCATCTCCCCTTGGACGCAATTTGCAGTGGCCTGTATGGAAGGCACTAAATCGGTTGCGAACCCAGGTAGGCCGCTGCAAACTCAACTTGGTAAAATGGGGTTATATAGACCCAACGAATACTCAATGTGAGTGCGGTGTTCCTGTTCAAAACATGAGCCACATGTTGGAATGCCCCAAGTGTCCGTATACCTGCACTTTGGAGGATTTGATGAGTGTTACAGATGCTGCTATTAATGTAGACACCTATTGGGCACAAAAAGTTTTTTTTTTTTTAATTGATATAAACCAGTGCTTGACTGCGATCCCACCTGATGGTAAGCGGAGATGCAATCATTGACGGTCAGGCGCACTAGTTTATTAAGAGCCTATTCATTATAGCCTTGAAGACACCTATATTATAGTTGGACGGGAAGACCGCAGCAGGCAAATTGTTCCAGTCCTTCGATGTACGCGGTATAAACGACGAAGCGAAACGCTTAGTCCAGACCGTTGAAGTTTCAACAACGTAAGGGTGGATACTCGCCGTTCGTCGGTTTGTCCGATGGTAGAAAGGAGATGGCGGAATCAAGTCATGCAGTTCCCGCGCACACTCTCCAAAATGTAACCTGTAAAATACCGACAGGCTGGCTACCCTGCGCTTGTGCTCGAGGTTTTGTAAATTGGACTTAACCAAATCTGGATCCCCAATTAGCCTCTTCGCACGCCTTTACACTGAGTCCAAAGCTGCTAGATGGCATTTTGCAGCACCAGCCCATATGTGACTGCAGTATTCCACACACGATCGGACCTGTGCTTTGTATAACATTAGAAGCTGTCCCGGTGTGAAGTACCGTCGGACCTTTGCAAGAACGCCTAGTTTTCTAGCAGCTACCTTGGCTTTGGACTCAATGAACCGCCCGAAATTGAGATCTGAGGAAATTTCAACTCCTAAGAGTTGAAGGCGGTCGGTGCACTCCAGGGATACATTCTGAAAAGCGGGAGCCAAGGTGAACGGGCTCCTCTTAGCGGTGAACAGACACGCTTGTGTTTTGGCGGCGTTGAATCTTACCAGATTGGTTTCGCCTCACTTGGAGACTGCCTGAAGTGAGACATTCGTACGCTCTACCATAGCCTCACGTTCGGACCGAATTAGCTCCTTACTGGCCCGAGGACCTGGCAGGTACCTCTCTACAACTGTGCTATCGTCTGCATACCCATAGATACCGGGCATCAGCAGATCGTTAATATGCAGCAGGAAAAGAGTTGCAGAGAGAACTGACCCCTGAGGAACTCCGGCATTAGTCGTCATGGGCTCTGATGAGCATCCATCGACAACAACTCGGAGAGACCGTTCACTCAGAAAGTCTTTTTACCCAGTTAATCAAGCCAGGGGAAATGCCGTACGATGGAAGCTTACTCAAAAGGCTGGCGTGCCATACCCTGGCGAAGGCCGTCTAAGGAGACAGCAATCGCTTCTAAATTCTTCTCGAGGGCCTCACCCCACATGTGAGTGGTATACACTAGTAGGTCCCCAGTAGACCGATTGTGGCGAAACCCGTATTGTCGGTCACTGAGGAGATCGTTACCTTCCAGGTATGCCAGGAGGCGCAAGTTCAATACACGCTCCATAATCTTGCAGAGTATGGAGGTTATTGAAATCGGCCGAAAGTTGGCAGGATCGGCACGACTGCCCTTTTTGGGCACGGGTTGCACGTTGGCAAGCTTCCAGGACTTGGGCACTATACCAGTCCTAAATGAGAGGCGATACAAGCGCGTCAATACAGGAGACAACTCGGGCGCACATGCCTTGAGAACTATTGCTGGTATACCATCTGGTCCACTAGCTTTATTCACGTCTAGACGACACAGTGCTCTCAAAACTTCTCTGTTCCTTATGCGAATATCGGGCATTGAGGTGTTGCAGTGAGGTAGAGGTGGTGGAGTAGCACTGCTAGTGTCAAGACGAGAATTGTGGGCGAAGAGAGCTGCAAAGAGACCTGCTTTCTCTCTCGCTGTGTGAGTCAGTGTTCCATCAGGTTTAACAAGCGGAGGCAATGTGGGCAATTTGGCAAGGGACCAGAATGCTCTGCTACCGGACGGCTGTGCAGAGAGCTTTGCGCCAATATGGGTAATGCGGTCGAACCGAGCCTTCTTCAGTGCCTTTTTGTAGGACTTGGCAGCATGGTTGAAAGCTCTCTTCTTTGAGCTCAGATCCGGAGCTTTGCGATCACGAGCGTCAACCCATGCGAGAAACGCCGAATGCTTACGCTCTTCAGCTTGAACGCAATCGGCGTTGAACCATGGTTGAGCTGAGCCTCCGATGGGTATGTCTCTATAAGGGATGAAAAACTCCATAGCTTGACGTATCACATTGGATATAGCATCTGCACAGCTCGACGGACTTTCAGAAGAGAAGCAGACCTGCTGCCAAGGATAAGACGCAAAGAAGTGCCGCATCTCATCCCAATCTGCTGACCTGTAACGCCATATTCTCCGTTGACCACGTGAGTCGCAGTCAGGTGGGGAGATGCACGAAACAGACTTCACCAGATAGTGATCTGAAGTTCCAAGTGGTGAGGAAACTGGTACAATACATCTGTCCGGATCGGTGGTCAGCAGAAGGTCCAAACAATTGGCAGTATGACCAACTACATCAGGCACCCTAGTCGCTTGCTTAACCAGCTGGGAAAGGCCCATCGACACTGCAAAGTTTCGCGCTTCTCTCCCAGCATGGTCGGTCTTCTGGTATGGGAAAAGCCAGTCTTGGTGGCAGGCGTTAAAGTCCCCCAGAGCGACGAGCTGCGCATCAGGGTGCCGATGCAGAGCCTTATCGGCGGCCTCACTGAGGTGGTCGAACAACCGAGTTGTCTCCTGATCACCGCTGTGCGATCGGTAGACACAGGCATAAACAATTTTGTCCATACCAGTGTCCACCAACAGCCATAGCGTGGATAAATTTGGGTCTTCAAGGTGACGGAGACGCTGACAGCAGATGTCATTACGGACGTGCACACAGACCCCAGCACGCTGCAGGAAATGATGCTCCAGTGAGTATCCCGGGTAGTTGAGGTACGCCGTATCTGACGGACATCTAATTTAGGTCTCCGTCAAGAAAAGCAAGTGTGGCTTGTCAGTCTCAAGATGGTAGTGGACCGCATCGAGATTAGAGTGCAACCCTCTAATATTTGAGAGGTGCACTTGAAATGAGAGGACGTGCATCCGCTGTAGACACTTGCCTTTCTTTTTACCTTTCATTTTTTTTTTTTTTGTGGAGTGAATAGGAGAGATGGAAAATGGCAGTTGAGTGAGGTGATGCGAATTTTAAACCCAACAACACGACCGGAGTTGCTGCGCCAAAGGAGGGTTGATCTGGAGACTGCGGGGACGCCCGAACCCCCCCAGGGATCGCCATCGGGTCCTCTCGCCCGGTCGCCAACCGGCACGATGGGGCCACCCTGGGATTTTTCGCACAAATTTTGGCTGGCACACTACTTGGGACCCCAACTTCACATAAGGTAAGTTCGTTTAATCATATAATAATCGTTTATTTCGGACCTTTATGTCCATAGGTAACATTTACAACATTTATACATCACACACAATATCAATACAACACACAACGAAAGAACCAGCCGTTAATACTGGGGCACTCCAGCAACTGTGGGTACTGTTGCTTAAAGCAAATATGGGTACGGTTCTAGGGTTAAGGAATTCACTGGTATATTTTCAAAGTATAAGGTAGAAGCTTATAGCTTCCCGCGACCTAACGTAATCGTCAACATCGGTCAATAAATAAAAAAATATACTACAGGATTGGAATCTGCGAATTTTTTCAAAATGTACTAGAGTGATAGAGGTAATCTGAATAGTGTTATGCTTGCTGTTTGTTCAGGGATACAATTTGTTTCGATTGTGGACGTATGGCAATATAGTTATTCCAAAAATGTATGTATGGCATAGAAGTCATAGGTCGGTAACTCTTAGG
Source organism: Mythimna vitellina (assembly GCA_949316375.1). Lineage (NCBI taxonomy): Eukaryota > Metazoa > Arthropoda > Insecta > Lepidoptera > Noctuidae > Mythimna > Mythimna vitellina. Next base: position 803,029 of record OX438705.1, read on the forward strand.
GTCGTTACAAGTTAGACATAAATACTTACAACAGATATTGTCCAGAGCGTTGTGTCGTAAGTAAGTAAATGGATCGAAGAGGCCCTTTCCAGCATGTTGCTCGAATTCTTTCACCAGCTTTCTGGACTGGCTGTTGAAAACGCCAATGAACGTGTTCAAAATTATTTGACTGAATGCTGGTTGCAGGAGCTTGTGGTCATTCTTCCAAATTTCATCTGGAGATTTAAAAGATGTCTAAGACAATACTACTAGTACTGTGACTTTAAATCATCAAATGAGACATAGTAAGGTTAATAACGAAATAATATCTTTAGAGTTTGTTTAATGCTCTGGAAAAGTGAATGTGTTATAGTGTCAGGTAATTAATAGTAGCGTATATATATTATGCAACTCACATCTTGAAGTAAATAATCCTTCCCCTAACCATGGTTTAGCGATGTCGTATATTGGGTCCTTATCCATGCACGTATTGGCTATTATGTTGCTGTCGTCTGGGTCGGTAACACCTAGCCCATAAAAATAGAATCAGAATTGAGCATTTCCCTTTAATTTAAAATATTAAAATAGTATTAGTAAGTGATTAACTTTGTGGTAGCAATATTTTACATACATCCATAGGCGTTGACAAAATGACATCCTATCAGCGTGTGAACTTACTATATTAAATAACTAGCTTTTGCCCGCGGCTTTGCCCGCGTACATAAAATATATCATATATTATGCCACTCAGGAATAAAGCAGCTTTATATCAATGAAAAAAAAATCAGACATTATCTCCTACAAACAAAAAACATAAAATCAAACTTTACCTCTTTATATTAGTGTAGATAATTATATTAAACGTAAAGATATAGATTAACATAAATAACAAACAGTTTGGTTTGAGACAGACAATGCCTTGCATTATAAAACGTTCCCTGTTTCATTTATTTTACATTTTTTATGAATTGTTTACGTTGAATCGCGCGGGACGCCACCCTTCCGCGCGGCAAAAAATGTTTGACTCAGTAGAGCGGACGTGTGAATGGGTATGAAACTACTTCAACTACTATTTGATATCCCATGCTAGTAAGGTGTTTCTACACGTACTGAATACGAGGCTATAGGCATAATAATATATCTGCCGAAAGATCCTCAAGAACAAGTCGGTTTTGTCACAGGAAAGGGAATACCCATTTTCTATGATTTACTTTTGATCTGTTATCAAAAGCAAATCATAAAAAAAGCACATGAGTTCAATAACACGCTGTTTATTTTCTTTTTGGGTTGTCGTTTAAATTGAGAATTCAAATATTTTTATTTCACATAGGCCTTCACGGGCACTTATAAAACGTCAGAAGCTAGTGCATGATTCCAAATAGGTCGTTTCCTGTAGAGAAAAACCGCCAAGACACTCCATAGATACTCTTTTTAAAAAAATGGTTGTTTCATTTATTTACTAAATACTTCGCTCACCTAGAAATATATTGGCACATCTACATTTTTCTTAGTTTACAGAAACTAGTATCAAACATTGTACAAATTTCTAAAATGAAGTTCTGAGTTCATTTTATATCATTGTTAATATAAATTGGGATGTTGACCAATATTATAGAACATAATAGATATAATTAAGGATATAAATAGTCCACTTTTAAACACTTAGGCTGTTAAAACTCGATTTCGCATTTATTGTAGATGTGCCAATATTTTACTAAGTGAGCGACTTTATTGTACACCTCATAACGTGGACAAGATAAACATTTATACAAAAGCAAAGTGTACAAAGGGCGGTCTTATCGCATAGAGCAATCTTTTACAGACAACCTTAGAATCGACTGAACGAAAGGAGATAGATTTGGGGCGGTCTAAATCTATCTCCTTTCGTAGATATAGATTTGGGGCGGTCAGTGTACAAAAAATCAAAAATAATATCTAATAATAATACATACTAATAAATATCAAATATAAAATTGAGCAAGGAGAATAAAGAAATATTACAGTAAAAATACACCAAACAAACCATTGTTTTAAAGGCCGGTAGCGTTTGAGCACGCCTTACTTCTATGGGTAATGCATTCCACAGACGAGCTGCGAAACGATTTGTCAAAAAAGGAAGTGGAATGCATACAAATACTTGATTTCAGATTTTCCGATGATCTCAAGGACCTAGAATGTGTGTCACAAGGGAATTGAAAGCGTTTTTTAAGATAAAAAGGAATAGAAAGATTAAAGAGTACATTATAAAGCAAAGAAAGTATATGACCCTTCTGGCGAAGACGAATAGGAAGCCATTTGAGCTGAGTACGAAATTTGGAAACGTGGTCAGACTTGCGCAAGCCAAATATAAACCTGATACAGAGATTTTGAAGTCGCTTCAGCTTGTCCAATTAGGGAAACCTGGGGAAGTGTCGACCAATCGATATTACAGACCGTACGGGGACTACCGACAACAATCACTTGAGTCTAAGTGGGATTGAGTTTCAGTCCAAACTCAGTGCTCCAGTCACCTATTCGAGCTAGGTACATATTAATAGTCTCAATGGCATCGGTTAACTCACCAAGAGAGAACTGATTGTATGTTTGGAAATCATCAGCATACAGGTTGTAGAAAGAAGATAGTCGTTGATAATAGCGTTAATGAAAAGTGCGGAAAGTAGAGGGGATAAAACCCACCCTGCGGCACACCTGTAGAGGTGTTGCATCAAGAACAGAAAGATTCCTCAATGCAAATACGCTGCCGGCGACAAAACAGGTAACTATGAAACCAGTCAATTACCGATGGAGATATGTTAAAAGAGCATAAAATACCGAGCAAAATGTCGAAGTGAACCGTATTAAAAGCATTGCTAAAGTCAAGCAGAGCAAGTAATGTTAAACTTTACATCTCCATGCGAGACCTGATATCGTCCGTTAAATGCACGAGTGCTGAAGGAGTGCTGTGTTGAGGTCGATAACCGAATTGATAGGGATTTTGCAGAAGAAGGGTTAGTGTGAAGGGCACATTGCTCGCAGACTACATCGTTGTTGGGGACGAAAAGATCGTAGAAGTAACCCCCACGTACCGGAAGACGCAGTGTTGGAAGACGTCCCACAAAGCGGACCGATGACTTGGTAATTATCTTAGGAATCCGATGGATGCGAGACGCACAGAACCCGTCGCTATGATGACACTTCGGGGAGGCTTATGTCCAACAGTGGACGTCTTTCAACTGAAATGATGGTGATGATGATAAACCTATATTTATGGAACCTTAAATTTGAAGATTAAAGAAGAATAAAAACAATGAAATTTTTTGTACAAACAATCTGTCAATTAAGTTTCCTCACCAATAAAACTGTCAATTGAATCATAAGATTACTTACAATATGCAGTTAGTGGTCCAAAACTGAATCTTCCGACTCCGCCGCGTTCATAGCACTGATCTATCATGTCGTTGAATTGATTCCATATTTCTGCAAACACGAAAATATATATATTAAAAAAATGATATTTCGAGAGTGCAACACTACATTTGATATCACTCTTTTTGATAGAATTAATAATCAGTTCGACCTTTATACGGTTGATCTGACTCAAATCCGCTGTTCTCATTTAATGGACAAATTAAGTTAATTATTGATACTGGATTTGACAAGAAGTTAGACAATCGGAATGAAGCTTATTGCACATCGGTACTGTATAAAAAAAAGTGTAATAACATTCCCTATAAACGTTCTTTTAAACCAGGTTACGTTTTACAAGATTTCCGGTTACATGGTCCTTGTTTAGATCAATACTAATATTATAAATATGAACGTATATCTTCATATTTATTCTCGTCTGTTAGGCTTTAAGAACTGAACCTATTTTAATGAAATTCGCAATGGAGTAAGCTTGGAGCCGAAGAAAGGACATATACTAATTTTTATCAGATTTTGTTTGAGTGTTTACAATAACCGACATTCGCCTAGGCGAAGTCACGGACAAAAGCTGTAAGAACAATAAAAAAAAATTGAATATTATCCTTTCAATATCTTATATCAAAATCAACCCGGATATTTCGACTTAAGAAATGAACCCCGTGGTCGACCGAAAACTTTAGTCAACAATGACATATTATAGGCGATTGTAGAAGTTGAATTAGCAGCAGCTTTCAATTTTAGTATCAAAACAATATTGGTCCATTTACGTCGAATTGGCAAGGTAAAAAAGCTTGACAAATAGATGCCCCACGAATTGAATGATCGCCAGCGCAAAGCACGGGTCGAGTTGAGCCTTGCTCAACAGGTACACAAACGAATAACGAAATATTGAATCGCATTGTTACTTGCGACGAAAAATGGATTCTGTTCGACAGTCGCAAGCACTTAGCAAGTTGGTTAGATCTTGGTTCAGCACCTAAGCAATGCCCCAAACGAAAACTGTTCCCAAAAAAGTGATGGTCACTGTTTGGTGGTTTAGCGCTGGTGTCATTTATCACAGCTTCTTACCAAACAGGATGAGCATTACTGCAGATGTGTACTGTGAAGAACTGAACACAATGATGGAGAAGCTCGCACATCTCCAACCAGCTTTAGTCAATCGTTCGGCTCTGGTGATCCTACATGACAACGCACGATCTCATACTGCACAACAGACGGTCTTTAAGTTACAAGAGCTGTTGTTGGAAGTTCTTCGTCATCCGCTGTACTCATCAGACTTTGCCCCTACAGACTTCTACTTTTTACAGAATTTGGATAACTTCTAAGTGGAAAAAAAAAAACAATAACCGAGAGCCAGTTCAAAATGCCTTTGAAGAATTTGTTGCCTCCTGTCTAGCAGACTTTTTCAAAAAGGACATCAATAAGCTACCACTACATTGGCAAAAAAATACTTGATTAAAAATATGGAAAAAAAAGAGCGTTAACTTATTTAAAGAAAAACCGGGCGTTTGGAAAGGTCTTTAAAAAATTTGAGAGCAAACGCTTGAGGTTCTCTGCAGCCGCAGCAGCAGCACCAGCATAGTACGACGAGCTAGGAAGATGGAACAAAAGAGTATCAACTAAAGTAGCGTCCCACACTAAAGGCCAGACCCATCTTCCGTCCAGATAATCCCAGGATATTTCTCTTTAATTTCTCAGTGCTGTGAACCAGGGATACAAGAACTGGTAAACTAATACTAGTAATTTTACGGACGCTGAGGCCACTCATATGGATAGAAAGGGTCCTATACATATGATCTGCGACGGTAGAATCGAGGTACGGGACTGTTCTTCAATGAAATACTTGATATATATAAAATCTTTATACTTTTCTTCAAGATTATATTGAATCTTGAAGAAAAGTATAAAGCACAAACACACAGTGTGCACAGTGTGCTAATAGAGCACATCGTGCTACAATGTTTATGTTCGAACTCCAAAAACTAGACATTTCTTTATTCTACTCATTTTTTAAACATATTCTAGAACAACAAAATCTTTAAAAGTATATATGCCAGTTCGTTAGCGTAACTTATGCGATCTCCTTTCGATATCTCATGAGCTACGCCCAAATGAAGCACACGGGCTCAGCAACATTATAAATAGTAGGAGAGAGGACGAGCGCTAATATAAGTACCTATTTAATTTTTCTTATCTGTACATTTATTATGTAGTTTAATTCATTTCAACTAATTACTTATTATTACTAAACTATAGTCTACTTTCTAGTTCGGCGCAACCACTTAAAGCACGTCAAAGACTGCAAAGTACTGCCAGGAAAAGACCTAGTCTCACAACACAGACTCCTGGTTATGACATCAGTGGTCAAAGTACTGTCTACCAAATACAAAGAGCGTCCTCCCCCTAAAATAAAATGGCATATGTTAGAGAAGAATGATTGTGCGAAGAAGTTCAGGGAGCGAGTGGTGGACAAAATGATAGAGATGGGAGACATGAATGATCGAAGTATAAATGAAAGCTGGAATGAGATGGCTGGGTGTATCAGGCATGCAGCGAAAGATATTTTGGGAGAGACGAGAGGAAAGGGCATAATAGATAGGGATACATGGTGGTCGACAGAAATTCAGAGTGTGTTAAAAGAAAAGAAGAAAAAATTCAAAGAATGGCAGTGTGTAGAGCCAGGAAACGCTAGTTTAAAAGCTGAAAAAAAGAATGAGTATGACGTTCTAAAGAAGAAAGCTAAGAAAACCGTGGCAATAGCAAAATCAAAGGCCCAGGACAAACTATATGACACACTGGACAGTCCTGCAGGCCAAAAAGAGCTATACCGGCTTACTAGAATAAGAGAGAGAAAGGCGAGGGATGTTTGTCAGGTAAGATGTATAAGAGATGAAACTGGGATGGTTCTATCGGATGATGAAAAAATCAAAGAAGAAAAGAATATTTTAAAAGACTGATGAATGAGGAAAATAATTGGAGTGGGGTGTTAGAAAATAAACCAGTGAATGTGGGATTAGTACGAATTGTTAATATGGATGAAATCAGAATAGCAGTAAATGGAATGAAGAATGGTAAAGTCATTGGTCCAGATGGAATACCAGTGGAAGTGTGGAAGTTATTGCTAGTGGATGGTTGGATGTGGTTAGCTTTGTTCTTCAATAAGTTGTTGCTGGAAGAAGCCATACCTGATGAGTGGTGCAATAGCTCTTTAGTGCCGATTTTTAAAAACAAAGGTGATGTGCTTGAGTGCAACAATTATAGAGGAATAAAGCTAATGTCACATACTATGAAAGCCTGGGAGAAAGTTATTGAAAGGAGGCTGAGAGAAGAGAGTGAAATTTCACAGACCCAATTCGGTTTTATGCCTGGTCGGGGTACAACGGATGCCATTTTTGCTATACGCCAGCTGTGCGAGAAATATAGAGGTGCGCATAAAAACTTGCACATGGTATTCATTGACCTCGAAAAGGCATACGACCGGGTACCTCGTGAGGTTCTGTGGTGGGCCCTTAAGGAGAAAGGTGTGCCTGGGAAGTATGTGCAGTTGATCCGAGCGATGTACAGTCGATGCAATACCCAAGTCCGGTCTACAGTGGGCACCACTGACAGCTTCAATGTGGCAGTCGGCTTACATCAAGGGTCGGCTCTCAGCCCTTACCTCTTCCTGATGATAATGGACGCTCTGACGTCGGACATTCAGGAAGAGGCTCCCTGGTGTATGTTGTTTACCGATGATGTTGTGTTGGTTGCCGAGAGTGGCCTAGAGGTCCAGAACAGATTGGAGGTGTGGTGGCACAGACTGGAGAGTGTTGGCCTGAAATTGAGTAGAACAAAACGGAATACTTGTTCTGCGATTTCGGCGGTCTCTCCAATCCAGTGCCTTTAGCTCTAGCTGGAACACCCATACCGATCTGCTCTGACTTTCGGTACCTCGGGTCACTCATCCAAGGGGATGGTGAGGTAGACCGGGACGTAACACATCGGATCAACGCAGGATGGATGAAATGGAGACAGGTCACGGGAACAACTTGTGACCCACGGATGCCCCTCAAGTTGAAGGGTAAAATCTACAAGTCCGTGATAAGGCCTGTCATACTGTATGGATCAGAATGTTGGGCTGTGAAAAAGACGGATGAAAAAAGATTGCATGTAGCGGAGATGAGAATGTTAAGATGGATGTGTGGTGTGACGAGAATGGATAAAGTGAGAAATGAATATATTAGGGGAAGTTTGAAAGTGGCGCCAGTGACTGAAAAGTTGAAAGGGAATCGTTTGTCTTGGTATGGTCATGTGAAGAGGAGGGATGAAATGCATGTTACTAAAAGAGTTATGAGTTTACATGTGGATGGATGGAGAGGGAGAGGGAGACCAAAGAAAAGATGGATGGATTGTGTGAAGAGTGATATGAAAGAAAAGGAAGTTAGTGATAGCATGACGAGTAACAGGCCAGAGTGGAAGAAAAAAACGTGTTACGCCGACCCCAAATAACACGGGATAAGGGCAGGAAGATGATGATGATGATGATGAAGATGATGATGAGTATATACTCATATATACTATAGTTTTATATTTAAATTTAAAGTAATACTTAATAATAATTGTATCCTTATGTTTTAATATGTCAGCTAAAAAAAAATTGTACGATTTGTTCACATTAATATTTAAAAATAATATGTCAAAAATAATAAAAACACAAGTCCATGGTGTGCTGTTAGTAATGTCTCAATATTACCTTTTTCAAAAGTTGGAATAGTGCATACGCAGATTTACTTAATCATTTACATATTATGTCAGTTTGAGTATTCTAAGTCAATTTATTATCAACTAGCTTTTGCCCGCGACTTCGTCCACGTAGAAGTCGAAAATGATTTTATTAGGTTTTTTGAGATACGAAAATATGAAATATTATTTATTATCTTCGTCGAATTGTATGGCGAGCGATATTGTATCTTAAGATAAAATAATACAGTATCCTAGCTGTGTGCAGCGCCCCTTAGCGAACTCCACTGCGGGTGACGTAACCTACGACAAACTTATTATTTGCGGCCGGTACAGTAACCGGGTATAGGGATCGAACCGCAAAGTTAAGTTTGTTTTTTATTGTATATACTTTTCCGGGATAAAAAGTACCCAGTGTGGTAGCAATTATTCATTAATATCCGGGGCATATTAATGTATAATTATACCAAGTTTCATCGTAATTGAACTGATAATTTTTTGCGTGATGCCTGAACAAACAGTCAGACAAAAATTTTTTTAATCACATTTTTGGGTTCGGTGTCGGTCTAATAACACCCCCTGCCATTTATTTTTTTTGATATTTTCAATATACAAAATTTTCACTTCTACAGATTTATTGTAAGTATAGAAGATATTGATTCCTAAAAACTTAGCATTATCAACTTCCTGGATTTAACAGTCTTTATAGGTGATATTAATATTATTATTTTCACGACGTTGATGGTATTGCATGATGTTGGTTTTACTTAATTAAATTTTCAAATTATTATCACTAAGCCAGTTTATTATTTTAGTCAGAGATTCATTAATATCATTTTCATAATTACTTACGTCATTGCATTCTATTATGGCTGTTCTGTCGTCTGCAAAAATAACCATCTTATGCTGAATTATTTTTGTCAGATCGTTGATGTAAATCAAAAAAGGAGGTCGTGTAATCGAGGCCTAGCTGTCGGACAGGTACATCATCTATCCTGGCCACCAGGAAGAGAAGAAACGGCGAGAGATGTTGTATGGTGTTTTGCAGGGATCGGTACTAGCACCGCCCTTTTGGAATATGACCGCGCAACACATCTGCGTGCTGCGACCTGCCTGATAGGGTCAGCGTGGTCTGTTACGCAGACGACACGCTGGTCCTGGCTCAGGGTGAGTTGTACCAGGCGGCGGTCGAACTAGCGACTCACGGGGTTGCGACAGTCGTGGAGAAGATCCAGCAGTTGGGATTCGAGGTGGCACTACACAAGTTCGAGGCCATGTGTTTTCACGGCCCCCGGAACGCACCACCACCGGGTTCCCAGATAACGGTAGGAAGTACGATGTCGACGATGAATTACCTGGGACGCATCTTCGACAGCTGATGGAATTTCGAGGAGCAATTCCGACGTCTTGCTCCCAAACTGGGTCGGACTGGGGCTGCCCTCAAGTGGCTCCTGCCTAACTTAGGGGTCCAGAGGCCTCCTGCCGGAGTCTCTACGCACGTATTGTTCGGTCCATGGCCCTTTATGTAGTGCTGATATGGGCGCGGTCGCTGCGAAAGCGACCGGCGGCCAAGCTGAATGCATACAAGAGTGTCATGGTCATCCGGATGTAGCGGGGATACCGCACGGTTTCCCGCGAAGAGGCCAGCCTCCTTGCTGGCTTGCTACCATGTGATCTGGAGGCAACAATCCTTGCACACCGAGGTGAAACTCCGCTGCAGCAACAAGTCGCGGAATGGCGGACAGAGTTCCGGCGGGATCTCATGGTGGAATAGCGACAACGACTGTCGCAACCCAGTGCTGGGCACGCCATAATTATGTTGGTAAGGCAAGGAACGTAATCCCATTATAAAAAAGTATCCTATGTGCATTCTAAGACATGGTCTACCTGCGTACTAAGTTTCATCGAAAAACGTTCAGTAGTTTTCATTTGAAAGAGTAACAAACATCCATTTAAACAAATTTTCGCATTTATATTATTAGTAGGATAGGTACTTAACATAATTTAGTGATAATCCAGTCAGACAGATCTGGAGCAGATGATCGACTTCTAAATATACTTACTGCTACCGTCTCTTAAGAATAACGGTAAATGTCCTACAATAGGCCAGGCCCCCGGCAAGTACGGCGGCTCGGTAGTCTTAGCACTCGAGCGGCGCCACCACCAGTATGCAACGCACCCAATGCAGAGTAGCACCACAACGAACATTGTTGAGCTAAAAATAAATATATTGAGTTTGAAATTATTATTATTTTGCTAGGAAACCCTATGAAATCTAAACTAATATTATAAAGCTGTTTATATATTACGATTTAACTCAAAAACTAGTTGACCGATTTTAAAAATTCTATTTAGTATATACACTATGAAATTTAAAGTTATATTTCATTAGTCAGACAAATTTTAGTGACCAAACATCCAGTCAGGGCATGAAATCATCTCTCTCGTTCTGAAACGCACGCGTGCGTGAGTTTTTCAGCCGAGAGTATGTACTCTCGGCTGAAAAACTAGTTACAGTATAAAATTCACTCGTAAAAACATCAATTTTTAAACATATCAATTTTCAAACAAAATAACCGATAACTATAGGACTCTCTTTGCACGTAACTACAAATAATCAAAAAAGATGTAAAAAAACAAGATCCTGAGAACTATTTTTGAATCGATATGGACGATGACATAACAAAAGTAACAGTTGAATCAATGCGCTCTCAACTATTTTTCTAAGACGTAAAACAAATAAAAAACGCATCAAGTTATTCGAAGACCGGTCTGTGCAGCTAAGACTTTGGAACCAGTTCGTAAAAGCGGTTACACCGTCGCAGAAAATATGACGGTCTTTAAAAATGGTTCATCGCCGTTTTGAGCATTTGCCCATAACTATTTTCGTATATAAAATATGATATATTTGGGAGAATATGTATCTAATTTATGTATGAGTATATTAGAGGAAGTTTGAAAGTGGCGCCAGTCACTGAAAAGTTGAAGGAATCGTTTGTTTTGGTATGGTCATGTAAAGAGGAGAGATGAAACGCATGTTAACTACTAAAAGAGTTATGAGTATACATGTGGATGGGAGAGGGAGGCCAAAGAAAAGATGGATTGATTTTGTGAACAGTGATGTGAAAGAAAAAGAAATTAGTGATAGCATGACGGTTGACAGGATAGAATGGAAGAAAAAAACGTGTTGCGCCGACCCCAAATAAGATGGGACAAGGTCCCAAAAAATCTTTGAGACTCGATTAGGGAATAGAACTATTGACATATGTAAGTTTATACTCAACCCTCAGTCCACAAACCCGACGCATTTACGCAGTTTCGTTATTCTGCGTTTTACATTGAAATTAATTGACATCGTTGTACAAACATTATTTTGACATATTATGTTTATTGACGGGCTTACCTTCAATACTTGTCGTCTTCTTTTATTATGAACGAATTTAGATACAAATCTGCTAAAAAAAACTTGTTTTTTGATAAGAATGTACTGATTACTGTTTCAAAATCTATCTTCGGTGTAACAAAAACACATAAAAAATTTTAACTGTTGACTTAACCTGCCTTAGCACTTGAATGCTTTAAATGGACTACGTGTAGAGGATACGAGTTTTGTATTTTATTATTATTATGTGCAGGTCGTCTAGAAACAAGCACAACTCTAATAGTGTTAACACACGCTCCATTTTGGTATGATGGACTAAAGCTACCAAATAATAAAAAGGACCAAATCCGTTCTCACAATAGACAACCGGACCTGTACCGTTGCTTTGAGAACGACATCAAAGTTAGGGATGGCGATCTGAGATCGAAAAAACGATAATATAGGTCAAGAAAATCGATAATATGAATATTTGTATAAGGAAGGATGATGTGTGTTTAGAAGAATTTATCGCCGATTTTTTGCAGACCGCCAGGTCAAACGAATGGTTGGAGAGTGATAACGCACTCATTTTGGGCGCATACCTTCAATGATTGGCCTAGCATTTTTATAGATACACATAACATGATGGTATGGACTTCGCAACGTTATGAAAAAAATTGAGGAATGAGTACCCATGCGAATGTTTTGTTTGTTAACGACGTGCAGCAGGTGCAGCAATGGAATCATGTATTGTTGTGGAAGAAACCGCTGATCTATCTTGAGAAAATAGACCACCAGTTGTCATGGACGAAGATGATAATACTATTTTATATTCTAGCATGCTGGTGGACGGTCTACAAACTGAGGAGCAAAGAGATGACGATGATGACCAGAGCAGTGATGTAGGCAGCTAAGTCGATGACGAGACGGGATTGAAGTGTACGGATGAAGTCAAATACCCTGGTCAGTCAAATACCATATGTCCATTCTAATCATTATATTATACAGTTTATTTTCAGGAAACCAAGATTTGTTGCTGTGATTCTTGATCTTGCTCTTTTATGGTTTTACGTAAGCAAGGGTTTTGCTTACGTGAAACCATAAAAGAGCAAGATTACAGTTTGCTATGGATCACATAAACTTTGATTGGAGTAATGTCATCTTTACTGATGAAAAAACTTTTAAGTCCAGTGAACACGGACGCTTATGTTTGTGGCGTCGCGCATCGAGGTAATACGCGATACACAAGTGTTCATGTAGTGCCTAATATGCAATATGGTTATATAACTGTGAACATGTGGCGATGGATGAGTGCAGCCGATTCGGGAAAACTAGTGAGCAAATAGTGCAAATTATCAGGATAATTGTCCGATACACCATTCCCACAGTGTGCGGGCTTGGTTTCATAAGCAAAATTGCACATTTGCACTATTCCTTGGCCTACTGGATCACCAGATTTAAATTCAATTGAAAATTTATGGGGTGTTATTGTTCAATGATGGAATAATCAAAATGAGCGTACTCCAGATGCGTTAGAGGCTCATTGTTTACAAATATGGGAAAGTATTCGTGGTTTAGATTTGATTAATTCAATGCGTTCCCCAATACAAGCTGTTATTGACCAAAATGGTGGTTACACAAGCTATTAATAAATAATTATACTTAATTAATTAATTTTATTTACTCAACTACATCAACTATGGTCATTGAATACACTAATATTTTTACTAAGGATAAGTTTTTAAAAGAAGCGAAACAATTCAATACATCTCAACCGGGTAAACAAATTAGTACCAGACACATAGGCCTAGAAGGACCGGAAATGTCTGTATTTGTATCGGACGACCTAACAACAAAAGCTAAACGTCTGCTTTTTCTGGCTCGTGCTTTTGCTAGATCGGAAAACTTTCAATTCTGCTGGACTGCAAATGGCCGAATTTTTCTACGTAAAAAGGAAGGCGAGAAATATATAGTTGTCAGAAATGAAAATACACTTCAGCAGTTGCGAGAATCTCATAAACATCAGAACTAATAATAATAATAATAATAATCTAATCAATTCGCAGCTATCAAATTGTTTTGATAGCAGCAAAGACCTCACTGATACCCACTCAATCTTGTACTGTGCGGCTGTAGCGGCATGTCGTGTAGCTCATGTTAAATTTCCTAATTGTGATAGAGCTACACGATCTGCTGTGCCAGCTTGGCAGTGCAGGATAGAGCGTCGTATCGGTGAGGCTAGAGCACTCATCGGTAAGCTTATCTGCTTCAGGGAGGGCAACACTCGCCCTAGGGTGATGCGCTTTGTGAGGCGGGCATTCTCGGGGACTGATATTAGCCCTCGAGATTATCTGCCCTGTGTCACAGAGCGTATCGACTTCCTGAAGCAGAAGATCTATGCATGGGCAAACCGTATTCGACGGTACAAGCGGCGAGTGGAGCGGTACACTCAGAATCGTACGTTCCAAAGCAACGAAAGGTGGGTTTACAGGGATTGGGAGCGACCGGACCAAGGTGTGACTGATACGCGCCTGCCAGATGATGACGCCATGTGTTCATTTTGGCGCAGCATTTGGTCGGCGCCTGTCAGTCACACCGAGGGTGATTGGATTCGAGAGGTCGAGCGCGCATGCGATCCTATACCAGAAATGGGGGCAATAGCCATCAGCCTCCAAGATGTAGCTCGTGCAGTCCGTCCGTTGCCTAATTGGAAATCTCCTGGGCCGGACGGGCTGCACAATTTCTGGATTAAATGGTTTCAAGGGTCGCACGCTTGCTTGGCATCTCAATTTCAGTCTGCCTTAGAGTCTGGTTCGCTGCCCCAGTTTCTAACCACAGGAATAACCCACCTGCTCCATAAATCAGGTAGTACTACGGAACCCAAAAATTATAGACCAATCACGTGTTTGCCAACGGTCTATAAAGTTCTTACATCCATTCTGAGAGCTAAAATCAACAATCATATTGAGACAAATTCTATCATGTCTGCCTCTCAGAATGGATGTAGGAACGGGTCCCGCGGTACTAAGGAGCTGCTCCTCATCGATATGGCCATTAGCCAACAGGTTCGACGGTCTCGAAAGAATTTGTCGGCATGTTGGATAGATTATAAGAAGGCCTATGACTCTGTTCCTCATACATGGCTCATGAGGGTGCTAGAATTGTATAAAGTTGATGCAACTTTGCGCACCTTCCTGATGTCATGTATGGGGCAGTGGAGAACAGTCCTTCACTATCCGGGATGTCGACAGATTCAGGAGAGCAGCGAACCGATAAGGATTGAGCGTGGCATATTTCAGGGTGACAGTCTGAGTCCACTGTGGTTTTGTCTAGCCTTGAACCCTCTCAGCACACTGCTGGAGGGTTCTGGCTTAGGTTACCGGTTGAAAAGAGGCGGTCAGGTCATATCTCACCTTCTTTACATGGACGATCTGAAACTCTTTGCCCCCAACAACTTGCAACTGGTGGAGCTACTGAAGGTAACTGAAACCTTCAGTAGTGCCATCAGGATGGAATTTGGTGTGGACAAATGTGCAGTAGTACATGTAAAGAGAGGTGAGATTATGGAATCCGTGGGAATTCAACTCACGGATTCCATACACCTTAGATCCCTCTGCTCAACCGAAACTTACAAGTATTTGGGTATGTCGGAAGCATTAGGCATCAATACTGATGACGTAAAACGATCGTTGAAAGAGCGCTTCTTTGGCCGCCTGAATAAAGTGCTGAATAGTCTTTTGTCAGGCGGAAACAAGGTGCGCGCTTTCAACGGTTGGGTCATGCCGGTATTGATGTATTCTTTCGGCATACTCAAATGGACTCAGACAGAACTCGACGCCCTGGATAGGAGGGTCCGCACACTACTTACCGCAAATCGGATGCATCACCCACGGTCATCGGTGATGAGACTGTATATCCCACGGAAGTGCGGGGGTCGTGGCTTCTTAAATGCTAAGACCCTGCACAACCGCGAGGTATGCAGTCTCAGGGAATACTTCCAAAAAACCGACGTGGGTATGCACCGAGATGTGGCAGTGGTGGACAAGGGCCTCACTCCGCTCTCCTTGGCAAACGAGAACTGGCGCAAACCTATAGTACTGGATACTAATGACCGCATAGAAGTATGGCAGAGCAAGGAGCTTCACGGACGCTTTTACCGGGCCTTACATGGGCCTGATGTAGACCTGTTAGCGTCCGTATCTTGGCTGCGTTTCGGTGCCCTCTTCGGGGAAACCGAAAGTTTTGTCTTTGCGATTATGGACGAAGTTATGATGACGAACAACTACCGGAAATACATTGTGAAGGACGGTACGGTTGACACCTGTCGGGCATGCCACCGACCCGGGGAATCAATCCGACACATTATTTCTGGGTGTTCTCATTTAGCTAACGGAGAATATTTGCATAGACACAACCTCGTAGCCAGGATTATCCACCAGCAACTTGCTCTTAAATACAATCTTGTGGAATCAGAAGTACCGTACTATAGGTATGTGCCCGACCCAGTTCTCGACAATGGCAATATCACGTTATATTGGGATCGATCTATCATCACTGACAGGACTATTGTTGCCAATAAACCTGATATAGTGGTGGTAGATCGACTAGAGCGTCGCACAATGATTGTTGATATAGCGGTCCCTCATGACGAGAACCTCGTGAAAGCTGAGAAAGATAAGCAAACTAAGTATCTTGACTTAGCTCGCGAGGTTGTCGACATGTGGGAAGTGGATAGAGCAATCATTGTGCCGATAGTCGTGACGGCCAATGGCTTAATTTCCAAGAGCCTCGACCAACATCTGAAGAGGCTCTCGTTAGGCAGTTGGATCAAGGGCTTGATTCAGAAGGCAGTACTCCTGGACACGGCGCGTATTGTTCGGAGATTCCTCTCTCAGGAGCCCTGACCACCGGTAGCTTGGACCCTGTTCCCGATGCCGGTGGGCTACTATTTTTTATATTTTTAAATGTTTTTTTAATTTTTTTTTTCAAGAAATATTTAAAAATGTAATTAATATGTGTAAGTAATTTAATAAATGGAATAATCTAATAATATTATAATAGTAATCTGTGGCTCGTCTGTCAAGGAGTGACAGCAAAATTTTTTCTCCCTACAAATATTTTCTAAATAATTTTATAATCTTACAACAAAATGTATATACCAACAATACGAACAAAGAAAAAAAAATACACAAATAGTGTATTATAGCTGATTGCAGATCAACTCAGCTAATAGAGAAACAACGAACACTATAAAATTGACAGTTGACTTTGGGAGCATGGAACAACAAAAATGCTGACCAGAAGGCGAGCTCAGCAACTAAACACACAGCCAACATCTTCGGGTTCGTCGCTCAGCTCCGCCTCGCAGCCGCCGGGACCTACGCCAGCCGTGAGTTCAGTGATTCCGGTCGCTGCAGTTGCGTCGAGCTCGAGTGACGAATACTTCTCGCCGCCGACGACACCACCACCTGCGCGTCGACGGGGAAGAGGCCGACCTCCGGCCAGCTTGGGACCTCGAGGCCCACCGGCCTCTGATAGGGTTCCCGCTACCGGTGGAAGTACAGCGCATGCGTTGGACACAATCAATGAATGAAAATGTCATGCGCGCATACTTTGGGGCTACAGAGGGAGGAAATCGCCTGACTGCGTACCGTGATCGGATGCTCTCTCTGTTTCAGGTGCTTGAGCCAGCTGTCAACGTTTCGGCCCAACGTTTATCGGATCAGGTGCGGGTCATCCAGCGTAACCGTATGTTGGATGATGCCGTACTTGATAGACTGCGCCTAGAATCACGGAATAGCCGTGTCTCACCTGTATCACCACCGGCCGCGGTGCAACTGCAACCCAGTGTATCACCGCGACCCGACCACGTCGGTGAGGATGATGATGACGGGGCTATATCCGTGAGTACCCAGTGCAATGCACGTTTGAGGAGCGCTTTGGAAGATGCATTCCGAGAGTACCGCTCCACACCGCCTGAGCTTAGACCTCGTCTACCTCGTATCCCCATGCATAAAAAAAAATAAGGCGCTGGTGTGTGCTCTAGATTCGCAGCTATCAAATTGTTTTGATAGCAGCAAAGACCTTGCCGATACTCACTCGATCTTATACTGTGCGGCTGCAGCGGCGTGTCGTGTAGCTCACGTTAAATTTCCGAATAGTGATCAAGCTACACGACCAGCTGTACCAGCTTGGCAGTGCAGGATCGAGCGTCGTATCGGTGAGGCTAGAGCACTCATCGGCAAGCTTATCTGCTTCAAGGAGGGCAACACTCGCCCTAGGGTGATGCGCTTTGTGAGGCGGGCGTTTTTAGGGACTGATATTAGTCCTCGAGATTATTTGTCCCGCGTCACAGAGCGTATCGACTTCCTGAAGCAGAAGATCTATGCATGGGCAAACCGTATTCGTCGGTATAAGCGGCGAGTCGAGCGGTACACTCAGAATCGCACGTTCCAAAGCAACGAAAGGAGGGTTTATAGGGCTTGGGAGCGACCGGACCATAGTGTGACTGATACACGCTTACCAGATGATGACACGATGTGTTCATTCTGGCGCAACATCTGGTCAGTGCCTATCAGTCACACCGAGGGTGACTGGACTCGGGAGGTCGAGCGTGCGTGCGATCTTATACCAGAAATGGGGGCAATTACCATCAGCCCCCTAGATGTAGCTCGTGCAGTTCGTCCGTTGCCCAACTGGAAATCTCCAGGGCCGGACGGGCTGCACAACTTCTGGCTTAAATGGTTTCAAAGGTCGCACACTCGTTTGGCATCTCAATTCCAGTCTGCCCTAGAGCCAGGATCGCTGCCCCAGTTTTTTACAACGGGAATAACCCACCTGCTCTATAAATCAGGTAGTACTGCGGAACATAAAAATTATAGACCGATTACATGTTTACCAACGGTCTATAAAGTTCTTATATCCATACTGAGAACCAAAATTAATACTCACATTGAGACAAATTCTATCATGTCTGCCTCTCAGAATGGATGTAGGAACGGGTCTCGCGGTACTAAGGAGCTGCTCCTCATTGATGTTGCCATTAGCCAACAGGTTCGTCGTTGTCGAAGAGATCTGTCGACATGTTGGATAGATTATAAGAAGGCCTATGATTCAGTGCCGCATACATGGCTCATGAGGGTGCTGGAGCTGTATAAAATTGACGCAACTCTGTGCACCTTCCTGATGTCGTGTATGGGGCAGTGGAGGACAGTCCTTCATTATCCAGGATGTCGACAAATTTTGGAGAACAGCGAACCGATAAGGATCGAGCGTGGCATATTCCAAGGCGACAGTCTGAGTCCACTGTGGTTTTGCCTAGCCTTGAACCCTCTCAGTACACTGCTGGAGGGTTCAGGCTTAGGCTACCGGTTGAGAAGAGGTGGTCAGGTCATATCTCACCTTCTTTACATGGACGATCTGAAACTCTTTGCCCCCAACAACTTGCAACTGATAGAGCTACTGAAGGTAACTGAAACCTTCAGTAGTGCCATCAGGATGGAATTTGGTGTGGACAAATGTGCAGTCATACATGTAAAGCGAGGGGAGATTATGGAATCCGTGGGAACCCAACTCTCGGATTCCATATACCTTAGATCCCTCTGCTCAACTGAAACTTACAAGTATTTGGGTATGTCGGAAGCGTTAGGCATCAATTCTGCTGACGTGAAACAATCGTTGAAGGAGCGCTTCTTTTGCCGCCTGAATAAGGTACTAAATAGTCTTTTATCAGGCGGGAACAAGGTGCGCGCTTTCAACGGTTGGGTCATGCCGGTGCTGATGTACTCTTTCGGCATACTCAAATGGACTCAGACAGAACTAGACGCCCTGGATAGGAGGGTCCGGACACTGCTTACCGCAAACCGGATGAAGCACCCACGGTCATCGGTGATGAGGCTGTATATCCCGCGGAAGTGCGGGGGTCGTGGTTTCTTAAATGCTAAGACCCTGCACAACCGTGAGGTATGCAGTCTCAGGGAATACTTCCTTAAAACTGACGTGGGTATGCACCGAGATGTGGCAGTGGTGGACAAGGGCCTCACTCCGCTCTCCGGACCCTGTTCTCGATGCCGGTGGGCTACTATTTTTTATATTTTTAAATGTTTTTTTTTAATGAGTTTTGTTTTAAAAAAATATTTAAAAATGTAACTTATATGCATATTGAAAAAATAAAGGAAATAATAATAATTATTTATTTATTTAGTTTGACAACATTGGTCCAATGGTTAGTACAGAAATAACTTATCAACTAAGGATTAGTAGTATTAATTAAAATCGAATTAAATTTGAAAAGATGCGTGCCAGGCCAGTGGTAGGTTGGTTCCAGTGAGTCGGAACCGAATGCCGCATAGTTCTCGGTGAGTCGGAACTGTCTGCGGTGATGTCCCAGTGAGTCGGGATGATGTCCCAGTGAGTCGGGATGATGCCCCAGTGAGTCGGGGTAATGATGTCCCAGTGAGTCGGGATGATGCTGCAGGCTCCAGTGAGTCGGGGCGGTGCTGTGCGACGTAGTGGCTTGACTGCTTGCGTCGACCAGGAGAGGTTCTTCGTTGCTCTTCATGTGACTGGCCGAAGGTGCGGTGTGCTTCGCCAAGGTCGCTGATGAGGCTGAGGGTGGTGACCAGGTATGACCAGGTAGCCATGCTGGTGGTCAGAATACCCTTTATAGCCGTGGGTGCTGGCTGTATGGCTCGCTGCTCGAAAGCTTGAGGAAGTGATGACTTCGTGACGTCATCAGACGTCACGAAGTAGTAGCTGCACGAAGGCTGCGCTGACGTTCTTTGTCGAGGGTCACCAGTTTGGAGGTAGTCGGAACAGAGAGTATAGTCCCGCAAACCTCCTTTGAAAAGGGAGGATCCTCCGGCCAGACGGTATGTTATGTCTGGTGGGCAGCTGCCCGATAGATGATTTCGGGCTGTTCTATATGTTGTAATCGCGCGGAGAACTTTGATTGCGCGATGTAGGATTAGTTCTTATGTGACGCCATAGATGTCGCTACACGTTATTTGAACCAAAATGATGGTATTGCTGTTCTATATAAAAATAATTTACAACTGTCAATTGAAGAGCCATCTTTTCAAGATGCTAACTGTTTGCTAATTCGTATCGGTAAAGAATATACTATATGCGCTATCTACAGATCTCCATCCTTTTACAACATTAATAACTTCTGTGAATCGCTGGAGAAAATCATGCAGACTTGTAAGAGTCCTAACTCTATAGTGATTGGGGATATCAATATAGATATTGTGCCTGATTCCAGGGATAGTCGTGCAACTGACTACTTGGATACTATTGGGCATTACGGCTACTTCCCGGGGCACAATTTGCCTACTCATGATAAAACGTGCTTAGATCATGTCTTGATAAATCTCGAAAAGCTGTTAGAGTAGTCATCTGTAGCTCAGGCATCACTGATCACGATACGGTTCTCGTGGGAATTGCTAAAGATAAAGATCGCTCTCCACCAGAGAATAACAGTAAAATAAAAATTGACCACCCTAACTTATCAATAGCAATTGAAAAAATTGATTGGAACCCTATTTATTCTCTCACTGATGTCAGTGAAGCGGTATCAGCGTTTACAGATATTTTAAGTAAAACCATACAAGATTTTTCCGCTACGGAAACCATCAGAAATTCTAAATCTATCAAGAAACCATGGATGACCTTAGGTCTCCTAAACTGCATACGTAAAAGAGACATTTTACATTTAGAAGCCAATAAAAATAAAGATAACTGCACTGCTCAATTGCGTTACAAAAATTACAGAAACGTATGCAATAATATAATACAAAATATTAAAAATGCCCAAGACAAAAAAACTTTGGATGATGCTAATGGTGACTGTAAAAAGACCTGGATGGCTAAAAAGTATATGCAATATAAAAAAGGAAAAGTCCAACAACTTGGATCTTTTGCTCGCTTGTCCCGATCCTAAAGAATCTCTTAATAAGGCAAATAACTTTTTCACAAAAGATGGGGAGTGTCTTGCCCACCAAACTCTTTTCCGTCTTGGCAAAACTGAAACAGAACTGGCCAATTTATCTAGTAGTCTGTATAGTAACCCACCCCCATTCAAATCCTTCTTTGCTAATCCAACGGATGAGAGTGAGGTTGGTTCGTCTCCAATCTGAAAGACTCCGCAGCTCCCGGTTGGGACGGTATAACTAACAAGACTCTTAAACTTAATAAATGTCACCTTGTTCCCCCAATTGTTTTTTTGTGCAATCTCAGCATCTCTTCGGGCGATGTTCCTACGGTTATGAAAATGGCTAATGTTTGTCCGATCTTCAAATCAGGTGATAAAACCCTAGTGACTAACTATCGCCCTATTTCGCTTCTTACATCTTTGACAAAAATCCTTGAAAAGATCATGAACACCAGACTCTTACACTACCTGGAGAAGAACGGTATACTATCTGATAATCAATTTGGCTTTCGTAAAAACAGGTCAACGGAAGATGCAGTAACCAGTCTTGTAGATTTTGTGGTAACTAAATTAGACGATGGGCACAAATGCACTGGTATTTTCCTGGACCTTGCGAAAGCTTTCGATACCGTTTCAAGAAGTATCCTTCTAAAAAAACTCGAAGGCATAGGAATTCGTGGTAACACGCTCCAGTGGTTCCAATCCTACCTTGACAATCGCACACAAAGGATCAAATTAGGTAATGACTTCAGTTCCTATTCTGGCCTTAACTATGGTGTACCCCAAGGCAGCGTTCTTGGACCCACACTCTTTATCATCTATATCAATAGCCTCTGTTCACTAAAACTCATTAATTGCCATAGTGTTTACGACAGAAAATGGGAGTCAGTCTATAATCTAGCAGAGGCAGGTATGAACCAAATCGTACGATGGTTGGATACAAACCTACTGACACTAAATGTGGACAAGACAAAAGTTGTCAACTTTAGTGTCAGTACTAGAAACCTTTGCCCACCTGATCTGGTTATTAAATTGCATACCTGTGATGGTGACACTGGTTCTGGCTGCTGTTGCTCTAGTTTAAAACAAGTCGTTTATATAAAGTATCTTGGTGTCATTATAGACAAACATCTTACATGGACGAAACAAATTGATCGCGTGAGTGGACGTGTAAGAAAGCTTTTAAAAAACTAGGTAGGGTCGCCAATGAAGCAACTCTTAAGATGGTATACTGAGCTCTGTGCGAATCCATCTTAAATTACTGCATAACCGCGTGGGAAGTTGCCCATAAGACACACCTGCTAAAAGCAGAACGGTCGCAACGATCCATCCTTAAGGTAGCCTACAGGAAACCATTGCGCTTCTCTACGGATGCTTTATATCGAGAGTCGGGCACCCTGCGTGTGCGACAACTATATATTATGGCTGCTGCACTAAAGTTCCATATTAAAGCAAATGTCACAGCGGAATTCAGCGTGCACTCTCGCAGGAAACCCAGTTGGCACAAACGTAAATGCAGAATAAATTTTGGCAAAAGATGTTTTAATTACATGGGTTCATTCATACATCGCAAGTTGAATAATGTATTGAATATTTTACCAATGACGAGATTCACTTGCAAAACACAAATAAAAACTTACCTCAAAGGTTTAGATTATGATAACAATGAAAAAATATTAAAAAATTCATAGTACATGCAAACATTTTATATACAACGTATGAAACAAATATACACAATTACACACTCACATTCCTCCCACTCATTCATACACTCTCTCGCACTCCCCCCACTCTCACACATACATACATTCCTCACTCTCACACTCACGTACACAAAACCATGCCATGTGTAACTAATTCTTTTTATTTTTACTTTTTTTTAAATGTTTTTTGTTCTAATGTAGTTTTCTCTGTTGTAGTTTTATTTGATTTGATAAGATGGAAGAGGCTGGTCTCCACGACACAGGGAATCCTAGAGTGGAGTCCAGAGATCTGTTAAATTTTATGTAAATACCCTTTTGAACAATAAACATATTTATTATTATTATTATTACTCAGTACTTATTCTCTGTACTAACAGGTGATCTCGTTATGTGTGTTTTACCTGTAGATATTTAAAATAACTTAAAAAGTTATTAACACTTCAAGTTAAAACAGAATATAATTTTATTTTTTTATGTTACCTACCATTTGATATGTCGTTGTGCAATTTTGTAGTTTTTAGCCTACATTTAATCCTTTTGACCTTTGTATAAAATTATCTAGCCTCGTGTTAGTTTTTATTTAGGTTACATAAGCTTCAATGCTCTTTCCAATTTTGGAAACGAATATTTAAGCTATGGTCTCAATAATAAATTATATTTGATATTATAATGTTTTTCGATGATTAATAAACTGACAGTTAAATTTGAAAAATAAACTATAAGAAATAAATATCTTTATTTTTTAATAGTGCCTTTTTGTTTGGTGAGCCTGTTTACCTGCTTTTTATCCTTTTAATGAGTAACTACTGACTTGAATATTATATTACAAATAAATAACCACATTGCTAGCTTCGATATAATTCCTACCGATTCCTTCTGGTTGTTATTTAGAACTTCCAAAAAGTCTAAGTACTACGTGAGATTGAAACTCACGGCTCACTGATTCGACTCATTTTACACCTCATAGCTCGTCAGAACTGATTCTAAATGTCCTGGATACGCCAGATAATAATATTTCACGAGTCGTAACCTCCCTTAATGCGAAGCGACGCTATTAAGGTGACGAGGAATATGACTTATCCACGACTATGTTAGAACGAAAAAAAATGTTTCAAGAGTTCAAAAAATAGCAAGACGATAAGTACAATAAGCTATACTCTATGGTGAACGATATTCGGGTCGCTGTTGACGTCATGGCTGCCAATTTCAACGAGATAACTTCGCGTTTTGAGTTATTGGAAACCGAACGTAAGGAAAACTTGTCCTACATCCACAAGTTAGAGGTAAAACTCGATAATTTTGAGTAGAGTTCCAGGTGCACCTGTGTAGAGATACGCAATATGCCAGTGGCTAAATCTGAGACATCTTTACTGAAAACCGTGACTGATACGGGAAATCTCATCAACTGGCCGATTAAACCTCATGAAATTAAAGATGTATTCCGTGTTCAAACAAAAGATCCGGCTAACGAAACCATTATGGTCGATTTTACGTCGTACTTTGCAAGAATGAATTTTTGGAAAACTTCCGTAAGCACAACAAGAACTCTTTCAATTTGATCACGGAGCATCTTAAAATCAGTGGCCCTATCAAACCAAATTTTGTCTCTGAAAATCTAATACCCAGGAAAAAGCGATTATACTTTCTGGCACGTGAAGCGACTAGATGTAACGGCTACAAATTCTGCTGGACTAAACATGGCAAAATCCTCGCACGTGAGAAAAATAAAAAAAGAAGGATACAAACACTTCAAGGTTTAGACTGATGCTGACCTTTCTACCATTCTGAAGTCCGCATGACTATTCCCAATCTCGCGTCATCTAGCCAAATTACCTGCTTTGCTATTTATTGTTTCCTGTCGTTTTCTGTTTCATATATCTTTATTACTTGTATTTCTTTTTATGAATAGTACTTAATACCATAATTTTAACAATTAATTATACACTATTTCATTACACTACACACAATTCACCTACTACACTCAAAAATTAACACTACAGTTCACATACCACAAGTTTTACGACACATAGACACATTGCTCTTCACTTTTATAGAAAAATCCCTAATTTTGAAGTATTTTCATACGTAATTAAGTAGGTTCAAAACTTTAAATCGATACCCAACATAGATATAATCCTATGGCTGACCCTACAAAGAATTTCCTTTTTATTTTGGTACTGGAATGCGACATAACTGACCATTCTCCTGTTGTATTGATTTATAATCCAAATATCACAATAAATACACGAAAACTTTTAGTCACAAAAATTAATATTGCGAAGGTGAAGTCTGACATCGAAAAAGCAGATTTTACTGAAATATTAAATTCTAATCATCCAAATTTTGCCGCTAAAATTATCGTATCACTTATATCCTCTTCAGTAAATATCCATACAAGTTCTTCGGTCATTACTAGTAGAAGGCGCATCTTCAAGCCTTGGATTACAACTGACCTTCTCAGATGTATTCGACAAAGAGATAAATTACAAAAAAACCTCCAAGAAACACCCAGAAAACGAAACTCATAAAATTAATCATCTTCGCTGTCGAAACTTCTGCAATAATTTACTCAAGAAGCTCAAACGTATATCTCAAAGGTCAGAATTTGAGAGGGCCGGAAGGAACCTAAGGGCAAACTTGAATGTTATCAAGGAAATAAGCAACACAGTCAAGAACAGAACTTCTTCTTTTGAGTTACTGAAATATGAGGAGGATCCTCTTCTAGCTGTCTATAAGGTAAACCACTACTTTGCGAATGTGGGTAGTACTCTCGCATCCAAGTTCTCAAATTCTGCTTTACAAAATAGGTCAGACCTTTACGTTTCGCCCCAGGTAGCGAGTTCTTCCATGATAACCCCGTTGGATTCAGTGGTCATGTACGATGTTGATGACGCTGAACTTGAAAGTATTATTTTGAATCTCAAAGTTGAGTGCGCTGTCAGTTATGATGGAATTCCATCCACAATTATTAAGTCCACAAAAGATACAACTGTCCCTCTTGTTCACATTTTTAATCTCTCTCTATCCTCTGGTATTATTCCAGATGTTTTCAAAACTGCCATAGTCTATAATATTTAAAAGGGAGGAGACAAGAGCCTTGTTACTAATTACAGGCCTATATCCGTTCTTTCAAACATCTAAAAACAAAATTGAGAAAGTTATCAACGTTGTGAAATTCTTGGCTAAATTCAACATCTTGACCGAAAACCAAAATGGTTTCAGAGCGAGAAAATCAACGGACAACGTAATCAGAGGACGCTACCTTGGAGCTCATAAATACAATAGTTGCACACCTTAATAATAAGCAGAAAACTATTGGTGTCTTCCTGGATCTCTCGAAGGCGTTCGACGCTGTTTCTGTCCCCAAATTGATTAAACTAGAACAGATTGGTATTCGTGGAATTGCCCTCGAAATCTTTCATAGCTACTTATCGGGGCGTAAACAGGTTGTCAGGGTTAGATCATTCGTGAGTGATAAAGAAAATTTGTTTTATGGGACTCCTCCAGGGCAGTGTCTTAGGACCAACCCTCTTCTTCATATATGTAAATATAAAAACTTTTCAGAATTACTTATTCACAAAAAAGATTACCTAAAAGAGTACCTAGGGTATTTATAACGTATCATGGCCAGACGGCCGTGATACGTTAACTTAGAGCCTCTAGGCTTATTGGATTTGTCAATAGATGCACTCCTGCTACTAAGTACTACTAAACTGATCTGTTGATGAAACCAGAAGGAAAGTAGGTAAGAGAAACCCTTGATTAAAACAACGTATCCTAGCCTTATTTGGGCTTATTGGAATTGGCATGCGATGCTCTGGCTAATACTATCTATAATGAGAATATTTTATAGGCGCATTACAACTGAACTTGTATACGTTCTATCTATTCCATTTATATTTAGCTGTTGGGTTAGAAATAGAAATAAACAACGACTCAAACACTTATCAAATTATTCAAAAAAAAAACCTACTTCAGTGAAAAAAAGGGTTGTGGCTATGTGTCATGGACGAGACCGTGTGTTGTACGTAAGTATGCAACGCATGTAACCCTTTTTTACTTTACCATGTTAATGCTAACATTTTACGATATACTTTGCCAACATGTGAGGTCCTGTGACCTGAGGCCATGGGTACCGTGGTACCAGGCTCCATATGTTCAAATCATCATGAATCCGTTGTGAAACAGGGCTATCCTTGTCTCAAGACGGAGCTACACATAACGCATTGCTCTATAGCAATGCGCTATGTAGCTCCGTCTTTTCTCATAATTTCCCTTTCCCACATAGGTCTATCAGTTAAATAATTTTATTTCATTAGCGCATTCAAATACTTCCACGATTTTACTCTTTCCAACATATTAACAAACAAACGAATTTACCTGTTGGTGTTATTAATGAGCTCACACTTCACACGAATATTTTAAAAGTAAAAGTTTTTTGAATGTGTATACTGGTTACTACTCAAAGAGCCGAATGAGTTTAAAAGAACTTTGGGACACGGGTCCGGGAGGTCCCGGAATAGAACATATAAAAAAAAAACGTAACAAAAATCCAATACTGAAATTTTAGTTAGATTGTATTGACGTTTAAATTTAAGCTTACATAATTTACATAATATCTGATAAATTGAATTGATAACTTTCACGCGGGTGAAGCCGCTGGCTAAAGATATCTTTATCATCCAAAATTTCATTGTAATTAATAAAATCACACAGAGATAAAGATATTTAAAAAAAACGTTATTACGTATTTTAGAATCTTTAACCAGTTTGAGTCGCTTTTTGTTCAAAACTAGCTCTAGTGTCAATGAATATTTAAATAAATCATATGATTATTAATTATCTGTTTCTTGTTTTAAAACTGGAACATATTAAACAGGAAAGTCCATGATGACATTTATATAAAGAAAAAAAAAACACGTCATAACAGGTTCTCATACGATGTCGTATGAGAACCTGTCACGATTCGTTTTTTTGGACAAGTCAAATTTTTAAAGTTTTATAAGTTAGGTTACAGAGACGCCCAATTAGGTACTGGCACAACAACCAAACAAACGGTGTAAGACGGGGGAATGGGTCTTTCGTAACATAAAGTTAGAGTGTGACGTGAGGTAGGGAGGCTTAACTTTCCTAAATTTTTTCAACTTGTACCTTTAATCGAGGAACTTAGCAGTATACATGTGGGCTGTTTCGTTGACGGTTTACGTTTAAATAACATATTATTACGCTATGCAGACGAATTATGTTGTTGGCTCGGTTGGTGCTCTCAGGAACTTGATTAAAATCTGTGAGAACTACGCTGCTAGCCACGGGTTGCTGAATAATGTAAAAAATATGGAACTTATTAATTAATACACAGATATAGAAAAAAATCTGAAAACAGTAAATTTGTATTTCACAAATAAACTATTTTGCGATTCGGAAAAATTTTCGTAGCACAATTCGGGAATTGAACTGTTTTTCACCGACTTCAGAAAAAAAGAGGAGGTTATCAATTAGGTTGTTTTTTTTTAACATCATATTTTTTTTAATGTTTTTTACCTCAAAATTCCGTTGTTTATGGACCAATAAGCAAATATTATTTTCCCTAAAAGGATATGCTTCTAGATTGGTCCCATTTTTTTTTAAATTCATTTCTGATAATGGGATCTATGAGGAATCGAGGGAACTCCTCGAATATTAAAGGCGAGACTATATAGTGATTTTGGTATTTTGATTGATAACTGTTTTTTCTGAATGGGTCTTTCTGTGCACAAAGCACGGAAATTACCCAGTGGTGTACTTCCACAGCAGAAGCAGGATGATTAAAAAATTTTCTCTGTTCAACGGCTTTTGACTGGTAATAGGTGTCTAGAATTCGGATCTTGGACAATTCCATTGATTTTTGTTACAGACGAGTTTATATATGAAGACTCGTCTAGGATGGTTCGAGCTAAGATCAGCAACCAGGTGAGCCTATGTGAGTATCGTGCAATTGATAAAAACGACTAGGAACTAAATCAGCTTCCTTCTCAATACAATTCAGTACAGTACACTATTATTAGGTAGATGAGACCAACAACAAAACTTAGGATAGTTCCAGTATGTCTTCACGCTGCGATGGCTTGGTTGAGAGTGTCCACCGTCCTCAGCGGGTTCTCCACAAGCTCTTAGCCAAACGCTTGACTCTATCAAAGCGCGCCACTTCTTGTTCTTCTAGTTGCAACTAGATGGCGGGCCTTGCTTTTTGTCAATAAATCAACTGCCGGATACGACATATATGATGGCATTGTTATATTAAAAGTTAAATAAATAATTATAAAAGTATGGACACTTGTAGGGAACGTCGCGTAATGACTGTAACCGACGCACTACCATGCAATGCAGCAAATGTATGTTTAGTTAGCTTGCCATTTGCTATGCCAGCGGCTTGGCCCGCATAGATGTAGCTATGTCCACATAAACTTTGGACCCAAGTTTCATTTCCTTATGAATTTTGGAAAATCGAAACCTCTGTCCAAAATTTCAGTGTTCTAGGTCCAAGGGTTTGGGCTGGGCGTGGATGGATCAGTGAGTGAGTCAGGACTTTGACTTTTATATAATTATACAGATATAGCATTATGCTTACGAATTATACAAACATTACGTGGTAAATGTACTCGTACTACTCTGATTGAAATATCAAAAGATCTTTGGTCCGGGGTCTATGATATCATCACTAAAATAACAGACAAGGTAAATATTCAAATCTTTTACAATTTACCCCAAATTACATACAATACATTTCTTTTTTGTTCTATATGATGTCGGACGTAAAGAATAGCACCATCCCATTTCTTCCCGTGGGTGTCTTAAGAGGCTACTAAGGGACATTTTGAGATCATGCGTACTGTTAAGCACCTCAGATCACCGCATGGTGGCGGGTAAACCACCAGCAACAGCATTCCCAAAGAGGGTTAGTGTCAGGCAGGTGGCCGACTGTAAAACAGTAGCCATATCTTTTGCAATATGTGGGTAAAAATGAAATGCGCGATAGGGTTAGGGTGTACCCCACAGGCAACGCGCAAGGGCAGCACCTGGCTCCTGTGGAATATAGACTAGGCTTGTTGCATTTGTACCAACCCGGGTAGAGGCAACGTAAGAAGCTAGCTTGGGAAATGAGATTGAGGTATGCAAGTTGGAGTATTAGGAAAATGACTGGAAGGGCCAGAGAGTTAGCGGACGTATTAAAAAGAAGACGAATAAACGTAGCGTGCTTACAAGAAACTAAATGGAAAGGAACAAAAGTGAGAAATATTGCTGAGGGATATAAGTTTTATTACTGTGGTGGTATAAGTGATGGTAAAAGAAATGGTGTAGGAATAGTGTTGATGGAAGTACAAAGGATTAATGATAGGCTTATACTTAGTTGTGAAGATTATGTTGGAGAATTTAATAATGTCATGTGTAAACGTTTATGAGATAGATTCACTGAAAAACTGAAAACTGAAAATTAATTGTTGATATTTGTTAATTATTTAATAAAAAACTAATAAATTAGATTATATACCAAATTTCAGCTTTCTAGCACTTCAGGAAGTAGCCAAATATTTTGATGACCATCATCACCTATTCAATTGAGACTTTATATTAGTCTATTTTTGACATCATATCCTGAAAATATGAACTATCTGGTACATCGGAAACCAACTCTATGAGGGTTCAAAAAAACGACAAAACATTTCGAGAAAAGGTAGGTAGTGCCCCTGCGCTTCGCTTGGCTTACATCGCCATCCCTAAATTTGATGTTGTACTCAAAGCAACGGTACAGGTCCGGTTGTCTATTGTGAGAACGGATTTGGTCCTTTTAACTATATTTGGTAACTTTAGTCCATCATACCAAATTGGAGCGTGTGTAAGCACTATTAGAGTTGTGCTTGTTTCTAGACGGTCTGCACATAACAATAATAAAATACAAAACTCGTATCCTCTACACGTAGTTCATTTAAAGCTTTCAAGTGCTAAGGCAGGTTAAGTCGGACAGTTAAATTTTTTATGTGTTTTTGTTACACCGAAGATAGATTTTGAAACAGTAATCAGTACATTCTTATCAAAAAACAAGTTTTTTTAAGCAGATTTGTATCTAAATTCGTTCATAATAAAAGAAGACGACAAGTATTGAAGGTAAGCCCGTCAATAAACACAATATGTCAAATATTGTTTGTACAACGATGTCAATTAATTTCAATGTAAAACGCAGAATAACGAAACCGCGTAAATGCGTCGGGTTTGTGGACTGAGGGTTGAGTATAAACTTACATATGTCAATAGTTCTATTCCTTCATCGAGTCTCAAAGTTTTTTTGGGACCTTGTCCCATCTTATTTGGGGTCGGCGCAACACGTTTTTTTCTTCCATTCTATCCTGTCAACCGTCATGCTATCACTAATTTCTTTTTCTTTCACATCACTGTTCACAAAATCCATCCAACTTTTCTTTGGCCTCCCTCTCCCATCCACATATATACTCATAACTCTTTTAGTTGGTAACATGCGTTTTATCTCTCCTCTTTACATGACCATACCAAGAGAAACGACTCCTTCAACTTTTCAGTCACTGGCGCCACTTTCAAACTTCCTCTAATATACTCATACTTAGATTAAATACATATTCTCCCAAATATATCATATTTATGTATGAAAATAGTTATGGGCAAATGCTCAAAACGGCGATGAAACGTTTTTAAAGACCGTCTTATTTTCTGCGACGGTGTAACCGCTTTTGCGAACTGGTTCCAAAGTCTTAGCTGCACAAACCCGTCTTCGAATAACTTGATGTATTTTTTATTTATTTTACGTCTTAGAAAAATAGTTGAGAACCCATTGATTCAACTATTACTTTTGTTATGTCATCGTCCATATCGATTCAAAAATAGTTCTCAGGATCTTGTTTGTTACACCTTTTTTGGATCAGTTGTAATTATGCACGTGCAAAGAGAGTCCTATAGTTATCGGTTATTTTGTTTGAAAATTGATGTTTTTTACGAGTGAATTTTATACTGTAAATAGTTTTTCAGCGGAGAGTATGAGCGCGAGAGCACGCGTGCGTTTCAGAACGAGAGAGATGATTTCATGCACTGACTGGATGTTTGGTCACTACAATTTGTCTGACTAATGAAATATAACTTTAAATTTCATAGTGTATATACTAAACAGAATTTTTAAAATTGGTCAACTAGTGTTCGAGTTAAATCGTAATAAATAAACAACGAAAAAAAAAATCTTACTTCTTTATAATATAAGTTTAGATTTCATAGGGTTTCCTGGCAAAAAAATAATAAATTCAAGCTCAAAAATATTTATTTTCAGCTTAATAATGTTCGTTGTGGTGCTACTCTGCATTGGGTGTGTTGCATACTGGTGGTGGCGCCGCTCGAGTGCTAAGACTACCGAGCCGCCGTACTTGCCGGGGGCCTGGCCTATTGTGGGACATTTACCGTTATTCTTAGGAGACGGTAGCAGTAAGTATATTTAGAAGTCGATAATTGGCTCCAGATCTGTCTGACTGGATTATCACTTAAATTATGTTAAGTAACTATCCTACTAATAATATAAATGCGAAAATTTGTATATATGGATGTTTGTTACTCTTTCATGTGAAAACTACTGAACGTTTTTCGATGAAACTTGGTACGCAGGTAGACCATGTCTTAGGATGCACATAGGATACTTTTTTATAATGGGATTTCGTTCCTTGCCTTACCAACATAATTATGGCGTACCCAGCACCGGGTTGCGACAGTCGTTGTCGCTATTCCACCATGAGATCCCGCCGGAACTCTGTCCGCCATGCCGCGACTTGTCGCTGCAGCGGAGTTTCACCCCGGCGTGCAAGGATTGTTGCCTCCAGATCACATGGTCGCAGGCCAGCAAGGAGGCTCGCCGCTTCGCGGGAAACCGTGCGGTATCCCCGCTACATCCGGATGACCATGACACTCTTGCATGCATTCAGCTTGGCCGCCGGTCGCTTTCGCAGTGACCGCTCCCATATCAGCACTCCATAAAGGGCCATGGACCGAACGATACCTGCGTAGAGACTCCGGCAGGAGGCATCTGGACCCCTAAGTTGGGCAGGAGCCACTTGAGGGCAGCCCCAGTCCGATCCAGTTTGGGAGCAAGACGTCGGAAGTGCTCCTCGAAATTCCATCAGCTGTCGAAGATGCATCCCAGGTACTTCATCGTCGACTCGACGCCGATGTGAACTCTTAATACCGTTATCTGGGAACCCGGTGGTGGTGCGTTCCGGGGGCCGTGAAAACACATGGCCTCGGACTTGTGCAGTGCCACCTCGAATCCCAACTGCTGGATCTTCTCCACGATTGTTGCAACCCCGCGAGTCGCTAGTTCGACCGCCGCCTGGTACAACTCTCCCTGAGCCAGGACCGCCGTCGTCTGCGTAACAGATCACGCTGACCCCATCAGGCAGGTCGCAGCACGCAGATGTGTTGCGCGGTCATGTTCCAATAGGGCGGTGCTAGTACCGATCCCTGCAGGACACCGTACAACTACTCTCGCCGTTTCTTCTCTTCTTGGTGACCAGGATAGATGATGTACCTGTCCGACAGCTAGGCCACCATTACACGACCTCCGTTTTTGATTTACATCAACGATCTCCCAAAAATAATTCAGCATAAGATGGTTATTTTTGCAGACGACAGAACAGCCATAATAGAATGCAATGACATAAATAATTATGAAAATTATATTAATGAATCTCTGACTAAAACAATAAACTGGCTTAGTGATAATAATTTGAAAATTAATTTAAGTAAAACCAACATCATACAATACCATCAACGTCGTGAAAATAATAATATCAATATCACTTATAAAGACTGTTAAATCCAGGAAGTTGATAATGCTAAGTTTTTAGGAATCAATATCTTCTATACTTATAATAAATCTGTAGAAGTGAAAATTCTGTATATTGAAAATATCAAAAAAATGAATGGTAGGGGGTGTTACTAGACCGACACCGAACCCAAAAATGTGATTAAAAATTTTTTTGTCTGTCTGTTTGTTCAGGCATCACGCAGAAAAGTATCGGTTCAATTACGATGAAACTTGGTATAATTATACATTAATATGCTCAGGATATTAATGAATAATTGCTACCACACTGGGTACTTTTTATCCCGGAAAAGTATATACAATAAAGAAACAAACTTAATTTTGCGGTTCGATCCCTAGACCCGGTTACTGTACCGACCGCAATTAATAAGTTTATCGTAGGTTACGTCACCCGCAGTGGAGTTCACTAAGGGGCGCTGCACACGGCTAAGATACTGTAATATTTTATCTTAGGATAAAATATCGCTCGCCATACAATTCAATGGATTATACACACGACGAAGATAATAAATAATATTTCATATTTTCGTATCTCAAAAAACCTAATAAAACCATTTTTGACTTCTACGTGGACGAAGTCGCGGGCAAAAGCTAGTTGATAATAAATTGACTTAGAATACTCAAACTGACATAATATGTAAATGATTAAGTAAATCTGCGTATGCACTATTCCAACTTTTGAAAAAGGTAATATTGAGACATTACTAATAGCACACCATGGACTTGTATTTTTATTATTTTTGAAATATTATTTTTAATTATTAATGTGAACAAATCATACAATTTTTTTTTAGCTGACATATACATAAGAATACCATTATTGAGTATTAATTTAAATATCAAACTATAGTATATACTGATAGCAATAATAAGTAATCAATTGAAATGAATTAAACGATATAATAAATGTACAGATAAGAAAAATTAAATGGGTACTTATATTAGCGCTTGTGCTCTCTCCTACCATTTACAATGTTGCTGTGCCCGGCAGGGTCCATAATTGTTTATTTTTACTATCCCGGTCTGGGTAGTTGTCACTTTAGCATCCTAGGTTAACAGGGCGGTGCGCCGTCACTTTTAGTGTGGTTTTGCTGCAGTGGGGAAGTCAAAACAACGTTGATTAATGAGTGTGGGTTGACAGACAGTAATCGTGTAAGAATTTTATATCATCATAATTTTTTTACCAGTATCATTAATTATCATAAAGCGAGCTTAAGTCAGAACTTAAGCTCGCTTTATAAAGACGTACGTCATTACATAAGTTTTTACCCACACACAGGTAGGGACATCTGTGTTAGATTTAGGTAGGTCATATATGCTTAATCCTTCGAAAGTTTTTTTAAAATATAAATGTTTGTTGCCTCCACATTTCTATACATTGGGGCGTAGCTCATGAGATATCGATAGGCTAAAGAACTGGCATATATACTTCTAAGGATTTTCTTGTTCTAGAATAGGTTTAAAAATTGAGTAGAACAAAGAAATGTCTAGTTTTTGGAGTTCGAACATAACCATTGTAGCGCGATGTGCTAATATTGAATTTTGAAGAAAAGTATAAAGATAAAAGTATATATATCAAATAATTCATTGAAGAACAGTCCTGTAGCTCGATTCTACCGTCGCACACCATATGGATATGACCCTTCCTATCCGTATGAGTGGCCTCGGCGTCCATAAAATTACTAGTATTAGTTTACCAGCTCTTGTATCCCCGGTTCAGAGCACTGAGAAATTAAAGAGAAATATCCTGGGATTATCCGGACGGAAGATGGGCCTGGCCTTTAGTGTCGGACGCTAATTTAGTCGATACTCTTTAGTTCCATCTTCCTAGCTCGTCGTACTATGCTGGTGCTGCCGCTGCGGCTACAGAGAACCTCAAGCGTTTGCTCTCAAATTGTTTTAAGACCTTTCCAAACTCCCGGTTTTTCTTGGATAAGCGACCCGAGGTACCGAAAGTCGGAGCAGATCGGTATGGGCGTTCCAGCGATAGCTAAGGGCATAGGATCGGAGAGTCCACCAAAATCGCAGAATAAGTATACTGTTTTGGTTCTACTCAATTTCAGGTCAACACTCTCCAGTCTGTGCCACCACACCTCCAACTTGTTCTGGACCTCTAGACCACTCTCGGCAACCAACACAATGTCATCGGCAAACAGCATACACCAGGGAGCCTCTTCCTGAATGTTCGACGTCAGAGCGTCCATTATCATCAGGAAGAGGTAAGGGCTGAGAGCCGACCCCTGATGTAAGCCGACAGCCACATTGAAGTTGCCAGTGTTACCCACTGTAGACCGGACTTGGGTAGTGCATCGGCTGTACAGCGCTCGGATTAACTTCACACACTTCTCAGGCATACTTTTCTCCTTAAGGGCCCACCACAGAACCTCACGAGGTACCCGGTCTTATGCCTTTTCGAGGTCAACGAATACCATGTGCAAGTTTTTATGCGCACCTCTGTATTTCTCGCACAGCTGGCGTATAGAAAAAATGGCATCCGTTGTACCCCGACCAGGCATAAAACCGAATTGGTTCTGTGAAATTTCACTCTCTTCTCTCAGCCTTCTTTCAATAACTTTCTCCCAGGCTTTCATAGTATGTGAAATTAGCTTTATTCCTCTATAATTGTTGCATTCAAGCACATCACCTTTGTTTTTAAAGATGGGCACCAGGGAATTGTTGCATCGCTCATCAGGTATGGCTTCTTCCCGCAACAACTTATTGAAGAAAAAAGCTAACCACATCCATCCATCCACTCGCAGCAACTTCCACACTTCAACTGGTATTCCGTCTGAACCTTAGAAATTGAAGAATTGCCTTACCATTCTTCATTCCATTTACAGCTATCCTGACTTCATCCATACTAATCATTCTCACTAAACCCACATTCACTATTTGCTCTCTAAAATCCCATTCCAGTTATTTTCCTCATTCATCAGTCTTTCAAAATAGTCCTTCTTGATTTTTTCATCTTCTGATAGAATCATTCCAGTTTCATCCCTTATACATCTTATCTGACAAACATCTCTCGCATTTCTCTTTCTTGCTCTAGCAAGCTGGTATAGATCTTTCTGGCCTGCCGGACTATCTAGTGTGTCGTATAATTGGTGCTGTGCTTTTGCTTTCGCTATTGCCACGGCTTTTTTGGCTTTTTTTCTTTAAAGTATCATAATCACTTTTTATCGCAGACTTTAAGCTAGTGTTTTCCGGATCTATACGCTGCCATTCCTTAAATTTCCTCTTTTTTTCCTTCAACACATTCTGTATATCTATCGACCACCACCATGTATCCTTATCTATTGTACCCTTTCCTCTCGTCTCTCCCAAAATATCTTTCGCTGCATGACTAATACACTCAGCAATCTCATTCCAGCTTTCATTTATACTTCGATCATTCATGTCTCCCATTTCTATCATTTTGTCCACCACTCGCTCTCTCAATTTCTTCGCACAGTCACTCTTCTTTAGCATATGCCATTTTATTTTAGGAGGGGAACGCTCTTTGCTTTTTTTGTTATGGAGCTTAACTACTGACACCATAACCAGGAGCTTGTGCTGTGAAACTAGGTCTTCTCCTGGTAGCACTTCACAGTCTTTGACGTGCTTTAGTTGGTTACGCCTAACCAGGAAGTAATCGATTTGCGTCTTTTGGTTACCGCTTTTGTACGTAACCAGGTGTTCGTCTCCTTTCTGGAACCAAGTATTGGCTACTGCCAGGTCAAATGCAGTAGCAGATTGCAGCAGCGTCTCCCCTTCACTATTCGGACTTCCAAAACCCCATCCCCCGTGTACCCTTTGTAAATACCTCTCATTCTTCCCACATGTCCATTAAAGTCACCTCCAACAATCAATTCCTCATGTACAGGGATGGCCATTAAAGCTCTATATCAAAATCCTCCCAAAACTTCTCTTTCATCGTTTCATCGCATCCTACTTGTGTCGCAAGTAACTATGCGATTCAATATTTCGTTATTCGTTTGTGTACCTGTTGAGCAGTGCAAGGTTCGACTTGACGTGTGCGTTGCGCTTACGATCACTCAATTCGTGGAGCACCCATTTGTCAAGCTTTTTTACCTTGCTAATTCGACGCAAATGGACCAATATTGTTTTGATACTAAAATTAAAAGCTGCTGCTAATTCAACTTCTACAATCGCCTTTAATATGTCATTGTCGACTAAAGTTTTCGGTCGACCACGGGGTTCATTTCTTAAGTCGAAATTTCCAGAACGGAAGTGGCATATACGTCATGGATGATTTTGATACAAAATATTTTAAGGATTATATTCAATTTTTTTTTTATTGTTCTTACAGCTTTTGTCCGTGACTTCGCCCGGGCGAATGCCGGTTATTGTAAACACTCAAACAAAACCTAATAAAAATTTGCATATGTCCTTTCTTCGGCTCCAAGCTTACTCCATTGCAAATTTCATTAAAATAGGTTCAGTTGTTAAAGCCTAACAGACAAGATTAAATATGAAGATTTACGTTCATATTTATAATATTAGTATGGATCTAAACAAGAACCATGTAACAGGGAATCTTATAAAACGTAACCTAATTTAAAACAACGTCTATAGGGAACGTTCTTGCACTTTTTTTTATACAGTACCGATGAGCAATGAGCTTCATTCCGATTGTCTAACTTCTTGTCAAATCCAGTTTCAATAATTAACTTAATTTGTCCAATAAATGAGTACAGCGGCTATTAAATGAGTAAATATCAATTTTAACCAATACCGACTCATCTATATGTAGTGGCACTCGGTAAATATCATACAAACTAATGGCTGAACACTATCCCCTGAGATACAGGTTGCCACCTAGTTCAGAGGATAGGGTCTAAACAGTTTGAGGCATATCACAGCCACCACATTATATACTGCAGTACAATAAAAATAAAAATTACTTTGTATCGTGTACTTCTTAATAAAGCTTCTATAAATTGTAAACATTTTTGTTTTTATTTTTACTTATTTTTGTGGTAAGAAATAAATAAACGATTATTATTATTTTTTAATATATATATATGTTCGTGTTTGTAGAAATGTGGAATCAATTCAACGACATGGTTGATCAGTGCTATGAACGCGGCGGAGTCGGAAGATTCAGTTTTGGACCACTAACTTTTTATTGTAAGTAATCTTATGATTCAATTGACAGATTTATTGGTGAGGAAACTTACTTGACAGATTGTTTGTGCAAAAATTTTCGTTAATTTATTCTTTTTTAATCTTCAAATTTAAGGTTCCATAATTGTAGGTTTATCATCATCACCATCATTTCAGCTGAAAGACGTCCACTGTTGGACATAAGCCTCCCCCAAGTGTCATCATAGCGACGGGTTCTGTGCGTCTCGCATCCATCGGATTCCTAAGATAATTACCAAGTCATCGGTCCGCTTTGTGTGACGCCTTCCAACACTGCGTCTTCCGGTACGTGGGGGGTACTTCTACAATCTTTTCGTCCCCAACAACGATGTAGTCTGCGAGCAATGTGCCCTTCACACTAACACTTCTTCTGCTAAATCCCTATCAATTCGGTTATCGACCTGAACACAGCACTCCTTCAGCACTCGTGCATTTAACAGACGATATCAGGTCTCACATGGAGATAGAAAATTTAACATTACTTGCTCTGCTTGACTTTAGCAATGCTTTTAATACGGTTCACTTCGACATTTTGCTCGGTATTCTATGCTCTTTTAACATATCTCCATCGGTAATTGACTGGTTTCAGTGTTACCTGTTTTGTCGCCGGCAGCGTATTTGCATTGAAGAATCTTTCTGTTCTTGATGCAACACCTCTATAGGTGTGCCGTAGGGTGGGTTTTATGCCCTCTACTTTCCGCACTTTTCATTAACGCTATCTCTCAACGACTATCTTCTTTCTACAACCTGTATGCTGATGATCTCCAAACATACAATCAGTTCTCTCTTGGAGTGTTAACCGATGACATTGAGACTATTTATATGTACCTAGCTCGAATAGGTGACTGGGGCGCTGAGTTTGGGCTGAAACTCAATCCCACTTAGACTCAAGTGATTGTTGTTGGTAGTCCCCGTACGGTCTGTGATATCGATTGGTCGACACTTCCCACGAAGTCGCTTCAGCTTTGGACAAGCTGAAGCGACTTCAAAATCTCTGTATCAGGTTTATATTTGGCTTGCGCAAGTATGACCACGTTTCCAAATTCCGTACTCAGCTCAAATGGCTTCCTATTTGTCTTCGCCAGAAGGGTCATATACTTTCTTTGTTTTATAATGTACTCTTTAATCTTTCTATTCCTTTTTATCTTAAAGAACGCTTTCAATTCCCTTGTGACACACATTCTAGGTCCTTGAGATCATCGGAAAATCTGAAATCAAGTATTTGTATGCATTCCACTTCCTTTTTTGACAAATCGTTTCGCAGCTCGTCTGTGGAATGCATTACCCATAGAATTAAGGCGTGCTCAAACACTACCGGCCTTTAAAACAATGTTTTTTTTTTTTTGTTTGGTGTATTTTTACTGTAATATTTTTTATTCTCCTTGCTCAATTTTATTTTTGATATTTATTAGAATGTATATATTATATTATTATGTGTAATTAATATTATTTTTGATTTTTTGTACGCTGACCGCCCCAAATCTATATCTACGAAAGGATATATATATAAGATAAGGAATAGTCGATTCTAAGGTTGTCTGTAAGAGATTGCTCTATGCGATAAGACCGCCCTACGTACACTTTGTTTTTGTATAAATATTTATCTTGCCCACGTTATGAGGTGTACAATAAAGTCGCTCACTTAGTAAAATATTGGCACATCTACAATAAATGCGAAATCGAGTTTTAACAGCCTCAGTGTTTAAAAGTAGATTATTTATATCCTTAATTATATCTATTATATTCTATACTATTATTCAATATCCCAATTTATATTAACAATGATATAAAATGAACTCAGAACTTCATTTTAGAAATTTGTACAATGTTTGATACTAGTTTCTGTAAACTAAGAAAAATGTAGATGTGCCAATATATTTCCAGGTGAGCGAAGTATTTAGTAAATAAATGAAACAACCATTTTTTAAAAAAGAGTAACTATGGAGTTTCTTGCCATTTATTCTCTACAGGAAACGAACTATTTGGAATCATGCACTAGCTTCTGACGTTTTATAAGTGCTCGTGAAGGCCTATGTGAAATAAAAATATTTGAATTCTCAATTTAAACGACAACCCAAAAAGAAAATAAACAGCGTGTTATTGAACTCATGTGCTTTTTTTATGATTTGCTTTTGATAACAGATCAAAAGTAAATCATAGAAAATGGGTATTCCCTTTCCTGTGACAAAACCGGCTTGTTCTTGAGGATCTTTCGGCAGATATATTATTATGCCTATAGCCTCGTATTCATTACGTGTAGAAACACCTTACTAGCATGGGATATCAAATAGTAGTTGAAGTAGTTTCATACCCATTCACACGTCCGCTCTACTGAGTCAAACATTTTTTGCCGCGCGGAAGGGTGGCGTCCCGTGCGATTCAACGTAAACAATTCATAAAAAATGTAAAATAAATAAAACAGGGACCGTTTTATAATGCAAGGCATTGTCTGTCTCAAACCAAACTGTTTGTTATTTGTGTTAATCTATATCTTTACGTTTAATATAATTATCTACACTAATATAAAGAGGTTAAGTTTGATTTTATGTTTTTTGTTTGTAGGAGATAATGTTTGAATTTTTTTTTCATTGATATAAAGCTGCTTTATTCCTGAGTGGCATAATATATGCTATATTTTATGTACGCGGGCAAAGCCGCGGGCAAAAGCTAGTTATTTAATATAGTAAGTTCACACGCTGATAGGATGTCATTTTGTCTACGCCTATGGATGTATGTAAAATACTGCTACCACAAAGTTAATCACTTACTAATACTATTTTAATATTTTAAATTAAAGGGAAATGCTCAATTCTGATTCTATTTTTATGGGCTAGGTGTTACCGACCCAGACGACAGCAACACAATAGCCAATACGTGCATGGATAAGGCCCCAATATACGACATCGTTAAACCGTGGGTCGGGGAAGGATTATTTACTTCAAGATGTGAGTTGCATAATATATATACGCTACTATTAATTACCTGACACTATAACACATTCACTTTTCCAAAGCATTAAACAAAATCTAAAGATATTATTTCGTTATTAACCTTACTATGTCTCATTTGATGATTTAAAGTCACAGTACTAGTAGTATTGTCTTAGACATCTTTTAAATCTCCAGATGAAATTTGGAAGAATGACCACAAGCTCCTGCAACCAGCATTCAGTCAAATAATTTTGAACACGTTCATTGGCGTTTTCAACACCCAGTCCAGAAAGCTGGTGAAAGAATTCGAGCAACATGCTGGAAAGGGCCTCTTCGATCCATTTAATTACTTACGACACAACGCTCTGGACAATATCTGTTGTAAGTATTTATGTCTAACTTGTAACGACCCTAAGAGTTACCGACCTATGACTTCTATGCCATACATACATTTTTGGAATAACTATATTGCCATACGTCCACAATCGAAACAAATTTTATCCCTGAACAAACAGCCAGCATAACACTATTCAGGTTACCTCTATCACTCTAGTACATTTTGAAAAAATTCGCAGATTCCAATGCTGTAGTATATTTTTTTATTTATTGACCGATGTTGACGATTACGTTAGGTCCCGGGAAGCTATAAGCTTCTACCTTATACTTTGAAAATATACCAGTGAATTCCTTAACCCTAGAACCGTACCCATATTTGCTTTAAGCAACAGTACCCACAGTTGCTGGAGTGCCCCAGTATTAACGGCTGGTTCTTTCGTTGTGTGTTGTATTGATATTGTGTGTGATGTATAAATGTTGTAAATGTTACCTGTGGACATAAAGGTCTTAAATAAACGATTATTATATGATTAAACGAACTTACCTTATGTGAAGTTCTATCGTAATTATAGAAAGCTCCTGCTCCGTGACAGATTTACGAGTAGTAACGTAGTAATTTTCCAGCACCATCATAATTTCAAAGCAACAAAAAAAACTGTTCTCTAAATGAGCAACACAGTATGTATATGGACGAGGCCACAACAGTGCCTTGCAACGTCATGTCGTAAAAATCTGCGACGTCGCACAAGGCATAGTGGAATTTTTCGGTCTTCTTCTTCTTTTCGATTTGATGGTAAACTCGTCAAACTTTATGGGCCCAATAGGTATCTACATTAATAGCAGCATCGGTAGCACTCATCAAATGTCCAAAGTGCAGGTATACGGACACTTGGGGCATTCCAACATGTGGCTCATGTTTTGAACAGGAACACCGCACTCACATTGAGTATTCGATGCATCTATAAAACCCCATTTTACTCTCTCATTGAGTATTCGTTGGGTCTTTAAAACCCCATTTTGCCAAGTTGAGTTTGCAGCGGCCTACCTGGGTTCGCAACCGATTTAGTGCCTTCCATACAGGCCACTGCAAATTACGTCCAAGGGGAGATGCTCTTGGGGTCTCAAAAAGTCGGATGGTG
This sequence comes from Mythimna vitellina, assembly GCA_949316375.1. Taxonomy (NCBI): domain Eukaryota; kingdom Metazoa; phylum Arthropoda; class Insecta; order Lepidoptera; family Noctuidae; genus Mythimna; species Mythimna vitellina. Next base: position 846,544 of record OX438705.1, read on the forward strand.
GCAGGTGATGCTCTTCCCAAAGCTTCATTCTTTCTTTAGGTGGCGGGTCATTAATGGCCTGTGTGCTACGCAGAAAGCTCTTCCGGCTCTTAAGCCTACTTGGGGCTGTTTTGTGTTCGAAGAGGGGATGTCGGGAATCGGATTCTTGAGTTTTCTTTTCACGCATGCGACATCCCTACGTACAGCAGGTGGAGCAATACCAGCCAACGGATAAAGCTTATTAAGCGGAGTCGGTTTTAGGCATCCCGATATTATTCGACACGTCTCGTTCAGGGCGATGTCTACTTGTTTCGCGTGTACTGATCGGTGCCGCACGGGGCACGCGAATTCAGCAGTAGAAAGGCATAAAGACATGCCAGTTGTGCGAAGAACATCGGGTGCTGCTCCCCAGTTGGTCGATATAAGGCGGCGCAACCGGTTGTTCCGGGACCCAACCTTCTGCTTCGAAATTTTCGGTGCGCTACCGCAACGTACAAATCTGCGATGCGATGACGCGCGATCCTAGTTTTCTAGTTTGAATTCAGTGAATTTTGCATTTCGTGCCGTTGCACGAAAAAATTTCATCGTATACGACGTTAAGTACACGATGAAATTTTTGCGTTGCGTGGTCTCATCGTAAAAAGGTGCGACGTCATTTTGTCGTTTAAAGCTAGTTAACTTAAGTAATCCTAATTTATGGGAGAACTTTAGTAAGCATGGGTTGGGAGACTCTATCTCGGAGAAGGAGCTTTATATAATTATGATAGAACTACACTTATGGTAAGTTCATTTAATTATACAATTATACTTACTCCTTCTCCGAGACAGATTATCGAGTAGATGTTTGAAGTCGGGCAGGGTTGTTTATAAGTTAATCAATACTTGGTAGTAAAAATAGTAAGGTGTTTAATAAAAACACAGAATCTTTTTATCAATAATTTATAATCAATCAGTAACTTATCAGATTAAGAGATATACAAAATCTAGTCGGGTAATTTACAGTTTTACGAGTACATATAACATCACTGAAAACAGTTGGATCTTGAATAACTGGCCTATTATAATGTCTAGCAAAGGTGGCCGAGTACCGGGGCCACCCAGTCGTTCTTTGTATTTGATCTATACTAATACCAGGTCTTTTAGAAGCTGACGTGGAAGCAAGTGGTGCTGGGAGCTGTGAAGGTATTTACATCAATTCCAGACTCATGTAAAGTTGTTTTTCAGCGCAGTTATCATTTGAATTTATCAACCCTAAATATCTCTCTCTCTATCTTAACCTTGGTATATTCCCAGACATATGGAATGGCTGGATAAAAGATACTGGTGTTGTTGAGGCTGATACCCACCGCTTGTTGCTTTTGCTGGTATAGCGGCGGGCCTCTCCAGTTTACCTGTTTCTTTTGAGTCCCTGATTTGAATATTTTCTTTTCTGTTGTTTTTATCATGGAGCCTGCTTTTTGTATTGCTTGTGCAACCCTAATTTTTTCAGCGCAGTCTGTCCCAAATAATATTTTATCTGATGTTGCTGGCCATATAGCATCTTGCACCAATTAATTTGACACCAGCCAATGCAAAAAAACGTCTAGAAGACGAGTTCTGATAATAAAACTCAGCATGTGTTTTGCTGCATCACTCATTTCTTGTTGAAACAAGGACTTTACTGTTTATGTCACCCATCAGTGCCTTGCTCAATGATTTTTCAAGACAAGTCATGAGTTTTCCAGTAAGGTTTTGTCTATAACTGATCCCTTTATCCCTTTTGAGAGTTAGGTCTGAAAGGGAGGCTGATATCTCCGCATTCATTGATGGAGCCACTGCCCATGGAAAATTGATAGGTGTGGGATATTTTTTAATAATGGCCTCTCAAAATTCTTTACCGAGTCCTCTCTGTATGATCCTTGTCTAGCGGACTGTCTAGTTCTGGTTGGATAGCTTCTCCAACTTAAGTATTTTTATCTTTAGTTTCCAGAGCTTGAAGAAGTTCGTCAGACAGATTGTCTTCTGAAAATTTCAAATAAAAGATATAGCCACGTCTATCCGCTTATTAATAGGGTTAAGTCAATAAGTATTCCAGTGTGGAAATAAATTTTTAGACGTTGTCTAGCCGCAGTATAATAGCGCTTGCCCTATATTTTCACGGCACGCATGGGATAGTGCTTAAGTGTTTAACATATATCACTCTAATGCGTTTAAAGAACTGACATCGCAATTGTAGGAACATTGTTAATATATGGATAACGAAAAGAATTTTATTGCATGTTTCACAGACCTGTGTATGTTTCCTTTCCTGGACGTGATGATGGCGACGGCGCTTCGGTTAGTTGAGCAACAGTGCAGTGGGCAAAGGTGATGGAGACCGCGCCGACGATGAACATGGGGGCGAAGAGTTTTCTGAACTCATTTCACAGTTTCCTTTGTTATTTTCGTATTTTCTGCCTGATATTATCCTCGTCTTTATTCTTCCGTTTACCTGTATCATAAGCGTAGCATAATCAGCCTTTTAATGTTCCCATTGCTGAGACTCACGCCTCCTCTTTTAAGAGAAGGAACGTTTACCCATTCTTTTAGAAAACTACGGTAAATCCCCAATAATCCAGCAGAAAAATCAAATCGTCCACAATCATGAAAAAACCGTTAACCGAATAAACCAAAGAGGAGTATGTGACAATAGTCTACACTGCCCTTACATAATATCTACTTATGCTGTAATATGGAAATATTGTAACAACAATTTTTTTTTTAAAAGTAGCCATGGAGTTTCTTGCCGGTTCTTCTCCATAGGAAACGACCAATTTGGAACCGTGCACTAGATTCTGACGTTTTATAAGTGCCCATGTAGGCCTATGTGAAATAAAAAACTTTTGACTTAGACTTTGATGCTTGAATGAAAAAATTGAACAAAACACAAACGTAAAAGTCTCGAGTGAGTTTGCTTAGCCAATGATCGGGAATACCCGAAGTCGTCATTTAACATACCTAAATTAAGACAAACGCGCCCCCTGCGAAAGCCGAACTGGCCGTCCGCAACGTTCAGCCCCACTCGTGCTAGGTGCACGACGACGCGGTCTGCAATTACTCTTTCAAAGAGCTTGCCCACCTCGTCGAGCAGCACAATGGACCGACCGGTCGTATCCGCAAGGGAACTACAGCCTGCGGGCACTCGAGAAGGTTTTGTGTCGTAGCAACCCAAGTCGTTTATGCAAATAGATAAATAAACGGAAGAATAATAATAAGTCAGAACCATTAATTCAAAATATTTATTGTTTCTAGTGACAGCGCTAGGGGTAGACTTCACTGACTCCAGTCTCGCTAGTGACTACTTGGATGCTGCGAAGTCTACCATCGATACGATGGTTGAAAGAGGCATAAAAATCTGGTGGCACAGCCCTTACACATTCGCATGGAGTAAGCTCAAGAAGAAGCAGGACACTTATCTGGAGATTGTGCACAAAATGTCAAACACGGTAAGGAAACAGGATTTGATGTTTCTGTTTCTATAGAAGCAAAAAATCCATCAACCGAAATAATCGCCATCAACTCCCTTTATTCCCGTCTGCCCCTTTTGAGTTTTTTTCAGTATTTTCCTTAGTTTACGCGCTCACTTTAAACAATAGCCGACAAGACACGAAACAATACATTGTTCAATGACGCGACTCTTAAAATATTCTTTAAATAATTTATTTATACAACATGCACATTGTTTTAATATGATTGTAAAAGAGTTCCAAAATGATATCCCATTAATAAACCAAATTTTTATTGCTCGTGATATCTAGTGATGTTTTATTTCAGTTGCTATTGAAAATGTCCAATACAAAACGCGAATAAACCCCTGTACTCAACTACGAAAGGGGCAGATGAAACTAAATAAGTACCATTGACCATCGAGGCGGTAAACGCCATCTATTAGTGACAACCACCACCTCAGTGTCAAGCTCGAAGGGGCCAGATGGGAATAAAGGATCAACTCGCTTGGTACCTATTCGTCATTGTTATGTTTCAATCATACAACTGTAACATTACCAATTATATTGCATCAATGTATACTATACAGTTTTTAATGAAAATATTTCAACAAGACCTCGAGTTATGCATCTTTTTTTTCATGATAATTAAAATAATTAAATATGAAAAATGGTTGCAGGTCCTTCAAAAAAGAAAGTCCGAAATTTTTGGAAAAACATCCGTTGAAAAAAGCACAATACCAGGTAGAATTTATTAACACTCTGTTCTTACATGCATGGCATCAACAAGATTAAAAAATTAAAACAAAAACAAATTATTATTAATTATTTAAATCGTTAATTTCTATTAGACTGTTATATATGACACTATTTAATAATAAGATATACGTACTGGATTCATTCTTATCGTTAAAGTGCCCTAAAAACTACCCTTTCGAAAAGGTACTTTCCTGTTTAAAAGGATGAATTTTAGTCGCAGTAGTAAAAAATAATGTAAATTTTATAGGTACCAAATTCAAACCCTTCATAGACATCCTCCTTGAGCTGTCACTTGAGAAGGGAGTTTTTAATGACGAGCAGATCAGAGCGCATGTGGACATTATGCTCGCCGCCGGACACGAAACGACACCTAATGCTCTCTTGTTTACTATGGTACTGTTGGGGTCTCACCCTGACGTTCAGGAGAAAGTATTTTCTGAGTAAGTAATACTAATATACTTAACCAATTTTTATCTACTCTGATCGTCAAAAATGAAAATGAAAGGAAAATTTCCAAAATGTACATTTTGTAGTAGGTATTTTACGTGACTAACAACATCCGCCAGCCGCCATCTACGCCTAATATCATGTCGTGTCGATAAAGAATTAGGTATGCCCAATCTATTTTAATCGAATTCTGTCCGTCATGCCACGACTTGTCGCGGCAGCGCAGTTTCGCCCCGGAGAGTCCGCTGGGTGCCCCGGCTTCGCGATAAGGACCAGTTTCTCCGTCTTCCAGCGAAGTGGGAACTGGCCCCTCTCCAAGCATGCACTGAAGAGCCCGCTTAATCGAAACCCGAGAGTCTCTATGGCCAGGACCCAGGCTTTCCCAGGCAAGCCGTCGGGTCTTGGGGTTAATTTCAGTAGCTGTCAATACTATTCATTATGTCCCTTTTAGTTGCGTTTAGATTATTTTCAATCAAAACTACCACTGGTTACTGAAATCATTATAGTGGCATTGTGCAAGAATCTAGTAAGCAGTCGAGGTAAGCAAACATACTAAAATTGCAAGGTGAGATGATGTATGACTGAATAAATTAAACTGAAATTTAGACTTCCTTGGAATCCAATCTGGATCATACAATACGGAGTGACGTGTGAATACGCGCTGTCTCTAATTTTTTAGTAAAAAAATGTGACATTGAAAGATTTGTTGTCACCAGTACCATTTAACTGTTCCATGATGGAATTACAGTTTTATTAATCACTAGTTTCATTTTAAAAAAGTTGGTAGTAAAGTTGGTGGAAGATGGGTCTGAGCAGTTGTGTTGTGACGTATACTGGGTTTTTTTTTGATACAAAATATATTTTGTCTTAATGTTTGGTTTATAGGTAGGTTCATGGACTGTTTTACTGTTGGCTATTGCAATTGTGGATTGAAAAAATGCTTTGTAAAAATTTTAATTTGTCGAAAATGGTTCGACATTTTTTTATCACTTGACGTTGTTGGCGTTGCCACAGATTATTTTTTTATTAATTGTAAACACATATAAATTACATTTTTAATTTAATTTTTTAAACAAAATCATACAAAAAAAAACATTAAAAAATATAAAAATAGTAGCCCACCGGCATCGGGAACAGGGTCTAAGCTACCGGTGGTCAGGGCTCCTGAGAAAGGAATCTCCTAACTATACGAGCCTTGTCCAGGAGCACCACTTTCTGAATCAGCCCTTGATCATGCCGCCTAACGCGAACCTCTTAAGATGTTGGTGGCGAAGCTCTCGGCTATTCAGCCATGGGCTGACACGACTACCGGTACAATGATCGCTGAGTCCACATCCCACATGTTTTTTGTTATTATTATACTCGTTTATTTATTATTGATACATTTAAATTATGTTTTGAAATATTTCAATAAAAAATAAAAAAAAACGTTTAAAAATATAAATATTTATTATTATTATTATGAAAAGCTGACTTGGAAACCTCGTTTGGAGGAAATTTGCAAACTATTAAGTAAATCAGCGTATTTGTTATTTCAAGTTTCAAAAAAATTAAATATTTATACACTGTAGATGGCATATCGTAGACTTGTCGCATCAGTTCTGCGATACGGTGTTATTTTTTGGGGACAGTCAACAAATAGGGAACTTGTTTTCAGAATGCTGAAAAGATGTGTACGTTGTATGTGTGGTTTAAAACCAATGGATAATTATTGCATTCCTATACTTATAATAAATCTGTAGAAGTGAAAATTCTGTACATTGAAAATATCAAAAAAATAAATGGCAAGGGATGTTACTACAACGACACCGAACCCAAAAATGTATTAAAAAAAAATTTGTCTGTCTATCTGTCTATTTGTTCAGGCATCACGCAAAAACTACCGGTTCTATTACGATGAAACTTGGTATAATTATTCTTTATTATCCTGGGTACCACACTAGGTAGTTTTTACCTCAGAAAAGTATATACAATAAAAAAACAAACTTAACTTTGCGGTTCGATCCCTAGACCCGAAAACTCTACCAACTGTAAATAATAAGTTTGTCGTAGGTTACGTCACCCGCAGTGGAGTTCACTAAGGGGCGCTGCACACGGCTAAGATACAATAATATTTTATCTTAAGATACAATATCGCTCGCCATACAATTCAATGGACTATCACACACGATGAAGATATAAATAGTATTTCATATTTTCGTATCTCAAAAAACCTAATAAAACCATTTTCGACTTCTACGCGGACGAAGTCGCGGGCAAAAGCTAGTATATAATAAAATACCCGATGAAATATAATGTAGGCATACATTATATTTTAGTTCAAAAGTTTAAAAACGTTTAATGGGTTACTAGTTGAAAAAATGTATGCATAATAATATTATGACGAATTTATATTTTAATTTAATAGTATAATAGTTTTTCTTAATAATTTGTATGACAATTAGCACACTACCTAATTTTTAAGATTTTGTATATAATTATTACCTATGTTTACGAATAAATGATTCTGATTCATCAGGATAAAAGAAGTCCTGGGAGGAGATAGTGACGTGGAAAAGGCGGACTTGTCGAGGCTGCAGTACCTGGAGGCGGTTCTGAAGGAGAGTTTGAGATTATTCACCGTAGCGCCACTAATCGGCAGAAAACTTGAAAATGATGTTAAATTAAGTAAGTCGATGATTGATTTGTCAACACTGATTTATAGTTTTTTTTTATTTTTTATTTCTAATTAGGACTCTGTAACGAATATTTTTGTTTTTACAAATTTGTTTCAGGAAATTACACACTATCATCTGGGCGGCACTGTTTCTTTTTTATTTGCGGTCTTCACAACAATCCGATATGGGGTCCAGATAGATACGAATTCAAACCTGAACGATGGCTTGAACCTGGCAAGGTGCCAAGCAATCTTAATGTATATGCTCCCTTTGGTTTGGGAAGACGACAGTGTATTGGTAAGGATCAACCACTACCGGAAGTTCTTGCAAGTAAAGCTTTGATTATAGCCCGCTATTGATGACAACCAGAAAAAACTGGGCAAGTGAAAGTCAGACTCGCTCACTGAGGGTTCTGTACAAACTTACCTGTGTAAATATTTGAATTCCCGAAAATATCGATAATTATTCCGAATCGCAAAAAAAAGATCGCAGTCCTGAGTTAATGGTTTTTATTTCAAGACAGACAGAATCAAAAATTCGAAGACATGTGACATCCACCAACATGCACTGAGCACGCGTGGTGGATTACGGCCTATTCTCTCTCTTAGAAAGGAGGCCTGAGTCCTAGGCAGTAACATAATCAGCGTAAGCGTAATCAGCCTTATCATGTTGCCACATGTTAAGGCTGATTATGCTTATGTTTACTGATGGCAGTACAAATTAAATTAGACTCTCAGGTGGCAGCAACCTGAAAGTCCTGAGAGGCATTTGTAGTTTTACTAGCTTCTGCCAGCGGCTTCGCCCGCGTAAAAGTAGATTGCTCCATACAAACTGGACTCCCGTTTCATTCCTATACGGGGTGAATTTTGGAAAATCCTGTCTTAGTGTTCACCTACAACCTAAAAGAAAGCCTTTTGCAAAATTTCACGCTCCTAGTCCCAATAAAAGATACATTAATACTTAACCCTGCACACCATCTATAAAGCATACATTTTAAATTTCAAGTCTCTTATTTCAAAAACATAGCACATTATACAAACTTCCAACCCCCGTTTTCCCCCCTTTGGGGTTGGGCACGCTAATTGTAGCGTGCCCAACTCCTACTCCTCAAAGAGGAGACTTACCGCCATACAATCATAAGTCTCCTCTTTGAGGAGTGGCCAGAGCGGCAACACGGCGTCCTCACCTTCCGCATGATGCAGTTCCTCACCGAATTCAGGCGCATTCTGCATCGGATTCAGGCGGAAGAAACGTCCGGGTGTCATTATTGTGTGGACTGCGTGATGGTGTGCTCCGCTTGGGCGGAGCACCGTCGTGTCCTCGTGGAGGCACTCGGTGGCAGCGACCTCTCGCGTCGGGGCCTGGTTCGGGCTAAGGTCCTAAGCGAGGAGGAATGGCATGCGGTAGCTTCCTTTTGCAAAGCAGTAATGATAGCGAAGGAGGAGGCCGCACGCGTGAGGGAACGAATGTCCTCATGCCCCAGCCGTCGAGATTCTAATAAGTCCAGCCTAGTCATCAACAGCGCGTAGTGATCCACGCGCTCCTCAAGGAGATGTCAGCAACCCATAGGGGCCCAGCAGGGCCAGTGCCCGCTAGCTAGGACCGCGGAGAATTTCTGAAAATGAAACCCGTACTCCTAGAACGCAGTCAGTAAAAGTCTGACACGCCCTCCCGCTCCGCCCAGAGCGCGAGAAGTCATTAGATGATTTCCACACTTTAAAAAAATCTCTTTTGGGGTAAAGTTTCGTAAAATTCGTTCTTAGTGGATATCAACACCCTATAAGGAACCAAACTGCCAAATTTTAAGTTTGTAAGTATTATAGATTGGCAGATATTTCCATATCAACTACTAAATCTCTCAATTCATCACTTACATCGCGCAGAATCTATATCTACTGAAAACAATTTGTGTCACTCGTATTTATTTCATTATTTTATCACTCGGGATGAAGTGAGACATAGTGTCAAACTTTAACTGACTCCGATATAAATGACAGCCGGGAAATCTACTTTTACGCGGGCGAAGCCACTGGTTGAAACTAGTTAAATAATATATCAGTGCTCCGGAACATTTCAGTGAGTCGCAAAGATGACACAATTTGCCCACGCCTACTTCCGACGGATATGGTGTGTTGCGGGATATTGACAAATGTTTGTTTAAGTTAAATCGCGCGAATAAATTTACTTACGCGATGTATGATTTTCGTGATGTCTTATTTTATTTTTAAGTTCATATGTTTGGGTGCCCAATAATTTAACATTGTCCACTTGCAACTCTTTAGCGATAACTTTGATTGTTGCACCAGGTAAAAACTACGCCATGATGTCGATGAAGACAACGCTCGCTCACGTTGTGAGGAACTACAGGATTAAGGCTGACCACACCAAGATGCGGCTCAAGTATGTTGGCACTTTGAAGCCTGATAATGCTGGACATTATATTAGTATCGAGAAGAGGATGTAGAAGAACGTTGGCTTGTTAGATGATTCTAAATGCATGTAAATTTTTGTACCGTTGGTTACATTATTATGTGTTTGATATTTGTATGGTGACGGGTAGATTCTAAGACTTGAAATATATCAGCTTGTCGTTAACTCCCGATTTTCATTGACGCTGCATTGGCGATGAGTAAAGATAAAGATATATTTATTACGTTACTACATAGTAACGTAATAAATATGAATAAGATCTTAATGTACATACATAAATGTACATACATTAAGATCTTATTTATAAAAATTGCGTTTTTAGTTTTAACAGTCTACCCAAGTCGGATATGCAATAGTATTTTTTATTTTATTGTTTAAAATGAAATGAAATATATAGAATTGATTGCATTCTCGATGCGGGTCAGTGGGTAGTCTTAGGGGCGGATTTTTAGGAGTTGGAGTATATCCTTAGGGGCGCTATGAGAAGCAAAGAACACGAAAAAAAAATTTTTTTGGTTAAAAAAATTTTTGGGACCATGAGCAGTGCAGAAAACGAAAAAAAAAATTTTAGGCAATTTTTTTTTCGTTTTCTGCACGGCTCATGGTGCCTATAAGCGTATGGCATCAACTTCCAAAAAAAGAATTTTTTTTCGAAATTTCTAGGTCCCGCGCCATAGCGCCCCTAAGGCTACACTCCAACCTCGATGCGTTCTTATCATAATTGCCACACATAATTACGACTTAATCGAACTTATTGAAGTCTGTACACAGTTCTATTGACGATTCCAGTAGTTTGTCCGTAGTTGCACCATATTTGCGAAAAGATGACACGACGAAGTTTGATCCTATTAGATTTTGTAGTACGTTTCTCATATGTGTACGTTCGTCAGAGAATATTAACACCTTATTTCTGTGGCCATTGTTGGATTTATGAACGTTTCTTTCTGTGCTTGATACTGCTAGGGGGATACCTTATTTTTTATTCTTGATAGGTTCGCGCTTGACCACTATCTCACCTGATGGAAAGCGACGATGCGGTCGACAATGGAGCGCGCTTACCTAGAAGTAATCTATTCACTCTTGACTTAAAGATTCTCGGGTTGTAGCCATCAAGAAACACTATAAATACTATTGATTTCATTAATTACTCCTTGATGCATGTTTTCTGTAGGAGTATTATTTGAGACTAGCTGTTGCCCGCGACTTCGTCCGCGTTAAGTTCGTAAAACTGTACAATCACTCTGTGCTTGCAATTCATTCCGAAAGCATCGCAATAATTTATTGTACTTTAACATAAAACGGTTAAAGGTAAAAATATCCAAATTAAGAACCTCCTCCTATTTTAGAAGTCGGTTAAACACGCAAATTACCTTCAGGAAACTTGTTATGTACTCGTCCAGATCCAGATGTATGACCGTCAATGAATAGAAAGAGCATGTATGGGTCGTAGCAGTGGTCATTTCTGCCTACCCCAAGGGAAACGGCATATGTATGCATGGGCAATTATGTATGTTTCTGGTTTACGTTCTGGTAAAACATCATTGCATGATTTTAACCCCTCGCCACAGTGAGCACGCCTAGTCTACAGAGGCGTCACGGCATCCTCTCTTTGTGCAGGACTCACCGGTTGTGGGTATTTAGGAAGGTATCTGTGTCGAATTCAGTGGGAAGAAACACTCGGGTCTCACCATACTGCGAAACGCCCGGAGAATACGATGGAGCATACGGTGGAAGTCAGTCCCGCTTGGTCGGAGCGCCGGCGCCGCCTTGTCCTTATGGGGACGATTGGTGGAGAAAATGACAACCAGTAGCCTCCTTCAGTGAAGCACTACGATCAAAGAAGGTGGCTGAAACTATGAGGGATAGAACATCCTGACTCCTCAACGGTCGCTGCAAGGGACGCTCCGGGTGTTGAAAGCCGCAAGGCAATTCCCAGCCATCGCAAACACGGGATTGCGGTGGTGCTGTCCGGCCGTCTGGTCAAAGCAGTCCTGAATCGACGGCGCGTAGTATTCTACGCGCGACTCAAAAAGATTTCAGCAAATGGATAGGGCCCTCTAGGGCCGATGTATGCTAGGGCTGCAAGATTGATCGAAAGAGTTATCTCCCATAACAATTTTCGCCTCAATAACTTTTCACTGCAGTAGAGTTTAAGCAGTTAGACAGCTTTGATAGAGATAAACGAAGGAGCATAATCGGGACACCGACCTTCAGCTGGATAACGTGCACTGATAGTGAAAAGCCTTAAGTGAATCCAAAAACTACCATCATCATCCGGCAGGCATTAAGTCCGCCGCTGTACATTTGTGCATAAAGGATTAAATAAATAAATCATCAACTATCTTCTTCCACAACAGTACTTATGAAGAATTGGCGAGAGCATGCTTGCATTGATTGTTGCAGTTTGATCATTTTAGGCGTTAGAATTACTTGTTCATTTACCTAGGATATTTTGGTGTGTATTTAATTGACATCCCCGTATATAAGACAAATGTTTTTTCCATAGTAGGAACTACCTTATGAAGAGTCTCCAACTTATGAATGAAACTACGGCGAAACCTTGTGCGCGTGTATCCCCGTTCAATCGAACTCGCATATTGATGGCCAAACCGAGAAATTACTGACGCCGATTGCCTCTATGAGGACACGGCGGTTCACTCAGAAGGATAGACCTCCACCGTATGCTACACCGAGTCCTCCAGGTGATTCACAAAATGGTAATATCAGGGTACTTTCAACCGAACCCAGAACAGAAACCGTTCGAAACACCCACAACAGTCCTGAGCTTATCCATAAAACAATGAAATTATGGTTAACAAATGTAGCAGCCAATAAGTGTTATCCCTGAGACTGGCCTCCCTTAGAGGGTTGTTCCAGTGTGATCACCACTCATTGCAAAGAGGTAACGTCCAGATATCGACGTAAGGCTGTAAGGAATCTGAGATACATCATACGTTGTCGAACTGTGGTCAGAAAAACACATTCGATCCCGTTTTATATGAAGCGGTGACTGCAAATAATAAAACACACCATTATTAATCCGCAAAGTGCCATCATGCCGGAGGATACAGTGGAGATGTGCCCTGCAAGGGCGGAGCACCGCCGTGTCCTCGTGAAGGCAATCGGCGTCAGTGACCTCTCGCGCCGGGCTCTGATCCAGAGCGAGGAGTAGTGGCAGGCGGTCGCCTCCTTCTGCAAAGCCGTAATGCTAGCGGAGTCCGCACGCGTTAGGGAACGAACGGCCTCACGCCGAGCCAAGATTCCGACCCCGACTACCAATCACGGTAGACGCGGGCTTCCGGACGTCGAGAAATGGGTAGCTAGCCGTCCTGTAGTTGACAGGATCGAGCCCAATCCTCAACAGCGCGTAGTGATAGACACAGGTGTAGTTTTAGTCGGTAAAAGATTGACACGTCCTCGCGCTCCAACCAGAGCGGGAGAAGTCATTGGATGATTTCCACCCTTAAAAAAAGAATAAAAAGGTGCCATCATCATCATTATTATTTCAGCCGAAAGATGTCCACTGCTGGACATAGACCTCCCCAAGTGTCGCTATAATAACCGGTCCTGTGAGTATTTCATCCATCGGATACCCGCGACCCTTACCAGGTCATCGGTCCACCTGGGGACCATCCAACGCAAGGTACCCTGTAACCCCTTCCGAAAATGTGGCCGTGTTATTTTAAAGTGAATAATTAAATACATATAGCTATTTACTTTTATCGTCTTTGGATGGTATCCCTTGAATAATCACGGTCAATTAGCTTGTTACTATAATGCGAAAAATATAATAAAAATAAGCTGTAGGATTCTTAAAAATGCCTCCGTCTAACACCAGTTTAACCATAACTGTAATCGTGGGCGATGGCCATTCTTCTGCCACTCAGAAAATTACGTAAAATACGCAATGCCATCTATCAAATTTAATATGAAGTTCAACCGTCATTGTCATCATTATTTCTACTTTGAGTCTTTAGATGGCGTTGCGAGTTGCGTGTGGTGTCATATTTTACTTCTCGAAAACTTTGATTTCATACCGTTTGTCTTTCATATGATTTGTTTCATTGCGATGAAACAAAGCCTAAGTAAGATAATTATCAAGTTCCACACAATTTAAATGTATAAAAGTTATTTACATCGATTTCTAAAATTAATAATACGCACTTCACTAAAAATTTCTACAGATATATTATAGACGTAGATTTATAAAAAAATTCTAAGCATGCAAAAATATATAAAAAATCTTATTCACGATGACAAAATAGAACAAAAATTTCTCCTAAGAGAGCCGTACGGGATTTGAACCACCTTCACATTACATTAAAGTCTAGATGCGAAACCACTGCGCTGCGGTCTTCGATGAATAACTATAAAATAGACGTTCTTATATAAACGTCATAATTGACTGGTTGGCTCCCTAACGATGATAGCGTGATGATTTTCGTTTTAGAAGTTAAATTTGCAGCTAAATGGAATAATGTAACATTATAGTACGTGGTTTTATTCGTCGCTTTGATTTTATTATGTGTTTTGATTAGTTTGTACAAAATATTTAGAAGATATCAAATAAAAATGTCAATTTTATTTTGAAAAAATGGTAAAAGTTATTTTAATACAAAAAAATAAGACAAAATAATGAAAAAAAATTTAACTGTAGCTGGGAATTGAACTCGCGGCAAATGTCGTTCAATACCTACATTTTGGATTATTGCTCACCCCCCATAGCAAATAGCGTGATAGTTTATAGCCTATCAGTTGCCCTGATCTATAAGGATTGTGTATGCAAAATTTGAACAGGATCGGTTCAGTAGTTTTTGCGCCAATTAATACCATCCCAAAAGAATTTTACTGTTTTATTATATGTATAGATGAACACTTAACTTTAAAGAATAAGATGTTATTTCGCAAATGTAAGGAAGCAGCCAAACTTCATCAGTTTAACTATGTCTGGATTAAAAATTGCACTATCCTGGTTCATAAAAAAGACGATGATGCCACGTAATAGCAAACTATTAGATCAGAAGCTGATGTTGCAAGAATTAATAGCAATATTAAAAATGATGATAAAAGTACTCTTACTAAGTCCAAAATTATTTAGTATTTCTTGCAATTGCCTTTTCGCAAATTATTGTCAATTACTAGATTGTAATTTTTGATTTTTTTTCAAAGTCAAAGTCATTTATAGGCACTTTTGAATAATCAAATGTAAGTCAGTCTAAAAATAAAAAAGTGAAGCTTAATTCTTTTTGTCAGATCAATTATCCTTATATATTTAAAAAGATTAATTGTGATGTTTGCCAATTGTTTATCAATCTTATTAGTGATAATTGTGTTTTACATAAACCATCAGTATTGTTTGATTTCATGGCTTCAAACTTAATAAATTGCAAATTTATTTCGGCAGATAAAACTGTTGCCTTCTATTTCTCAATGCGTTACCGGAACGGTGTAATCTATTTATGTAAAAGGAGAAACTGACTGACTGACATATCAACGCACAGCCAAAAGTACTGGGACTAGGAGCGTAAAATTAGACACAACACTTTGTTTTATGACGTAAGCGAGCATAAGAGAGGATTTTTCAAAATTCGCTTTCTAAAGAGATGAAACGGGGGTCCAAAGTTTGTATGGAGGAACCGACTCTCACGCGGGCGAAGCCGCTGGCAGAAGCTAGTATTTACCATAAACTTGTTACCTGAACACACTCTTATAATAAATACACATGTAGATTTTAATGTTATCAATGTCTAATAAAAATATCATATATACTACCAGAATTGTAGGGTTCGCGTCAAATTACACCAGTTACTCACGAATTTACGAAATGGTCTACCGACCTACAGGCTTACGACTAACTAAACCTCAGTTGCGCAATGTCATGGCCGCTACAACTGGTCACGAAACCTTTAACCAGAGCCTGCATGGAGGAGGACGAAACAGCAACTCATCTGCTTCTAAGCTGCCCAGTGGTCTCTGGAAATAGGGCAAAGTAATTCAAGAGCCCAGGTGGGTTCTGCGAAATGGTCAGTACCACTTAGGCGCTGCTGGCCTTCTTTGAGGTATTGGATCAAAGGACACATTTATGTCACGTACGTACTACGTAGCGCTTTGGATGTGGAGTTGCGGACACCTCCCTAAAATCCCAAAGCCCCAACCGCCGTCGGGATTTAACAAAGCGTTGTGAAGTACTCATATCGTCATTACTTAACAATTACAGCGAGAGCGTCTCCTGTCTTGTCGTTCCGCACATCACTCAGTTATTGCCACCTACAAAACTTGACTACACAAAATTAAATACGCCGCCACAAATTACGCTGGTAACCCCAAATTCCACATATCTGCTCCGTCGATATGCTTCTTGGAGCTGATATATTTTGTACAATACTCGGTTCTCAAAATATATCGTTGGGTAAGAATAAACCAACATGAATAATTTTTTAAACTGGGTTTCTTAATATCAAGCCCAGTGCCAACACAACATACAACATTCATTAATACAGTCCACTGCAATCATCTTATTTTACAAAATAATGACGATTAAATTACATAATCAATTATCAATTTTTTTTTTAACTAGAAACAGTCGCTACACGTAAAAAAATATCTAAGGAAGAGCTTGAATTTGAACAAAGCTTTAAAAATAATACCATTCGGTTGCCTGATGGGCGATTTGAAGTGATGGTTCCATTAAAGGATTCGCCTGATAAGCTAGGCAATTGTTACAAACAAGCTTTGTCCAGATTCTTGTCCTTGGAAAGTAATAAACGTGAACAACATTTTAAAGAGCAGTATTGCAATTTTATTACAGAGTACATTGCGTTAAATCATATGTCATTAAATGAAAATCTTGAAAATGATACTCATGCTTACATTTTACCACACCACGGTGTCTTACGTGACTCAGCTTATCAACAAAATTACGGGTTGTATACGACGCGTCTGCGGTTGGATGACCTCTGGTGTTTCATTCAATCAACTTCAAATGGTAGGTGCGACGGTCTAAGATGACCTTATCAGTATCCTAATTAGAATACGCCAGCATAGGTTTCTCGTCACTGCAGATATTGAGAAAATGTACAGGATAGGGACTGTCAAAACATCACAACAAACGCTTCAGCAAATCCTATCTCGATTCGAACCTCATGAACAATTGAGACAGTACAAGCTACACACGGTTACGTACGGGACGGCGTCGGCTCCTTATCTCGCGACAAGGTGCTTGACGCAGCTTGGTAGCGAATGTCCTGACCAAACAGTTTCGGAAGTCAGACTTCTATGTCGACGATTTAGTTACAGGCGCCGCTACTAAATCGGAACTTATAGACACATGTAAGGGTGTTATTGCACAGTTAGAAAGCGGTAAATTTCAACTACGTAAATTTCATTCAAATAGTGCTCACGTTGTCACTGAAATCGTCGGTGAAAATAGTAGCGACGAGTTACTAAACCTATGTAATTTGGACTACTTTGGTCGTCTAAATAAGATAATTTATTATTTTCAGTCAATATATTATCGCTTATGTCACAAATATTTGACCCATTAGGTCTAATAAGCCCATGTATACTCCTGGCTACGTAACTCACATATATACATATATACATACTTACATGAACCCTGAAAACATAACACAAGGAGTGTTTTGGGGCAGTCGTGTAAAACAATTATAGAATTCGAAACTGGAACAATTTCCGAACATGTTACTTTTTAATTTGCGAAGCTGTCATTTGTTTTTTCATTGTGGCGTCCTTTCGAAGATTATGTGTCGCTATCAAAATGAATTTAACTCGTAAACATTTTCGTTCAATGACTTTTAAGATTTTCGTTGTGGCTTAAGTCAACAAGAGAGTTTCCAGAGACTTCAATTGGCATTTGGTGATGAAGTACCATGTCGCAGCTCTGTGTATACGTGGTTTGGAGAATTTAGATGTGGACGTGACTATCTCTATGACGAGGTACATGAAGGTCAGCCGGCGGCTGTGGTTGCGAGACAGATAGGTTGAGTGTCAAAGAGTTTACACCGTATTTATTTCGTCTCCGAATAAATTGTAAAAAAAGTGGTTCAATTCATTAGTGCTATATATCATTCCAAAGCGTGTGAATCGAACAAGGAAGTGATATATAAATATATAATACATCTGGACTTCATCGGTAACGTGAGTAAATAAAAATTAAAAAATAATTTGCTACTAATGGCATCCCTGACCGAGGGCAACCCGCAGATCGCCCGCTTCAACACTCACATGCGCGACTCTTGCACATACACTGGGCGTTTATTCACCATCCTGAACTTACGTTACGCATTATTGCCATATTTAGCATATTCCACGTTTTGTCAGTAAAACAACAAGAAATAATTACATACATAAGTAGTTAAAAAAACGGACTCAACAAAAACATCACGCAGAGGCGTAAAGAACCTAAAGGTGTTAGCGGTCACGGCAGCTATGTTGATAATTCCATAACCACGTCGTCGAGCATATACCTTTCAGATACTGCACGTAGTTTGTCTGATCTGTCGAAAGTATTGCTAAACCATAAAGTGGAACAGTTGAGAAGTGAAGTGAAGTAGAATGGATTTAGAAAGAACTCAAAACGAAGTAGATAATTTAAACTCAGATAACTATTCGCTTCAACTAATAATTTCTTCTCAACAACATAAAATAGATAAGCATAAATTGATATGTACGGATTCTTGCACGATTAATAATAGTACAGTTTCCTCAAAAAACGCAAATCTTTGAAGTCCAAACGTAACCCTTTTTTGAATGAAAGTTAAAGCGAATTAAACATCAACTTTAAGAACACTGTCGAGACCCAAATTAGTCTCGTGCAACAGACTGAGTGTGTTCCTACCACAGACATGAATCTAAATTATATAACTATTTCAAATAATACTCCCACAGAAAACATGCATCAAGGAATAATTAATGAAGTAAATAGTATTTATAGTGTTTTTTTTATAGACCGATTTTATTTATAGACCGATAACGTGCTTACCTATGGTCTATAAAGTTCTTACATCCATTTTGAGAGGTAAGATTAACAACCATGTAGACAATAATTCAATCATGTCTGCCTCTTAGACCGGATGTAGGAAAGGGTCCCGCGGTACTAAGGAGCTACTCCTCATCGATATGGCCATTAGCCAACAGATTCGGCGCTCCAGAAAGGATCTGTCGACATGTTGGATAGATTATAAGAAAGCCTACGACTCGGTTCCTCATACATGGCTCATGAGGGTGCTAGAATTGTACAAAATTGATGCAATACTACGCACCTTCTTGATGTCGTGTATGAGGCAATGGAGGACGGTCCTTCGCTATCCAGGATGTCGACATATTCAGAGGAACAGCGCACCGGTGAAGATTGAGCGGGGAATATTCCAGGGTGATAGTTTGAGTCCACTTTGGTTTTGCCTAGCCTTGATTTCTCTTAGTATACTGTTTGTGAATTCGGGCCTAGGCTATCGGTTGAAGAGAGGTGGTCAGGTTATACCTCACCTTCTTTACATGGATGACTTGAAACTTTTGCCTCCAACAAGCTTTAACTGATGGAGCTACTGAAGGTAACTGAAACCTTTAGTAGTGCCATCAAGATGGAGTTTGGTGTGGACAACTGGGCGGTCATGCATGTAAAGCGAGGGGAGATTGTGGAGTCCGTGGGTTCTCAGCTCTCGGACTCCATAAACCTGAGATCCCTCTCTCCAGCTGAAACCTATAAGTATTTGGGTATGTCAGAAGCTTTAGTTATCAATGCCACTAACATGAAGCAATCGTTGCGGGAGCGCTTTTTTGGCGACCTGAAGAAAGTATTCAATAGCCTTCTTTCAGGCGGAAACAAGGTGCGCGCCTTCAACTGTTGGGTCGTACCGGTATTGATGTACTCTTTCGGCGTACTCAAATGGACTCAAACAGAACTGGACGTCCTGGATAGGCGGGTTCGGACACTGCTTAATGCAAACCGAATGCATCACCCACGGTCGTCGGTGATGAGACTGTATATCCCGCGGAGTGTGGGGGTCGAGGCTTTTAAATGCTAAGACCCTGCACAATCGCAAGGTATGCAGTCTCAGGGAATATTTCCTAGCCGCCGACGTGAGAATGCATCGTGATGTAGTGGCAGTGGACAAGGGACTCACCCCGCTGTCCTTGGCTAACGAGAACTGGCGCAAACCTGTAGTGCTTGACACTAACAATCGTAAGGAGATATGGCAGAGTAAGGAACTTTACGGATGCTTTTTCAGGTCCCTTCATGGACCCGATGCAGGCCAACTAGCGTCCGTAGCCTGGCTGCGTTTCGGTGACCTTTTTGGGGAAACTGAAGGTTTTGTCTGTACAATTATGGACGAAGTTATCATGACGAATAACTACCGGACATTTATTGTGAAGGACGGCACGGTTGGCATCTGTCGGGCATGTCACCGACCGGGTGAATCAATCCGCCACAGTATCTCTGGTTGTTCTCGTTTAGCTAACGGGGCATACTTGCATAGACACAACCTTGTAGCCAGGATTATCCATCAGCCACTTGCTCTGAAGTACTCTCTTGTGGAATCGGAGGTGCCGTACTACAGGTATGTGCCCGACCCAGTTCTCGATAATGGCGATATCACTTGTACTGGAATCGGTCCATCATCACTGACAGTACTATTGTGGCCAATAAACCTGATATAGTGGTGGTGAACCGAAGTGAGAGGCGTGCAATGATTGTGGACATATCCGTTCCGCATGACGAGAACCTCGTGAAACCCAAGAAAGATAAACAAATCAAGTATATTGACTTGGCTCGCGAGGTTGTCGACATGTGGGATGTGGACTCAGTGATCATTGTACCAATAGTCGTGTCAGCCAATGACTTAATAGACAAGAGCCTCGACCAACATCTGAGGAGGTTCTCGTTAGGCGGCTGGATCAAGGGCTTGATTCAGAAAGTGGTACTCCTGGACACGGCTCGTATAGGTAGGAGGTTCCTCTCTCTGGAGCCCCGACCGCCGGTAGCTTGGACTCTTTTACAGATACCGGTGGGCTACTATTTTTAATATTTTTAAATAAAAAAAAAAAATATTTGCGAGTATCTACTTTTTTAATATTTAAATTTAAAAATATACTATTGCATATCCGACTTGGGTAGACTGTTGAAACTAAAAATGTAATTTTTACAAATAAGATCTTAATGTATACAGTAACATAATAAATATATATTTATATTTACTCGTAGCAAATGCAGCGACAATGAAAACCGGGAGTTAACGACAAGATATATTTTAAAAGTCTTAGAATCTACCCGCCACCGTACAAATATCACACATATATTAATGTAACCATCGGTAGGAAAAAGTACATGCAATTAGAAGCGTCTAACAAGCCAATTGTCTTCTACATCCTCTTCTCGATACTAATATGATGTCCATCATTATCAGGCCTCAAAGTGGCAACAAACTTCAGCCGCATCTTGGTGTGGTCAGCCTTAATCCTGTAGTTCCTCACAACGTGAGCGAGCGTTGTCTTCATCGACGTCATGGCGTAGGTTTTACCTGGTGCAACAATAAAAGTTGAGAGTGATATGAAGGCGACGCACGCTATTTCGAAAAAAATTAAGAGTGGTAGGTACGCAAGTTCGAAAACACATGAAGTTGAAAACCGCTATATGATGAATCGACCTTGTCGCGAACACGCTGATTCAAAAAACTGTTTGAATGGTACGCTAGTACAAAAGTCTTGGTATCCAAATCCACTGTTGCGAATAGCATATTCCATTCTGAATTTGTCTGGGGATCAAACTCGCGACCCAGTGATTACCAAGAACTACCTACGCTGCCGCTCTGAAGTGGGATTGGGCCGGACATGTCTGCCGCATGTCAGATGACCGGTGGGCTAAAAGAGCCACTTATTGGGTCCCACTAAACGCAAGGCGACACCGCGGCAGACTAAGGCGAAGGTGGAGAGATGAACTGGATAAATACCAGAAGAACTGGCCCGCAATGGCCGAAGACAGACTTGTGTGGAAAAGGGAAAGGGAGGCCTTTGCTCAGCAGTGGGACAAAAATGGGCTATAAATATAAATATATATAAATACATACCTACGCTACGATGATAAAATTGACACTGAGCTAGTTGTCTTTACTACTAAGTATAAATGATTAATATTAATACTTATTATGATTTAGCTATGTATGCCTAGCATGCTTAACGTTTTAATAAGCGAATAACATTAAAAATACTACAGTGTACTACCACTTTTTGCGCATTTTGACATTTTCCGGACAAAAAAAAAAATAGTTTTTACGGCGTTTTTATCGACGTGTTTGTACACGCTGGCACTACACACTATTTGTAACTCATTTTTGGGGGAAATTACTGTGAAAATGACCACAAACTGCAAAATACTAAGTCAACTAGTTCACTGCAATGTTTATTCACTGGCGTGTGACGTCAACGAATACAATTTGATGCGTATTGTCAAATATGGCGTTTTAACGACTTATTTGAATAATACAACTTTATATGCTATTTTTTATGTTAATATTTACACGAATTGAAATAAAACACTTTTTCTGGACTCTTTTAACAATATTTAATAATATGAAGTCGATTCCAAAAATCAATCAAATAGCCTATTGTCATGAGATGCACTTGGGCTATAAGGTACTATCGAACTGATCTCATAATGGAGCCTAGGAAGGTAGATACAGGAACTTCATAATAAAAAACGTAACGTAGGAGTTTTTGGGTTCATTTGAATTGTCATGAGAAATAGGCACTCTGGTTTTAAGTGTATCGCAACTAAAAAGTGTGAAATAAAAAACTTTTTACAAAATAAAAAACTTTTTACAAAAAAAAAGATAACCATCATCTTCCTGCCCTTATCCCGTATTATTTGGGGTCGGCGCAACACGACAAAAAAAAAGATAACCGACTTCACTAAAAAAAATACTAAAAGGATCAAAATAACTTTAATTTCGGAAGTCGGTGTTTCTCAGTATTATTTGTGTCTTATTAAACACCGACTTCCGAAATTTATTAAAAAGTTTTTTATTTCACACTTTTAATTGCGATACACTTATAAACAGAGTGCTTATTTCTCATGATAATTCCAATCAACCCAAACACTGCTAGATTATATTGTTTTATTATGAAGTTCCTGTGTCTACCTTCCACCTTCCAGCTTCATCATCAGATCAGTTTGATAGTACCTTACAGCCAAAGTGCATCTCATGACAATTCTAATAAGCCCAAACACGTCTAGGTTACATTGATTAATTACAAGTTCCAGTGCCTACCTTCCAGCTCCATCATCATCATCAGATCACTTTGATGATACCATTTACAACGTAACTATTCAGAACCATTCATTTATTTGTATTGTCATAGTCGCTTAACTATCTTCATTGTGATATCTATGCGAGTGAGAAGTTCCGTTGACCATTTCTGGTCTTCTTCATCAGTTTCATTTCATCAAATGTTACTTTTTGACTGTAAATGCATATATTAAGTTCTCGATGAAAATACTAAAATCACTATATAATTGCCTATAATATTTGAGGAGTTCCCTCGATTTAGCCACGATTTCATCATCAGATCCCGACTTGGTGATTATGGGACCATTTGGAAAGTATACCCTTTCCAACAAACAAAGAATTTTTCAAATCGGTTGGCAAACGAGGAAGTTATGCGCGAACAACCATAAAAAAAATACAAACATCCGAATTGAGAACCTCCTCCTTTTTTAGAAGTCGGTTAAAAAAAACACTGACTTCACTAAAAAACACTGAGTCAAGAAGAGTATTCAGAAGTCGGTGGCAAATGTGAAAGAAACAATACCGAGAAACACTGACTTCCGAAATTAAAGTTATTTTGATCCTTTTAGTGTTTTTGTAGTGAAGTCGGTTATTTTTTTTATGTAAATATTTTTTTTTGGTAATGAGTATACCACCTATAATTTTGATTAGTTGACTTCTTTGTTGATTACTATACTTAAAATTAAAAAGTTAACTTAAAATAATACTTCTCATTGGTCTTGTTTCCCAAACCCGGGTTTGGGTTCAATCCTCAGACAAATGCAGATTGGAATATGCTATTGGCAACAGTGCATTTCGATACCAAGATTTTTGTACTAGCGTACTATTTAGACAGTTTTTTGAATCAACGTAGTATATAATTTATCCATTTCACTTGCCCAGTTTTTTCTGTTTGTCATCAATAGCAAGCTATAATCACTGCTTTACTTGTAAGAATTTCTGGTAGTGGTTTATCCTTACCAATACACTGTCGTCTTCCCAAACTAAAGGGAGCATACATATTAAGATTGCCTGGCATCTTGCCAGGTTCAAGCCATCGTTCTGGTTTGAATTCATGTCTATCCGGGCCCCATATCGGATTGTTGTGAAGACCGTAAAGAAGTAAGACGCAGTGCCGCCCAGATGATAGTGTGTAATTTTCTGAAACAAATTTGTAATATGTTCAAAAGTATTCGTTACAGAGTCTTAATAACATTTATTTTCAGACCACAAAGAATCTCTAGAATAGTGTTAGTAAAAAACTTGAAACTAATTGTAAAAGGTAGTGTTTGGCGCTATGGTGACCTAACACTCTTTTCGCGTATTGATGGTAGGATATGGTTTGTATGGTAAGTTAAAGTCTCAAATTGTAAGGAAAATAATTGTATTACGCTGAATCATGGTGAAATTGTGGTGAAATCATGGTGAATCATCAATGGTTAATGGTTTTGAGTACGTGTAGCTCTAACAAGATCCGAACACGAACTGGTCCACATTTAGGTGAACGAGCGAATGTGCATGCTTGCATTCGATGCAAGTATGCATTTTCGCTTTTTCTCGATTAAAACTCGAATACTAATGTTAGTGTGTTTAAAAATATAATATAATATAATTTAATACCTGCAATCGAACCTCACACTATCCACGCAGTATATAATACACACTTGTTGTATGAAGTCCGATCCAGTGACGCAGCATTTTAATTAGTAATAGAAAAAAAAACTGTAAGATCAGCGTTGACTAATCTTATATCATCGACTTACTTAATTTAATATCCTTTTCAAGTTTTCTGCCGATTAGTGGCGCTACGGTGAATACCCTCATACTCTCCTTCAGAACCGCCTCCAGGTACTGCAGCTTTGACAAGTCCGTCTTGTCCACGTCTCTATCTCCGCCCAGGACTTCTTTTATCCTGATGAATAAATAAAAGAAATAAAAGAAGTTTTTATCCTGATGTTAACATGAATACCACTTATTCTTCGCATTTATTTTGTGACATTATAAAAGGCAGCCATGTCAGATACTAATCGTTAATTCGTAATTCGTTCATTTAATTTCCAAACGACATTGTTCTGCGTCCATACATTTTTGGCCCTGGAGTCAAGAGCTTCGGAAAATAATGTATTGTATTCTTTATCGTTAGGAAACTCCTATATGATCTTATTTTTATAGTGGACTAGCTGCAGAATAGATATACCTATTTCAAAAAAATATATAAAAATAGTATCAGATTTTGATGATATAATTGAACCATAACGAATATTAGGAATATTTTTCATAGCACCGAGTGATTTTTAAAAAACTGAAATACAATATCGTTATACATTTAGCTATTTTTAGTACATAGCTAGATAATTAGGTCAGTAACTCCGTTTTTGAGACCCAAGCTGTCGTATGGGCGGTACACAGTTTTGAAAATCACAGTCAGGTAAGTCGATTTTGAAAGCAATCAGAGTACGGTAAAATAGTGAAGTCGTAATAGGCAATGCCTTCCGAAAGTCACCAAAACACACCGATATAATTACAAACAGCAAGCGACGCTGGTAAAAGCACGACAGGTAAGACTGTACCTCTGACCGTGAAAAGCTATAATAAAGTCTGTTTTTTAATAATAGATAATGATTTGACAAGTCGAATGTTGCATGTTTTTTTCCATTTCATAAATAGTAAGATACCGCAACCGATATTAACCAAAAAACTGAAAATATTCGTAAAAATCGAAAAATAATTTCATTTACATTTTTGCAACTAATTATGGTCAGTTTTTGTATTTCCTGAAAGTATTTTAAAGACACAAATATCTAACTCATAAAATAAAATATAATTTAAGCTTAAAAATTGAAGACTAGCAAAATGCTCGATCAGATATTGTCTAATTTTAATTCAAATAGGATTTTGCACAGTCATCAGTTCAGCTTCACGAAAGGAAGGTCAACGACGGATGCAAGAGTTAAAACTCATCAGTCACATTTTGGAATCCTGGGAGAAGTCTCAGGATGATATTGTCATATTCGGTGACCTCTTAAAAGCATTTGACTGTGTTAACCCTAATACTCTGATCCGTAAATTACATCATTACGGAATTCGTGGACGAGCTGCTAATCTTGTTTTTTCCTATTTATCTTACAGGCAGCAAAAAGTATCCATCAATGGGGCGACGTCCTCGGGGTCTTCAGTAAAGATGGGTGACCCTCAGGGTCCAATTCTTGGCCCTTTCCTTTTTTTTATATTAATGACATTCACATGATGGCTAATTTATCGGATATAACTCTATTTGTTGATGACACTTCTCTTATTTTTAAAGTAGTCAGAAAAGATGGGGATATCTTGCATGTCAATGAAAGTCTGGCTGTTCTTTCAAAATGGTTCACAGCTTATAAAATGCGAATAAAACTAAATTTTCGGTAATGAATTTTCATTACCGAATATCTCTCAAGTTGGCGTCAGTCTAATTCTTGAAGGCAAAACTTGATGTAATTACGGAAACTGTGTTCTTAGGTATAATTATAGATTCTAAACTGCAGTGGGGTGTTCATATTAGAACTCTCTCGGGACGATTAAGCTCAGCTGCCTATGTAGTAAGAAAAATAAGGCAATTGACAGATGTAGCCACAGGTAGGTTAGTTTACTATGCTTATTTCCACAGTATTATATCTCATGGCATTTTACTGCGAGGATCTGCAGCTGATGTAGACTCAATTTTTATATTGCAAAAGAGAGCAATCCGGGTTATTTATAAAATGGGTCCTCGCGAGTCCCTCAGAAATAAATTCAAAGAAATCGATATACTGACTCTGCCTTCTCTTTATATCATAGAAAGTATTTTGTATGTTCGTAAAAACTTAGAACTCTTTAAATTTAGAAGCGATTTTGTCAACAAAAATACGCGTAGTAAACACGAAATTGTATTACCCAAATGGAGATTAGCTAAGACTAGCAAGTCATTCTTAGTAAACAGCATACGTTTTTATAACAAGCTGCCAAAGACGGTAACTGAACTTAGCGAGGGAAAATTGAAAACTCTTATTAAGCGTGTCCTAACCAAAAAAGCGTATTATAAGGTTAAAGAACATGTCGCAGACACGCTTGTTTGGCAATGACTACTTCTGCACACGCGACCCCCTGAAAACTCATTAATATTGTGTCTATTAACTGATGCATCTTTGTTTTAATATTTTACAAAAAAATATAACACATTGCCTTTGTAATATTTTTTTTAAATTATTTAGACTTCAACTACCTTAAATTCATTTGTAATTTATTTTGTCAACATCTCATTTATAGATAGTTGTAATTATTTATATTTTTCTTGCTTTTTTTATATAGCTTCTTTTTTATAATGTGAATGTGAGAACACTGTAGACTCCACGAATTTAAGATTGCGTCCTTTTACGACTCACTTTTTTTTAATATGATTATTTTTATTGTGCTTTTGGGTACAATATTGACTGGTCTAAACTGTTCTTACATAATAACTATTAATACTGTAATTTGGAAACCTGCACTAGCTTCTGACGATTTATAAGTGCTCATGTAGGTGAAGAGATTTTTTTTTCATTGCCACATTATATGGCAATGCTTAATCTTTGACCGAGGTAAAAGCCAGCCCTTGGGTCACGCGAAGTGTCAACTAACCGTTTGGATAATTTTTGAAAAAGTTCATGAGCACTCGGACCCTACGGCCCAATAGTCTCAACCCCAAACGGCTAAAAAATATAACTGCTGATGAGGTTCGCTTGAGGTTCTCCGCAGCTGCAGCGGCAGTACCAGCACAGCGCGACAAGCCAGGAAGATGGGATGAAGCAAGAGTGTCGACACAGGTATCGTTCCACACTAAAAGCCTACCCAACTTCTATGGAAATAAAGACATACGGTCCGGTCTCTTACCATCGTTGCGTGCCTGGCCATGATGTTCCAAAATAGCCGGAACGCCGACGGTGACTAGGGCTCGTCGAATGATGTCATTAATATTCGCGTGCAGCGCTATTCGTCCCGTGCTTCGACTGCATGACAGGCCGCGGTGACCGAGGCTGTTGACAACTTCGCCACAGTGGTAGCGATGAGGCGAACAGCAAGGAGCGCCTAGGCGTAGGGAAACAGCTAGGTGGAAAGTTGTATCGTCGAACAAGGCGTCTATGTTCGACGATGGTAGTGCGTGAAGCTAGAGGCCCGACTCCCACTCTCCTACAGCCAGTAGGCGCGCACGCTCTGCAATAGTAGTAGATGTCAAGATTAGGTTTTCCTGAACTACTTTGCAGAGCGGCTCATCCCACCGTCTCTGGGTTATCCACACGATAACCCCTCTTTATCGGGTGGATTTGTATTCGGGCAAGCGAGTCTCCAGGCATCCATAGCATCGGTGAAGCACGGCACATCAAAATGAATCAGTGTTGAAGTTAGAATGTTCCTGATTAATTTATCAGTGCCGTGGACCGAAGATATGAAGAGCCGTAAAAATATAAAAATAGCCGGTAAACTAATACTGGTAATTTTGCGGACGTCGAGTCCTCCCATACGCATGGGTAGAGTAACTTGAGTCTAAGCTCGATCATCCAAGGTCACATTTAAAATTAATGCCGGACAATTTGGTCCATTTTATCCAAAAGTTGAGGGTGTTTCCATAAGTGGGAAGAAAGAAGGAAATATATTAATTTAGGGCCGAAATAACAATAACGAATTAGGGTAATGGCCGAATGCATGTTAATTTGGAACAATCTTTCCGAAACGTCTGATTTTGTATTTTTTCCTGCACAAAACTGGGAAAGGAATCCTCAAATATTCAATTCTATATTATTCAATATTATTTTCAAATATTGGTGATCCCAGGAGACGAAGAGAACTTTTATCGATAATTTTGATTGCAGGGGCTATTGCATTGAATTTTGGAAGAGTCAGAAGTCTGTCAGTATTGTCAGATAGGAATAATTCAGATTTAGAAAAGTTCCGGACGATTCGAGGATCGAACGTTTTTGTCTTCCTTCGTGACGACCAATCAGCGCTCCGTTCGGCACCCCTATCGATCCTTTCCGTAGTGGTGGCGTCTTGCTTCCTCCTCTAGCATCAAACCTCCGCCTACTCGACGCTAGAGGGTGTTGAGCACTGCTGGATCATTAGAAAACCCTGACAAATGATCATAATGAAATAATAGGTTTTGATCACTTCATCATTATTCTAACTACCAATTCAAAATTGAGTATGACCTCATTTATGTAAAGTATACTTATTAAATTTTTTGAAACACTTTTAGAAAAAAAAAACAATCGATCGATTACAGTAGATTGGCATCCCTAATTCATTATCGACACGACATGATATCAGGCGTAGATGGCAGCTGGCGGATGTTTTTAGTCACGTAAAATACTATAAAATGTACATTTTGGCATAAAGAAGTATTTGCAACATATAAAAAAAATATATATAATAAAAAAAAAACAATTAACTATCGTGTATTCCGATACTCTTTTCCGATTCCCTCTTCGGAAATGTCTGTGTTATCACAGGGCCTTTTTGGACATTTTCCTTTCATTTTTATTTTTGATGATCAGAGTTGATAGAAATTGGTTGAGTATATAGTATACTTACTCAGAAAATACTTTCTCCTGAATGTCGGGGTAGGACCCCAACAGTACCATAGTAAACAAGAGAGCATTAGGTGTCGTTTCGTGTCCGGCGGCAAGCATAATGTCCACATGCGCTCTGATCTGCTCGTCATTAAAAACTCCCTTCTCAAGTGACAGCTCAAGGAGGATGTCTATGAAGGGTTTGAATTTGGTATCTAAAAAAGTAATATTATTTTTTACTACTGCGACTAAAATTTCATTTCATGCTTTTAAACAGGAAAGTATTTTTTCGAAAGGGTACTTTTTAGGACACTTTTTAACGATAAGAATGAATCCAGTATATATCTTATTATTAAATAGTGTCTTTTATAAATATACTCTAATAGAAATTAACGATTTAAATAATTAATAATAATTTGTAGCTAATCTTGTTGATGTCATGCATATAAGAACAGAGTGTTAACAAATTCTACCTGGTATTATGCTTTTTTCAACGGATGTTTTTCCAAAAATTTCGGATTTTCTTTTTTGAAGGACCTGCAATCAACTTTTTAAAATTTAATTGTTTATATTATCATGAAAAAGATCCATAACTTGAGGTCTTGCTGTAATATTTACATTAAAAACTGTGTAGTATATTTTGATGTAATATAATTGGTAATGTTACGGTTGTTCCTGTATGATTGAAAAATAACAATAGCTTATAGGTAACAAGCGAGTTGATCCTTTATTCCCATCTGCCCCCTTTGAGCTTAACACCAAGGTGGTAGTTGTCACTAATAGATAGCGTTTACCGCCTTGGTGGTCAATGGTACCTATTTAGTTGTTTCATCTGCCCCTTTCGTAGTTAAGTACAGGGGTTTATTCGCGTTTTGTATTGGACATTTTTAATAGCGATTGAAATAAAACATCACTAACAATAAAAATTTAGTTTAATACTGGGATATTGTTTTGGAAATTTTTTATAATCATAAAAAAAAACAATGTACATGTTGTATAAAAGTCAAGAGTGAATAGGTTACTTCTAGGCAAGCGTGCTTCATCATCGATCACATCATCGCTTACCATCAGGTGAGATGGTGGTCAAACGCAAGCTTATCATTAATAAAAAGAAAAAAATATTTAAAGAATAATTTAAGAGTGTGTCATTGAACAATGCATTGTTCCGTGTCTTACCGGCTATTGTTTAAAGTAAGTGCGTAAACTATGGAAAAATACTGAAAAAAAACTCAAAAGGGGCAGATGGGAATAAAGGGCGATTATTTCGGTTGATGGATTTTTTGCTTCTATAGAAACAGAAACATCAAATCCTGTTTCCTTACCGTGTTCGACATTTTGTGCACAATCTTCAGATAAGCATCCTGCTTCTTCTTGAGCTTACTCCATGCGAATGTGTAAGGGCTGTGCCACCAGATTTTTATGCCTCTTTCAATCAACGTATCGATGATAGACTTCGCAGCATCCAAGTAGTCACTAGCGAGATTGGAGTCACTGAAGTCTACCCCTAGCGCTGTCACTGATAAATGATATTTATTTTGTAAGTAGGTTTAAAAAAACAATTTTACACGTCAATTTTTTTTTGTCATTTTAAACTAGATGAGGTCGGTGTTTCCTAGCTGACTACCCTGAGAAGAAACACCGAAACAAACTCAGGGTCAAAGTCTCTTTTAAAGTCCATACAGTTAATATGTAATGGTCAAATCACATGAGAACAGTGCAGATTTGTCTGAGATGGTCTTTTTAAGAAAGAACCATACAGATTTGAGTGGACCTGTCCAGTCAGTGCAAGCATTTGTCAATATTCGTAAAGCTCAACCCAGGACTACTAAGGAGCTCAACGACTTGACGAACAATACCAAAGAAAGGACATTTGGGTAGGCCGCAAAATATACTCGAATTGCCAGACATACGTTAAAATTACTGAAAAGGAAAAAAAAAGGCAATCAACATTGTTCTCACGTTCACAATAATAAAAGTAAATATATAATTTACAAAATGTAATTTACTTAGTAAAGTAAATATTGATGTCAAAAATTAAATTGTAAAATAATAATAATAATAAAAAGCACAATTGAAAATAAAAACAAAAGAGAAAAATAAGACAACAGTTGTAGTGCGTACTGGAGCAGGTCAATCCCAAGGCTTTTCGTCCTCAACATAGTCCTTTATAGTGTAAAAAGCCTTTTGACAAAGTTTTCACTTTACAAATGTTTTGAATTTATTAAGGCTTAGTTGTTGAATATGACTAGGAAGTTTACTATAGAAGTGTATACATTGGCATCTAAATGAGCCCCCTATTTTTTTTTAGCCTGGTTGAAGGAACCACAAATTTGTGTTTGTTCCTAGTATTAAAATTATGGTTATCACTGTATTTTTTAAACATGTTTATATTTTTATGTGCATACAAAATATTCTCGTAAATATACTGTGAAGGTACAGTCATAATATTGAACTAGAAGCAATAAACATTTTCAATTAATGGTTCTGACTTATTCTTTCGTTTATTCATCTAATTGCACCTATAAACAACTTGGGGTGCTACGGCAGGAAACCTCCTCGAGTGCGCGCAGGCTGTAGTTTCCTTGCGGATACGATCGGAGTGAAGGCCAGTCTGCGGGACGGTGCACCCTGGGAGGCGACTAACGACTCCTTTTGGGTACTTTTGCCTAAGGGGTCTTGATGTCCACCTGCAAATATTCTGTCCGAAGGAACACTTCAACGCATGTTTCTCTGCTATAACAGAAGGCACAGCGGCTAAGTAAGAGCAGGCTCAGCGTGTATTCACCCTGTCACCGAGTAGGCAGAAGGAAGACTTGCTCCTCCTTTTGCCACCGTTAGTCTCGTAGTCCTAGAAATTGTCCAAGTTCATGTTTCTGACTTTTGATGGGGGTCGAGGGTCTTGGCTTAACTGACCGGGCCACGAGGAAGACAACCTCTATAAAAAATTACCCCAAACCTCCAAGCAGCGGCGCGCACCGTGAGGGAGGTTGTTAGCTTGAGTAATGGGTAGCTAAATTAGTCTCTAGTGCGAACCACTATTATGAGCAAGTACACAAAGTTTTTACTCGTGGGAACAGCAATGGAAACACAAGAAACTCATAACAAAAACGAACCGAGGGAGAAAGATGGATGGTTGGAGTTCGACGCTGCATCGAAGTGGAGAGAGAAGAGAGAAGTGGTTTTTGGTGAAAACTCACGTTTTTACCGGAAACGTGGCAAACCGGGAGACGGATCGCCCTCCGAAGGAAATTTTGTGTCGGCCCATAAGATCCAGCAGTAGGGGTGCGAGCCGAGATGGAGGACGCGGGAGGGGGCTTACCTCCCAGGAGGCTGCTGAGCAAGCCGAGAGGCTCGCCGCAGAGGGCCGCCACTCCACAAGGACCAGCGTCAGGGCTGACTCCTCGGGGCCGTCTGGTGGGAAGATTCCGCTAAGGACGCAGGGCGCTCGAAGAGCTGGTCGTCAAAGCCCTAATGGCCATATCAAGGAAGCGGGAGAAGGGCTCAAAGAAGCTGGGCGTTGCCCAGTTCGCGGCCTCAATCTTGGAGGCTATAGACGCCTCCTTCGAGAAGCGGGTCGAAAAAAGGATCGCGATGCTCAGGGCCGAGCTCATCGGAGCCGAGAAAGTCGGCCCCTAGGAAGAGGCACCAAAAGGGGGACGCATGCAAGGGCAGGAGCAAAAACAGCCTCAGTCCCAGTCACAGCCCGAGCCAGAGAGCCAGCTGCTGATGCTGGTGCGGCAGGAGCTGGATGCCTTTAGGCACCAGCAGCAGCAGCAGGAGCAGTTCCAGCTACGGATGCAGCAGCAGCTATCCATACTGGAAGGGATTGTGCTGCGTCCTCCGCTCGCTGCCTCCGGCCAGCAAAAGGCGGCGTCATATGCCGCCGCGGCCTCAGCTGCTGCGCCCAAGGCGGGCCCGTCGGGGTAAGCCGAGCGCGGGGCGTCGGAGCCTGCTAGACCAGACCCGGCGGCCAAGCAGCTGCAGCGGCCGGGGAAGCTCCTCCCACGAGGATCAAGGCAGCATCCGCCGCTAAAGCGGTGAGGGCTCCTGCGGCGGCTAGGCTACCCCTGTCGCCTCCCCTGTCTGCAGAACCTTCGGCCGAGGCCGGATGGACGATTGTCAGCGCCAAGAAGAAGTTCGATTTTTTCAATTTTGAAGTGTTCAATTTTTTTATTCAAGCACGTCACATGCTCTTTCGTAAAGCGTAAGCGTGGCGTTAGCTTTACATACTCTTTGCTCTTTGGTTTATTCGGTTAACGGTTTTTTCGTGATTGTGGATGATTTGATTTTTCTGCTGTGATTATTGGGGATTTACCGTAGTTTTCTAAAAGAATGGGTAAACGTTCCTTCTCTTAAAGAGAGGAGGCCTGAGTCCCAGCAGTGGAACATAAAAAGGCTGATTATGCTATGCTTATGCTATAGGTAAACGGAAGAATAAAGACGAGGATTATATCAGGCAGAAAATAAAAAAATTACAAAGGAAACTGGAAAAGATGTCGGGCGAAACGATTTCACAAAACTCTTCACCACAATGTTTACCGTCGGCGCGGCCTCCATCACCTTTGCCCACTGCACTGCTGCCTCCTGTTGCTTAACTAACCGAAGCGCCGTCGCTATCGTCACGTCCAGGAAATGAAACACATTGTTCCTATAATTGCGATGTCAGTTCTTCAAACGCCTGGGTGCATTAGAGTGATATATGTTAAGAACACTTAAGCACCATCCCGTGCGTTCCGTGAGTTTCAGTGACACAGTGTCCACTGTGTCAAAACTCACAAAATATAGGACAAGCGCTATCATACTGCGGGTAGACAACGCCTAAAAATGTATTTGCACACTGGAATACTTATTGACTTAGCGCTATTACTAATTTGTTAGACATGTCTATATCTTTTATTTGAAATTTTGAGAAGATAATCTGCCTGACGAACTTCTACAAGCACTGGGAACCAAAAGGAGGTAAAAATACTTAAGTTGGAGAAGCTATTCCACCAGGACTAGCAGTCCGCTAGGCAAGGATCATACAGACAGGACAGTAAAGAATCTCGAGAGACCATTATTAAAAAATATCCCACACCTATCAATTTTCCATGGGCAGTGGCTCTCCATCAATGAATGCGGAAATATCAGCCTCCCTTTCAGACCTAACTCTCAAAAGGGATGAAAGGATCAGTTATAGACAAAACCTTACTGGAAAACTCATGACTTGTCTTGAAAAATCATTGAGCAAGGCACTGATGGGTGACATAAACAGTAAAGTCCTTGTTGAAGAAATGAGTGATGCAGCAAAACACATGCTGAGTTTTATTATCAGAACTTGTCTTCTAGACGATTTTTTGCATTGGCTGGTGTCAAATTAATTGGTGCAAGATGCTATATGGCCAGCAACATCAGATAAAATATTATTTGGGACAGACTACGCTGAAAAAATTAGGGTTGCACAAGCAATACAAAAAGCAGGCTCCATGATAAAAACAACAGAAAAGAAAATATTCAAATCAGGGACTCAAAAGAAACAGGTAAACTGGAGAGGCCCGCCGCTATACCAGCAAAAGCAAAGAGCTCGTGGTGGGTATCAGCCTCAACAACACCAGTATCTTTTATCCAGCCATTCCATATGTCTGGGAATATACCAAGGTTTAGATAGAGAGAGATATTTAGGGTTGATAAATTCAAATGATAACTGCGCTGAAAAACAACTTTAAAGGGCCCCTAAAAGTTTGACGAGTTTACCATCGAATCGAAAAGAAGAAGAAGATCGAAAATTTCCACTATGCCTTGTGCGATGTCGCAGTTTTTTTTGTTGCTTTGAAATTATGATGGTGCTGGTAAATTACTACGTTACTACTCGTAAATCGGAGAAGGAGCTTTGTATAATTACGATAGAACTTCACATAAGGTAAGTTCGTTTAATCATATAATAATCGTTATTTGAAACTTTTATGTCCATAGGTAACATTTACAACATTTATAATACAACACACACAATATTAATAAAACACAAAACAAAAGAACCAGCCGTTAATACTGGGGCATTCTAGTAACTGTGGGTACTGGGGTTGCTTAAAGCAAATATGGGTACGGTTCTAGGGTTAAGGAATTCACTGGTATATTTTCAAAGTTTAAGGTTAAAGCTTATAGCTTCCCACGACCTAACGTAATCGTCAACATCGGTCAATAAACCAAAAAATATACTACAGGATTGGAATCTGCGTATTTTTTCAAAATGTACTAGAGTGATAGAGGTAATCTGAATAGTGTTATGCTGGCTGTTTGTTCAGGGATACAATTTGTTTCGATTGTGGACGTATGGCAATATAGTTATTCCAAAAATGTAAGTATGACATAGAAGTTATATAGGTCGGTAACTCTTAGGGTCGTTACAAGTTAGACATAAATACTTACAACAGATATTGTCCAGAGCGTTGTGTCGTAAGTAATTAAATGGATCGAAGAGGCCCTTTCCAGCATGTTTCTCGAATTCTTTCACCAGCTTTCTGGACTGGGTGTTGAAAACGCCAATGAATGTGTTCAAAATTATTTGACTGAATGCTGGTTGCAGGAGCTTGTGGTCATTCTTCCAAATTTCATCTGGAGATTTAAAAAATGTCTAAGACAATACTACTAATACTGTGACGTTAAA
The DNA here is from genome assembly GCA_949316375.1 of Mythimna vitellina. NCBI lineage: Eukaryota > Metazoa > Arthropoda > Insecta > Lepidoptera > Noctuidae > Mythimna > Mythimna vitellina. The sequence goes on from OX438705.1 coordinate 882,760, forward strand.
TCATCAAATGAGACATAGTAAGGTTAATAACGAAATAATATCTTTAGATTTTATTTAATGCTCTGGAAAAGTGAATGTGTTATAGTGTCAGGTAATTAATAGTAGCGTATATATATTATGCAACTCACATCTTGAAGTAATTAATCCTTCGCCGACCCATGGTTTACCGAATTCGTATATTGGGTCCTTATCCATGCACGTATTGGCTATTGTGTTGCTGTCGTCTGGGTCAGTAACACCTAACCCATAAAAATAGAATCAGAATTGAGCATTTCCCTTTAATTTAAAATATTAAAATAGTAAGTGATTAACTTTATGGTAGCTGTATTTTACATACTTACATCCCTATGCGTAGACAAAATGACATTCTATCAGCATGTGAACTTATTTTATTAAATAAATAGCTTTAGCCCGCGGCTTCACCCGCATACCTACATAAAATATAGCCTATGTCACTCAGGAATAAAGCAGATTTCTATCAATTAAAAAAATTTGGCTATCGGACCAGTACTTTCAGAGGTTATCTCCTATAAACAAAAAAACATAAAAACAAACTTTACCTATTTATAATATTAGTGTAGATATTAAATGTAAAGACAAAGATCAACACAAATAACGAACAGTTTAGTTTGAGACAGACCATGCCTTGCATTATGAAACTTTCCTTGTTTAATCTATTTTGTTTTTTTTTCTTTTTTAAATGTATTGTTTACGTTGCCGCCTCGTGACTAACGTTTTTACGGCCGAATGCGCGTTGCAGTTGTGTGGAAGTCTCTGACGAGTACAAATGTTATTTTGCTTGTTACCGGAGTAGTATATTTTTAACATTAGGTTTCGTACCCCTTTAAGTTTTAACTTTTTTGTGAAATTTTATTAAATCAGTACAGTGGTTACAAAGTGGTTTCACTTCTAACTGTCACCTGAGACAAGTACCCCTCATTTATGGCGCTCCAACGTTTTTCCGTGTAACATTCAGAAACTATTTAGTGTGGTAAAATCAGTGAAAATGGCTGTGACCAGGAGTTGACCGGTTAGTGAAAGTCGCAGGGAAGATGCCAACGTTGCATTACCTGTCACCTCGCGATCAAACACGCCAACCGAAGCGCCCGCACAACAAGATGGCGGATATGCCTACTCTTCGCCATGTGCCTCCGACGCGAACGCTACGTTCTCTGCTGAAGACGTAGCGTCCATAATCGCTGCTCTCCAGCGTTCCCAAAACAGAAGCGTTTAGGAAATTGCTCGACTCGGTATCGCGTGTGAGTGCATCGACTCCGAAATAAATCCTATCATCATTTCAGCCAAAAGACGTCCACTGTTGGACATAGGCCTCCCCCAAGCGACGCCACAACGACCGATCCTGTGCGTCTCGCATCCACCGCACTCCCGCGACTCTAGAAACATTCGGCCTCATCGACCATCCGTTCTACGAGCAATGTGCCCTGCCCACTGCCACTTTAGTTTGGCGATTCTTCGGGCTATGTCGGCGACCTTGGTTTTCCTGCGGATATTTTCATTCTTTTTGCGATCACGCAAGGAAACTCCGAACATAGCCCTTTTCATTAACCTTTGGTTGACTGTAAGTCTTCTGATGAGGTCCATTGTAAGCGATCATGTTTTAGTACCATATGTCATCACTGGCAACACGCACTGGTCATAGACTCTTGTCTTGAGACACTGTAGTATGTTGGACGAGAAGATACCGCGCAGCTTCCCGAACGCTGCCCAGCCAAGTCGGATTCGACGATTGACCTCTTTTTCAAAGTTAGACCTACCCTAACTGGATTGTCTGTACTCTACAACTTCGAGTGCAGTCTCCGATCTTGATCGGAATGGGTGCTATATGGTTATTTACTATTACTTTGGTTTTGTCCTTGTTCATTTTAAGACCCACTCTTTTGGAAGCTCTACTATGGTCATCGAGCATTGTACTGAGCTCCTTTATAGTCTCAGCCATGACTACCGAAGGTGAGTGATGTACTCGCCATTGACATTAATGCCTAGTCCACTCCAGTCTAATGGAATTAAAACAGTAACATGTACAAAGACTCATTACTTCACCATGTTAAATGCAGTAAATATCTTTACTACCACATACTCATATTATTTATTATGACCACGGAACACATTTTTTGTTAGGACTACAAAACACACACCTCTTTTGTTAGGATTGTTGAAATACTTACCGTGGCCTTGAAACACAAAAGTCAACTTACTGCAGGAACACAGGTAGGTTATAGTCAGTAATCAGACACACACTCACACTTCAACCAGAATATGAGAAGTTATTTGACCATATTCCAACCAAAAAAAGGACAACGTAGTCCTAAAGAAAAAGTTTTGAAAATTTTGGTACAAACAATCTGTCTGTCTCAAAGTAAGTTTCCACACCAATAAATCTGTCAATTGAATCATAAGATTACTTACAATATGCAGTTATTGGTCCAAAACTGAATGATACGACTCCGCCGAGGTCATAGCACTGATCAACCGAGGCGCTGATTTGACTCCATATTTCTACAAACACGAACATGTATATATATATTGAAATATTGATATTTCGAGAGCAACATTACGTTTGATATTACTCTGTTTGAAATAATTCATGATCAGGTCGACCTTTATACGATTGATCTGACTCAAATCCATTGTACTTATATTAATGGACAAATATAGTTAATTATTGAAACTGGATTTTTTTTACTTGTTAACTCAATTTTTTTTAATGAATTCATTTAGGCACTTGAATTGACAAGAAGTTAGACTATCAGAATGAAACTCATTGCACATCGGTTCTGTATAAAAAAAAATGCAAGATAATCTTGTTTTACAAGATTTCCGGTTACATGGTTCTTGTTTATATCCATATTAATATTATAAATATAAAAGTAAATCTGTCTGTCTGTTAGGCTTTCACGCTTTAACTACTGAACCTATTTTAATGAAATTTACAATGGAGTAAGCTTGGAGCCGAAGAAAGGATATAAACTAATTTTTATGAGGTTTTGTTTTAGTGTTTACAATAACCGATATTCGCCCGGACGAATTCATGGACAAAAGCAGTTAGAACAATTTAAAAAACAAATGAATATTGTTCTTTAAACATCTTATATCAGAATCATCCATGACGTCTATGCAAATACATATTTATATAAATACATTGATTTGCCTGCTTCCGTTCTGGAAATTTCGACCTAAGAAATGAACCCCGTGGTCGACCGAAAAATAGTCGAAAATTACGAATAATAGCGATTGTGCAAGCTGAATTAACAGCAGCTTTCAATGTTAGTATCAAAACACTATTGGTCCTTTGCGTCGAATTGGCAAGGTAAAAAGTCTTGACAAATGTGCACAAATGGGTGGAATTCGATGATCACCACCGCGAAGCACGCGTCTAGTTATGCATTGTACTCCTCAACAGGTACACAAACGAGTTTTTACTTTGGGGTTCAAGAACGCAAGGCAAATAAGAAACATCAGTATGGTTTTAAATAGTAAAAATCTGACACGCCCTGCTGCTCAGCCTTAGAACGAGAGAAGTCATTGAATGATTCTGGATTCTTTTATATTTTTTGACAAATATCTCTAGGAATCATAACTATGAAAGTCATGGTATCAAATAAAAGACACTATATTCATCTCCAGGATGGCATAAAAAAATAAGAGGGCTCTTCGGCGCATGCATGGAGAAAGGCCAGTTCCCACTTCGCTGGAAGACGGATCGGACGGTAGATTAATTGCAGATCGTCTCGTCGCGCACCTAGCAAAGTTTTGTGTGAAGATGGATAAAAAATAAGTTAACATTGATCATTTGTTTTGAGGGATAAAGTATATGTATTTTCTTTTTATTACTAAATTATATGTTAGTCAGTTAGTTTTTTTTCTTCTTCAATGTGTATGGATTTGTTATTAGGGTATTATTGTTTTTATTTAATGTATTTTTTTAGTTTGTAAGTTTCTACTGTATAACGCCTTGGAAATCCCAGAGGATTTCCAGAAATCCCAGAGGATTTCCAGAAATTTCAGAGAACGTTACAGATAACGTTGTACAAATGCTTGTTAATAAATAAATAAATAAAGTTGGGGCCGGATCTTGCGGACGGCTATTTCGGTTTTCGCAGGGGGCACTCCACGGTGGACCCCGTTATTTTTATTCTATACAAAGCTAGAACGCAAGGGTATGAAACCAGTCGCGTGTAGATTGGAAATCACTTTTTAATTAAGATTTTACCATCTATACAAGATTAGTACGCAAATACTCGCGTATACTTCGTAGTGACCTGACTACCTAACCTTACTCCATAATATACGGTGCTAGTACGAATATAGACAAATCGTGCGTAGATCGGAATAATCGCGTCTGGATTAGGTAAAGTTAGAATAGTGATCATTGGAAAACGATGGTGCGAATGAAGCGATTATGTGGGTTAGGTCAGGGCACTCCGGTATTACCAGGTGCCCGACTACCTCCGTCGGACAGGTACATCATCTAACCCGGTCACTAGGGACAGTGGAAACGGCAAGAGATATTGTACGGTGTTCCGCAGGGATCGGTACAGGGGTCGCCCTTGTGGAACATGACCGCACAACACGACTATGTGCTGGGTCCTGGTTCAAGGAGGGTCGTACGAGGTGGCGGTGTAACTAGCGATACGCGGCGTAGCGACAGTCGTGCAGAGGATCCAGCAGTTGGGACTCCAGGTGGAACTGCACAAGTCCTAGGCTCTCAAATAACGGTAGGAGAAGTTCACATCGGCGTCGAGTCGATGAGAAAGTACCTGGAACTTGTCTTCGACAGCCGATGTAGTTTTGAGGAGCATTCCGTCGTCCGGCTCCCAAACTGGATCGGACTGGGACTGCCCTCAAGTGGCTCCTGGCCAACTTAGGGATCCAGACGCCTCCTCCCGGAGGCTCTACGGATTTTACAATCTGCACGTGGATGCAACGCCGGGGCGAAACTCCGCTGCCGCGACAAGTCGGCGGCGGACAGAGTTCCAGCGGGATCTCTTGGTGGAATAGTGACAGCGACTATCGCAACCCAGTGCTGGGCACGCCGTAATTATGGTGGTAAGGTACGGAACGAAATCCCATTATAAAAAGTATCCTATTGCTATTTTCTAGGACATGCAGACCATGTCCTACGCAAGTTTCATCGAAATATGTTCAGTAGTTTTTGCGTGAAAGAGTACTAAACATCCATATATACAAACTTTCGCGTTTATAATATTAATAGGATAGGTGCATAACATGATTTAAGAATGAATCCGGTCAGACAGATCTGGAGCAGTTGTCCGACTTCTAAATATACTTACTGCTACCGCTTCCTAAGAATAACGGTAAATGTCCCACAATAGGCCAGGCCCCCGGCAAGGACGGCGGCTCGGTAGTCTTAGCACTCGAGCGACGCCACCACCAGTATGCAACGCACCCAATGCAGAGTAGCACCACAGCGAACATTGTTGAGCTGAAAATAAATATTTTTGAGCTAGAAATTATGTTTTTTTTTTGCCAGGGAACCCTATGAAATCTAAACTAATATTATAAAGTAAGATTTGTTTTTTTTTCTGAACCAAAACTAACGCGGCAGAAACAGCTCGCAATATCATTGTTGCGTTTGGAGAGAGGACTGCTGTGCGGTTTTGGTTTAAACGCTTTCGTGATGGAAACTTTGAGCTGAAGAACGAACCACCTGGAAAACCGCCCACACAGGTGAAAACCCATGAATTAAAAGAGATGGTGGAAGCTGATCCGAGCCAAACTACCCAAGAATTAATGGTATATTTTAACGTTACCTCACCAACAGTATTGACTCATTTGCGTCAAATCAATAAAAAAATAATATGGATCATGAGTGACTCATGATTTGACTGATTTGCAGAAAGAAACGCGTGTTGAAAGTTGTGTTGCCTTGTTGAATCGATACAGAAATGAAGGAATATTGGATCGAATTGTGACATGTGATGAAAAATGGATTCTTTACGATAACTGCAAGCAAAAAATGCAAATAGCTGACCCCAGGTTAAACGCCGCAACAGTGTCCTAAAGCAAAGCTTATTAAAAAGGTAAAGGTTTAAACTGTTTGGTGGTCTCAGCATGGTGTTATTCACTATAGCTTTCTCCGATCTGGTCAAGTAATAACGACACGTCTACTGTGTTGAACTTCGAACAATGATAGCAAAACTAGCAGTGAAACAGCTCCGACTCATGAATTGATCTTCACCATTCTTGCTCCATGATAACGCGAGACCTCATACAGCACGAGAAACCATTTTAACTCCACAGGAACTGCAATTATAAACCATTCGTCACCCTCCGTATTCGGCTGACCTTGCTCCAACGGACTACCATTTTTTTCGTGATTTGGTCAATTTTCTACGTGATAAAAAGTTTTCTTCTCAGAAGACATACAAAATGCTTTTACACAGTTTGTCGAATCTAGATCACCAGAGTTCTTTCGTAAAGGCATAAATCTTTAATTAAATTATTTTATGTAATTCTAATTTATTTAATTTGATTTTAATGGATTGGCTTTGTTTTAGTTGTTTTGATGCAATGATTTTAACGTCGAATGTTTTTAATGTATTATTGAATGATGTAATTTTAATTATGCTGATAAACATAAAAACTTTTTACAACAAAAATAAAAAATAACCGGCTTCACTAAAAAAACACTAAAACGATCAAAATAACTTTAATTTCGGAAGTCAGTGTTTCTCGATTTTGTTTGTTTCTTATTTTTATTAAAGTTATTTTGATCGTTTTAGTGTTTTTAGGGTTCCGTACCTCAAAAGGAAACATGGAACCCTTAGATCCGCATATGCTCTTTTTCAACTATCCAAGAAAGTTAACAGTCAAAATCTTTTAACAGCGTACCATGGACTGGTTGCGTTTGTTTTGCGCTATGGAATTATTTTCTGGGGGCAGTCTACTGATCGGGAGCTGGTATTGAGGATGTAAAAGCGATGCAGCAGGTCAATGTGCGGTCTTAAGACAAAAGACAAAAGATAGCTGTGTTCCCTATTTTAAATCGTTAATTTTTTTAACTTTTCGTTGTTTATATATATTGGAAACAGCTTTGTTTGTGAAATGTAACCTTCATCTATTTAAGAAAATTTCAGAGGTCAAGAAATATCCAATGCGGAGTCAATACAAACAATTATGTCAAGTTAAATGTAAAACTGCACTGATGCAAAAAAGTTTTTTTGGTATTGGCCTACGCATATATATATATTAAAGTTCCTAACTTTATAAAAAAATATTACAACAATAGAATTTAAAAGGGCGTTAAATGAATTTTTAATTATGAAAACTTATTACACGATTGACGATTTTCGTAATGACGGTTCACTAATTGATTGACATACTGCTACTCTGTTTAACATAATTATTTTGATCCTGTTTGACTGACCTTTTATTTCTTTCCATTTGACATTATATAATATTATTTTAATTTTTATTACTATGACCTTTATTAAGCTGACATTTTTAACATAAATATTTTAAAATGCAACGGAATACAAAAAATTGAAAAAATTTGCATGCCAATGTGATGTGGTAAAATATGGAGGACTCTGTTATAAAAAAAAACACCTATGTACTAGCTATACCCATGGTTGCAGAATAAATGATTATGATAATTATGATTATGATTACAGGATCACTTTGTTGTCCGTCCGTCCGTCTATCATGACTCTTTATCTCAGGAACGCGTGGGGGTATCAAATTAAAATTAAAACTATACACACAATTTTGCGATCCCTTGAAGTTGTGAAAAAATCAAACTTATAAGTTAACGAATAAAATATATACGGCTATAAAGGCTATATATAAATTCATAGAGTACTTCCCGTTGACCCGGAATCCTAAAATTTGGCATAAAGCAGGGTCTTATGGTACAAGTATAGGAATAAATCTGAAAACAGTAAAGTCGTTGAAAAGTTTTTTTTTGTGACGTAAGTAACTCGTCACAAAAAAAAACTTGTTTGCAATTCGGAAAAAATTCGAGACTCCATTCCGGAATTGTAGTTTGTATGGAACTCTCAATGCACGATTCCGACTCGCACTTGTGCGCTTGTTTTTTAGTGAAGTCAGTTTTTTTTTAAGTTTTTTATTTCTCAGTATTTAGTTGCGCCAGAGTACTCATTTCTTATGACAATTCCAACTAACCCAAACACTGCTAGAATACATTGTTTTATTATGAAGTTCCCGTGTCCACCTTCCACCTTCCGGCTCCATTATTAGATCAGTTCGACAGTACCTTATAGCCAAAGTGGATTTCATGACAATTCTAACAAACCCAAACACGGGTAAGATATATTGAATAATTACGGAGTTCCGGTGCCTATTTTCCGGCTCCATCATCATCATCAAATCTTCAACAGAACTAAACAGAACAATTCATTTATTTGTATTGCAAACATTTTTCAAATCAGCACGTAAACGATGGAGTTCTGAGGTAACACACATAAAAAAAAACACAACCGAATTGATAACCTCCTCCTTTTTTTGGAAGTCGGTTAGAAACAAAAATAAAGATCAAAATCGGTCCCGCCGTTCTCGAGTTTTATCTAGACTAACAAACAGCATTGATTCATATATATACATAGATTATTTTAAAGATTTATTTGGTTTTATATTACTAATATATACTAATAATAAAATAGCACAAGTATAGGAAAAAAATTAAAAACTGTTTTGAGGTTACGACACAAAATAAAAACTTTTGCGATTCAGAAAAATCTTTAAAGTCTCGATTCGGGATAGAACTACTGACATAGTTTTTTTTTTCAAGTGGGAATATCATCTAATGACAAATCCCGCTCTTGGGCGGAGATAGTGTCAGACTTTTACTGACTAAAAACCCACTCCTGTTCCTTCGTTGACTTTCATACCAGGGCCGAGTCTTCCTATCAGAATCAGACCCTTGGCCCCAGTAGGCTTCGACCCTGTTGGGCCCCTACGGTTTGCTGACATCTCCTTGAGGTGCGTGTGGAACAGTACGCGCCGTCAACGACTTGGGCTCGGTGCGGACGGTTACCGAACGGTCGACAGCGAGTTACCCATTGTTCGCCGTACGCAAGCCCGCACCTACGGTGGCCGGAAATCGGGATCGGAATCTCAGCGGCGGTTGGGGCGTGAGGACCGTGGCATCACGCGATTGGCCGCATCCTTTACTAGCATTACTGCTTCGCAGAAGGAGGCGACCGCTTGCCACTCTTCCTCGCTCCGGACCATGGCCTGTACCAAGGCCCAGCGCGAGAGATCGCCACCACCGATCACTTCCACGAGGACACGGCGTCTCTCTGCCCAAGCGGGGCACACCTCCACCGTGTGCTCCACCATATCCTCCGGGCAGTCCACATAGTGGCAACACCCGGGCGTTTCTTCCGCACGAATCCGGTGCAGGAACCTCCCGAACTTACCATGTCCGGTGAGGACCTACGTCATGCGGAAGGTGAGGACGCCGTGAGGTCTTTCTAGCTACTCTCAAAGAGAGGACTTACCGCCATCATTGTGGCGTGCCCAAGGTAAGTTTATACTGAACCCTCACTGCGCAAACCCGAAGCATTTATCCGGTTTCTTTATTCTATTATTATAGACAAACTTGCGTTTTACATTAAAATTAATTGATATCGTTGTACAAACATTATTTTGACATATTATGATTACTGACTTAGGCTTACCTTCAATACTTGTCGTCTTCTTTTATTATGAACGAATTTAGATACTAATCTGCTAAAAAAAAACTTGTTTTTTGATAAGAATGTACTGATTACTGTTTTAAAATCTATCTTCGGTGTAACAAAAACACATCAAATTTTTTAACTGTCCGGCATAACCTGCCTTAGCACTTGAAAGCTTTAAATGGACTAAGTGTAGAGGATACGAGTTTTGTATTTTATTATTATTATATGCAGGCCATCTAGAAACAAGCACAACTCTAATAGTGTTAAAAACTTGTCCTACATCCACAAGTTAGAGGTAAAACTCGAAAATTTTGAGCAGAGTTCCAGGTCCACCTGTGTATAGATACGCAATATCCCAGTGGCTTAATCTGACACAAAGACATTTTTACTGAAAACCGTGACTGATACGGGAAATCTCATCAACTTTCCGATTAAACCTCATGAAATTAAAGATGTATTCCGTGTTCAAACAAAAGATCCGGCTAATAAAACTATTATAGTCGATTTACGTCAGCACTTTGCAAGAACGAGTTTTTGGAAAATTTCCGTAAGCACAACAGGAACTCTTTGAATTTGACCAAGGAGCACTTTAAAATCAGTGGCCCTATCAATCCAAATTTTGTCTCTGAAAATCTAATACCCAGAAAAAAGAGATTATACTTTCTAGCACGTGAAGCGGCTAGATGTAACGGCTACAAATTCTGCTGGATTAAACGTGGCAAAATCCTTGCACGTCAGAAAAAAAGAAGGATACAAACACTTCAAAGTTTAGACTGATGCTGACCTTTCTACCATTCTGAAGTCCGCATGACTAGTTCCGATCTCGTGTCATCTATCCAAATTACCTGCTTTGCCATTTATTGTTTACTGTCGTTTTCAGTTTCATATATCTTTATTACTTGTATTTCTTTGTATTAGTAGTACTTAATACTATAATTTTAAATAACAATCAATTGTACGCTATTTTATTAGACGACACACAATTCACCTACTACACTCTAAAATTAACACTACAGTTAACATACCGCAAGTTTTACGACACATAGTCTTGCTCTTCACTTTTATAGAAAAATCCCTAATTTTGAAGCAATTTCATACGTAATTAAGTAGGTTCGAAATTTGAAATCAATACCCAACACAGGTATAAGCCTAGGACTGTCCTTACAAAGAATTTCCTTTTTATTTTTACAAATTCTTTATGGATGATCTATACATAATTAATTTCGTGTTAATGTTGTTCCACCGCTTAGGAAAATTTAAAACTATCTCACTTATCGGAGATTTAAATATTAACATTGCTCCTATGAGTCTGGATCCAAATTGTGATGATTATCTGAACATTACTACATCACATGCTATGCTTCCTGCGCATACTTTTCCCACCAGGCTTGTAAATTGACTAGACCAACATAAATACATGAAAACTTTTAGTCACAAAAATTAATATTGCAAAGGTGAAGTCTGACATCGAAAAAGCAGATTTGACTGCAATATTAAATTCTAATCATCCAAATTTTGCCGCTAAAATTATCGTATCACTTATATCCTCTTCAGTAAATATCCATACAAGTTCTTCGGTCATTCCTAGTAGCAGGCGCATCGTCAAGCCTTGGATTACTCCTGACCTTCTCAGATGTATTTGACAAAGAGATAAATTACAAAAAAACCTCCAAGAAACACCCAGAAAACGAAACTCATAAAATTATTCATTTTCGCTGTCGAAAATTCTGCAATAATTTACGAGTACTCAAGAAGCTCAAACGCATATCTCAAAGGTCAGAATTTGAGAGGGCCGGAAGGAACCTAAGGGCAAACTTGAATGTTATCAAGGAAATAAGCAACACAGTCAAGAATAGAACTTCTTCTTCTGAGTTACTGAAATATGAGGAGGATCCTCTTCTAGCTGTCTATAAGGTAAACCACTATTTTGCGAATGTGGGTAGTACTCTCGCATCCAAGTTCTCAAATTCTGCTTTACAAAATAGGTCAGACCTTTACGTTTCGCCCCAGGTAGCGAGTTCTTCCATGATAACCCCGTTGGATTCAGTGGTCATGTACGATGTTGATGACGCTGAACTTGAAAGTATTATTTTGAATCTCAAAGTTGAGTGCGCTGTCAGTTATGATGGAATTCCATCCACAATTATTAAGTCCACAAAAGATACAACTGTCCCTATTGTTCACATTTTTAATCTCTCTCTATCCTCTGGTATTATTCCAGATGTTTTCAAAACTGCCATAGTCTATAATATTTAAAAGGGAGGAGACAAGAGCCTTGTTACTAATTACAGGCCTATATCCGTTCTTTCAAACATCTAAAAAAAAAATTGAGAAAGTTATCAACGTTGTGAAATTCTTGGCTAAATTCAACATCTTGACCGAAAACCAATATGGTTTCAGAGCGGGAAAATCAACGGACAACGTAATCAGAGGACGCTACCTTGGAGCTCATAAATACAATAGTTGCACACCTTAATAATAAGCAGAAAACTATTGGTGTCTTCCTGGATCTCTCGAAGGCGTTCGACGCTGTTTCTGTCCCCAAATTGATTAAAAACTAGAACAGATTGGTATTCGTGGAATTGCCCTCGAAATCTTTCATAGCTACTTATCGGGGCGTAAACAGGTTGTCAGGGTTAGATCATTCGTGAGTGATAAAGAAAATTGGTTTTATGGGACTCAACCAGGGCAGTGTCTTAGGACCAACCCTCTTCATCACATATGTAAATATAAAAACAAATTTGCAGAATTACTTATTCACAAAAAAGATTACCTAAAAGAGTACCTAAGGTATTTATAACGTATCATGGCCAGACGGCCGTGATACGTTAACGTAGAGCCTCTAGGCTTATTGAATTTGTCAATAGATGCACTCCTGCTACTAAGTACTACTAAACTGATCTGTTGATGAAACCAGAAGGAAAGTAGGTAAGAGAAACCCTTGATTAAGACAACGTATCCTAGCCTTATTTGGGCTTATTGGAATTGGCATGCGATGCTCTGGCTAATACTATCTATAATGAGAATATTTTATAGGCGCATTACAACTGAACTTGTATACGTTCTATCTATTCCATTTATATTTAGTTGTTGGGTTAGAAATAAAAATAAACAACGACTCAAACACTCATCAAATTATTCAAAAAAAAACCTACTTCAGTGAAAAAAAGGGTTGTGGCTATGTCATGGACGAGACCGTGTGTTGTTCGTAAGTATGCAACGCATGTACCCCTTTTTTCGGAGCTACACATAACGCATTGCTCTATAGCAATGCGCTATGTAGCTCCATCTTTTCTCATAATTTCCCTTTCCCACATAGGTCTATCAGTTAAAGAATTTTATTTCATTAGCGCATTCAAATACTTCCACGATTTTACTCTTTCCAACATATTAACAAACAAACGAATTTACCCGTTGGTGTTATTAATGAGCTCACACTTCACACGAATATTTTAAAAGTAAAAGTTTTTTGAATGTGTATACTGGTTACTACTCAAAGAGCCGAATGAGTTTAAAAGAATTTTGGGACACGGGTCCGGGAGGTCCCGGAATAGTACATATAAAAAAAAAACGTAACAGAAATCCAATACTGAAATTTTAGTTAGATTGTATTGACGTTTAAATTTAAGCTTACATAATTTACATAATATCTGATAAATTGAATTGATAACTTTCACGCGGGCAAAACCGCTGGCTAAAGATATCTTTATCATCCAAAATTTCATTGTAATTAATAAAATCACACAGAGATAATTATATATATATATATTAAAAAAAAAAACGTTATTACGTATTTTAGAATCTTTAACCAGTTTGAGTCGCTTTTTGTTCAAAACTAGCTCTAGTGTCAATGAATATTTAAATAAATCATATGATTATTAATTATCTGTTTCTTGTTTTAAAACTGGAACATATTACACAGGAAAGTCCATGATGACATTTATATAAAGAAAAAAAAAACACGTCATAACAGGTTCTCATACGATGTCGTATGAGAACCTGTCACGATTCGTTTTTTTGGACAAGTTAAATTTTTAAAGTTTTATAAGTTAGGTTACAGAGACGCCCAATTAGGTACTGGCACAACAACCAAACAAACGGTGTAAGACGGGGAATGGGTCTTTCGTAACATAAAGTTAGAGTGTGGCGTGAGGTAGGGAGGCTTAACTTTCCTAAATTTTTTCAACTTGTACCTTTAATCGAGGAACTTAGCAGTACACATGTGGGCTGTTTCGTTGACGTTTTATGTTTCAATAACATATTATTACGCTATGCAGACGAAATTGTGTCGTTGGCTCGGTTAGTGCTCTCAGGAACTTGGTTAAAATCTGTGAGAACTACTTTGCTAGCCACAGGTTGCTGGATAATGTAAAAAATATGGAACTTATTAATTAATACACAGATATAGGAAAAAATCTGAAAACAGTAAATTTGTATTTCAAAAATAAACTATTTTGCGATTCGGAAAAATCTTCGTAGCTCAATTCGGGAATTGAACTGTTTTTCACCGACTTCAGAAAAAAAGAGGAGGTTATCAATTCGGTTGTTTTTTTTTTATCATCATATTTTTTTTAATGTTTTTTACCTCAATATTCCGTTGTTTATGGACCAATAAGCAAATATTTTTTTCCCTAAAAGGATATGCTTCTAGATTGGTCCCATTTTTTTTTTTAAATTCATTTCTGATAATGGGATCTATGAGGAATCGAGGGAATTCCTCAAATATTAAAGGCGAGACTAAATAGTGATTTTGGTATTTTGATTGAGAACTTTTTTTTCTGAATGGGTCTTTCTGTGCACAAAGCACGGAAATTACCCAGTGGTGTACTTACACAGCAGAAGCAGGATGATTAAAAAATTTTCTCTGTTCAACGGCTTTTGACTGGTAATAGGTGTCTAGAATTTGGATCTTGGACAATTCCATTGATTTTTGTTACAGAAGAGTTTATATATGAAGACTCGTCTAGGATGGTTTGAGCTAAGATCAGCAACCAGGTGAGCCTATGTGAGTATCGTGCAATTAATAAAAACGACTAGGAACTAAATCAGCTTCCTTCTCAATACAATTCAGTACAGTACACTATTATTAGGTAGATGAGACCAACAACAAAACTTAGGATAGTTCCAGTGTGTCTTCACGCTGCAATGGCTTGGTTGAGAGTGTCCACCGTCCTCAGCGGGTTCTCCACAAGCTCTTAGCCAAACGCTTGACTCTATCAAAGCGCGCCACTTCTTGTTCTTCTAGTTGCAACTAGGTAGTGTACCTTGCTTTTTGTCAATAAATCAACTGCTGGATACGACATATATGATGGCATTGTTATATTAAAAGTTAAATAAATAATTATAAAAGTATGTAGGGAACGTCGCGTAATGACTGTAACCGACGCACTACCATGCAATGCAGCAAATGTATGTTTAACTAGCTTGCCATTTGCTATGCCAGCAGCTTGGCCCGCATAGATGTAGCTATGTCCACATAAACTTTGGACCCAAGTTTCATTTCCTTATGAATTTTGGAAAATCGAAACCTCTGTCCAAAATTTCAGCGTTCTAGATCCAAGGGTTTGGGCTGGGCGTGGATGGATCAGTGAGTGAGTCAGGACTTTGAGTTTTATATAATTATACAGATATAGCATTATGCTTACGAATTATACAAACATTACGTGGTAAATGTACTCGTACTACTCTGATTTAAATATCAAAAGGGCTTTGGTCCGGGGTCTATGATATCATCACTAAAATAACAGACTAGGTAAATATTCAAATCTTTTACAATTTACCCCAAATTACATACAATACTTTTCTTTTTTGTTCTATTTGGTGTCGGACGTAAAGAATAGCACCATCCCATTTCTTCCCGTGGGTGTCGTAAGAGGCGACTAAGGGACATTTTGAGATTATGCGTACTGTTAAGCACCTCAGATCATCGCGTGGTGGCGGGTAAACCACCAGCAACAGCATTCCCAAAGAGGGTTAGTGTCAGGCAGGTAACCGACTGTAAAACAGTAGCCATTACTTTTGCAATATGTGGGTAAAAATGAAATGCGCGATAGGGTTAGGATTTACCCCACAGGCAACGCGCAAGGGCAGCACCTGGCTCCTGTGGAAAATAGACTAGGCTTGTTGCATTTGTACCAACCCGGGTAGAGGCAACGTAAGAAGCTAGCTTGGGAAATGAGATTGAGGTATGCAAGTTGGAGTGTTGGGACAATGATTGGAAGGGCCAGAGAGTTAGCGGACGTATTAAAAAGAAGACGAATAAACGTAGCGTGCTTACAAGAAACTAAATGGAAAGGAACAAAAGTGAGAGATATTGCTGAGGGATATAAGTTTTATTACTGTGATGGTAAAAGAAATGGTGTAGGAATAGTGTTAGACAGTAAATTGAAAGAAAGCGTGATGGAAGTATAAAGGATTAATGATAGGCTTGTAGTTGTGAAGATTATGTTGGAGAATGTAATAATGTCATGTGTAAACGTTTATGAGATAGATTCACTGAAAAACTGAAAACTGAAAATTTATTGTTGATATTTGTTAATTATTTAATAAAAAACTAATAAATTAGATTACATACCAAATTTCAGCTTTCTAGCACTTCAGGAAGTAGTCAAATATTTTGATGACCATCATCACCTATTCAATTGAGACTTTATATTAGTCTATTTTTGACATCATATCCTGAAAATATGAACTATCTGGTACATCGGAAACCAACTCGATGAGTGTTCAAAAAAACGACGAAACATTTCGAGAAAAGGTAGGTAGTGCCCCTGCGCTTCGCTTGGCTTACATCGCCATCCCTAAATTTGATGTTGTACTCAAAGCAACGGTTCAGGTCCGGTTGTCTATTGTGAGAACGGATTTGGTCCTTTTAACTATATTTGGTAACTTTAGTCCATCATACCAAATTGGAGCGTGTGTAAGCACTATTAGAGTTGTGCTCTTTTCTAGACGGTCTGCACATAACAATAATAAAATACAAAACTCGTATCCTCTACACGTAGTTCATTTAAAGCTTTCAAGTGCCAAGGCAGGTTATGTCGGACAGTTAAAATTTTTTATGTGTTTTTGTTACACCGAAGATAGATTTTAAAACAGTAATCAGTACATTCTTATCAAACAAAAAGTTTTTTTTAGCAGATTACGAGTAGTATCTAAATTCGTACAGAATTAAAGAAGACGACAAGTATTGAAGGTAAGCCCAAGTCAGTAATCACAATATGTCAAATAATGTTTGAAATAACTTCTGAAATAACTTCATATATTTTATTTAAGTTGCCCGTCTCATTTATTTGCCATAATCAAGAGTTAAATAAATTAACTTGCTTTTTTGGTTCTATACTCCATAGGATACATTTTTATGGGACATAAATATGCCTATACAACTTCTTGGTAGTGTTGCTTTTAGTCAGTAACAGAGTTTTCATAATCAGATTATTAGTTACATACTTTATACAATTTATACAAGGTGCAGTTACGAAACTAAAACTAGCAGCTGGCAGCTAGCAGCCGCCAGGGACGGATCTTGAGAAAAGGGCCTTAGGCAACAAAATATTTATAAAGTAAAAGTCATGTAAAATTGATCAATTTATGATGATGAGAAGAAGACACAATACAGTTTAATAAAACTTTACATTGACAATTTTGAACTGGAATTTTAAATCGAATATTTTAACTTTGATGCTAAATACTTTAATCAGTTGAGATTTGGTCCATCATCTACTTAGAATGTAATAGAACTCTGATAAAAATTCAAAGTGAGATACATGATTCCTTCTATTTGTTTAAATAATTGAATAATTAATGAATTACGATTTTTAATAAAACTCTCTTGTAACTTTAGTCCTGAACACTCGAATCGGTCCAAATTTTGTCCGACGTCTACTTAGAGTGTCATTAAGGTCTGATAATATTTTCAAGAGGTTATACTCAATCCCTTCTATTTTTTAATTATTTATTAATCAATGAATTTTAATTTTTATCATAACTCTTCTGTAACTTTAGTCCTGAATACTCAAATCGGTCTAAACTAAAATTTATTGTTTCTAGCTGTTGAAGCTGTACCATACAGCTCAATTTAACTTTACATTGATAATTTGGTTCTGGGCCTAGAGACCCACTCTAGATCCGCCCTGACTTGTTTGGCTGCTAGCTTCAGTTTCGTAGTGCAGTTTTATATCTGCAATAAATGTCAGCAGTCAATTACGTTAGGTTTTTTTTTAAATTCTTAATTACGGAAATTGGTAAAAGCTTTTTGTAGAGTAATTGGGCAGAGCCTCGTACAGGCTGTGGCACTCGCGCACATAGTGACATAATACACAATAAATCGCAATGGGTGATTCTGATTTTTCATGAGGTTTATTATGATAGTTATTCTGAATAAAACCCAAAATAAAAAAATTAATAATAATAATAATAATAATTTATTTCTCCATAAATATTGTACAAATTTGAGCAGTAAATTGAAGGTAACTTAATACAAATGCATAAGAAATAAAAATGTACAACTGCGCCTGAGCTAGGCCGAGCCTGTATTTCAGGACGCAGTTTGTACAACGATGTCAATTAATTTCAATGTAAATCGCAGAATAACGAAACTGCGTAAATGCGTCGGGTTTGTGGACTGAGGGTTGAGTATTAACTTACATATGTCAATAGTTCTATTCCCTAATCGAGTCTCAAAGTTTTTTTGGGACCTTGTCCCATCTTATTTGGGGTCGGCGCAACACGTTTTTTTTCTTCCATTCTATCCTGTCAACCGTCATGCTATCACTAATTTCTTTTTCTTTCACATCACTGTTCACAAAATCCATCCATCTTTTCTTTGGCCTCCCTCTCCCATCCACATATATACTCATAACTCTTTTAGTAGGTAACATGCGTTTTATCTCTCCTCTTTACATGACCATACCAAGACAAACGACTCCTTCAACTTTTCAGTCACTGGCGCCACTTTCAAACTTCCTCTAATATACTCATACTTAGATTAAATACATATTCTTCCAAATATATCATATTTATATATGAAAATAGTTATGGGCAAATGCCCAAACGGCGATGAACCGTTCTTAAAGACCGTCTTATTTTCTGCGACGGTGTAATCGCTTTTATGAACTGGTTCCAAAGTCTTAGCTGCACAAACCCGTCTTCGAATAACTTGATGTGTTTTTTATTTATTTTACGTCTTAGAAAAATAGTTGAGAACCCATTGATTCAACTATTACTTTTGTTGTGTCATCGTCCATATCGATTCAAAAATAGTTCTCAGGATCTTGTTTGTTACATCTTTTTTTGATTAGTTGTAATTATGCACGTGCAAAGAGAGTCCTATAATTATCGGTTATTTTGTTTGAAAATTGATGTTTTTACAAATTGATGTTTTTACGAGTAAATTTTATACTGTAAATAGTTTTTCAGCCGAGAGTATGAGCGCGAGAGCACGCGTGCGTTTCAGAACGAGAGAGATGATTTCATGCCCTGACTGGATGTTTGGTCACTACAATTTGTCTGACTAATGAAATATAACTTTAAATTTTATAGTGTATATACTAAATAGAATTTTTAAAATCGGTCGACTAGTTTTCGAGTTAAATCGTAATAAATAAACAACGAAAAAAAAACAAATCTTACTTCTTTATAATATAAGTTTAGATTTCATAGGGTTTCCTGGCAAAAAAATAATAAATTCAAGCTCAAAAATATTTATTTTCAGCTTAATAATGTTCGTTGTGGTGCTACTCTGCATTGGGTGTGTTGCATACTGGTGGTGGCGCCGCTCGAGTGCTAAGACTACCGAGCCGCCGTACTTGCCGGGGGCCTGGCCTATTGTGGGACATTTACCGTTATTCTTAGGAGACGGTAGCAGTAAGTATATTTAGAAGTCGATCATTAGCTCCAAATCTGTCTGACTGGATTATCACTTAAATTATGTTTAGTAACTATCCTACTAATAATATAAATGCGAAAATTTGTATAAATGGATGTTTGTTACTCTTTCATGTGAAAACTACTGAACGTTTTTCGATGAAACTTGGTACGCAGGTAGACCATGTCTTAGAATGCACATAAGATACTTTTTTATGATGGGATTACGTTCCTTGCCTTACCAACATAATTATGGCGTGCCCAGCACTGGGTTGCGACAGTCGTTGTCGCTATTCTACCATGAGATCCCGCCGGAACTCTGAACGCGAACTGAAACGCGACTTGTCGCTGCTGCGGAGTTTCACCCCGGCGTGCAAGGATTGTTGCCTCCAGATCACATGGTGGCAGGCCAGCAAGGAGGCTCGCCGCTTCGCGGGAAACCGTGCGGTATCCCCGCTACATCCGGATGACCATGACACTCTTGCATGCATTCAGCTTGGCCGCCTATCGGCACTCCATAAAGGGCCATGGACCGAACGATACCTGCGTAGAGACACCGGCAGGAAGCATCTGGAACCCTAAGTTGGGCAGGAGCCACTTGAGGGCAGCCCCAGTCCGATCCAGTTTGGGAGCAAGACGTCGGAAGTGCTCCTCGAAATTCCATTAGCTGTCGAAGATGCATCCCAGGTACTTCATCGTCGACTCGACGCCGCTGTGAACGCTTCCTACCGTTATCTGGGAACCCGGTGGTGGTGCGTTCCGGGGGCCGTGAAAACACATGGCCTCGGACTTGTGCAGTGCCACCTCGAATCCCAACTGCTGGATCTTCTCCACGACTGTCGCAACCCCGCGAGTCGCTAGTTCGACCGCCGCCTGGTACAACTCTCCCTGAGCCAGGACCGCCGTCGTCTGCGTAACAGATCACGCTGACCCTATCAGGCAGGTCGCAGCACGCAGATGTGTTGCGCGGTCATGTTCCAATAGGGCGGTGCTAGTACCGATCCCTGCAGGACACCGTACAACTATTCTCGCCGTTTCTTCTCTCCCTGGTGACCAGGATAGATGATGTACCTGTCCGACAGCTAGGCCACGATTACACGACCTCCTTTTTTTATTTACATCAACAATCTCCCGAAAATAATTCAGCATAAGATGGTTATTTTTGCAGACGACAGAACAGCCATAATAAAATGCAATGACGTAAATAATTATGAAAATTATATTAATGAATCTCTGACTAAAACAATAAACTGGCTTAGTGATAATAATTTGAAAATTAATTTAAGTAAAACCAACATCATACAATACCATCGACGTCGTGAAAATAATAATATCAATATCACTTATAAAGACTGTTAAATCCAGGAAGTTGATAATGCTAAGTTTTTAGGAATCAATATCTTCTATACTTATAATAAATCTGTAAAAGTGAAAATTCTGTATATTGAAAATATCAAAAAAATAAATGGTAGGGAGTGTTACTAGACCGACACCGAACCCAAAAATGTGATTAAAAAATGTTTTGTCTGTCTGTTTGTTCAGGCATCACGCAAAAAAGTATTGGTTCAATTACGATGAAACTTGGTATAATTATCTATATATACATATAATAAAACAGTAAAATTATTTTGCCATGGTATTAATTGGCGCAAAAACTACTGAACCGATCCTGTTCAAATTTTGCATACATAATCCTTATAGGTCAGGGCAACTTATAGGCTATAAATTATCACGCTGTTTGCTATGGGGGGTGAGCAATTATCCAAAATGTCGGTATTGAACGACATTTGCCGCGAGTTCGATCCTTAGCTACAGTTAAAAATTTTGACATTATTTTATCTTATATTTTTGTAATAAAATAACTTTTACCATTTTTTCAAAATAAAGTTGACATTTTTATTCGATATCTTCTAAATATTTTGTGAAATTTAATCAAAACACATAATAAAATCAAAGTGGCGAGTAAAGTCACGTACTACAATGTTGCATTATTCTATTAAGCTGTAAATTTAACTTTTGAAACGAAAATCATCACGCTATCATCAATAAGGAGCCAACCAGTCAATTATGACGTTTATATAAGAACGTCTATTTTAAAACATAGTCATCGAAGACCGTAGCACAGTGGTTAAGCATTTGGACTTGCATGTAATATGAAGGTTGTTCGAATCCCATAAGGCTCTCAAGGAGAAGTTCTTATTTTATTTTTTTCATCGTAAATAAGATTTTTTAAAATATTTTTGCATGTTTACAATTTTTTTTTGTATCTACACTTATGTATAATATATCTGTAGAAGTATTTAGTTGTGTGGGTATCACGCAAAAAGTAAGAAATCGATGTAGATAACTTTATACATTAAAATTGTGTGAAACTTGATATATTACTTTGGCTTTGTATCATTGCAATGAAACTAAGCATATGAAATACAAACGGTATGAATTTAAAGTTTTTAAGAACTAAAATAAATGCCACCACACGCAATTCAGTTACTCGCAACGCCATCTAAAGAGTCAAAGTAGAAATAATGATGACAATTACAGTTGAACTTCATATTAAATTTGATAGATGGCATTGTGTATTTTACGTAATTTTCTAAGTAGCGGAAGAATGACCATTGCTCACGTTTGCAGATGGTTTTATTGTTTAAAACTGGACGAAAATAGTCATGGTTAAACTGGTGTTGACGGAGGCAGTTTTAACAATCATACTGCTTATTGTTATTATTTTTTCCCATGGTTACCAACCAAAGGCGATAAAATTAAATACCTATATGTATTTAATTATTAACTTTAAAATAACGGCCAAATTTTCGGAAGCTGTTACATGGTACCTTGCGTTTGAAGGTCCCCAGATGGAAAAATGACCTGGTAAGGGTCGCGGGAATTCGATGGATGGACCGGTCACTATGGTGACACTTGGGGAGGACTATGTTCAACAGTGGACGTCTTTCGGCTGAAATGATAATGATGATGATGGCACCTTTTTTCCTTTTTTAAGGGTGAAAATCATCCAATGACTTCTCCCACTCTGGTTGGAATGCGAGGGTGTGTCAATCTTTTACTGACTAAAACCACACCTGTACCTTCCTGACCTGTGTCCTGCAGTTGCCCTTTGCGACATCTCTTTGAGGAGCGCGTGGATCACTACGCTGTTGACGACTGAACTCGGTCCGGTCAACTACCGGACGGGTGGACGGCTAGCTACCCATTGCTCGACCTCCGCAAGCCCGCATCTATCGAGGCTGGTAGTCGGGGTCGGAATCTCAGCTCGGCGTGCGGCCTCCTCCTTCGCTAGCATTACGGCAGCAGGAGGCAACCGCCTGCCATTCCTCTTTGCTCTGGATCATAGCCCGAACCAAGGCCTGGCGCGAGTGGTCACTGACGCCGATTGCCTCGACGACACGGACATGGTGGTCCTCCGCCCTTGCAGAGCACCCCTCCACTGTATACTTCCACTGTGTACTGTGGGATGATGGCACCTTGCGGCCTAATAATGGCGCGTTTTATTATTTGCAGTCACTGCTTCATATAAAACGGGGTCGAATGTGTTTTTATGATCACAGTTCGACAGTTCGACAACGTATGATGTATATCAGATTCCTTGCAGGTTGACATCTAGACGTTACTACCTTGCAGTCAGTGGTGACCAATGCTCAGGGATAACACTAATCGGCTTCTACATTTGTTTACTATAATTTCATTGTTTTATGGATGCGCAAGCTCAGGACTGTTGTGGTTTTTTTGAACGGTTTCTCTTCCGGATTCGGTTGGAAGTACCCTGATATTACCATTTTGGGAATCGCCCGGAGGACCCAGTGTAGCATGTGGTGGAGGTACATCCAGCTTCGGTGAATAGCCGTCTCCTTATAGAGGCAATCGGCGTCAGTAATTTCTCAGTTTGGCCATCAATATGCGAGTTCGATTGGACGGGGATACGCGCGCACAAGATTTTGCCGAAATTCATTCAAAAGTTGGAGACTCTTCATAGGGTAGTTCCCACTATGGAAAAAACATTTGTCTGATATACGGGGACGTCAGCCAAATACACACCAATAGATCCTAAGTAAATGAACAAGTAATTTTAACACCCAAAATAATAACGCTGCAACAATCAATGGAAGCATACTGCGCAAATTCTTCATAAGTACTGTTGTGGAGGAAAATAGTTGATGGTGATGATGGTAGTTTTGGATTCACTTAAGGCTTGGCACTATCAGTGCACGTTATCCAGCTGAAGTTCGGTGTCCCGATTATGCTCCTTCGTTTACCTCTACCAAAGCTGTCTAACTGCTTATACTCTTCAGTGACACATTATTGAGGCGCAAATTGTTATGGGAGGTAACTCTTTCGAACAATCTCGAAGCCCTAGCAGACATCGGGCCTAGAGAGCCCTATTCATTTGCTGACATCTCTTTGAGTCGTGCGTAGAATACTACGCGCCGTCGATTCAGGATTGCTTTGACCAGACGGCCGGACGGCACCATCGCAAACCCGTGTTTACGATGGCTGGGAATCGCCCTGTGGCTTTCAACACCCGGAGCACCACTTGCAGCGACAGCTGAGGAGTCAGGATGTCCTATCTCTCATAGTTTCAGCCACCTCCTTTGATCGTAGTGGTTCACTGAAGGAGGCTACTGATTATCATTTTTTCAACCAATCGCCTCCATGAGGACATGGCAGTGCCGGCGCTCCGACCAAGCGGGACAGACTTGCACCGTATGCTCCATCATATTCTCCAGGCGATCCGCACAACGGTGAGACCAGAGTGTTTATTCCCGCTGAATTCGATACAAATACCTTCTGAAACACCTACATCCGGTGAGTTCTTAAAGAGAGGATGCCATGATGCCTCGGTAGTCATTCCTCAAAGACAGGCATTACCGCTACGATTGTGGCGTGCTTACTGTGGCGAGGGTTTAAAATCATACAATTTTGTTTTACCAGAACATAAACCAGAAACATACATAAACTAATGCCTTTTCCCTCGGGGTAGGCAGAAATGCCAATTGCTACGGCCCATACATACTCTTTCTACTCATTTCATACATCTGGATCTGAACGAGTACATAACATGTTTTCTCAAAGTAATTTGCGGTTTTTAACCGTTTTATCTTAAAGTAAAATAAATATTTACGATGCTTTCGGAATGAATTGCAAGCACAGAATGATTGTACAGTTTCACGAACTTAACGCGAACGAAGTCGCGGGCAACAGCTAGTTCATTAATATGCCCAGGATATTAATGAATAATTGCTACCACACTGGGTACTTTTTATCCCGGAAAAGTATATACAATAAAGAACAAACTTAATTTTGCGGTTCGATCCCTAGACCCGGTTACTGTACCGACCGCAATTAATAAGTTTATCGTAGGTTACGTCACCCGCAGTGGAGTTCACTAAGGGGCGCTGCACACGGCTAAGATACTGTAACATTTTATCTTAGGATAAAATATCGCTCGACATACAATTCAATGGACTATCACACACGACGAAGATAATAAATAATATTTCATATTTTCGTATCTCAAAAAACCTAATAAAACCATTTTTGACTTCTACGTGGACGAAGTCGCGGGCAAAAGCTAGTTGATAATAAATTGACTTAGAATACTCAAACTGACATAATATGTAAATGATTAAGTAAATCTGCGTATGCACTATTCCAACTTTTGAAAAAGGTAATATTGAGACATTACTAACAGCACACCATGGACTTCCATCGATAGGCTAAAGAACTGGCATATATACTTCTAAGGATTTTCTTGTTCTAGAATAGGTTTAAAAATTGAGTAGAACAAAGAAATGTCTAGTTTTTGGAGTTCGAACATAACCATTGTAGCGCGATGTGCTAATATTGTATCTTGAAGAAAAGTATAAAGATAAAGATAAAAGTATATATATCAAATAATTCATTGAAGAACAGTCCTGTAGCTCGATTCTACCGTCGCACACCATATGGATATGACCCTTCCTATCCGTATGAGTGGCCTCGGCGTCCATAAAATTACTAGTATTAGTTTACCAGCTCTTGTATCCCCGGTTCAGAGCACTGAGAAATTAAAGAGAAATATCCTGGGATTATCTGGACGGAAGATGGGCCTGGCCTTTAGTGTCGGACGCTAATTTAGTCGATACTCTTTAGTTCCATCTTCCTAGCTCTTCGTACTATGCTGGTACTGCCACTGCGGCTACAGAGAACCTCAAGCGTTTGCTCTCAAATTGTTTAAAGACCTTTCCAAACGCCCGGCTTTTCTTGGATAAGTGACCCGAGGTACCGAAAGTCGGAGTAGATCGGTATGGGCGTTCCAGCGAGAGCTAAGGGCATAGGATCGGAGAGACCACCAAAATCGCAGAACAAGTATTCTGTTTTGGTTCTACTCAATTTCAGGCCAACACTCTCCAGTCTATGCCACCACACCTCCAACCTGTTCTGGACCTCTAGACCACTCTCGGCAACCAACACAATGTCATCGGCAAACAGCATACACCAGGGAGCCTCTTCCTGAATGTTCGACGTCAGAGCGTCCATTATCATCAGGAAGAGGTAAGGGCTGAGAGCCGACCCCTGATGTAAGCCGACAGCCACATCGAAGCTGCCATCAAGTGGTGCCCACTGTAGATCGGACTTGGGTACTGCATCGACTGTACATCGCTCGGATCAACTGCACATACTTCTCAGGCACACCTTTCTCCTTAAGGGCCCACCACAGAACCTCTCTTGCACCACTCATCAGGTATGGCTTCTTCTCGCAACAACTTATTGAAGAACAAAGCTAACTACATCCATCCATCCACTCGCAGCAACTTCCACACTTCAACTGGTATTCCGTCTGGACCAATTGCCTTACCATTCTTCATTCCAATTACAGCTATCCTGACTTCATACATACTAATCATTCTCGCTAAACCCACATTCACTGGTTTGCTCTCTAAAATCCCATTCCAGTTATTTTCCTCATTCATCAGTCTTTCAAAATAGTCCTTCCACCTCTCTTTGATTTTTTCATCTTCTGATAGAATAATTCCAGTTTCATCCCTTATAGATCTTATCTAACAAACCTCTCTCGCATTTCTCTCTCTTGCTCTAGCAAGCTGGTATAGATCTTTCTGGCCTGCCGGACTATCTAGTGTGTCGTATAATTGGTCCTGTGCTTTTGCTTTCGCTATTGCCACGGCTTTTTTTCTTTAAAGCATCATAATAACTTTTTATCGCAGACTTTAAGCTAGTGTTTTCCGGATCTATACGCTGCCATTCCTTAAATTTTCTCTTTTTTTCCTTCAACACATTCTGTATATCTATCGACCACCACCATGTATCCCTATCTATTGTACCCATTCTTCTCGTCTCTCCCAAAATATCTTTCGCTGCATGACTAATACACTCAGCAATCTCATTCCAGCTTTCATTTATACTTCGATCATTCATGTCTCCTATTTCTATCATTTTGTCCACCACTCGCTCTCTCAATTTCTTCGCACAGTCACTCTTCTATAGCATACGCCATTTTATTTTAGGAGGGGGACGCTCTTTGCTTTTTTGTTATGGAGCTTAACTACTGACACCATAACCAGGAGCTTGTGCTGTGAGACTAGGTCTTCTCCTGGTAGCACTTCACAGTCTTTGACGTGCTTTAGTTGGTTACGCCTAACCAGGAAGTAATCGATTTGCGTCTTGTGGTTACCGCTTTTGTACGTAACCAGGTGTTCGTCTCCTTTCTGGAACCAAGTATTGGCTACTGCCAGGTCAAATGCAGTAGCAGATTGCAGCAGCGTCTCCCCTTCACTATTCGGACTTCCAAAACCCCATCCCCCGTGTACTCTTTCGTAAATACCTCTCATTCTTCCCACATGTCCATTAAAGTCACCTCCAATAATCAATTCCTCATGTACAGGGATGGCCATTAAAGCTCTATCAAAATCCTCCCAAAACTTCTCTTTCACCGTTTCATCGCATCCTACTTGTGTCGCAAGTAACAATGCGATTCAATATTTCGTTATTCGTATGTGTACCTGATAAGCAGTGCAAGGTTCAACTTGACGTGTGCGTTGCGCTGACGATCACTCAATTCGTGGAGCACCCATTTGTCAAGCTTTTTTACCTTGCTAATTCGACGCAAATGGACCAATATTGTTTTGATACTAAAATTAAAAGCTGCTGCTAATTCAACTTCTACAATTGCCTTTAATATGTCATTGTCGACTAAAGTTTTCGGTCGACTATGGTTCATTTATTAAGTCGAAATTTCCAGAACGGAAGTAGGCAAACTAATACATTCATATATACATATGTATTTGCATATATGTCATGGATGATTTTGATACAAGATATTGTAAGGATAATATTCAATTTTTTTTATTGTTCTTACAGCTTTTGTCCGTGACTTCGCCCGGGCGAATGTCGGTTACTGTAAACACTCAAACAAAACCTGATAAAAATTTGCATATGTCCTTTCTTCGGCTCCAAGCTTACTCCATTGCAAATTTCATTAAAATAGGTTCAGTTGTTAAAGCCTAACAGACAAGATTAAATATGAAGATTTACGTTCATATTTATAATATTAGTATGGATCTAAACAAGAACCATGTAACAGGGAATCTTATAAAACGTAACCTGATTTAAAACAACGTCTTTAGGGAACGTTCTTGCACTTTTTTTTATACAGTACCGATGTGCAATGAGCTTCATTCCGATTGTCTAACTTCTTGTCAAATCCAGTTTCAATCATTAACTTAATTTGTCCATTAAATGAGTACAGCGGCAATTAAATGAGTAAATATCATTTTTTTAATATATTTTATGTTCGTGTTTGTAGAAATATGGAATCAATTCAACGACATGGTTGATCAGTGCTATGAACGCGGCGGAGTTGAAACATTCAGTTTTGGACCAATAACTTTTTATTGTAAGTAATCTTATGATTCAATTGACAGATTTATTGGTGAGGAAACTTACTTGACAGATTGTTTGTACAAAAATTTTCGTTATTTTATTCTTCTTTAATCTTCAAATTTAAGGTTCCATAAATATAGGTTTATCATCATCACCATCATTTCAGCTGAAAGACGTCCACTGTTGGACATAAGCCTCCCCCAAGTGTCATCATAGCGACGGGTTCTGTGCGTCTAGCATCCATCGGATTCCTAAGATAATTACCAAGTCATCAGTCCGCTTTGTGGGACGCCTTCCAACACTGCGTCTACTACTTAGGGTACTTCTACGATCTTTTCGTCCCCAACAACGATGTAGTCTGCGAGCAATGTACCCTTCACACTAACACTTCTTCTGCTAAATCCCTATCAATTCGGTTATCGACCTGTGTGTTCAGGTCGATAACCGAATTGATAGCACTCCTTCAGCACTCGTGCATTTAACGGACGATATCAGGTCTCGCATGGAGATGGAAAATTTAACATTACTTGCTCTGCTTGACTTTAGCAATGCTTTTAATACGGTTCACTTCGACATTTTGCACGGTATTCTATGCTCTTTTAACATATCTCCATCGGTAATTGACTGGTTTCATAGTTACCTGTTTTGTCGCCGGCAGCGTATTTGCATTGAGGAATCTTTCTGTTCTTGGTAAGACACCTCTACAAGTGTGCCGCAGGGTGGGTTTAATCCCCTCTACTTTCCGCACTTTTCATTAACGCTATCTCTCAACGACTATCTTCTTTCTACAACCTGTATGCTAATGATCTCCAAACTTACAACCAATTCTCTCTTGGAGAGTTAACCGATGCCATTGAGACTATTAATAATTATGTACCTAGCTCGAATAGGTGACTGGAGCGCTGAGTTTGGGCTGAAACTCAATCCCACTTAGACTCAAGTGATTGTTGTCGGTAGTCCCCGTACGGTCTGTAATATCGATTGGTCGACACTTCCCCAGGTTTCCCCAATTGAACAAGCTGGAGCGAATTCAAAATCTCTGTATCAGGTTTATATTTGGCTTGCGCAAGTATGACCACGTTTCCAAATTTCGTACTCAGCTCAAATGGCTTATTATTCGCCTTCGCCAGAATGGTCATATACTTTCTTTCCTTTATAATGTACTCTTTAATCTTTTTATTCCTTTTTATTTTAAAGAACGCTTTCAAATTCCCTTGTGACACACATTCTAGGTCCTTGAGATCATCGGAAAATCTGAAATCAAGTATTTGTATGCCTTCCACTTCCTTTTTTTGACAAATCGTTTCGCAGCTCGTCTGTGGAATGCCCATAAAAGTAAGGCGTGCTCAAACGCTGCCGGCCTTTAAAACAATGGTTTGCTTTTGTTTTTGTTTGGTGTATTTTTACTGTAATATTTCTTTATTCTCCTTGCTCAATCTTATTTTTGATATTTATTAGTATGTATATATTATATTATTATGTGTAATTAATATTATTTTTGATTTTTTGTACACTGACCGCCCCAATTCTATATCTACAAAAGGATATATATATGAGATAAGGAATAGTCAATTCTAAGGTTGCCTGTAAGAGATTGCTCTATGCGATAAGACCGCCTTTTCTACACTTTGTTTTTGTATAAATATTTATCTTGTCCACGTTATGAGGTGTACAATAAAGTTGCTCACTTCGTAAAATATTGGCACATCTACAATAAATGCGAAATCGAGTTTTAACAGCCTAAGTGTTTAAAAGTGGATTATTTATATCCTCAATTCTATCTATTATGTTCTATACCAATATTCAATATCCCAATTTATATTAACAATGATATAAAATGAACTCAGAACTTCATTTTAGAAATTTGTACAATGTTTGTACTAGTTTCTGTAAACTAAGAAAATTAAGAAAAATGTAGATGTGCCAATATATTTCTAGGTGAGCGAAGTATTTAGTAAATAAATGAAACAACATTTTTTTTAAAAAGAGTAACTATGGAGTTTCTTGCCGGTTTTTCTCTACAGGAAACGACCAATTTGGAATCATGCACTAGTTTCAGACGTTTCATAAGTACCCGTGAATGCCTATGTGAAATAAAAATATTTGAATTTTCAATTTAAACGACAACCCAAAAAGAAAATAAACAGCGTGTTATTGAACTTATGTGCTTTTTCTATGATTTGCTTTTGATAACAGATCAAAAGTAAATCATAGAAAATGGGTATTCCTTTTCCTGTGACAAAACCGGCTTGTTCTTGAGGATCTTTCGGCCGATATATTATTATGCCTATAGCCTCGTATTCAGTACGTGTAGAAACACCTTACTAGCATGGGATATCAAATAGTAGTTGAAGTAGTTTCATACACATTCACACGTCCGCTCTACTGAGTCAAACATTTTTTGCCGCGCGGCAGGGTGGCGTCCCGCGCGATTCAACATAAACAATTCGTAAAAAATGTAAAATAAATGAGACAGGGAACGTTTTATAATGCAAGGCATTGTCTGTCTCAAACCAAACTGTTTATTATTTGTGTTAATCTATATCTTTACGTTTAATATAATTATCTACACTAATATAAAGAGGTAAAGTTTGATTTTATGTTTTTTGTTTGTAGGAGATAATTTCTGAAATTTTTTTTCATTGATTTTATATCAATGAAAAAAAATTGCTTTATTCCTGAGTGACATAGGCTATATTTTATGTACGCGGGCAAAGCCGCGGGCAAAAGCTAGTTATTTAATATAGTAAGTTCACACGCTGATAGGATGTCATTTTGTCTACGCCTATGGATGTATGTAAAATACTGCTACCACAAAGTTAATCACTTACTAATACTATTTTAATATTTTAAATTAAAGGGAAATGCTCAATTCTGATTCTATTTTTATGGGCTAGGTGTTACCGACCCAGACGACAGCAACACAATAGCCAATACGTGCATGGATAAGGACCCAATATACGACATCGCTAAACCATGGGTCGGGGAAGGATTACTTACTTCAAGATGTGAGTTGCATAATATATATACGCTACTATTAATTACCTGACACTATAACACATTCACTTTTCCAGAGCATTAAACAAAATCTAAAGATATTATTTCGTTATTAACCTTACTATGTCTCATTTGATGATTTAAAGTCACAGTACTAGTAGTATTGTCTTAGACATCTTTTAAATCTCCAGATGAAATTTGGAAGAATGACCACAAGCTCCTGCAACCAGCATTCAGTCAAATAATTTTGAACACGTTCATTGGCGTTTTCAACAGCCAGTCCAGAAAGCTGGTGAAAGAATTCGAGCAACATGCTGGAAAGGGCCTCTTCGATCCATTTAATTACTTACGACACAACGCTCTGGACAATATCTGTTGTAAGTATTTATGTCTAACTTGTAACGACCCTAAGAGTTACCGACCAATATAACTTCTATGCCATACATACATTTTTGGAATAACTATATTGCCATACGTCCACAATCGAAACAAATTGTATCCCTGAACAAACAGCCAGCATAACACTATTCAGATTGCCTCTATCACACTAGTACATTTTGAAAAAATTCGCAGATTCCAATCCTGTAGTATATTTTTTTATTTATTGACCGATGTTGACGATTACGTTAGGTCCCGGGAAGCTATAAGCTTCTACTTTATACTTTGAAAATATACCAGTGAATTCCTTAACCCTAGAACCGTACCCATATTTGCTTTAAGCAACAGTACCCACAGTTGCTGGAGCGCCCCAGTATTAACGGCTGGTTCTTTCGTTGTGTGTTGTATTGATATTGTGTGTGATGTATAAATGTCGTAAATGTTACCTATGGACATAAACGTCCGAAATAAACGATTATTATATGATTAAACGAACTTACCTTATGTGAAGTTCTATCGTAATTATAGAAAGCTCCTGCTCCGAGACAGATTTACGAGTAGTAACGTAGTAATTTACCAGCACCATCATAATTTCAAAGCAACAAAAAAAACTGTTCTCTAGTTGAGCAACACAGTATGTATATGGACGAGGCCACAACAGTGCCTTGCAACGTCACGTCGTAAAAATCTGCGACGTCGCACAAGGCATAGTGGATCGGTCTTCTTCTTCTTTTCGATTTGATGGTAAACTCGTCAAACTTTTTGGGCCAATTAGGTGTCTACATTAATAGCAGCATCTGTAGCACTCATCAAATCCTCCAAAGTGCAGGTATACGGACACTTGGGGCATTCCAACATGTGGCTCATGTTTTGAACAGGAACACCGCACTCACATTGAGTATTCGATGCATCTATAAACCCCATTTTACTCTCTCATTGAGTATTCGTTGGGTCTATAAAACCCCATTTTGCCAAGTTGAGTTTGCAGCGGCCTACCTGGGTTCGCAACCGATTTAGTGCCTTCCATACAGGCCACTGCAAATCGCGTCCAGGCGGGAGATGCTCTTGGGGTCTCAAAAAGTCGGATGTTGGCAGGTGATGCTCTTCCCAAAGCTTCATTCTTTCTTTAGGTGGCGGGTCATTAATGGCCTGTGTGCTACGCAGAAAGCTCTTCCGGCTCTTAAGCCTACTTGGGGCTGTTTTGTGTTCGAAGAGGGGATGTCGGGAATCGGATTCTTGAGTTTTCTTTTCACGCATGCGACATCTCTACGTACAGCAGGTGGAGCAATACCAGCCAACGGATAAAGCTTATTAAGCGGAGTCGGTTTTAGGCATCCCGATATAATTCGACACGTCTCGTTCAGGGCGATGTCTACTTGTTTTGCGTGTACTGATCGGTGCCGCACGGGGCTTTCTGAACTCATTTCACAATTTCCTTTGTTATTTTCGTATTTTCTGCCTGATATTATCCTCGTCTTTATTCTTCCGTTTACCTGTATCATAAGCATTGCATAATCAGTCTTTTAATGTTCCCATTGCTGAGACTCAGGCCTCCTCTTTTAAGAGAAGGAACGTTTACCCATTCTTTTAGAAAACTACGGTAAATCCCCAATAATCCAGCAGAAAAATCAAATCGTCCACAATCATGAAAAAACCGTTAACCGAATAAACCAAAGAGGAGTATGTGACAATAGTCAACACTGCCCTTACTTAATATCTACTTATGCTGTAATATGGAAATATTGTAACAACGATTTTTTTTTAAAAGTAACCATGGAGTTTCTTGCCGGTTCTTATCCATAGGAAACGATCAATTTGGAACCGTGCACTAGCTTCTGACGTTTTATAAGTGCCCATGTCGGCCTATGTGAAATAAAAAACTTTTGACTTAGACTTTGATGCTTGAATGAAAAAATTGAACAAGACACAAACGTAAAAGTCTCGAGTGAGTTTGCTTAGCCAATGACCGGGAATACTTGAAGTCGTCATTTAACATACCTAAATTAAGACAAACGCGCCCCCTGCGAAAGCCGAACTGGCCGTCCGCAACGTTCAGCCCCGCTCGTGCTAGGTGCACGACTGCAATTACTCTTTCAAAGAGCTTATTCACCTCGTCGAGCAGCACAATGGGCCGACCGGTCGTATCCGCAAGGGAACTACAGCCTGCGGGCACTCGAGAAGGTTTTCTGTCGTAGCACCCCAAGTTGTTTATAGGTGCAATTAGATAAATAAACGGAAGAATAATAATAAGTCGGAACCATTAATTATAAATGTTTATTGTTTCTAGTGACAGCGCTAGGGATAGACTTCACTGACTCCAATCTCGCTAGTGACTACTTGGATGCTGCGAAGTCTATCATCGATACGATGGTTGAAAGAGCCGTAAAAATCTGGTGGCACAACTCTTACACCTTCGCATGGAGTAAGCTCAAGAAGAAGCAGGACACTTATCTGAAGATTGTGCACAAAATGTCAAACACGGTAAGGAAACAGGAATTGATGTTTCTGTTTCTGTAGAAGCAAAAAATCCATCTACCGAAATAATCGCCATCAACTCCCTTTATTCCCGTCTGCCCATTTTGAGTTTTTTTCAGTATTTTCCTTAGTTTACGCGCTCACTTTAAACAATCGTCGACAAGACACGGAACAATACATTGTTCAATGACGCGACTCTTAAAATATTCTTTAAATAATTTATTTATATATATGCGCATTGTTTTTTTATGATTGTAAAAGAGTTCCAAAATGATATCCCATTAATAAACCAAATTTTTATTGCTCGTGATATCTAGTGATGTTTTATTTCAGTTGCTATTGAAAATGTCCAATACAAAACGCGAATAAACCCCTGTACTCAACTACGAAAGGGGCAGATGAAACTAAATAAGTACCATTGACCACCGTGGCGGTAAGCGCCATCTATTAGTGACAACCACCACCTCAGTGTCAAGTTCGAAGGGGCCAGATGGGAATAAAGGATCAACTCGCTTGTTACCTATTCGCCATTGTTGTGTTTCAATCATACAGGTGTAACATTACCAATTATATTGCATCAATGTATACTAAATATACAGTTTTTAATGAAAATATTTCAACAAGACCTCTAGTTATGGATCTTTTTTTTCATGATAATTAAAATAATTAAATATGAAAAATGGTTGCAGGTCCTTCAAAAAAGAAAGTCCGAAATTTTTGGAAAAACATCCGTTGAAAAAAGCACAATACCAGGTAGAATTTACTAACACTCTGTTCTTACATGCATGGTATCAACAAGATTAAAAAATTAAAACAAAAACAAATTATTATTAATTATTTAAATCGTTAATTTCTATTAGACTGTTATATATGACACTATTTAATAATAAGATATACGTACTGGATTCATTCTTATCGTTAAAGTGCCCTAAAAACTACCGTACTACTACATACTATAGTCGCAGTAGTAAAAAATAATATAAATTTTATAGGTACCAAATTCAAACCCTTCATAGACATCCTCCTTGAGCTGTCACTTGAGAAGGGAGTTTTTAATGACGAGCAGATCAGAGCGCATGTGGACATTATGCTCGCCGCCGGACACGAAACGACACCTAATACTCTCTTGTTTACTCTGGTACTGTTGGGGTCTCACCCTGACGTTCAGGAGAAAGTATTTTGTGAGTAAGTAATACTAATATACTTAACCAATTTTTATCCACTCTGATCGTCAAAAATGAAAATGAAAGGAAAATTTCCAAAATGTACATTTTGTAGTAGGTATTTTACGTGACTAACAACATCCGCCAGCCGCCATCTACGCCTAATATCATGTCGTGTCGATAATGAATTAGATATGCCCAATCTATTTTAATCGAATTCTGTCCGTCATGCCACGACTTGTCGCGGCAGCGCAGTTTCGCCCCGAAGAGTCCGCTGGGCGCCCCGGCTTCGCGATAAGGACCAGTTTCTCCGTCTTCCAGCGAAGTGGGAACTGGCCCCTCTCCAAGCATGCGCTGAAGAGCCCGCTTAATCGAAACCCGAGAGTCTGTATGGCCAGAAGTAGGCTTTCCCAGGCAAGCCGTCGGATCTTGGGGTTAATTTCAGTAGGTGTCAATACTATTCATTATGTCCCTTTTAGTTGCGTTTAGACTATTTCCAATCAAAACTACCACTGGTTACCGAAATCATTATAGTGGCATTGTGCGAGAATCTAGTAAGCAGTCGAAGTAAGCAAACATACTAAAATTGCAAGGTGAGATGATGTATGTCTGAATGAATTAAACTGAAATTTAGACTTCCTTGGAATCCAATCTGGATCATACAATACGGAGTGACGTGTGAATACGCGCTGTCTCTAATTTTATGAAGGGACCTGACACAATCTGTCCTGAATCTTATTATACTATGTTCAGGTAGTTTTTTTTAGTAAATAAATGTGACGTTGAAAGCTTTGTTGTCACCAGTACCATTTAACTGTTCCATGATGGAATTACAGTTTTTTTTAATCACTAGTTTCATTTAAAAAAAGTTGGTAGTCAAGTTGGTGGAAGATGTTTCTGAGGAGTTGTGTTGTGACGTATACTAAGTCTGCTGCCAAGACAAACATTCGGCGTTTCTCATCTGGGATTACGTTCGTGACCGCAAAGCGCAAAAAGAAAATTTTCCTTTAGTTCTTAACTACTGATAAGTTAATTATAGTTATTCCTTGGGCACTAGCATAATTATTTGTTTAAGAAATACTTGTTGGCTGTTACATGTAACTATTTTGTTTAAAAGATGAAATGAAGATTATTATTATTCCTTTAATCAGTATAAAAACGTTTTTTTTAAACAAAACTCATAAAAAATACATTATAAATATAAAAATAGCACCACACCGGTATCGGGAACAAGGTCCAAGCTACCGGCGGTCAGGGCTCCAGAGAAAGGAATCTCCTAACAATTAGAAGACCTTGTCAGAAGGCGGTGGGCCTCGAGGTCGTAAGCCACTCAGCGGCCAGCGTCCTCCCCGTCGGCGCACATGTGGTTGAGTCGTCGGCGGAGAGAAGTAGCCGTCGCTGGAGCTCGACGTAACTGCCGCGGCCGATGTCACAGCACTCACGATAGGGCTGGGGATGGGGATGGGGTGGCGAGACGGAGCTGATCGACGAGCCCGGAGATGGGAGGCGTGCTCTTCGAGCTGCACCTCTCGCCAACATCTTCTTAAGTTCTCAAATTACAATTCTCATTTTCAGTTTTGTATTATTTGAGAGCAGTTGTCACTGACGTTTATTATGGTTTTTTTTTTTTGGATACATATATTTCGTCTTGATGTTTGGTTTATAGGTGCAATTGTAGACTGAAGAAATGCTTTGTAAAAATTTTAATTTGTCGAAAATGGTTCGACGTTTTTTTATCACTTGACGTCGTTGGCGTTGACACAGATTCATTGTCTTTATTCATTGTAAACACATATAAATTACATTTTTAATTTAATTTTTTAAACAAAATCATACAAAAAAAAAACACAACTGATGATAATGGACGCTCTGACGTCGGACATTCAGGAAGAGGCTCCCTGGTGTATGTTGTTTGCCGATGATATTGTGTTGGTTGCCGAGAGTGGCCTAGAGGTCCAGAACAGATTGGAGGTGTGGTGGCACAGACTGGAGAGTGTTGGCCTGAAATTGAGTAGAACCAAAACGGAATACTTGTTCTGCGATTTCGGCGGTCTCTCCAATCCAGTGCCTTTAGCTCTAGCTGGAACGCCCATACCGATCTGCTCTGACTTTCGGTACCTCGGGTCACTCATCCAAGGGGATGGTGAGGTAGACCGGGACGTAACACATCGGATCAACGCAGGATGGACGAAATGGAGACAGGTCACGGGAACAACTTGTGACCCACGGATGCCCCTCAAGTTGAAAGGTAAAATCTACAAGTCCGTGATAAGGCCTGTCATACTGTATGGATCAGAATGTTGGGCTGTGAAAAAGACGGATGAAAAAAGATTGCATGTAGCGGAGATGAGGATGTGTGGTGTGACGAGAATGGATAAAGTGAGAAATGAATATATTAGGGGAAGTTTGAAAGTGGCACCAGTGACTGAAAAGTTGAAAGGGAATCGTTTATCTTGGTATGGTCATGTGAAGAGGAGGGATGAAACGCATGTTACTAAAAGAGTTATGACTTTACATCTGGATGGATGGAGAGGGAGAGGGAGACCAAAGAAAAGATGGATGGATTGTGTGAAGAGTGATATGAAAGAAAAGGAAGTTAGTGATAGCATGACGAGTAACAGGGCAGAGTGGAAGAAAAAAACGTGTTGCGCCGACCCCAAATAACACGGGATAAGGGCAGGAAGATGATACAAAAAAAAAACATTAAAAAATATAAAAAAATTGTAGCCCACCGGCATCGGGAACAGGGTCCAAGTTACCGATGGTCAGGGCTCCTGAGAGAGGAATCTCCTAACTATACGAGCCGTGTCCAGGAGCACCACTTTCTGAATCAGCCCTTGATCCTGCCGCCTAACGCGAGCCTCTTAAGATGTTGGTGGCGAGGCTCTCGGCTATTCAGCCATTGGCTGACACGACTACCGGTACAATGATCGCTGAGTCCACATCCCACATGTTTTTTGTTATTATTATACTCGTTTATTCATTATTGATACATTTAAATTATGTTTTGAAATATTTCAATAAAAA
The DNA here is from genome assembly GCA_949316375.1 of Mythimna vitellina. NCBI lineage: Eukaryota > Metazoa > Arthropoda > Insecta > Lepidoptera > Noctuidae > Mythimna > Mythimna vitellina. The sequence goes on from OX438705.1 coordinate 921,242, forward strand.
ATAAAAAAAACATTTAAAAATATAAATATTTATTATTATTATTATGAAAAGCTGACTTGGAAACCTCATTTGGAGGAAATTTGCAAGCTATTAAGTAAATCAGCGTATTTGTTATTTCAAGTTTCAAAAAAATTAAATATTTATACACTGTGGATGGCATATCGTAGACTTGTCGCATCAGTTCTGCGATACGGTGTTATTTTTTGGGGACAGTCAACAAATAGGGAACTTGTTTTCAGAATGCAGAAAAGATGTGTACGTTGTATGTGTGGTTTAAAACCAATAGATAATTATTGCATTCCTATACTTATAATAAATCTGTAGAAGTGAAAATTCTGTACATTGAAAATATCAAAAAAATAAATGGCAAGGGATGTTACTACACCGACACCGAACCCAAAAATGTATTAAAAAAAAATTTGTCTGTCTATCTGTCTATTTGTTCAGGCATCACGCAAAAACTACCGGTTTATTACGATGAAACTTGGTATAATTATTCTTTATTATCCTGGGTACCACACTAGGTAGTTTTTACCTCAGAAAAGTATATACAATAAAAAAACAAACTTAACTTGGCGGTTCGATCCCTAGACCCGAAAACTCTACCAACTGTAAATAATAAGTTTGTCGTAGGTTACGTCACCCGCAGTGGAGTTCACTAAGGGGCGCTGCACACGGCTAAGATACAATAATATTTTATCTTAAGATACAATATCGCTCGCCATACAATTCAATGGACTATCACACACGATGAAGATGATAAATAGTATTTCATATTTTCGTATCTCAAAAAACCTAATAAAACCATTTTCGACTTCTACGCGGACGAAGTCGCGGGCAAAAGCTAGTATATAATAAAATACCCGATGAAATATAATGTAGGCATACATTATATTTTAGTTCAGAAGTTTATAAACGTTTAATTGGTTACTAGTTGAAAAAATGTATGCATAATAATATTATGACGAATTTATATTTTAATTTAATAGTATAATAGTTTTTCTTAATAATTTGTATGACAATTAGCACACTACCTAATTTTTAAGATTTTGTATATAATTATTACCTATGTTTACGAATAAATGATTCTGATTCATCAGGATAAAAGAAGTCCTGGGAGGAGATAGCGACGTGGAAAAGGCGGACTTGTCGAGGCTGCAGTACCTGGAGGCGGTTCTGAAGGAGAGTTTGAGATTATTCACCGTAGCGCCACTAATCGGCAGAAAACTTGAAAATGATATTAAATTAAGTAAGTCGATGATTGATTTGTCAACACTGATTTATAGTTTTTTTTATTTTTTATTTCTAATTAGGACTCTGTAACGAATATTTTTGTTTTTACAAATTTGTTTCAGGAAATTACACACTATCATCTGGGCGGCACTGTTTCTTTTTTATTTGCGGTCTTCACAACAATCCGATATGGGGTCCAGATAGATACGAATTCAAACCTGAACGATGGCTTGAACCTGGCAAGGTGCCAAGCAATCTTAATGTGTATGCTCCCTTTGGTTTGGGAAGACGACAGTGTATTGGTAAGGATCAACCACTACCGAAAGTTCTTGCAAGTAAAGCTTTGATTATAGCCCGCTATTGATGACAACCAGAAAAAACTGGGCAAGTGAAAGTCAGACTCGCTCACTGAGGGTTCTGTACAAACTTACCTGTGTAAATATTTGACTTCCCGAAAATATCGATAATTATTCCGAATCGCAAAAAAAAGATCGCAGTCCTGAGTTAATGGTTTTTATTTCAAGACAGACAGAATCAAAAATTCGAAGACATGTGACATCCACCAACATGCACTGAGCACGCGTGGTGGATTACGGCCCATTCTCTCTCTTAGGAAGGAGGCCTGAGTCCTAGGCAGTAACATATTCAGCAGCGTAATCAGCCTTATCATGTTGCCACATGTTAAGGCTGATTATGCTTATGCTTATGATAACAGTACAAATTAAATTAGACTCTCAGGTGGCAGCAACCTGAAAGTCCTGAGAGGCATTTATAGTTTTACTAGCTTCTGCCAGCGGCTTCGCCCGCGTAAAAGTAGATTGCTCCATACAAACTGGACTCCCGTTTCATTCCTATACGGGGTGAATTTTGGAAAATCCTGTCTTAGTGTTCACCTACAACCTAAAAGAAAGCCTTTTGCAAAATTTCACGCTCCTAGTCCCAATAAAAGATACATTAATACTTAACCCTGCACACCATCTATAAAGCATACATTTTAAATTTCAAGTCTCTTATTTCAAAAACATAGCACATTATACAAACTTCCAACCCCCGTTTTCCCCCCTTTGGGGTTGGGCACGCTAATTGTAGCGTGCCCAACTCCTACTCCTCAAAGAGGAGACTTACCGCCATACAATCATAAGTCTCCACTTTGAGGAGTGGCCAGAGCGGCAACACGGCGTCCTCACCTTCCGCATGATGCAATTCCTCACCGAATTCAGGCGCATTCTGCATCGGATTCAGGCGGAAGAAACGTCCGGGTGTCATTATTGTGTGGACTGCGTGAAGGTGTGCTCCGCTTGGGCGGAGCACCGTCGTGTCCTCGTGGAGGCACTCGGTGGCAGCGACCTCTCGCGTCGGGGCCTGGTTCGGGCTAAGGTCCTAAGCAAGGAGGAATGGCATGCGGTAGCTTCCTTTTGCAAAGCAGTAATGATAGCGAAGGAGGAGGCCGCACGCGTGAGGGAACGAATGTCCTCATGCCCCAGCCGTCGAGATTCTAATAAGTCCAGCCTAGTCATCAACAGCGCGTAGTGATCCACGCGCTCCTCAAGGAGATGTCAGCAACCCATAGGGGCCCAGCAGGGCCAGTGACCGCTAGCTAGGACCGCGGAGAATTTCTGAAAATGAAACCCGTACTCCTAGAACGCAAAGGGCAACTGAAGGACACAGGTGTGGTTATAGTCAGTAAAAGTCTGACACGCCCTCCCGCTCCGCCCAGAGCGCGAGAAGTCATTAGATGATTTCCACACTTTAAAAAAATCTCCTTTGGGGTAAAGTTTCGTAAAATTCGTTCTTAGTGGATATCAACACCCTATAAGGAACCAAACTGCCAAATTTTAAGTTTGTAAGTATTATAGATTGGCAGATATTTCCATATCAACTACTAAATCTCTCAATTCATCACTTACATCGCACAGAATCTATACCTACTGAAAACAATTTGTGTCACTCGTATTTATTTCATTATTTTATCACTCGGGATGAAGTGAGACATAGTGTCAAACTTTAACTGACTCCGATATAAATGACAGCCGGGAAATCTACTTTTACGCGGGCGAAGCCACTGGTTGAAAATAGTTAAATAATATATCAGTGCTCCGGAACATTTCAGTGAGTCGCAAAGATGACACAATTTGCCCACGCCTACTTCCGACGGATATGGTGTGTTGCGGGATATTGACAAATGTTTGTTTAAGTTAAATCGCGCGAATAACTTTACTTACGCGATGTATGATTTTCGTGATGTCTTATTTTATTTTTAAGTTCATATGTTTGGGTGCCCAATAATTTAACATTGTCCACTTGCAACTCTTTAGCGATAACTTTTATTGTTGCACCAGGTAAAAACTACGCCATGATGTCGATGAAGACAACGCTCGCTCACGTTGTGAGGAACTACAGGATTAAGGCTGACCACACCAAGATGCGGCTCAAGTATGTTGGCACTCTGAAGCCTGATAATGATGGACATTATATTAGTATCGAGAAGAGGATCTAGAAGAACATTGGCTTGTTAGATGATTCTAATTGCATTTAAATTTTTGTACCGTTGGTTACATTATTATGTGTTTGATATTTGTATGGTGACGGGTAGATTCTAAGACTTGAAATATATCAGCTTGTCGTTAACTCCCGATTTTCATTGACGCTGCATTGGCGACGAGTAAAGATAAAGATATATTTATTACGTTACTACACAGTAACGTAATAAATATGAATAAGATCTTAATGTACATACATAAATGTACATACATTAAGATCTTATTTATAAAAATTGCGTTTTTAGTTTTAACAGTCTACCCAAGTCGGATATGCAATAGTATTTTTTATTTTATTGTTTAAAATGAAATGAAATATATAGAATTGATTGCATTCTCGATGCGGGTCAGTGGGTAGTCTTAGGGGCGGATTTTTAGGAGTTGGAGTATATCCTTAGGGGCGCTATGAGAAGCAAAGAAAACGAAAAAAATATTTTTTTGGTTAAAAAAATTTTTGGGACCATGAGCAGTGCAGAAAACGAAAAAAAAAATTTTAGGCAATTTTTTTTTCGTTTTCTGCACGGCTCATGGTGCCTATAAGCGTATGGCATCAACTTCCAAAAAAAGAATTTTTTTTCGAAATTTCTAGGTCCCGCGCCATAGCGCCCCTAAGGCTACACTCCAACCTCGATGCGTTCTTATCATAATTGCCACACATAATTACGACTTAATCGAACTTATTGAAGTCTGTACACAGTTCTATTGACGATTCCAGTAGTTTGTCCGTAGTTGCACCATATTTGCGAAAAGATGACACGACGAAGTTTGATCCTATTAGATTTTGTAGTACGTTTCTCATATGTGTACGTTCGTCAGAGAATATTAACACCTTATTTCTGTGGCCATTGTTGGATTTATGAACGTTTCTTTCTGTGCTTGATACTGCTAGGGGGATACCTTATTTTTTATTCTTGATAGGTTCGCGCTTGACCACTATCTCACCTGATGGAAAGCGACGATGCGGTCGACAATGGAGCGCGCTTACCTAGAAGTAATCTATTCACTCTTGACTTAAAGATTCTCGGGTTGTAGCCATCAAGAAACACTATAAATACTATTGATTTCATTATTTACTCCTTGATGCATGTTTTCTGTAGGAGTATTATTTGAGACTAGCTGTTGCCCGCGACTTCGTCCGCGTTAAGTTCGTAAAACTGTACAATCACTCTGTGCTTGCAATTCATTCCGAAAGCATCGCAATAATTTATTGTACTTTAACATAAAACGGTTAAAGGTAAAAATGTCCAAATTAAGAACCTCCTCCTTTTTTAGAAGTCGGTTAAACACGCAAATTACCTTCAGGAAACTTGTTATGTACTCGTCCAGATCCAGATGTATGACCGTCAATGAATAGAAAGAGCATGTATGGGTCGTAGCAGTGGTCATTTCTGCCTACCCCAAGGGAAACGGCATATGTATGCATGGGCAATTATGTATGTTTCTGGTTTACGTTCTGGTAAAACATCATTGCATGATTTTAACCCCTCGCCACAGTGAGCACGCCTAGTCTACAGAGGCGTCACGGCATCCTCTCTTTGTGCAGGACTCACCGGTTGTGGGTATTTAGGAAGGTATCTGTGTCGAATTCAGTGGCAAGAAACACTCGGGTCTCACCATTCTGCGAAACGCCCGGAGAATACGATGGAGCATACGGTGGAAGTCAGTCCCGCTTGGTCGGAGCGCCGGCGCCGCCTTGTCCTTATGGGGGCGATTGGTGGAGAAAATAACAACCAGTAGTCTCCTTCAGTGAAGCACTACGATCAAAGAAGGTGGCTGAAACTATGAGGGATAGGACATCCTGACTCCTCAGCGGTCGCTGCAAGGGACGCTCCGGGTGTTGAAAGCCGCAAGGCAATTCCCAGCCATCGCAAACACGGGATTGCGGTGGTGCTGTCCGGCCGTCTGGTCAAAGCAGTCCTGAATCGACGGCGCGTAGTATTCTACGCGCGACTCAAAAAGATTTCAGCAAATGGATAGGGCCCTCTAGGGCCGATGTATGCTAGGGCTGCAAGATTGATCGAAAGAGTTATCTCCCATAACAATTTTCGCCTCAATAACTTTTCACTGCAGTAGAGTTTAAGCAGTTAGACAGCTTTGGTAGAGATAAACGAAGGAGCATAATCGGGACACCGACCTTCAGCTGGATAACGTGCACTGATAGTGAAAAGCCTTAAGTGAATCCAAAAACTACCATCATCATCCGGCAGGCATTAAGTCCGCCGCTGTACATTTGTGCATAAAGGATTAAATAAATAAATCATCAACTATCTTCTTCCACAACAGTACTTATGAAGAATTGGCGAGAGCATGCTTGCATTGATTGTTGCAGTTTGATCATTTTAGGCGTTAGAATTACTTGTTCATTTACCTAGGATATTTTGGTGTGTATTTAATTGACATCCCCGTATATAAGACAAATGTTTTTTCCATAGTAGGAACTACCTTATGAAGAGTCTCCAACTTATGAATGAAACTATTGCGAAACCTTGTGCGCGTGTATCCCCGTTCAATCGAACTCGCATATTGATGGCCAAACCGAGAAATTACTGACGCCGATTGCCTCTATGAGGACACGGCGGTTCACTCAGAAGGATAGACCTCCACCGTATGCTACACCGAGTCCTCCAGGTGATTCACAAAATGGTAATATGAGGGTACTTTCAACCGAACCCAGAACAGAAACCGTTCGAAACACCCACAACAGTCCTGAGCTTATCCATAAAACAATGAAATTATGGTTAACAAATGTAGCAGCCGATAAGTGTTATCCCTGAGACTGGCTTCCCTTAGAGGGTTGTTCCAGTGTGGTCACCACTCATTGCAAAGAGGTAACGTCCAGATATCGACCTAAGGCTGTAAGGAATCTGAGATACATCATACGTTGTCGAACTGTGGTCAGAAAAGCACATTCGATCCCGTTTTATATGAAGCGGTGACTGCAAATAATAAAACACACCATTATTAATCCGCAAAGTGCCATCATGCCGGAGGACACAGTGGAGATGTGCCCTGCAAGGGCGGAGCACCGCCGTGTCCTCGTGAAGGCAATCGGCGTCAGTGACCTCTCGCGCCGGGCTCTGATCCAGAGCGAGGAGTAGTGGCAGGCGGTCGCCTCCTTCTGCAAAGCCGTAATGCTAGCGGAGTCCGCACGCGTTAGGGAACGAACGGCCTCACGCCGAGCCAAGATTCCGACCCCGATTACCAATCACGGTAGACGCGGGCTTCCGGACGTCGAGAAATGGGTAGCTAGCCGTCCTGTAGTTGACAGGATCGAGCCCAATCCTCAACAGCGCGTAGTGATAGACACAGGTGTAGTTTTAGTCGGTAAAAGATTGACACGTCCTCCCGCTCCAACCAGAGCGGGAGAAGTCATTGGATGATTTCCACCCTTAAAAAAAGAATAAAAAGGTGCCATCATCATCATTATTATTTCAGCCGAAAGATGTCCACTGCTGGACATAGACCTCCCCAAGTGTCGCTATAATAACCGGTCCTGTGAGTATCTCATCCATCGGATACCCGCGACCCTTACCAGGTCATCGGTCCACCTGGGGACCATCCAACGCAAGGTACCCTGTAACCCCTTCCGAAAATGTGGCCGTGTTATTTTAAAGTGAATAATTAAATACATATAGCTATTTACTTTTATCGTCTTTGGATGGTATCCCTTGAATAATCACGGTCAATTAGCTTGTTACTATAATGCGAAAAATATAATAAAAATAAGCTGTAGGATTGTTAAAAATGCCTCCGTCTAACACCAGTTTAACCATAACTGTAATCGTGGGCGATGGCCATTCTTCTGCCACTCAGAAAATTACGTAAAATACGCAATGCCATCTATCAAATTTAATATGAAGTTCAACCGTCATTGTCATCATTATTTCTACTTTGAGTCTTTAGATGGCGTTGCGAGTTGCGTGTGGTGTCATATTTTACTTCTCGAAAACTTTGATTTCATACCGTTTGTCTTTCATATGCTCTGTTTCATTGCGATGAAACAAAGCCTAAGTAAGATAATTATCAAGTTCCACACAATTTAAATGTATAAAAGTTATTTACATCGATTTCTAAAATTAATAATACGCACTTCACTAAAAATTTCTACAGATATATTATAGACGTAGATTTATAAAAAAAATTCTAAGCATGCAAAAATATATAAAAAATCTTATTCACGATGACAAAATAGAACAAAAATTTCTCCTAAGAGAGCCGTACGGGATTTGAACCACCTTCACATTACATTAAAGTCTAGATGCGAAACCACTGCGCTGCGGTCTTCGATGAATAACTATAAAATAGACGTTCTTATATAAACGTCATAATTGACTGGTTGGCTCCCTAACGATGATAGCGTGATGATTTTCGTTTTAGAAGTTAAATTTGCAGCTAAATGGAATAATGTAACATTATAGTACGTGGTTTTATTCGTCGCTTTGATTTTATTCTGTGTTTTGATTAGTTTGTACAAAATATTTAGAAGATATCAAATAAAAATGTCAATTTTATTTTGAAAAAATGGTAAAAGTTATTTTAATACAAAAAAATAAGACAAAATAATGAAAAAAATTTTAACTGTAGCTGGGAATTGAACTCGCGGCAAATGTCGTTCAATACCTACATTTTGGATTATTGCTCACCCCCCGTAGCAAATAGCGTGATAGTTTATAGCCTATTAGTGGCCCTGATCTATAAGGATTGTGTATGCAAAATTTGAACAGGATCGGTTCAGTAGTTTTTGCGCCAATTAATACCATCCCAAAAGAATTTTACTGTTTTATTATATGTATAGATGAACACTTAACTTTAAAGAATAAGATGTTATTTCGCAAATGTAAGGAAGCAGCCAAACTTCATCAGTTTAACTATGTCTGGATTAAAAATTGCACTATCCTGGTTCATAAAAAAGACGATGATGCCACGTAATAGCAAACTATTAGATCAGAAGCTGATGTTGCAAGAATTAATAGCAATATTAAAAATGATGATAAAAGTACTCTTACTAAGTCCAAAATTATTTAGTATTTCTTGCGATTGCCTTTTCACAAATTATTGTCAATTACTAGATTGTAATTTTTGATTTTTTTTCAAAGTCAAAGTCATTTATAGGCACTTTTGAATAATCAAATGCAAGTCAGTCTAAAAATAAAAAAGTGAAGCTTAATTCTTTTTGTCAGATCAATTATCCTTATATATTTAAAAAGATTAATTGTGATGTTTGCCAATTGTTTATCAATCTTATTAGTGATAATTGTGTTTTACATAAACCATCAGTATTGTTTGATTTCATGGCTTCAAACTTAATAAATTGCAAATTTATTTCGGCAGATAAAACTGTTGCCTTCTATTTCTCAATGCGTTACCGGAACGGTGTAATCTATTTATGTAAAAGGAGAAACTGACTGATTGACATATCAACGCACAGCCAAAAGTACTGGGACTAGGAGCGTAAAATTAGACACAACACTTTGTTTTATGACGTAAGCGAGCATAAGAGAGGATTTTTCAAAATTCGCTTTCTAAAGAGATGAAACGGGGGTCCAAAGTTTGTATGGAGGAACCGACTTTCACGCGGGCGAAGCCGCTGGCAGAAGCTAGTATTTACCATAAACTTGTTACCTGAACACACTCTTATAATAAATACACATGTAGATTTTAATGTTATCAATGTCTAATAAAAATATCATATATACTACCAGAATTGTAGGGTTCGCGTCAAATTACACCAGTTACTCACGAATTTACGAAATGGTCTACCGACCTACAGGCTTACGACTAACTAAACCATCAGTTGCGCAATGTCATGGCCGCTACAACTGGTCACGAAACCTTTAACCAGAGCCTGCATGGAGGAGGACGAATCAGCAACTCATCTGCTTCTAAGCTGCCCAGTGGTCTCTGGAAATAGGGCAAAGTAGTTCAAGAGCCCAGGTGAGTTCTGCGAAATGGTCAGTACCACTTAGGCGCTGCTGGCCTTCTTTGAGGTACTGGATCAAAGGACACATTTATGTCACGTACGTACTACGTAGCGCTTTGGATGTGGAGTTGCGGACACCTCCCTAAAATCCCAAAGCCCCAACCGCCGTCGGGATTTAACAAAGCGTTGTGAAGTACTCATATCGTCATTACTTAACAATTACAGCGAGAGCGTCTCCTGTCTTGTCGTTCCGCACATCACTCAGTTATTGCCAACTACAAAACTTGACTACACAAAATTAAATACGCCGCCACACATTACGCTGGTAACCCCAAATTCCACATACCTGCTCCGTCGATATGCTTCTTGGAGCTGATATATTTTGTACAATACTCGGTTCTCAAAATATATCGTTGGGTAAGAATAAACCAACATGAATATTTTTTTAAACTGGGTTTCTTAATATCAAGCCCAGTGCCAACACAACATACAACATTCATTAATACAGTCCACTGCAATCTTCTTATTTTACAAAATAATGATGATCAAATTACATAATCAATTATCATTTTTTTTTTTAATTAGAAACAGTCGCTACACGTAAAAAAATATCTAAGGAAGAGCTTGAATGTGAACAAAGCTTTATACATAATACCATTCGGTTGCCTGATGGGCGATTTGAAGTGATGGTTCCATTAAAGGATTCGCCTGATAAGCTAGGCAATTCTTACGAACAAGCTTTGTCCAGATTCTTGTCCTTGGAAAGTAGATTTAAACGTGAACAACATTTTAAAGAGCAGTATTGCAATCTTATTACAGAGTACATTGCGTTAAATCATATGTCATTAAATGAAAATCTTGAAAATGATACTCATGCTTATATTTTACCACACTACGGTGTCTTACGTGACTCAGCTTATCAACAAAATTACGGGTCGTATACGACGCGTCTGTGTTTGGACGACCTCTGGTGTTTCATTCAATCAACTTCAAATGGTAGGTGCGACGGTCTAAGATGACCTTATCAGTATCCTAATTAGAATACGCCAGCATAGGTTTCTTGTCACTGCAGTTATTGAGAAAATGTACAGGATAGGGACTGTCAAAACATCACAACAAACGCTTCAGCAAATCCTATCTCGATTCGAACCTCATGAACAATTGAGACAGTACAAGCTACACACGGTTACGTACGGGACGGCGTCGGCTCCTTATCTCGCGACAAGGTGCTTGACGCAGCTTGGTAACGAATGTCCTGACCAAACAGTTTCGGAAGTCAGGCTTCTATGTCGACGATTTAGTTACAGGCGCCGCTACTAAATCGGAACTTATAGACACATGTAAGGGTGTGATTGCACGGTTAGAAAGCGGTAAATTTCAACCATGTAAATTTCATTCAAATAGTGCTCACGTTGTCACTGAAATCGTCGGTGAAAATAGTAGCGATGAGTTACTAAACCTATGTAATTTGGACTACTTTGGTCGTCTAAATAAGATAATTTATTATTTTCAGTCAATATTGACGAAGATAAAATTCTTACTAAACGTACGATATTATCGCTTATGTCACAAATATTTGACCCATTAGGTCTAATAAGCCCATGTATACTCCTGGCTACGTAACTCACATATATACATACTTACATGAACCCTGAAAACATAACACAAGGAGTGTTTTGGTGCAGTCGTGTAAAAACAATTATAGAATTCGAAACTGGAACTATTTGCGAACATGTTACTTTTTAATTTGCGAAGCTGTCATTTGTTTTTTCATTGTGGCGTCCTTTCGAAGATTATGTGTCGCTATCAAAATGAATTTAACTCGTAAACATTTTCGTTCAATGATTTTTTATGATTATCGTTGTGGCTTAAGTCAACAAGAGAGTTTCCACAGACTTCAATTGGCATTTGGTGATGAAGCACCATGTCGCAGCTCTGTGTATACGTGGTTTGGAGAATTTAGATGTGGACGTGACTATCTCTATGACGAGCTACATGAAGGTCAGCCGGCGGCTGTGGTTGCGAGACAGATAGGTTGAGTGTCAAAGAGTTTACACCGTATTTATTTCATCTCCGAATAAATTGTAAAAAAAGTGGTTCAATTCATTAGTGCTATATATCATTCCAAAGCGTGTGAACCGAACAAGGAAGTGATATATAAATATATAATACATCTCGACTTCATCGGTAACGTGAGTAAATAAAAATTAAAAAAAAAACAATTTGCTACTAATGGCATCCCTGACCTAGGGCAACCCGCAGATCGCCCGCTTCAACGCTCACATGCGCGACTCTTACACATGCACTGGGCGGTTATTCACCATCCTGAACTTACGCTACGCATTAATGCCATATTTAGCATATTCCACGTTTTGTCAGTAAAACAACAAGAAATAATTACATACATAAGTAGTTAAAAAAATGGACTCAACAAAAACATCACGCAGAGGTGTAAAGAACCTAAAGGTGTTAGTGGTCACGGCAGCTATGTAGATAATTCCATAACCACGTCGTCAAGCATATACCTTTCAGATACTGCACGTAGTTTGTCTGATCTGTCGAAAGTATTGCTAAACCATGAAGTGGAACAGTTGAGAAGTGAAGTGAAGTAGAATGGATTTAGAAAGAACTCAAAACGAAGTAGATAATTTAAACTCAGATAACTATTCGCTTCAACTAATAATTTCTTCTCAACAACATAAAATAGATAAGCATAAATTGATATGTACGGATTCTTGCACGATTAATAATAGTACAGTTTCCTCAAAAAACGCAAATCTTTGAAGTCCAAACGTAACCCTTTTTTGAATGAAAGTTAAAGCGAATTAAACATCAACTTTAAGAACACTGTCGAGACCCAAATTAGTCTCGTGCAACAGACTGAGTGTTCCTACCACAGACATGAATCTAAATGATATAACTATTTCAAATAATACTCCTACAGAAAACATGCATCAAGGAATAATTAATGAAGTAAATAGTATTTATAGTGTTTTTTTTATAGACCGATTTTATTTATAGACCGATAACGTGCTTACCTACGGTCTATAAAGTTCTTACATCCATTTTGAGAGGTAAGATTAACAACCATGTAGACAATAATTCAATCATGTCTGCCTCTCAGAACGGATGTAGGAAAGGGTCCCGCGGTACTAAGGAGCTACTCCTCATCGATATGGCCATTAGCCAACAGATTCGGCGCTCCAGAAAGGATCTGTCGACATGTTGGATAGATTATAAGAAGGCCTACGACTCGGTTCCTCATACATGGCTCATGAGGGTGCTAGAATTGTACAAAATTGATGCAATACTACGCACCTTCTTGATGTCGTGTATGAGGCAATGGAGGACGGTCCTTCGCTATCCAGGATGTCGACATATTCAGAGGAACAGCGCACCGGTGAAGATTGAGCGGGGAATACTCCAGGGTGATAGTTTGAGTCCACTTTGGTTTTGCCTAGCCTTAATTTCTCTTAGCATACTGCTTGTGAATTCGGGCCTAGGCTATCGGTTGAAGAGAGGTGGTCAGGTTATACCTCACCTTCTTTACATGGATGACTTGAAACTTTTGCCTCCAATAAGCTTTAACTGATGGAGCTACTGAAGGTAACTGAAACCTTTAGTAGTGCCATCAAGATGGAGTTTGGTGTGGACAACTGGGCGGTCATGCATGTAAAGCGAGGGGAGATTGTGGAGTCCGTGGGTTCTCAGCTCTCGGACTCCATAAACCTGAGATCCCTCTCTCCAACTGAAACCTATAAGTATTTGGGTATGTCAGAAGCTTTAGTTATCAATGCCACTAACATGAAGCAATCGTTGCGGGAGCGCTTTTTTGGCCACCTGAAGAAAGTATTCAATAGCCTTTTTTCAGGCGGAAACAAGGTGCGCGCCTTCAACTGTTGGGTCGTGCCGGTATTGATGTACTCTTTCGGCGTACTCAAATGGACTCAAACAGAACTGGACGTCCTGGATAGGCGGGTTCGGACACTGCTTAATGCAAACCGAATGCATCACCCACGGTCGTCGGTGATGAGACTGTATATCCCGCGGAGTGTGGGGGTCGAGGCTTTTAAATGCTAAGACCCTGCACAATCGCAAGGTATGCAGTCTCAGGGAATATTTCCTAGCCGCCGACGTGAGAATGCATCGTGATGTAGTGGCAGTGGACAAGGGACTCACCCCGCTGTCCTTGGCTAACGAGAACTGGCGCAAACCTGTAGTGCTTGACACTAACAATCGTAAGGAGATATGGCAGAGTAAGGAACTTTACGGATGCTTTTTCAGGTCCCTTCATGGACCCGATGCAGGCCAACTAGCGTCCGTAGCCTGGCTGCGTTTCGGTGACCTTTTTGGGGAAACTGAAGGTTTTGTCTGTACAATTATGGACGAAGTTATCATGACGAATAACTACCGGACATTTATTGTGAAGGACGGCACGGTTGGCATCTGTCGGGCATGTCACCGACCGGGTGAATCAATCCGCCACATTATCTCTGGTTGTTCTCGTTTAGCTAACGGGGCATACTTGCATAGACACAACCTTGTAGCCAGGATTATCCATCAGCAACTTGCTCTGAAGTACTCTCTTGTGGAATCGGAGGTGCCGTACTACAGGTATGTGCCCGACCCAGTTCTCGATAATGGCGATACCACTTGTACTGGAATCGGTCCATCATCATTGACAGGACTATTGTGGCCAATAAACCTGATATAGTGGTGGTGAACCGAAGTGAGAGGCGTGCAATGATTGTGGACATATCCGTTCCGCATGACGAGAACCTCGTGAAACCCGAGAAAGATAAACAAATCAAGTATATTGACTTGGCTCGCGAGGTTGTCGACATGTGGGATGTGGACTCAGTGATCATTGTACCAATAGTCGTGTCAGCCAATGACTTAATAGACAAGAGCCTCGACCAACATCTGAGGAGGCTCTCGTTAGGCGGCTGGATCAAGGGCTTGATTCAGAAAGTGGTACTCCTGGACACGGCTCGTATAGGTAGGAGGTTCCTCTCTCTGGAGCCCCGACCGCCGGTAGCTTGGACTCTTTTACAGATACCGGTGGGTTACTAATTTTTATATTTTTAAATAAAATAAAAAATATTTGCGAGTATCTACTTTTTTAATATTTAAATTTAAAAATATACTATTGCATATCCGACTTGGGTAGACTGTTGAAACTAAAAATGTAATTTTTACAAATAAGATCTTAATGTATACAGTAACATAATAAATATATATTTATATTTACTCGTAGCAAATGCAGCGACAATGAAAACCGGGAGTTAACGACAAGATATATTTTAAAAGTCTTAGAATCTACCCGCCACCGTACAAATATCACACATATATTAATGTAACCATCGGTAGGAAAAAGTACATGCAATTAGAAGCGTCTAACAAGCCAATTGTCTTCTACATCCTCTTCTCGATACTAATATGATGTCCATCATTATCAGGCCTCAAAGTGGCAACAAACTTCAGCCGCATCTTGGTGTGGTCAGCCTTAATCCTGTAGTTCCTCACCACGTGAGCGAGCGTTGTCTTCATCGACATCATGGCGTAGGTTTTACCTGGTGCAACAATAATAGTTGAGAGTGATATGAAGGCGACGCAAGCTATTTCGAAAAAAATTAAGAGTGGTAGGTACGCAAGTTCGAAAACACATTAAGTTGAAAACCGCTATATGATGAATCGACCTTGTCGCGAACACGCTGATTCAAAAAACTGTTTGAATGGTACGCTAGTACAAAAGTCTTGGTATCCAAATCCACTGTTGCGAATAGCATATTCCATTCTGAATTTGTCTGGGGATCAAACTCGCGACCCAGTGATTACCAAGAACTACTTACGCTACGATGATAAAACTGACACTGAGCTAGTTGTCTTTACTACTAAGTGTAAATGATTAATATTAATACTTATTATGATTTAGCTATGTATACCTAGCATGCTTAACGTTTTAATAAGCGAATAACATTAAAAATACTACAGTGTACTACCACTTTTTGCGCATTTTGACATTTTCCGGACACAAACAAATAGTTTTTACGGCGTTTTTATCGACGTGTTTGTACACGCTGGCACTACACACTATTTGTAACTCATTTTTGGGGGAAATCACTTGTGAAAATGACCACAAACTGCAAAATACTAAGTCAACTAGTTGACTGCAATGTTTATTTACTGGCGTGTGACGTCAACGAATACAATTTGCGCGTCAAATATGGCGTTTTAACGACTTATTTGAAAAATACAACTTTATATGCTATTTTTTATGTTAATATTTACACGAATTGAAATAAAACACTTTTTCTGGACTCTTTTAACAATACTTAATAATATGAAATCGATTCCAAAAATCAATCAAATAGCCTATTGTCATGAGATGCACTTGGGCTATAAGGTACTATCGAACTAATCTCATAATGGAGCCTAGGAAGGTAGATACAGGAACTTCATAATAGAAAACGTAACGTAGGAGTTTTTGGGTTCATTCGAATTGTCATGAGAAATAGGCACTCTGGTTTTAAGTGTATCGCAACTAAAAAGTGTGAAATAAAAAACTTTTTACAAAAAAAAGTCAAAGTCAATTTTTTTTTATTTCATATGAGCCTACATGGGCACTTATAAAACGTCAGAAGCTAGTGCACGGTTCCAAATTGGTCGTTTCCTATGGAGAAGAACCGGCAAGAAACTCCATGGTTACTCTTTTAAAAAAGAATTTTTTGTTACAATATTTTCATATTACAGCTTATGTAGATATTATGTAAGGACAGTGTAGACTAGTCAATATTGTACTATAAAAACAATAAAAATAATCATAATAAAAAGGAACCTAAGAATTCGCGGAGTCTACAGTGTTTTCACATTCACATTATAAAAAAGAGGCTATATAATTAAAAGCAAGTAAAATAAATAATTACAATTATTAATAAATAATACGTTAACAATATAAATAATAATAAAAAATATTGCAAAAGCAATGTGTTAGAACGAAAAAAGTATATATTTCAACAAATGTGGAGCAGTCAATAGATAGATATATACATTTACAAAATATTATGAGCTACCAGGGGGCCACATGTGCAGAAGCAGTCATTGCCAAACAAGCGTGTCTTCGACATAGTCTTTAACCTTGTAATACGCTTTTTTAGTTATGACACGCTTAATATGGGTTTTGAACTTTCCTTCGCTAAGTTCAGTCACCACCTTTGGCAGCTTATTATAAAAGCGTATGCTGTCTACTAAAAATGACTTGCTGGTCTTAGCTAATCTCCATTTGGGTAACACAATTTCGTGTTTACTACGCGTATTTATGTTATGATAATCGCTTCTAATTTTGAAGAGTCCTAGGTTTTTACGAACATACATAATACTTTCTAAGATATAGAGAGAAGGCAAAGTTAGTATATCGATTTTTTTGAATTTATTTCTAAGGGACTCGCGAGGACCCATTTTATAAGTAGCCCAGGACCCATTTTATAAATAGCCCAAAAAAAACTAACTTCACTAAAAAAACACTGAGTCAAGAAGAGTAGTCAGAAGTCGGTGGCAAATATGAAAAAAACAATACCGAAAAACACCGACTTCCAAAATTAAAGTTATTTTGATCCTTTTAGTGTATTTTATCGAAGTCGGTTATTTTTTTTATGTAAATAGTTTGTTTTGGTAATGAGTATACCACCTATAATTTTGATTATATGACTTCTTAGTTGATTACTATACTTAAAATTAAAAAGTTAACTTAAAATAATACTTCTCATTGGTCTTGTTTCCCAAACCCACTACAAAGATAAGGCTTTATCGGGGTCGTGAGTTCAATCCTCAGAAAAATGCAGATTGGAATATGCTATTGGCAACAGTGCATTTCGATACCAAGATTTTTGTACTAGCCTACTATTCAGACAGTTTTTTGAATCAGCGTGTTCGCGACAACGTCATTCAATATAGCGGTTTTCTCTAAACTGGCGTACCATTCTCAATTTTCTTTGGAAATAGCGAGCGTCGAAAAAACGTCATTCGGATCTTCATATCACTCCCTGTTAAATTATGCCATACCCACACACAAGAACTTAAAAATAAAATATGACGTCACGGGAATATTTTAAACACAGTTTTTATTGATGTAACTCTACTGAACTGACTCACTTTCCCGAAATATTTTAGTGTTCCATAAGATTTCTAATATCTGTAATGTTTTAAGTGCATCATTTGGAATACTGAAACACCCTTTACTTCGCGGAGGGGGCGCGCTGCCTGCGAGTGAAAGACTTGAGTGAGACACAAATTCAAAAGCCTCCCCCCAGCTAGCGAATGAGCAGTATACATATCACCATCATCATCATCATTTCAGCCGATAGACGTCCACTGCTGGACATAGGCCTCCCCCAAATGTCGCCACAAAGAACGGTCCTGCGCGTCTTTCATCCATCGGATTCCCGCAACCTTCACCAGGTCATCGGTCCACCTTGTAGGGGGCCTTCCAACACTGCGTCTTCCGGTACGCGGTCGCCACTCCAGAACCTTTTGGCCCCAACGGCCATCCGTATACATATAACCAAGTGTATATCAAATACTATTAGTTTTTTTCATGTATGAAAAGTAGATTCATCATACTTTGTGACAAGACGTTGCATGTAAGTTAGAGTGAGTTACGTTAAAGAGCATGAAGCTACTCCTCATGCTCTTTTTTAGAGTGTAATTATAAAAGTATTGATGAAGTTATAAGAGTGTGCGGAAAGGTAAAGAAGTGTTAAGTTATAGGAGGGAGAGGAAAGAGTGGTAAAGTAAAGAGGGAGAGGTCAGAGAGGTGTAAAGTTATTAGGTAGACGAGTGAAAGAGGGGTGAGTGGGAAAAGTAATAAATAAAGATAAAATGTATCCTTGTGAGGTCTATTGTAAAATATATAATATCAAAACAACTAAAGTATAAAATAAAAGACATGAAAGTAAGCCTCGGAGGAGGTTAAGACCCTTCGCCGCTAGAGCTAGCAGAGGCCGATCAGGAGACAGGAGGTGCGGCCCTCCACCATCAGAGCCGGCAGAGGCCAAGAGTAAGCAGTGGCAGACTGATTCTTCAAGACCGATTTTTTAAGACAATTGACTCCAAGTACTGACTGCTTTTTCTCGGAGACAGCGGTTTATATACCCAGTATTGGCTGTCAATTCTATTATTTAAAATTTCATAAGAAAGATTTAAGCCAGCATAGCCATCTCACAAAAAAAGGAAAAATTTACGATTTACGAAATTGAATTTTAGTAATTTTTATACATGATGCATAAGACAGTAAAACTAATAAATTTGTTATTAACAAATTACAACTTTTTTAATAACAAATTAACGTAGTATATAATTTATCCATTTCACTTGCTCAGTTTTTTCTGGTTGTCATCAATAGCAAGCTATAATCACTGCTTTACTTGTAAGAATTTCTGGTAGTGGTTTATCCTTACCAATACACTGTCGTCTTCCCAAACTAAAGGGAGCATACACATTAAGATTGCCTGGCATCTTTCCAGGTTCAAGCCATCGTTCAGGTTTGAATTCATGTCTATCCGGGCCCCATATCGGATTGTTGTGTAGACCGTAAAGAAGTAACATGCAGTGCCGCCCAGATGACAGTGTGTAATTTTCTGAAACAAATTTGTAATATGTTCAAAATTATTCGTTACAGAGTCTTAATTAGTAATAGAAAGCCATGGATGGCCATGGTGTAGTGTTAGTCAGGTGGGATCGCAGTCAAGCACTGGTTTATATCAATTAAAAAAAAAAAAGAAATCTGTAAGATCAGTTTTGACTAATCTTATATCATTAACTTACTTAATTTAATATCCTTTTCAATTTTTCTGCCGATTAGTGGCGCTACGGTGAATACTCTCATACTCTCCTTCAGAACCGCCTCCAGGTACTGCAGCTTCGACAAGTCCGTCTTGTCCAGATCTCTATCTCCGCCCAGGACTTCTTTTATCCTGATGTTAACATGAATACAACTTATTCTTCGCACTTATTTTGTGACATTATAAAAGGCTTCCTACGTAGCCATGTCAGATACTAATCGTTAATTCGTAATTCGTTCATTTAATTTCCAAACGACATCGTTCTGCGTCCATACATTTTTGGCCCTGGAGTCAAGAGCTTCGGAAAATAATGTATTGTATTCTTTATCGTTAGGAAACTCCTATAAGATCTTGTTTTTATAGTGGACTAGCTGCAGAATAGATATACCTATTTCAAAAAAATATATAAAAATAGTATCAGATTTTGATGATATAATTGAACCATAACGAATATTAGGTATGTTTTTTCATAGCACTGAGTGATTTTTAAAAAACTGAAATAGAATATCGTAATACATTTAGCTATTTTTAGTACATAGCAAGATAATTAGGTACGTAACTCCGTTTTTGAGTGCCAAGCTGTCGTATGGACGGTACACAGTTTTCAAATCACAGCCAGGTAAGTCGATTTTGAAAGCAATCAGAGTCCGGTAAAATAGTCAAGTCGTAATAGGCAATGCCTCCCGAAAGTCACCAAAACACACCGATATAATTACAAACAGCAAGCGACGCTGGTAAAAACACAACAAGTAAGATTGTGACTTTGACCGTGAAATGGGACAATAAAGTCTGTTTTTTAATAATAGATAATGATTTGACAAGTTGAATGTTGTATGTTTTTTTCCATTTTATAAATAGTAAGATATTGACCAAAAAACCGAAAATATTCGCAAAAATCGAAAAATAATTTAACTTTAAATTTTTGCAACTAATTATGGTCAGTTTTTGTATTTCATGAAAGTATTTTAAAGACATAAATGCCTAATTCATAAAATAAAATATAATTTAAGATTAAAAACTGAAGACTAGCAAAATGCTCGATCTAATAATTCAAATAGGATTTTGAATAGTCATCGGTTCAGTTTCACGAAAGGAAAGTCGACGACGGATGCAAGAGTGAAACTCATCAGCCACATTTTGGAAACCTGGGAGAAGTCCCAGGATGCTATTGTCATATTCCTCTCAAAAGCATTTGACTGTGTTAACCCTAATATCCTGATCCGTAAATTACATCATTACGGAATTCGTGGACAAGCTGCTTATCTTGTTTTTTCCTATTTATCTTACAGGTAGCAAAAAGTATCCATTAATGGAGAAACGTCCTCGGGGTCTTCAGTAAAGATGGGTGACCCTCAGGGTTCAGTTCTTGGCTCCTTCCTTTTTCTAGTTTATGTTAATGACATTCACATGGTGGCTAATTTATCCGATATAACTCCATTTGTTGATGACACTTCTCTTATTTTTAAAGTAAACGAAAAGATGGGGATATCTTGCATGTCAATGAAAGTCTGGCTGTTCTTTCAAAATGGTTCACAGTTAATAATCTCTTATTAAATGCGAATTAAACTAAATGTCATCATCATCATGTTATGTCTCTCAAGTTGGCGTCAGTCTAATTCTTAACGGCAAAACTTGATGTAATTACGGAAACTGTGTTCTTAGGTATAATTATCGATTCTAAACTGCAGTGGGGAGCTCATATTAGAATTCTCTCGGGACGATTAAGCTCAGCTGCATATGTAGTAAGAAAAATAAGGCAATTGACAGATGTAGCCACAGGTAGGTTAGTTTACTTTGCATATTTCCACAGTATTATATCTTATGGCATTTCACTGTAGCGATCTGCAGCTGATGTAGACTCAATTTTTATATTTATATTGCAAAAGAGAGCAATCCGGGCTATTTATAAAATGGGCCCTCGCGAGTCCCTCAAAAATAAATAAGAAATCGATATACTGACTCTGCCTTCTCTTTATATCATAGAAAGTATTTTGTATGTTCGTAAAAACTTAGAATTCTTTAAAATTAGAAGCCATTTTCACAACAAAAATACGCATAGTACACACGAAATTGTATTACCCAAATGGAGATTAGCTAAGATCAGCAAGCCATTCTTAGTAAACCGCATACGCTTTTATAACAAGCTGCCAAAGACGGTAACTGAACTTAGCGAGGGAAAATTCAAAACTCTTATTAAGCGTGTCCTAACCAAAAAAGCGTATTAAGGTTAAAGACTATGTCGCAGACACGCTTGTTTGGCAATGACTACTTCTGCACACGTGACTCCCTGAAAACTCATTAATATTGTGTCTATTAACTGATCCATCTTTGTTTTAATATTTTACATTTGTTTTTTAACATCTCATTTATTGATAGTTTTAATTATTCATATTTTTGTGGCTTTTTTTATGAAGCTTCCTTTTTATAATGTGAATGTGAGAACACTGTGGACTCCACGAATTTTTGATAACATCCTTTTACGACTCACTTTTTTTTAATATAATTATATTTATTGTGCTTTTGGGTACATTATTGACTGGTCTACACTGTTCTTACATAATAACTATTAATACTGTAATATGGAAATATTGTAAGAGCAACCATTTTTTTAAAAGAGTATCCATGAATTTTCTTGACGGTTCTTCTCCATAGGTAACGACCAATTTGGAACCGTGCACTAGCTTCTGACGTTTTATAAGTGCCCATGTAGGTGAAGAGATTTTTTTTTCATTGCCACATTATATGGCAATGCTTAATCTTTGACCAAGGTAAAAGCCAGCCCTTGGGTCACGCGAAGTGTCAACTAGCCGTTTGGATAATTCTTGAAAAAGTTCATGAGCACTCGGACTCCACGGCCCAATAGACTCAACCCCAAACGGCTCAAAAATATAACTGCTGACGAGGTTGTTATATTTTCGCCGCTTGAGGTTCTCCGCAGCCGCAGCGGCAGTACCAGCACAGCGCGACGAGGTAGGAAGATGGGATGAAGCAAGAGTCCGGAGGCCTATCTTCCATGGAAATAAAGACATACGGTCCGGTCTCTTACCATCAACGCGTGCCTGGCCATGATGTTCCAAAACATCCGGAACGCCGACGGTGACAAGGGCTCGTCGAATGATGTCATTAATATACGCGTGCAGCGCTATACGTCCCGCGCTTCGACTGCATGACAAGACGCGGTGACCGAGGCTGTTGACAACTTCGCCACAGTGGCAGCGATGAGGCGAACAGCAAGGAGCGCCTAGGCGTAGGGAAACGGCTAGGCGAAAAGTTGTATCGTCGAACAAGGTGCCTATGTTCGACGATGGCAGTGCGTGAAGCTAGAGGCCCGACTCCCACTCTCCCACAGCCAGTAGGCGCTCACGCTCTGCAATAATAGCAGATGTCAAGATTAGGTTTTCCTGAACTACTTTGCAGAGCGTCTCATCCCACCGCCTCTGGGAAGAGGGGTTGTCAGGCGTCTTGGCCGTGGACCGAAGATATGAATACCGGTAAACTAATACTGGTAATTAAGCGGACGCCGAGGCTTCCCATACGGATGGGAAGAGTAACTTATTTTAGACATTTTCCTTTCATTTTTATTTTTGATGATCAGAGTAGATAGAAATTGGTTGAGTATTTACTTACTCAGAAAATACTTTCTCCTGAACGTCAGGGTGAGACCCCAACAGTACCAGAGTAAACAAGAGAGCATTAGGTGTCGTTTCGTGTCCGGCGGCGAGCATAACGTCCACATGCGCTCTGATCTGCTCGTCATTAAAAACTCCCAGCTCAAGGAGGATATCTATGAAGGGTTTGAATTTGGTACCTAAAAAATTTATATTATTTTTTACTACTGCGACTACAATTTCATTTCATCCTTTTAAACAGAAAAGTACCTTTTCGAAAGGGTAAATTTTAGGGTACTTTAACGATAAGAATGAATCCAGTATATCTTATTATTAAATGGTGTCTTATATAACAATCTAATAGAAATACCTGGTGTTATGCTTTTTTCAACGGATGTTTTTCCAAAAATTTCGGATTTTCTTTTTTGAAGGACCTGCAACCATTTTTCATATTTAATTATTTAATTTATCATGACAAAGATCCATAACTCGAGGTCTTGTTAAAATATTTTCATTAAAAACTGTATAGTATACTACTCTGTCAAGAAAGTACCGGGAAAAGATCAATAATACACAAAATGTCTGTTATTCATCCAAATTTATTTTATCACCTTAGAAACGATACGCTTGCGCCAACGAATAATCCATTCATCAAAACATTTTTTAAACGCTGCTTCCGGAATTGAGTTCAGTTCTCGCCGCGAATTCTCCTTTATGTCTTCTATCGATTGAAAACGGGTGCCACGAAGTGGTAATTTGAGTTTAGGAAAAAGAAAAAAGTCAGCATGTAGTAGTGCAGTATGGTGGTTGTTGGATGGTATTGGTTGAGTGTTTGGTCAAAAATTCGTTCACAATGATAGCCTTGTGCGAAAGCGCATTGTCGTGGTGCAAAATCCAAGAATTTTCTTTCCACAAATCTGGCCTTTTTCGTCGAATCCGCTCTCTTAAACGCCACATAACGCTCAAATAATATTCTTTATTTACCGTTAGACCTTCCGGTAAGCATTCAGAGTGCACAACACCGCGATAGTCAAAGAAAACAGTCAACATGACTTTGACTTTTGATCGACTTTGGCGTGGTTTTTTCGGTTTCGGTTCAGTTGGAAGGCGCCACTCCGAAACTTGTTGACTAGTTTGCATGTCAAACTCGTAAACCCACGTCTCGTCACCAGTAACAATGCGTTTCATGAATGTTGGGTCTGAACTGACTCGTTCTAACAAGTCCTCAGCGACTTTCATGCTATTGAGTTTTTGGAGAAAATTCAGATCTTTTGGGACTAGCCGAGCAGCAACATGTTTCATACCCAAATGATTAGTTAAAATGGTACGGATCGACTCGTGAGATACAGAAAGTTCGGCGGCTATCTCTCTTAGAGTTGAATGGGGATTTTCAGTCACTATTTTCTTCACTTTTGCGATGTTAACTTCAGTTGCTGACGTTGACGGCCTACCAGAGCGAGGCAAATCTTCCATCACATCTCGACCGCTTTTGAACGCTTTGAACCACTCATAAGCACGAGTTTTTGATAAAGTCGATTCACCGTAAGCCTTCTGTAACATTTTCAGTGACTCCGAACACGAAATTCCATTGGCGATGCAAAATTTAAGACAAACTCTTTGTTCGATATTTTTGTCCATTATGAAATTCGCAATACACACTATATATGATATTACTAAAACCAGCACTGTATTTAATATAAATAACAGATGCAACTCAAACTCCGCGCCAAAATGGAAAATAGTTGTACCAATCTAACAACTACAAAAAAAAACAAAAATTTGAATTTGAAACCATAAACAAATCATCCATTCCCGATACTTTTTTGACTGAATGTACATTGATGTAATATAATTGGTAATGTTACAGTTGTTCCTGTATGATTGAAAAATAAAAATGGCGAATAGGTAACAAGCGAGTTGATCCTTTATCCCCATCTGCGCCCTTTGAGCTTGACACTGAGGTGGTGGTTGTCACTAATAGATGGTGTTTACCGCCTCGGTGGTCAATGGTACTTATTTAGTTTCATCTGGCCCTTTCGTAGTTAAGTACAGGGGTTTATTCGCGTTTTGTATTGGACATTTTTAATAGCGATTGAAATAAAACATCACTAACAATAAAAAATTAGTTTAATAATGGGATATTGTTTTGGAACTTTTTTATAATCATAAAAAAAACAACGTACATATTGTATAAAAGTCAAAAGTGAATAGGTTACTTCTAGGCAAGCGTGCTCCATCATCGATCACATCATCGCTTACCATCAGGTGAAATGGTGGTCAAACGCAATCTTATCATTAATAAAAAGAAAAAAATATTTAAAGAATAATTTAAGAGTCGCGTCGTTGAACAATGAATTGTTCCGTGTCTTGCCGGCTATTGTTTAAAGTGAGTGCGAAAACTATGGAAAAATACTGAAAAAAAATCTCAAAAGGGGCAGATGGGAATAAAGGGCGATTATTTCGGTTGATGGATTTTTTGCTTCTATAGAAACAGAAACATCAAATCCTGTTTCCTTACCGTGTTCGACATTTTGTGCAAAATCTCCAGATAAGCATCCTGCTTCTTCTTGAGCTTACTCCATGCGAATGTGTAAGGGCTGTGCCACCAGATTTTTATGCCTCTTTCAATCAACGTATCGACGATAGACTTCACAGCATCCAAGTAGTCACTAGCGAGATTGGAGTCAGTGAAGTCCCCCCCTAGCGATGTCACTAGAAATAATAAACATTTTAAATTAATGGTTCTGACTTATTATTATTCTTTCGTTTATTTATCTAATTGCACTTATAAACAACTTGGGGTGCTACAACAGAAAACCTCCTCGAGTGCCCGCAGGCTCTAGTTCCCTTGCGGATACGACTAGAGTGAAGGCCAGTCTGCGAGACGGTGCACCCTGGGAGGCGGCTAACGATTCCTCTTGGGTACTTTTGCCTAAGGGGTCTCAATGTCCACCAGCGAATATTCTGTCCGAAGGAACACTTCAACGCGTGTCCCTCTGCTATAGCAGAAGGCACAGCGGCGAAGTAAGATCAGGCTCAGCGTGCATTCACCCTGCCACTGGGCAAGCAGGAGGAAGACTTGCTCCTCCTTTTGCCACCGTTAGTCTCGTAGCCCCAGATTTTACAAGGTCATGTTTCTGATTTTTGATGGGGGTCGAGGTCTTGGCTTAACTGACCGGGCCACGAGGAAGACAACCTCTATAAAAAATTACCCCAAACCTCCAAGCGGCGGCGCACCGTGAGGGAGGTTATTAGCTTGACTAACGGGTAGCTAAATTAGTCTCTAGTGCGAACCACTATTTTGAGTAAGTACACAAAGTTTTTACTCGTGGGAACAGCAATGGAAACACATGAAACTCATAACAAAAATGAACGGAGGGAGAAAGATGGGTAGTCGGAGTCCGACGCCGCATCAACGTGGAGCCCAGAGAGCTCCGACTGCGAGGGAGAAGTGGCTTTCGCGGCAAAACCGGGTGCCGGATCGCCCTCCGAAGGAGAGTTTGTGTCGGCCCATAAAATCCCCACCAGCAGTCGGGGTGCGGGCCGAGAGGGAGGAAGTGGGAGGGGGCTTACCTCCCAGGAGGTAGCTGAGCGAGCCCAGAGGCTCGCCGCGGAGGGCCTTAACGGCCATATCAAGGAAGCGGGAGACCCTTCTCCTCAAAGAAGCGGGGCATCGCCCAGTTCGCGGCCTCAATCTTGGATGCTATAGACGCCTCCTTCGAGAAGTGGGTTGAAAAAAGGATGGCAATGCTCCGGGCCGAGCTCATTGGAGCCCAGAAAGTCGGCCCCCAGGAAGAGGCACCAAAAGGGGGACGTATGCAGGGGCAGGAGCAAAAACAGCCCCAGTCCCAGCTCCAGCCCGAGCCAGAGAGCCAGTTACTGATGCTGGTGCGGCAGTAGCTGGCTGCCTTTAGGCAGCAGCAGCAGCTGCAGGTGCAGTTACAGCTACGGATGCAGCAGCAGCTATCCATACTGGAAGGGATTGTGTAAGGCGGGCCCATCGGGGCAAGCCGAGCGCGGGGCCGTGGCGTCGGAGCCTGCGAGGTTAGCCCCAGCGGCCAAGCAGCAGCAGCGGCCAGGGAAGCCTGCTCCTCCCACGAGGAACAAGACAGCATCTGCCGCTAAAGCAGCGAGGGCTCCTGCGGTGGCTAGACCGCCCCTGTCGCCTCCCCCGTCTGCAGTACCTTCGGCCGCGGCCGGATGGACGGTTGTCGGTGCCAAGAAAAAGGCGGGTAGGACGACTAGGGCAGCCAAAAAGCGCGCGAGGCGACAGCAGCGCAGAAAACGGGCCATGGCGGCTAGACTTCGTGCCCCGAATTCCGAGGCTGTAGATATCAAACTACAGCCAGATGCGGTAAAGAAAGGCGTGACGTATGACGCTGTCATGGAGAAGGCGAAGCAGGCGGTGTTGCCCCACTTTAGCGAGCTCGGAGCCTCTGGGGGCCTCCGCGTGAGGCGCACCGTAACTAGGACCCTAATGTTGGAGGTACCTGGTGCTGCCAGTGGCCCCACTCCGGATGCCCTGGCCGCAAGGATTAGGACGTCCTTGGACGCGAAAGAGACCCAAGTGTCCAGGCCCACCAAGCGCATTGATATGCGCATCATGGGCTTGGACGACTTCGTCAGGGTAGAAGAGGTGGTGGCCGCCATCATCGGAGCGGGAGGATGCACTGCCGAGCAGGTTCGGGCGGGCACCATCCACACTGACAGCACGGGCATGCGAGTCGTGGCCATCATCGGGAAGGGTCGACGGCTTCTGGTAGGTTGGGTCTCGGCGAAGGTGAAACTGCTGGAGCCCAGACATCTGCAGTGCTATCGCTGCCACGTGGGGCACCACGTGGAGGCCTGTTCTAACGCCGAGGTGGACCGCTGTGACTGCTGCTTCCAGTGCGGTCAGCTCGGTCACAAGGCGGTTGAATCCCGTGCAACGCTGCACTGATACGCATGTGCGGCGGCAGGCAAGCCGGCCGATCACCGGGCTGGGAGCAGGTCCTGTGACCCCCCCGCCAAAGTCAACGGCAAGGTCCGGAGGCCCATCCACTCCGATGTCCTCACCGCCACAGCCTCGTCTTTGGCTGTCGCCGCTGCAACCCCCGCGGCAAGGCCCTCACGTGGGGCTCGGGAGGAGACTGTAATGAACTGGCAATAACGGCTCCATTACGTCTCCTCCAGGCGAACATCAACCACTGCGCCCCCGCTCAGGATCTATTGCTCCAAAGCATGGCGCAGTGATCGATCAACATCGCCGTGGTCTCCAAGGCCTCGTCCATATACATACAAT
Organism: Mythimna vitellina; assembly: GCA_949316375.1. Taxonomy (NCBI): domain Eukaryota; kingdom Metazoa; phylum Arthropoda; class Insecta; order Lepidoptera; family Noctuidae; genus Mythimna; species Mythimna vitellina. The sequence continues at coordinate 949,660 of OX438705.1, forward strand.
GTTGCTCGACGAGAGAACAGTTTTTTTTGTTGCTTTGAAACTGTGATGGTGCTAGTAAATTAGTACGTTACTACTCGTAAATCTGTCTCGGAGAAGGAGCCTTGTATAATTATGATAGAACTTCACATAAGGTAAGTTCGTTTAATCATATAATAATCTTTTATTTCGGACCTTTATGTCCATAGGTAACATTTACAAGATTTATACAACACACAACGAAAGAACCAGCCGTTAATACTGGGGCACTCCAGCAACTGTGGGTACTGTTGCTTAAAGCAAATATGAGTACGGTTCTAGGGTTAAGGAATTCACTGGTATATTTTCAAAGTATAAGTTTGAAGCTTATAGCTTCCCGCGACCTAACGTAATCGTCAACATCGGTCAATAAACAAAAAAATATACTACAGGATTGGAATCTGCATATCTTTTCAAAATGTACTAGTGTGATAGAGGCAATCTGAATAGTGTTATGTTGGCTGTTTATTCAGGTGTACAATTTGTTTTGATTGTGGACGTATGGCAATATAGTTATTCTAAAAATGTACGTATGGCATAGAAGTTATATAGGTCGGTAACTCTTAGGGTCGTTACAAGTTAGACATAAATACTTACAACAGATATTGTCCAGAGCGTTGTGTCGTAAGTAATTAAATGGATCGAAGAGGCCCTTTCCAGCATGTTGCTCGAATTCTTTCACCAGCTTTCTGGACTGGCTGTTGAAAACGCCAATGAACGTGTTCAAAATTATTTGACTGAATGCTGGTTGCAGGAGCTTGTAGTCTTTCTTCCAAATTTCATCTGGAAATTTAAAAGATGTTTAAGACAATACTACTAGTACTGTGACGTTAAATCATCAAATGAGATATAGTAAGGTTAATAACGAAATAATATCTTTAGATTTTGTTTAATGCTCTGGAAAAGTGAATGTGTTATAGTGTCAGGTAATTAATAGTAGCGTATATAAATTATGCAACTCACATCTTGAAGTAAGTAATCCTTCCCCTAACCATGGTTTAATGATCTCGTATATTGGGTCCTTATCCATGCACGTATTGGCTATTGTGTTGATGTCGTCTGGGTCGGTAACACCTAGCCCATAAAAAAAGAATCAGAATTGAGCATTTTCCTTGAATATAAAATATTAAAATAGTACTAATAAGTGATTGACTTTGTGGTAGCAATATTGTACATACATCCATCGGCGTAGACAAAATGACATCCTATCAGCGTGTGATTTTACTTTTGGAAAGACAACATGGCGTCCTTACCTTCCGTATGACGCAGGTCCTGAACAGACATGGTAAGTTCGGGAGATTCGTGCACCGGATTCGTGCGGAAGAAACTCCTGGGTGCCGCCACTGTATGGACCGTCCGGAGGACACGGTGGAGCATACGGTGGAGGTGTGCCCCGCCTGGGCAGAGCACCGCCGTGTCCTCGTGGGAGCAATCGGCGGCAGTGATCTCTCGCGCCGGGCATTGGTACAGGCCATGGTCTGGAGTGAGGAGGAGTGGAAGGCGGTCGCCTCCTTCTGCGAAGCAGTAATGCTAGCAAAGGAGGCGGCCGATCGCGTGAGACAACGGTCCTCACGCCCTAACTGCCGACGGGATTCCGATCCCGATTTTCGGCCACCGTAGGCGCGGGCTTGCGGATGGCGAGTAATGGGTGGCTCGCCGTCCGAACGTCCGGTAACTGTCCGGACCGAGCCCAAGTCGTCGACGGGGCGTGCTGTACCACGCGCGCCTCATGGAGTTGTCAGCAACTGTAGGGGCCCAGCAGGGTCGAAGCCTACTGGCGCCACGGGTAGTGTGAAAGCGAAGCCCGGGGCCCCGGGATGAAGGCAAAGAAGGAACAGGAGTGGGTTTTTAGTCAGCAAAAGTCTGACACTATCTTCCGCTTCGCCCAAGGGCGGGATTTGTGATTATCTCTTAGAAACAAAAAACCAAACTTTACCTCTTTATAATATTAGTGTAGATAATTATATTTAATGTAAAGATATAGATTAACACAAATAACGAACAGTTTGGTTTAAGACAGACAATGCCTTGCATTATAAAACTTTCCCTGTTTCATTTATTTTACTTTTTTTATGAATTGTTTACTTTAAATCGCACGGGACGCCACCCTTCCGCGCGGCAAAAAATGTTTGGTTCAGTAGAGCGGACGTGTGAATGGGTATGAAACTACTTAAACTACTATTTGATATCCCATGCTAGTAAGGTGTTTCTACACGTAATGAATACGAGGCTATAGGCATAATAATATACCAGCCGAAAGATCCTCAAGAAAAAGCCGGTTTTGTCACAGGAAAGGGAATACCTATTTTCTATGATTTACTTTTGATCTGTTATCAAAAGCAAATCATAGAAAAAGCACATGAGTTCAATAACACGCTGTTTATTTTCTTTTTGGACTGTCGTTTAAATTCAAAAATTCAATATTCAAATATTTTTATTTCACATAGGCCTTCACGGGCACTTATAAAACGTCAAAAGCTAGTGCATGGTTCCAAATTGGTCGTTTCCTATAGAGAAAAACCGCCAAGAAACTCCATAGACACTCTTTTTAAAATAATGGTTGTTTCATTTATTTACTAAATCTACATTTTTCTTAGTTTACAGAAACTAGTAACAAACATTGTACAAATCTCTAAAATGAAGTTCTTAGTTCATTTTATATCATTGTTAATATAAATTGGGATGTTGAAAAATATTATAGAACATAATAGATATAATTAAGGATATAAATAATCCACTTTTAAACACTTAGGCTGTTAAAACTCGATTTCGCATTTATTGTAGATGTGCCAATATTTCACTAAGTGAGCGACTTTATTGTACACCTCATAACGTGGACAAGATAAACATTTATACAAAAACAAAGTGTACGTAGGGCGGTCTTATCGCAAAGGGCAATCTTTTACAGACAACCTTAGAATTGGCTGAACGAAAGAAGATAGATTTGGACCGCCCCAAATCTATCTCCTTTCGTAGATATAGATTTGGGGCGGTCAGTGTACAAAAAATCTAAAATAATATAAATTACACATAATAATATAATATATTATACATACTAATAAATATCAAAAATAAAATTGAGCAAGGAGAATAAAAAAATATTACAGTAAAAATACACCAAACAAAAAAGTAGAGGGGATAAAACCCATCCTGCGGCACACCTGTAGAGATGTCGCACCAAGAACAGAAAGATTCCTGAATGCAAATACGCTGCCGGCGACAAAACAGGTAACTATGAAACCAGTCAATTGCCGATGGAGATATGTTAAAAGAGCATAAAATACCGAGCAAAATGTCGAAGTGAACCGTATTAAAAGCATTGCTAAAGTCAAGCAGAGCAAGTACTGTTAAATTTTCCATCTCCATGCGAGACCTGATATCGTCCGTTAAATGCACGAGTGCTGAAGGAGTGCTGTGTTCAGGTCGATAACCGAATTGATAGGGATTTAGCAGAAGAAGTGTTAGTGTGAAGGGCACATTGCTCGCAGACTACATCGTTGTTGGGGACGAAAAGATTGTAGAAGTACCCCCCACGTATCGGAAGACGCAGTGTTGGAAGGCATCCCACAAAGCGGACCGATGACTTGGTAATTATCTTAGGAATCCGATGGATGCGAGACGCACAGAACCCGTCGCTATGATGACACTTGGGGGAGGCTTATGTCCAACAGTGGACGTCTTTCAGCTGAAATTATAGTGATGATGATATCCCTATATTTATGAATACTAAAATTTGAAGATTAAAGAAGAATAAAATAATGAAAATTTTTGTACAAACCATCTGTCAAGTAAGTTTCCTCACCAATAAATCTGTCAATGCATTCAAAAGATTACTTACAATATGCAGTTATTGGTCCAAAACTGAATGTTCCGACTCCGCCGCGTTCATAACACTGATCAACCATGTCGTTGATTTGATTCCATATTTCTACAAACACGAACATATATATATATTAAAAAATAATAATAATCGTTTATTTATTTCTTACTACAAAAATAAATAAAAATAAAAACAAAAATGTTTACAATTTATAGAAGCTTAATTAAGAAGTACACGATACAAAGTAATTTTTATTGTACTGCAGTATATAATGTGGTGGCTGTGATATGCCTCAAACTGTTTAGACCCTATCCTCTGAACTAGGTGGCAACCTGTATCTCAGGGGATAGTGTTCAGCCATTAGTTTGTATGATATTTACCGAGTGCCACTACATATAGATGAGTCGGTATTGGTTAAAATTGATATTTACTCATTTAATTGCCGCTGTACTCATTTATTGGACAAATTAAGTTAATTATTGAAACTGGATTTGACAAGAAGTTAGACAATCGGAATGAAGCTCATTGCTCATCGGTACTGTATAAAAAAAAATGCAAGAACGTTCCCTATAGACGTTGTTTTAAATCATATTACGTTTTGCAAGATTCCCTGTTACATGGTTCTTGTTTAGATCCATACTAATATTATAAATATGAACGTAAGTCTTCATATTTAATCTCGTCTGTTAGGCTTTTAGAACTAAACCTATTTTAATGAAATTTGCAATGGAGTAAGCTTGGAGTCGAAGAAAGGACATATACTAATTTTTAATCAGGTTTTGTTTGAGTGTTTACAATAACCGACATTCGCCCGGGCGAAGTCACGGACAAAAGCTGTAAGAACAATAAAAAAAAATTGAATATTATCCTTTAAATATCTTATATCAAAATCATCCATGACGTATATGCAAATACATATGTATATAAAAATATATGGGTTTGCCCACTTCCGTTCTGGAAATTTCGACTTAAGAAATGAACCCCGTGGTCGACTGAAAACTTTAGTCGACAATGACATATTGAAGGCAATTGTAGAAGTTGAATTAGCAGCAGCTTTTAATTTTAGTATCAAAACAATATTGGTCCATTTGCGTCGAATTAGCAAGGTAAAAAAGCTTGACAAATGGGTGCTCCACGAATTGAATGATCGCCAGAGACTGTCGCAACCCAGTGCTGGGCACGCCATAATTATGTACAAACTTTCGCATTTATATTATCATTAGGATAGGTACTTAACATAATTTAAGTGATAATCCAGTCAGACAGAACTGGCAGATGATCGACTTCTAAATGTACTTACTGCTACCGTTTCCTAAGAATAACGGTAAATGTCCCACAATAGGCCAGGCCCCCGGCAAGGACGGCGGCTCGGTAGTCTTAGCACTTGCGCGGCGCCACCACCAGTATGCAACGCACCCAATGCAGAGTAGCACCACAACGAACATTGTTGAGCTGAAAATAAATATATTGAGCTTGAAATTATTATTATTTTGGTAGGAAACCCTATGAAATCTTAACTAATATTATAAAGAAGTAAGATTTGTTTTTTTTTTTTCTATGTTTATATATTACGATTTAACTCAAAAACTAGTTGACCGATTTTAAAAATTCTATTTAGTATATACACTATGAAATTTAAAGTTATATTTCATTAGTCAGACAAATTGTAGTGACCAAACATCCAGTCAGTGCATGAAATCATCTCTCTCGTTCTGAAACGCACGCGTGCTCTCGCGCTCATACTCTCGGCTGAAAAACTATTTACAGTATAAAATTCACTCGTAAAAACATCAATTTGTAAACACATCAATTTTCAAACAAAATAACCGATAACTATAGGACTCTCTTTGCACGTGCATAATTACAACTAATCAAAAAAAGATGTAAAAACACAAGATCCTGAGAACTATTATTGAATCGATATGGACGATGACACAACAAAAGTAATAGTTGAATCAATGCGCTCTCAACTATTTTTCTAAGACGTAAAATAAATAAAAAACGCACCAAATTCTTCGAAGACGGGTTTGTGCAGCTAAGACTTTGGAACCAGTTCGTAAAAGCGGTTACACCGTCGCAGAAAATAAGACGGTCTTTAAAAACGGTTCATCGCCGTTTTGGGCACTTGCCCATAACTATTTTCATATATAAAAAATGACAGATTTGGGAGAATACGTATTTAATTTATGTTTGAGTATATTAGAGGAAGTTTGAAAGTGGCGCCAGTGACTGAAAAGTTGAAGGAATCGTTTGTCTTGGTATGGTTATGTAAAGAGGAGAGATGAAACGCATGTTACCTACTAAAAGAGTTATGAGTATACATGTGGATGGGAGAGGGAGGCCAAAGAAAAGATGGATGGATTTTGTGAACAGTGATGTGAAAGAAAAAGAAATTAGTGATAGCATGACGGTTGACAGGATAGAATGGAAGAAAAAAACGTGTTGCGCCGACCCCAAATAAGATGGGACAAGATCCCAAAAAATCTTTGAGACTCGATTAGGGAATAGAACTATTGACATATGTAAGTTAATACTCAACCCTCAGTCCGCAAACCCGACGCATTTACACGGTTTCGTTATTCTGCGTTTTACATTGAAATTAATTGACATCGTTGTACAAACATTATTTGACATATTATGATTATTGACTTGGGCTTACCTTCAATACTTGTCGTCTTCTTTAATTATGAACGAATTTAGATACTAAACTGCTAAAAAAAACTTGTTTTTTGATAAGAATATACTGATTACTGTTTTAAAATCTATCTTCGGTGTAACAAAAACACATAAAATTTTTTAACTGTCCGTCATAACCTGCCTTAGCACTTGAAAGTTTTAAATGGACTACGTGTAGAGCATACGAGTTTTTTATTTTATTATTATTATGTGCAGGCCGTCTAGAAACAAGCACAACTCTAATAGTGTTTACACACGCTCCAATTTGGTATGATGGACTAAAGTTACCAAATATAATAAAAAGGATTAAATCCGTTCTCACAATAGACAATCGGACCTGTACCGTTGGTTTGAGTATAGCATCAAATTTAGGGATGGCGATGGCCCTTGCGCTTCGCTTGGCTTACCTTTTCTCGAAGTGTTTCGTCGTTTTTTTTTAACCCTCTTAGAGTTGGTTTCCGATGTACCAGATAGTTCATATTTTCAGGATATGATGTCAATAATAGACTAATACAAAGTCTCAATTGAATAGCTCTTATACTTTATATTTTATTGATATCTAAAATACACCGATTTCGTCACTGAAACACTCACTGATACACTGACACACTGATGGTCATCAAAATATTTGACTACTTCCTGAAGTGCTAGAAAGCTGAAATTTGGTATATAATCAAATTTATTAGTCTTTATGAAATAATTAACAAATATCAACAATACATTTTCAGTTTTCAGTTTTTCAGTGAATCTATCTCATAAACGTTTACACATGACATTATTACATTCTACAACATAATCTTCACAACTATAAGCCTATCATTAATCCTTTGTACTTCCATCACGCTTTCTTTCAATTTGCTGTCTAACACTATTCCTACACCATTTCTTTTACCATCACCTATACCACCACAGTAATAAAACTTATATCCCTCAGCAATTTCTCTCGCTTTTGTTCCTCTCCATTTAGTTTGTAAGCACGCTAAGTTTATTCGTCTTCTTTTTAATACGTCCGCTAACTCTCTGGCCCTTTCAGTCATTGTTCCAACACTCCAACTTGCATACCTTAATCTCATTTCTCAAGCTAGCTTCTTACGTTGCCCCTACCCGGGTTGGTACAAATGCAACAAGCCTAGTCCTTTACCCACAGGAGCTGGGTGCTGCCCTTGCGCGTCGCCTGTGGGGTACACCCTAACCCTATCGCGCATTCCATTTTTACCTACATATTTCAAAAGATATGGCTACTGTTTTACAGTCGGCCACCTGCCTGACACTAACCCTCTTTGGGAATGCTGTTGCTGGTGGTTTACCCGCCACCACGCGGTGATCTGAGGTGCTTAACAGTACGCATGATTTCAAAATGTCCCTTAGTCGCCTCTTACGACACCCACGGGAAGAAATGGGATGGTGCTATTCTTTACGTCCGACACCATATAGAAAAAAAAAGTATTGTATGTAATTTGGGGTAAATTGTAAAAGATTTGAATATTTAACTAGTCTGTTATTTTAGTGATGATATCATAGACCCCGGACCTAAGCCCTTTTAATACTTCAATCAGAGTAATACGAGTACATTTACCACGTAACGTTTGTATAATTTGTAAGCATAATGCTATATCTGTATAATTATATAAAAGTCAAAGTCCTGACTCACTCACTGATCCATCCACGCCTAGCCCAAACCCTTGGACCTAGAACGCTGAAATTTTGGACAGAGGTTCCGATTTTCCAAAATTCATAAGGGGATGAAACTTGGTTCCATAGCTTATGTGGACATAGCTACATCTATGGGGGCGAAGACGCTGGCATTCATTTGCTGCATTGCATAGTAGTGCGTCGGTTACAGTCATTACGCGACGTTCCCTTTTTTTTTTGTGTGCCTCTCGCAGGTCAACCTAGGAGGTTGTCGGCTACTTAACCGGTCTTGCCGTACATGGTGATCGGAGAGGGGGGGGGAGAGGACGGATTTCCACTGTCTCGAGTAGAGAACAGCTTGACTCTTATCAGGGTTAACCTCGATCCTCCATTTCCGGAACCATTTGCCCAAAATGTTTGCGGAGGTTTGGAGATTGCGAGCAATAACTCTGGGATCACGACCGGTGTAGTAAATTGCCATGTCGTCGGCGAATAGAGCTAACTGGGCCTTTTTACTTTTGGGAATGTCGCTGGTGAACAGCGTGAAGGCTAGGGGGGAGACTACGGAGCCTTGCGAAACTCCTGGTCTAATGGGGTGGGAGGAGGAAAGAGCTCCCTCAATTCGATAGCCGAAGGTGCGATTCGACAGAAAGTCTCGCATGATGAGTACGAGACGATCTGGCACTCCGAGTTGGTATAGCTTATAATAATATAATAAGCCATTGTGCCAGACCTTGTCGAATGCTTTCGCTATAACGAAGTATAAGACACCCGTCATCGCATAACGCTGGCTGCCAACGCTTAAGTGCTCTATGATGCGGTGGACTTGGTGGACGACGTTCCCTACAAGTTTCCATACTTTTATAATTATTTCCGTTCTAAATTCATCCTGGGTCTACTGTGTAAGTACACCACTGGGTAATTTCCGTGCATTGTGCACAGAAAGACCCATTCAGAAAAAAAACCTTGATAAAAACGAATTCGCAGAATTACTTATTCACTGGAATAATTACCTAAAAGAGTACCTAAGGTATTTATAACGTATCATGGCCGTGTCTGGGCTTATTGGATTTGTCAATAGATGCACTCGTGCTACTAAGTACCACTAAACTGATCTGTTGATGAAACCAGAAGGAAAGGCAGGTATTACACTCATTTTTGAAAAGAGTCTCAATTAGATTCTATAGTATTTATTTATTTATAGTAGTGCTAATAAACCACAAAAAAATCACAAATTTCTTATTCAGCGGCTAAGTACCCTAAAAATGCATAAAAAAAAAATATATATTCATATTTCGCGCGTAATTTAACGAAAATGCAGAACGCAGTGGACGCCATATTTACTCTGGGGCCGTGAGCTCGTGACGTCAGTTGGCTGCGTAAACAAATGCGCTGATATTCACTCAGTATGACCGATCAGTTGACAGTTGACAGCTGTCACTTTAGTTTACAGAGTCGATTGAAGTTATAACATGCTGGCTACTATTTCATGATGATAAAGAACAGATAAAAAAAGACTGAAAACTTTGAATTGAATTTTAAAATTTATTATGTTTATGAACTTAAACTAACACTTACCGACTACTTTTTGTCTAAGCTATCTTAATAGTATATTAAAACAATGTATCCTAGCTTTATCCAAATTGGGCTTATTGGAATTGTCATGCGATGCACTCTGGTTATTACTATCTATAATGAAAATATTCTATAGGCGCATTACAACTGAACTTGTATAGGTACGTTCTATCTATTCCATTTAGATTCAGCTGTTGGGTATCACAAATTAGAAATAGAAAGTAAACAACAACTCAAAAACTCATCAACTTTATCAAAAAAAAAATAAACAAAATAACCTTCATCGAAAAATAGGTGTGAAAATTGTGACTAGAAATCACCCTTTATTTACTATATTTACGATTATTACAAAAAAGCTTAATAAAATACACTAAAACTATATATATATACATTAAAGGCTACTCCTAACTAAAATATGGCGTAATAAAACTCCTCCGCATGAATTTAAATGAAATTTGGCACACGGGTCCGGGATGTTCCAGAATACTTCGACTTCGAACTACGAACTGTATGATGAAAGGGTTCTTGTTAATACTGCTGAATTTAGTTCATATGTGCGAAATTACTCAAAATTATTTAATAAAATTTGTTCTGTAGCAAAAAAAAAAAACTACTTGGAATATTATAAATAGTGAAACTGAAAGGTCTAAAAGACGATCTAGTAACTATAAACTTGTAATTAATGACAATGTGATCACATCAGACTCACAGGTTGCCGCGGCTTTTGAGAAATTCTTTTCAGAGATTTCCATATCAACAACAATATCTCTGAACTCGTCACCCACTGCTGCAGAGTCTCTACTTAAAGAAAATGTTAATGTTGCGATTCTGATTTTAATTTCGAATATATGACTTATGTAGATATTATTAAGACATTTAACTCCTTGAATGTAAAAAAGACTGCAGATTTATGGGGTAATTCTGTGGACGTTTTAAATCTATAATCCACATTGTAGCTCCTTCTTTAGCTTTTATTTTTAATAATTGTATTGATCGCGGTGAGTTTCCTGCTCTAATGAAGAATAGTAAAATAATTCCATTGTTCAAAACGGGTAGTACATCTGACCCCACTAATTACGCCCTGGGACGAAAGCAACGAAGGAACAGGAGTGGGTTTTTAGTCAGTAAGAGTCTGACACTATCTCCCGTTCCGCCCAAGAGCGGGGATGTCATAAGGATGATTTTCCCACCCAATAAAAAAAAACCCACTAATTACAGACCTATTTCAGTGCTACCCACTTTTGGTAAAGTATTTGAGAAACTAATTTTAGAGCAACTACAAAGATTTTTTAACAGACATAAATTATTACACACCAAACAATTTGGTTTTACAAGGGGTCGTCCAACAACCGATGCTGGTGTTGAACTTTTAGGACATATTTATAATGCATGGGAAGACAAATGCGATGCCCTGGGCATTTTTTGCGATTTGTCAAAAGCCTTCGATTGCGTTCTCCATGAAACATTAATCAGGAAACTACACCATTACGGAATCCGGGACTCCTCCCTGGATCTTCTTACATCTTATCTGAGTGAAAGGATTCAGAGAGTTGATGTACACGGAAAAGATCCCCCGGATCTGTAGTAAAAATGGGTGTCCCCCAGGGCTCAATTCTTGGCCCATTTTTGTTTCTTATATATATAAACGACTTACCTTACCTTTTTCCAGTCGACAGCGATGCGGAGGAGTTTTTTGACGCCATATTTAGCTAGTAGTTTTTGATTTAAGTGTATATATAGTTTTAATTAGTTAAGTGTTTTATGTATTCATTTTACCTGAAAACATTAAAAATCTATAACTACCTTACCTCATAGAGAATAGCCATAGTATAGTGTTGTTTGCAGACGACACTTCACTTTTGTTTAAACTTAAACGTCAGCAGCCGGTTACTGACCATATAAATATAGCACTTTCAAAAATAGTACACTAGTTTGATGTAAATAGCTTACATCTTAATGAAAAAAAACTAAATGTATTAAGTTTACCATGCCTCATGTTAGGCAAGTAGAAACTAGTGTGCTAATAAAAGGTAAAGAGTTGAGTCCTGAAGATAAAACAGTGTTCTTGGGCATAACTCTGGATGCTAAGCTTCAGTGGGGCCCATATATAGACAAATTATCGAAAAAACTTAGCTCTGCAGCAAACGCTGTTAGACAAATTCGAAATTTAACTGATGTAGAGACTGCCCGTTTAGTTTACTTTAGCTATTTCCATAGTGTTATGTCGTACGGTATTCTACGGTGGGGAAATGCCACCGATATATAATTTTTGACATCAATATTTACTTTACTAAGTAAATTACATTTTGTAAATTATATATTTGACTTTTATTATTGTGAACGTGAGAATAATGTTGATTGCTTTTTTTTCCTTTTCAGTAATTTTAACGTATGTCTGGCAATTTGAGCATATTCTGCGGCCTACCCAAATGTCTTTTCTTTGGTATTGTTCGTCAAGTCGTTGAGCTCCTTAGTAGTCCTGGGTTGAGCTTTACGAATACTGACAAATGCTTGCACTGACTGAACAGGTCCACTCAAATCTGTATGGTTCTTTCTTCAAAAGACCATCTCAGACAAATCTGCATGGTTCTCATGTGATTTGACCATTACATATTAACTGTATGGACTTTAAAAGAGACTTTGACCCCTGAGTTTGTTTCGTTATTTCTTCTCAGGGTAGTCAGCTAGGAAACACCGGCCTCATCTAGTCAAAAATGACGAAAAAAAAATTGACGTGTAAAAGTGTTTTTTTAAACCTACTTACAAAATAAATATCATTTATCATTTAATAGCATATATAAATAAATTGATAAAAAATATCTTGATTATCCAAAATGTCGTTGTAATTAATAAAATCACACAGCGATAAATTTATTTTTTTAAAAATACATTGTAATTCATAATTTAGCATCTTCAACCGGTTCGAGTCGCTTTTTGTTCAAAACTCGCTTTCAAAAATCTTTGTATATTTAAAAAAAGTCATATTATTATTAATTATCTGTTTCTAGTTTTAAAACTGGAACCAATAATTTAGCAAAGTCCGTGATGACATCTATTTATAGAAAGAAAAATTAAGACAAATCATAACAGGTTCTCATACGACATTCTTTGGGATAAAAATAAAGACAAATCATAACAGGTTCGCATACGACATTCTTTGGGATAAAAATAAAGACAAATCATAACAGGTTCGCATACGACATTCTTTGGGATAAGTTAAATTTTTAAAGTTTTATAAGTTAAGTGACGGACGCCCAATAAGTTACTGCCACAACAACCAAACAAACGTCGTTGTAAGGCGGAGGACAGAGTCTTTCGTACCATACAGGTTAGAGTGTGGCACGCCACACGCCACGGCAGTTAAGCCTCCTTGCTGTCCTGCTGTGTGTTTGTAAGTTGAGGCTTAACTGCCCCAAATTTTTTCAATTTGTACCTTAACGCATTAATCGAGGAACTTAGCAGAATACATGCGGGCTGTTTCGTTAACGGTTTACGTTTTAATAACATATACTATGCAGACGAAATTGTGTTGTTGGCTTGGTTAGTGCTCTCAAGAAATTGGTTGAAATCTGCGAGAACTACGCTGCTAGCCACGGGTTCCTGTATAATGTAAAAAAGATGGAACTTTTTTATTATACACTATAAAACAGGTATAGGAAAAAATCTGAAAACCGTAAATTTGTAGATACGCCACAAAAAAAAAAACTTTTTTGCGATTCTGAAAAATCTTCATAACTCAATTCGGGAATTGAACTATTTTCATAGGCTGTACGGAACTCCCAGTTTACGAGTCCGACTCGCACTTGCCCGGTTTTTTTTAGTGAAGTCGGTTACATAAACCGATTACCGTGTGGTGATTTGTCTATAGTGATTATTTTATGAGAGCTAAAAATGAGATTATGGTAAAATGCAAATATTAAGTGATTTGATTACTAATGTGTGTCTATACCCTTTACCAGACAAACCATATCAGAAATCGCATTTCGATTTTACATATCCGATTAACATTACTGATGGAGCTCAAAAGCCTTGATATTTATTTATTTTGCTGCTGCATGACGTTACGTTTGCTGCGATCAGAGGATCGAAAAATCAAACGAAAAGATTTTAAATAAATTTAATTAATTTAATAATTTAAGCCTATGAATGATGATCCTAACCAGAAGTGGGACAATAGAATGATCATTCTTACAAATATTGCTAATACAACAGGTAGCAAAATCGGCTGACGTCTTTATTCACATCACCAATTTAAATAATTAATAAATATAGCTGCGGATCAAACATCAGCTGCCCTCATGTCATTGCACTATGTAATCACATCCTCCCCTTTAGAACGGCGACTATTTTAGCACGTTGAGTGAAAATGTTGCCGGAAGGTTGTCAGGACATTCATTTCTTTCTGGGATTGCGTTCGGTGGTTACCGATCCTTCTTCATAGTGTTGGTACATCCACATAGAAAGCGACGGGTCAACATGATGATAAAGAATACGCCTGCACTCAATAGCACTCCAAAGACTTGGATTGTAGAAGGGTAAAAAGAGTCGGTATGCACATTCTCAAGTTCATTATGAGACTGGATCGGAAGTTAGTCCTGGATACTGTGTGTCCTTGAAGATAGAGTTACGTCGGTAGCTGTGGTGACCTGTTTCTCAGCGTCATTGGGTCTTCTTCATTAACTTCAAGGGTTGACCGTTAATTTCGTCATAAACGTTGGCAATAATGAACTCTTCAGATTTCAGTTGATATCCGGCGGGAATCGTAGCAAGATAACTACTCTGAAGCAATGTATAGTCTTTCTGGTTACAGGTTAGATGTACCTTTGTCTCTTGAGGAAAGGATATCACGTAATGTCGGTCTTTTAGCTTTTCCATGGCTTCTCTCATCAAGGTGATTGTGGTAAACTTGCAAGAGTCCTGTAGAGCTTGGTTGGTGATCAACTCTTGGACGCAGTCAGCTTTGTTGCGAATCTGGTGGGTGTTGTTTTTCCCACAGAGGTACCAGTCTTTCAACTTCGGGCATTCAGCCTCTAAGTACAGTAAAATCTCGTTAGTTGCAAGGAAGGGAAAGGGTGGAATAAGAGCCTATGCATGTTTGTTAGGTACTACAGATTGTCTATAAAAATCGTAACTATTTTTAGAAAAGATTGAAAATTTAAATACGAATACTATTCGCTTATCTACATAATATAATTCCGGTTTTATGATGTTATAATAACCTCTAAGTTCTAGATCTTGGATTTGCTTTTCAGCGTAGATAGTTTTAAGTTTTCTAACCAGACTAGTGTTTCTATATTTATCATAGAATGGTGTGTACTACTCGCATGAACGAAAACTAAACTGTTTTCTATCCTAATTAATTCCTGAGTTAAATCTTCTAGGTTATCGCTTATAATTTCTAGTAGTTGTACAAACTAAGCTTATTTTATTAAGCTGTTTTCAGTTAATGCATTACTTTGTAATATGTAAGGTAGTAATATTAACAAAATTAATATAATTTTTTTTTTTCTTTTTATTGTTTTTTAAGGTTGACTGGTACAGAATGCCTTGTTGCATTAAGTCCGCCTATGTACCACTACTGTACATGAAGTTTAAATAAATAAATAAATAATATTCACAGCGCGCGAGTAGAACATAAGAAAATTAGGGAGCGTGTACTGTAGTGAACAAAGTTTAAAAATTGAACATTAGAATTAAAGCAACTGTCAGTAAAGTTAAGTAAGTTTGAAGATTTGTCTACTAAGTTCGACTACCTTAAAACTGAAATTGAAGACTTATTAAATGATAAAAGTATTGATTCAGAGCTCGATTAGCGTGATGGTATCGAGTGAGATATTGTTTCATGGCTAGCAACAGCTAAGAACATAATTAAAGACGCGAATAATCAATCTGACGCGCGTCGTAAATCTTCAGTGTTATCATGCCATCACCCTCATAACTCTGAGCCTAGCATTTTTTTTTAAATTATATAAACCAGTGCTAGACTGCGATCCCACCTGATCTGAACTGGTAATACATTAAACTTCTCCATCGACACGACTACATGCACACCGTTAAAGTTTAAATAGCGACACTGCGCAAGTAATAATCCGGTTTCCGCTACGGGGACAGCCGCACACGACACACGCGCATAGTTACACGACGGGCGCCTGCGTGGGGACTCGCGCGGGCTCCCGCTTAACGCAGCGTTGGCCCTAAGACTCATAGGCTTTTTTTTTAAAAAAAAATTTATATAAACCAGTGCTTGACTGCGATCCCACCTGATGGTAAGCGGAGATGCAATCATTGATGGTCAGGCGCACTAGTTTATTAAGAGCCTATTCACTCTAGCCTTGAAGACACCTAAATTATAGTTAGACGGGAAGACCGCAGCAGGCAAATTGTTCCAGTCCTTCGATGTACGCGGTGTAAATGACGAAGCGAAACGCTTAGTCCGGACCGTTGAAGTTTCAACAACGTAGAGTGGATACTCGCCGTTCGTCGGGTTGTCCGATGGTAGAAAGGAGATGGCGGAATCAAGTCATGCAATTCCCGCGCACACTCTCCAAAATGTAACCTGTAAAATACCGACAGGCTGGCTACCCTGCGCCTGTGCTCGAGGCTTTGTAGATTGGACTTAACCAAATCTGGATCCTCGATTAGCCTCTTCGCACGCCTTTCCACTGAGTCCAAAGCTGCTAGATGACATTTTGCAGCACCAGCCCATATGTGACTGCAGTACTCCACACACGATCGGACCTGTGCTATGTACTACGAACACATTTCTGATATTCACAAATTTCACAATTTGATATCATAATATCTCGAAGAACGGCTCGTATCATTTCAAATCTTAAATTTTCGTCATCAAAGTATAAAGAAGCCTGGTCGTTAATATGTGAATGATACGACAACGAGATTGCTCATTAATTATTATTTATCTGAATAAACATGAAACCAATGACCAACGAATCCGACGAGTGTGACGATAATCATATTTATGATGACACCGGGGTACATATTTGAACAATAAAATACCTGCGGGTAAAATGTCAACGTTCAATATATCGAAAATTTAAATTTAGATTGTATCATATCTAAAATTGTTACACTCATTTTTTAAAATATCTGATGATTAAAAATATCGATAGTCATTATAGTGTTAGATATAGGCAGGTATAGTATTAGGTAGGTAGGTTCAAAATGTTAATATTTATTACACTAAGTTCATTATATTTATTATTTTCGTTAAAAATATGAACACCAATAATGAACTACTAATAAGAACTAACTAATAAGTTTGAAGTACCTAACTAATGTTTTTTTAGGTATAGCATTAGCGAGAGAGTTAACCATCGGCATACAAGGTGAGGTTATTTTAACCCCAGCACTTTTGAAAAGATTTTAATGTTTATTTTTATTGAAACGCAACAAAATATGCTGATTTTCATAGTTGATGGATGGAGTTTAAATATTTCCAGTCACAGTGTTCAATCAATATTACGCGCGTGCTGATATCGTGTGTGTACGCGCACAAATTGGTTCTTGGCCGTTTTTAACCCCACGTTGTATCTCATACAACGTAGTAAAAAATTACTACTACTAGACTAGACGGCGTTGTGTGGTAGTTGTGTGAATATTATATTATATATTATATTGCTGATGGTGGCAGCACCCGAGCCCACCGTACGCGGGGAGGCCACCTCTTCCCAGCGGAGGAAGAGGAAGCGTGGGGGAAAAGGAGACAAACCCAAGCCCCCAGCGACCCACCAGGAGAAAGAGGTCCCCAAGTCTTCCCCTCCCCCGAGGGTGATGCAGTTCGTGAAGGGGAAGAGAGGCGCGTGTTTGCGCCGGCTCAGCGCAAACAAAACGCGCCACCATCCATCATCACCCCCAAACACCACCACCAACGCAAACAACGCCCCAAAGGGGGCCCCCAACTCTGAGATCACGACCTGCGCCATTCAACTGCTGATAGACCTAATTAAGTCCATCAGGCCGGAGCAGAGCCAAGAGCAGGTCATACTTGATGGTCTGGCCAAGCTACTCAACTTGTGCCATGGCTAGGCCGTTAAGGGTGCTCCATCGGAATTCTCGGCTAGCTTCCCAAGGTTCTATTCTATTCCATTCCATTCCATTCCATTCCATTCCATTCCATTCCATTCCATTCTATTCTATTCTATTCTATTCTATTCTATTCTATTCTATTCTATTCTATTCTATTCTATTCTATTCTATTCTATTCTATTCTATTCTATTCTATTCTATTCTATTCTATTATTTTCTATTCTATTCTATTTTATTTATTTTATTATTTATGTACACACAAATATACAGAAGAAGATAGGTTTTCAAAATAGCATTCTTTTAATATTTAAATATACAATATTATATACAAAAACACTTAACTAATTAAAACTATTATAAATAACTTATTAATAGTCTAAAACTAAAAAGTCACACGTCAATATACAACCCGCCCCTGATCGTTCCCGGTGCAAAAGTGCCCATAATACTGGCCGCATTACCTCGCTGGATAGCGATGGCCATCCTTTGCACCAAGAACGACCCGGACCGGGAGTCACCCGTTGCCTCCCCCAGCCTACGGCCTAAATCCCCCACAAAACACTTTGCCTCCGTACTCCAACTGCCCAGAGTCTCCACAGCAACAGGCACAAAATGGTAAAGCTGCACCAAGGAAGCGTACTTCAGCCTTTTTTTAAAGCAGGCGTCTTCAGCGGCGGCAGAAGCAGTGTGCATCGTGCGACTCAGGTGACTGGCGGCGACAGTGCTGACGCAAGTTGCGTCCCAGATCAGGCACTTCCCGTTCTTCCACGGCACCAGAGTCAGCCCATCCGGCCTCTTACCGTCAGACCTGCTAAGACCTGGAGGCTCAAGCACGCAGGGGATGTTTGCCGATATAAGGGCTCTCCGGACAATGTCGTTCAAGGCGTGATGACGCGGGAACCTCCCTGTGCAGCGCCGGCAGCTCAGTGCGTGATGGCCATTGGCCTCCACCAAAGAACCGCAGGTGCATATATGAGGCTCGCATACCTTACAGCCTAGGCGGAGAGCCACCGCCACACGCAAAGAGTCATTGTCGAGTAGAGTGCCCAAATGAGGCGAAGGAATCGCCTGTAACCACGCCCCGGACTCGGGTTGCGACACTGCTCGTAGTCTGGCCTTATCGACTCCCAATGCACCCTCTAACAATTGCTCTTGAAGCAGCTTTACCCCAATGTCATCCCACGCCCGCTGAACATGTTCTGATTCGGGGATTGTCGCACCCGAGTTGAGGGTCAACCAAGCTGAGACAGCATCTGACGCAAATGGCATGCTTATAAGATAGGTTATCTTAATATAAAAATTTGTACAAAGATATTATTTCAAAATGAAAATTCCAAAATTAAAAAAATCAATTCAATTTCAAAATGTTTTTTTTTTATTATATATATATATAAATATGTGATTATCACACAAGAGAGGCAAGATAGTGCTATTTTACTTGAGTCTTAAAGAGTGAGATAGTTTTCAAATCACGCATGCTAGGCGGAAGAGAGTTCCACAAACTTACTGTAGGGACAGAGAAAGAGTAGGAGTAGTAGCTGGATGAGAGATATGATCATTCTATTATATTCTATTCGATTGTCTTTTTTGGAAGTCACTATTTATTTAATATTAGCGAACGGGCAAAAATCTTATACAAAAACAGATTCTGTTTATCGCTCTTCCTATTCGGGAAAACACAATCAAAATCTGTTTTGTGGTTTAGTAGAATCGACGCGACGAGACACATGTTTTATACTACTTACAGATGATAAATTATGAGTTTTTTTTATTGGACTTTGTTACAAATATTTCCAAAAAAAACACGTAGGTGTTTATGTTTATTACCATTATTGATGTACAAAGGTCAATCATAATGTTGTTACCTTATCAATAATTCAGTTCGTGATTTGTGGAAATACTTGACGTGAAAGAGGATAATTTAGGATCTCCACTGACTACGTTGTAATTCACTCATACGTGGGGATCGTGCAGTCCATTGCCCTTTTTAGGGTTCCGGTGTAGCTGCGGTCACTATGGAAGCGAGTGGCCTGCCAGCTGAACCAAAAGGACCCTGAGGCTTTTTTTTAAGGTGAGAATAAAAACCACTTCTATTCCTTCTTTGTGGAGATACATATAATGACCTTGACCTCAAGGTCAATGACCTAGATCACAAGGTCAAATGTATAAAGTGTGAGTAATCGTCAGGTACACCAAAGGTCAATGACCTTGATCCCAAGGTCAGATTTATAAAATGCTTGGAAACGTCTGGTCCAAATAAAGTTAACGATAGGTTAATTCATTAAACCCCGATCGAACGCCGGTGTTCGCTCGGTCATTGTCTTTCTATGGCGTCTCTAATTACGCTACTCAAAAGGTTAATTAACTTGTTTGACCTTGAGGGCAAGGTCATTGACCACGAGTATTCCTTGGCGTTTCGGATGTGCTCATTGTGTAGTGGAGCATACGTTGGAAATCTGGCTTGCTTCGACGGAGCACTGCCATATCCTTGTGGAGTCAATCGGCGACAGCGACCACTCGTTCTTTTAACCAGGACATGATATGGAGTAAGGGGACATGGGAAGCAGTCACCGTGGAGGTTATGATTTTGATCTGTACGTAATAAATGTAGGTATATTCTATTATAAGTATAAAAACGAGGAAGCGTTTTGATGGCCTGCAGGTTTTGAGCTCAGTGACAACGCCCTTCAGAGGGCATGAAGCTAACATTAAAGTTATATTTAAAAAAGATATTTTTTACTATTTCACTCTAGTGAGTATCAAAAAAACTTTTGTGTCAGGTGTTATACAAGTCGAGCGTTATTATTTTATCCTAGGTGAATCAATCTTTATTTGTGAACATAGGTATTACAATAAAGGTCTTATGTTAACATTTTCGTCGCACTCTATGTCCATATATGTCCTACAATCACATATGTCCTACATACATTATGAGATTTAAAGACATACAATAGAGCGGCTGTAAGAAAAAATTCTTAGAAAAACGGTCATCCTATGCCTCAGTGACGCTTTCTGGCTTTGAATAGCAAACACGCGGATTAAATTTGTCAAAATTTATAATTATTTAACTATCGATTGGTAGGTGGCCTTACCATGATAATGTTTAAATGTCAGTCGTACGAGAGAAAAAGAGTGATGGAGCTATACAACCTATATAGCTCCATCCCTTTAACAGTTCGGTTTAGGTCGTATAATGTTATGAGCTCGTGGTACAGCCTCAGTGTGTGATAAAGGTAAAGTTAAGCTTTTCAGCAATAGATGGCGTTATATCAAAATCAGCAAATGTTCTGGAAATATTAATAAAAAATATTGAATTCTAATTAATTACTTCGTAAATACCAAAAATATTTACGAAAATAAACCGAAGTTAGGTTCAGTCATATAAATCCGTTACTCAGTACCGAATACATACGGTTTGCTACAGTTTTACGTACACGACGTATGGTGTTACGATCCAGTGTATACCAACACTTATGTACGTGTTTTATTTTATAAGAACAGAGTGGTATTTATAATTTCATCTCTATGTGCTTGAGACCGCTCGAATAGAAAGTTGATTTTTATTGTTATAATTTCTCATTATTCTTTGGTATTTCTTAGTCAAGTTTACTTAGGGATTGTTTTGAAAAATGTTTTTAACAATAATAATTTCGTTAGTATGTGTGTTTTTGGCGTATGTTCTAGTATGTCGTCATTACTTGCCTCCAGACAATATGCTTGTGCCTACATTTCCGGGAAAATTGCCCATAATTGGGCATTTGCACATGTTGTTGAAAATTGAGAGTAAGTAAATTATTACCTAGAAAGATTCTACAAAGGGCTATGGCGCGTACCTTGCCAAACCAATTGGAGATCTGTTCTGTCCCCTGATTGATATATTCATATACATATTTCTTTAATACGATACATTCCTATGTCCAGTAGTGGACGTCTTTTGTCTGAAATGATAATGATGATATTTCCTCTTCCTCCATTGTTCTTTTCTGTATATATTATATTATCGACGAATCCAAGACAGATGAATATCATCTTCACGACTGCCTCATTGGTGTTGCGATTACAAGCGCGACTATAGAGCGTGGGTCCTGGGTTCGATTTATGGTTGGGTTTCTATAATGTACTTACGTCACGCAAAATTTCCACAAATTTTTTTTTTTGTTTCAGAAATATTTCAATTTGTGATTTCATTAGGAGAATATTCTTTAAAAGCTGGAGACGTGACTAAAATTTTTATGGGACCGATGCCTGTTTACAGTAAGTCAAAACGGTATATATATACATAATAGTATCGAGAGCAGTGGTGTCCGAGTGGTAACAGCCCCGACTTACGAGTTGTAGGTCGCGGGTTCAAACCCAGCCAGGCGCATTAATTTGTGGAATTTATTTGAGCACCACTGCTCTCAAAACGGTGAAGGAAAACATCGTGAGGAAACCGGCATGTCCTAGAATCAAAAATTCGAAGACATGTGACATCTACCATACATCTACCCGCACTGGGCCCGCGTGGTGGATTATGGCCCATTTCCTCTCCTAGAGAGGCGGCCTGAGTCCCAGCAGTGGAAACATTTAAAGGCTGATTATGATATGATTATAATTAAAACAACAGATTTCATTTAGCTTTGACGTTGTCTGTTCTGGGTGTCAGTAACTAATTTACTTATTGGTTTACTCGTGTACTAGGTGACACCCAGCCAGGCTGGTTTCCGTAATGGGTATTCGACCATCGCTCATATATACCTAGTTGCACCAAGAGTCATAGAGCGTTACATACTCAGTTGGCGTCTCTTTTAAATTGAATTAAATCGAGTGAAAGGACCCAAAGAATATTTGGAAATATGCGAAACAAGGTATTAAGTCCTACATACGCATGGCATGGCTCGAGATAAGAGAGGGCCTATGCTCTACAATAAAGGAAGTTTGGATGTGGCTGATGATGAATTCTACTAGGTAATCAAGAAAGACCTAGACCTCAGACGAAATTTCCTCGTCAAATAACTTAAAATAATTACTTGTGATGTGTTATACTCTTATTCAATTTTATCATTCTTATGTTCGGTCTTATCCTGAAGATTGTGTTCTCTTCGTGGAACCTAAACAAGCCCGTGAAAATTATGTTTCTAACGTTTCCTTTTTAAATTTCTTTAGAGAATAAAAATGTTTCATGTTATTGTTTTGTTTGTTTGAGTTTGAGGCATATCACAACCACCACATTATATACTGCAGTACAATAAAAATAAAAATTACTTTGTATCGTGTACTTTTTAATTAAGCTTCAATAAATTCTAAGCATTTTTGTTTTTATTTTTATTTATTTTTGTGGTGAGAAATAAACGATTATTATTATTATTATTTTACAGTTGTCACAGACCCTGAAGACGTATCCATAGTACTTAACAAATGTCTGGAAAAGATGTTTGTATATAAATTCATAGAACCAATGTTGGGCAAGATGTTAGTTGCTGCTGAAGGTATTTTTTTAGTATTAATTAATTTTATTCTTTGGCAAATTTTGGTCTTGAAATATTTGGGATAGTCCAGGGAAGGTTTAAACGGTGAGAAAAAACGGGAAAAAAACATGAAAAAAAATCCGAATATAACGCCATCTGAAAAAAAGAAAGAAAGAAAAAACGTTTATTCGTACCTCACACATACAGTAAAACTAAAATACAGTTGAATACATTGGAATTAAATTATAGTAGAATTAAGTATATAAGGTCCCATTAAAATAGTGGGACAAACTTTTAGAAATCATTCAGACCACCAAAATAAAGACAATGGTAAAAAAAAGATAAACTGTACATACTTACTTACAATGAAAAAAACATCTAACGATTTACTAAAAATGTTGATTACCCGATGCATAAACACATCTCTTAATACTACAAAATACCTACGCGACGTCACCGGCCGCCGCGTTCATTGATCAATTCGTGCCTTCTCACTCTAACATAGCCTTTCGCAGGCGCCCGCGTCGCGCGCTTGCCGTAAATGACAATGATGACGCAATTTCAGTTTTCGTCGTGCAACCGAGACGGTAACATGTTTCGCGAACGTCGAATGTAAGTGTGTGAGTGTTATTACGTACCTAGATAGTTATCACAATCGACAACAATGCCTTATTACGCGTACACCAATCAAGAATACTTGGAAATAGCATACGACAAGCCCAAATCCTTTACCATGAAAGATTTGGAAGGCGGCCGAGCCTTGCGACAATCCTGGGAGCAGTACAGCGCCATCGTGATTAAGGCACCTTCATGCCACCAGCGGTTGACGCAGGAAGACCGCGCTATGCAGTGCATCTTGAAGAAGACATTTTAGACTTTAGACGACACCCCACGGCGAGCACGGCCGATGCTGGTAGTGTATTCAATGTCAGTGATTTTTACGTGTGGAAACTCCTTTGTGATGAAGGCCTCCACCCGTATCATTACACTCGTGTGCAGGAACTAAAAGTGAAGACACTCTTTTAAAAGTGAAAAGACACATAATTAAACGCGCCCGCAAGTGCATTGAACAAAACAGTAGGCATGTTCAACAATTAATCTAAACCTACCGGCGTAGAGTAAGTAGTATTTCAATTAATTACTGTAAATAGGGCTGATTCTAATGTTTAAACACGCCTGAATCAGTGTTTTACTGTTATCGAACTTTAAAATAATCAAAAATGATTCATATCAGTACACTGTTTCCACTGCGCGCTTGTTTATTTACAACTTACATACTGCAATATCTTCTACTTATCCAGACTAGCAATACTATCCTAAAAATGCGGTGTGTAGACAACTGAAAGTAACTATTACGATTGAGTAGCGTAGGTAATTAGACGTTCGCTCGGGGTTCAATGAACTAAGCGCGCGACGCGCGGCGCGAGGTGCGAGTTTAAGTACCTACCCTTATTGGATGTGTTTATTCTTGAGTGCCATTTATTATTTTATATAGGTCAAAATAAAAATACTTTAATTACTGATTTTTTTTTCTTGGATATGTTTGGTTAGACGTACTGAACGCTGTGTTAAAATTTGACCCACTATTTTAATGGGACCTTATATATAACTTTAAGACCACCAGACCATCTCTAATTAAAATGATATAAACTAGTGCTTGAATGTGATCCCGCCTGATGGTAAGCAGTGATGCAATCATTGATGGTGAGGCGCACTAGTTTATTATGAGCCATATTCACTCTAGCCTTGAAGATAACCAAATTATAATCCGATGGGAAGACCGAAATGAATTATGCTGTTTTGTAATGCTAGTAGATGGCGTTATCCTTACTATTAGGCGGTACGAAGTTCGCTGGGTCAGCTAATTATGACATAATTATAATGGGCATTATCGAGCAGGTGATGTAAAAACCAAAATTATTACGGATAATTAAATAGTATTAAAAACATTTCAGTGCCCACCTGGAAGCGCAATCGTCGGATACTGGACCTATGCTTCAAGCAGAATATTTTGGATGATTATTTGGAGCTGTTTAATGACCAGGCTAGTCAATTTGTTGAGGGTCTCGCTGAAGATGTCGGTAAAGGCAAAGTGGACCTTACTGAGAAGATCATTAGAAGTGTCTTGGAAACTTCTTGCCGTGAGTTTGAAATAATATTTTTTGTAAAGCATGTAGCGATTTTAAGCCTTTCAACGCTATTATTTTTTATAAAAAGCTCACCAAATGTTACAACCCAAAAAACCATGTCGGGTCCCGAAAAACCAACACTTATATCGTTAACTGCTCCCGCCTCCTACGAAGTAGTAATGCTAGGAGGCAGCGGCACGCGCGAGGAAACGGCCCTCACGACCCAGCCGCCGCGATTCTGATCCCAATTTCCAGCCACCGTAGGTGCGAGCTTGTGGACGGCCGTAGTGTTCCACTTGAGCCTACAAGGCAACAAAGGAATATAGAAGTTTTATAACACATTTTAGTCATTAGAAGTCTGTCACGCCTTCTCACTCCGGGAGAAGTTTTTGGATGATATCTCGCCTAAAAAAAAGCTTATTACAATTAATTAATATGTGTATAGCCTTTAACCGCCTTAAACCGACTCCAATATAGAGAATATTGGAGTCGGTTTACGATCTTACCGACTGCAATTGAGTTCATGTAAACTCAACTGCAGTCGGTAATTTACATTACATCGAACGAGTGCTAGTTTAACCCTGCAACCCAGTAATTGGATACCACGATACTCTTTAACAATACTGGTACCCTTTGACAAGACTGGTGTCAGATTTTCTGCGACAGCCGGAACCAACGGCTTAATGAACTTTCCGTGGCATGGAGAAATCTTGGTATATATAAATGATAACTAATCCATAGGACGATTTCTGACGTCTTTGTGTCGACACAGCCACCGGCCCATGCTGAAAACCAGCGCTGTGATCTCGTCACGTTATGCATTAGGGAACAGCTGCTGAGCGTTCGGCCGTTTTGCGCAAATATGACGCATATTTTCACTATATAATGATTATGTTTGTTAGCTAGTTTTAAGATTCTTACTTTCCTTACTTCTGTAAGCGTTACTTAACCTTATAGATCGATATGTATGGCTATTATCATTTCAACCACAATCTTTTAAATAAAATAATGTTTATTTGTATAATTCAATAAAAACATTTAACTAATTAAAGCTTATATACATTAAAAGCAAAAACTACTACCTAAAATATGGCGTCATAAAACTCCTCCGCATCGCTGTCGACTGGAAGTGCACCTAAAAGGCTGGCGGCATTGCCACGTTGTATGGCAATGCTTAACCACGATCTTCAAACATCATTCATAATCTCGACGTAAAATCGACAATTTAATTAAAGAAAATAATTTTGCAGGAACAACATTAGGCGTTAGACTAGATGGCAAAGACTTGGTAAACGAAAACTATATTGTGGCAGTCAACGAATGCCTAGATATTCTCACCACGAGGATTTACAAACCTTGGCTTATGTTTGACTTTATCTTTAACATGTCTATTTACAAAAACAAATTAGCTAAGGCGCTTGAAACAATATTCAGTCTTTCAGAACAAGTGAGTATTAAAATGAAGGTATAAAAAACAAAATTGATATCATCATCATCATCTTCCTGCCCTTGTTCCATCTTATTTGGGGTCGGCAGAACACGTTTTTTTTACTTCCTTTCTATCCTATCAACCATCATGCTATCACTAACTTCCTAACAAAAACAAAATTGATATATAATCTAGTTTTAAAACATATGATTTATAGACGAAAACTTTAATATTCTGTTCTCTTGTAGATGGTGCAGCTGCGAAAATCGGAGCATTTGAAACGTTTGAAAAATAAAGCAGGCTCTAACTTTGAAGGTATGAAGTAAATGACCGTACTTGAAATAAAATCAACGATTTTACGTCATAACGACATGTCGTGCAACGTGGCACGTTGCATCGTAATGTGTTTATGTGTTTGAGCTCAAAGCCTACTCCTGACAGTCTACTTTTGTTGCTCTAGGCCACAGAATCAAAAGTGTCTTAGACGTCGTTCTGGAGAACACTGTAACCGAGACCAGTAGCCTTTTCACTGATGTTGAGCTGAGAAACATCGCAGACAACCTGTTGTTAGCTGCCTATGATACCACTATCTATGAGATGCTGTTCGTCTTCATCTGCATTGGCAGTTACCCTGAAGTACAGGAGAAGGTTTATCAAGAGTAAGTGCATTTTGGGTTCTTGATTGGTGATGATTATATTCTACCTAATTTCATAATCACAATCAGCTTGTTCATTTCACCCATATCCGACCTTCTCCGCTATTCCAATTATAACATAAAAATCGACAGTGAAGAATTCAAATTACTGGGAAACATATCTTCAGACAGTGAAGGTTTTTCTTTTTACTTTTTTTTTCCTCAGAATAATTCAAGTTTTGGGCGAAGATGGTAAATTATCAAAGGAGAATTTATCTCAGCTGGTATATTTGGAAGCAGTGATAAAAGAATCCATTAGGTTATACCCGATTGGACCAGTTGTGGCTCGCGATACAACTTCGGATACAAAGTTACGTAAGTATTTAATACCATTGTATAGGCCTACCGTTTAACAAAGACTGTTCAGTGGTTAAGCCTTTAATTATTTTCTGAGATCATTTTGGATCGCTGAATAAAAATGATAATTCAAGTCAATGATAGATTTTTTAGAATATATAATGTATTGGCGTGTCATTTGAAGTATCCTGCCATGATTTCTTACGTTATAATTTTTTTTTTTTTTCAAAAATAATATAATGATTATTGTATAATTATCTTTACTAATCTTAAAACTGTTTTTGCTAATTACTAAAACTTTTTTTTAATGAACATTTATGACTTTTTTTTTTAAGAAATCGTGCATACTAGGATTCAAAATCTCGTCTATAATTTGCTAAAATATATCTATTTCCCTTTAGGTAATGTAACAATTCCCACTGGCAGCAGTATAATGGTCCATGTGTGGAGCATAAATAGAAATACTAAATATTGGGGTTTAGATGCTGAAGAGTTTAAACCTGAGCGATGGCTTAGTTCCGACACTTTACCAGAACATCCAGCCGCTTATGCTAGCTTTTCACCAGGACGGAGAGGATGTATTGGTAAGATTAAAGTAGATTCAATGTACCCAGAGTCACCAATTACTTTGGTGACAGACCATTAAAAGAGAATACCATACCTATTGAACAGTCTGTGGGAAAGACATAATGAGTGAAACAAACACAAATAGATTTAGACGCAAATTAAAATTATATTATTTAGAAATGTTTTAAGTACATTTAAGTATGTCTAGAGACTCACCCACCCCACAGTCAAACCATTACAACGGTTTTGTGCGGCTTATCTTATAAGGTACTTACCTTTTTGGAATAAAGATAAATAAATAAAATAATAAAGCAGCTAATATAAATATTTTAATTACAATATTTGGGGGAGTAGTGGTGCCCGAGTGGTAATGGCCCTGACTTACGATTTGTAGGTCGCGGGTTCAAACTCAGCCAGGTGTTTCTACTTTGTGTAATCTATTTCATCACCACTGCTCTCAAAACGGTGAAGGAAAACATCGTGAGGAAACTGACATGTCCTAGAACCAAAAATTCGAAGACATGTGACATTCACCAATCCGCACTGGGTTTACGGCCCATTCCCTCTCATAGAGAGAGGAGGCCTGAGTCCCTGCAGTGGGAACATTAAAAGGCTGATTATGCTATTATGCTATAGGTACAATATTTGACACCTATAATTATTAGATGAAGTATTTTTTTTCTATGATACTTAAAAAAAAGCGTTCGAGATTTTAAAACACTGCTGGTTGATTGATATAGATAAAATTTAATTTTTTTATTCTGAAATGTGAAGTATATATTAATATGTTGTGTATAGAATAGAATAACATTTATTGTACCTACACCAAAAAAGTAGCACAACTTATTTAGAAACTTAAATAGATGGGTATTATGGCGGTCTTCAATCCCATCAAATCGCACCGGAGAGTGAGTATGAGATAGAGTTGAGTGTTGGGATATGGCCTATTCCATTTTCTAAAGAGAAGGTCTAAGTCCCAGCTATTGGAACATTATAAGGCTGATTATCGACACTAATATTATAAAGAGGTATTTTTTATTGTTTGTAGGAGGTAATCTCTAAAAGTACTGCCCCCCTAGCCAAGTTACAATCGTTTCGTTCGTGCCGAACGCCTCGAGTAGGCCACGCCTCCGATTCCTTTGTTCTAACCACGTGACTGAGCGTTGATATGACGTCAGAACAAAGGAATCGGAGGCGTGGCCTACTCGAGGCGTTTGGCGCGAACGATACGATTCATAATCCACCACCACCTCCAATCATAACCATCGCGTAGAAAAACTCAGGACAGAGATCTATAAAAACAAACCTGTCTATGCTAAACTTATATATTTCAATAATGAAATGACTTGATTATTATTTCAGGTAAAATTTACGCGCTAATGTATTTAAAAGCAACAATGATTCCATTAATTCGCAAGTACAAACTTACAGCGGACCATAAAAAGGTTAAACTGGAATTGAAAGTTATGATGAAACCTGTTTCTGGGTATTTAGTGAAAATTGAGGAAAGACGATAATATAAAAATTGTGTTACAAGACTCTTGTTTTATATTTCCTTAACCTCTAAAAAAACTTCTACTAACACCAACGAAAACACACTCCACACTTACACCATACCACACCACACAACACCTCACAATTATAACCTCAGACCTTTTTTTTAGGGTTCCGTTGTTGTTGCCCGTCTGTCTGGCAAGACCCTTTATCTCGGGAATGCGTAGAAGTATAGAGTTGAAATTAAAACCATATAGTCAAATCTGTGGTCCCTTAAAGCTGTGAAAAAAAATAATTCTAAGTTAACGAATAAAAAAGATACGGCCGTTTATGAATATCAAATAACCCTGTTAAATCTATAACGATTTAACATTAGTTAAAATCTCTGCATCAAAATAAAAAGCTCAATGAGTTGTTAATATGTAACAAAGTATTTAAAGAATGAACCCGATTGTGGCACCAAATTTATCATTAAACTAAATTAATTGCTGACAACTGCATCAGACTGCTTGAAAAGTGACTTGTTCGGAACTTTAGTTTTTTCATGCCCTTAGGTTTTTTTCTACATTCATTAGCACGTACAAGAAAACAGAATGACAGTGTTTTCATTTACGTATCTTTAAAAGGAATTTAAAAATATATTTGCCATCACCATCGAGGTCCTTTCCAGAGACTCATTTTGTAGGCGATTGGGTAACGAGAAATAAACTATTCCAAAAAGCAAAACTGATTTATCATGATGTCAGCTTTAGGTATTCACTTCACAACGAGCCGTGAGACAGTCCCCAGACTAGATGGTGTTCACACGGCTATCAACAGCGAAAAAATCCCCGCGCCCAAAGAGTATAGTAAATACCCGCGCCTATGCGGTCGCAACTTTTATCCTTTTGGCTCGTGCAAACGTCAGCGCGGATTTTGTCAAAGTGACAAATGTCACTTAACCCGTTTATTCGTTCTCAAGCTTCCGTACTATTGACTTCACCGACATATTTATAAAAAACAAAATATATTTGATCACAATATTTTTATTCGTCGAAACACATTCAGTAGGTATTTTTTACAAATTGATCGAATCACAACAAAGAAGTAGTTATTGTTCTGAGAAGCGTAGTTAAAATATTGTCCTTCGATATATAACAAAAACATTTTAAAGAAAAAATTAATAACAAAATAACATTTATTTTGTAAGTAAATCCATTGGAAAAACAACTTAAAGAATAAATGAAAAAAAAGTTAACATTTATAAATATATATGTGTAATAAGTAAAAATGAAAATCTCAATGTACATAAAAAAAATAGTTTATCTTTTCGTGAACATTTGGTTTGATGCTGACCAAATGTCTGTATCAAGGACAAAGTTTTGTTTTAAATTTAATACTATGCAAATAAATCGCTTAGAAACCAAATATACATACATTAATTCCTCAAATTATAATAAAAACTTAATTCAATAAAGATAAAAATAATTTCATAATTATTTATGTCACTTTCGCATACAAAAAATTGCAATGCACGTTTTCATTACAAAAAAAATCTTAAAAGTCAAATTATTAACAATTTTTTTGTCGAATCCAAAATTTCTAAACAGATTTAAAAAAGATTGTTAGATATTATGAAAATAAAATAGTTTTCATGTGAAGTAAAGAACAGTCGTAATTCTATTTATTATTATTAAGTATAGTCTATTTCACAACATCGGGACTATGTAGCTTCACATTAGCAAAATAAAAATTTATAAATAAATTTAACGACATTAAAAACATATGCTTGAACTTTTTATGTGACTCAATGTATCTCACTATCAACGTTTAAGCCAATTGCAAACTTTGCACTAACTGATGGTTCAGTTTTACAATTTGTAACCTAAACTGTAAAATTATTTTAGTTAATACGTAGCTCAACTGAACAAACTTAGCTAAGTTCATCGTCTGAAACTGGTTTTAAATAAAATACGAAAAAAAATTATGCTTTGAATCTTTCAGGGTTCATATGAGCCATTGATATACCTACATATACAGGGCTATTTGTAAAATACTAACAGCCTTGCAGGACTGTATTACTAACATCATAAACAACAACTTTTGTCCTATGAATTTTTACAAAACATTTCATTCATTTCATTTACCAAAAACAAATCTTCAAGATTTCGTTGTTCAAACATATTTTAGCTTTGTATTTTGCTATACCTACTACCTACGTCTGTATGACGCAACGCAAGCGCATCAAGCTCCCCCGCCGCCCGATCCCCGCTCTCCTCCTCTATTATACTATTACTTGCTTCGCATAGACTTCGTAATATTTAGAACGTTCAATTTAAATATTTTAATTTTTGTATGAAAATCTGATGACTTTTAAAAATTTATCACATTTTAGATAAGTTTTTAAAAGTCATAGAACAAAAGTTCTGGTTTATGACGTTAGTAACATAGTGCTAAGAGTTTGCCAGTGTTTTACAAATAACCCTGTATAAATAGTACTTTTATCCTAGTAAAACTACTTCTATGTTTTGATCAATTGTAAACCTTATAGCAAAACTTAAGTGTCTCATGTATCTTTATTTAACCAAATAACCCACGAAAAAGAGAAGTGTTGATAAGAGGTATTTTTCACCCACCACACACTCAAAAATAAAAGTTTCTGCTTCCGACAATTTTTAAATGCATTTGTATAGTTAAAGATATATATTTTTCATTCAGTGACATTTTCGTGATAAATAATAATAGTAAGTTAAAGTAATTATTTCCCAAACAGAGATTGTTTCGCCTTTTTTGTGCATTTTTTTGTATATTTAAGTTATGATTTCTAAAACAAGCGCTCCATGAAACAAAATATAGTTTTGAATTTCAATGATACTTCTCTTAATAAACTTTTATGTGAATACGAATTTATTTTGGTTTGCTGTACGCATCTATCCTATACAAAAAAATATATACGTTCACGATCGCCGTGCACGCGACAATACGCCAGAGTTTCTTATTCCATATAGCAGAGTTTGATACATTGAGACTAAAAATGAATATGGTTCACGGAGCGCTTGTTTCAGATATAACAACTTAAATTGAAAAAAAAAGACAAAAACTCCATAAAAAAAATGAAAAACACAAAAACACTCTCTGCTTGGGCAATAATTGCTTTGACTTACTATATTATTTATCACGTAAATGTCACTGATTAAAATAAAACAAATCTTTAACTATACAAATGCATTTAAAAATAATCGGAATATAAACATTTATTTTTTTTGAGTGTGTGATGGGCGAAAAATGCCTCTTAATAACCCTTTTCCTTTATGAAAAAACGACGCCTTGTTATATTTTCATAAATATATTTTTGAAACCAATATCCTCTATTATTATTCATGACAACCTTCACCCCTTTAATAAATTCCATTTAGACTTCAGCATGTGTCACTATAATTATAATAAACTATATTTTAATAAAGGTAATAAAGCTAAAAAGATAACTGTTAAAATAATAACCCAGACTCTTAGGGAATATGACAAAATATCACTATAGCTAACGTTTTCATGACTCTTGTCTAAAATAAAGACAAATGTTAGGTACTCATTTTCATTTTGCCAATGTGAAAGCAGAATTCTAAACTATTTTAACAACAGTAAAAATTGCACAATATTTGACATCGATATTATAATATTGTTTTAAAGGCTCTCTTAATTATTTTTTCATTCTTAATAACAGTACAGGATATCAAACGAACATTCTAATTGTATTTATTATTAATGTCACAACTGACTACTTCATTGGTAAAAGTGAAAATGTGACGTTTCGCTAGAATTAAAAAAAAAATTCTATAATCAAAAAAGATTTGAAAATAGAATTTAAAATCTTGCATACAGTTATTTCATTGTCCACATTAGACAATATTCACCAATGCTATTGCGTGATAATATACAATGGGTATTACTGTAAGTATATCATGAGGAGCAACTAATAGGTACAAATGCCCATCTTTCTTGTACTAAAATCATTACACATTAAAAATTCTTAAATAAACACACTGACACTTAAAATTTCTGTTAATAAAAATAATCTCAAATACATAATTTAAGACTGAATTGAATCAGCAATACAATATTGTACAAATAAGCTTCATAAGCAAATTGGACGTATTATTACGTTCGATAGTAACATCAATAAATATCTATGTATATAACATAACACACGACTAGCATCATAATACTTATAGCTCCAATAAATAAAAAAATAATTTAATTGAACGTTTATAGTGTCAAATACGAAAACATCCCCTTACACACTTAGTAGTTACATCGTTCATCTTATTTCACAGGCCAAGAAACGATTATTCTATTTTAAAATTTAAACAGTCGATAGATCTTAAAATATATAAGAAATAAATTATAAATACAGCTGTTGCGGTGTATCAGAACAGGTACAGAAGAATCACGACCGTGACTAACAGGAAGGCAAAAATAGCCCAACTGCTGAAAAGGACTAGTTAAACTAGAATAACTTAATCTCATTCTGCATTGACAAATTAAACCAGACATTAATGAAATAATGCAGATTATTGTAACGTAACTCGAGATATGTCATACTAAATGTAACTGCCAAAAGAACTCGGAATTTCGAGTTACAAAAAACTCGGAAAGATGATCTAATCTGTTGTTTTTAAAATAGAACATCGTGAAGTAATACTAGATCACAGTCTATGTAAATAATACATTTAATTAGATAACATTTACCTAAAGTTTGCTTTACAGGAAACATGTTAACGTCAAAAAGACGCAAAGATTGAAATACTAAAAATTACTTTTATTTTTATGTTTTCTAAAAATTTCGTTTAGCTGAACGAAGTTATGTGTACTTTACAGGTTATATATATCTTGAATGTAAGATTTCATAACCTGTCTTCAAATTTGAATGTTATTGCGTTACATACATTACGGCTAATTTGTCACAAACACGTTTTTTAATTTACGTTGCTAATTTTCTGTTTCCAAACATATTTTATACAAGACATAATTTCGTTCAGCTCAATTCAAGAAACGAGTCCCACATAATCTACTTAATGCGAAGTCTCTAAAAGTAGAAATGTACAACGGTAACGACTATTAGTAAAACGACATTTGACTCACACGAGTCGAAGTAGAGAGTACAACCCAGTTCTCTCACGTCACTTTGTAGAACCCACATCAACATTTTTGACATCAGTTTGTCAAAAAACCACTTTTACTTATCAAATACTATTTTCGTCACCAATTTTGCATCACAATTTTTCGGTGTCACAGGGACTAACACTTTTTTAGCAGAGGTAGCTGCAGCCGTCGACCTACCACTTGACACACACACACGACGGCTGCCGCTGACCTTCAAAGCTGGAATGTCGGCGGCTGCAGTTGACATGTCAACAGCTGCCGCTGATTGTCGACGGCTGCAGTTACTTCTGCCGTTGGCAATATGCCACTCGTGTCCCTGAGCTCTTACTTCGTTTTTAAATTCACTTATTAATATTGTGACTCCATTTCCCAACTTCAAACTGACAAAAATAGTGACGATTTTTCTACAAAATACGTTACAGCGACGACCCCTTTTGTGTCTAATCAATTGAATTGGACGGCTTTACTCTGTCCAGCTTATCAGGTTTTTCTGTGCTATTCTGGCTAGTCCTGAAACAAAAGATTACATCAATAAACATTAGTAGGCCAGTAAAACATTTTTTTTAAATTTTCCTGTTAGTAAGGGTCATGAACAATTTTGCTACAAATTTTTTTTAACTGATATAAACTAGAGCTTGACTGTGATCATTAATCGTGACGATCGTGCACTCGTTTATTAGGGACGTATTTACTCTAGCCATGAAGGTATCTAAATTATAATCGGACGGTAAGACCGCTGCCAGCATATTGTTCCTGTCCTTCGATGTAAGCGGCATAAACGACGAGGCGAAATGCTAATTCTTTTGCACCATCAGACAACCCGACGTATGGCGAGTGTCCACTCTAGACGCCTCTACGGTCCAGTTTAAGCGTTTGATTTCGTCGTTTATACCAAATACCTACATCGAAGGACTAGAGCATTTTGCCTGCTATGGTTTTCCCGTCTGATTTTAATTTAAGTGTCTTCAAGACTAGAGTAAATAGGCTCTCAATAAACTAGTGCGCCTTAACATCAGCGATTGCATCACTGCTTACTATCAGGTGGGATTATAGTCAAGCGCTGGTTTATATAATTAAAAAAAAAGTGACAAAACACACTGGGCCCTGGTTTAGGACATGGTTCGAAGTAAGAGGGAATGGGAGACGGTCGTCTTCTTTTGCGAAGCAGTAATACTAGTGAAGGAGACGGCCGCACGCGTGAGGGAGCGGAAATCCTCACGCCCCAGCTGCCGTGACTCTGACCCCGACTACCAACCACGGTAGGTGCGTGCTTGCGGGCAACCAGCACTGGGTAACCGTCCGGACTACACCCAAGTTGTCAATGGCATGTAGTGTTCCATACGCACCTTAAAGAGATGGTAGCAAAACCGTAGGGGCCCAGAAGGGCTGATGCCTCTTATGGCCACGGCGAATTTTTGAAAAGGAAACCAGTGGTCCTAGAACGCATTGGGCAACTGAACGACACAGGTGTGGTTTGAGTCAATAAAGTCTTTGAAGCGGGAAAAGTTATTAAATTATTTCCCGCCTCGAAAATAAAGTGGCAAAAGCAGGAAGATAAAATTATGATGGGCTAGAGGATGTTGTAAGGAACTATTTTTTATAAAAATAAAAAGTTTTATTCACACTGATCACATGTTGGCATCGAACGCAACCGTGTGGGTGATATCGACTACACTGTTACCACATCGCAACCACAATGCAACCACTTGCGACATCGCGAATTAGTAATAGTCGAATTGTTAAAATGCTCAAGTCTTTAGTTACTACAATGCAACTGCAAGAAGCTGCAGTGACACTATTCATACGTAACCACTTTTAGTTGCTGCCATGTGGTGTGGTTGTGGTGCATGTGTATAGAGCCTATGAGTCTTAGGGCCAACGCTGCGTTAAGTGGAAGCCTGCGCGTGTCCCCAGGTGGTCCCCGTAGCGGAAACCGGATGATTACCTGCGCAATGTCGCTAGTTAAACTTTAACGGTGTGCATGTATTCGTGTCGATGGAGAAGTTTAATGTATTACCAGTTCAAGCTCAACCGTCACAACATGTGGCACAGACGGCCGCGGTGCTTGGTGCGCGCCGGCGGCTCGTCAGCCAGCACGCTTGTCTGCTTGCTGTCGGTCACCACCGTGCTCTTCTTCACTATTGGTGGCTTCTCGCTTTCCCGTGAGCTTGCTGCCGCGTACATTGATCTGAAACATGCTTTTGTTTTACTTTGATTTAACAACTGTTTCTTATAGTATTGTGTCTAACATGAACTAAATGCCCTATCCCTTGTCTAATACACTTTTTGAGACCACGATGTCACTATCTAATGGCTAACACTCCTTTGTACCTCTCGAACAAAACTTGTGTTATCAAATTATTAAAAACACGTTATATTCCAAACAAATTATACAACACTATTTTTAGTATATGCGAAACCCGAAACACGTGTCTAGTATTTTATGTAAAGAATCTATGTACAAAATTTCATAACTGTATCATGAAAAATCCCAAAGTTATAAGCTTGTTATGTTACTTGGTTGCCCGTATAAATATATGGTCACCGGGCCATCCGGATTTCTGTGACTGAGGGGTTGTTTTGCTCCAGCACCCGCTGCTGCGCAGTTGCTTGATGCCTGCTATGACCTACCGTGACCTGTGTTGTACTTAGTGTCGGAAGTATCTAATGTTTAAATAATTTTGGAAAAAAAAATCTAAAATGGTTTAAAAATTATTGGAATTGATTCAGTTATCAATTTTAAACAAACTATATTCAGGTTTCGTTTATACTAAAAATAATGTTGCGAATGTGTTATATTAGTACCATAGTTTATGTCTCATGAGCGATTCTCATCTTCTAAGTTTTCGATAGTGCTTATTTTTATACTTTAACCTAGACTTTATTGAAAGGATACTCCCTAATCATTTTCTTTGTATTGTAAACAAATAAGTAATTCAACTATAGCCTAAATTATAAAACTTGTTTTTGGTATAACAGTAGGAAATGATTCTTATGACAACGTATCATACGGCTATCCTCTAAACATTTGGTGCTTCGATTAAGATAGTATGCACTAGTCTACAAATTTTAGTTACTATAATAAAATATTCTTTTAAAGACTATGATTTATTTGAGAATTTGAAACTTAAAATGGCAGCAAATCAGATAATGCGTATAAACGACAATCTACGTAAGTAATATTTTAAATATAAAAATAACATTATATTCTGCCAGCCTGTAAACTATATTAAGCATTTTAGCTGCATAACTTTTTTTCGCAAAATTCTTTCGAAAAATCTCTAGTCTACATAATAACTCTTAAGCATTGAAGCCAAGTAATCCCAACTTCAACACATGGGCCTTACCTGGTCAGTTTACTCCGGGCTGGCCTCGTCGTGAAGTTGGAACTCTTCCCTCTCCTCAGGGAGTGGAAGGAGGTCTTCAGTGGCTTCACTAGTGCCATGCTGCTGCTGCTGCTCTCAGGAATCGATTTCGTGCAGTTCAGGGTTTGGACTGTTAGTTCTACGTCTTTTATTGGCTCGTTTAATGCTGGAAAGATAATTGGCATTGGTTAAGACCTACAGTACTGTCGACGGGCGCGTATTTCGTTATTATACGCTTGATGTACGCTTGCGTGAAGCTTACATACAAAACTATGAAAACCTGTCGACGAAGCGCCAGCGCGCCGTCGTGTTGTTGCTGTTTACTACCGAAACTGACTGACTGACATATTTACGCACACCCAAACGCAAAAATTTGCACAAGGCTTCCTTATATTATGTAAGTGAGCACTAAGAATTGGTTTTTGAAAATATGGAAATTTAGCATAAATACGTGGGGCCTACTGAAAGTCTCTGGATCTGGCCACTTATTACAAGAAAAGAATGAAAAAATAATTATAGAATCAAAAATGGAACTCTTTGCGAGCATGTTAATTTTTAATTTGCGAGACTGTCATCTGTTTTTTCATTGTGGTGTCTTTTCGAAGATTGTCTGTCGCTATCAAAATGAATTTCACTCGTGAATACTTTCGTTCTACGATTTTTTTATGATTTTCGTTGTGGCTTAAGTCAACAAGAGAGTTGCCAGAGAATCAATTGGCATTTTCGGGAAATCAGGAAATTACACCACAGTATCGCTTGAAGATCAAAGGAAAGTGACTGTAGATTGGTATATCAACACTTGCTTGCCCAGAGTCAGAAAAAGTTCGAAGTAATGTAGAACTGATGACGCATCCGCCTTAGAGCCCACGGCGGACTTCGTACCCTGCGACTCCTAATTGTTTCCAAAAATTAAAGACAAACTTACAGGCACACGTTTTACGAGCCTTGAATCGGCGGTGAATACGTTCTAAAAGCTATTAAAGAGGTCCCGTAAAAAAACTAGTCCAACTTCTTTGTACAATGGTTTCAGCGAATGCACAAATGCATTAATTGTAAGGGAATAACTTTGATAAACAATAAATGTATCGTAAGTCTTTTATCTAGTCTTATTTATCAGAATCCAGAAACTTTCAGTATGCCCTAACTACCTAAGTAAATAAAAAATG
The DNA here is from genome assembly GCA_949316375.1 of Mythimna vitellina. Classification (NCBI taxonomy): domain Eukaryota; kingdom Metazoa; phylum Arthropoda; class Insecta; order Lepidoptera; family Noctuidae; genus Mythimna; species Mythimna vitellina. The sequence continues at coordinate 989,152 of OX438705.1, forward strand.
GATTTATCAATTCGTTTTTCAAAACTATCCTCAAAATATGGTTTAAGGGGTTTAAAATTTTCTATGAAAAAAAAACTTTTTACAAAAAAAGATAACCGACTTCACTAAAAAAACATTAAAAGGATAAAAATAACTTTAATTTCGGAAGTCGGTGTTTCTCGGTATTATTTGTATCTTATTTAACACCGACTTCCGAAATTAAACTTATTTTTATCCTTTTAATGTTTTTTTTAGTGAAGTCGGTTATCTTTTTTTTTGTAAAAAGTTTTTTATTTCACACTTTTTAGTTGAGATACACTTATAAACAGGGTGCCTATTTGTCATCACAATTCCAATTAATCCAAACACTACTAGGTTACATTGTTTTATTACGAAGTTTCTGTGTCTACCTTCATCCGGCTCCATCATCAGATCAGTTCGATAAAACCTTATAGCCAAAGTGCATTTCATGACAATTCTAATAAGCCCAAACACGGCTAGGTTACATTGATTAATGACGGAGTTCCAGTGCCTACCTTCTGGCTCCATCATCATCATCAGATCAATTTGATGATACCATTTTCAACGGAACTATTCAGAACCATTAATATATTTGTATTATCATAATTGCTTAACTATCTTCATTGTGATATCTATGCGAGTATGAAGTTCCGTTGACCATTTCTGATCTTCTTCATCAGTTCCACTTCATCACATGTTACTTTTTGACTGTAAATGCTTAAGTTCTCGAAGAAAATACCAAAATCACTATGTAGTTGCCTATAATATTTGAGTAGTTCCCTCGATTTTGCCAAGATTCCATCATCAGATCCTGACTTGGTTACTATGGAACCATTTGGGAAGTATACTCTTTTTAACAAAAAAATATTTTTTCAAATCAGTTGGCAAGCGACGAAGTTATGCGCGAACAAACATAAAAAAAAATACAAACATCCGAATTGAGAACCTCCTCCTTTTTTGGAAGTCGGTTAAAAAATTTTCACGAACGAAGTCACTACAAAATGCTAATTCACTTTTAGGTATAGCATGTAGCAGGCCTTTAAAACTAACCAAAATATCTCGTGTCCATATTTCTCTTACCAGTAAACTCCTCAATAGGCTTATCAATGGTATCATGGTCGATCCAGGTCAACCCCATCTCCACCTTTTCGGCCAGGTCCTGCCACCTCTGCCTGTTGTCAGCCGTGCCGGTGTAGAGCGGCAGGATCCATGGGAACGTGTCTGACAGCACCTTGTAGAGCGGCAAGCAGATCATGTCGATGAAGCCCACTTGCATTTGGGGTAACTCGTCTTTCTTTTCTCTGGAATTTGGAATGGATTTGGTTAGTGTGAATGTTGCGTTATAGTCTTTACTAAACTAAGAATTACTGATACCTCTTTAACTCATATACAACATTATTTTTAGTATATGTGAAACCTGAATTTATAGTTAATTCAAAATCAGTAACTGAATCAATTCCAATAATTTTTAAACTATGTACATTTTTTTCTCAAAAATATTTAAAAAAGGTTATAAATTGGACACCACCGACACTAAGTACAACACAAATCACGGCAGGTCATAGCGAGTATTACGTTTCAGCGCACAGTTTTTCGGGAGTTTGCTCCTCAGTCACCCGGATGGCCCAGTGACTATGTATTTGTGCGGACAACCAGGTAACACAACAAACTTGTAACTTTTTGATTTTTCATGAAATGTTATGGTACATACATTATTTAAATGAAAATACTGGACACGTGTTTCGTGTTTTGCAAGTACTAAAACTAATTTTGTATGTATAATAGTGGTGAATACCTGTCCATCATAGCAATAGGCTGCTGATTGAGTTGCAGTTTCTCTAGGTCTCCCTGGTCGAAGAACTCGTCGGCTACCAGCTTGGCTATCTTGTGCTGTACTTCCCATGGCTTGGCAATCGCCGATACATCGCATGCGGTCATCATCATGCCACATAGCACTGGAAAGAGGAAAATAAAGAGAAATTGAGAATGAGAGGCCACGTGAACAGACTTCTCATTTTATAACTAAGCAATGGAAAAATGAGATAACCTCAATAAACTAATTCTTTTTTTTATAACGCCAATTAAATAATTTAACCTTTGTGAATTCTTTTTTTGTATAATCACTCAGAAATTGGCTGACACAGAAATAACTAGTGGCTAAGATAGTATAATTCAGGATTCAGTTTGATTCCGACCGCGACAAGTACGAACGGCGATATCTATGTGATAGTACCTAACGACTTAAGCGATTCTAGTAAAAAAATATCAAGAATTTCATCTATTATTGATTCATAAAAAATATCTTACATTCTTTCTTTTCCTGACTCTGCCAGTCAAACTCGCCGTTCTCGACGAGCTCGTGGAATTTGGCCCTCTTCTTAAAGTACATCGCCAGGTCCGTCGACAGAATGGCTGTCTCCACCACCCGCATCACGTCTTTGTAATCACAGGGTGACAGCGCCTGAAAAATGAAAAAATTAAGACATATATAATATTAAGAAAGAAAATAAAAAAATCACACAACCTATAAAACTAAAAATGCACACATAATAAAGACGAATATAATATCTTAGCATAAATTGCAATATTGACATTGAGTTATTGCAAAAAAAAAAAAATACCGAAGTACTGGTATTATGTTAAGGCCCACTGTGATTCCCCGGAATGTTTGATTGAATATAAAAGAAAATAAAATAGACTAAACACAAAGAGTATATATATTAATATTGTAATATGGGAATATTGTAAAATTGCACGCCCGATGTACATACTCGTACGCTTGTATGACTTGAATGACCGTTGTACACACGGGTGTGCGAAATTTGTTCGGACGAAAATTTTCGTTTTTCCTAAACGATTTTTCTTCTTTTTTTTTAGCGATGAAAACGATCTTTAATAGTACGTAATACTCCTAAACGCGTGAGGAGTTAAACTAGTAACCATTGAATTTCTTGACGGTTCTTCTCCATAGGAAACGACCAATTGAAACCGTGCAATAGCTTCTGACGTTTTATAAGTGCAGAAAAATAAAAATAAAATGATTTGAATTTTTATAAAATAATAAAAAAAGTTTAATGCTCTAACTTTATTTGTCGAGATTAGCTAAACTGCATGGTAGGTGAATTAACATTTTCAATTTAAAACATTTAGTGGGTATAAAAAGTGTATGCTAGAACCTAGTCATTTAGAAATTAAAGCGTGCAGGCAACTGAAGCTACCACCATTTTTCTTTACTAAAAAGTGATCGAAAAAAATAAATCTTATTATTAATCTTATTTTTTTCTATGAGATTTAGACATTAGTCCGGCTATTTATAGTTGGTAGGCTTTACTAATAAGGAAGAAAAAAGCCAGGCTTGTAAAAAATACAAAACACGTGACATTACCATACTAAACTTGTGTTTATAGAAAACTAGCTTCTACTAGCGGCTTCGTTTGCGAGAAAATAGGCTTCTTCATAAAAACTTTGGACCTAAACAGATCATCACCTTATGGGATGAATTTTTGAAAATCCTCTCTTAGTGCACGGTTATGTTATAAAACGAAACCTTGTGCAAAATATGCTTCTAGTCCTATTTGTTTCTGCTGTGCGTTGATATATCAGTCAGATATATAGATGTCGTGGCCAGATCTTAGAAATTAATCACTTCATGATATGGCTAACTAAAACTGGCCAGATCGTTAAAACGTTAACATTTGATGATATGTCAATCCTTGTTTGGCCATATCATTGATGTAATATTTCAATGATAGTAAAAGGTCTAAAGAAAGTAGGTAAAACGAAGATTGAAATAACATCAAACTTTAACGTTTATAACGATCTGGCCAGTTTTAGTTGGCCATATCATGAAGTAATCAATTTCTAAGATCTGGTCACGACATAGATAGCAGTAGCACTCACCTGAAAGATGTTATTACTCTCACTATTCAAAATCATGACACACTGGTCGAAATGGTGATGTTCCATCGTTGACGTCGAATATAATATCGCGAGAGGACTCTCAGTTTTAGTCTGGAACGCATTATTTGTCCCTCTATGGTCCAAGTCGTGACATAGACAAGCTACTAGAAGGCCTAGGATCTCCAGGTCAGACATGAACCGTTCCATTTTGCCAGTCTTCAGCATCGCGAACATGGTTTGAGCTACGTTGAGCGCGTGCCTCCAGTTGTGGTACTTTACTGGACGGTAATTTTTTTTGACACTTAGTATCCAACGGCAGAGGACCTGAAAATGAATAAGAAGGTATATATAGATAGAAAAAATTGCAGATCTCAATTTCTTATTTAGCGTCATGAATGGATCTACTGACGTTCCTAAGCTAGTGAGCAAAGTTGGACTTCATATACCAAATTTGTGTGTGCTTCGCCGCAGATCGCGTCTCCGTCATATTCCCATAGTTACAGCAAACTATCGAAAAAACCCATATTTAAAGAGCTTGTTGTATAAATAATACGGTGTGCCAGGATGTGGAGTTTGATTTGTTTACATCCAGGGTTAATAAAGTAAAGAAAACTCAAGAACCATGTACCGGTGGCGCAACGTCGCGTCGTACGTCTTGTAGTCCGATGATGGAACGGACTTGGCGAAATTAAATTGTGCAATCCCAATGAACAATGGGTTTCCTAATAGAAACCAGGTACCCTACGCTGGGTTAGTTTCATACTGAGATAGTCATAGTCAGTATGGTCAGGCAAAGAAATAGAGTATGACAAATTTGGGTATATATAAGTTTAGTCTTAAGACTTACATCGTAAGGTATGTGAAATTTCTCAACCAGGTTGCACTGTAAGAACATTCGAAGTGTCGCTCTGCAAGTGTCCTCATCAGACAGGTCGAAATCTGAAACAGAATAAAAAATACAACTTTAACCATTAATGCAAGTTTGCAGATAGCCGTACAAGACTACTTATAGGTACATGGTTTCTAGTTCACTTCCGCAATTGGCTAAAATAAATATGTAAATATAACTACTCGACTTGTATTACTATTACTATATCGTGGGTAGTCCAAAAGGTAACCCCGGGGTCCTAGAACGCAAAGCAAAGAAGGAACACAGGTGTGGTTACTTAGCTACGTTTGGCATTAGACATTGGTAATGAACTCAACCTCATGCAATCCTATTTGGAGAACAGAAAACAAATCATCCAGATTAGAACAGTGGATATTAACACAAAAAGTGAAGTTGTGTATTCCTCTAACACTAGAGTACTTCATTATGGGGTTACGCAGGGTTCTATATTAGGACATTTGCTATTCATTTGTTACATAAATGACTTTCTCCAAGCTATAACACACCAAATATCTTTATTTGCAGACAACATCACTGTTATACATGTATAGAAAAGAAAAAAGAAATAGAGGATGACTATTGGTGCCAGTGTGGTTACGATTGTTGACTGGTTAAAAACTAACAATCTTAAAATTAATCTTGCCAAAACTAAAATCATGAACTTCGAAATTAGACAGAAAATGCAGTCCAAATTTCAAATCAATTATAATGGAAATCCAATACTAGAATGTAACAAAATTTGTTGGTCTACATATTGATAACGATATGTCTTGGAGGACGCAAATTGACAATGTGTGATCCAATTTAGTAAATTTTCCTGTGGTCTTTATAAACTAGGTAAAATTGCATACATGACCGCACTCTTAGCAACTTATAATGGTTACGTTGCCTCCACTTTGCGATATGCCCTGATATTGGGGCAATGATGCTAAAGTCAAGCAAGTACTTTTAGCTCAGAAAAAATGCATTCGTACTATATGCGAAATAAAGCAGACGAATTCATGCAAGCCACTTTTCCAAAAATTTAATATTTTGACTGTACCATCACTATATATCTATGAAGTGTGTATTTTTGTTAGTTAGTTAGTATTTTTATTAGTGTGACCTGTCGAAAGTCAATGACGCTCAAATAAACTGCACTTGGTTTTCACAAAGACCAAACTCCATAAAAGCATATATGCAATTGGTTCCAAGTTATACAACAAGTTACCAAGTCAAACTGTATCAGCTAACTACATAAATGATTTTAAACGTCAGCTTATAATATATTCTGTCGATGAATACTTTAATGACAAATTTTGACATAAATTTTTTATGCAATTTAATTTAGTTTTGATAATTTTGTATTCGGTAATATTGCATTATTAAGATATTTGTGATAGTTTTATTTGAATAAATTTTGATAATTTTATTTTTTTGCTGACTTTGTATTATTTTTTTTATAAATATTTGACATTATTAATAGTTTTTTTTTTTATTTGAGTAAGTTGTCAAAATTCATTGGTGACATTGTTTTATTTATTTTTTTGCTGTTCTATTTTTTATAAGATTTTGTACATTTTTACAATTAGTTTAATTTTGATAGTATACATATATTGACATTACCATTAGTATTTTGTATGCCTTTTGGCAGAACATAGTATGGACCAAACATTATATATATAAAATCATTGTACCCTTTGTTCACTAAATTAATAAATGATTGGAATTGAAGATTGTACAAGATGCGACTCATTCACATTCCTATATAAAATAAACATATTTTTTTGTTTGTGAGATGTAAATTATACCGCATAACTTTTATAACTTACCATGAAACTGAAAACTGTACAGATTGTAGATCTCTGCTGAGGGAATATTGTCCTGACACAGCTTACTCGTATCTTCTGTCGACGCTGTCGCGTGGTAGGACAGACATTCTAACGCCACCTGTCGAGATTATAAAGATAATTATCACAATGCTTGAAAGATAAGTCAACCTATTCCAAATAATGAGACAGGGCTTCATAAAGAGGGAGTGGTGTGAAAATTCAGTACATTGTAATTGGATCTTATTCGATCATGATAAAGAATTATTTTATTACCATGTTTTGATAGCATGACAGTCAATTAGATTTTGTTGGCCTTAAATTTTGCTACTTCCACGATATCGTCAATACCAGCACAGAGATCAATTATGGGCTGCATATTTTGGAGATGGCTGGGTAGATGGTGGAGCATCCAGGAATATTTAAATAAAGCAGTAAGTATGAAAAGTCAACGAGGTCATAATAATGTATACCTTCTGTTTAGCCATCAGCTTGCAAGCATTTTCGTACATTTGCGTGTTGTGTATACCCAGGCCGCAGAAGATGGCAAACGCTTCGAATATCGAAATGTCGCCTTCTGTGAACTGGCATCCGTTTTCCTGAAAAACAATAATTCATAATTACTATTATGTATCTATGGATTATTTACAAAATTCAATAAAAATAATATATATGTATTGCATTTCTGAATTATTCTAAATTAAAAAAAAAAGAAATTGTATCCTTGTAGCATGAATCCGACGATACTTAGACCAACTTATTTACCGTAAAAGTTCTTTGTATCAGAAAAATGGTAGAATGATGGCAACACGGATCTATAATAAATTACCATTAAAAGGAACTATAATTAATGAGATAATTTAAGATGAGATCACTCAAATGGCTGCTGGGCAAATGCTATTATACATTTTATTACAAATCAAAATGTTTTTTTACTGACAAGAATGCCCTAGAAAAAAAATATAAGTGGTATATTTAATTTTGACATGTTAAATATGCAAATATATATTTTTATTTAATAAATAATTGAATTGTGAAATTTTATGACTGCTGTATGTTTAAATAATGAAATGTAAATTGGATAATTATTCTCAATTAATTTTAATTGACATAAATACTATCTAATATTTGTATACCAATCACTGGTAAAACATTTTGAACTTTTATTGTATGTAACATCCTCGTTAGCATATTTCTAGTAAATAATCTATTTTGACTTTCTGATTCGATCTCATTTGTGATTTCTTTCCACAGGTTCAGTTGAAAACCAGCGTCAGGCACCAGTTGTGTGGCCTTCATTTTTTTTTTAATTCATATAAACCAGTGCTTGACTGCGATCCCACCTGATGGTAAGCGGAGATGCAATCATTGATGGTCAGGCGCACTAGTTTATTAAAAGCTTATTTACTCTAGCTTTGAAGATACCTAAATTATAGTTGTTGTATTCATGCTGAACTGAACCTATTTTGGTGCAGTCGTGAGGCACTCAACTATATTTTTTGCATCTTTTTCTATTTTTGTTTCGTGTTACCTAAATATTATGATTGTGGCTTGTGCCAAATAAATTATTTTTCTTCTTTTCTTTCTTTTTCTTTCTTTATGTCTATCCACATTCTGTGGTCAAGTTCCTGTCGGTGATCATAAGGATTATGCTGATTCTTTATATATTGCTGTTTATTTCCCTATATCTGGGCTCTGGTCTACACAAGTCCAAAGCATTCTGGGGCATACTCGGACTTGATGGTATCTGTCTGACCTTGGATTTTTTGTTTCTAGACAATCCTAAATTTCGGAACCTTTTTCTCATCTTAACTTACCTTATTAATAAGCTGTGCTACTCCGATGACATCTTTGTTAGCATTGACGATGGGCATGCACAGCATAGTCCTGACATTGGCAGCGTCATCAATACTGACGTCTGCGACGAACATGCCGTTTTCTCTTCGCCAGTCTGCCACGTCCGAAATGTTTAGTGCCTTGTTTGACTGGGCCACCTAAAAGAATTTGATAATTTAGAGATCAAATCTTTTATAGATATAGTACTTAATGGATTACGTGAAGAGGCACTTAGAGAATTCGAAGCACCGTGCAAATGTGATGATAATGTCAATGAATATGAATGTCACTTTATTGTTATAAAACGTTAATCTTCAAATAACTGGAAATTACTAAAATAAGTGTAAATTTTGTAAAGATTCATCAGCGTTATTGCCTGCTTAGATTTTGTGTACGTTGTAAATCAAGCATCATTACTGTGTTACGATTTGAATAGCAATGGTAAGTAGTAGTCATATAAGACGTATAGTAAGATTGGTAACGATTAGCAACCTCTTTATGAGCATCCAACCCGACATACATTTTCATTGTTTTTCATACAACTTACGCGAAATTTTGGAAACACAGATATCTTGGGGGATATTATTTAGGCTTTTATTGAAATCGATTTATAAATTTGTGTAAAACTAATTCAGTAAAGACTTCTGATAATATGCTATTTTGCATAAACTTAGACCATTCGTAATGTACTACCTTGCAAATTTAATCAAGATTCTTTTTAATCAGACTTAGAAAAACTTTCACAGTTTAAAAAAAAAACATTATTCCTGAAATATATTTCCTGGAACAAGTTTTGTAAAATATTCGAGTGAACGACGGCAATACCGAGTGCCAGCAGAGCTTTCTGGTATTATCTCTCTGTTTTTGTATGCCTTTTTTAAATTGCATTGGATGAACCGGTGAGCTATTAAACCGTGCTCAGAGGGGTTACCATGACGTTCAAAGTAAGATTGTTTCATTGTTATTTCAGTGTGGGTAAGAGACAGAGCTATACAGATTGTCTAGAGAGAGAGAGAGATGGCGATCTCTTACCCACACTGGAAATAAGAATGAAACAATCTTACTTTAAACGTCATGGTACAGGACCAGGCAATATAATGACAATAGACGAGTGGGAAAGAGCCCTCTTAAGTGTAAATCACGAGTCACATAATTGTATCCTGTTGGGGCGCCATCTAGCGCAGTAAATTGAGGAATGAATCACTAGATCCATTTAAAAGGCGTAGGTAGTATCACGATACACCTTGACACAGTGATGTTACCCCAGCTTGCTGAGGAATAAAACATTATGGTCTGTGAGGCAGTCACAACAGTTAAATAAATCAAAGCTGATGTACATCATAGGATTTCGAATTGGTAAAATATGGTCATAACCATTTTCTTGTAGGTGTTGACGAGCATGTTGGTTGTTCTAAGAGATTTCAAAGAAACCATTAATTTACGAAGGTCTTACCGCCAGTGCAATACTCGCGAGCGTAGATCGGTAGTCGTGTCTTGGTGTGAGAGTCGTCCTGGACTGATGAGCTCCGAGCTCAAACAGTGTGTGGAAGCGCGTGGGCGCTGGTGGAGGGAGAGCTGGCATCGCTGACTTCTGACCGCCCGGCCGCTGCACTATACGCTCTAAGTGGCTCTGGAAAGAGAAGAACAGAGAAGTTGAGAATAAGAACATGTACCTATATGTAGATGCCCATTGCCACTAAAGTTTGGCCATTCTTCGAGCTACATCGGTAACCTTGGTTTTTTTCTGAATCTTCATTTCTGATGTGATCACACAAGGACACTCCGAGCATAGCCCTTTCCTTTGGCCATTGACATGCCCCGTTGATGGGTACGAAAGGTTCTGGAGTGGCGACCGCGTACCGGAAAACGTAGCGTTGGAAGGCCTCCCACAAGGTGGACTGATGACTTGGTCAGGATCGCGGGAATCCAATGGATGCGAGGCGCACAGGAACGGTCGTTGTGGTGACGCTTGGGGGAGGCCTATGTCCAACAGTGGACGTCTTTCGGCTGAAATGATGATGATGATGATGATATGTAGATTATGATTTGGTTTATGAAATGTACGATATTTATTGGCTTGTTGATCTAGTGGTCAGTGAATCTGACTGTCGTGGGTTCGATTTTCAAAGTTGTCTAGTACTCATACACAAGCTCTGCTTAGTTTGGGACTAAATGCCGTTGTGTGAAAGTCATGGGATATTATGCTGTCGACTTATAAAGCTTTAACTTAGTAAATATATTAGGTCCAGCCACATCCCATGATTAAACAAATGAAGTGCGATGTACAATTTTTTCTTTGGTTCAAAAAATCTTCTAGACTCCATTCTGGAATTGAACTATTTACATGGGTAAGTTTGTACGGAACTCTCAGTGCATGCGTCTGACACGTACGCAATTGCCTAGTTTTTTTTTTTTAATATTTTAAACGATCGCAAAGTAAAACCATTTTCACACCCATTAGAAACCAGAGATTATTTATTATTGTTTGCTGTTCACATATTATAGAGCTTTGACTTTTTTGTTCAAACCTGCAACACACAATTGTTTTTAGTACTTTTTAATATTCTACATTTTTTTTCTACTTACCGATTCACAATGATCCGTATCCGAAATAAACACGGCACATCGTTCGCACTTTAGCAGCTCTCTTGCCTCCGTCATGATCTTCGTCACCAAACACTCCAGGTTGCTCTGCTCCTCAAAGATGCTCCTTGCCAGCGCCAAGAGGATCTGGTTCCTCTTGTACTCCAGCACAGAAGACTCAAAGAGCTGTGCGTTCTGTATGCCGATGCCGCAGAATGTGAGATATCGACGGAACACTTCCACGTCGCGGGGAGAGAATTCTTTGGATCCTGGAAAGGCGAAAACCAATGATTATTTTAAAAGAAGTCTGTTTTAGTTTGCTAGTTGAAAATATCGTAGTCAATATTGAATGTAATATCAAAGTATTATCGTTGAATTACAGTCGAATTTATTGTAGTCAAACGAATAGTCGATCGCATTAACTATCGCATAGATGCTACAAATAAACTGGAAGTCCTTATCTACATCTGGAGAGAGTGTGATGGTTGGAATGACAGTCACTATGGCCTACGAACAATGGTATATCATAAACTGAGTTTGGAACTCAAAATCCGGATAGATAAATAGTCAAACACACATTTGGACAGTCAATAAACGTACGTCAGGTCAAAAATTGATATGATCAAAAAAAAAAAAAATATTCATTTCACCAAAAGCCGAACAGCTTATAAACTTTGGTATAGTTTTGAATACTCTGATTCTAAATCTAGTTGTGTAACTGTGACTGTCGCGTCTGGAACACTATGCGCCGTTAACGACTTGGGCTCGGTCCGGATGGTTACTGGACGGCCGAACGGCGATCTATCCATTGCCTGCAAGCCCACACCTACGGTAGCTAAAAATCGGAGTCGGGATTCCGTCGGCTGGGGCGTGAGGAAGTCTGTGGCCGCCTCATTTACAAGCAATACTGCGTCGCAGAAGGAAGTGACCTCCTCACTTCGGAGCATGGCTTGTACCAGGATCTGGCACGAGAAGTCGTTGCCGCCCCTCACCCCGACGAGGACACGGCGTTGCTCCGCCTAAGCGGGGCACACCTCCACCATATGCTCCACCGTGTCCTCCAGGCGGAAAGTCTCTATCAGTAAGATATAATTGGAACTAAGTATTGCGTAAATAATCCATACATTCATAGCACTAACTTTAAAAATCGCAAAATGAACACAGCAAAATAAAACACTTTCCGATAAAAAGCTGCGAGAAGCGTGGCTCGGTTCCGAGTCTATCATAAAAGTTGCAACAGTTAAGAACCAATGAAGTTTTTGCAAGTTGCAAGCTTCGGAAACATGAAGAAAAATGAATACTGCAGAATCTGCAGCAAATTAAATTTTAATTAACTGGTTGAAAAAAGACTAAGAAAAATAATTTTATTAGTAACTAGCTTTTGCCCGCGACTTCGTCCGCGTAGAAGTCGAAAATGGTTTTATTAGGCTTTTTTAAGATACGAAAATATGAAATATTATTTATTATCTTCGTCGTGTGTCCATTGAATTGTATGGCGAGCGATATTGTATCTTAAGATGAAATATTATAGTATCTTAGCCGTTTGCAGCGCCCCGTAGTAAACTCCACTGCGGGTGAAGTAACCTACGACCAACTTATTATTTGCGATTGGTACAGTAACCGGGTCTAGGGATCGAACCGCAAAATTAAGTTTGTTTTATATTGTATATACTTTTCCGAGATAAAAAGTACCCAGTGTGGTGCCCAGGATAATAAAGAATAATTATACCAAGTTACATCGTAATCGAACCGGTAGTTTTTGCGTGATGCCTGAACAAACAGACAGACATACAGACAGACAGACAAAAATTTTATTAATCACATTTTTGGGTTCGGTGTCGGTCTAGTAACATAGTGATATTAATTATAATAACAGTGCCATTATTTTTTTTATATATTTTCAATGTACAGAATTTTCACTTCTACAGATTTATTATAAGTATAGATTACAGTATCCAGAGAAACTCGGCTCTCTCGCTTTATAACAAACTCCTAATATATAATGCAATTCTTAAACCCATTTGGACATACAGTATACAGTTGCTAGCAATAGTAATATTGTTTGCCTGCAAAGTGTGTAAAACGGCATACTAAGGAAAATTACAAATGCTCCATTATTTACTTGGAAAAGGACAAAATCCACGGCAACAGTAACCTCAGAAATAGAGCACTATAAAAGGATACAGAGCGTCTTGCCCGCCACCCCAATCCGCTTGGTACTGCCAATGAGGTTTTACAAGACTCAAAAAAAACCACGTGCTTTAAGCAGAGTGTAGAGTGCTGGCCCCTGTTTCTGACAATAAAAATGTCTCACACCACTTGCTTTACGTCTGGCGATTGCTACCAAATAAACTGAAGCGAAAAAAAGTAATTACTGTATCCAACGCTGTATCTTCCGGTATGTAAAAGCCACCACTCCAGAACCTTTCGGCTTTATCAACTATCAGTTCTGCAAGCAATGTGCGACTTAATTTTGGCGTTTCTTCGGGCTATGACGGTAACCTTAGTTCTCTTGCGGATATCTTCGTTTCTGATGCGATCACGCAAGGAAACTCCGAACGTAGTCCTATTGCCCTTTGAGTGACTTTAAACCTTATGATGAGGCCCATTGTTAAAAGGCTTCCCACAAGATGGACTGATGACCTAATGAGGGTCGCAGGTATCCGATGAATGCGAGACGCTGAAGACCGGCCGTTATTGCGACACTTGAGGGAATTCTATGTCCAACAGTAAATATCTTAGCTTGGCGGTGGTTAGTTGAATGATGACGTAAAAAAAAGGTTAGGTTAGGTTATTCACTGAATTAAGTCTGTTGGGTTTTTTTTTCGAGTGGGAAAATCATCTAATGGCATCCCCCGCTCTTGGGCGGAGCGGGGGATAGTGTCAGACTTTTACTGACTAAAAACCCACTCCTATTCCTTTTTTGCCATTTTTTCTCGGCCCCGGCGATCTCTTTCGCATCACTCATGGCCCCAGTAGGCTTCTACCCTGCTGGGCCCCTACGGTTGCTGACAGCTCTTTGAGGCGCGCGACTTGGGCCCGGTCCGGACGGTTACCGGACGATCGGACGGCGAGCCACCCATTGCTCGCCGTCCGCAAGCCCGAGCCTACTGTCGCCGCCTGCCACTCCTTAAGTCTGTAGGCTATGACATATACATATATACGTAGTTCGGTTACTAATATTTGTTGTTACTTAATATTTAAGTCATTGATGTACATATATTTTCTTATATCCTAGTAAATTCAACCAGATACAAATTTATTTATGTATAAGGAACTAACGCGAAGGAATTTCATTTTGATGTGAATATTGGAGTAAATCCACAACCAATATTTGGAAAATTTGTAATCAACGATTTTAACAAGAGTTTTAGCTAAATAATGGCCGTAAATATTGGTCTTTGTTTGTTTTTGGCCCGTTTGACGTTATTATTTCATCATTATCTATCCGCCTTTTTTTGGAGCGTGATCATCAAATATCTCCTATTGCTCGGGATAGAGAGAGAGGGAGTATCAGACTTATAATGACTAAAGGTACTATTACACTACTCGATATTCAGACAGTCTAAGTCGATGTCACGTAGTGTAATAAGGGTTAGACCAGTCTTACTCGGAACAAAAAATAAGACAGTCTGAATATCGTGTGCTGTATATCGCGTAGTGTAATAGGCCCTTATAGCAGACTCGTTTCTTCAGTTGCCCTTTTTTAAGTTGAAAAATCATCCAATGATATATAATCCTGCTCTAGGGCAGAGGGGAAAGGCGGGTCGGACCTTTACTTACAAAAAATTCGTGGCGCGCGTGGAACTAAGCGCCATCGAGGACTCGGGATCAGTCCGGACGGTTACCGTAATACCGGGTAGCGAGCTACCCATTGCTCGTCGTCCGCAACCCAACAGGTGGGTATATGCCAGTTTTGCTGATATCTTCTTTGAAGCGCGCAGTCATTCAGTTGCCCATTTCGTTTCAAAGTCGTTGTGAATCTTTCAAATAATCTTGACTGCTCTAATTAGCCCCCATGTTATTTAGGGTCGATGCAAATCATTTGTTTTTCCTTCCCCTTCTTCGTTCATTCTATGATAAATAACATTGTACGTACCATCAGTCTTGTTGATAATCTGCGCTACTCCGACCACGTCACCTTCGTAGTTGCAGATGGGCATGCACAGGATCAGCTCAGTTTTGTAGCCGGTGCGAGCGTCGATCTCACTATTAAACCTGAAATAAAAAACAGAAAATGTCAAACAGAGTCCAAACAGAATGCAGACTAAGAAGAGCTTTGCTGGCTGGTTTATTCCAACTTATGTCATTATTCTTCGGACACTAATATATATTCGGACACAGTGTCCAAATCGACTCATTTTATTTTTAATATTTTTTTAGTGACAATTCAGACAAATTTGGTGGTAAATTTATTGAAGTAAAGTGAAATAAAAAATATTTTAAAATATAAAATATAGTTTATTTTAAAATTTAAAAAATTATATAATTTATATTCAAATTATTAGTTTTAAAATGTAAAAAAAGTTTTAAAATATAATATATAGAAAAGTTCAAAAAAAGGTCAAAGTTCACGGCCGCAATGGAGGATGTCTTCAAGGTTCTGGAGTGGAGAGGGCTAGGCATCAATGTCAATGGCGAGTACATCACTCACCTTCGATTTGCCGACGACATAGTAGTCATGGCTGAGACTACGGAGGAGCTCAGTACAATGCTCGGTGACCTCGGTAGAGCTTCCGAAAGAGTGGGACTTAAAATGAACATGGACAAAACCAAAGTCATGGTAAACATCCATGTAGCACCCACTCCTATCAAGATCGGAGACTCTACACTCGAAGTTGTGGACGACTACGTTTACCTGGGACAGACAGTCCAGTTGGGTAGGTCTAACTTCGAGAAAGAGGTCAATCGTCGAATCCGACTCGGCTGGGCAGCGTTCGGGAAGCTGTGCGGTGTCTTCTCGTCCAATATACCACAGTGTCTCAAGACAAAAGTCTATGACCAGTGTGTGTTGCCAGTGATGACATATGGCTCCGAAACGTGGTCGCTTACAGTGGGCCTCATCAGAAGGCTTAAAGTTACTCAAAGGGCAATGGAAAGGGCTATGCTTGGAGTATCCTTGCGTGATCGCGTCAGAAATGAGGATATCCGCAGGAGAACCAAGGTTACGGACATAGCCCGAAGAATCGCCAAACTTAAGTGGCAGTGGGCAGGGCACATTGCTCGCAGAACAGATGGTCGATGGGGACGAAAGGTTCTGGAATGGCGACCACGTACCGGAAAACGCAGCGTTGGAAGGCCTCCCACAAGGTGGACCGATGACCTGGTGAGGGTCGGAATTCGATGGATGCGAGACGCACAGGACCGGTCATTGTGGCGGCATTTGGGGGAGGCCTATGTCCAACAGTGGACGTCTTTCGGCTGAAAGGAGGATATAGAAAAGTTGCCGCCTTGAATCCAGCCTGAAATAATTTTGGTAACGCTTTTCCCCCCATATACTATATTTTTTTTTTTTTTTATCTGACTGTTCTTAACAGTATGTGTCCATTCGGACGTCAGTGAAAAAAATATTAAAATAAAAATGTGTCAATTCGGACACTGTCTCCGAATATATTGTGTCCCAATAGTCAGCAACTCGATGAATTCATGATACTTCTTGATTTTTTATCAGGCGACACAATTGCCATAAAAATCAGACCAAGGGATATAGGAATTCATATTATATATATACAGGTGTATACTTAAAATGCATCTCTATTTCGCTAATTATTTTTTGTTCGGTTTGTTATTGTCTGGAGAAGGTTATTATGAAAGAAAAAGTACCTCCACTTACTCGAAAACTCGCTCTTACGCCACTACGGTTTTTAAGCACGAAATTTACTACTTATCGCACTAGTACAGAAAAGTGCGCGAGCTCACCCCCTCCATAGTTTATTAAATTTATCGCATCAGGTTGGGCGCTAATCGACCCTCACGGGTTAACCCCCGAATTCTGCCTCTATCATTTTTTTTTAGTTGGGAAATCATGCAATGACTTCTCCCGTTGGACGGAGCGCGAGGGCGTGTGAGACATTTGCAAACTAAAACCCACTCTTGTTCCTTCTTTGCTTTCGTTCCAGGGCTCCGCGGCTCTCTTTTGCACAACCCTTAAAAACTTCGCCTCGGTCGCTATGACAAACTTTAATCACTTGTATCAAAATGTACTTCTGCTTTTCTATATTGTAGGATTTCTCCTTATTAATATTTTATTCTTCTTGTGTGATTATTTGACTTATTAACCACAGCTACATTATGCAATGTTTTAGACAAAGTGGGTGATTTTTTAACGTGTCCAACATAATTTGGCTTTGTTCAATTCTTTTAAAGTTATTTATCCATTCACAATGCTTTTCAGCAAAAAATGCAATTATCATCATCATTTCAGCCGAAAGACGTCCACTGTTTTACATAGGCCTGCCCTAAGTGTCACCAGATATAAATGGTCCTGTGCGTCTCGCATCCTTCGGATTTCCGCAACTTTCACCAGGTCGTCGGTTCACCAATTTCCCAACGCTGCGTTTTCCGGTACGCGGTCGCCACTCTAGAACCTTCCTGGCCAAAAAATGCAATCCTTGAAGAATAATAGTACAACATACCTAGGGTCAGAGTAAGCGTTCTTGATGTTGATGGGGTGTTTGGTCTGCGCTGCTAGCCCTGCCACTCCGACACCGAAAGGGATCTTGATCTCCTGCGAGCGAGCAGTTCGGAGAGCGTCGTTTAATTCTGGAAAAAATAATTTAGATTATTGTCAGAAGTTAGTCTCGGATGATTGATCATCATCATTAACAAGGGGTGTCAAGACATTTTATTCGAAATAAACCATTTACAGGCACTTTTGAAATGCCAAGAAGCAGTCAGAAAAGTGATTCTAATTTATTGCACATTATAAAGCATACATCTCTATGGAAAAAAATGTGCAAGAACCTCCGTGGACACTCTTTTCAATCATGTTATGTGTTACAAATATCTCGGTTTTTTGTCGCTTCAATTATGTGGTAATAATGTAAATAAACTAACAAAAATGTAAATATAGATATTAAAGAAGGCACACATAAAAATGCTCAATGGCACTTCATATTCACAAATTTGAAAAGAAAAAGTGCTTCTACATTATACAATGCTATTGTTTCCAAAACCGCTTTCAACTTTGTATTTCCGCCTAAAGTTATTGGTGTAAGGCGCCACCGCTAAAGAAAGCATAGCTTCATATTTCTGAATTATTTTTTTGTAATCAATTCAGTCGGTTCGTCCTGAAATTTCCCATTAAAATAGTCGGATTATTTTTATTTATTTTTGTACACTAAGATAGTTTCTATATATTACAATTTGAGCCTTCAATATCAATAGTAGCCATATCGCATTCCGCAATCTCTTCCAGGTTACCTGTTTAATATTTATTTATTTATTTTATTCCTTATTTGTAAGAAAATTATAAACTAAGCTTTGCAATGGTTTGATTGTAGGGTTGGTGAAACTCTAGAATGAGTGTCTAGGTCTTTATATTTAAAATAAATATTATAATTATATGATAAATACATTTTTAATTTACTTCTAAGTCTATTTTTATTTGTTTCACTACTTGTGTCGGTCAGAGTGTACAATAGATATAGTATTTGTTTTTTTAGGGTTCTGTCACCAAAGTGAATGGTAATTTTTGGTACACTGAATCTGCCAGCAGTTAATCGTCAATGTTATGGTTTTTGATTATGTAAGTTAGGCTATACTTTTGGTGCTAAAAGATATTAATGTTTTTAGGTGATAGTTAGAATTTTACACATTTTAAATAGTGTATAATCTCTAATGTTTTTATACTAACAAGTAGTTTTAAGAATCGAATTTGAACAGCTTCAAATTTATCCAAGTTAGTTTATTTTTCTGTGTTGTGTGTGTTATTATCTGTGTTGGTTTTAAAATAACGCAAAAAATACTATTTAAAGTCGTGGTATGTATCATCCGTGACTAGAAAGGGACAAATCTCTACCCTGCACTAAAAAAAAGTGTCACCATTACAAAATACTCATATAGTTCTGATCCGAAATAGATTCTCGCAAAAACTGAAAGGCCATGGACTCCGTTAATTTGAGCTTTCAGTAGTTCGACATACAATTAGCTTGATTAATCTCTAGTACGTGTAAGCTCATACCTACCTATATTAAAGTATATGTCGATGACCCTAATAGGTGAGTAGACACTTTAACAGGATAGGACCAAATGATGATACCATTTAATGCTGCCTGTTATTACGTTTGGTTAGTTTTGGGCGTTGACAATGAAATTAAAAGTAATAAATCCTACATATATAATGTTCTTAAGGTTGAAAAATGGGCTACGACTTTAATAATTATAAATTTATTATTATAATTATTTCCTTTCTGATCTATATAAATGATATTAATTTATCATATAGATTTAAAAAAAAAAACACTTCTCTCTTACAAAGTCCAAACAGTAAACATGTAATGGTCAAATCATATAGATTAGTGTCTCAGATGATCTTCTGAAGAAAGAACCACACAGATTTGAGTGGACCTATCCAGTCAGTGCAAGCATTTGTCAGTATTCGTAAAGCTCAAACTGAGCTCAGCGCACGAATAATACCAAAGAAAGGAAATTTGGGTAGGCCACATCAAATACTCAAAACTGCCAGACATCATGTTAAAATTACAGAAAAGGAAAAGTAATCCACATAGTCCCCACAGTCACAATAATAAAATAATATTTACAAAAATGTTATAAATTTATAAAATATCTATCATTAAAATGTGTTCTTTTTCACCATACAAACTTTCTTAGCAAAAAGGGCATCGAAATATGAAACCAATCTTAGAGGGCCAATCAATCTTTGACACATAAAATCTTGATCGGAAAACACCCCCAAGCTGACTGAAATTCGTTCCGAAACGTCAAGGGTGGTCTATATTTAGACAAGAGTAGGTACAAGACATATTTTTGTCCTTATTTCTTCCTACCTACTTTTCGAATCACATCAATAGTTCAGTTCTTATTCGTGTTACGTGTATGTTTACTTACAAAGTTTTAGTATATGTCAAATATCGCGCTAGTTCCTAAAAGATGTTTGTTTATCTTGCGGGAGTTTACATCCTGTCCTGCATAGAGATATGTAGGACAGGACAAACTTCAAACAAACAAACAAACTTCTATTAAAAAGTGAGGTTCCGCCGACCAGATGGGTGTTGGGTCTCGTACGGGCGACTGTCCCATAATATTTTCGGATTGATTTTTGGATTATATTATTATGTTCTAATCGCGCGGTAAAGTAAGGATATTTTTTTTGTTAAAAGCGGAGGCAATTTGAACATTATTAGCTAACAGTTTTTTTTCTTGGGCGGAGCGCGACGGTGTGTCAGACTTTCAAGACAGAAAGAGATCAATCGTCGAATACGACTCGGCTGGGCAGCGTTCAGGAAGGTACCTTCTCGTCCAATATACCACAGTGTCTCAAGACGAAAGTCTATGACCAGTGCGTGTTGCCAGTAATGACATATGGCTCCGAAACGTGGTCGCTTACAAGTCATTAGAAGACTTAAAGTCACTCAAAGGGCAATGGAAAAAGCTATGCTCGGAGTTTCCTTGCGTGATCGAAACAGAAATGAGGATATCTGCAGGAGAACCAAGGTTACCGACATAGCACGAAGAATCGCCAAACTTAAGTGGCAATGGGCAGGCACATTGCTCGCAGAACGGATGGCCATTGGAGCCGAAAAGTTTTGGAATGGCGACCACGTACCGGAAGACTTAGCGTTGGAAGGCCTCCCACAAGGTGGACCGATGACCTGGTGAGGGTCGCGAGACACCGATGTCCAACAGTGAACGCCTTTCGGCTGAAATGGTGATGATGATGTAATAATAAATAAATGGACAACATCGAAGCTAGCAAATTTCAATACAGCTTAATTATAAATGAACAATGACCCAACATTTTACTATTGTCCATTGAAAATTTAATAGCGTTTCAATGACAGACAATGGCGCATCAAAATTACGTTAAAACTGCCCTCTTAGGGTGGCCACACACCATCGTCTTATTGCTGTCATAAGAGGACTGTGGTAAGATATTAATAATAATAATCAATTCGTCACATATCTCTGGCTGTTCTCTTCTAGCTAACAGAGAGTACTTGCATAGACACAACCTTATAGTCAGGATTATACATCAGCAGCTTACTTTAAAATACTCTCTTGTGGAATTGGAAGTGCCGTACTATAGCTGTTATGAGCCCGACCCAGTTCTTGATAATAATCATATCACTTTGTACCGGGATCGGCCCATCATCACTGACAAGATTATTGTGACCAATAGGCCTGATATAGTGGTGGTGGACCGAAGCGAAAGGAGTGCGATGATTCTTGACATATCCGTTCAAGTATATTGACTTGGCACACGAGGTTGTCGACATGTGGGATGTGGACTTGGCGATCATTATACCGAGAGTCGTGTCAGCCAATGGCTTAATAGCCAGGAGCCTCAACAACACCTTAGGAGGCTTTCTTCAGGCGACTGGATCAAGGGCTTGATTCAGAAAGCTGTACTTCTCGACACGGCTCGTATAGTTAAGATGTTCTTTGGAGCTCTGACCAGCGGTAACTTGGACCCTGTTCCCGATACCGGTGGGTTACTATTTTTTTATATTTTTTAAATGTTTTGTTTTTTATTGGAATATTTAAAAATATATTATAATTTATATTTATATTAATGAATAAACGGAATAATAAACTTAATTCATAAATATGAGACAACCATACAGAATAACTTAACAATATATGTAGGTACATAAAGAAAGTCGTTTAAAGTCCTTTCCACAATAAAATTTAGGCAGGTATATTGTTAAAGAATGTAAAATAGCATATTTTAAAGAGGTTCGGTTGTCTTTGAACTGATTCGTCCTATCCTCTCGTACTAGTGTAGAACTGTATTACGACCGGATAGTCATCTTCTACCTTATTACAAAAGATTCTTACAAGTTACAAGTCACATACGTAATAAATCATAATACTATATTAAATAAGTTACATTATTAGAATTGTCTGTATTGTTTTGTTTGGATATGAGTATAAGTGTATATATAGGTCGGCGCAAGAATGCCGATCATCATTGAAACTCTCTCCAGGGACTTTGTTTTGTGGGCGTTGGCTTGGTATCGAGCAATAAACAAACTATTCCAGATCACACAACTGATTTATTATGATGCAAGCTTTAGGTATTCACTTCACACAACGAAGCGTGAGATAGTCCCCGAGAATAGACGTTGTTGTTCGCACGGCTGCCGACAGAGGAAAAAGCACCGCACCTCTGCGGTCGGCATGTTTATCTGCTCGGTTCGTGCAAACGTCAGTGCGGATTCTGTCAAAGTGACATGTGTCACTTTTCACTCAGCTCGTTCATTCGTTCTAAAGCTTCCGTACTATTGACTTCACCGACATATATATGTTTTATGTATGTTTCTGTATGTGTGTATTTATGTGTGCTTTTACATTTAGATGTTCTGTTTATACCATTTTTTTAGTAGATTTTCAGTGTTGTTGTAATCTGGTGTTTTTAAATATTTCTCTAAAGTTTTTTTGCATGTTTGGCTATCAAGTTCTAGTTCATTTAGTTTTACACAAATTTATGTTTTTATTTCTATAGAAGATAATATCCACAAGATAGCTGTTTGGAGGTAGACGGAACAGAGAGTAAAGCCCCACATACCTCCTTTGAAAAGGGAGGATCCTCCGACCAGACGGGATGTTATGTCTGGTGGGCTGCAACTGCCCGATAGATGATTTCGGGCCGTTCTATGTGTTCTAATCGCGCGGAGAATTTTGATTGCGCGATTCAGGATTTTCTTATGTGACGCGATAGATGTCGCTACATCACTCCCCTCCGGAGATCGGAGATCGATGGTTCTTGATGCTTCTTGATGCGTGCCAGGCCAGTGGTAGGTTGGTTCCAGTGAGTCGGAACCGAATGCCACATAGTTCTCGGTGAGTCGGAACTGTCTGCGGTGATGCCCCAGTGAGTCGGGGTGGTGCTGTCCCAGTGAGTCGGGATGATGCTGCAGCCTCCAGTGAGTCGGAGTAGTGCTGCTGGCTCCAGTGAGTCGGAGCGGTGCTGTGCGACGTAGTGGCTTGACTGCTTGCGTCGACCAGGAGAGGTTCTTCATTGCTCTTCATGTGACTGGCCGAAGGTGCAGTGTGCTTCGCCAAGGTCGCTGATGAGGCTGAGGGTGATGACCAGGTATGACCATGTAGGCATGCTGGTGGTCAGGATACCCTTTATAGCCGGGGGTGCTGGCTGTATGGCTCGCTGCTCGAAAGCTTGAGGAAGATGACATCACGTCGGGGTCACCAGTTTGGAGGTAGACGTAGAGAGTAAAGCCCCACATACCTCCTTTGAAAAGGGAGGATCCTCCGACCAGACGGGATGTTATGTCTGGTGGGCTGCAACTGCCCGATAGATGATTTCGGGCCGTTCTATGTGTTCTAATCGCGCGGAGAACTTTGATTGCGCGATTCAGGATTTTCTTATGTGACGCGATAGATGTCGCTACAGCTGTTATTCCAAAATATCTAAAGAAAGATGTGTAAGATTATCATAATCATGTAAGAGCGGTTGTATGAACATGAACTTCAAAAAGGACGCTCTTAAGTACCTTGTGTTGGGCTCTTTTACAACCAACAAGATGGAGATACGGTTACCGAACGATCGGACGGCGAGCTACCCTTTGTTCACCATCCGCAAGCCCGCGCCGGTAGCCGGAAATCGGGATCGGTATCTCGGCGGCTGAGGTGCGAGGGCCAATGCCATGCACGTGCGGCTTCCTCCTTTGCTAGCATTACTGCTTCGCAGAAAGAGGCGACCGCCTGCCACTCCTCCTCGCTCCGAACCATGGCCTGTACCAAGGTCCGGTGCGAGAGATCGCTGCCACCGATCGCCCCCACGACGACACGGCGGTGCTCTGCCCAGGTGGGACACACCTCTACCGTATGCTCCATCATGCCCTCCGGGCTTTCCACACAATGGTGGCACCCGGGCGTTTCTTTCTCACGAATCCAGTGCAGGAACCTCCCGAACTTACCATGTTCGGTGAGGAGCTGCGTCATGCGGAAGGTAAGGACGCCGTGAGGTCTTTCCAGCCACTCCTCAAAGAGGGGACTTACCGCCATAATTATGACGTGCCCAATTATACTATATAGTTGTATTTTGTTTCGAATACACTATCTATCTAGCATTTCTTCTGGAGAACAACATATATTTTTCTGATTCATCATCATCATATTAAACTTCTGCGCATAATAAAACCCGCGATTAGCTCCTGTAATCCTCCTAAATAAACTCAATCTAAAAGCTTTTGTTCCAATTTTACTTATTGAAAAAATTTTCAGACATTTCGTACAATTCAATACAGAAGAACAGATAACAAGAAACGAAACTCCACGGAAATTTTTACATCAAGTTATTACAAAATCATGGTTACATTTATTATACCAAATACCAAACCAGCCTAAAGTTTGTCACATAGTTTTCTCCATAAGGTCCTATAACCACCAAAACTGAGCCATAACATGCAGCCTGAACCTTCTGCCGTTCATTTTCATCTCAATTTACCCTCCAATTTAGACTTACGTATAGGTACTCATATGTGATGTAATGATTGCTCCAAATGTATTGCCATAAGCCTACGCTCGCAATTTTCATGAACACTTTCCGTAAAGTAAATTTCACTTTCGAGAACGATGGAAAAACGTGGAACGCCTTACATTCCCGGAAATTGGTGACAGAGCAGGAAGGGTTATTGCTCTCACGTAATCTAATTTTAGGCCTTTGAATAGTCGAGGAAGTTTTTAAGCCAAATTTAAAGGTGCATTTTTAAGAGAGGTGGTGGTGGTGGTGGTGTGTTCGTCGACGCGACGGACGACGCTCCCGAATCTTTCAATTTAATTACTGTTCAGTGTTGAGGTTGGGTGTAAATGAATTGGACAGTATTTTCTATAAACGCTGGTATATTGCCGTTAGTCAATACATCAGAAATACAACGACCCGGACAAACAATAATTATTTTTTTATTATATTCGAGAGGTGTCGTCCGTAGAAGCGAATGTCCGCTTTGCGCTGGACAGCCGTGTCGCCGCCCGCGTCTCCGTTCCCCGCTGCCACCAAGTTTGCACGCCGCCTGCGCATGCAGACCGCGTCATTGGTCTGTTGGGTTCATTTCCCAACAAGTTAATATTATTTTACATTAAAAAAAAAAACTTTTTGGGTAGATGTGTAAACATCTAATGGTTTCCCCTGCAACACCCAAGAGGTGAATGCTTTACCCTAGAACGAGAGGGTGAGTTAGAAATTTACTGACTTAAACCCTCCTACATTCCCTGAGTTGCCTTTTGCGTTCTAGGGCCAGCGGTTTCCTTTTCGGGAATTCCTTACGGCCCTAGCGGGCATCGGGCCTGTTGGGCCCCTACGGTTTATTGACATCTCTTCAAGGCGCACGTTAAAAATTATGCGCCGTCGTTACAGGAATCTCCAGAACTTATCATATCCGGTGAGAACCTGCATCATGCGAAAGGTGAGGACTCCGTGGCGCTTCTCAAACCACTTCTCAAAGGGCTATATTTCACCGGGAAACCATGATGGAAATGTAGCCCTAACATACTCTTTGGTGGGGGTGCCACCAAATTGGTTGCGCAACCAAACGGACACCAGGTGAGTAACTCTCTATAAAGCTGTATAAATTTTGTTGGTAGCGGCGACTGGTCTCGCCGCCATGGTGTCCCGATGAAATATAGCCCAAAGAGTGTCTTTATTGCCTTTATATTGGCATGCACAAACCTTATGGCCGTGACGTCACGTTCTAGTATTTAGACCCTTTTTTTGTCACTTGACAGTTTCCAGACAAAAAGATCCTTTTTTTAAAACGAAGGTTTTAAAAAAGGATCTTTTTGATATAAATAATAAAAATAATGAGTGTATTACCCTATTATGGTCTGTTGTATTTGTCCTTGCAAGCACATCAGTTGCACTATCATGTACGACACGAACAACAAAAAAAATACAAACATCTGAATTGAGAACCTCCTCCTTTTTTAGAAGTCGGTTGAAAAATGTCATAGTCGTCATAAAATTGCTTTTTGCATATCCCCAAACGATTGCAAACTCCTGTAATATCACCGCCACCGATAGGATCAAAGGGTTACATTTGAACCTAAAAACCAATTTAGATTTTTACGACAGGCCCATCAAAACGTTTCAGCTTTTACCCTTTAGGTGTGACAAGCATTACAAACATTTATTTCCCACAATCCGCAGACTACATTCGCGGGTGCGACGGAATCGATTGCGTGTAATTTTCCTGCGAAGGGTAGAAATTCATGAATCATAACAATTTGGGAGTGCCACCCCTCACGGAATTATCTGTTTATTTCGACAAGGATTTTTCAGGTTATGTAAGTACCTAGAACTATTGATTTTTTTGGAGTAAAATGGCAGTTGACTACAAGGGTAACTGCTGAACAGAAGTTGCGTTACTTGTTAATAGTAATCTCTTTAATTGTATTCTTATCTTCGATTTAGGATTCTTCAACCGAAATTTGCTTTCTCCTTAGTTTCCGCATAAAAACGCGTTACCTGCTTTGTTCGTATGAGTGGGAATATGACCATGTACCAGCGATGCAGCACCGTAACCAATTCCGTATTCCAATGGTGGAATAGGCTTGGCGGTATTAAATTGTGCAACTTCGATGCATACTCCCTTTTTTTTTCGGTGGTAAAATCATCTAATTACATCCTCCGCTTTTGGGTGGGGCGGGAGATAGTGTCAGACTTTTACTGACTAAAAACCGAATCCTTTTCCTTCTTTGCCATCGTTCCAAGGCCCCGGGGTTCTCTTTCGCATCACCCAAGGCTTCGACCCTGCTGGGCTCCTACGGTTTTGCTGACATCTCCTTGAGGCGCGCGTGGATTACCGGTCAGCGCCTACGGACATCATAAGACAGGTGAGGACGCCGTGACGCCTTTCCAGCCACTCCTCTTATAGGGGACTTCTTAGTGAGTAACTGTATATCTTTTTATTTTAAAGTTTTTCCCACTTGGAATTACTCCTCTAACATGTTCAAGTGTTTCAAGCCCATAGGATACCTATTTTTTATCCTAATATTATGTTCCCTGGAGATAACTTTCTGCATTCAAACGCGCGATGCCGCTGGCAAAAATTTGTCTATTATATAAAAAATCAATAATATTGCTGTCCGTTATTCTCGCTAAAATTCGAGAACAGCTGGACCGATTTCAATATTCCTTTTTTTGTTTTCTTTGTCAACATACAGGAAAGGCATAAAAGCAATAAAAAAAATAAGTAGGTAGGTAGCGTAGGTGGGTACGTAGGGTAGAAAGAAAGAAAACACTATTTAAGACTCGCACAGGACAAACAACAATAAAATAAAAAGTAACTACATAATCTATAAATACTTAACTTAAAATCATCATCTTCCTGGCCTTGTCCCATCTTATTTGGGGTCAGCGCAACACGTTTTTTTCTTCCATTCTATCCCGTCAACCGTCATACTATCACTAACTTCTTTTTCTTTCATATCACTGTTCACACAATCCATCCATCTTTTATTTGGCCTCCCTCTCCCTCTCCACCCATCCACATGTATACATGTATATGTATAGTAACATATTAAATACTTAACTTAAAATAAAAAATAAATAAAATAAAAGACCTGTGCGAGTCCAAAAAGGCTCCTATCTCAGCATATGCTGCGATATTTAACAAAAAAAGTAAAATAACGCAGCAGCAGGGTGAGTTGTTAAGTACCTAACGTAGGGTAGGTAATTAGGTAGCGCAAAGTAGGGTAGGTAGTCAGTTAACGGGAGCGAAGCCGCAGACAAAAGCTAGTAGCTAATAAAATAACAAAGTAACGAACGTGTAATACCAACCAGTGTCTCTAGTGACATCGAAGAGTTTAGCCTGCAGGTATCTGTGTGGTGGGATTCCTTTGGCCAGGAACAAGCTGCCTCGGTCTGCTGAGGTCAGTAGGCACACGTTCACCAAGATCTGAGGACAAGAATACTAGGGGTAAATATCCAGGACTAAGGCAATAAGATAGGCTTTTATCCACGAATTCACATACTGCACATACTGTAGTAGCATCTTTTGGGTAGCGACACTTTGGGGTATAGCATAGCATAGTCGGCCTTATAATGTTCCCACTGTTGGGACTCAGGCCTCCTCTCTAGGAGAGGGTATGGGCCGTAATCCACCACGCGGGCCCAGTACGGGTTGGTGGATGTCACATGTCTTCGAATTTTTTTGTTTCTAGGACATGCCGGTTTTCTTACGATGTTTTCCTTCACCGTTTTGAGAGTAGTGGTGGGCACTTTGGGGTAGTGTTATTTTTTTTTTTATCAGCAGCAAAGTTTATAATTTTTTTAGTTGCTATTAACCAGAGCTTGACTGAGATCCCACCTGATGGTAAGCAGTGATGCAATCGTTGATGGTGAGGTGCACTAGTTTATTAAGTGCCTATTCACTCTAACCTTGAAGACACCTAGATTATAATAGGACGGGAAGATCGCAGCAGGCACTTTGTTCCAATCTTGCGATGGCGTAAAAGCGATGAGTCGAAACGCTTAGTCCGGACCGTAGAGGTTTCAACAACGTATGGGTGAATATTAGCCGTCATTCATCTTTGTTTCAACTCCAAAATATTTAACTCAATTTACTTATTTTTAATATCAGTACTTCTACTAGAGCGAGACTGAGAGTACTACTCTCATCTTTGGGATGGGTCTGCCAAATACCAGCTTGATGTGCTGGAATCGATTGAGAAGCGAGCAAGCGAGATCGAGCGTTATTTTCATTACCGATGATCTTGCTTCGCACTTGTCGAGTCAAAACTTCAGTTCAACGAGTTGCTGGCCTGTCAGTTTTCTATCGTTAACATTTCGCGGAGTGTGAGCGACCTCTAGACGTACTTCGTTACGCCGCTGGTATATGGTGGACCTCCCACATACAAAGCGTTTTGGGAATACATTAATTGTGCGTACAGCTAAAGAGTGGCATTCCCTGCCGGAGTCTGTTTCCTGATAGCTACAACCTAGGGGTATTTAAGGCAAGAGTGAATAGGTTACTTCTGGGCAAGCGTGCTCCATCGTCAGCCACATCATCACTTACCATCAGGTGAGATAGTGATCAAACGCGAGCCTATCATCTATATATATAAAAGGAGAAACTGACTGACTGACATATCAACGCACAGCCAAAACTACAGGGCCTAGGAGCGTCAAATTTTGCACAAGGGTTTCTTTTATGACGTAGGCGAGCATTAAGAGAGGATTTCCCAAAATTCACTCTGTAAGGTGATGAAACGGGGGTCCAAAGTTTGTATGAAGAAATCTATTTTCACGTGGGCGAAGCCGCTGGCAGGAGCTAGTCTATATATACAAAAAGAGAAACTGACTGACTGACATATCAACGTACAGTCAAAACTACTGGGACTAGGAGCGTGAAATTTCGCACAAGGCTTCCTTTTATGACGTAGACGAGCAATAAGAAAGGATTTTCGAAAATTTAACTTTTTAGGGGTTGAAACGGGGGTCCAAAGTTTGTATGGAGAAACTACTTTCACATGGGCGAACCCGCTGGCAGAAACTAGTTGATAATAAAAAAGTCACTTGATTCGTTCTTCACACTGATACAAAGACGACCGTATTCTATAAACTGACTAGACAAATCGATACGATTCTCATTTGACTAAATCAGTGAGTCATTTATATGCAATAGGATAAAGGAAGGTTTTTTCTTTTGTTTTCCCAGCTTATTGTCAGCGCACGCTTTGAAACGACCGCTCATTCTCATCTGAAGACTTGAGAATGGTTATTTTCGAGATTATAGTTTTTGTAACGAAAGGGCGTCATTTGGTTTATTACATGCCTATTGTTTTTTTTTTCTAGAGGTTTAGGACTATACTTTTTTTTTAAGAAATCATCCAATTGTTTTTTTTTAAATTGATATAAACCAGTGCTTGACTGCGATCCCACCTGATGGTAAGCGGAAATGCAATCATTGATGGTCAGGCGCACTAGTTTATTAAGAGCCTATTCACTCTAGCCTTGAATTCTATGATTTCTCCCACTCTAGGGTATAGCGTGAGGTGACAGATTTTTACTGACTAAAACCCACTTCTATGTTCCTTCTTTGTCTTCGTTCCAGTAGGCCCTGCTGGGCCTTTACAGTTTTGCTGACATCTCCTTGAGGCGCGCGTAGAATACTACGCGCCGTCGACGACTCGAGCCCGGTCCGGATTGTTACCGGACGGCGGGACGGCGAGCTACCCATTGCTCACCGTCCGCAAGCCCACTCCTACGGTGGCAAGAAATCGGGATTGGGATCTCGGTGGCTAGGGTGTGAGGAAGGCCGTTCTCTCATGCGTGAGGACTTTACTCTCGGTTCCGTATTTCTTTTTTACCATAACTCTATAACCATCTTCCGGAATGAAAGTTTTGAATAAAGAACCTGCTAGTCTGTATTTTAACTAATCATTGGCACTATAAGCCGACTTCAACTATTGAGTTGTTCATCATCATCATCATTTCAGCCGAAAGACGTCCACTGCTGGACATAGGCCTCCCCCAAGTGTGGCCACAATGAACGGTCTTGTGCGTCTCGCATCCATCGTACTCCCGCAACCGTTACCAGGTCATTGGTCCACCTTGCAGGAGGCCTTCCAACGCTACGTCTTCGGGTACGTGGTCGCCATTCCAGAACCTTTCGGCCCCAACGGCCATTCGTTCTGCGAGCAATGTGCTCTGCCCATTGCCACTTAAGTTTGGCGATTCTTCGTGCTATGTCGGTGACCTTGGTTCTCCTGCGGATATCCTCATTCCTGATTCGATCACGCAAGGAAACTCCGAGCATAGCCCTTTCCATTGCCCTTTGGCTTTGAGATTGGCAGTTTGAATGGCAAACAGTATAATCATTGGCACTATAAAGCCGACTTCAACTATTGAGTTGTTGGTTCCCGTAAATAAACAAAATTGGTAATATTTTTAAATCATTTTAGGGTTTCGTACCTCAAAAGGAAAAAAGGGCACCCTTTGGGTGTTTTTAATATCCTGCGGTTTTGATCACGCATGCGGGATTGCTCCAAACGCATATCCCTCGCAAATATCCATTTCATACAAGTATTTATTACAATGCGTGGAATATGCTCGCGGGTCGCGTTTTTTTGCGCTTTCAAATATCCTGCATGTGGGGCACACCCGTAGGCGTGATAAAATAGGATAATTTTGTTGTTCGTCTGTCTATCTGTCAAGACGCTTTATCTCGGGAACGCATGGAGTTATCGAGTTGAAATTATAACCATGTACAAAGGTCTGCGGTCATTTGAAGCTGTGAAAAAATCTAACTTCTAAGTTGAGTTTAAGTCCCATAAAACGTTCACTCGTATTTCAACATGTCGTTCACCCAGAATCCTGAAATTTGGCATAAAGCAAAGTCTTACAGCACAGATATAGAAACAAATCTGATAAAAATAAATTTGTTATTACGATACAATACAAAAAAAAAAAACGTAAAAATCTTCGAGATTCGAGAATTAAGTTCGTTTGTACGCAAACCTCAGTGCGTAAGTCCGACTGCACTTGCCCAGCTTTTTTTGGGTACTAATTTTACCAAGCAAAAAAGAAACATTAAGTTTGAAAATAAATGTTAAATATACTTAAAAATCTTATTAAACTTAATTTCTATAGAAAGGTAAAAACATTGGCACCGAAGAAAATTCCTGGTTATAACATCATTGGCGTAAATTGCAAGTTGCTAGTTCAAAGATTGCAGAGATGAGTTTATAAATTAGAACTTAGAACTTCCATACAACCGCTACATTGATCGAATATTCACTTACAAATAGAAACAACAGATGATGTCTAGAGGAAACAACTTTGGTATGTTTACTTTACGGAAGTTGAAGAAATACTTTGTAAAGAATTACACTCTTGGTATCCATCCATGAATATCAGAATTAGAAGAGTTTGTTGTTTTGACTGGCTTGTTGGTCAAGTGGTTCGTGGCCCTGACTACTATGCTGAAGGTCGTGGGTACGATTCCCACCCAAGACAAATGTTTGTGTGATGAGCACGATCATTTGTTCTGTGTCTGGGTGTAATTTATCCATAATGTGTATAAGTTTAGAAATATATAAGTATGTTTATCAGGTGTCTAGTACTTATACCACAAGCTCTGCTTAGTTTAGGACTAGATGGCGTTGTGTGATAAACATAGCCTGAAATCCCTTCAGGCTATGCGGGGACAAAAGGTTCTGGAATGGCGACCACGTACCAGAAGACGCAGAATTGGAAGGCCTACCACAAGGTGGATCGATGACCTGGTGAGGGTCGCGGGAATCCGATGGATGCAAGACGCATAGGACCGGTCATTATGGCGACACTTGGGGGAGGCCTAAGTCCAAGAGTGGACGTCTTTCGGCTGAAATGATGATGATGATGATATGGCGTTGCGTGAAGAGAAAGATAAAACAACAATAATATATCGAATAGCGTAATATTTCCCAATTAACAAAAAAAGGAATTAAATTAATCCTGAACGATATAAGAAAACGAGTCAGCTCCCTACCTCGTAAAGGTCTTCCTACAAAAGGGCTCAGTATTTCACTTTACCTACAAAGGATCGCATTATGTGGAATAAAAATAGTCTAGCTTGAGTTATAGAGGGGAATTAAGGGGCTTTTACGGGCACTAACTTTTTCTTTAATACCGCCATCTATCGTAAATTGGGTCGTACCTATGTTTGTTTACGTGATTTAATTAAGTTGTGGTCGATAGATGGCGTTATTGGTTACGCTTGTCAAATCTATATTTATAATAAATGTGTAGAAGTGAAAATCTGTACATTGAAAATATCAAAAAAAATAAATGGCGGGGGATGTTACTAGGCCGACACCGAACCCAAAAAAGTGCCCCAAAAATACACAGACGGACGGACAACAAGTTGATAAGTGATAAGTGTTCCGTTTTTTCCTTTTGAGCTACGGAACCCTAAAAAGCATTCCAGATATAATGCAAAATATAAATATGCAAGTAATAACCTAGTAGTAGGTATCTTTCATCCAGCAAGTAGATTGTTCATTTAATGACATCATTC
The DNA here is from genome assembly GCA_949316375.1 of Mythimna vitellina. Lineage (NCBI taxonomy): Eukaryota > Metazoa > Arthropoda > Insecta > Lepidoptera > Noctuidae > Mythimna > Mythimna vitellina. The sequence goes on from OX438705.1 coordinate 1,022,367, forward strand.
AACGCACAGCAAAAACTACGGACTAAGAGGGTAAAATTTTGCACAAGATTTCGCCTACGTCATAAAATGAAATTTTGTGCAAAATTTTACTATGACGGGATTTTCCCGCTCCAAAGTTGGAGAACACTACTTTATCGCAGGCGAAGCCACTCGTAGAAGTTAGTTTATCTATAAATATGCTGTGAAACCAAACTTTTAGCAATATATAAGTTACTACCAGCAGTTTCGCCCGCGTACATAAAATATAGCCACATAGGCACTCGGAAATAAAGCAGCTTTCTATCAGTGAAAAATTTTTTGCAATCGGAACAGTACTTTCAGAGATTACCACCTACAAACAAAAAAAAAATAAAAAGCAAACTTTACCTCTTTACATTACTACTGTAGAATTAAAGCCCCTGCCACGGGTCACATTCTAGGATGACATAAAAACTAAGTACAGTTCTGGCTTACTTCAAAACATTGAATAAATTTTTCTTTTCCTACAGAATGTAGAACCATCGTCAAAGCTTCATAACTACATAATCCCTCTTAGGACGACTTTACGGCAGAAAAACTTCAAGTCCAAGCGTTTTATTTAAAAAACTCCATCAAGACAAATGCCGGATTAGGACTGCGATGAACGAACAATTTTCTTGAAGAGCCATCTTTCCGGACGGGGCTGTCGATTTTTTTTTTAGTTTTGATTAAAAAAAGAAGCTGTGTCTAGATGTTGACGGTTTGTTTATAACAAGCGCCTGCCAGTGATTTTGCCCGTGTGAATACCTAAGGAGTGAAACAAACACAAAATGATTTAGACGCAAATTAAAATTATATTGTTTAGAAATGTTTTAAGTACATTTAAGTATGTCTAGAAACTTACCGACCCCACAGTCAAACCATTGCAGCGGTTTTGTGGGGGTTATCTTATAAGTTATTTACCCTTTTGGAATAAGATAAATAAATAAATAAAGAATTTTCGAAAACCTCCCAACGGACTCCCGGGACAAAAAGTAACTTAATGTCCTAATCCAAGACTAGTGGGCACATTGCTCGCGTAACAGACGGTCGATGGGGACGAAAGGCTCTGGAGTGTGGAGCAAGAGGGAGTGTCAGAATTTTACTGACTTTAGTCAGTAGAAGCTCACTTGTGTTTCTTCTGTTGCCCTTTTCGTTCCAGGGCCGCGGTATTTTTTTAGGGTACCGTACCTCAAAAGGAAAAAGGAACCCTTATAGGATCACTTTTTGTCTGTCTATCTGTTTGCCTGTCTGTCTGTCAAGACCCTTTATCTCGGGAATATGTGGAGGTATCGAGTGAAATTAATACCATATACTCAAGTTTGTAGTCCCTTGAAGCTAAGATAAAAACTTCTGTGTTAACGGAAAAAAAAAACATACGTTGAACCGGCCAGATCATTTTAAACATTAAACTTTAATGATTTATGTCAATCCTCGTTTGGCCTACTTTCTTTAGAATTTTCACTATCATAGAAATCCTTCATCAATGATATGGCTAAACGAGGATTGACATATCATCAAATGTTAACCTTTAAACGATCCGGCCAGTTTTAGTTGGCCATATCACGAAATGATCAATTTCTATGGTCTGGCCACGACATATACATATTAACTTCTGTGACCGAGTATAATCAGCCGTCTTTGATGGAAACCACACGTCAAAGTCTTCCTTTTGCACATATAGTATCTTGTTGCCCGTTCTTAGAAACTATCTAGTCTCAACATTGAACACTGCAGGACTAATTGCGTTGTTCGGAACTTTAGACCTTGTTAACTTGTAAATGAATTAATTAGTCCACTAAATGCGTCTCGTACTTATGTTCTAGTTGGTAAATAGCTTTGAACATTATTTGTCTCCACTAATATTATGAAATAGAGCAGTGGTGGCCGAGTGGTAACGACCACGACTTACGAGTTGTAGGTCGTGGGTTCTAACCCTTCAGGCGCGTTACTTTGTGGCGGGTTCAAACCCAGCCAGGCGCATTACTCAGAGTAATTTATTTCATCACCACTGCTCTCAAAATGGTGAAGGAAAATATCTTGAGGAAACCGGCATGTCCTAGAACCAAAAATTCGAAGACATGTGACATCCACCAACCCGCACTGAACCCGCGTGGTGGATTACAGCCCATCTCTTCTCTTAAAAAGGACGCCTGAGTCCCAACAATGGGAACATTATAAGGCCAACTATGCTAATATTATGAAGAGGTAAAATTTGTTTTTTTGTTTGTAGGAGATAATCTCTGAAAGTACTGGTCCGATTGTAAAAAATGTTTTTAACAATAGAAAGCTGCTTTATTTCTGACTGACATCTCCAATAGGCTATATTTTATGCGTTCGAAGCCATGGGCAAAAGCTAGTTTACAAATTAATTACAGAGTGCGCATAGTACCTAAACCCGAATATCTTTAGTTTCAGTACTGTGATTTGTTATTTCTTACCAGAATAAAAAAAAATAACCTTATACAGTTTTTTAATATTGTGAACTTAAACTAATTGATGTTTTCAGTATACACCGGGCAGTAATTCTAGCAAAGGAGGTGGCTGATCGCGTGAGGCAACGCTCCTTATGCTCCAACCGCTGCCAGGATTCCAATCCCGATTACCGGCCACCGTAGGCACCGGCTTGCGGACGGCGAGCAATGTGTGGATCGCCGCCCGACCGTCCGGTAACAGTCCGGATCGAGCCCAAGTCGTCGACGAAGCGTACTGTTCCACGCGCGCCTCAGGGAGATGTCAGCAATCGTAGGGGCCCAGCAGGGTCGAAGCCTACTGGGGCCACGGTTAGTGTGAAAGCGAAACCCGGGGCCCTGGGACGAAGGCAAAGAACGAACAGAAGTAGGTTTTTAGTCAGTAAAAGTCTGACAATATTTCTTGTTCTGCCCAAGAGTGGGATTTCGGAAAAAAAAGACATGAATTCTTAAAACTGTTACAACTCAACAAAATCAATAGATGTTCCTCATATACCAAAACCCACGTGTATTAAACTGATTGAAAAACACAAGTAACAGTATATATTCGATTACAGATCAAATTTATCGACATATTGTATCATGCCAAAAAACCAACTGTAGCGGAGACAATTTATTGATATTGTGTCAGCACTAACTTGAAAATAGATCACTGCGTTTTCCGAAAAATGTTTGTTAAATATTCACAAACATGTATTGTAGCAGTCTTTGAAAGGACCAAATCGGCAAGCTTTTGTTTAACTTTCAATTTTTGTATGTTACAGTCAAAAGACGTCCACTGCTGGACATAAGCCTCCTCAATTGTCGACATAATGAACGATCCTGTACGTCTCGCATCCATCGGATTCCCCTTACCAGGTCATCGGTCAACCTTGTAAGAGGCCTTCTAACGCAGCATCTTCCAGTACGCGGAAGAAACTTTTGGCCAAGCCCATTGACACTTAAGTTTGACGATTCTTCCTGTTAAATCGGCAACATTGGTTCTTCTGCGGATATCTTCATTCCTGATTCGATCAAGCAAGAAAACTCCGAGCATAGCCCTTTCCATTGCCTTTTGGGTAACTTTAAGTCTTCTGACGAGACCCATTGTGAGCAACCACGTTTCGGAACCATATGTCATCACTAGTTACACGCACTGGTCATAGACTTTCGTCTTGAGAGACTGTGGTTTGGTGGATGAGAAGATACCGCGTAGCTTCCCGAACGCTGCCCAGCCGAGCCGGATTCGACGGCTGACCTCTTTCTCGAAATTAGATCTACCCGACTGGACTGTCTGTCCAAGGTAGACGTAAATGTTCACAACTACAAGTATAGAGTCTCCAATCTTCATAGGAGCGGGTGCTACATGTTTGTTTATCATGACTTTAGTTTTGTCCATGTTCATTTTAAGATCCACTCTTTCGAAAGTTCTACTGAGCTCTACTGAATTCTACTGAGCTCTACTGAGTTACTACGAAACTGTTCACAGCCGCAGCGGAGGATGTCTTCAACGTTGTGGACTGGAGTGGATTAGGCATTAATGTCAATGGCGAGTACATCACTCATCTTCGGTTTGCCGACGACATAGTAGTCATGGCTGAGACTACTGAAGAGCTCAGCACAATGCTCAATGACCTCAGTAGAAGATAGGTATTTAGTTAATTATCAATAATAATCTATAAAAATTGAAAGTAAAAAAAATAAAGGAATTTTCCATTCATCATCATCATCTTCCTGCCCTTGTCCCATTTTATTTGGGGTCGGCGCAACATGTTTTTTTTCTTCTATTCTATCCTGTCAACCGTCATGTTATCACTAACTTCCTTTTCTTTCACGTCACTGTTCACACAATCCATCCATCTTTTCTTTTGCTTCCCTCTCCTTCTCCACCCATCCACATGTATACTCATAACTCTTTTAGTAACATGCGGTTCATCTCTCCTCTTTACATGACATTCAACTTTTCAGTCACTGGCGCCACTTTCAAACTTCCTTTAATATACTCATTTTTCACTTTATCCATTCTCGTCACACCACACATCTATCTCAACATTCTCATCTCCGCTACATGCAATCTTTTTTCATCCGTCTTTTTCACAGCCCAACATACTGATCCATACAGTATGACAGGTCTTATCACGGAGGAAAGGAATTTTCCGTTCTTATATCTAAATAACTCGGGCCAATGCTTGATTTTATTATTACTGCCTAAATGCTAAAAGCTTAGATCATTAGAATATTCCTTAAATTATTCAAAAACTTTCTCATAAACAACATGAATGGGTACGAATATATTATCACAATAAGATTCAAAATTGAGGTAAACAACTTTATAAACACGAAACTGAAAACATCATCAACGCAAAAATCAGCCATTGAAGGACTGGAACAATTTACCTGCTGCGGTCTTGCAGTCCAACTATAATTTAGGTGTCTTCAAGGCTAGAGTGAATAGGCTCTTAATAAACTAGTGTGATTCGTCATCAACGATAGCATTAGTACTAACCATTAGGTGGGATTCCACCATTAGGTGGGATTGCTTTCAAAATAAATATTTCTAACCAGACAAACGTACAGATATAACCGTCATTTGAGACTTCTAATCGTAATATTGTAAAAGATGTTTCTTCATATCGTTGGATGTTCGTGCGATGTTCCTACATGGATCGCCTCATATTGCTAGGCAATAACTGTAAACGTGGCGTCATGTGGAGAAGACATATTACCCGAATATTATGAGGTTATGGGCTTTTTGTAGGTTTCCTTGGCGTAGGTACGTGATCGAATAGGAGGTGGAGAGTACATTTTTCTTTTTAAGCCCATTTTTTTTGCAGATGTAGTTCTTATGATTTATGAAGAAACGGAAAGTTTAATCTGCCCTAGTTAATCCTACCAACAAATCCTAAAGTTGCCATTCGAACCTCGGCTGCACGCGCATGATACGCAGCCTTTGCCCGCGTCCTCAGCCGGGAGTGATTCCGAGGCTGGCTGCACGTGCTGCCAGTGTCAAATCTACAATTCAAACCAATATGAGCGCAATCAGCTCCGAGTAGCGAATATTTCGGACTTGTCTATACAGGTTGGAGTGATGTAACTACGTGCGCATCGACTTACGGCCGCAGCACTATTGGTCTGCGTTCGGCTGCGGCTGCAAGTCTCATTCGCAGACGAAGCTCGGCAGCACGTGCAGCCGCAGCCGCGTCCGGTTTTTACAAAAATCCATACTACTGCATAGAAAACCAGTCGTGCAGATACAGCTGGCTTTGTGCAGTCGCCGCTTGTGCTACTTGCACTTTTACTTACAGTACACACCTACTCTAAATTCTTCCGAAATGTCTTGGGTGTATAAGTCATTTTAACAATTAAGTAGGCATCCAATGAACAGTCATTGCAAATCTAACTATGATTCTTTTTAATAATTACTAAATTTAATTGGAAATCTTAAAATATATACTAAAATATTATTAGAAATATTCTCTCCTTTTTTGGGACATAATCAAAATAAATATGTCAAGAAAAGGTTGGGCTCCTTTTTTTTTCGGTCAGAAATCATCCAATGATTCTCCCACCTTAGGGTGGAGCGAGAAGGCGTGTCAGACTTTAACTGACTTAAACCCACTCCTGTTCCCCACAACCCATGGTTCTAATAGGCTTCCATCGCAAAAAAAGTTTGCTTTTGTGACGTAACTACTTTACAGTTTTCAAATTTTTTCTTATACTTGTGTTATGAGACCTTGCGTCATGCGTATGAATTTTGATTCTCATGTCAAAATATTCGTCAGCTTCAAAGGACTGCAGACCTTAGTATATGGTTTTAATTTCAACTCGATACCTCCACGCGTTCCCGAGATAAAAGGTCTTGACAGACCGACAGATAGACAACAAAGTCATCCTATAAGAGTTCCGTTTTTTCTTTTTGAGGTACGGAACCCGAACCCGTCAAATAAACTTAAAAGTTTTCACGCATTACTTAAAGAAAATAGTTCTAGCAAAATCCTGTACTAAAATTATTGCCGGTGCCACCCCGAACACTCCCAATGTTTTCCAGTAACAATTATGTGAGATGACATGCACTTAAAGGTTCTATCTCTGGCCACACTGACAAGGGATGGTTCCTATCTCAAGAATATGTGGTTCGCATTTATTGCAGATTCTTTAAACGAAATATGTTTGTGTTTTTCTTTGTACCTTGCGTTACAAACGATACAGGTGGGTTAATTTTTTTTCAACCCTACTGTATTGTGATTTTTGTGTTAACGTTCCTGCCAAACACTAAATACAAAATGCATAGCAATGACATTACCTGCGGAAATGTCACGTAACAAATGACGTGACAGGTAATAATAATAATCCGATAGTCGTGTCAGCCAACGGCTTAATAGCCAAGAGCCTCGACCATAACCTTAGGAGGCTCGCGTTAGGCGGCTGTATCAAGGGCTTGATTCAGAAAGCGGTACTCCTGGACACGGCTTGTATTGTTAGGAGGTTCCTTTCTCTGGAGCCCTGACCGCCGGTAGCTTGGACTCTGTTCCCGATACCGGTGGGATACTGTTTTGGTGGGATATTTAAAAATGAAAATAATATGTATAAGTGAAATAAATGAAATAATAATCATTTTATTTTCAGGCAACGGAGACGCTTAGAGGACAGTGCTATATATTTTGTACTTAGCGATTGGCCAGGCACATAGACGCGTGTTTGTCTATATACGCTTGGTGTATGCCTGCTCACAGCTTACATACAAAACTACTAAACCCCCTGTCAATGAAGATGCAACGAAACGACGGCACGACGTTGTCGCTTCGTCGACAGTTTTACAATTATAGTTTTTAAATAATCGTTCATTCCCAAATTAAGAAACTAAGGAGTGGTAAGGAGTAGGATTACCAACCCGCACTGGGCCCGCGTGGTGGATTACGGCCCATTCCCTCTTCTACAGAGGAGGCCTGAGTCCCAACAGTGGGAACATTATAAGGCCGACTATACTATGCTATGTTAAGGAGTAGGATTTCCTTCTGGAGACTATGTTTTCTGCTAGCTACACCTCCGGACCTAGGGGGTCTTCAAATCAAGAGGGAATTGCTTACTTTAAAGCGAGCGTGCTCCATCGTCGATATTGGTCAAAGGCTATCAATTATAAAAAAATATACACAAAATTCATTCATACTTATCCTAACGCAAAAAAGTTACCCATATTTGTAAGTAAAACAAAACGTATTGAAAAGGCCCCAATACCAGCTTGCTAGCTAACCGATTTAGCTGAATTGAGTTCCCCGGGGTACAATATACCCCACGTTCGGGACAGAGTCATATTATCATTGCGTTTGAGACCAATATACACTAACTTGGGTCCCTAAGGGACATTTCTGACAGAGGGTTATTTTTGCTATATATAGTTTTCTAGAGTTTGAGGAAATTATATTACGGAGACTTGGAGAGATGAAAGATGGCTATAATAAAAAGTCAACTGGTTAGAATGAGACAACTATACGCGGAGTAATGAAATAGCCACTGTCCAGGTTCATCATCTATCCGATTTCCCCCCTCTTTACCCTATGTACTCAATTAGGTAGATTTTTTATTGTTATTTTTTTTTAGTTATTAGCACTTATTCAATTATTTATTTAATACTTTATCTTTTCACAAAAAGGTACAGAGGCGAGAGACTTTTGGGTGATGCAGAGAAAATTATGATAGATGCTAGCGGTATTATGGTATGTGCATAATGATCAAGATTCCACATAACATTAACCATGAAACCAACACGTTCACATAATCGTCGTAAAGAAGAATATTAACGAAGGATTGGAACAATTTGCCGGCTGCGGTCTTTCTTTTAGGTGTCTTCAAGGCTAGAGTGAATAGGCTCTTAATAAACTAGTGCGCCCTCCATCAACGATTGCATGGCTGATTACCATCAGGGCTTAAAGTTCCCGACACAACCAAAAGTTTAGGCCGAACACACCGGTATACATCTCCCGCCTGCACTTTATCACAAAGGTGGAGGACATCGTTAAATATGCGCGCCAAAAGTTGAAATACACACTGATGGTGCAGTTGCTGGAGTCGCACTTGAATCTCAATTTTAGGGCGTTTGTGGTGCGAGTACCGAATTGTTGTTTTTTGCAACTTGTTATGGAAGAAGACTTTTGACCATTGGGCGTGGTGTTACGATGCTCCCGCGGACAAATACCACAGGACAGCACCAAGATAATATAGTGCAAAGTTAGTTTAATATATGTATGTTATTCAACCCAAGAACAACCCCGGTTGGTGAAAAACTAGATTGCGACGTATAGAAATCAAAGATAATAGGGCTATAGTTTTTGGAGTCTTATGTGGACTGGTTACCAAAAACTATGTTAAGGACTATGGCCTCTGCCTGAACAATGCTATTTATATTATTAATATAAATAACACTTATTAATCTACTATAAATCTATATATGTATACAAAAGCGAAATACCACTCACTAATTAATCACGAAACCTCAGAAACTATAACACCTAGAAACTTAAAATTTGGCAGGTAGGTTCCTTATAGAGTGTAGAGATCCGCTTAGAACGGATTTTACGAAACTCCACCGGGTAGTGTGAAAACGAAAACCGGGCCCCTGGGACGAAGGCAAAGAAGGAACGCAGTGGGTTTTCCCACCACTAAAAAAAAAACTTCTAAGGGTGTTTAACAGGGGTTGGAAGTTTGTGTAGAGAAACCATTTTTTACACAGGTGAAACGCTTTTTTTTCGGTTGGAAAATCATCCAATGTCATCGCCCGCTCTTGGGCTTGACTGTTACTTGCAAAGACCATATATTTTTTTATTATTTTTGCATCTCAATAGGCTCAAAACATTTAAGTGCACATTACATTCAAAAGTTGTGCGAACGTATTTCTGCCCCCCTAGCCAAGTTACGATCGTTTCGTTTGCGTCGAACGCCAAGAGTAGGCCACGCCTCCTATTAATTTGTTCTGACCACTTGACTGAGTCAGAACAAATTAGACGTTTAGATGACGTCAGAACAAAGGATCGTATCTTGATTGCAGATCGTAACTTGGCTAGGGGGGCGGTTACCGTTAGAGGTATCAACAAACAAAAGATAGAGAATGCATACATCATGACACGCGTACTATCTCTTTCTATACAAAAACAGCGAGAATGTAGATGATTCACGCTGAATCTGAACTATGGTTGATGCTTCTTACAATTTTGTTCAAAGCAGTAGTAAAAGTGAATAATTATACTGTAAATATTTGAGTGTCATATTATTTCAAAGGCATATATAGCTTGTTATCTAGAAAAAACTAGGCAAGTGCGAGTCGAACTCACGCACTGAGGGTCTCGAACAAACTTACCTAAGTAAACAGTTCAATTCCCGAATGAAGTCTTGAAGATTGTTTCGAATTTTTTTTTGAGGTGTAAAAACTTACTGTTTTCATATTTATTCCTATACTTGTGCTTTATGTCCTTTCCATTTGGCATAAACCAAATTTCAGGATTCTGGGTCAACGGGAAAGTACCCTATGAATTTTGTTTTCTTTGAGATTGTCGAAATATACATTTATTTTTCGCAAACTTACAAGTTTGTTTTTTTATAGCTTCAAGGGACCGCAGACCTGAATATATGGTTTAATTTCAACTCGATACGAAAGGGTTTGATAGACAGATGGACAGCAAAGTTCCGTTTTTTCCTTTTGAGATATGGAACAAAAATAAGAACAGTTTGCTTTTAATTTATTAAAATACAAAATTATACAAATTTCGTTATAAAACAAGACATCTTAGAAAAATTTTACGACAACGTAAATTAACGTTTTACCTCATTTCCTGGAGAAAACAGCAATAAGGTGATCCACACACGGAGCGACCAAGGCCTACTGTTCACGGACGCCTAGCTTCATAGACACGTATTCGTCACTATACGCTTGGTGTACGCCTGCGTGAAGCCTACATACAAAACTATGAAACTCTGTCGACGAAACGGCAACGTCGTGCCACAGAAGGTTTTGTTTTGTAGGTAATCTTCACAAAAATGTTACATGAAATAGAAATCTTAATACCTAAGGCATTAAGTCCGCCTTTGTACAATGTTTATTACTTGTGCATAAAGTTTTAATAAATAAATAAATCTTAAAACGCAGCAAAAATCTTACAAAATAGCGACGCTTTGCCTTCCATCGCGCGCGATGCGTCGCCTATACCCTTAGTATACTTGAACTTCTACTTCTTTGAATTTTTAGCTATGTAGTAGTATCATTTAAGTTTGGATGGAGATGATAGATGCGTAGCTGCAACATCAAACTGTACCCCCGATTTTGTTATCAATCGTCTTTTAATTGCCTACCACTATAGAAGTAATTACCCGAAGACGCAACGTTGGAAGGCCTTCCATAAGATGGACCGATGACCTAGTGAGGGTCGCGGGAATCTGATGGATGCGAGACGCACAGGACCGGTGTTTGTGGCGACATTTGGGGGAGGCCTATGTCCAACATTAGACGTCTTTCTGCTGAAATTATGATAGAAGTATTTATAAATACGTATTCTCGTCAATAACCAAAGAACACAGAAATAATGTGCATGTGAATCTACACACACTCACATCCAAGATTAAAGTTGCTCCGTTTGTGGAGTGCCTAAAGCATAATAAGTTTGACAATAAAAGGGACGTAACACTGATGAGTAAACTCATGATGTTGTTTTTTGTAATTTAAAATGCGTTTTTATGATACCAATAAAGTTAAGGGATCAGACTATTTACGAGACTAGTTATATAAAGCGGTTATGTTCATAATTTTTTTTTTATTTGTTGTTATTTTGATTGTTTTTCCTTTTTTAGGGTTCCGTACCTGAAAAGGTAGAAACGGAATCCTTATAGGATCACTTTGTTGTCCGTCTACCTGTCTGTCTGTCAAGACCCTTTATCTCGGGAACCATGGGCATACTCAGGTCTGCAGCCCCTTGAAGCTGAGAAAAAATCTAAGTTCTGAGTTAACGATAAAAGATACGGCCGTTTATGTCGCTAAAACGCATATTTCGACTCTCTCAAGGGAATCAAAATTTATAGGGTACTTTCATTGATTTAAAATCCTGAAATTTGGCAAAACGCAAGGTCTCATAGCACAAGTATAGGAAAAAATCTGAAAACTGTAATGTTGTAGTTACGTCACAAAAAAAAAATCTTTTTTTTGCGATTCGGAAAAATCTTCGTTACTCAATTCGGGAATCGAACTGTTTTCATGGGTAAATTTGTACGGAACAATTCTGACACGCCCTCGCGCTCCACCTTAGAGCGAGAGAAGTCATTTGACAATTTCATGTATTTTAATTATTGCTTGATTGACGTATTTTTTTAATATGTATAGCCACGCGTATGAATACTGTATCACCTAATGGGAAGCAATGATGTGGTCCACAAAACGTTTTGTGAACACACTCATTGTGCGAACAGCTAAGGACTGGAATTCCTTGGCGGATTCTATGTTTCCTGATGGCTACAGTCTTAAATCAAGAGTGAATAGGTTAATTCTAGAAAAGCGTGCTCCATCGTCGACCGCATCGTCGCTTTCCATTAGGTCAGATAGCGCAAAAACAAAAAAAAAAAATCTAAACATCAATTACCTATAGATTACCTGTATGCGCAGAGTACTAGAGTTTTCTGTCACATAGCCAGGAAAAATGGCTACAACTTTGAACAGTTCATCGTAACTGACATGGTTGATGGCAAACGACAGGCCGCAGTTTAAAAAGATGAGCAGATCAGGTCCGCTCCACACTGGACACCCAATTGCACGTAGCACTTCAAGATGCCAAGAACGCTCACAGATGGCGAGATACCATAGGTAAGAAGTACACCTTACATTGTTGAAACTTCAACGGTCCGGACTAAGCGTTTCGCTTCGTCGTTTATACCGCGTACATCGAAGGACTGGAACAATTTGCCTGTTGCGGTCTTCCCGTCCAACTATAATTTAGGTGTCTTCAAGGCTAAAGTGAATACGCTGTTAATAAACTAGTGCGCCTGACCATTAATGATTGCATCTCCGTTTACCATCAGGTGGGATCGCAGTCAAGCACTGGTTTATATCAATTTAAAAAAAAAAACATCCAGCGGAAACTTCACGATCTTCAGTAATGAGGAAACCAACTCAAGGAGGAGGACAAGAATAAAATGTTGAACAAAAGTAAACACAGACTACTACGTCGTAATTCGTGGAAGGTATGTTAGCCAATTTGAAACTTGCCCAATTACTAAGAAGGCTTGTTTCGACGGCTACTGTAGGAAGAAACTAAAACCATATTTTATTTATTTAGTGTCGAACTTCTACTGTTATTCTGTTCAGTAATAAAATATTCGTCTAAAAGAAATTAATTCAAGAATTTTGTATGTTTTAAACTTGTTCTTTTGTAGTAGTTTTACGCGTGTTGTTTTACTCCCGTTTTAAATGTTCATGTAAGGAGGGTTGAAGTTTTCTTGATGGGAAATCTTTTATGAATATGTTATAAGAATTCTTGATGCAAATATTTTTTCTTGCAATTCTTTATACGAACATTGTACAACCACATGCATATATAAATAGAATAAAGATTGGTTTTTACCTATAAAAAATACAACCAGTTTTAGGGTTCCACAGTCAGCAAAATAGTGGCAGGCGGTCGCCTCCTTCTGCGAAGCAGTAATGCTAGCTAAGGAAGCGGCCGATCGCGTGAGGCAACGGTCCTTACGCTCCAACCGCCGCCGGGATTCCGATCCCGATTTCCGGCCACCGTAGGCGCGGGCTTGCAGGCGGCGAGCAATGGGTGGCTCTCTCTGGCCCGGGGCCCTGGGACGAAGGCAACGAAGGAACAGGAGTGGGTTTTTAGTCAGTAAGAGTCTGACACTATCTCTCGCTCCGCCCAAGAGCGGGGATGTCATTAGGATGATTTTCCCACCCAATAAAAAAAAAAAAAAAAAAAAAACTCATAAATTGGAATCTTTGAATAGGGTTCTCAATTGATCTGTCACTGGATGCCGTGTACTAGATGGCGTTGGTTTTGGTATATTTACGATCCATTTATTTTTGTCAAGTAACGATTTAAAGTGTTGCATCAAGTAATTCCTGAACTTTATGACAAAAGTTTATCAAATGTTTCTGATATTTAAATTATTTTCGTAAGAATTGTTTTGGTTGTTTTTAACATATAAGTACTGATTTGAATAAGTCGTTTATTGTTTCTACCGAGGTGTCGCACTAAATCCAGTCCCCACTCTATTGTTTACTTGTGACACGCACGTGACTTTAGCAGTCAGTCAGTTGACAACCGTGTAACGGGCAAGTCAGGGAAATAAAAAGTGATTTTTGTGAACAAAATTAGTTATGTTGAAGTAACCACAAAGAAAGAAAGAAAGAAAAATATTTTATTTAGCACGCATGGATACACACACTGTAAAAACAAAATTTAAGACAACTAAGAAAAAATAAAGAAAAAAACACACAATGTGTGTCTCACGGCTGCGCCAAATAGGTCCAGTTCAGCAAAAATGCCAGACAACTACATGGCAATCAGTGGTATTGTATAAAATATAGCCTATGTCACTCAGGAATAAAGCAACTTTCGACCAGTACTTATAGAGATTACCCCCTACAAACAAAAAAAAAACAAACTTTACCTCTTTATAATATTAGTGAAGATGTAGATTATAGCTAAATATTTTTCAGAATTCTCTCACTTGCCAAACTACCGTTGCGCTATCACCAAATAAAGTCAGTAAATCAGCCCAAAAACCTCTTAAAACATTTAAATACTTTTTACCTGAGTATAAGTCATTTAAAGAGCAAAACTTTAGCAATAAAACTTGAAAAATATATACATCGTGCTTGTTACTGCAAGCACAACTTAGTACTATTCCGTGGTTATTTTGCAAGTCTCTTCGCGTACTGCATGACACGAACTAAATTTCCGAAGTTTTGTAGCTTACGACGGAGCGAGATTAAATATAAAATCTCAAGTCCCTCGCCACCACTACAAGTTTGTGCATAAAAATAATAAACAACGCCATTTTACATTTTGTAAGGTTTACAGAAGAAAGCGATAAAAGTTCCTTGTTGTGATTCTTGGAGAATTATCAAGCATTTTTGAGAAAGAAAAAACAAATATTCAAGCAGCTGTGAATAAAGAAGAGGACATTTATGTTAGACTAGCTTTTGCCCCCGACTTCGATCCCATCAACTTTTTTACCTACCCTACCTACCCTAACTACATAATTACCTACCTACCTTACCTATCTACCTACCTACCTACTCTACCGTCCTATCTATCTACGTACTTTACCTACCTACCCCATCTACCTACCTTTTTTGCTTCTAAAATTCAAAAACCTTCCCTGTATGCTGGAAAACAAATTGTTTTTTTTTTTTAAATCGGTCCTGCTTTTACAGTTCTCGACAGCAATTGATTTTATATAAATAGATGTCTCGAATCAACCTTTAAATTATAACTAATAAATAAATTTTAATTGAGAAAAAATCTTCAACATTGGTACTTGCCCGATTTTGAACCCGCAATCTCATGCATGAGAGGCTGGTGCCTTAACGACTGTGCTACCACAACGTAATTCAGTTACATGGAAATACTGTTAATGTCTTCTAACATAGTTGTCAAGTTATAATATTACTACATAGTTTCACACTTTGTAATGATTCTAATTTTGTGTATGCAGTTCAATTCTGAAACTAAACCTTGTTTTTCAACGGATTCTAGACCTCAGATATCCTCAAAGATTCTAGACAATATAAGGGTATATTTCTAGCCGCCCCCAAATGAATTGCCACTAGGAGGCAATTGGCAAAATCTCCCACTCCTGGTGATAATCAATAAAAAGTTTTTTTTTATTTTTATTGATATAAACCAGTGCTTGACTGCGATTCCACCTAATGGTAAGCGGAGATGCAATCATTGATGGTCAGGCGCACTAGTTTATTAAGAGCCTATTCACTCTAGCCTTGAAGACACCTATATTATAGTTGGACGGAAAGACCGCAGCAGGCAAATTGTTCCAGTACAATTTTATCAGCGAAAATTGAATCCGTATGGAATTAACAATGTGTCCTCACATGCATTTATCGGATTCCCACGATCCTCACCATGTCATCGGTCCACCTTCCGGTGGATGTGAGTCACTCAGGACACTTAGGGGAGGCCTATGTCCAACAGTTTTTCGGCTAAAATGATAATGATGATCGACCCGCACCAGTTTGTTAGCAATTATACTCAGGAGCTGACTGTTGCCACTGGCACGCATGTCGTGGAAGATTGCTGTCCGCTAGTTTCTCACCTGTTCGTCTAGGAATCCCCAAACATCCCTGAGGTATTTGAAATTGTTTTGTTCGTTGACTCAAGTGTCATTTCAGTTTTCTATATATTTTTCTTACTTTTCATTTTTTTTTGTACAACCCGCACAGGGCCCGCCTGGTGTATTACGGCACATTCCCTCTCCGAGAGAGGAGGCTTGAGTCCCAGCAGTGGGTACATTATAAGGCTGAATATGCTATATGCTATGATAATGATGATCGCATATCAATCCCATAGACTTGGTATTTTGTGATTTGTAATCACTAAACGTTACGTAGAGAGCCACTAGATTCAAAATAAATCAGGTCATTCCGCTATCAGCGAACTTAGTCTTATCTACACCACCAGCAAAAAAAAAAAAACTACTAAAAGCTTAATTTGTACGAACAAACAGTCATCCGCCAGTACTCTTTATGAGTTCTCGAACCAGTGGGGGTGTACCGTCGTAAACCAAAGTTTAAATTAACGCGTTGCTCCGTGTAGGTTTTGTTTAACTGTTCAACTTTTTAGTACGTACTGAAGTCAAAGCAATTGTCGGTTTTGTGTGGGCATGTTATTAAGGGAAATAAAAAGTAGCGCGGTATAATAAAAGTCGCGGAAACCAATGGATGCGGGGCGCACAGTACCAAGCGTTGTGGCCACACTTGTAGGAGGCCTTTGTCTGGCTGTGGACGTATTTCGCCTGATATGATGATGATGGTGAATATTAAACTAAACAGAATTGTATGCGAACGTTTTTCGTCCAAGTAAGGCTTTTTCAAAGGTCAATGGAAAGGGCTATGCTCGGAGTTTCATTGCGTGATCGAGTCAGGAATGACGAACTAAGTTTACAGACATATCCCAAACAATCTCCAAACTTAAATGGCAGTGGATAGGGCACATTGCTTGCAGAACTGATGGTGGACGAAGACTAAAGAGCATTGGAAGGCCTTTTACAAGGTGGACTGGACAAGGATGACTTAGTGCCGCGAGAATCTGATGGTTTTTTTTTAAGTTGAGAAATCATCCAATGACATCTCCTGTTCTTGGGCGGGGCGAGAGGGCGTGTCAGACTTTATCTAACTAAAGTCCACTTCTGTTCCTTCTTTGCCCTCGTTCCAGGGCCCCGGGGTTCTCTTTCGCATCACCCATGGCCCCGGGGTTCTTTTTCGCATCACCCATGGCCCCAGTAGGCTTCGACCCTGCAGGGACACTACGGTTTCTGACATCTCCTTGAGGCGCACGTGGAAGCTCTGCTTAGCTTGGGACTAGGCGGCGTTGTGTGATATTTGTGGAATATTATTATATTAAGCAGCATTTATCTTTGTCACCATCATTCAAATTGCTAACTGACGTACTGTCTAGCCATGTTAATCTTCAAAAAAGCTTGAACTTTGGTTCCAATTAAGACTTCTTCAGAATAACAATCCAACACCAACACGACACAAACGAAACAATCGGGAAACAAAGCCAAATAATTCCACAATAAGTGGATATACTGTTGAAATACAAATGGCTGCAAAATAATATAATTATTAATATTTATAATGCAAATGATTGTTTTTTCATACACGTATATTCTGAAGTTTCCGATGTTAGTATTCAAAACTAGTGTTCTAAAGCGCGGAGAACTCTACAGCCACTAGCAGCATTTTGTAGTTTTTTAACCGACTTCAAAAAGAAGGTTTTTCTACACCTGTTCACCGATTTCTCGGTCAATTGTGCACCGATTTTTTTTTAGATCTGATAATGAACTATGAAGATATGGACCGGAACTCCTCATAGAATCACAGCAGAACTGTCTTAAGAAGTAAAATTACTTTATTCATACGTTAATTGATGACTGACTGAAAGAAGAGTGGGAAGGGAATTATATCGAACTGATTTGATGATGAAACCGGAAGGTAGGTGCCGGAATTCTGTGATAAATCAACGTAATCTAACCGTGTTTAGGATTATAAGAATTGTCATGAGATGCACTCTGGCTATAAGGTACCAGCGAGCTAATCTGATGATGCAAGATGGGCCCAAAAACTCCATAATAAAAAAAAATATCCTAGCCGTGGCTTGACTTATTAGAATTATCATTTCTGTAGGTACCTTAATATAGAACTTGCACACTATTTAAGTTTGGTTGAGGGGTACTTTTAGTTGTGGTTCCACAACTGAAAAGTGTAAAATAAATATTTTTTTAGAAAAAAAATACAACTGACTTCAATGTAAAAAAAAAACCTGGGCAAGCGCGAGTAGGCCTCGTGGACTGAGGGTTCCGTACAGACTTACCTATGTAGATAGATCGATTCCCGAAGGAGTCTCGAAGATTTTTCCGAGTCGCAAAAAAAATAATTTTGTGAAGTGACAACAAATTTACTATTTTCAGATTTATTCCTATACTTGTGCTTTAAGAACTTGCTTCATGCCAAATTTCAGGATTCTAGGTCAACGGAAAGTACCCTATCAATTTTGATTCCCTTGAGAGTGTCGAAATATACGTATTTTGGGACATAAACGACCGTATCTTTTTTTCGTTAAAGAGATAAAGGGTCTTGACAGACAGACAGACAGAGGGATGGACAACAAAGTGATGCTATAATAACCGTCCCATTTGTATCTTGGTTTGCTGAAATTAATCTGCTGTTAGCAAGATAGTACGTGTTTGGCGTTTGTGCTAAATGTGGCTTTTCCGAGAATACCGCTATTAGCTGAAGTATAAAATTGTAAAACTATCGCGACTGCCGGCTGGCTGACCGTGAATTTCTAGGTTAGGTTACATTTTCTAAAGTAAAGGATGTATAAAAAGTAAAGGATAGAGATCCATTGGGAACAAAATCTGGTGACACTAACGGGAGAATTGAAGTACCTTGGATACATCTCAAATATTAAATATTATAACTTAATAAATATTTAAACAAACTGAAAATAATAATATGGACAAACAGGTAGAAAAAGAACTCATAAGGCATCAAAAAATTCGTCCAGATCGATGTCAATGGGAAAAGTGCCCAGAACGCTGGATGGTAATACTGATTCGTTGACCGAAGAAAAGCCCAGCATCCTGGTCACGCGAAGAGTCGACGAGCTGTTTGCTGATATCCCGAACAACTCGATGAGCGGTCGGACCCCATGGCCCCAGTGTTTCAGTGTTCTCAAATACATAACCTCCGATGAGGTTATTATATTTACGCCGTTTGAGGTTTTCTGCACCTGCAGCAGCCGCCCCAGCACAACCCGCCGTACTCAGAAAAAAGGTAAGTAGTAAGTAGAAAGTACCTTAGAAAGGTTATTACTACCCTACCTGAGGTCACAACACATTGTTTGGGTAACATGAACGGATACTCCAGAGCTACATGCCGAGCTGCATCAACTTTGTGCCCCAGTTAAATATAACTGCATCAGGAGACAAGCTTGTTCGCTGTGCCTGCGAGTCTGCTTTGCGCTCTACACTCTTTTAGATACGCACCCTAACTGTGATGTGTTCGTGGACGAATGGAATACAATCATGTCAGTATATCTGGAGTTATGTGAGATGAGTATGTGAACTTTGTGTATATTAATATATTTTTTAACACTAATGTAATTGGTTAAGGTAAAACTAATAAATAAAGATGATACTCCTTGGTAAGAGAAGTGTCAGATTTCCCAGCTTCTGACTTTCCGGTACAACTGTCAAAGGTAATTAAACGACAGCCAGAATCAACAGCTAAGGCGTACTGTCATCGGACTCGTAGTTTAGAATACGTATTATACATAGATACGTATTCGTTTACTACTTGCCTGTATATATTAGAAATAGCCATTTTTGTTAAAACAAACAATCACTTATTTCCAACTTTAAAAGATACTAGAAACAAGACTACCAGTTTAAGAACGCAATACGAAGACAAGTTATGCACAGGCGGATATAAAACTGCATTATTGAGAAAGAGTGTTGTGTGTATGGCTCCTATCATTTATAACCATGTACCAAAAATGATTAAAGAGCAATCATTAATAAGATTTAAAAAGAACCTTAAAGAATTACTAGTAAAAAAATGTCATTACTCTGTATCGGATTTCTTAAATGATAAATCAATTTAATTGACAATGTTATGTAGCATCAAGTAATGAAATAGAATTATTGTAGTACCTAGTCATAAGTTCGTAAATTTTGCATGCTATCCAGGCGGAATGTACAAATATTCCAAAATATTATAACACCAAATTGTATTAATTACCTACATTCAACGCAAATAAATAAATCTATCTATCTATCTACACATGTATAACATGTATACGCACAAAATTACGGCTTAAACTGCCCATCTAAAAGTACTGTCCGATTGCGAAAATTTTTTCACCGATAGAAAGCTGCTTTATACCTGAGTAACATAGGCTATATTTTATATACGCAGGCGAAGCAGCTAGTACAATACAACAATAAATATTCAAATTTATTCGAAACCCTTTGCGTGTTGGGCACGCCACAATAATGGCGGTAAGTCCCCTCTTTGAGGCGTGGTTGGAAAGACCTCACAGCGTCCTCACATTCCGCATGACGCAGGTTCTCACCGGACACGGTAAGTTCGAGAGGTTCCTGCACCGGATTCGTGCGGAAACGACGCCCGGGTGTCACCACTGTGTGGCCCACCCGGAGGACACGGTAGAGCACACGGTGGAGGTGTGCCCCGCTTGGGCAGAGCAACGCCGTGTCCTCGTGGGGGCAATCGGCGGCGGCGATCTCTCGCGCCGGGCCTTGGTTCAGGCCATGCTCCGGAGCGAGGAGGAGTGGCAGGCGGTCGCCTCCTTCTGCGAAGCAGTAATGCTAGCTAAGGAGGCGGCCGATCGCGTGAGGCAACGGTCCTTACGCTCCAACCGCCGCCGGGATTCCGATCCCGATTTCCGGCCACCGTAGGCGCGGGCTTGCAGACGGCGAGCAATGGGTGGCTCGCCGTCTGACCGTCCGGTAACCGTCCGGACCGAGCCCAAGTCGTCGACGGCGCGTATTGTTCCACGCGCGCCTCAAGGAGATGTCAGCAAATCGTAGGGGCCCAGCAGGGTCGAAGCCTACTGGGGCCACGGGTAGTGTGAAAGCGGAACCCGGGGCCCTGGGACGAAGGCAACGAAGGAACAGGAGTGAGTTTTTAGTCAGTAAGAGTCTGACACTATCTCCCGTTCCGCCCAAGAGCGGGGATGTCATTAGGATAATTTTCCCACCCAATAAAAAAAAAACCCTTTGCGTGTCAGTCCCATACACATTTAGCCAGGTTTTTCTTAGGTAAGATCCCCTAAAACTCCGTCAGTCACTAAGTCATAATTATGATAACAGAAATGGTTAAACAAATAATGTGAACATAAAAGTCCTTACCTTATGACATAACACATCAATGTCCAGCTCATTAGCGACATCTTTGATGAGGTCCATAAACAGATCCGCTTCATCCAGTTGCTTCTGTGCTGACCCGCTGGGTGATCTGGACCTCTGCAACAAAGAAATAATTATTTTAGGATAGACTGCAGGAAGTTCATCTTTTATAGTTTTTTTTTTTATACGATACCAATGTTTAATTACGATAATAAAACGATAACGATAAAATATATACAATAAAGGCTTCAGCACCGTGCACCACACACATACGCTGCGGCAGGTTATACAGAAGACTGAGGAGTATAATCAACCTCTCTGACTGCTAGACTTCGAAACCTATCCCCTTGCAGCGGGGCGTGAGGCAGGGAGACGTTATTTCTCCAAAACTGTTCACGGCAGCAATGGAGGATGTCTTCAAGGTTCTAGAGTGGAGAGGGCTAGGCATTAATGTCAATGGTGAGTACATCACCCACCTTCGGTTTGCCGACGACATAATAGTCATGGCTGAGACTACGGAGGAGCTCAGTACAATGCTTGTTGACCTCAGTAGTGCTTCCGAAAGAGTGGGACTTAAAATGAACATGGACAAAACCAAAGTCATGGTAAACAGTCATGTAGCACCCACTCCTATCAAGATCGGGGACTCTACACTCGAAGTTGTGGAAAACTACGTTTACCTGGGACAGACGGTCTAGTTGGGAAGGTCTAACTTCGAGAAAGAGATCAATCGTCGAATCCGACTCGGCTGGGCAGCGTTCGGGAAGCTGCGCGGTATCTTCTCGTCCAATATACCACAGTGTCTTAAGACGAAAGTCTATGACCAGTGCATGTTGCCAGTAATGACATATGGCTCTGAAACGTGGTCGCTTAGAATAGGCCTCATTAGACGACTTAAAGTCACCCAAAGGGCAATGGAAAGGGCTATGCTCGGAGTTTTCTTGCGTGATCGAATCAGGAATGAGGATATCCGCAGGAGAACCAAGGTCACCGACATAGCACGAAGAATCGCCAAACTTAAGTAGCAATGGGCAGGGCACATTGCTCGCAGAACGGATGGCCGTTGGGGCTGAAAGATTCTGGAATGGCGACCACGTACCGGAAGACGTAGCGTTGGAAGGCCTCCTACAAGGTAGACCGATGACCTGGTAACGGTTGCGAGAGTACGATAGATGCGAGACGCACAGGACCGTTCATTGCGGCGGCACTTGGGGGAGGCCTATGTCCAGCAGTGGACGTCTTTCGGCTGAAATGATGATAAACTAAAGGCAAAAACTACTAGCTAAAATATAGCGTTATAAAACTGCTACAATGCGGAGGCGCATTGCTGTCGACTGGAAGTGTGCCCAAAAACCTGGCGGCGTTGCCACGTTGTATGGCAATGCTTAATCTCTGACAGGTAAAAGCCAGCCCTTGGGTCACGCGAAGTGTCAACCAAGCGTTTGGATAATTCTTTAAAAAGCGTATGAGCACTCGGACCCCACAAGCCAACAGTTTCAACCTTTGAGGTTGTTACATTTCCGCCACTTGAGATTCTCCGCAGCCTCAGAGGCAGCACCAGCACAGCACAAAGAGCTAGGAAGATGGGATGGCACTTAGAATTTATAGAATGAAGGGAGTAGGGCACGAAGCATTTGAGAAAGTGGTTTGATTTACCCATGAAGAAACAAATATTGCACGCATTCAATTTAATAATAAACATATAGTTCGTAGAAACTTCTACGGTCTGGACTAAGCGTTTCGCCTCGTCGTTTATACCGTGTACATTGGACTGGAACAATTTCCCTGCTGCGGTTTTCCCATCCGATTCTAATTAAACGTATCTTCAAGGCTAGAGTGAACAGACTCTTAATAAACTAGTGCGTTCCATCACTTCTTACTATCAGATGGGATCACAGTCAAGCATGAATATCAATAAACGACAAAAATAAGCAAATCAAATATCTTGGCTTGGCTCGCAAGGTTGTCAACATGTGAATCCGGTGCAAGGAACCTCCCGAACTTACCATGTCCGGTGATGACCTTTTTTTTTATTGGGTGGGAAAATCATCTTATGTTAAGTCACGCTCTTGGGTGGAGCGGGAGATAGTGTCAGACTTGTACTGACTAAAAACCCACTCCTATTCCTTCTTCGCCTTCGTCCCAGGGGTCCCAGGTTTCACTTTCACACTACCCGTGGCCCCAGTAAGCTTCGACCCTGCTGGGCCCCTACGATTTGCTGACATTTCCCTGAGGCGCGCGTGGAACCGTACGTACCGTCGACGACTTGGGCTCGGTCCGGACGGTTACCGGACGGTCGGACGGCGAGTCACCCATTGCTTGCCGTCCGCAAGCCTGCACCTATGGTGGCCGGAAATCGGGATCGGAATCCCGGCGGCAGGAATATTAGAAGAAAGGACTTACCGCCATGATTATGGCGTGCCAATTAATGAAGAACAGTGTTGCCTTCAACGCTAATTACGGTAGCTTTTCTACAAGACCAGCTTGCAATCTAGCTTGAATTATAATACGGAACATTTTTTGAGAACCTGAGGTAAATATGCAGCCACTTTCCAATTTCCTCAAAAGACAAGCACATTCTGCTGTAAAATGAGAGCCTAGTTACGCAAGGTGAGCCGTTTCACATGGAAATTTCACAAAGGAGTTTCTGATGGAGGAATTGTTTTTAAAAAGATAAATTTTGTTTTGAAATGTTTAATAAGAAATATTATAGAGGTGATCTTACTATTGTGTCGTTAATAAAATCCACTAAGCTTTAACAAACCATGATTTTTTTTCAGGTTTTTCGTTTTCAAACCATAATTTTTTTGGGCAGGTGGGAAATCATCCCATAACTTCTCCGGCTCTAATGTTGAGTGAAGGCGTGTTATATTTTCCTGACTATAACTCACATATGTGCCTTCAGTTGCCAATCAAAAGCATTTTATTTCAAATAAACCATTTACAGACTTTTAAAATGTCAAGAAGTCAGTCAGTCAAAAAAAAAATGATGCTAATTGCACATTCCAAAGCGTAGATCTCTATGGAGAAGAATGTGCAAGAAACTCCATGGACACTTTTTTCAATCATGTTTTGTAATTACAAATATCTCTGTTACATGTTTCTTGTCGCTATCATGTTCACAAATTCCCCAAATTCATTCTTATCACAAATTCCCCGTGGCCCTAGCGGGTATCGGCCCTGCTAGGTCCTTACGGTTTTACTGACATCTCTGAGGCGCCCGTGGAACATTTAGTGTTACCGGACGGGCTGACGGCGAGCTACACATTTCTCGTAGTCTACAAGCCCGCACTTACAGCGAATCCATACGCCCAGGGCGTCTCCTGTCTCGGCGGCTGGGACGTGAGGAGGTCCGTTCTCTCACGCTTGTGGTCATCTCCTTCGTTAGTATTACTGCTTCTCAGAAGGAGGCGACCGTATCCCATTTTCTCTCGATTCGTACCATATATGGCCTAAACCAGGGTCAGTGTTTGTGTGTCATCTTTCAGATAGATAGAAAAACAATTTTTCTTTGAGAAAATTCTTCATTATCAGTTTTTACACAACTTCCACCCATTTAAGTTAAATTGTCAGCCATATTGTTAACCTTCGAGAGGGACGCGAAATAAAAACGGACCACAATTTAAAAATACCTACACTTTTTGAATACGAGTCCATGCCTACAAATAAACCTTTCGTAAACAGTTTTCAACTGTATACATGAAAGCTGAAAGAGTCAAAGAGACCAGCTTATACAATAGACGCGTTGGTTTGAAAGGAAAAACCGGTTTACATCGCTTTTTCCGGCTTTTTTTCGATTATATTCTAAAAAAAGTAAACAAAATATGGGCTATGAATAGAAACGAAGCTGTCTAAGTTCTTGTATTTTCAGTGAAGGTCTATTATTATAACATTATGCGCAATGGACTTTTCTATTTTAGTTAAAAGCAAAGGGTCTTTGATGTTACAGCGCCCACGGTTTGTGAAAATAAAATGAGAATATTATTACACTTTACCTATAGTTAATTTAACACATGAAATCAAATCAAATCAAATCGTTTTATTTGTCTCAATGCAGGTACAAAATTTACAATAGGTGTTAAAATAATAATATTAGTGCTCTGCATTCTACTTGAAAGCTTACAAATATAATACATTTAGGTTTTATAAATGTTGGTACGTATAATTAAAATTTCAGCTAATAAATAAAATAAAAATAGTAAACTATGTCAAAAATTAAAAAAGAATTATCAACAGTAAACCTAATTATCCTCCATAAATTCAGTCGTAGAGTAATAACATTTATTAATTAAAAATTAAATTCAGTTGCTTTTTAAATATAATTAAATTGAGTGTCTTTATTTCTCGGAGAATTTTATTGTATAATACTGGAGCCATTTGATAAATACTTTTGCGGAAAAGAGCTGTTCTACTGCGGCCAACACAGAGAATATTAAACTTTCTTTTTCTCAAACGTGAGTCTGCTGGAGCTTTGATTTCAAAAAATGGATTTGTTTTGACATATACGTAAATATACAATGACGGAAATGTTAAAAGCTTTAATGTTTTAAAATACGGCTTACAACTATCCTTTGAGCGTAAGTTACATATTGCACGTACACATTTTTTCTGTGCTACGAACACGTCATTTTTGTAGTGGAGTTTCCCCAGAAAATTAGTCCGAATGTCAGAACGGATTCTACATAGCTATGATAGGCAGCAAGTACAGCATCACGATTAGCAAATTTAGCTAGTTTATAGAGAGCAAAAGAAAAAGTATTTAGTTTTTTACATATTTCTTCAAGTTGTACTTTTCACGTGAGTTTACTGTCTATGTTTAATCCTAAAATTTAGTGTTATGGGTTATGTTAACTGGCATTCCTTTATAAATAATATGCAATGGCTCTTGTTGTTTTTTTCGTTGATTACAGTGCATAATCTTAGTCTTTTCTATATTGATTTGTAAATTGTTGGCCTCTAGTCATTCTGCAGTTTGACTTAATGTATCATTAATTTCCTGTTCATAAGTATAAGATTCATCTGCTTTAATTACTACTGTGGCATCATCAGCAAATAATACTGTTGGGTGTTTTACATTCTTTCGGAGATCATTTATATATAATAAAAATAATAGAGGGGCCCAATACAGTTGTAATAAACTTGTAATGTAATATAAGAGTATTAGAAATTTTATCGTGTGTTTTCATTTGTAAAATCCGATTCTACTATCATATCTATTTTAGTCTTTTGACACCCGAAACACCGTGCTGTAAGAATTACTTTTTCTCTTTTTTGTTGCAACTACCTATTTTTCTCTGCATCACCTGGTTGACTAATAAAAATGCCTAAGACAATAAGTCTACCTGTGTACTTTTGTGTGCATGAAATCCATGCTAATATTATAAATATAAAAGTAAATCTGTCTGTCTGTTAAGCTTTTTGGTACGGAGCTAGCTTGTACCCAAAGGAGAAACAGGCTACTATTTATCTGTCTTCGACTTCAACTTCGATTGCGCTATAATCAAAATTTACGCGGATGAAGCCGTTGGCTGAAACCAGTATTAAATAAATAAATTGAATTTCTTCGCAGACGCAGACCGACATTATGACGAGACTATGACTATGTAAATACTAAGTACATAACAGAAACTCGCAAGAGTGAAACAGAGAAACAAAAGAAAAAAAGTAGTTACAATAGTAACAACTTAATTTTATTAATTTCAATAAATTTGCGTAGTTTTAATATAAAACGAGTAAACACAATAAACATTTTTGATGATTATGCAATGATCAAAGACGAATGCATTCAGTTTTGACCTTCTATTCTGTCATTTAAAACTTAGGATTAAGCCGGTGTTTCTTAACTGACTACCCTGAGAAGAAACACCAAAACAAACTCAGGGGTCAAAGTCTCTTTTAAAGTCACTACAGCAAACATGTAATGGTCAAATCATATGAGAACCATGCAGATTGAAATCTGAGATGGCCTTTTGAAGAAAGAACCACAAAGTTCTGAGTGGACCTGTCCAGTCAGTGCAAGCATTTGTCAGTATTCGTGTAGCTCAACTCAGAACTACTAAGGAGTTCCGATAAGTATGTCTAACTTCATTTTTAAAATAACAGTTCCTAAAAAGAACTGTTGATTGTAAAATAGGAGAAAAGAAAATACTTTTGAATTGAAAACCACGTCTTTTGATGTTAAAGATATAATGAATATTTCCAAGTATTCGAAAATTGGAACTAAGGTAGATACTCTAATAATATCAATATTAAATAAAGGTATATCTAAATTCAAAGAATATCATACCAAGAAGGTTCTCTTTCATTTTGTTATAGACCTGTAGGCAGTCAAGCAAAAACCGACTTAAATATAACGTCAACAGAGACGCTTTTACAAATGAACGATTTCTTTTAGATGTGCTTTTAACTGGAAACCTTATTCTTTTTGAAATTGGAATTTATTTCTTTTCAGGTTTTTTTTTAGGTAGGAAATCATCTAATGACTTCTCTCGCTCTTTCGTGTCAGATTTTTACTGACTGAAATCCACTCCTATGGTTCTTCTTTGCATTGCGATCCAGGGCCCCGGGATTTCCTTTCAGAAGCAAACCCAAGCGAACCTATGGCCCCAGTAGGCTTCGGCCCTACGGTTTTGCTAACATCTCTATGCTTCGGCCGGACGGCGAGCTACCATTGCCCAGAGTCCGCAAGCCCACGCCTATGGTAACTGGAAACATGGGTCGCGACCCTGGTGGCTGGGGTTTGAGGATGTCCATTCCCTCACGCGTGCGGCCGCCTCCTTTGCTAGCATTGCTGTTTCGCAGAAGGAAGCAACCGCATATTATTTCTCCTCGATTCGGATTTATTTCTTTTCATGTAAAGTTCCGCGTACGGCCGCCTTTTTAGTGAAGTTGTTATTATCGTTATTAATAGCTTATCTCCTGTTAAGTATTAAGTTTGGTTTATATAACGGGGCTTCGGACTTCGTGTATTTCAAAGTTACAATTTACGGGGCTTAAGATCTGACACTTGCGTAAGTATTTAAGTTTACTGAACTTTTGTCGTAGGTCAAATTGTTTCGTGAAGTAAAACATGCAGCAGTTGTAACATGTTTTTCGTTGTTCTCGAATGGTGCTAACGAGACCCTGTTACTAAGTCTCCCCTATCTGTCTGTCTGTCTGTCTGTCCATCCATCTGTATCTCATAAACCGTAAGAGGTATAGAGAATTTTCACAGGTTTTGTATTTCTATTATCGCTGCAACATAAAATAATAAAGTTATAAATTAAAGGAAAACCCCATACAAGAAACGTTATCTTGTCGGCAGATTTTTGCTCAATTTAAGTATTGTAGTACGGAACCATCTGCGAGTCCGGCTCGCACTTGGCCATTTTTTCAATTTCCAATTAGATCTCAAAACGAAATGATTGCAGAGCGTAGGTTATGAAGTTTTAACACAGCAAAGCCTACTGGGGCCATGGGTTGTGCGAAAGAGAACCCCGGGGTCCTGGAACGAAGGCCAAGAAGGAATAGAGGAATGGGTTTTAGTCAGTAAAAGTCTGACACGCTCTCTCATTTCCTGCTCCACCTCAGAGCGAGAAAATCATTGGATAATTTTCCATCTAAAAAAATGGTCCTTTTCAATGATTGACGGGTTTACTTATAAAATACCTACACCTTTCTTATATAATTCTGTTCTTAGATGACATCATAACTAGCTTAATAATTACATTTTCGGGACTGAACAGACGTAGACAGGCAAAGCGCCATCGAAACAATAAAACGCTTGAAAGAACACATTTTCTCAAATATTCGATTGTTCATTGCAATCGACAAATGTGTTGGCAACACCGAAACGTATTTGTGATTGTTTGTAGTAAAGCTGTCAACGTAGCACAAACGCGGGTGACAGCTCTCTTGTTCGATCGTCAACCGTTGAAGTAAGACGCACAATTTTCTCATGCATTATTATAGCATGTAAAATAAATAATAATAATATGTGAATTACATACTTATGTTCTATGTGAAGTGTTAATAACATAGTTTTAAATCATATTTACTAACTAAATTATTTAATATAGTTACTTGTATATATATTTTAGTCTATAAAGTATTTTTAGATGCGGATACTGTTTACCTTAAATAAAATAATAATAATAATTATTATAATATAAAAAGAGTGTCCATGGAGTTTCTTGCACATTCTTCTCCATAAGAACTACGCTTTAGAATGTGCAATAAGCGTCACTTTTCTGACTCACTGACTTCTTGACAATTCAAAAGTGCCTGTAAATGGTTTATTTAAAATAAATGCTTGAATTGGTTGACTCAAAAAAAAAACTGGTTTAGAAAAGATATAAAAATCTAACAAAATGTAATCAAAGGTAATATTTTCTAAAACGTGATGGATTAATTTATTTCTTTATTGATTGTTAAGACCCTGAAAAATTATTATATATTTTTTAGTCGCACTAGTCTTGCACCGGGAGTACATCAACTTTTTTATTTTTATTTTGAAAATTGTTGGCAGTATTATTATGCAAGTTATATTTCCTTGAAGATGTTCGATAGGAGAATCTGAAAACGTCATTCACGTCAAACACGAATTTTATATGTTACCGGAGTACTCGTATATTACAATGATCATCATCTTCCTGCCCTTGTCCCATCTTATTTGGGGTCGGCGCAACACGTTTTTTTCTTCCATTCTATCCTGTCAACCGTCATGCTATCACTAACTTTTCTTTCATATCACTGTTCACACAATCCATCCATCTTTTCTTTGGCTTCCCTCTCCCTCTCCACCCATACATATGTATACTCATAACTCTTTTAGTCACAAGCAATAACAACAAAAAAAAAGTTAACATTTAAGAATGTAATATCATTCAGTTTCCTATATTTTCATAAGCGAAATCCAAGGTCAAAATCCAATTTTAAAATAAAAATCGACATAAAAATACCTTCTCGTATATTTTGCCGATTTCTATTTTGAGTAAAAAGTAAGTCAATAAGTGCTATATAAATTGGGAGGCTATGGGCACCTCGCAATCACCGAACCAATCTAGCTGGTAAAACTAGGGTGACCACGGCGATCGGTAGGGTAGAATATTATATTTTTAGGTATATGGCAAAAAATAAAAAAGGCCACTTATTTTTAGTAACAGAACTTCTAAAATTACAATGGGTGATTCTTTGTAACCGAGAGGGTGTCTCATTCATCTGGCCTAGTTTTTTCTTTACAATTTGATACTTTTATTTATTACTTTTCATCAAAGGCACTCATTTGAGCCCAGTGGCTTACTCATTTGCGAACCCAGGTAGGCCGCTGCAAACACAACTTGGCAAAATGGGGTTTTATAGATCCGTCGGATACTCGATGTAAGTGCTGTGCTCCTGTTCAAAACATGAACCACATATTAGAATGCCCCAAGTGCCCATACACCTGCACTTTGGAGGATTTGATGAGTGCTACCGATGCTGCTATTAATGTAGCCACCTATTGGGCCCAAACAGTTTGACGAGTTTACCATCGAATCGAAAATAAGAAGTGGCTTACGATACAAAATAGATAGGTACGAAAACTAATTAAGACTAATTTAAGGGTCCAAAATAACGTAATCCAATAAAACTCTAGTTATCTGGCTAACCTATTCGAATCGCAATCTGCAATGGTGCTTAACGACTGACAAAATTGCATTTCCAAAGTAATTGAGGGCGATCCAGTTAATTGCATTTTATATCAATATTTAATAGCAGGCATGTTGGTTAATTTTACCAATTGGTTCGATTTTTAGATACAGTTGGCGTGTTGTTTAGTTTTGTTAGTGAAATTGAGTGCTGACGATTTGGACACGATATATTCGGACAGTGTACGAATTAGTAAATAAAAAAAAAAATGTGTGGATTTAAGGCAGCAAATTTTCTGGTAATAAATTTCGTAATATTATATTTTAAATCATTTTTTGTCTGACTGTACTAAAGAGTTTCAATAAATTTAGTGGTTTCTGAATCTTCAGTCAAAAATATTGAAAATAAATTGTGTTGATTCGGACACCGTGTCCGAATAGTCACCAATCTCGTAAAATTAGATCCTGTGTTTGTTTAGTAAATAATAAATTTGGAAGGTATAGGACAGTTTTTTTTGGTGGGAAAATCATCCGATGACATCCCCCATCCTTGGGCGGAGCAGGAGACTTTTACTGACTAAAAACCCACTCCTGTTTCTTAGTTGCCTTTCGTACCAGCGCAGCACCAAGTTTTCTTTCAGATTCATACCCTTGGCCCCAGTAGGCTTCGGCCCTGCTGGGCCTTTACGGTAAGGTGTAGTACAAACCATCACGGGTTATACACTACATTCATTGACTGTTAGGCGGTATTAAGTTCCCCGGGTCAGCTAGTTTAAAAATAATCGTCTAATATCCGTAACCGAAATTCTGCTTGGTTATCTTGATTATCTCACCTGATGGAAAGCAACGATGCGGTCGACGATGGAATGCGCTTACCTAGAAGTAACCTATTCACTCTTGACTTAAAGAATCCCGGGTTGTAGCTTTCAGGAAACACAGGTTTCAGCAAGGAATTCCACTCCTTAGCTGTACGCACAATGAATGTGTTTCCAAAACGTTTTGTACGTAAAGGTGGGATGTCCACCATGTGCCGGTAGCGCGTTGCCGTACGCCTGGTGGTCCGAAAATGGAACGGATAAACCAAAATAATTTCATATTCGTAATCGTATCCGAAACCGGTAAAATAATAACATCCTTAGTATATACTACACATAGACTTGTTGTACTGTGTCAATACAAAATGTAATCGTATGGAAACGAGTCGTGGGGCTTTTTGGACCGGGATCGCGGTCCCAATTTCCACCGATAAAAATAATATTTTTTTAGTAGTATTTTGGGACTACAAGGAAAAAAGCATTATAGTAGAGCTACTGAAAAAAACTGTATTTTAAAGAAGGAAAGAAAGAAAAAATGTTTATTGAACTGCTGTTTTTTTTTGCTGTTTTTTGTGTTGCTGTTCGTTTGTTCTTTGTGTCTCGCTGTTTGTTTGTTTTGTTGCTGTCTTGTGTATTGGTAATATAATATAATATAATATTCCACAACCATCACACAACGCCATCTAGTCTAAAGCTAAGCAGAGCTTGTGTTATGAGTACTAGACAACTGATAAACATACTTATATATCTCGAAATAAATACATATTATAGATAAATTACACCCAGACACAGAACAAATGATCGTGCTCATCACACAAACATTTGTCCTGGGTGGGAATCGAATCCACGACCTCTGGCATAGCAGTCAGGGCCACTAACCACTAGACCAACAGGCCAGTCAAAACTTGGTTTGTCTGTGTTGTTTGTTTATGGTTTTTTTGTTTGTTGTTTAATTGTTTTATTTATGAATCCATAGAAACAACCAGACATGTCAATGTCAATTTATTTCGAACCATTGAAATCCAAGTTATCAGGATCATAAAAAATGGCCGACCAAATAAATTCATAACATTCAGATAGAACAAATCTGATTACTTTTCAATCCTATTATGACAAGCACGTAGTAACCGAAATATCTCGAAAAATAAGTAATTAAATCTTTTGTGGGATTAAATTCGGATGGTGGGGACGTCCTCCCGACTAACTGGGAAAAACAAGTCGGGCGACTTTGTAACATATACAGTGTGGAAAAATAATTCGGGCCCTGGAGGTAAGATGAAATTCCTTTATTTTTGAAAAATAAATAAAACTGCATTCAAAGATTTTCTAAAACTCTAAGTGCAACTTGTTTCTAGGTTGATCCGGTTAACCCTTTAACCACCGTCGTCGAAAATATCCGACAAATACTCTCGCGTTTATTCCACCAGGGTCACACATCCACGACCAAATACTGCATCTCGCCAGTTCGTAAATGAGATGGAGTATCTTGGAGCAGTGGTGTCCAAATGGTAATGGCCTTGACTGACAAGTAGTAGGTCGCGGGTTCAAAGCCAACCAGGCGCATTACTTTGTGTTATTTATTTCATCACCACTTCTCTCAAAATGGTGAGGGAAATCATCGTGAGGAAACCGGCGTGTCCTAAAACCAAAAAATTCGAAGACATGTGAAATCCACCAACCCGCACTGGGCGCGCGTGGTGGATTACGGTCCATTCCCTCCCCTAGAGAGGAGAATTGAGTCCCAGCAGTGGAAACATTAAAAAGTTGATTATGCTTTTATGCTATCTAGCAGCAAACACACGACCCTGTCGAATCGGACGCGAAGACATCGCGGACCAATCTAACGCGGCACGTTAAACGTTTAAAGTTATCACAGGTATAAAGCTACACTATTACAGAGTGCAATGATTTATTTTTAGCTCCGGGAAACTGATTCCTGTAAGACAAACTACGGGAGAAAAGACTAAGAAAAAAGATGGTCCTGAAAAAAAAAAAATTTTTCTCTGCCTGTATACTTTTTTTTCACGAATAAACAAAAATCTCCTGATTTAAGTAACAGTGGGTACTTTTTGTGACTTACTATCGTCATCATCTTCTTGCCTTTCATTCCGACCTGTCACCTGTCATGATATTATAAAAAAGCAGATAGAAGAGCACTAAGGTACTGCTTATTTCAAATGAAATTTCTTCCAGTAGACCTGCGGCAGGAGAGTTGGATGAGAGATGTAGACTCAGTGTAGGTATACAAAAACAGTTAGAAAATTAAAAATATACTATATTATCTAAATTAAATCATATAATACATAATTATATATATCAATAAAAGTGTATAAAACACATAAATAATAATACATAAACTAAATTATAAAAATATATATCTATAAAATATTTATTTATTTATTTAAACTTCATGCAACACAAAGATACAAAGGCGGACTTAATGCCTTAAATATAACTTTACGAGATGGACCTTTTCTTTCGTATCACTCCTCACACAATCCAACCATCTTCTCTTTGGCCTCCTTTTTACCTCTATTTCCATCCATGTAAAAACAACAAAAAAACATTGCATAATAAGGTTTTAATACCGCCTTTGATCGCACTCTTTCATGTCTCAAAGGACCAATTTTAAGGTCTAAAATAAACTTCAATCCAAAAATAAAATAAGGAAGAAAGATAAACAATATTCCCTTTGATATAAAAAGAAAGAAAAAAAAACTTTCCAATAACAACCTTTTATAACTGAAGCCTGTAAAAGCAGCCTTTGTACTACCAAAAAAGGTGGCCAGGTACTCCGGACAAAAGAAAATAGCAATTTATTGTTAATTCTGTCACAAAGCACTTCTTCAGGAATGGACATGAAATGAACCTTATTCTAAATTTAAAATTAACCTGACTTTAAGTCCCTATTATATATGACGGCGTACCGACGTACGGTACTCACCGTACGTCCACTCTTATATTGTTAACACCTCTACAGTCCGGACTAAGCGTTTCGCCTTGTCATTTATGCCACGACTATTGATAGAATGGAAAAAAAAATTGCTTTTGGCGGTTTTCCCAACCGCTTATAATTTAGGTGTCTTTAAGGCTAAAGAGAATATGCTCTTAAAAAACTAGTGCGCTTAACTTATGAGATTGCAGTCAAGCTATAATAATATATTCTCCTTTCTACCATCGGACAACCAGACGTACGGCAAGTATCCACCCTTACGTTGTTGAAACTTCAATGGTCCGGGCTAAGCGTTTCGCTTCGTCGTTTATACCGCGTAAATCAAAGGACTGGAACAATTTGGCTGCTGTGGTCTTCCTGTCCAACTATAATTTAGGTGTCTTCAAGGCTACAGTGAATAGGCTCTTAATAAACTAGTACGCCTCACCATCAATGATTGCAGCTCTGCTTACCATCAGGTGGGATCGCAGAGCACTGATTTATATCAATTTTAGATAATATATTTTTTTAGTTTTGTTATAATTAAAAAAATATATTATCTTCAGAGGTATAAGGGTCAAAATAGGACAGAGTGTTCAGCCTTTTTTCTAAGGTTGTTTCAATTGTTTTCCAGTTTAAACAATCTTACAGACGAGCTTGGCGCTACAGTTAAACATCGTTTCCGTTTTTACCCGACAGCGCCAGAATCGCGCAAGTTTATGTTTTTCGAGTGGTCGTGTATTTTTTTGGTACGCTCTAGAGCTTTAAATGGCTTGATGTATTTTAGCTTGAGACGTATCGTTAGTTTTGACTTAGTTTTGAGAATAACACTGGGTATGATAAGATTATAAAAAGTTTAAAGTAAAAACAAAAAAAAAATACAGTAACCCGAACGCAAAAAAAAAACGACAAAAAATATATTTTTTTCATCAATTAAAAGCGCAATTTTTTTCAAAGATTTAGCGTATTTATTATAAATAATTATATTTTTTTCAAGGTTGCCGAAATAGCACGAAGAATCGCCAAACTTAAGTGGCAATGGGCAGGGCAATGTGCCCCAGTGCTCGCAGAACAGATGGCCGTTGGGGCCGAAAAGTTCTGGAGTGGCGACCGCGTACCGGAAGACGCAGTGTTGGAAGGCCCCATAAGGTGGACCGATGACCTGGTGAAAGGACCGTTCATTGTGACGACATTTGGGGGAGACCTATGACCAGCAGTGGACGTCTATTATCTGAAATGATGATGATGAATTATATTTTTCCTTGGAGAGTATAATCTGATTAGCCCTTTCAGCAGATTTGATACACAAAATAATTTATTGATGTATTTTCGTTTGAGATTTGGTTAAACAAGGTCGCGCGGCTTCGTCATTATGTTCTTCGTAGAAATGTGTAATTGTTGTTATGTGATTCTAATTGCTGAATTAGAGAGTTTGTTATTCGAGATCGCATGGCTACAGCGTTAAGTTTTTCCTGGTAGCGTGTATTCGTAGTTAAATGTTTTGTATTAGTAAACTTACGGGGACGTGTTATTCGGTTTTACACATTTCTAAAATATATAACATGCTCTTCATTTTTTTTTCTATATTTTTTTGTAAAAAACTGGATTTCAATGTTTCACCAGTTATAATTTGCAAGCCTTTGACGGTTACAACATAGATTTTTAACACGTTTCCTATACTTAACGTTTTAACCAGATGGTTAACG
Source organism: Mythimna vitellina (assembly GCA_949316375.1). Lineage (NCBI taxonomy): Eukaryota > Metazoa > Arthropoda > Insecta > Lepidoptera > Noctuidae > Mythimna > Mythimna vitellina. The sequence goes on from OX438705.1 coordinate 1,058,520, forward strand.
TTAAAACGTTAATTATAGGAAACAGAACCAGAAATATATATATATTATAGGAAACAGAATTTTTGTTGGACATATGTGACGTAGATACGTCACATATGTCCCACAAAAATTCTTGCGTTTATTACGCTAGGGTCGCACATCCACGACCAAATGGTAGAGGTGTGCCCCGCTAGGGCAGAGCACCACCGGGTCCTCGTGGTAGCGATCTCTTGCACCGGGCCTTGGTACAGACCATGTTCCGGATCGAGGAGGAGTGGCAGGCGGTCGCTTCCTTCTACGAAGCAGTAATGCTAGCAAAGGAGGCGGCGTGAGGCAAAGGTCCTCACGCCCCAACCGCCGCCGGGATTCCGATCCCGATTTCCGGCCACTGTTGGCGCGGAATTGCGGACGGCGAGCAATGGGTGGCTCGCCGTCCAATCATCCGGTAACCGTCCGGACCGGGCCTAAGTCGTCGACGGCGCGTTCTGTTCCACGCGCGCCTCAAGGACATGTCAGCAACCCTAGAGACCCAGCAGGTTCGAAGCCTATTGGGGTGATGCAAAAGAGATCCCCTGGGCCCTGTTAAAATGGCAAAGAAGGAACAGGAGTGGGTTTTGAGTTAGTAAAAGTCTGACACTATACGCTCTTGGGCGGAGCGGGGATATCATTAGATGATTTTCCCACTGAAAAGAAAGAAACATCCACGACCAAATACTCCATCTTGTCAGTTCTTCTATCACCTTTGCAGACTGAACCGCTAAACGAGTTGGAGTACCCAGTTGCTAAAACATTGAGCCTGACGAATAGGACACGTAAACGCTCGTCGGACCAATTTGATGCAAGCGGTACAAGGGTTAGAAATATTTCCAAATAAATATGACATTAAATTACTAACTGAAATGAAAACCGTTATGTAACTTATACTCATTTAAGCTTTTAGCATAGCATAGCATAATCAGCCTTTTAATGTTCCCACTGCTGGGACTCAAGCCTCCTTTCTCTAGGAGAGGGAATGGGCCGTAATCCACCACGCGGGCCCAGTGCGTGTTGGTGAATGTCACATGCCTTCGAATTTTTGGTTCTAGGACATGCCGGTTTCCTCACGATGTTTTCCTTCACCGTTTTGGGAGCAGTGGTGATGAAATAAATTACATAAAGTAATGCGCCTGGCTGGGTCTGAACCCGCGACCTACATCTCGGTAAGTCGGGGCCGTTACCACTTGGCCACCATTGCTCTAAGCTTTAAGCTTTTAATAACGTCAAACAATCTATAATATCTCTAATATCAGCTCCCAGGAATTACAATATTGTACCATTTTCGAGCGCGGTTGTCATATATTTTCACACCGGCTTCCAAACCTCTAAAATATACTGAATATACAGCACAATAATACTAAATAGCTCACATAAAATGCTGCTTATTCATCCAAAACGGAATGTATGCAGAGTTCTCGAATCGGTCACAGATGTCTGGACTACGGATTCGGAATTCGTGTACTCGACATCTGAATTCCGGGCCGGATCTCGCTGTGCTGGGACACATTTTTGTGTGTTCAACGGATATTTGTCGAGTCTCACTGTATTTGGATGTGTGAAATGTATGTTGATTTAGTGAAGAGGGCTATCAGTTTATATGAGGGTTTTCCAAGTAAAAATGTTGAAAACAATCTTTTTACAGTTCCGTAGCCAAATAGCAAAAAAATCCCTTATGGCTTCGTCATATCTGTCTGTCTGTCCGTCTGTATGTCACATTCACTTTTTCCCGAAATTATAAGAACTACAAAACTAGAAAAAAAACAATAAATTTTGGGGGTTCCCCATATTTAGTACTGAAACTCAACAAAAATTTTTTTCATGAAATCCGTACGTGCGGGGTACCTATGAATAGGTCTTCAAAAATGATATTGACACTTCCAAAGTAGTAAAATGTCCCCCCCCCCCCCTTCAACTTCTAAAATAAGAGAATGATAAAACCAACAAAAAAAAATATATGATGTACTTTTCTATAGAAACTTCCACCGAAAATTGGTTTGAACGAGATCTAGTAAGTAGTTTTTTTTTTTTAATACGTCATAAATCGTAAACCACAATTTACCTTTCAAGCTTGTACGGCACCCTCAGTGCGCGAGTCCGACTCGCACTTGCCCATTTTTTTTTATAAATTACATCGACAATAATTAATAATGTTGGAATGTTGGGCATCAGTGGATGATTATGTATTACAAGCTAAGCCCTTGGTTTTACCCGCATCTTTGGTTGTTACTTCGGTCCCGCAGGTTGTAGCGTGATTTTATATAGCCTAAAATCTTTTTTCGATAAATGGGCTGTACAACACTAGAAGAATTTTTCACGATAAAGCAAAATAAGAAAAGATTTTCCTCAAAGGACTTTCTAATGCTAAATGATTGAAAGTGAATTATTTTTGTTTACGTGAATTTTTGTTTGATGTTTGGTTAACGAACAGATTGGTACTATGAATAGAAAATTATACAACATTATTCTTAGTATATGCGAAACCCGAAACACGTGTCGACTAATTTTATGTAAAGATTCTATATACGAAATTTCATAACTGAAGCATGAAAAATTACAAAGTTATCAGCTTGTTATGTTTTCTGGTTGTCCGCAGAAATACATGGTCACCGAGCCATCCGGGTCACTGAGGGGTTGTTATGTCCCCGCATACAGTTGTGCGCTGACGTCTAATGCTCGCTGCTGTGACCTGAGTTGTATTTAGAGTCGTAGTGTCCAACTTGTGATTTTTTTTAAATATTTTTGGGAACAAATGTAACATGTGTAAAAATTATATTGGAATCGATTCAGTTACTGATTCTGAAAAAAATATATTCATGTTTCGCAATATAGTATATAAGTATATTTATTTTATTTTGCCATCATCCGTGCGTCACTGTGTGCCTGCCACACGGGGTGCCTGCTGAAAACCAGCGCTGGGTGTCTGACGCCCAGCAATTATTGAGTTGGCAACCCATTCGGTTCGGGCACGCTCAGCACAACCAGATTGTGTTTCTGTATTCTCTTTTTATTATGACTGGCCTGTTGGTCTGGTGGTTAGTGGCCCTGACTGCTATGCCGGAGGTCGTGGGTTCGATTCCCTCCTAAGACAAATATTTGTGTGATGAGCACGATCATTAAATTGTTCTGTGTCTAGGTTTAATTTATCTATGATGTATGTATGTAGAAATATATAAGTATGTTTATCAGTTTTCTGATAGCACAAGCTCTGTTTAGTTTGGGGACTAGAGGCATTGTGTGAAAATTGTGGAATATTATTATTATTTATTATTTAAGGGTTCCGTACCTCAAATGGACAAAAAGGGAACCCCTATAGGATCACTTTGTTCTCCGTGTGTCTGTCTATCTGTCTGCCAAGACCCTTTATCTCGGGAACGTGTGGAAGTATCGAGTTGAAATTAAAACCATACCGGTACTCAGGTGCGGTCCCTTAAAGCAGTGAAAAAATCAAACTTGTGAGGTAACAAAAGACAAGATATGGCCGTTTATGTCGCAAAAAACGTATTTAGACGCTCTCAAAGAAATCAAAATTCATAGGGTACTTCCCGTTGACCCAGAATCCTGAAATTTGGCATAAAGCAAGGTCTTATAGCACAGGTATAGAAATAAATCTGAAAACAGTAAACATTGGTATTGCGTCACAAAAAAAAACTTTTTTTGCGATTCGGAAAAATCATCGAGACTCCATTCCAGAATTGAACTATTTACATAGGTATGTTTGTACGGAACCTTCTGTCCGACTCGCACTTGCCCCATTTTTTGTTGTTGTCACTCTATTGTATTGCCTGTGTCGAATAAATTCTCTTCTATTCTATTACGATTGATCTAAATATGGTAAGGCGTCTTATACAATAGCTTCTGTAAATGGTTCTGTCCGCGTCCTTCGTCAGTTATTGCGAATGCTAAATCGAAGCCAGATAAAAAGTAGCCATTATCCTTCCTTCATTTCAACAAAATCAGTTTGAATACATTTACCGTGAAAGCGTAACAGACAAACGGAGTTATTTTCACATCTATATCTATACATATAATAAATCTGTAGAAGTTTTTGGTTGTGCGCGCATCACGTAGAACATACAAAATCGATGTAGGTAATTTTTATACATTGAAATTGTATATAACTTGATATATTACTTTAGCTTTGTTTATTTTTTTTTAAATTGATATAAACCAGTGCTTGACTGCGTTCCCACCTGATGGTAAGCGGAGATGCAATCATTGATGACCAGGCGCACTAGTTTATTAAGAGCCTATTCACTCTAGCCTTGAAGACACCTAAATTATAGTTAGACGGGAAGACCGCAGCAGGCAAATTGTTCCAGTCCTTCGATGTACGCGGTATAAACGACGAAGCGAAACGCTTAGTCCGGACCGTTGAAGTTTCAACAACGTAAGGGTGGATACTCGCCGTTCGCAATATCGCAATCGGTTGACTATATCGAAAGACATTCATTGGCTGTTAAGCGGTACGAAGTTCGCCAGGTCAGCTAATTTATAATATTAGTACAGACGATCCTTCAAACTGAATTTCGGACCTACTGGCCATTCTCAATGGAGATTGCCTTAGTACGCCAGGGAAATTATAATGCATAAGTATGTACGTAAACATAAGTGGGCCCTCTGATCCTTTACTCTCATAGTCCGATAGGATGGTAATCTAACAAGAACGGGGGAGATCAAACGCAAGCTTTTCATGCTCTTTCAGCTAAACTCCGGGTAACTACTCAAAAATTGTGAAAGGAAAAACCCGATAATAATTTTTACCCGATTTGAGAACTGGGGTCCTTTGCCACGCTCGCTAGTTGCCCTACTGACCAAGAAGTCAACAGAACAGTTACATAAAGTATATGTATTTTCTTTTTTTTTTTTGCTATGCTATGCAGTTTTTTCTTCTTCTTCTTCAATGTGTATTGATTTGTTATAAGGGTATTATTGTTTTTTATTAAATGTGTTTTTTTTAGTTTGTAAGTTTATACTGTACAACGCCTTGGACATCCTCTGTACCGTTGTACAAGTACTTGTAAATAAATAAATAAAATATGGATTTAAAATGATAAAAATGAAAAGACAAAAGACGGATACAGAAGTTAAAAAGTTAGGGTTAAATAAGATAAGTTTAATACAAAACTATACTAAGAAATACAAAATGCATCTTTTTTTTTTTTTTTTAATAATGCTGCTCGCGTGCAACCACCATCTCATCTGATGGTAAGCGATGTGGTCGACGATGGAGCACGCTTGCCTAGAAGTAACCTATTCACTCTTGACTAAGACCCCTAAGTTGTAGCTATCAGGAAACACAGATTCCGGCAAGCAATTCCACTCCTTTTCTAATTATATACACTGAATAAATCATTACCTTCCAGCCCTTGTTTCTTATAATTTGGGGTCGGCGCAACACGTTTTTTCCTTCCATTCTATCCTGTTAGTAGTCACGCTATCATTGACTCCCTTTTTTTTTTCAAATCACTCTTTACACAATCCATCCACCTTGGTGGATAGTGGATGGACACATTGAATAAATCAATATAAATAAAATAAAAAACATTATTTTTAGGTGGGAAAATTATCCAATGACTTCTCTCACTCTAGGGTGGGGCAAGAGGGCGTTTCAGACGTTTACTGACTAAAACTCACTCCCATGTTCCTATTTTGCCTTGCGTTACAGGACCTCAAGCTTCTCTTTCGCACAACCCACGGCCCTAGTAGGCTTCGAGCCTGCTGGGCCCCTTCGGTTTTGCTGACATGCCCGGCGCGCTTAGAACACGCGAACTACGCGCCGTCGAACACAAATACAATATAATATAATAAACTTCATTGTACCCCAAAATAGTAGCAAAACTTTTAAACTAACTTAATCTATGGGTACAATGGCCGTCTTATCACTAACAGCGACATCTATCAGACAACCTTAGGATGGACTGTAAGAGCTTAACTCAACTATAGCTAATAGACAAAAAAAAAAATGTCACACGTGGTCGCTTACAATAGGCCTCATCAGAAGGCTTAAAGTCACTCAAAGGGCAATGGAAAGGGCTATGCTTGGAGTAACGGCCCTGATTTACGAGTTGTAGGTCGCGGGTTTGTGTAATTTATTTCATCACCACTGCTCTCAAAACGGTGAAGGAAAACATTGTGAGGAAACCGGCATATCCTAAACCAAAAATTCGAAGACATGTGACATCCACCAACCCGCACTGGACCCGCGTGGTGGACAATAGGGCACATTGCTCAAAGAACAGATGGTCGATGGGTTCTGGAATGGCGACCACGTACCGGAAGACGCAGCGTTGAAAGGCCTCCCACAAGTTGGACCGATGACCTGGTGAGGGTCGCGGGAATCCGATGGATGCGAGACGCACAAGACCGGTCGTTACGGCGACATTTGGGGGAGGCCTATGTCCAAATGTGGACGTCTTTCGGCTGAAATGATGATGATGACGATGATGATGTCACACGTTTCAAAATCGTTATTAAAAAAGATTTTTTATTCTCCAATAAACCCTAAGTTACAGCCATAAAATTATGACCTAAAGAGTCAACAACAAATCCACAACATGTTTATCACTTCAGCAGTACTTACCTCAATTTGGAAAGTTACTAAAGCCTTTCCGAAAGCCATTTCTTCCAAATCGTTTCATCGATTTCACCCGTCAAATCGAATAAAGCTCAAACGTCTCTTATTAAAATTGACGGCAGAAATCATCCTATTGTGTTGCTTTTACACAGGGTATTCAGTTGAAGAGAAAATAGATAGCAAATAATTTATTTACGTATTTTTAAAAGCTATTCGATTTTTGTGTGTGTTGTTTTTAATAAGGTTTTTTTTTGTAGGGGATAGGAAACGATTTAATGACTACTCTACGGTAGAGCATGAGGGCGTGTCAGACTTTTAATATAAAAAAAAATCTAATTAATTTTATTTCTCATAGGCCTACATGGGCACTTATAAAACGTCAGAAGCTAGTGCACCGTTCCAAATTGGTCGTTTTCTAGGGAGAAGACCCGGCAAGAAACTCCATGGTTAATATTTAAAAAAAATGTTGTTCATACAATATGTCCATATTACAGTATTAGTAGATATTATGTAAGGACAGTCAATATTGTACTCAAACGTACAATAAAAATAATCAAAATGAAAATTGAGTCGTAATAGGAAGTAATGTAAGAATTCGCGGAGTCTATTAATATTAATAGTATTCTCACATCCGCATTTTAAAAAGAGGCTAAAACAACCAATAAATGAGACGTTAACAAAATTAACAAAATAATTGCTAACGAATTTATGGTGGTTGGGGTCTAATAATATAAGAAAATATTGCAAAAGCTATGTGTTAAATCGAAATAAAAAGTATATATTACAACAAATGTAGAGCAACTTTAATAGATACATTTACACATTATTATGAGTTACCAGGGTGCCACATGTGCAGAAGCAGTCATTGCCAAACAACAATTTACTAAATGAAAGTCACCTTTGTTCCATTAGTTGCCGCCATGGGTTTCCATTTCAGGAATTCTCCATGGTCCTCGCGGGTGTCGGCCCTGTTAGATTAGGTTATATATATGGTTTTTCTGAGATTTCTTTGAAGCACGTGCTATATAAATACTAAGCGTTGTCGATGACTGGGCCTCGGTCCTAATCGGTCAGCCGGACGTCGAGCTACCTATTGCTTGTCATCTGCAAACCCGCACCTATGGTGACCGTAAATCGCTTCACTACTTCCAATGCCCAAGGAGTTTTCTGTCGCGGTGTTTGGGGCGTGAGGATGTACTTTCCTTTATGCCCATTCCGTCTCGCTTCGGACCATGGTTTGAATCCGGGCCCAGCGCTAGAGGTCGCTGCCACCGTGAGTTTGATAACCGTTTGTTGATGATGGAAATAAACGTTGGATGGAGTGGAAAAGGAAGACCAAAGATAGGATGAACGGATTCTGTAAGGAATGATATGAATAAAACAAAACATGTAGCACCAACAACTGAGTAACATGAGACACCTGTATGAAGATTGACGAGACCTTAGTACCTATATTTAATATGTTTTTTATTTACGTATGTCACTGTAGCGAACCCTGTCCAAGCATGATTGACGGGTCCTGTTAGGGCCGAAGCTTACCAGGGCTGTGAGGTTGTTTGAATGAGTAACCATGACCAAAGAGTACTTCGGTAGAAACGCGAATAGATAATGATAAAATTAGGTTTCTGAAAAGGAAATCTGCGGTCTTAGAACGAAAAAGGCAACTGAAGAACATATGTGTGGTTTTAGCCAGTATAAGACTGATACGCCCTTCTGCTCCACTTTAAAGTGGGAGAAGTCATTGTATGATTTCCCAGTTCACAAAAAATGGCACAAAACTAAAGGGTTTTTGTTTGATAAAACTCTTTATTTTCTAACTCACATAAGCCACAATATGACCTAGAAACAAGCTGGAAGAATGATGAGCTGAACTAGGCGACCGCACGCACCATCAACCTCATATACATGATCACATGCAGCAAGAAGATGATGCAGCGCCCAAGACCAACCACTTCCCTGCGTCTGGATTCAGCTACGCTTTCCCCATGTTGAAGCTGGGTGAGTCAGGTATTACTTTGAGGGTTTTCTACAAGCAGATCATACTATGATATTTGTTTAAGTCTCGAAAATTGTCGTAGGCAGTTCTAATTATTAGGCTTGTGCATGTGACTAGCTACTATATTATCCTAGTCAGGAGAATCAGATAACGAACCAATTTAGCCTTAATTTCAAGCCTTTTTCAAATGTCTCACTGATGGTGGCGCGTGTGTTGGATCATTCGGTTCCCTTCAAAATGGTTGAGCTGAGTGGTGCTAATATTAGCGTCATGTCCGTGAACGGGCGCTGTCAGTTGAGACTGGTCATTTCTTAGCTGCCAGTTGCTATTTTAATATCTATATTTAGTTTTATTTTTATTTGCATTGTTCTCACATGATAGCGACAAGAAACATGTAACAGAGATATTTGTAATTACAAAACATGATTGAAAATAGTGTCCATGGAGTTTCTTGTACATACTTCTCCATGGAGGTCTACGCTTTGGAATGTGCAATTAGCATCATTTTTTTTTTCTGACTGATTGACTTCTTGACATTTCAAAAGTGCCTGTAAATGGTTTATTTGAAATAAAATGATTTTGATTTTCAAAACTGAAGTTCAAATAGAAATCAAGTGTCATCATAATTATGATAAATGAAATTTCCATTTCATCCATTCCCATTAGAATCATTTAACATAATGTCATGTCTCCACCTGTTATCTCCAGGGCTTACAAGTTCATCTCCGCTAGCGTATGGCTCCAGCTGCCACGAAAGTTTCTGATAACGATCTTTGTAATTATTCTGCACTCATTAGTGAACGCTCGTCAACTGGTCTTTGAGAACAACTGTCGTTTAGTATTCGAAACTCGCGTTAAGTTTCTCACGAAAGTTAAGTTAATTTTAAGTTTATTTTTATAGTACTTTAAAGCGAGATTTAATGTTTTTAAATTAATTTTCTTAACGTGTTCAAATCATACAGAAATAATCTTGAGTTTCTTTTTAAATTAAGTTGCTATAGACAGGGAATATTACTCGCAGAACGTATGGAAGATGGGGCTGAAAGATTTTGGATTGACGACCGTTTGAAAGTTAGAAGTTGAACCGATAACTTGATAAGCCCCGCCGAACATGAAAAGTATCCATCCCTGGCCACTAAATTGGTAGTGCCTGGGTCATACGTATTTAGTTGATAGTTATATTTAATTATATTACATTAAATAAATTGTGTTCAAAATACGTACGTTAAATAGCATAGCATAGCATAGTCAGCCTTATAATGTTCCCACTGTTGGGACTCAGGCCTCCTCTCTAGGAGAGGGAATGGACCGTAATCCATCACGCGGGCCCAGTGCAGGTTGATGGATGTCACATGTCTTCGAATAACGTTAAATAGATTTTATACAATTATTTTTTTAATTCATAACTGTTTATTTTGCAAACAGGTTATAAACTTTTACAGATATTAAAATTAACTTCCAAATAATCATAATTCCAAAAACACTTAACTAATTTAAACTACACATGTACAGTAGGCTAATCTTGACTAAAATTTGGCATCATAACGTGCCAGGCCATGAGGTTCCAAAACAGCTGGAAAGCCGATGGTGACAAGGGCTCGTCAGATAATGTCGTTAATATACGCGTGCCGCGCTATGCGTCCCGCGCTTCGACCGCAGGACAGGACATGGTGACCGAGGCTGTTGACAAATTCGCCACAGTGGCAGCGATGAGGAGAACAGCAAGGAGCGCTAAAGCGTAGGGCAACGGCTAGGTGGAAAGTAGTATCGTCGAACAAGGTACCAATGTTCGACAACGGCAGTGCGTGAAGCCAAAGACCTGACTCCCAATTTCCCACAGCCAGCAAGTGCGCACGCTCCGCAGTAGTAGCGGATATTAGGATTAGGTTTTCCTGGACTACTTTGCAGAGCGGCTCATCCCACCGTGTCTGGGAAGTTGGGTTGTCGAGCGGATTTGTATTCGAGCAAGCGAGCCTCCAGGCAGCTTCGATTAAGCACAACACACTGAAATAAATCAGTGAGGGAGATAGGATATTCCTGATTTATTTAAGAATTCTCAGCACCGTGAACCGAGGACATAAAAGCTGGTAAACTAATACTAGTAATATTGCGGACACAGAGGCCTCCCATACTGATAGGAAGGGTAGCTTGAGCCCAAGCTCGATCATCCGTGGCCACGTTTAAAATTGACGTAAGGTTAGAATTTGGTTTATTTTTTCCAAAAGATGGGGGTGCTTCCATAGATGAGAAGCACGGAGGAAATATGTTAATTTAGGGCCGAAACAGCAGAAAAGAATTAAGGTGATGGCCGAATGCATGTTAATTTCTAGCAGTCTTACCGAAATATCATTAAATTTTTGAATTTTTTCCTCAATGAAATTGGAAAAGGAAGCCTCGAAAATAGGAGACCCAAGGAGACAAAGCGAGCTTCTCTCAAGTATTTTGATTTCTGTAGCTATTGTGTTAAATTGTTTTTTTTTTATTTTGATTTTAATTTAAATTCGATTGTTTTGTAAATGTTATCAATTGAATTTGATGGTTTTAACTTGTTATTGAAATTAATATTTTCGTCTGCACCATTGCATTGGGTTTCTGTAATTATAGCTATAATTATGTGTGTACTATTCTATTCTTTTATCTTTATTCTATAAAATATATAAATAGGTAGTCATAAATCCGAAGTTCTGCAAGCACCCTTTGTTGAAATCCTAGCATATTTTTAATATGAAACTTCGTATGAAGTGAGTTAGTTTATACACACTTGCGCTGTAACTGTTGTACATGTTGTGTTGTTGCCGTAACAAAGTTGATTGTCAAAGCGTGACCTTTTGAAAGTTTCGTTTGACACACGCAAAAACAAAGTATGAAAACATGAAGTTCCTCAAAAAATCCACAAAAACAGCACATTGCAATATACGACAGTAAAACATTTCTGTTTTACAGAATCTCAAAAAAATCTGCAGAATCGTTCACACAAAAACTGCGCAACGTATTTCAATCTACAAAAAATACGCAAATACAAAATCACGTATCCAATATGGCAAACAAAATGTATAAAATCCGTACATGTCTCCCGAGGGTTACAAGGAACAATATAGGAAAGCAATGGAAAGCGTAACGCCCTGTGTACGTTGTAAAACGTTAACAGAAGCCATAAAATTTGTATTGACTGCGTGACGTCATAATACAGTATTCACTAGAACTGCTACGCTAGTGGTAACTGGCGATCCGATGGAATTGAAACCTTTTATTTGTGAAAAGGTACAGGTCTCGATTGAGTGATCGGTTCTGAGTTAAGTGAATATATTGATGCCAATGTTTTATCGTGTGTTCAATATCGAAGTTTTTAAAGTGGACTACAAATTATGTTCATTGAAAAACCCGCTTCAGACTGGTCTTGAAAAAGAGCCTTCCTTTTATCCTTTTGTGTTTATGTGGTTAAAATTAAGAGTCTGAGATTTTAATTAAAGTTTTGTTTTGCCTCGCCGTTTACATCGCCTACATCGAAGGATTGAAACCATTTGCTTGCTGCGGTCTTCCCATCCGATTATAATTTAGGTGTCTTTAAGGTTAGAGTGAATACTACTCTTAATAAACTTCACCATCAACAATTGCATCACTGCTTACCATTAGGGGTCCAAGTCTGCTATTTTTATAAATTCGTCATTTCATTGTCATTTTGCTAAAAGTTCATTATCTGCTAATTCATAATGATCGATAACTCATTGGTCAAAGATCTCGTAATGGGCTTGTGGCAATGACAATATCGAGCTTAATAAAGCAAATACTGCACAATGACGTTTTAATGATAGGTCACTGATCAAAAAAACTTAAAATTTTAGCAGATTATCGCATACATCAGACATTCATTTGTCAATATGTACGAGATTACCAAACTTTTCAAAATCAACAATTATGATATCAATGATAGACCATTCTGACACTATTGTGATAGCAGACTTGAGGCCCACGTGGGATCGCAATTAAGCACTAAGTTATATTAATTATAACTAGAGCTTAATTGCTTAATTGGTATATTAATTAAAAAATAAACTGTTCATTTCCATATATCTTGTACTTTTGTAATATTTCTCATATATTGTTTAGAATTTTCCTTTGTCTAGATAGACTTTTCTTGTCTCTTAAATTTAGATGAAGCATCCATCTTGAATTGAAATTTCAAGTAACTAGCTTTCATATTAAATTTCGTTTAATAAGCTATCTAGTTTTAAACAATAAAATAGATTCATTTCACCTGGTTAGCCCCATTAAAGAAGTAAATCTTCAGATAAAACTCATATGTGATAACATGCCACCATTATTCCACCCTTATTTCAAATGCTCAAGCATACAACATTCTCTATATTTCTGGTCACGTCTCAGATATTCGTTTTTGTCAATATCCCAATAAATGTTCGTGCGGGCTTCTGTCTCAGATTGGAATATTTATTGTCTTATAGACTGTTGCGTTTTGCTTGCTGATGTCTTATTTTCTTGCGATTTTCAGTTGTTTTATGTTGCAATATGCGAACTCTTTGTGTATGCATTTTATTCTAATCTAAATTCTGACGTTGCCATGGTGCAGTCTTCATCAATTAAATAACAGACGGACAACGCATATCTTTACTTAATTTATATTTCCTCCTAAAAAAACTAATTACAAAAGAAAAAAAAGACAAAGAAAAGAACACTTCCTAAAGACACACTACACTTCTTAAAAAACACTTCCTTTCACTATTGACAAAATATTTATATAGTATGTATTAGTATGTATAAAATAATTATATATTAGTCTTAGTATATAGGTTTATATTGTTCACTGGATCCTACCCTCGAATATGTTCTCTCTCTATAATTCAAAGGTTTGCTGGGAGAAAACTCATTGCTGAGTTAAGATCGCCTTTGTACATGAACTGTCTGTATCTCAATATTTTATTTTATGTTTTTGTGTATAATAAAGAATTAAGAATTACAACAGTATAAATATTTTAGCATATACTCGGTTAGGAACGAGAAATTTACCCCTATTCTATCAAAACTGGTGAGTTTGACTCCTACCACCTATTTGCAGCTGTCAAATTCGTTATCGTACACGTCTGCTCTGCCGGCTACCCAATTACTATCAAACGGGGTTTTCGAGTAGTGCCAACCGGAGTATTTTGAGGAGTGATCTAACCGAATATTAGCAGCACTGCAATTTTAAATTTATGGTTTTAAACATCGCAGCATATGTTTTTTTTTCGGTGGGTAAATCATCCAATGACATCCCCTGCTCTTGGGTGGAGCATGAGATATTGTCAGACTTTTACTGACTAAAAACCCGCTCCTGTTCCTTCTTTACCTTCGTTCCTGGGCCCTGGGGTTCTCTTTCGCATCACCCATGGCACTAGTAGGCTTGGACCCTTCTGAGCCCTTACGGTTTTGCTGACATCTCCTTGAGGCGCGGCTGGAACACTACGCACCGTCGATAACTTGGGCTCGGTCTGGACGGTTACCGGACGGTCGGACGACGAGCTGCCCATTGCTCGCTGTCCGCAAGCCAGCGCCTACGGTGGCCGGAAATCGGGATTGGGATCCCGGCGGATGGGGCGTAGGGCGGATACTACTTTAGAATAATATTCTACAAAACATATAAAAAAATCAGCCGTAAGGAAATAAGTTAAGTAACTCTTATTTTTAGCTTCCTTTCTCACGTCGTACCTGCCCAAGTTTCCCGAGGGGGAACTCCACAAGCACACAGATATTTAAAGCCCATGAGATGCTACTACGAACATAAGGTTTCATCCATGTGAAAATAAGTTGTCTTATCGATCTGGGATCTTATTCTATATGTATCTTCTATCAAGATGCACAAGACCCATAGTGTTGTATAAACATCCCAAATTGGAAAATTATCGTGGCACCGACTTCCATCGCTCCCACGTGAGACGCGACAGGACTTCACCCGGCTTTCATCGCTCCGATACGACGCAATCGATTCGACTGCTGGGTTTTATGTTCCACTAGATTTGCACGCTTCAAAGAGCACATTGTATGCGAGGAAGCTTTAGATTAACTTTACTAGTCGTAGTATCTATGGCTTGTTGGTGAAAAATATTGGCATGATTCGGTAGTATACCTACTTCAGAGGTCTTTCAAAGTCAAAGTCAAGTCAAAAGTTTTTTATTTCACATAGGCCTACATGGGCACTTATCAAAACGTCAGAAGCTAGTGCACGGTTCTAAATTGGTCGTTTCCTTTTTCTTTTTTTTTTTAATTGATATAAACCAGTGCTTGATTGCGATCCCACCTGATGGTAAGCGGAGATGCAGTCATTGATGGTCAGGCGCACTAGTTTATTAAGAGCCTATTCACTCTAGCCTTGAAGACACCTAAATTATACTTGGACGGGAAGACAGCAGTAGGCAAATTGTTCCAGTCCTTCGATGTACGCGGTATAAACGACGAAGCGAAACGCTTAGTCCGGACCGTTGAAGTTTCAAGGATGGATACTTCCTTTAGAGAAGAACCGGCAAGAAATTCCATGAAAAACGGCCGTCCATCTTTAGTTTGAACACTGATTTTCTTTGAGCCTACTCGAAGTCAGTTCAAGATAAGTTTTGTTTTTTGGTATTTTCGGTTTGTTTTCTTTTGTTTTGTTAAGAGTTTAGTTTTAAGTTTTTGTTTGTTTTGTTTTTCTTTCTTTTTATTTGAAAATGCTATTATATCAAATGAGCTAGATTCTTAGTTTGAAAGTTCATTACACTATGTTTGTTTACAGTCTTAAAAAATCACATTCTGATCTACTAGAAAACTGCTTGTTGGGACTTGATTTTGTATATTTTTAGGGTTCCAGACTTCGGCAAAAACTGAGCCCTTATAGGATCACTTTGTTATCCATATTTCAAAACCCTATTTCTCTGGAACATATAGAGGTATCAAGCTGAAATAAAACATTCAGAGGCCTGTTAACGTACTGCTCACCGGTGGGATTTAGTTGGTAAAAGTTTGGTGGTCTGGTGTGCTCTTAAATAAATAAGTCTGACACTCTCTCTCTCGCTCCATCAAGAGCGGGAGAAGGTATTTGATTATTCCAAACTAAAAAAAGGATAGAAAATCAGTGATACCGAAGTATTACACAAATACTGGGCAAGAGCGAGTTTGTCTTGCGTACTGAGGTTACAAACTTTTTATTATTATTATTATTGATAGGCTCGCGTTTGACCACTATCTCACCTGATGGTAAGCGATGATGTGGCCGACGATGGAGCACGCTTGCCTAGAAGTAACCTATTCACTCTTGACTTAAAGAGCCCTAGGTTGTATCCATCTGGAAACACAGAATCCGGCAGGGAATTCCACTCCTTAGCTGTATGTATTCAGAATGTATTCCCAAAACGCTTTTTACGTATGGATGGGATGTCCACCATGTACCGTATTTACCTAATTATCTATGTAAATACTTCCATTCCCAAATGGAATCTCAAAGATTTTCCCGAATCGCAAAAGAAGTTTTTTGTCACGTAACAATAAACTGTTTTCAGATTTATTTATATCTTATCTCCCTATCTACCCTATGAATTTTGATTCCCTTGAGAGTGGCGAATTGTACGTTTTTTGTGACATATACAGCCGTTTTTTCACAGCTTGACCTGAATACGTATATAGTTTTAATTTCAACTCGATACTTCCACGCGTTTTCGAGATAAAGGGTCTTGACAGACAGACAGGCAGTTAGACCGACAACAAAGTGATCCTATAAGGGTTCCGTTTTTTTCCTTTTCAGGTACGAAACAATAAAAACAAATATTCACAATAAGCTATTCAACTATTCGTTCTAGTTCAGCAGCGTTTGAACAAATTAACATTTGTTCAAACGCTGCGGGTAACATTAAGGGTTAGTAACAGATATTATCATTTATTTCAGACAAAACATAAGGGGAAATGAGCAGTGGTGGCCGAGTGGTAACGGCCCCGACTTACGAGTTGTAGGTCGCGGGTTCAAACCCAGCCAGGCGCATTACTTTGTGTAATTTATTTCATCACCACTGCTCTCAAAACGGTGAAGGAAAACATCGTGAGGAAACCGGCATGTCCTAGAACCAAAAATTCGAAGACATGTGACATCCACCAACCCGCACTGGGCCCGCGTGGTGGATTACGGCCCGTTCCCTCTCCTAGAGAGGAGGCCTGAGTCCCAACAGTGGGAACATTATAAGGCCGACTATGCTATGCTATAAGGGGAAATTACATTTTCATGTTAAGTAAAAGTTTTAACCACCAACCAAAAGTTCATGAGTTCATACTACAGTCAGGCGGTGACCACATTTGCGTTTTTTACAAGACTTACATTTTTAATAAAGAATTATTCATATTGGAGTCATAGTGCTGTTGGGGCTGCCCAGATACTTCAGTGCATCGGGCATGTTCGCTTTAGCGCGAGTGAATGATTTCCACGCTATAATGATAAAGAAGGCTGCCTCGTTGCTAAGCAGATCTAGGACCAGCTCAAATGGCATTCTTCGAATCATAGCCGATAAGGATGATGTGCCAGTGATCAATCACTGGTTGCAATTGCCGATGCGGCAATAGTTTAGGTTTTTTAGGTTTTTATGTGTTTTACTAACCATTGGACCCATGTTTTCTTTCAAAATAAAAGTTATTATTATTTATTTTAAATAATACAATTAAAGTTGGCACAGATAAAGCACTAATTTTGAAAAAAAATAATGTAAAATGAAAATTGACTTAATGCCTTAGGCATTCTCTGTCAGTCATTTTAGGGTGGTGGAGAGACAACATAGCAGGTGCATAAAAAGAAAACAAGGGTACAAAATTATATATTTCGTAAAGTTAAAATAAACATAAACATATATGTTATATTAAATTATATATGTAGGTATGTTTATTTTGTATATATATATACATTTAAACTCTAATTTTCGTAACATTCTTTTGTATTTTTATGCACCTGCCACATTTTCTCTTTACCACCCTAGGTTGTCTGGTAGAGAATGTCTAAGGCATTAGTCCGCCTTTGTACTATTGTGTTGCATAAAGTTTTAATAAAAATATATTTAGCAATATCTTTCGAATTTTACATAAAACTCCGGTATTCTACCAATTGTGAACGACGCCGCGACGACGGTAATAAGCCAGAAATATGAAGCGACATTTATGGCACCACATGAGAACTACCCCTGCATCGCGCAATTAAAATTCAGCACGCGTTTGAACATCTATGATAATGATGAGGTAGTAAAATTGAGTAGGATGAAAGAGGTAGCAACACACTAGTGTTCATCGCTTTTTTTTTTTGTTAATTATTAGAGTGAGATCGAAGAGATTGCGCTCAAAGCGGCAACATTGCATAATGCATGTCATAGGTTATCTTATGAATGAATTTTAATTTTACATTGAACATGAAATGGCAATTTAGAGTAACCGTGTAGTTTTATCTAATTTAATTCATTTGTTGTGTTCTATGATGTGTATGAGCGTGGTGTGGTGAGGTGTGTGGTGAGGTATTATTTTCAAAACAAGGCGGGCTTATTTACTTGTATTGCTCGCACGTCCCTGCACAGTAGGCTTCGGTTCTGCTGGGCCCTTACGGTTTTGCTAACATCTCTTTGAGGCGCGCGTGGAACACTACGGTCGGCTCGGTCCGGACGATTACTAGATGGCCGGATGGCGAGCTACCTATTACTTGTCGTTATCAAGCTCATGCATACATTAGCTGGTAATTGGGATCTAGGGTCGGGGTTCCGGCGGCTAGGAGATCACCCCGAGCGGCTGTTATTATTTTAGTACCTACATTTGATTAAGTTAAAAACTATTATTACTAGACACATAGAAATCATTTGATGAGTTCCACTTTATAAAAAAAAAACTACTTAGCATCAACATTCAGTTCAGTTCAGCTAAACTAACAATTTTCACCGCTGCAAATAGAAACCATAACATGACCCAGCCTTTAGCAGCCAGCATCTAATTAGTGTAGCACGTTGTTAAACGTTGTTTTAATAATAGCTGCATGCAGAGCTGTTACGTGAGGGATTATTCATTTAAGTTTTTTTTATGAAACAGCCATTTTACTAGACTAGTGAAGAAGCAATTATGCTGAAGCTGGCTTCCAGTCTAAGAGGATATAGCTGTATGTCAGTATTTTATATTGAGCAGCCGTCTACCTAGCCTGCACAATTCATTAACTTGGGTCTTACAAATACAATTTTTTTAACCGACTTCAAAAAAGGAGGAGGTTATCGATTCTGTGGTATGTTTTTAATATTATTTTTTATATGTGTTACCTTAGAACTTCATCGATTATGGACCGATTTGCATTTTTGTTTTCTCTTAAAGTAGATGCTTCCAGATTGGTCCATTTTTTTTCAAAATCCAGTTCTAATGATGGAATCCATGAGGAATTGAGGGAACTCCTCAAATATTATAGGTAATTATATAGTGATTTTGGTATTTTCATCGAGAACATAAGCATTTACAGTCAAAGAGTAACATTTGATGAAGTGGAACTGATGAAGAATAACAGAATTAGCCAACAAAACTTCATACTCACATAGATATCACAATGAAGATAGTTAAGCGGCTATGACAAAACAAACAAATAAATGGTTCTGAATAGTTATGTTGAAAATGGTATTATTGTGTGTAAGTGACCTGGTGATGATGATGGAGTCGGAAGATAGGCACCGGAACTCTGTAATTATTCAATGTATCCTAGCCGTGTTTGGGCTTATTAGAATTGTCATAAGATGCACTTTGGCTATAAGGTACTATCGAACTGATCTCATGATGGAGCCGGAAGGTGGAAGGTAAACACAGGAACTTCATAATAAACCAATGTAACCTAGCAGTGTTTGGGTTGATTGGAATCGTCATGAGAAATAGGCATTTTGGTTATAAGTATATCGCAACTAAAAAATGTGAAAATAAACAACTTTTTACAAAGATTAAAAAAATAACCGGCTTCAATAAAAAAAAACTCTAAAAGGATCAAAATAACTTTAACTTTGGAAGTCTAAGAAGTAGTAGAAGTAAAACTTCAGAAAATTTAAGTATTTGACACCGACTTTCACACAACGATATCTAGTCCCGAACTAAGCAGAGCTTGTGTTATGAGTAATACACAAGTAATAAATATACTTATTATATTTCTAAATATATACATGATCCTGTTCGTCACACAAACATTTGTGTTGAATGGTAATTGAACCCATGACATCAGGCATAGCAGTCAGGGCCATTAACCACTAGACTAACAGGCCAGTCATCCTTTTGACGAGACAAATGCGGTGACAAATCTCTTTGAAGAGTCGTCAGAGAGGCGCCACGGTGTCCCCAACTTTCGACTGAGGCAGGTCTTTACCGGACACGATTATTTTGGGAGATTCCTGTTGCGTATTGGTGCTGTCACTATTGTGTCTCCCGCTTAGGCCGAGCACCGCCGGCGCTGTGTCCTCCTGGAGAAGATTGGCTGCGGAGGCCCTGGTTCAGGTTATGGAAAGGGTTTGAGTTGCAGTCACAAAAGGCATGGGGGAGAGGGAGTCCTCACGCGGTGAGCAATGGGTAACTCGTCGTCCGATAAAAATCAGAACCGAGTCGACAGTGCGTTGTAAGCGACCAACAACTCGTTAATCGGAGCCATTACCACTCGGCCACCACTGCTCCGTATCTGTATTCAGAATCGAAATAACATTCCTGCTTCAAACTAATAATTGTACAAGCAAACATTAGTAACAGCTAGCTTGCTCAGCTTTGTTGTACCAAGCTTATGTGCTAGTCTGTATATATAATCGTTATGTATGTCGGTACCCTGTTCTCAGTTTAGTTGAGGATTAATTAATATGCAGTCGAAGTTAAGCCTTTTCTGGCTCGAAACGCGTAGGAGCGTATCGATTATTTCAATGTATAACAGTGGCCGCTTCATTGTTTTGTAATATATATATATATATATATAAAAGCAGAAGTTGACTGACTGAACTATCAACGCACAGCCGAAACTACTGGGTAGAACATTCTTCACAATGCTTCCTTTTGCGTCGAATAAATATGAATATTTATATACCAACCAGTTTGTCAATAAAGATACAAAAATAGAATATTAATTGTGAAAACAATATCAAAATTGGCAGAAAAGCAAACAAGATATAACAATTTTCGACTGGCCATTTGGTCACGAGGCCACTAGGCTAGTGGCTCTGACTGCTATGCTGGAGGTCGTGGGTTCGATTCCCACCCAGGACAAATGTGGAGGACACGGTGGAGCACACAGTGGAGGTGTGCCCCGCCTGGGCAGAGCAACGCCGTGACCTCATAGGGGCAATCGGCGGCGGCGATCTCTCGCGCCGGGCCTTAGTTATGGTCCGGAGCGAGGAGGAGTGGCAGGCGGCCGCCTCCTTCTGCGAAGCAGTAATGCTAGCAAAGGAGGCGGCCGATCGCGTGAGGTTACGGTCCTCACGCCTTGACCGCCGCCGGGATTCCGATCCCGATTTCCGGCCACCGTAGGCGCAGGCTTGCGGACGGCGAGCAATGGGTGGCTCGCCGTCCGACCGTCTGGTAACCGTTCGGAACGAGCCCAAGTCGTCGACGGTGCGTACTGTTCCACGCGCGCCTCAAGGAGATATCAGCAAATCGTGAGGGCCCAGCAGGGTCGAAGCCTACTGGGGCCACGGGTAGAGTGAAAGCGAAACCCGGGGCCCTGAGACGAAGGCAACGAATGAACAGGAGTGGGTTTTTAGTATATATTATTTACCTACATACTAATACATACTAATATTATGTCAATAATGAAAGGAAGTGCTCTTTAAGTTTCCTTTTGAAGACATCTAGAGAAGGGCTATCGCGAAGAGAGTGAACGTTAACATCTTATTAGATCAGAGTTTCTAACAAATACATAAAAAAGCACAAATATACGATAAAATAATTGCGTAACATTATCGCTACCAAAGGATATAGAAGCGAAGCTTCCATTAGTGGCTAATATTGGCACATTAATAGGCACTATTATCCGTTAGTCATCATCTTCCTGCCCTTATCCCGTGTTATTTGGGGTCGGCGCAACACGTTTTTTTCTTCCACTCTGCCCTGTTACTCGTCATGCTATCACTAACTTCCTTTTCTTTCATATCACTCTTCACACAATCCATCCATCTTTTCTTTGGTCTCCCTCTCCCTCTCCATCCATCCACATGTAAACTCATAACTCTTTTAGTAACATGCGTTTCATCCCTCCTCTTCACATGACCATACCAAGATAAACGATTCCCTTTCAACTTTTCAGTCACTGGTGCCACTTTCAAACTTCCCCTAATATATTCATTTCTCACTTTATCCATTCTCGTCACACCACACATCCATCTTAACATTCTCATCTCCGCTACATGCAATCTTTTTTCATCCGTCTTTTTCACAGCCCAACATTCTGATCCATACAGTATGACAGGCCTTATCACGGACTTGTAGATTTTACCCTTCAACTTGAGGGGCATCCGTGGGTCACAAGTTGTTCCCGTGACTTGTCTCCATTTCATCCATCCTGCGTTGATCCGATGTGTTACGTCCCGGTCTACCTCACCATCCCCTTGGATGAGTGACCCGAGGTACCGAAAGTCAGAGCAGATCGGTATGGGCGTTCCAGCTAGAGCTAAAGGCACTGGATTGGAGAGACCGCCGAAATCGCAGAACAAGTATTCCGTTTTGGTTCTACTCAATTTCAGGCCAACACTCTCCAGTCTGTGCCACCACACCTCCAATCTGTTCTGGACTTCTAGGCCACTCTCGGCAACCAACACAATATCATCGGCAAACAACATACACCAGGGAGCCTCTTCCTGAATGTCCGACGTCAGAGCGTCCATTATCATCAGGAAGAGGTAAGGGCTGAGAGCCGACCCTTGATGTAAGCCGACTGCCACATTGAAGCTGCCAGTGGTACCCACTGTAGACCGGACTTGGGTACTGCATCGACTGTACATCGCTCGGATCAACTGCACATACTTCCCAGGCACCCCTTTCTCCTTAAGGGCCCACCACAGAACCTCACGAGGTACCCGGTCGTATGCCTTTTCGAGGTCAACGAATACCATGTGCAAGTTTTTATGCGCACCTCTATATTTCTCGCACAGCTGGCGTATAGCAAAAATGGCATCCGTTGTACCCCGACCAGGCATAAAACCGAATTGGGTCTGTGGAATTTCACTCTCTTCTCTCAGCCTCCTTTCAATAACTTTCTCCCAGGCTTTCATAGTATGTGACATTAGCTTTATTCCTCTATAATTGTTGCACTCAAGCACATCACCTTTGTTTTTAAAAATCGGCACTAAAGAGCTATTGCACCACTCATCAGGTATGGCTTCTTCCAGCAACAACTTATTGAAGAACAAAGCTAACCACGTCCATCCATCCACTCGCAATAACTTCCACACTTCCACTGGTATTCCATCTGGACCAATGGCTTTACCATTCTTCATTCCATTTACTGCTATTCTGACTTCATCCATATTAACAATTCGCACTAATCCCACATTCACTGGTTTATTCTCTAACACCCCACTCCAATTATTTTCCTCATTCATCAGTCTTTCAAAATATTCTTTCCACCTCTTTTTGATTTTTTCATCATCCGATAGAACCATTCCAGTTTCATCTCTTATACATCTTACCTGACAAACATCCCTCGCCTTTCTCTCTCTTATTCTAGTAAGCCGGTATAGCTCTTTTTGGCCTGCAGGACTGTCCAGTGTGTCATATAGTTTGTCCTGGGCCTTTGATTTTGCTATTGCCACGGCTTTCTTAGCTTTCTTCTTTAGAACGTCATACTCATTCTTTTTTTCAGCTTTTAAACTAGCGTTTCCTGGCTCTACACACTGCCATTCTTTGAATTTTTTCTTCTTTTCTTTCAACACACTCTGAATTTCTGTCGACCACCACCATGTATCCCTATCTATTATACCCTTTCCTCTCGTCTCTCCCAAAATATCTTTCGCTGCATGCCTGATACACCCAGCCATCTCATTCCAGCTTTCATTTATACTTCGATCATTCATGTCTCCCATCTCTATCATTCTGTCCACCACTCGCTCCCTGAACTTCTTCGCACAATCATTCTTCTCTAACATATGCCATTTTATTTTAGGGGGAGGACGCTCTTTGTATTTGGTAGAGAGTACTTTGACCACTGATGTCATAACCAGGAGTCTGTGTTGTGAGACTAGGTCTTCTCCTGGCAGTACTTTGCAGTCTTTGACGTGCTTTAGTTGGTTGCGCCGAACTAGAAAGTAGTCTATTTGGGTCTTATGATTACCACTTTTGTACGTGATCATGTGTTCGTCTCTTTTCTGGAACCACGTATTGGCTACTGCCAGGTCAAATGCAGTAGCGGATTGCAACAGTGTCTCTCCTTCACTGTTCGGACTACCGAAACCCCATCCCCCATGTACTCTTTCATAAACACCTTTCATTCTTCCCACATGTCCATTAAAATCACCTCCAACTATTAATTCTTCATGAACAGGGATGTTCATTAACGCTCTATCAAAATCCTCCCAAAACTTTTATCACTATTATCCGTTAGTGTTGAACCTAATTTGGGATCTTTTGGAGCAATCTGTTGAATGTGCGATTGATTAATTCACTGCAATTCGTAAATGAAGCATTGAAATGAAAATCTCTAGAGCCGCGTATTATACTGCTATTAATACTGCTTTTTTTTCTTGTTTTGAGGTAGTATATCATCAAATGACTTCCTGACCTCTCATTTTAATACTTTATGCCCAAACGTACAGCGGCGGACTTGAATGCCTTAGGCATTTTCTACCAGTCAACCTTAGGGTGGTGCAGAGATAAATAGTGGTAGGTGCAATAAAAGAGAGAAAAAGCGAATAAGTACAAGAATAGATATACTTGTCGGCGCAAGGATGCTGATCATCATTAAAGCTCTGTCCAGGGACTCTGTTTTGTGGGCGATGGCTGGGTATCGAGCAATAAACAAACTATTCCAGATCATACAACTGATTTATTATAATGCAAGCTTTAGGTATTCACTTCACACAACGAGCCGTGAAACAGTCTCCGAGAGACGATGTTGTTGCCACGACTGCCGATACAGGAAAGAGCACCGCCCCTCTGCGGTCGGTACTTTTATCTGTTCGGTTCGTGCAAACGTCAGTGCGGATTCTGTCAAAGTGACATGTGTCACTTTTCACTTAGCTCGTTCATTCGTTCTTAAGCTTCCGTACTATTGACTTCTCCGACATACTAATAAACCATAAATATCATACAACTATACAATACATACACAAATTAATAAACTATCTACATTTATATCTACACCAATAAAGTCAAACAATTGGTTTAAATCGACAATTTGAAAACATTAACGCTATGATGACACTATTGCCAACTTCTTATGAATTAGCTCGCAAACTTTGGTTTTGAATATTAATCGATTCGTTGCCATCCTAATCTCCTGGGGGAGCGCATTCCACAAAGAAATAGCTTGAACAAAGAAAGAACAGTGAAGAAAATCAGTATGATGAGTGGGACATTGAAGTAGGCGGATATCAGAGTTTTACTGACTAAACTTTACAACATCTCAACCACTGCGTCAACCGTGTGTTTGTTTTTCAGCTAAAATGATGATCGTGACAGTTGTACCATTTATTTATCCTTTAAGACCTAATAAATGTTGGTCTATTGAAAGAAAACCATTTATATGAGACTGGATAAACACTAAGATGACGGCTGAGAGATTTGACTGTCACTACGTCAACCAATGTTGCATGGTTACTACATTAACTATATACACTATATAAATATTTACATTGTATTTTAATTCAATTTTTTTTTTTGGATCTCTTTAATGTATTTAATTGAAATAATTTATTATAATTAATATTTATTTTGACATGGAAGGGACAGGAAAACAAAATATAATCTATATAATTGTGTATGTATGTGCGTATTTTGTGTAAATTGTAGTGTTTTAATATGGCAATAATTTCCTGACAAATAAACGATTATTATTATTATTATCTCTTTATTTTTCTTATGTACATATAATCTACATTTTTAAAAATTTCTTAAAAAAATAATTTACAAATAACATTTAAAAATATAAAAAATAGTAGTCCTCCGGTGTCGAGAGCAGGGTCCAAGTTACCGGCGGTTAGGGCTCCAGAGACAGGAACCTCCTCACAATGCGAGCCGTATCTAGGAGTAATGCCTTCTGTATCAGGTCCTTGATCCAGCCGCTTATTATTATTATTATTATTACAAAGTACCTTCTACGACAGGTAAAGGATAAAAAAAGAATATTGCTAGCAGCTTTACAATCTAACAAACACGTACAAGCCATCTCCTCTCCTCCTCACAGTGTAACACCTCAAGTGTTGAAGGGGGTGCAGAGTAACGGCAACCATACATTGTTAGGTACCATCTTATTGTATTACTGCGAACTCCCCGAGGAAATCTCAACTTAAACAATAAAGAGGTTTTGTATTTTTGTTTATACGTTTGTAAAGAGAGAGTTCTCTGGAGTTACTGATTCAATCAAATCTTTTTCATAACCTTTTTAGGTCGCTTCCTTCTGCGAAGCAGTAATGTTAAAAAACGGAAGAGGACGCACGAGAACGCGCGTGGGATCGGCCCTCACGCCCCAGCTGCTGGGATCCCGATCCCGATTTCCGGCCACCGTAGGCGCGGGCTTGCGGACGACTAGCAATGGGTAGCTCGCCGTCCGACCGTCCGATAACCGTCTGGCCAAGTCCAAGGCGTCGTCGGCGCGTACTATTCCACGCGCGACTAAAATAAATGTCAGCAACCATAGGGGTCCAGAAGGGTCGAAGCCTACTGGGGCCAAGGGTCTGCTTCTGAAAGAATGACTCGGCCCTGGTATGATAGGCAACGAAGGAACAAGAGTGTGGTTTTAGTCAGTAAAAGCCGCCGCGATACACCTTCTCGCCCTGCCCAAGAGCGAAATATGTCATTGGATGATTTTCCTACCAAAAAAAAAATACCCGTCTGGTTGAAGGATCCTCCCTTTTCAACAAAGGTATGTCCAGAGTTTACATCCTGTTTCGCATACCTCTAAATACTCCATCATATCACCTTTTATCTCTGAAAAGACGGCAGAATCAGCTAAGGAGTGGAATTCGTTGCCAGAATCTGGGTTTCCTGATGGCTACAACCCGGGAATCTTTAAGTCAAGAGTGAATAGGTTACTTCTAGTTAAACGCGCTCCATCGTCGACTGCATCGTCGCTTTCCATCAGGTGAGATAGCGGACAAGCGCGAACCTATCAAGAATAATAAAAAAAAAGTATATGTTAAGGGAACGAAGCCACAAGTAAAAGGCATTCTCAAATAAATACATAGTAGCGAACATAACAAAGAGGTTGGTGTAATAGAGATGTGTATAGGTAAAGTTTTGAGTCGACTGTATGCATACGTAACTTAGAGGTAACTTGAGTTATCTTAAACCACTAGGGAGCTGCGTGAAGTTTGGGTAAAGGTAAGTTATGGGGCTTACAGTTTCTTGTACACGCTAGTATAACTCATGAGGTAAGTACGAAGAACCTATTAAAGATTTTTTTATTAGATATACATGGGTGCGCTTTTTTTTAAGGTGGGATATCATCCAATGATATCTCCCACCCTTGGGCGGGGCAGAGGGTATGTTAAAGTTTTATTGACTAAAACCCACTCCAACCTCAATCCTTCTTTGCCTTCATTCCAAGGCCCCGGTAGGTTCGTCCCTGTAGAGCACCTACGGTTGCTGACATCTCTTTGTGGTGCGCGTGAAACACTACGCGCCGTCAACAACTTGGGCTCGGTCCGAACGGTTACCGGACGAACAGACGCCGAGCTACCTATTGCTCGCTGTTCGCAAGCTTACGCCGTCGGTGGCCTGTACCAAGGCCCGGCGCGAGAGATCGCTGCCACCGAGCGCCCCCACTAGGACATGGCGGTGCTCGGCTCCAATGGATGCGAAACGCACAGGACCATTCGTTATGACAACACTTGGGAAGACCTATGTCCAACAGTGGAAATCTTTTGGCTAAAATGATAATGATGCTCTCAAACATTCATATAATAATAATTGATTTTAACTTTAACACTAAAGGCTACCAAGAGTATGAGAACATTAATTCAAAAAGTATGTACATTTTTCTCACACAATTTCCTTGATAACACAGCACAAAGATGTAGATGATGAGGACCGCGGACTGCATTATCAGCTTATGAGAGTGACAATGTGTGTCATGAGGGAAATTCACATAATGCAAACCAGAAGATTTAATGAGTGCCACCAATACTGCAGTTAGCTTAGCCACCTACTGAGCTCAAACCGTTCAACGAGTTTGCCATCGATTCGAAAAGGAGCAATCTGTACATTTATGGAAAAAAAAAATGTTATCGACAATTAGTGCCGTCTAAAATATCCATCCCTAAACAAAGGATACTTCATTAAAAGCACGGAACACACTCGTGTTCCTACATTTCCACAAAGAACAACGAACAAGGGCGTCAGTCGTAATGAATTCCTAATGGCCGCGCGATAGTACCCCCTCTCTCTTCCTCATTTAGAAGATAATCGAGAAGAAATTGTTTCCTTGATGTAGTCAGATATTATGAAAATGTGCTGAAGATAAATTTTAGATTAAGACGTAATTATTATGGTTAAAAAATGAATCGCTATCTTGAGTGTTACGTAATGGGGTGTTAAGTTCTGTTGTATTTTTCACTAGATTCTGGCAGCGGCTTCGCCTGCGTGAAAATAGAAAATACATACCTGTCACTTAGTGATAAAGTAGCACACTGATTGATAAACATCAAGATCAGATTGTCGACTACCTGTATGCGCAGAGTACTGGAGTTCTTTGGTCACATTGCCAGGAAAAATGGCCACAACCTTGAACATAATCATAATAAGCATAATCAGCCTTTTTAATGTTCCCACTGCTGAGACTCAGGCCTCCTCTCTCTAGGAGAGGGCATGGGCCGTAAACCACCACGCGGGCCCAGTGCGGGTTGGTGGATGTCACATGTCTTTGAATTTTTTGGTTCTAGGACATGCCGGTTTCCTCACGATGTTTTCCTTCACCGTTTTGAGAGCAGCGGTGATGAAATAAATTACACAAAGTAATGTGCCTGGCGTGGTTTGAACCCACAACCTACAAACTCGCAAGTCGGGGCCGTTACCACTCGGCCACCACTGCTCAACCTTGAACAGCTCATCGTAATTGGCATGATTGATGGCAAACGACCAAGAGACCGTAGCCCAAAAAGATGGGCAGATCAGGTCGGCTCCACACTGGACACCAAATTGCACGTCGCACTTTACGACGCTAAGAACCGTCACAGATGGCGAAATACCATTAGCAAAACACTAATCTAGCAGGAACTTAACGACCCTCAATAATGAGATATACGACTCGAGGAGGAGGATTAGTTAACATTAGTTTTTTGAGATTATTAATTCTAAACCAAAATACAAATTTATCCTCTTTATTATATTAGAAAAGATAGCTATTATACATGAAATACTACACATAAGCTGTGTTTAAATGTCAGGAAGTCGTGTTTGTGGGTCATAAATCTGGTAAGCACCTATCATTGTGATGCTTTCACGTTTATTGAAGACATCACTTGGCATATAACGATAAAAGAAAACGCCGCTAAGAAAGTCGAACATAATATTCGAAAATTACAAACGAGCCTACAGCAAGTTTAGTATGAGAATAATGAAGCTATTATTAATTGTATGTTCAAGAAAACGATGTGCACGTGGAAAAAGATACACAATCAAGACCAACCTGTCTTGATGAGACATATTAACATTTTTTATTACCACCACAGCTGTCTACTTTTTAAAGATATTGACGGATAAAAAAAAAACAATAAAGTTATATATTGTCCAATTTTTATTTAGGACACAGACGAAAAAGTTCAAATTGGCATTTTACGTAATGGACACATTAAGAGTGACCATATATTTTTAATAATAATAAATTTGTTAAAAGAATAAACGAAATAATAATAAATTCTTTAATTCTTTTTTTATTTTATATTATTATTAAAAACTTAGGTCAGAATATCCTGGCGCCATTTAGTGAGGACACCCGACCCCGAATTATAGAAAGAGAAAAGATAAAGAAGATTGGGAAATAACCCGCAAGCAAAATTTTACTGTCTTAAAACAAAATACTTAGATGTCTTCCTCAGGAATTGGCAAGAAGTGGCTTAAAGCCGGAGGGAATGGAGGGAGGCTTTTGCCCAGCTGTAGGACAGTATAGGCTAGACATATAATTGGGGAGTGGAATTGCAACATTCAATTCCACCAAGTCCGTTTCATCAACGGACCACTAGACATAAGGCATTGCTCCATCGATACATGGTGGACCTCCCACCCGTGTGTACAAAGCGTTTTGCGAACACATTGATTATGAGTATGACTAAGGAGTGGAATTCCTCGCCGGAGTCTGTATTTCTGGTTCTTTAATTCAAGAGTAAATAGGTTACTTCAAGGCAATCCATCGTCGGCCACATCATCGTTTACTATTAGGTGAGATAGTGGTCAAACGCAAGCCTATCAATAATAATAAAACAAAAAATATAATAATAATAAAGAAAATAACTAATACCGTAGCATAACTAAGAATATTCAGCCTTTCAATGTTCCCACTGCTGGGACTCAGGCCTCCTCTCTAGGAGAGGGAATGGACCGTAATCCACCACGCGGACCCAGTGCGAGTTGGTGAATGTTACATGTCTCCGAATTTTTTTGGTACTAGGACATTTTGGTTTCCTCACAATGTTTTCCTTCACCGTTTTGAGAGCAGTGGTGATGAAATAAATTAAACAAAGTCATGCGCCGGCTGGGTTTGAACCCGCGACCTACAACTCGTAAGTCGGAGCCGTTAGTCCGTTACCATTCGGCCACCACTGCTCAATACCGTAGCCTTTTAGATAATGTTCACACATTCCTTTTCTTTACTTATATATGACATTATTTTTACGAAACACATTTCGAAAATGACTTCAAAATAACTGAATGAAAAACCCTTACCTTTCAAATTGAAACGGCTCGTAGCTAAAAAGTTGGGCCTTTCAAAAAGATGATTGTACAGAATACGGGTAATAGGCAACCTTTTTGTGAAGTAACGAAGTTTATTTCGCGTTGAATAGCTTTTGATCCGAGATCTGAACGATCACATGGCGTCAAAAAAGTTATTGTAGAATGGAAAGATCTCTCAAAGTCTTTGTGATGAAATCTGATTTGAAAAGCTAATTTGTGGACGGTAACATTTTTAATACTTTTTCCTTGTTCTTCTGCGGGTGAATTATTCTTTCGTTGTTAGCAACTATTCTTCAGTTAGAAGTAACTATTTTTTCATTATTAAAAACTATTCTTCGGTTATACATAACTGTTTTTCAGATACAAGCAACTATTCTTTAGTTCCAAGCAAATTTATTTCAGTTAATGGCACCTATTATTTCCTTATAAGCAACTATTCTTTAGTTATAAGTAACTATTCTTTAGTAATGAGCAACTATTCTTTAGTTATAAGTATGTTTAGTTATAATTACAACTAGACTGGACGTTGTCAATCTCGTTAATAGACAATCTAGATTTACAAGACTCTCTTGGGTCTGTCTACTTCAAACTATCACCTATTGCCTGTTTTAGAATCTTTATGTTTGAAATTCATGTTTCTGAAAACTTTTGCACAATAAAAGTATCGTACATTACTGTTTTTCTCAAGACATATTATATTCATATGATTGTGAATATTTTTTATGTGGTCTTGTCCTTCAATATATTGATTAAACTTCTTACAGCTTAACATATTTAGAATATAGGACACACGAATACACAGCACATAAGAATAAAACCTTGAAAACATGGAAATAACAAAATTCAAGTACTGCGCAGTTTAAGTGCGAAACTGTATTACTTCTGCGAAAATAAGCGACTTGTAAAACCGAAAAAAAAAATTAAGAAGATCAACTACAAGTGCTCCCCCAACACAATCTAATAAACAAACTCCTATTCAGAAGAGCTCAGAAACCAGAAAAAACTTCTACCAGAGGATATATTCCCTCGTGGGGGCGATCGGTGGCGGCAATCTCTCGCGCCGGGCCTTGGTACAGGCCTTGGTCCGGAGCGAGGAGGAGTGGCAGGCGCTCGCCTCCTTCTGCGAAGCAGTAATGCAAGCAAAAGAGCCACCGCCGGGATCCCAATCCCGATTTTCGGCCATAGTAGGCGCGAGCTTGCGGACGGCGAGCATTGGGTACCTCGCCGTCCGACCGTCCGGTAACCGTCCGGACCAAGCCCAAGTCGTCGAAGGTGCGTACTGTTTCACACGCGCCTCAAGAAGATGTCAGCAACTGTAGGGGTCCAGCAGGGTCGAAGCCTACTGGGGCCAAGGGTCTGATTCTGAAAGGAAGACTCGGCCCCGTTACGAAAAGCAACGAAGGAACAGGAGTGGGTTTTTAGTCAGTAAAAGTCTGACACTATCTCCAGCTCCGTCCAAGAACGGGGGATGTCATACGATGATTTTCACACCGAAAAAAAAAGATGATATATTCAAAGTACTATTCTACCAGCAGTACTCTTGCCGATGCTGTAAGTGCAGTGTCCTGGCATACGAGTTGTAGGTCACAGGTTCAAACCTAACCAGGCACATTACTTTGTGTAACTTATTTCAAAACCACTGCTCTCAAAATGGAGAAGGAAAACATCATAAGGAAACCGGCATGTCGTAGAACTAAAAAATCGAATACATTTGACGTCCACCAACCCGCACTGAGTCATAGACTGGATATACTGGTGCGCCTCACGATCAATGATTGCATCACTGCTTACTATCAGGTGGGACCGCAGTCAAGTACTGGTTTATATCAATAATAAAATATAAAATAAACTCTTGTGCGGATGGTCTGAAACTCCATCCCATATATTTCTGTGGTCCTTCTGCCAATTTCCCCGGTAACTATTTCCTAGATACTCTCTAAATGTATTTAAATCTAAACTTCAGCATTCAGATGGTGTTTTAAAGCTGCTGTCAATACATTTAGGTAAGAGTCTAGACTGGGAGGCAGCTAAGCTTTCAATTATGTAATGCTAGACGTAAGGTGAGTTCAGAGCTGATTGGCTTTTTATAACCTTGTGAAACATTTTTGTAGGTATAAAGCTATTTTGGTAGGAACGAAAGATGAGCCTAGATATTTTTAGGTTCATAAAATTAGGTTTACTCCGCAGTTTCGCTTTTGTGGCTTATTTCAAAGGAATCCGACATTTTTAGTGTTCCACACCTCAAAAGGAAAAAACGGAACCTTTATAAGATCACTTTGCTGTCCGTCCGTCCGTCTGTCTGTCTGTCAAGACCTTTTATCTCGGGAACGCGTGAAGGTATCAAGTTGAAATTAAAAACATATACTCAAGTCTTAGGTCTTCAAGTTACCGAATAAAAAATATACGACCGTTTATGTCGCAAAAAACGTATATTTCGATACTCTCAAAGAAATCAGAATTCATAGGGTACTTCCCGTTGACTCAGAATCCTGAAATTTAGCACAAAGCAAGGTCATATAGCACAGGTATAGGAATAAATCTGAAAACAGTAAATTTGTTGTTACCAACGTCACAAAAAAAAACATTTTTGCAATTCGGAAAAATGTTCGAAACTCCTTTCGGGAATTGTAGTTTGTACGGAATCCTCAGTGTGCGAGTTCGACTTGCACTTGCCCAGTTTTTTTTTAATAGAATGTACATAATATACCCAATTTTCTACTATCTACAATATATTATTCGAATCAGCACCTTCACATTATACTTATTACTTTCCACTGGCCAACAAATCATTTCATTTGTTATTAATATTTATTTAGGTTTATGCAATAAATGTGGAAGCTACTAAATGAAAAAAAAAATTACAAGATCTTTAAAAAGAAATCAGAGTAAAATTACAAACTTTTAGCTCAATCAAAACCCTTTCAAGCGAACTTCGACAGTAAACAAAACCTCTTACCAAATAATAATAAAAAATTCAGACATTTTCTATTTATAACACCTTTAGCTCCCTAACTGTATAAAGCATTATGTGCTTCACAATATCGCTAACTCTTCGACCATAAAAATGGCAGGTTGGTGAAAATTTTGGCTTGACTTTGCTTTGTAAGACGTCGATAAGTGTGCCTATTTGTGTCGTAACATGTCCATCATTTTATGTCGGTTCACACAGAAAATCACTCAATGGGTTCTGATGACAAATATATTGATGGCTTGCGGAAAATCTGTCCGAAAAAGTAAATGATTTCTTTTTATACGGGGTGGCGCCGATAATACGACAGTAAATTTGATCTGCATTATACCTGATACTGTTTCCAGTCTGCATACCAAAAATTAATTGAGTATATCATTGCATTTATTTATTTTGTGTGCACGTTTATTTTCGTACATAAAACACCTCACACTCACTACTCTCTCACACTCACCGCTCACCACACCACTCACCACCCACCACTCACCACTCACCACTCATATTTCCACTCATTTTTTTTTTCTCTCTAAATATAATAATATGTTTTTATAGTAAATCTGATTATATAAGGTAATAGGTGGCACAGTCTGCAGTTGTAATAATCCTTTCTATGTAACCTCACAGCTGAACACTGTCTCTTAAGATACAGGTTATCCTAGTTTGAGAGGCAGGGCTCACAATATCAGTATACAAACTTCAGCAGCGTAGTTAGCATTTTGTTAATCAGTGTATACAAATGTATGTATGTTTCTTTGTGAGAATAAACTTTATTATTATTTCCTTTATTTTTTCAATATGCATATAAGTTACATTTTTAAATATTTTTTTAAAACAAAACTCATAAAAAAAAACATTTAAAAATATAAAAAATAGTAGCCCACCGGCATCGGGAACAGGGTCCAAGCTACCGGTGGTCAGGGCTCCTGAGAGAGAAATCTCCGAACAATACGCGCCGTGTCCAGAAGTACTGCCTTCTGAATCAAGCCCTTGATCCAACTGCCTAACGAGAGCCTCCTCAGATGTTGGTCGAGGCTCTTGGCAATTAAGCCATTGGCCGTCACGACTATCGGCACAATGACCGCTGTGTCCACTTCCCACATGTCGACAACCTCGCGAGCCAAGTCAAGATATTTGGTTTGTTTATCCTTCTCAGCTTTCACAAGGTTCTCGTCATGAGGGACCGCTATATCAACAATCATTGTGCGACGCTCCAGTCGATCTATCACCACTATGTCAGGCTTATTGGCAACAATAGTCCTGTCAGTGATGATAGATCGATCCCAATACAACGTAATGATGCCATTCTCGAGAACTGGGTCGGGCACATACCTATAGTACGGTACTTCTGATTCAACAAGATTGTATTTAAGAGCAAGTTGCTGGTGGATAATCCTGGCTACGAGGTTGTGTCTATGCAACAAATATGCAATAAACTTTATTATTATTATTATATCCAGTTGTATAATGAAGTTCACGATTACAAAAAAAACTTCCTTGGCAACTGAGAAACAAAATCATATTCCGTGCCATAAACATAAAATCTAAGCTTATAATCTTAAAGCCTTGAAATAGTTAATGATTAATCAAGCTAAAGTGACTATTGACATATTAAGGTCAATGACGTTACTATTTTTATTTGAAAATATTGTATTAAAATTACACTTCATTTTTTAATTATCATGCCTCGTTACAAAAACACAGATTCGGAGTACTTCGAGATGATTTTAATTTATGGGTAGTGCCACAGAAACGCTGCATTAAACTTGCTTTTTTTTATATAGCCTCTTTTTATAATGTGAATGTGAGAACACTATAGACTCCACGAATTGTTAGATTACTTCTTATTACGACTCACCGTCTTTTTTAATATGATTATTTTTATTGTGCTTTTAGGTGCAATATTGACTGGTCTACACTGTTCTTATATAATATCTATTAATACTGTAATATGAAAATATTGTAAACAATCACTTTTTTTTAAAAGAGTAACCATGGAGTTTCTTGCCGGTTCTTCCCCATAGGAAACGACCAATTTGGAACCGTGCACTAGCTACTGACGTTTTATAAATGCCCATAAAGGCTTATGTGAAAATAAAATATTTTTGATTTTGATTTTAACTATACGGACAAACCAAGAGAAGTGTGTGGGGACACCCGAGTTTGTCCGACCAATCGGCGTATTATTATTCAAGTAGTCCATAAGATGCGGGAAAATCTACACTAAATTCCACATTTGGGTAGTGGTTGGGTATACGTATAAGAGTGACACTAGACGATAGAATTTTAAATTACTTTGAACGCATCCTACGTCTAGTCTGCGTAGGAAAGGTCGACATTATTCAATATCGACAATAAGTGAGTGATAATGAGTGAAAATTAATAATAATTTGATTAATAAAAAATCCGTGATTTGGTGTAATTCGTTTTTTTTAACCATTATATAATGGTTAACATTATTATATAATGGCACCAAAAAATTAGGTCACTACATGACAAGGCGCTGTTGCCACAGGTTAGTGTATCAATATTTATAAATGGTGTTCTATTTTGTTAACGATTTTAAGTTATTTATCCCATGGTGGCAGGCCAGCAAGGAGGCTCGCAGCTTCGTGAGAAATCGTCCGGTATACCCGCACCATCCGTATGGCATAAGGAACCTACCTGCCAATTTTTAAGTATGTAGGTGTTATAGTTTCTGAGATTTCGTGATTAATCAGTGGTATTTCGCTTTTATATATACATATATATTTCCTGTCAACATGACCCATAAAACGTATGTATAGGGTTTTATTGTGTACTACACATGTTTGTTTAGTATATTTAGTTTTAAGCATAATTTAATTAATGTACTGGAATTTTTGTTGTGTATTTATAATTATCCCAAATTGCTAAATTTTTAACTCATTTACGAGAATATACGGTTTGTGCTACTGCCACAGCTTCAACACCGACTCCCTCAGTATTTCTAACTCATTTATATAAGGTTTGTGCTACTGCCACAGCCTCAACACCGACTCCCTCAATAGCCAATAGAGTTATAATATATTTATTAAGTTAATGTAAATGCATGATAAATATATTGTTTAGTACAATGGGTTTGATTATGTCCTATAAGGAACAATAAAACCCTAAACAAAAAAAAACGATTGCTGACAGAAACCCAATTGTGGGTTTTTTTTTTCGGGTGGGAAAATCATCTAATACCACTATCCTCACACACTATACTCACTATACTATGATAGTGTCAGACTTTTACTGACTAAAAACCCACTCCTGTTCCTTCTCTGCCGCGTGGAACAGAACGCGCCGTCATCGACTTCGGCCCGGTCCGGGCGGTTACCGGACGATCGGACGGCGAACCAACCACTGCTCGCCGCCCGCAAGCCCGCGCTTACGGTGGCCGGAAATCGGGATCGGAATTCCGGCGGCGATTGGGGCGTGAGGACCTTTGCCTCGCGCGATCCACTCCTCCTCGCTCCGGACCATGGCCTGTACCAAGCCCCCACGAGAACCCAATTGTGGGTGAAGCTCGCCTGTGCACACCAGCTGTACTATTTTGTTTGTTTTCTTAAAGTTGTGTGTACAAAAAAAAATGTAAAGCCATTACATAAACGAGTGTTTATGCACTAGGAATCATTAAACGAGATGATGAAAAGAAATACTGACAGCGGGAAAACGCTGATTAATTTCTTGTTTCCCAGTTGTTAATAAAGATGGGAATTTTCCCTGCTTCGCAACAAAATTGAAGTAATTTGAATATTTACTTAGTTACCCGAGCTATTTAAAGATGGAGGAAACAATGTTACCAAGTTTTGTTTATTTGAAAAGTTGCCATCAGAAAATAATAGAAATATTTTGTTTTTAATGTGCTGATTCGGTTATGTATGAATGTGTGTGTAATACGACGGAAAAAAATCTCTAGAGTGGAGTAAGTTCCAATTTCAAATTTGCAGAACTTTCAAGAGAGAAGCATCTTCCCTAGTTCGATACCTAATAATTTATTGAGTCTTAATTAAATTAAATTTTGAAATTATTATTTATTTATTATTGGATTTTTTTTAAGTATGTATAATTTATGTTGAATTAATGTTTTTATTTATTCAGTTTTGTATTTTAAACAAATATCTTTTTAATATGGATGATTTCTAGTATGGAATTTGAAAGTTTTTTTTATTCTTATTTATAATTATCAATTATTAATTACATTAAAAAGTTTTAATTTTTTTTTTTTTTTTTGTCCTTTTTTTTATAATTTTAATTTTTAAACAAAGAGCGAAGAGCAGTGAGCCCCCAGTATTTTGCTGAGCGCTGGCCGTTTTGCGCGGATGTGTCGCATAACTCACACAATTGTATAGATTTTTTTTTGTTTTATTTTTTAAGGTATGCGCCGTGTATGTCATAAATATACTCTTTTTCTTTCTTTCAAAATGTTCTGGGAAAGTTTTCATCTAGCGTGTAGTTAAGAAGTGGAATTGCTGGCCGTAGTCTGTGTTTCTAGGGGATTATTAAGTCAAGAAAGAATAGGTTATTTTTAGGCAGACGTGCTCCATCGGCGACCATATAATCGCTTACCATCATGTCAGATGGTGATCAAGCCGGAACCTATTAATAACAATAATAAAAATAAAATCATATATTTCAATGATGGGCTGATTCTGTGAGATTTTGAGCGTAAACTTATTGATATCATAGGTTGCAAGCAACAAATTTACCAACAGTCGGTCAACCAAATACCATTTTTTCCTACAGATCTCCGTAACATTTATAGCATAATCAGCCTTTCAATGTTCCTACTGCTGGGACGTAGGCCTCCTCTCTAGTAGAGGGAATGAGCCGTAATGCACCACGCGGGCCCAGTGCGGGTTGGTGAATGTCACATGTCTTCGAATTTTTGGTTCTAGGATATGCCGGTTTCCTCACGATGTTTTCTTTCACCGTTTTGAGAGCAGTGGTGATGAAATAATTACACAAAGTAATGCGCCTGGCTGGGTTTGAACCCGTGACCTACAACTCGACCACAACATTTAATCCTCAATATATTTCACGTTAATGTACCACACTTTGAGTAGTAAAACGTTGATATTATCAGATAAACTCATCCCGTTTAATTGAATCAAATCCTATTCTTATCATCACTTGTTAATGGTATGATGTACGTGTAAATGCGATACCGAAAATCTCTTGTTTTTATTGGTAAGTGTCGGTACTGTTTGAAGGCTTACCCAAACAAAGGGTTTGTTTACTACTGAAACCTCCTCATATATATAGAGGACATACCTTGTCCTCTATGTATAGTTTCCCGTCCGACAAAGACCAAGCCTGTTACAGACGCGTTAAGGTCCACACTTACACAAACTCTTTGCGATGCACATAGAGCAGTTAGTGAAATTAACAGAACCGGCCACAAGCGATGCATGTAAGGATTATTTATTTATTTATATATACTTTATTGCATACCAAGTTACAAATTTACAAATTGAAATTGTAATACAACAAAAAACATACAATTGGCGGCCTTATCGCACTCGGCGATTTCTTCCAGGCAACCCAGAACGGATAGAGACTGCCTGTACACAAAATGAGGTTGCACTTGGTGCAAATATAAAAGCAAACAAAATTGAATACTAAAATAGATACACATATACATACATACTAGGATTCTACTGGAAGAATACAGGTGGGCTGTAGTTAGTAAAATTCTGACACCCTTCACTCTACGAAGAGCTTGCTGGAGTCATTCGATGATTTCCCACTGAAACAAAAAGGTTTAGTGC
This sequence comes from Mythimna vitellina, assembly GCA_949316375.1. Classification (NCBI taxonomy): domain Eukaryota; kingdom Metazoa; phylum Arthropoda; class Insecta; order Lepidoptera; family Noctuidae; genus Mythimna; species Mythimna vitellina. Next base: position 1,097,918 of record OX438705.1, read on the forward strand.
CCTTTTTGTTTCAGTAAAGGAAGAAAAGAAAGGAACAAAGGTTAATTTTCGACCAACACGACGCATACATTAAAAAATAAAGCAATAAAATTCTATACAATTGTGTGAGTGATGTGACACATCCGCGCAAAACGGTCAGCGCTCAGCAAAATGCTGGGGGCTCATGCTCAATGCATGAGCCCCCAGCATTTTGTTACAGAGTAACAGCGCTGATTTTTAGGCCAGCCGATTTCGACGAGACGTTGAGTGGCTAGCAAGTATTACATCGTATGAATTAAAATCCACTAAATAAACAAACAATAGAAATAAAATAATAATAAACAAAAACAAAACACATTGACAAATAAACTAAAAATTTTCGGTACCTTTTAGAAACATATGAACAAATTACTTCATTATCATTACTTTCGATGTCAATATATGTTGCTAAGCAAACACAAAACCATCAGGCTAATTTTGCTTCATTCAATAATAGTCATTAGACATAGGTCACATTACGCTTGAAATCAACCAGTCCATTATCCATTAGTCCTCCTAATGTAAAGCTGTTATAAGTATATACAACTTACATTATTACATATAGGACCTAATTGGCTAACCGTGGTTCTATCAAATCAATAGTGATTGCCTTCACACAAGGAATATCCAACAGTTCTCTTGTAAACACTGAATAGCATTTGTAGATTCGTCGACTCCTTGTATTAGCATGATTGGAACACGATATGTAATGAATGCAGTGGACTTCTTTCGGCTGAAATGATGATGATGATGATGTAATGAATGGAAAGGTCAGTATTTTGCTCCCAATATCCGTTTAAGAATAGCGTTTATCCAAATACAAAAAAGTTTATTTACGCACTCACATACAACTTAGATATTTTTTATAAAATATTTGTTAGTGTCTCTAGTTCTACACAGTAAGTGGTATTTTATTTTATTTTTATTTTATTCTTCTTCTTAGCGTATCGATGGCAAAATTAGTTAAATTCCTTGCATGGCCCAGTATTCGGCCACGGCAGTGCTGTCCGCTGATGCTATCATTAGGTCCCTACGTGAACAGGTAACAGGACACGTGATGCAGGAACGAAGGTGGGACATGGTCTGCGGAGAGACGCCGCACAAGCACTGAAGATCGGAACCGTCCAAGAACTCCCATCTGTGGAGATTGTCTTTGCTGCGCCCAACTTGGGTGCGGAGTCTGTTTAGAGTTTTCCAGGTGGGCCATGGTAACTCGTGTCCAGGAGAGAGGCTCTCCGACGGCTTGACAAAATCATCAGGAGGTTTAAACTTCACTTGCGAGAGGACGCATCTCTCGGAGACGCTTTATTTAATTGATTAGGAACAACAAACAGCTACATTATTCGATATTAAAAACATTAACATAAAAAAAACATGATAACATAAATATCTTAAATAATTATGTAGCCCACAGCGCTGTTCACAGATTACCATTATAGAATAGACTTTAAAAAGCTAGGATAAAAGCTGCATGCGTGGCAGTTATATTACTTAAAATATAAATATATATATATACACCACCAATTCTCAATTAGCACAAATACTCAAAGGGCTCATCTGGGCACGCCACAATTATGGCGGTAAGTCCCCTCTTTGAGGCGTGGTTGGAAAGACCTCACATTCCGCATGACGCAGGTCCTCACCGGACACGGTAAGTTCGGGAGGTTCCTGCACCGGATTCGTGCGGAAACGACGCCCGGGTGTCGCCACTGTGTGGTGTGTGTGCCCACCCGGAGGACACGGTAGAGCACACGGTGGAGGTGTGCCCAGCTTGGGCAGAGCAACGCTGTGTCCTCGTGGGAGCCAGCAATGGGAGGCTCGCCGTCTGACCGTCCGGTAACCGTCCGGACCGAGCCCAAGTCGTCGACGGCGCGTATTGTTCCACGCGCGCCTCAAGGAGATGTCAGCAAATCGTAGGGGCCCAGCAGGGTCGAAGCCTACTGGGGCCACGGGTAGTGTGAAAGCGGAACCCGAGGCCCTGGGACGAAGGCAACGAAGGAACAGGAGTGGGTTTTTAGTCAGTAAGAGTCTGACACTATCTCCCGCTCCGCCCAAGAGCGGGGATGTCATTAGGATGATTTTCCCACCCAATAAAAAAAAAAAAAAAAAAAGGGCTCATCAGAAAAGGTCCCGTTATTATTTAAGTAGAGTCCCAATAAAAAATATTCATAAACAGCAAAGCTATTAGCGTTTGTTTATAACCCAAAATGTCACTAAATTTATGGAAACATTGTACAGTGATTATGAATGAACAAATGACGATCAAAATGGCAAAAACACTGACCGTAGCATTCTTTAGCAGCAACTGTGTGTGGTATGTATACAAATATTAATAAAATAGGTATAATTACGTTTTTTTTTGGAGGACTCCCTTCTTAAAACTTATTTAATCACTAACAACAAGCTACTTACATCACTGGGTATAATAGCTTGATATTTTATACACGAGTTTCGTACGTATAATGTTAAATTTTATTGTTTGGCTGATATTCTGTTCTTAAATTTGTGTAAATTTAATTTAATTTAAAGTACTTTTTTAGGTGGGTAATCATCCAATGACTTCTATCGCTTTAAGGCGGAGCGGGAGGGCGTGTCAGACTTTTACTGACTAAAAGTCACTCCTATGTTCCTGTTTGCCTTCGTTGCAGGACCTAGGGATTCTCTTTCACACAAACCATGGCCCCAGTAAGAATTTAAAGTACTTAAACCGAATAAGCATTAATTTTTTGAAGCGACCATTTTTTTTTTATATCTGAAAGTTGCGATTACTCTCCCGTCATTGATGGAATGCTGAATAGAATATAATTTGATTTACATTTGTTCTGAAATATATAGCAAAGCACTCGAAAGCAAACAGTGTTTTATTTCATCTCATACGTCCTGTTCTTTTCATGTGCAACGAGGGAGAGCACGAGGCATTTTCGAAAATTAAATCCTTAAACTATCAAAATAGTAGTAAAATATTTTTCAAAGCTACTGAAAAGCACGAAAAATATTATTTTCACAGAACAACTACGTCAAATAAAAATGCCATATCAACATCCACCCACCTCCACGCAAGCGCCATGACAGGCCCCAACAAAGTGGACACAGCACTTGAAATGCTTTTACCATATTATCTTTATCGAGTGGCAAGCTTCACGATTGATATCGACGCCCTTCGCTACCTGCTTTTCTCTAGCCACCACTATTAGAAGACCCGCGGGAAAACAGTCAACTGATCTTAAAAGTATGCGATTTGACAGTTCATCTCTGACAACTGGCGGCCATCTTGAATCTAGTTATACTAGCTGTTGTTTATATGGTAATAGAGGGATGTGAGTGTGACGTCGATAAAATAAATTTAAATATCGTTAAGCATGAGTAGGTTTAAGGTGTTTACGTAGGTACTGGCTTACCGTATCTGATTTTTGGTTAGAATGTGGCATAGGGAGTTAGTGTAGGAACAAAGATATGGCCGTGAATATAGTCGATTGATTTTAGAAAAAGTTTGGATTTGTTCTGTGTTATCTCTGTCAGTAATGGACTATAAAATAATAATAATATTGACAGGCCTGTTGGTCTAGTGGTCAGTGGCCCTGACTGCTATGCCCGAGGTCGTGTGTTCGATTTCCACCCAGGACAAATGTTTGTGTGATGAGCACGATCATTTGTTCTGTGGCTGAGTGTAATTTATCTATATATGTAAGTATGTATTTAGAAATATATAAGTATGTTTATCAGTTGTCTAGTACCCATAACACAAGCTCTGTTTAGCTTGGGACTAGACGGCGTTGTGTGATAGTTGTGGAATATTATATTATTATTATTTTTATGTTTTTTTATTGTACAATAATTGAGGGATTAAATTCAAAGTAAAAAGGTTTAATGACGTGACATTTCAGTAGAGCATATCCGGTATATTTCTGGATTTGAAATATGGTGTATCAAATTTAGGAAAAGTTTGAATACTACGAGTATATCGGTTACTCTGTCACTTATGCCCGTGATTCTCCAAATCTCTATTTATTATTGTCTATTTTCTGTATTTTTGATGAACTTAAACTTACCTGTGCCCGCAGGATATTATGGGGTCTGGTGTCACATCGCCATTCAAGTACAAATGCTAAAGCACTATTATGTAATCTTTGCATTAAGTTTAGAGACATTGTAACGTTGAAACACTACTTTTATAAAATTTAAGTGACAAATTATTATAAATAATATTTATAAACAAAAACACAGCATAAACTAGATTTTAAGATTAATTAAACTGTTTTTTTTATTATTACTATTCATATAACTTTTATTTTAGTTTGATTTACAGCATTATTGTCTATCTTTTTCATATTTCTTTCACTTATTCACACTTTTTTACGTTTCACCCCATTTCATAAAATGTATTTTTATTAAGGTACTCCAACACAATCATATTCACCGTATCACATATTTATTTCAAGCCTATCCGACAAATTTCAAACTCAAATCGCGCTCTTAGCCACAAGCTCATCTCGCGACGAAGACACAATCTAAACTGACACAATAAATAACATTCAAATGCATTTTTATTGTCTTCCTTTTCCCCAAAGAAGTACCTACTTACCGAAATGTCGTTCATCAAACTGTACATACAAATGTCCGATCAATGATCGCATAGTATAGCATAGTAAAGTTACATCATACGTATATTATGGCACTCTGTTATGGTCAAAGTATACCATTGTTTTTCCCAATCACTCTTTGTTCTTGATCTAACAGTGTAATGCGCGGAACTTCCAACAAAGGTTTAGTGGGTATTTTCAAGAAATACTTCTTCATTATCAAGTTGAGTTTCCTGAATAGGTCACATTGGGTTTCCAGGAAAATAGTCATTCGTTCTTTAAATGGGGGTTTGACTAAGCTATGTGAGTTTATGTTCACGAAAACAGACAAGGTAAGTACAGAATTTACCTCCTTTACATTTAATACTCTTTTAGTTTCTGCAATGAAAATAATCTAGTCTTCCCGTTGCAAAAGGCATTAAGACTATTTCCGGGTATTTGGGACTTTTTGACGTTCTTTCGACTTCCATATTCAAAATTGCGTTACATCGAAAATAAATGGGTTTCTATAACCCAAATATATTATGGAGCTCCAAATCATTCGTTTCGTTTTTTTTTTGTTTATGCTAAAGTAGGACAGTTGGAGTTAAACCCTATAAAGTTGACATTATAGTTGACTAGCTTCAACCAACAGCTTGGCCTGCGTTAATGTCGATATGAAATGCCGATACAAAAAGTATACTATGTATTATTTCAGGACAGTAGATCATATCCTGAAATAATATATTCTTTTCGTCTGTTCCGTGTGCCAAATTTAAATGAAAATTTCATTCATAACGTGGATGAATGACCCCACAAAAATAATAATATACATACTCGTACATTCTGTACATACACATTATGTTTGTTTAAATACAAACAATATACCGCCTTTATAATATTAGTTTTATGGGATGATTGAAAAATGGAACAAAAATTAAAAAATAGTAGCATTAATAATAATTCAGACTAAGAATAATTTCAGAAGAATTTTCTTGTTATGATGAAAATAATAGGTCTACCTATGAAATTGCCGGGTTTTTTTAAAATTAAAACGGGTTGCTTTGAAGTCTCATTTCATACAAAAATGGTTATAAGTACTGCAATTTTACAGAAAACACAAAACATAAAGATAACTTCAAAAAAAAATAACGTACCTTTAATATAAAGTTTATTGAACTTATAATTCCAAGTCAATCCAAAGATACCACTTCAAAGCAACCTGATTTAAAAAACGGCAATTTCATAGGTAAAGACTTATTATGAATTCAATGTACTGTAACCAAATCAACTACTGCAATAAAAACAGATAACTTAAATGTCAAAGGAATCAAAGTCTCTGAATGAAAAGGAAAATATGAAAATAATATTATTTAAATCTCATTCTAGGAATATTTAATGTTTGTGAAGTTAGATAGAAACTCCGTATTAAAGAGAAATGGAAGGAAACCATTTAAGGTACCTAATTACTTATCAGAGCAAAAGAGAATAACAAGAAGAAAGTAGATTGCAATTGAAAATACAATCCAGGGTTTTAAAATTTTGTGTGTTGCTGACGATGTGCAACTATAAAACTAATAACAAGAAACGGTTATTTAAAAGAACATTAGAGTGATGGCTGACTTTCGAACAAAATTTTGAAGGCATATTTTTTATCGTCAAGTGATAATAAATATACAAAAGCATATAGATTAAATTTATAAACAATTTTGTCTCAGATATTACTGTTAATAAAATCCTCGAATTAAAGGTATCTATTCCAGTTTAAAGTTGATGAGATTACGTATATTATCTCACTATTATTGACATTCTTCCTAATTTTAAAAATTAATAAATGCATTTTTGAACGAACGACATGATGTCATATCATAATGTCGTGTTTTTTTAATGTAAATAAGACATTAGACTGGATGTCAGTTGAAATGTCTTAATACCATTTTTTTTTTCGTGGTGTGTCATTATAACTAGTACTGTATTCTAAGCAATACAAAAAAAAAAATTTGAAATGGAGACAGGTCACGGGAACAACTTGTGACCCACGGATGCCCCTCAAGTTGAAGGGTAAAATCTACAAGTCCGTGATAAGGCCTGTCATACTGTATGGATCAGAATGTTGGGCTGTGAAAAAGACGGATGAAAAAAGATTGCATGTAGCGGAGATGAGAATGTTAAGATGGATGTGTGGTGTGACGAGAATGGATAAAGTGAGAAATGAATATATTAGGGGAAGTTTGAAAGTGGCGCCAGTGACTGAAAAGTTGAAAGGGAATCGTTTGTCTTGGTATGGTCATGTGAAGAGGAGGGATGAAACACATGTTACTAAAAGAGTTATGAGTTTACATGTGGATGGATGGAGAGGAAGAGGGAGACCAAAGAAAAGATGGATGGATTGTGTGAAGAGTGATATGAAAGAAAAGGAAGTTAGTGATAGCATGACGAGTAACAGGGCAGAGTGGAAGAAAAAAACGTGTTGCGCCGACCCCAAATAATACGGGATAAGGGCAGGAAGATGATGACTGTATTCTAAGCACATACATTTTTAATTTATTTTTATGTTTATTATCTAATGCAGAAATGTATTTCTTAAGTATATTAATGCAATAAATAAAAAAAAAGAATGATACTTGACCAAGATTTTTATTAGTGGCAACATTAAAAGTTCAGTTTAGCCAAAAGTCATGAATTCGAGCCAGTAAAAAAAAACTAAGCCATGATTGTTTATTATAGTAAAAAATCTGGTAAATTCAGTTTCCAATAATGACGATTTTTTTGCGAAACTTAGCTGGATTTGATAAAACTTAGTATATTATTTCGTCGGTATATCATGGTGATATATGCAGACATTTAATAATTTCATCAACAATTTCCTAATGCATGAAATATCACTAGGATAGCCCAAGCTTCACACCTGCAAATCATATATGCCGGCGATCATGAGAATTTAATGATAATAAGAAACTCAATTGATTCCTTAGTACCAGCCTGGGGGAAACACTGTAACGTTGTAAATGAGTCACATGAGTGGAATCGTTTGGAGGGGCAATGGTTCCGAGGTCTGTCTTGGGCAATCCGTCGAGTAGTTCGGACGCTCCTAACGACATCACTGGTTCTCTCGGATTATAATAACCAAAGTCTGTAATTACTTAGTTATATGTACTGTGAAATAAAACTAGAAAACCTTACTGATTGCGGCTACACTGCTAATTTATCGCGTTCACGTTCATATACATAAACATTCCACGCTTATTGCTCTTTCTATTATTGAAATTGAAATTTTATTAATGAAAATCCAAAACCTAATCGCGTTTAGCCGCTGTCACTAGTGTCACTTGTCTTTATTTTTCTTTTGTTGTATTTTTACAAGTGACACTAGTGACAGCGGCTAAACGCGATTATGCGAGCCAAGCATTAAAACGCGATTAGTTTTATTGGTGAATTCCGCCCTTAGAAACAAACAAAAATGTAAAAAAAAGTGAAATTGTACTTATTAAAGATGGGGAGATTACTCAACCGACCACATATACATTTCCGTCGGTCCAAAACAGTTCTTCTAAATAATGATATTAAAAACCTATTAATTATATATTCAATCATCATGAACATTAGCACATCATAGACGCCATAAAACATTAAAAATTATCACCAACCTTAACTGGAGACGACGAGAGCCATAGTTGGAAGAGATCTGATGTCACCGACGTACTTCTTGCTTCGTGATGCGGCCTTGGGGATAATGGACCCAATGATGTTAGGTTATGAAGCCTCGTCACCTCATCCGTCGTTGCACATTCCCGTATGTACCTATCCAAAACCTTTGGTTTTCCTTCCAAAAGTTTCTTCAACTCTATCAAGTCTTCATCACTACAATCATCTGGTGATGATCTATCTATAACTTCCTTGAATTCTTCCGCACAGTGCATTATCAGTTCATTAGTCGCTAGCACATCGTATACCACCTTATTGCCTAAGTCCTTGGGACTGCCGTCTACGTTAAAATAATCGTTATCACATTGAGTAGCATTTAACTCAGCACAACCATTTTGTTCTGTGATCTCCACGATGGTGATCGGTGGGTTTTCTTTCAACATATTGTTATTTTCTATTATTTCTGGGTTCTTAATTTCATCGGGTAGTTCGTAAACTAGCCTCATGAGTTCATGTGAACGTTTTTGTTTTTGATCAACTACACTTTTGTCCTTTTTGTGCTCTGGTATATCAAAGTTGGCGCACTCTTCAGTCTTTTTGGCGTCTTTTTTAGCGACGACATCGATAGGTTCCTCGGATGTCATGGCAGTTTAATTTTGGGACACTTTCGTTTGGTTTCTCACTTCGGGCATTTTCGTCATCTCTCGGCTATGTTCGATTACCTGGAACAAAAAGAGCACAATGAGGGTTGGATCCAACTAGACTAGACAAATATAATCAGTATTTTTTCAATGTTTTTGTGGATACGAAGTTTTGTTCGTTGTTCTTTTCTCTTGGAGTGTTAACACAATAAGAAAATAATGGTCTTCATGTGGTTTTCTCAACTGTTGATGTTAATTAAATACATCATTGTTGTGTTAAGTGTTTTCATTCCAAAATATTTTAACCGGAAAACAGCTGAACTAACGATAATAATTCACAATCGAGACTATCTTATAAATTGAAGGCCTCAATTCGAGAACGGCTTAAATATGAAATCGGATATTTTGAGAAATTAGTCTTTAAATATTGGTGACTTTATGTTGATTTGGATGATCAGAAACGTGTTAAAAAAAATTTAAACTTTCAAGTGTTTAAAAAATTCGTTTTATTATAATATGAAATACAAACATAGTTTTAAAATATCATGCATATTTTAATTAAACCAATAGCGCTAATCGATATTGATATAGTTCCCGAGTGTAATAATGGTTTATTTTATAACCGACTTCACTAAAAAAAAACACTAAAAGGATCAAAATAACTTTAATTTCGGAAGTCTGTGTTTCTCGGTATTATTTGTATCTTATTTAACACCGACTTCCGAAATTAAAGTTATTTTGATCCTTTTAGTGTTTTTTTTTTAGTGAAGTCGGTTATTCTTTTTTCGTAAAAAGTTTTTTATTTTACACTTTTTAGTTGCGATACACTTATAAACAGAGTGCCTATTCCTCATGATAATTCCAATTAACCCAAACACTGCTAGGTTACATTGTGTTATTATGAAGTTCCTGTGTATACCCTACCTTCCACCTTCCGGCCCCATCATCAGATCAGTTTGTTAGTACCTTATAGCCCAAGTGCATCTCATGACAATTCTAATAAGCCCAAACATGGCTAGGTTACATTGATTAATTACGGAGTTCCAGTGCCTACCTTCCGACTCCATCATCATCATCAGATCACTTCGATGATATCATTTTCAACGTAACTATTCAGAACCATTAATTTATTTGTATTGTCATAGTCGCTTAACTATCTTCATTGTGATATATATGCGAGTAAGAAGTTCCGTTGAGTATTCTTGGTCTTCTTCATCAGTTCCACTTCATCAAATGTTATTTTTTGACTGTAAATGGTTAAGTTCTCGATGAAAATACCAAAATCACTATATGGTTGCCTATAATATTTGAGGAGTTCCCTCGATTTCGCCAAGATACCATCTTCAGATCTCAACTTGGTGACTATGGGACCATTTGGGAAGTATACCCTTTCCAACAAACAAAGAATTTTTCAAATCGGTTGGCAAACAACGAAATTATGCGCGAACAAACATAAAAAAAAATACAAACATCCGAATTGAGAAACTCCTCCTTTTTTAGAAGTCGGTTAAAAACAAGCCGTTTTTGTACTCAGGATATTTCGTCGATTTGGAATTTGCTAAATAAGTAACTGGTCAATAACCTGTTATTATATTTAATAAATTGCACATTTTCTGAGACTGACCCGACACTATTCCGAAGGTATCCCGGACGTCAGCCTGTACGAGATTTGGACGGCTCTGAAGCAGCTTAATAATAACAAAGTGCAGGGGGTTGACGAAATTACAGCCAAACTCCTGAAGGCGGGCGGGAAACCGATTCTTAAGGCCCTACACGAGTACCACATAAACAAAAAATACATGCCAGAAAATATTAAAAATTAGTGTACAATGGCCGGTCTTAACGCACATGGCGTTTTAGTTTGTACGGAACAATCACTGCGCGAATCCGACTCGCATTTGCCCAGTTTTTTTATTATAAAGTTAATATAAGAATGATTCCTTCAAAAACTTTTTTTTAGGCTATTTAATATCTCTACGAATATTAAAAAAAAAAACAGTTTTAATTCGACGAAATGTAGAAATGGTTTTATACATTTGAACAAAGCAGAATTATGTATATTTTATGGTGTTGACGAATAATAAACCTTTTTTTTGTATTAGCGATCTCAACCTTAATGTCACTTGAATCATTTTTAAACTATCTCGAGATTCAAGCCGAATCTGCTATTTTGTGAATGCTATAATGTTGATAATTTTGTACTAAATCTAGCGGTACCCATAACTCATTTTGTGAAAAAATGTCAGTTAAACCGTTCTCGAATTCCTTCAATTATGAGCTGGATTCTAGGGCTAATTCAGATAAAATATTCATTAACATAGGTAATATATTAGACTGGACGGCGTTGTGTGATAGTTGTGGAATATTATATTATATTATATTATTATTTATTATTATATTTTTCTTAATTGAATTAGCTGACGTCGGGCCCAGAGGTCGTCGAAGGCTCCCCTTTTATTCCTGCCCTTCACGTTGATTTCTGTACCATCTGATTCGACGTCGCCAAAGATCCCACCAGCGAAATACCTGGCATGATGATTAAAGCAGTTATCACTAAGGACGAAGGCACATGACTGGGCCAAAATTTTATTCTTGTTTATTTTAGCATAAGACAAATTACTTATGTTAAATGCAGTTGAAATTCATTCAGCAGCCGATTTTGAAAATACTAATTCTAATCCTAAAAGTTCATCTGTGTGTTACATATTTTATTTATTCATTTATTTAAGTACTGTCGTATAGGTTTTTCGTAATAATACTTTTTGTTTTATGCACCAACCATCATTTCTCCATCATACTTGGTTGACTGGTATAGAATGCCTAAGGTGCGTACGCTGGCCACGTAAGATTATATGTTTCGTTTACAAGAAGTTTTTTTTTTTTTTTTAATAGCCTGTACTGTTCCCACAGCTGGGCAAAGGCCTCCGCCAACTTCTTTCAGGTAATCTTTTCTTGAGCCACCTCGAACCAGTCCTTGCGGTAGGCACCTAGATCATCTCGCCACCTCTTCCCAGGTCAACCTCGGCGTCGTTATCTTCAGGTACCCACTTTGTGGAGACTCTCGCCCACCGGTCAGAGTGCATGCGGCTGATTTGACCCGCCCAATTTCATTTTAGCCTGGCAGCCTTTTTTCCTACGTCCATAATCCCCGTCTTTTGACGCAGCGTGGTGTTTCTCAATCTGTCAGCCCTCTTGACACCCAGAATGCTCGACTGCAGTCCATTGCTCGTTGGCAAACCCCAAGGCGAAACTTTTGCAAATCGGTGAGCGACCATGTCTAGGCACCGTAGGTTAGGACGGGCAGAATACACATATCAATGAGTTTTCGTTCAGGGAGATCGGTAGATCTCCCTTCATTAGCGTCTTCATGGACCAGTAGCATGAAGCTTTAGTAAACAAATGCTATCCTGAAGCAACAAACACATACATGAGTGCGAAAAGTCTCAAATAAAAATGCTCAATTACATCGCTATGTTGTCTGCTTCTATATTTTTCCATACATTCGCTTGGCTATAAACTGTTGCGTGTTTATGACCACCATTTACACTGAGAATTGTTTGAGTGATATAAGAAGCCATAGTAATAGAACGAAATATAAGTATAGGAATAAAATACTTCTATATATCTCTTCTTTCCTCGAGCTTTACTTTACGGATCTGGGTTTGATGGCCAGGTTAAACAAACGGCAATAATAATAATTATTAATATATTCAACAATTTTATTTTATTTTGTATTCTTATCTTCTCCTCTCAACACATGGAACTAACTTGACGTCTGTAGTACGTAAATGCAATCTAATTGTAATTTTGAAGGTGTGAGCCCGGAGTTCTGTTACACAGGTCTTGAACCCAATATAGGCTCTCACAATGAATAGATGTTGTAGTATTTACTAGTTACTTTCAACCTTTGTACCTTTTTGAGAGAAATAAACGAAGAATGATTCTTATTTAATCATTCCAACGGGATTTTCTTTGGGGACGAAAGGTTCTATTGTGGCGACCACGTACCGGAAGACGCACCTGGTGAGGGTCGCGGTAATCCGATGGATACGACACGCAGAGGATCGGTCATTATGGCGATACTTGGGGGAGGCCTATCTCCGACAGTGGACGTCTGTCGGCTGAAATGATGATGATGATGATGATGATGAACCATTCCAACCATGACTAGCAAGACGACCAGTCCTCACAAGAAGCACTCGTTCACGAGCATAATATAGAGATCAACCATAATGGTGTGTCCAGACCTGATGAAGGCGCCACTCGCGGCGCGGCGCTTTCGCCAGGTCTGGACAAACCTTTAGGTAAGTGGCAATATAGGTTCACTCCGTGTTACTTCGGACGAAAACATAATAGTGAAATGTGGGTGTTCCACACCCCTGCCCAGCCCTTTGGGGACCGTAAGTGTTGATTGTTGTTGTAACAGGTTTTAATTTGGCTTATTATCAAAACACCTCTACCCACTCCCTTGGGGAAACAGGTGTGGTATATTCCACACACAGTTAACCTTTTGCCTACGCCCTTATTTTAATTTTTCCTGTGAGTAAGGGACGTCGTTCCACGAAACCCGTTTGGGTAGGGTGTGGATTTACTATAATATGGGATAGCAATGAATTTTCTCCTTATGAGGTAACTATGGGAGTTTCATTCAAATTATAAGGGTTTAGGTAGGGATAATGTTGTGTAGTGCATTAGTGGGATTTTATACGGGGTTCGTAAGTAATAATGTAAGAGAAAATTTCCTGTATTACCATCTAACCTAACCTAACAGGTATTTTTTTAGGTTTGTTTTTTTAGGTGGGAAAATCATGGAAATCATCCAATAACTTCTCCCACTATAGGGTGGAGTAGGAGGTCGTGTCAGACTTTTACTGATTAAAACCCACTCTTATATTCCTTTTTGGCCTTCGTTCCAGGACCTCGGGGCTCTCTTTCGCACAACCCATGGCTCCAGTAGGTTTCGATCCTGTTTAGCCCCTACGGTTTTGCTGACATCTCCTTGAGGCGTGCGTGGAACACTACGTGCCGACGGCGACTCGGGCTCGGTCCGGACGGTTACCGAATGGCCGGGCGGTGAGCTAGGAAATTGGGATCGGGATCCCGGCGGCTGGGGCGTGAGGAAGTCCGTTCCCTCACGCGTGCAGCTGCTAGCATTACTGCTTCGCAGAAGGAGACGACTGCAAAGAAAGTAAATGGGCATTCCAGTGAAGGAAAATGGGAAGCCACTTTAATTTAATACGAAATTCAGCATCGTGGCTTTACTTACGCAAGCCAATTGTAAAGCTGATTCAGAGATTTTTAAGTCGCAGATGGTCTTGAATGAAATCGAGAAAGCTAGCAGCAGCATAATACAGGATTGGAAGAAGATTAAATTCTAAAAGACCATTCTCAGCGGTAGAACGTCATTTGATCAAGAACCCTTCTCTTTATTTTAATTTAGGTGAAAGTTATTTATGAACGTGCAGACAAACATTTGAAATTGAAAAGTACAAATACAAAAGCACAAAGGTGCTGCATATTTGAAATGAAATTTCTTCCAGGAGACCTGCGACAGGAAAGTTGGATGAAAGATGTAGACACAGTGTATATATAAGTAAGAAAAATTTAAATACACTGTATTCTCTTAATTAAATTAAATAATACTTACATATATATCAATAAAAGTAAATAGATTTACATATAAATAGACACAATACATAAATTATTAATTTTACCTTTAAAGATCTATATGATTTACATTTTTAAACATATTTGTTTTTAATAAAATAATATTAAAAAAAAACATTTAAAAATTTAAAAGAATTGTAGCCCACCGGCTTCATCAACAGGGTTCAAGCTACCGGTGATCAGGGCTCGGGAGAGAGGAATCTCCTAACAATACGAGCCATGTCCAGAAGTACTGCTTTCTGGATCAAGCTCTTGATTCAACTGTTTAACGCAGAAATACAGTTGACAAAACCAATACCTCGCACTTTAAATAAAATACTGGCACTACTAACAATTTTAATAACATTTTAATATCCCATTAATATTTACTAACGAATGTGTCATAAAACGAATAATATTACCAACCACACATCCAATATTAAATGGAAACAGAACTTCATTAGCGACGAGTTCATTTAATGAAGCATTTAATCAAACACATTATAGTCTTAACTGTCAAACAGTTTCAGTTATTACAGCATCATCAGGCAATCGCGAGGGGCTAGTGATACTCGCTGTGAATATTGAGTGCCCTCTTAGTGTGTAATAGGCAGCTAATAGATTACTCTTATAATGTTGTGATGTCCTGGTAGCTCAAAATTAATTTGCATGTTAAAGATCATCCATGTATGTGCATCCTGATCAAATCAGAATATAATAGAAATAAATTTGGGTGGTCAGAGCTCACCTTGCTTATTGGCTATGTTTAACACCACAAATTTTTTATTTTTTGTTTGTTTCAGATAATAAGATTTCCATTTTTTTTTTAGTGCGTAGTGTTCTTAAAGTTAAAGTTAAATAAAGTAAAAGTTAATGCTAGTAACAAATTTACACATAGCATAGTAGCATAGTCGGCCTTATAATGTTCCCACTGATGGGACTCAGGCCTCCTCACGCGGGCCCAGCACGGGTTGGTGGATGTCACATGTCTTCAAATTTTTGGTTCTAGGACATGCCGGTTTCCTCACGATGTTTTCCTTCACCGTTTTTGAGCAGTGGTGATGAAATAAATTACAGAAAGTAATGCGGCTGGCTGGGTTTGAATCCGCGACTCGTAAGTCGAAGCCGTTACCACTTGGCCACCACTGCTCATACTCGGCCACCACTGCTCATAATTTACACATACACACTATAAAGTCATCATCATTTCAGCCGAATAACGTCCACTGTTCTGTCTCGCATCCATCGAATTTCCACGACCATCACCAGGGCACAGGTAGGTATACCCTTGTGGGAGGCCTTCCAACACTGCGTCTTCCGGTACATGGTCGCCAATCCAGAATCTTTCGTCCCCATCGACCATCTGTCCTGCAATCAATGTACCCTGCCCACTGCCACTTAAGTTTAGCAGTTTTTCGAGCTATGTCGGTAACCTTAGCTTTCCTGCGGATATCTTGACTTCTGATGTGACCAAGCAAGGAAACTCCAAGCATAGCCCATAGCACTATGAAGTGATCAATATAAATACAATTAAGAAGAGTCCACATTTAAATTAAGTTACATGCAATAAGATATTTAATTTCAGCAGTAGCCATTCATAGCTATTGCCATATTAACCAAAATATCCCTAATGTCTGTTATTTAAAAAACGTGTCGTGGTTTGATGTCTCCTGGCGAGATTTGTCGGCACAATTGGAGGTCGTTACACAAATGGGCGCGAGTAGTTTTGAATGAAGATGTCGTTAATTTGAGGGTAGTGTGTAATGATATTATAATGCGTGGTGTTTTGCGTCGAACCTTTTTTTCTTAAAAATATATTATAACTTAAAATATATAAAAACAAATAAAATAATAAATGAAAACATTTTTTGTTTGTACAGTTGTTGTAATTTTTTTTTGTACAGTGTTTCTTACTAGTGCAAAAAATTTAATAAATAAATCAATATTTTTTTTAAATTATATAAATTAAAGCTTGTCTTCGATCCCACCTGATGGTAAGCAGTATTGCAATCGTTAATGGTGAAGCGCATTAGTTTAGTAAAGAGCCTATTCACTCTTATTTTCGAAATCCCTAAATTATAATTGGATGGGAAGCACTTGGCCAGTGCGTGTTGCCAGTGATGACATATGGCTTTGAAACGTGGTCGCTTACAATGGGCCTCATCAGAAGACTTAAAGTCACCCAAAGGGCAATGGAAAGGGCTATGCTCGGAGTTTCCTTGCATGATTGAATCAGGAATGAGGATATCCGCAGGAGAACCAACGTCACCGACATAGCACGAAGAATCGCCAAACTTAAGTGGCAATGGGCAGGGCAAATTGGTCGCATGGCCGATGGCCGTTGGGGCCGAAAGGGTCTGGAATAGCGACCCCTTACCGGAAGACGTAGCGTTGGAAGGTCTCCTACAAGGTGGACCGATGACTTGGTAACGGTTACGGGAGTCCGATGGATGCGAGACGCACGGGACCGTTCATTGTGGCGACACTTGGGGGAGGCCTATTTCCAGCAGTGGACGTCTTTCGGCTGACATGATGATGATGATGGGAAGTCCATAACAGGTAAATTGTTCCAGTCCTTGGATGTACGCAGTATAAACGACAAGGCGAAATGTAAATGGTCAACAATATAAGGTAGACATTACCGTACGTCGGTTTGTCCGATGGTGAAAAGGTAATGGGCAAATCAAATCCTGTAATTCCCACGCACACTCTCCAAAATCCATCTTATAAAATACCGAAAGGCTTTGTAGATTAGTCTTAACCAAATTAGAGCAACTATTGAATTAGATCTGTATTTATAAATGAATAATAAGTTATATTTCAATGATTGCATCTCCGCTTACCATCAGGTAAGATCGCAGTCAAGCACAGGTTTATATCTATTAAAAAAAAAATATCATTTCGAATGTTTATATTATCTTAAATACTTTTTTGATTATGGAAGAGTCACCATTGCAAACACTTCCTAAAAAAGGTCGAAGTGGTGTGTATTTTATTTGTTCCTACACGTTTGATGAAGTAAATTAAAACTATGAAATTGTCCTTTAATTTTCATTACACTGGGGAAATTAATAAATACAAACGCTGGTCGAAATTACGTCCATTTCTGGGAAAAACATGCCATGTTTGAATTGTTTACGTTTCAGCAATTCGTTGATTTCGTTTAACCGTGTAATATTTTATTTGTTCTGTCGAAAATTCGGTTAAATATTTGTTGGCTTTGTTTTATAAAACAATCGTTGCTGTGGCTATAAATATAAATAAATATCTTAATTTGATGCTTTTAATTCTTTATTTTACTTATTTACACACAATCATAACATTTCTAAATATTTAAAAAAATCAAGTATCTTGACTTGGCCCGCGAGCTTGTCGACATGGCGGATGTGAACTCAGCAATCATTGTGCCGATATTCGTGTCAGCCAATGGCTTTATAGCCATGAGCCTCGACCAACACCTTAGGAGGCTCACGTTCGGTCGCTGGATCAAGGACTTGATTCAGAAAACGGTATTTTTGGCACAGCGTGACAAAGGCCAATAGGCAAAGTGTGGATGTAACAACTACAGGTATATTAGGCAGAGGCATTTGTTTCTCTAGAATGTGCCAATTCCACGTTGCTCCAAACCGGGGTGTACCTTGCCGATTGATCACCTTGATCTTCTTAGGGTTGAGTTATCGTCTACTCTAAATTTTGGGCCATACATAGGGCAAAGGCTCAGATGGCTACAAAAAAGTTGGGGATCCTAGTAAAGATGAGATTGTTCTTCACGCCGGAGTAGCTGCTCAAACTTTAACAAGCGCAAGTTCAAGTGGAGTATTGCTCTCATCTTTGGGATGGAACTACCAGTTGATGTGCTTGAGTCAATTGAGAAGCGAGTCGAGTCGAAACTTCAAAGTTTTGAGCATCGACGCCGAGTTGCTAGCCTGTCGGATTTTTACTGGTTGCATTTCGGGGAGTGTGCGTCGAAATTGCATAACCTAATTCCACCAAGCCTGTTCTGTCATCGGACCACTAGGCATCAATGCGTACTAGTACATGGTGGACATCTTACCAATACGCACAAAACGTTTTAGTAACACATTTAATGTGCGTACAGCTAAAAAGTGGACCTCATCTTTGACGGAGTCTGTGATAGCTGCAACCTGGGGATTTTTAAGTCAAAAGTGAATGGGTAACTTCTAGGCAAGCGTGCTCCATCGTGAAACACATCGTTGCTTTCGATCAGGGGACAGAGTTGTCAAGCGCGAATCTATCAATAAATAAAAAAGTATGTTCTCATGTGATCATTTCTGACTAACACGCGAGCAAAGCTACTGAAAAAAGTTCATAATCAAAGTATAGTAAAATAGCCAGGCCCAATTATCCTGTGTAACAGAATAATTAATCATTATACAATTTGCCACTAATAACCAATCAGGCTTTGAATACATTGATTAATAAGTAAGTCATTAATTACAACTACACAAACATAATTATCGTCGCTAATCGTATCGCAAATATAGTAAATATTTAACGTCGTTTTGTAATTATTGATATAATTATTATTAACCTAATATAATATAACAATAATATTCCACAACAATCAAACAATGCCGTCTAGTCCCAAGTTAAGCAGAGCTTGTGTTATGAGTACTAGACAATTGAATAATATAGTTATATATTTCTAAATATATAGATATTATACATAAATTACACCCAGACACAAAAAATAACATCGTGCTCATCACACAAACATTTGTCCTGGGTGGGAATCGAACCCACGACCTCCGGCTTATCAGTCAGGACCACTAACCACTAGACCATCAGGCCAGTCCATATTTATTATAATCTTTTACTAGCTGTTGCCCGCGACTTCGTCCGCGTTAAGTTCGTAAAACTGTACAATCACTCTGTGCTTGCAATTCATTCCGAAAACATCGCAATTATTTATTGTACTTTAACATAAAATGGTTAAAGGTAAAAATATCCGAATTGGGAACCTCCTCCTTTTTTAGAAGTCGGTTAAAAACGCAAATTACTTTCAGGAAACATGTTATGTACTCGTCCAGATCCAGATGTATGACCGTCAATGAATAGAAAGAGCATGTATGGGTCGTAGCAGTTGTCATTTCTGCCTACCCCAAGGGAAAAGGCATATGTATGCATGGGCATATGTATGTTTCTGTTTTATGTTCTGGTAAAACAATATTGTAAGATTTTAACCCCTCGCAACAGTGAGCACGCCACAATCAAATCGCAGCGGTAATGCCTGTCTTTGAGAAGTATCTACAGAGGCGTCACGGCATCCTCTTTTTGTGCAGGAATCATCGGTTGTGGGTATTTCGGAAGGTATCTGTGTCGAATTCAGCGGGAAGAAACACTCGGGTCACACCATTGTGCGAATCGCCCGGAGAATACGATGGAGCATACGGGCCAGTCAGTCCCGCTTGGTCAGAGCGCCGGTGCCGCCTTGTCCTTATGGGGGCGATTGGTGGAGAAAATGACAACCATTAGCCTCCTTCAGTGAAACACTACGATCAAAGAAAGTGGCTGAAACTATGAGGGATAGGACATCCTGACTCCTCAGCGGTCGCTGCAAGGGACGCTCCGGGTGTTGTAAGCCGCAAGGCAATTTCCAGCCATCGCAAACACGGGATTGCAGTGGTGCTGTCCGGCCGTCTGGTCAAAGCAGTCCTGAATCGACGGCGCGTAGTATTCTACGCGCGACTCAAAGAGTTTTCAGCAAATGGATAGGGCCCTCTAGGGCCGATGTCTGCTAGGGCTGCAAGATTGATCAAAAGAGTTATCTCCCATAACAATTTTCGCTTCAATAACGTTTCACTGAAGAGTTTAAGCAGTTAGACAGCTTTGGTAGAGGTAAACGAAGGAGCATAATCGGGACACCGTCCTTCAGCTGGATAACGTGCACTGATAGTGAAAAGCCTTAAGTGAATCCAAAAACTACCATCATCATCCGGCAGGCATTAAGTGCGCCGCTGTACATTTGTACATAAAGGATTAAATAAATAAATCGTTAACTATCTTCTTCCACAACAGTACTTATGAAGAATTTGCGAGAACATGCTTGCATTGATTGTTGCAGTTTGATCATTTTGGGCGTTAGAATTACTTGTTCATTTACCTAGGATATTTTGGTGTGTATTTAATTGACGTCCCCGTATATAAGACAAATGTTTTTTCCATAGTGGGAACTACCCTATGAAGAGTCTCCAACTTATGAATGAACTTCGGCGAAACCTTGTGCGCGTGTATCCCCGTTCAATCGAACTCGCATATTGATGGCCAAACCGAGAAATTACTGACACTGATTGCCTCTATGAGGACACGGCGGTTTACTCAAGATGGATAGACCTCCACCGCATGCTATACCGGGTCCTCCAGGCGATTCACAAAATGGTAATATCAGGGTACTTTCAACCGAACCCAGAACAGAAACCGTTCGAAACACCCACAACAGTCCTGAGCTTATCCATAAAACAATGAAATTACGGTTAACAAATGTAGCAGCCGATTAGTGTTATCCCTGAGACTGGCCTCCCTTAGAGGGTTGTTCAAGTGTTGGTCACCACTCACTGCAAGGTGGTAAAGTCCAGATGACGACGTAAGGCTTCAAGGAATCTGAGATACATCATACGTTGTCGAATTGTGATCAGAAAAACACATTCGTATCCGTTTTATATGAAGCAGTGACTGCAAATAATAAAACACACCATTATTAATCCGCAAGGTGCCATCATGCCGGAAGACACAGTGGAGATGTGCCCTGCAAGGGCGGAACACCGCCGTGTCCTCGTGGAGGCAATCGGCGTCAGTGACCTCTCGCGCCGGGCTCTGATCCAGAGCGAGGATTAATGGCAGGCGGTCGCCTCCTTCTGCAAAACCGTAATGCTAGCGAAGGCGGAGGCCGCACACGTTAGGGAACGAACAGCCTCACGCCGAGCCGAGATTCCGACCTCGACTACCAGCCACGGTAGATGTGGGCTTCCGGACGTCGAGCAATGGGTAGCTAGCCGTCCGGTAGTTGACCGGACCGAGCCCAATCCTCAACAGCGCGTACTGATAGACACAGGTGTAATTTTAGTCAGTAAAAGATTGACACGTCCTCCTGCTCCAACCAGAGCGGGAGAAGTCATTGGATGATTTCCACCCTTAAAAAAAGAAAACAAAGGTGCCATCATCATCATTATCATTTCAGCCGAAAGACGTCCACTGCTGGACATAGACCTCCCCAAGTGTCGCTATAATGACCGGTCCTGTGAGTCTCTCATCCATCGAATTCCCGCGACCCTTACCAGGTCATCGGTTCACCTGGGGGCCATCCAACGCAAGTTACCCTGTAACCCTTCCGAAAATGTGGCCGTGTTATTTTAAAGTGAATAATTAAATTTATCGTCTTTGGATGGTATCCCTTGAATAATCACGGTCAATTAGCTTGTTACAATAATGGGAAAAATTTAATAAAAATAAGCAGTAGGATTGTTAAAAATGCCTCCGTCTAACACCAGTTTAACCATAACTGTAAACGTGGGCGATGGCCATTCTTCTGCCACTCAGAAAATTACGTAAAATACGCAATGCCATCTATCAAATTTAATATGAAGTTCAACGGTCATTGTCATCACTATTTCTACTTTGAGTCTTTAGATGGCGTTGCGAGTTGCGTGTGGTGTCATATTTTACTTCTCGAAAACTTTGATTTCATACCGTTTATCTTTCATATGCTTTGTTTCATTGCGATGAAAAAAAGCCTAAGTAAGATAATAATCAAGTTACACACAATTTTAATGTATAAAAGTTATCTACATCGATTTCTAAAATTAATAATACGCACTTCACTAAAAATTTCTACAGATATATTATATACGTAGGTTAATAAAAAAAATTTGTAAACATGCAAAAATATGTAAAAAAATCTTATTCACGATGACAAAATAGAACAAAAATTTCTCCTTAAAGATCCGTATAGGATTTGAACCTCCTTCACATTATATGAAAGTCTAGACACGAAACCACTGTACTGCGGTCTTCGATGAATAATTCATAAAATAGACGTTCTTATATAAACGTCATAATTGACTGGTTGGCTCCCTAACGATGATAGCGTGATGATTTTCGTTTTTGAAGCTAAATTAGCAGCTCAATGGAATAATGTAACATTATAGTACGTGATTTTACTCGCCGCTTTGATTTTATTATGTGTTTTGAGTAGTTTTTACAAAATATTTAGAAGATATCGAATAGAAATGTCAATTTTATTTTGAAAAAATGGTAAAAGTTATTTTAATACAAAAAAAATAAGATAAAATAATGACAAAATTTTTAACTGTAGCTGGGAATCGAACTTGCGGCAAATGTCGTTCAATACCTACATTTTGGATTATTGCTCACCCCCCATAGCAAATAGCGTGATAATTTATAGCCTATCAGTTGCCCTGACCTATAAGGATTATGTATGCAAAATTTGAACAGGATCGGTTCAGTAGTTTTTGCGCCAATTAATACCACCGCAAAAGAATTTTACTGTTTTATTATATGTATAGATTATTAAAAGAATTTAAATACCTATATATACGTTTTCAGTTTTAAATATTAGCATATTAAAATATAAATTTAAAAATATAAAAGAAAAACTGTAACCCACCCGGTATCGAGAACAGGGCCGAGACTGGACTCAAATTTATTATTATTATTGGCGTTCATTTGAATATATTTCCGATTGATCGTAAAAATGTAATTAACATTAAACTCTCTGTTGAACCTTATTAAGTTCTAATCTTCAGAGCAAGAAGATAAATAAAGTGTTAATTAATTGATATAACTACCATTCTAATACTTATTTTTGGCGCCATTTTAGAGCCTTGCAAAGCATTGGACCGTGATAGATTTATTTGGGGGTTAGAAAGACTTTTAATGACTTTTCCCATCTAGGGTGGTGCGAGAGGCCGTATCAGACTTTTACTGACTAAAATCCACCATTGTTCCTTCAGTTGCCCTTTGTGTTCTAGAACCACGGATTTCTTTTTCAGAAATTCTTCATTCCTTCTCGCTCAGGACCATGGCTTGTACCAAGGCCCGGTGCAATAGATCGTTGCCGCCGATCGCCCCCACGAAGACACAGCGCGGTGCTCTGCTCAGGCGGGGTAGAGCACCGCGCCGTGTCCTCCGGGCGGTCCATACAATCATGACACCGGGGCGATTCTTCCGCACAAAGTTTTTGAAAGATGGTGCGAGGTGGCTCGAGAAAAGAATACCTAGAAAAAATTGTGGAAGGCCTTTGCCCACCAGTTGAAAAGTATAAGATAACTAAAAAAAACAGGAGGTGCGAGCCGGATTCGCGCACTGAGAGTTCCGTACAAACTTACCTATGAAAACAGTTCAATTCCCGAATTGAGTTACGGAGAGTTTTCCGAATCACAAATAAAGATACTAAAAATTTACAGTTAACAGATTTTTTCCTACTCTTGTGCTTTGAGACCTTGCTTCATATCATACCAAATTGCAAAATTCTAGGTCAACGGTAAGTACCCTATGAATTTTGATTCCCTTGAGAGTATCGAAATGCACATTTTTTGGTGACATAAACTGCCGTAATTTTTTTTCGTTAACTCAGAAGTTTGATTTTTTCACAGGTTCAAGGGACCGCAGACTTGAGTATATGATCTTAATTTAAACTCGATACCTCCACACTTTCCCGAGATAAAGGACAGACAGACACACAGAAAGACAGATGGACAACAAAGTGATCCTATAAAGGTTCCGTTTTTTTCCTTTTGAGGTACAGAACTCTAAAATTGTGATATTAATGTGACCAAGAAATGGTCTACCCATGTGTGAAATTTCATATTTCAACCCAATCGAGCGTGAAGATTTAACAGACATACATATTAACAAACTTCACGTTCTTGAAACTTCAACGGTCCGGACTAAGCGTTTCGCTTATTTATTTTATTTTTATTTTATTTTATTTAACACTTCATGCACATAAAGGTACAGAGGCGGACTTAATGCCTTAGGCATTTTCTACCAGTCAACCTTTGGGTGATGCAGAGAAGAATAGTGGTAGGTGCAATAAAAGACGCTTCGTCGTTTATACCGCGTACATCGAAGGACTGGAACAATTTGCCCACTGCGGTCTTCCCGTCCAACTATAATTTAGGTGTCTTCAAGGCTAGAGTGAATAGGCTCTTAATAAACTAGTGCGCCTGACCATCAATGATTGCATCTCCGCTTACCATCAGGTGGGATCGCAGTCAAGCACTGGTTTATATCATTTAAAAAAAAAAACTGTTGCCTTTATAATATTAGTGCGATAAATCGTGAAGTAGTTAATTTGGTAGTTCTATTGCTCATGTGTGGTATGCACACGCAATAAGAGGCAATGAAGCAATTGTGTGGTCGTTACACAATCCCAGCGGAGTAATGGGGAAAATGAGAAGGACACTGGCTAGACAATACCCATAATATGGTTATTTGAGTAGACTTGTCTTAACAAACATTAGAATACATTAGAATACGAGATGCTATGCATCTGAATAGTAATGTCCTAGTGGTTAGGGGCCACCTTCCATGCATTAGGTTGCCGGGTTCGAAACGAGCAATGTGAATTTTTCAACTCATGTCATAGTATGAGAAAAAAAACCAGGCAAATGCGAGCTGGACCCGTGTACTGAGGGTTCCGTACAAACGAAGATTTTTCCAAATCGCAAAAATATTTAAATTTTTCTTTTTTTTTCTTATTCTTATGCTATAAGACCTTGCTTCGTGCCAAATTTCAGGTTTTTAGGTCAACGGGAAGTACCTTATAAATTTTCATTCCCTTGAGGGTATCGAAACACACGTTTTTGCGACATAAATGGCCGTATCTTTTTTTTTCGTTAAGTCAGTGGTTTGAGTTTTTCACATCTTCAAGGGACCGCAGACTTGAGTATATGGTTTTAATTTTAACTCGATACCTCCATGCGTTTCCGAGATAAAAGGTCTTGACCGACAGATAGACAGATAGACAGACAGATAGACAGACAACATAGTGATGTAAGACTTACGGTAACATTACCTTTTGGCAAGACTGTTATTAGATTTCTGCACTTCAGTCTGACTATCTATCTTGATAGTCAAAGATCTACAAAAATGGCCAACTGTTGAAGGTAGGTATTTTCTAAGCTGCACACGCGAGGAAATGGATATCCTCAAGCTCCAGCCGCTGCGACCAGTCACACTCCGGGTGTCGAGTCGCCCGGCCGGGATTCCTTGCAGGGTGTTCAACGTAAGTGCAAGCTTGCGAACGACAAGCAGTGGGTAGCTCGTTGTCCGGTTCTCCGGTAACCAAAACAGTACAAAATAACTTTACTTTTTCGGAAGTCGGTGTTTCTATAATAGTTTTGTCTCTTCGTTATTTAACATCAACTTCCAAAATTAAAGTTATTTTGTACTTTTTTAGTGTTTATTTTTTACGTTGAAGTCGGTTGTTTTTTTTTTTACACTTTTACGTTGTAGTAGCACAACTAAAAAGCTAATCATTATGAGATTAGCTCGTTGGTAACAATAGCCAGAGTGCATCTCATGACAATTGTAATAATCCCAAACACGTTTAGGTTTCATTGATTTATTACAGAGTTCCGGTGTCTACCTTCTAGCTTCATCATCAGATCAGTTCAATATATCTCCTCCTCCCTTCTTTCAGTCAGTCATCGAATACGCGTATAAACAAAGCCATTTTATTTGTTACGACAGTTCTGTTATGATCCTATGAGGAGTTCCGTTCCATATCTTCGAAGTTCCTCATCTGATCATGACAATATTTCTATGGGATCAACTTGGAAGCATAAGCAATCAATAAAAAAAATCGATCCACAATTGACCAAGAAATCGGTGAACATACATAAAAAATGCATTCTGCCGAACATAGAACCTCCTTATTTTTGAAGTCGGAAAAAGCATAAATTACTATTTTCAGAGAAATATTTTATGAAGTTATAGGAATACCAAAAGTGATAACTCCAAAAGGAAGTTACATATGAATCTACCATGAACTAAAGTAATAGTCCGTAAAACCAACTATTATTGTAATATAGGTTGGTAGAACCTTCCAGGTTAGCAACCTATCACAACCTTACACAACGGTATCATATTCTCCACACGATGCGCGCGCGTGTAAGGCAAGTGTTAAATAATACTGGCTCCGAATACTAATGACCACTTCCGAATTCTGCGCGCCTGGTAGCACGTGTGATGTAACACTTGGTACAAGGAGGAGAGGCGATGACTGGAGTTCGGATTAATGGTTTTAAGTTTTGGGGTTTATGCTTTATGAACTGCAGTGGACACTTATTTGTGGGTCTCATCTCCTGGTATCTCTTGGCCAATCTCGCAGTTTCTTGGCCATTGCGATCTACGTGATTGACTGGCTGATTGTTTAGAAATCTGTGCGCCTGGTAGTTCGTGTGTCGCAATATACGCTGTATACGGAGGTGAGGGGATGACAGAAATTCAGTTTAATAGTTTTAACGGTAAAGGGTTTTATGCTTTATGAAGTGCAGTTTAGAATTCTTTATGGTTCTAGTCTCCTGGTACCTCTTGGTCAATCACTGAGAGATTGCTTAGCCAAATCAATCTCCGTGGTTGACTGGCATACTGTTTGGGGAGTTGTATATTGAAATTCTGGCAAAATCTTTTGAGAGAAGGTATTCAAAAGGACTAGGAAGAAAACCTCATTATTCAATGTTATTCTTAGTCGCTGCACAAAAGGGTAGGTATATATAATATGAAAGCTCTCAAAGCAAAGTCCATTTCAAAGCAAGGAAGGAATATTCTTTTATTTTATTACTTTATTCATTACAATTTCAATATCTAACATAAAAAAAAAACATTTTATATTTATATTTATTCTTGTTAGACCTCCTCAAATAACTCAACATCTATTCTACTTAGCCTTCTAGCTTAACTAGCTAAGCAAGGGTTCAGAACAGGCACATTATAAATGAAAGGTACATTTTGATACAAGTGGAGAAACTTTAACATTGCAACAGAGGTGAAATTTACCCAAACTCTAGGCGAGGGTGATAAGGAACCGAGTGCTGCAGCAACTTTTCACGTGTATCAAACGACGTTTTTGAATACACTGACGAAAAAATAAATAAACGGGGGTTGATGACGAGACGATGAGGGTTGTTGCACGACACTATAAACACACTGATTTCCGCACTAGTGCAAAAATAGTAAGGATGAGAGCAAATTTCGAGTAAGTGTATTGAAAATTACTTATAAATTTCAGGCCGATAGACGCTGTGGTAGAAAACGTGAGGTGAAACTAAGCCTCACACCTCGGCCCCCAAAGGAGATGCCCGTGGTTGCCAACGCAGGCACGGCCAAGCAGCGAGATGTCAGTAAAATTGCCAGAGCCCATTAGGGCCGATCCCTGCTAGGGCTGTATTATTGTTTTTAGTTATCTTGGTCCCGGACCACTAAAGGCAAGTTAGGGACACAAGTTGGTTCTAGTCAGTAAAAATTTGACACTTTACCCGCAGCAGAAGAAGCCATTTGATGATTTCCCACATAAAAAAACCGAACGGCGCGAGTAATTTTATGTGAGAGAACTTGGCTGAAATGTCTAAACATTCATGAAACGTTTGAGAGTAAATCAATGTATTTCGCCGTAAGCAACTTTAATTCAAGCTAAAAAGAAAATATTAAAACAACAAATAATATTCAAAATCAAAACCAAAATTAAATACTTCAATCTTGATTGAATTGGAAACGGCTTGACAATCGCAGTGACTGCTTACTGCGTTAGTCAAGCGTTCGAAAACTCATTTTTATTGAATGAATGAATGAATGATATATTTATTTGCAAGAATCATTTATATTATTTCCGTGAAAGTCGAAAATAAGTTTCTGTTGAAAATGTTATTACCTTTTTATTATATATATGTCAGAGAAGTCAATAGTACGGAAGCTTAAGAACGAATGAACAAGCTAAGTGAAAAGTGTCACATGTCACCTTGACAGAATCCGCACTGACGTTTGCACGAACCGAGCAGACAAAAGCGCCGACCGCAGAGGTACGGTGCTCTTTCCTGTGTCGCCAGCCGTGCTAACAACATCGTCTTTCGGAGACTGTTTCAGGACTCGTTGTGTGAAGTGAATACCTAAAGCTTGCATCATAATAAATCAGTTGTATGATCTGGAATAATTTTCGTTTATTGCTCGATACCCAGCCATCGCCCACAAAATAGAGTTCCTGGACAGATCTTCAATGATGATCGGCATCCTTGCGCCGACATATATTAATATATTATGAAATCATTTGAATCTTTATTGAACTTGTACGGTAGGTACTCAAGTTACCTAATCAGATTTTTTTTATTGATATAATCCAGTGCTAGAGTGCGATCCTACCTGATGGTAAGCAGTGATGCAATCGTTGATGGTGAGGCGCACTAGCTTATTAAGACCCTATTCACCCTAGCCTTGAAGACACCCAAATTATAATCAGATGGGAAGTATTGCGCACTAGGCCCGCGTGGTGGATTACGGCCCATTCCCTCTCCTAGAGAGAGGAGGCCTGAGTCCCAGCAGTGGGAACATTAAAAGGCTTGATTATGCTTACTAAAACTTCTTAGAACCGAACCTTATCTAGAAATCAACCTGCCCTATGATTTACGTCAACTCCATCAAAGGAGAACTCACTAAGAAGTCAAGCCGCATGAAACGGGTTAATTTTTTGCCTGAAAGCGTCAGTATTATTCTCTCTTATCTCCACATCTTCGTAGATAAGCACACTTCGCGTAATGTTATCCCATCGCCCTCAGATAAGCCGGACTGGGCCCGAACTAACGACACGTCAATTAGAATCCGTCTTTGAGATCCCTAACAGGATAGAAAAACCCTTTGAAAACAGATTTACAGGCTAAACCAATTTTGTTACCTACGGTGAGCAATTTACTCAGCGTAATTCGTTTTTTTTCTCGTGTACGTTAATATTCTATGTGATGGAAAAATATTTAGCTTTTATATTTAATATTTTTCGTGACATTACTGAAAAGCTAATAAAAACAAAATAGGAATGACGCACAAGACCATTTTCAATTTTAACAGAAACTGCTTTTTGGAGAGTGTGCGCGGTAATTGCATGACTTGATTCCGCCATCTCCTTTCTACCATCGGACAACCCGACGAACGGCGAGTATCCATCCTTACATTGTTGAAACTTCAACGGTCCGTACTAAGCGTGGCGCTTCGTCGTTTATACCGCGTACATCGAAGGACTGAAACAATATGCCTGCTGCGGTCTTCCCGTCCAACTATAATTTAGGTGTCTTCAAGGCTAGAGTAAATAGGCTCTTAATAAACTAGTGCACCTGACCATCAATGATTGCATCTCCTCTTACCATCAGGTGAGATCGCAGTCAAGCACAGGTTTAAATCAATTTAAAAACAAAAACTTACTTTACATTGAAATATCTAATTTTGTAGTTAAAGTATTCTTATACACTTAAAAAGAATAAAAAAATTAAATTAACATTACTGTAAAATTAACATTGAGTAACTTTTAGATCAGGATTCTCTACAAACGACCATATATTCACAATCACACAGGTAATAGAAAGATATAACAAACACAAGAAAGACCTCTACGTTTGCCTTTGAAGACTACTTTAAGGCATTTGACTCTCTCTCTCTCGAGAATCTCTATGGTGCTCTCTTCACGAACAAGGAATACACACAAAATATAATAACATTTTGAAAGAAATCTACAAGAACAGCAGCGTAGTGATTCAATTGGAGAAGAAGGGAGAGTCTTTTAAAATCCAAAAGGGAGTCAGACGGGTAGATCCCATCTCACCAAAATTATTTAATGCAGTCTTGGAAAACATATTCCGACAGTTTTATTCGTAGAATATAGGAATAAACATAAAGGGCAAGTTCTTGAATCACCTCCGCGTCGCAGACGATATAGTTCTACTAAGCGAAACACACGCGGATCTTGAGCGGATGCTAAACTCCTTAGATGAAGAGAGCCGAAGAAGTGGTCTTCACATGAACGTTGAAAATACGTGAATAATGACTAACAGTATAAGAGTACCAACGACGATACTTGAAACACCAATAGAGTACGTAGACAACTATGCTTATCTAGGACAAAGTATTCGTTTGTCTAAACCAACAGAGAATTAGGTCGATCGAAGAATGAAGAACACATGGAGAAGATATTGGTCACTGAAAGAGGTATTCAAATCACGTATTCCTACCCACCTGAAAAAGAAAGCTATGGATACTATTATACTACCTACTTTACGGATGTCAAAGTTGAACACTCACAAAAGCTGTTACAAATAAACTTAAAGCTTTCTAACGAGCAATGGAGAGGAGTATGCTAGGAATTAAACTAAGAGATCGAGTGAGAAGCAAAGATATAAGACTACACACAAAATAGACGCTGTAGAACTAGCGTGCAAGCTGAAATTGCAATGGGCAGGGCAGGGCAGACATCGTGGCGCCAGTCAGCCCCACTTGGACTAGACTTGCACAAGATAGAGAGAAATGGTGGAAGATGGAGGAGGCCTTCAGCCGTAAGTGGGTACCCAATAAATAAAATTATTTATTTACATAATACAAAATTTGGAGCAAATTTATTTCTGATGAATGATATTTATTTAATGAAATGCATGTTGTTAATTTAAATTTATAACTTAAGAAAATGAATTTAATTTATTTATTGTAATTTATTAATCTATTACTATTTTTTATATGAATGTTATGTTACTAAGAAATTCAATGAACACCTCATTGAATTTCTTACAATCTTTTTTTTATTGGGAAATAACAGTGGCTAATTGTATATTTTTATTATTAAAATGTAGTGTTTTAATAGCCTTTTAAAAGTTGTAAGAAATTTCCATTCCTTTATGTCTTTAGATAATTTGTTATATAGTCTGGTTCCCTCATACACGATAGTCCTTCTACCGTAATTTGTTGTTGGTGCTCTTTACATTATATGATTAGTTAATTAAGTAACACTCTTAAGATTAGTTTAGGAGTATTATTAGAGAGTTAGGGAAACCGATGGATGCGAAACGCACAGGACCGGTCATTGTGGCGACATTTGGGGAAGGCCTATGTCCAACAGTGGACGTCTTTCGGCTGAAATGATGATGATGATTTTTAAGTTTAATACTTTTTTATTAATATAAACAAGTGCTTGAATGCGATCCCACTTGATGGTAAGCAGTTTAATAAGAGCCTATTGGGTCCAGCCTTGAAGACACCTCAATAACAATCGGACGGGAAGACCGCAGCAAACAAATTGTTCCAGTCCTTCGATGTACGCAGTTTAAACGACGAGGCGAACCGCTAAGCTCGGACCGTAGACGTCTCAAAAACGTAAGGGTGAATACTCGTCGTACGTCGGGTAGTCCTATGATAGAAAGGAGATGGCGGAATCAAGTCATTCAATACCAACACAATCTCCAAAATGCATCCTGTAAAATATCGAAAGGCTGGCTGCCCTACGCCTGTGCTCATGGCTTTGCTCAAGGCTTTTTTCTTGTTACAAAGTGCGTAAAGACCATTTCGGGGACATGGACTTTTTCATGTACCCTTACTCCTTTTTAAGCTCTTTAAATCTGTACATTTAAAATCATTGCACTATGGTGAAAAGAAAATTATTACTGCCCAAAATGTGCTCAAAGCTCTTAATCACTTGTTCGCGAAACTTTAACGTTTTTTGCTTATAGCCAAAAGTATGAGATTTGGGTTTGATCGTTTATGTCAAACAAATTTGACATACTTAAAACATTGAAAAAATGAAGCACCTACATAAACAGATAACTACAGGAATTCTTCCTAAATAGAATATAATAGCATTTATTAGACGCAGGCAATACAATAAGCAAAAACACAAAATAATAAAAAATAGTGCAGAAATACAATACAGTAGCGCAGAGCATGCTCGGACAGAAAGGGCCGAAAATATCGACAACTAACGTAAGTATCTATTCCATGTATATGATCAAGTAAAGTAAAAGCTATAATTTACTTTGAAATGAATGGGTGCTGCTGAAA
Organism: Mythimna vitellina; assembly: GCA_949316375.1. Lineage (NCBI taxonomy): Eukaryota > Metazoa > Arthropoda > Insecta > Lepidoptera > Noctuidae > Mythimna > Mythimna vitellina. The sequence continues at coordinate 1,130,490 of OX438705.1, forward strand.
TTACTACTGTGTGAAATAACTATTCGATTTTGGTTTTATAGTAAAAGATTATAATTAAGATATATTATGGACCTTGTGGACAGATATCCTTTAATAGGTGGAGTATTTTTACACATCAATATCATAATTTCAGCTGAAAGCCGTCCACTGCTGGACGTAGTAGGCCTTCCCTAAGTGTAACTACATGAATGGTCCTATGTGTCTCGTATACATAGAATTCCCGCGACCTTCACCAGGTTATGGGTTTACCTTGTGAGAGGCCTTCCAACTCTGCGTCTTCCGGTACGTGGTCGCCATTCTAGAACCTTTCAAACAAAGTGGACCGGTGACCTGGTAAAAGTTGCGGGAATCCGATAGATGCGGGACGCACAGGACCGTTCATTGTGACGATACTTGCGGGAGGCCTATGTCCAACAGTGAACGTCTTTCGGCTAAAATGATGATAATGAAATTTTAATTTGTTTTTAAATGAATACCTAATCACCATGTATAATCTAAATGTTTTACATGCTGTAGATATTATTTCTATGATATTTTTATTGGGTAAACAAATATTCACAAATGATCCAAAGACAAACTTCAAACTAAAATATTTTTTCAAATCACTAACGAAGTTCAGAGAAACCTAAAATATTTTTTTTAATGATATAAACTAGTGCATTATTGCGATCCCACCTGATGGTAAGCAGTGATACAATCGATGATGGTGAACAGCACTAGTCTATTAAGAGCCCATTCACTCTAACATTATTCTATAAACTTTGCGTTAACTCAGATGGGGAACAAAAAAACACGATAAAGGAAAGACAATGGCGGAGGTAGAAGAAACTACGTCACTTAAATCAGGTGAAATACCCGTTAAATACAATGTGAGCGGTGCTTTGTGAGGGCTGCAAGATTGCTTGAAAGACTTACCACGTCCTTGGAACGGGACAACTGAAGGAATACACGTAGGCTTTACTTAGTAAAAGTCTGGCACTCCCTGATGATATCTCAGCAAAAAGGTACTTAATGTGTGTTGGGTGTGAAGCTGCAGGGACTCAAGCTTGGTGCAACAGAAAATTTTACTACTAGCAAACTTTGAGAACACGTTTATTGCGTTTTATTTTGTACTAGCTTCTGACAGCGGCTTCGCCCGCGTGAAAGTAGGTTTCCCAAGCAAATTTTGGACCCCTGTTTCATTTCCTTAGGGGGTGAATTTTGGGAAATCGTCTTTTAGTGCTCGCCAACGATATAAAGAAAGCTTTGTGCAAAATTTCAAGTTTCTTACTTTTAAAAACATAGGACTTTCATACAAGCGGGATTTCGTGATTAATCAGTGCAAATTTCACTTTTATACATAAAGATTGTACATAAAAAACTTAATATAGTACACAGTAATTTGATTATTCATGTACAAAGGCGAGATTAACTCACAAAGAAGACAATATAGCCGTTTACACAAAATAGATTTTAATTTTAGGCATGCGCATTGGCTTGCATTTGGTGGTAGACTGGCAGTAGTCCACAGAAATTAGAAAAGTTTATTTTAAATAGACCAATTAGAGGCACTTTTGAATTGTTAAAATGTCGGTCTGTTAAAAAAAGTGAAGCTAAATGGCACGTTCCAAAGCGTAGATCTTTAAGGAGAAGAACGTGAAAACAAGGGACAGGAGATTGTCACATGTTCCTGTAGAACATGACAGACCTAGAAATTTTACTGTTTATGAATATTATTTAATTAGCCCTTATTTAAATAATAAATAGAACTTTTCTAATAAGCCCTTTATTTTAATTTTAATAAGCCCTTTAATATATTTGTACTATTTAAAAATTTGTGTTGTGTGTTACTCCGATAAGAGATAATGATATAATAGAGTAACAGTAAGATGTAGCATATGCCACTCAGAAATAAATCAGTTTTCTATCGGTGAAAAAAATTTTAGCAATCGGACCAGTACTTTCAGAGATTACCTCCTACAAACAAAAAACAAACTTTGACCTCTTTATGATATTAGTGTAGATGATTGAAAAGAGTCTCCATGGAGTTTCTTGCACATTCTTCTCCATAGAGATCTACGCTTTGGAATGTGCCATTAGCATCATTTTTTCTCACCGACTGACTTCTTGACATTTCAAAAGTGCCTGTAAATTGTTTATTTGAAATAAAACGCTTCGAATCTTGAATCATCAAATTAATAAAATGTATAATGGAGAAAGTACTAAGTCACTGCGGGCAGAGCCGCTAACAAAAGCTAATTATAACGTAAATAAACAATATTACAAGCAAACAGAGATATAAAAAATAAAAATAAAATACTGCTTCAGACAGAAAAACTCTGCTCACTGACAGAAATGAGTATGGTTCAAATATTTCTACAGGAAAATCATGTTTGCACTTCCTGAAGGACCCAATTAATATTAGAGTTTATTTTTTTCATATTTATACACAGAAAAGTCTCTTATTACAAAGGAAATAATAACAGAAACGGCTATTATTAGAATAATTCTACAGGGTAGAAAACAATATGATATTGTTTTCACAGGTAGGTAATATTACTAAGAGCCAAACAAAACTATTCATAGACAATATAGTGCGGGTTTAATGAGCACGTTTCAGTAGTGCTTTGATCAAACTGGTTTTTGCCTAGCTTTGTCCCAAATATAATTTAGGGTTCTTCTTAAAACTACACTTCTTTTAAAGTGGGATATCATCAAAAAATTTTTTTCGCTCTAGGGTGGAACAATACGGTGTCCGATATTTATTTACTAAACCTGCCCCCCTAGCCAAGTTAAAATCGTTTCGTTCGCGCCGACCGCCTCAAGTAGGCCACGCCTCCGATTCCTTTGTTCTGACCACGTGACTGAACGTTGAGATGACGTCATGAACAAAGGAATCGGAGGCGTGGCCTACTTGAGGCGTTCGGCGCGAACGAAACGATTGTAACTTGGCTAGGGGGCTGACCTGTGTCCTTCAGTTGCCTTTTGCGGGGTTAAAAAAAAGTTGAATGCACATCTAATCTCTTTTCTAAGCTCCTTTTGCCGCTCTAGGGTTTAGCGGGAGGGCGTGTCAGACTTTAACTGACAAAAACCACACCTATGTCATACCTACGTTGTGTTTCTTTTTTAATTGTTATAAACTAGCGATCCACCTGATGGTAAGTAGTGATGCAATCGTTGATGGTGAGGCACACTAGTTTATTAAGAGCCTATTCACTCTAGCCTTAAAGACATCTAAATTATAATCGGACGGACAGACCGCAGCAAGCCAGTTGTTCCAGTCCCTCGATGTCTCGGTGTCTACAAATGTTAGTTTAGTCACACCTATGTCACCATACAATCTTTTCTTCCAAAAATCCCTCTAAGCAAGACATAGAATTGCTTGCACTTGCGTGTCTACTAGTAAAACATATCAGTCTGAGCTCCACAGTATTGTTAGTGTAGTCGTTAGTAAGGAAATGGCAGATGCCATTAACACTACAGATTGCGTGACGACGCGCTGATGTCTCAGTGGCGCCTAATTACTTTATACTGGTGATAAAAGACTAGTAGTATTATTTATTCTTATCTTTATATTTTCGTATAAAAGGAGAAATTGACTGATTGATCTAACAACGCACAGCCGAAACTACTGGGACTAGTAACGTGAAATTTAAGACAAGAGTTCCTGTTATAACGGAGGCGAGCACTCAAAAGGGGTTTTTGGAAATACAACCTTTAAAGGAATGGAAAAGGGGAATTTTGTTGGGGGATGTTTTCCTTCATAGCAGAACTTGGTTGGACATATCTACTGCACGCCGCCGTACCGTGGCCGTAAAACACAAAATTAATACCCTTAAATCGTACTACGCGGTCTCGGCAAGTCATAAAGGAAATGGCAGGACGACTTAGATGTCTTTCTTAGAAATTGGTAAGAGGAGGCTCAGAGCCGCGAATAATGGAAGGAGTGGAGGGAGGTCTTTGCCTGACAGAGGGATAATATATGCTAGATGTATCGCATTGTGACTCCCGACGCCCAGGGCGTTCCTTACAGTGTCCGGGGCATAAGTATTGGACTCTCACATACACTGTCATATATACTGCTATGCGAAGGAGGCGACTGCTTCTCATGCCTTCTCGCACCGTACCACGGCGTTATTTTTTTGGTTGGAAAAATCATCTAATGACATCCCTCGTACTTGGGTGGAGCGAGAGGGCGTGTCAGACTTTTATTGACTAAAAATCTACTAATGTTCCTTCTTTGCCATTGTTCCAGGGCCCCGGGGATCTCTTTCTCACCCATGGCCCCAGTAGGCTTCGATCCAGCTGAGCCCTTCGTTTCCTGACATCTTGAGGCGTGCGTGGAACACTACGTGCCGTCGATGACTTAGGCTCGGTCCGGACGATTACCGGATAGTCGGACAGCGAGCTAACCTTTACTCGCCGTCCACAAGCCCGAATACAAGAGGTCAAAGCTGTCGATAGTAGTGCTCTGCCTAATCTACCTGGGGCAGACCTCCACCGTATACTCCACCGTGTCATTCGGGTGATTCACACAATATATCCCCCCGCCAAACTACGGTTGCCAATCCGCTGTCTCTACTAAAATAGGAGCCATACGATATAAGAATCCAATTTCTTTGCTCTGGTCATAATAAAAATCTCCGATCTACCAATAATCGTCATCTACGATGTCCCACACACCGCTCTGGGTTTATCCAGTCCTCCTTCTTTGTCCAGGCGATTTCTTTTTGGAATGCGCTCCCGCTTAACATCAGGATGGCGTCCAGTCGGTTCACTTTTAAAGTGATGGCACGTGAGCATATTCGCAGGAAGTTGGTGTAATCATCACAGCGTTGATTTGTTGGATTCGTTTTTCATAAATAGATTGTTAATTTGTATGTGTGTATCTAAGTAAATATTTATTATTGTATTTCTTTTCTATTTCTTTACCATTAAGCTGTACCTACCATGTTTTGTTTCTGCCACCCCAAGGTTGACTGGTAGAAAATGCCTAAGGCATTAAGTCCGCCTTTGTACAGTGACAGGGGTGTTTTCATCAATATTCGAAATATTTGGCAACACTAATTACTCATCACGGAAGCTACAATAGTGTACCAGGAAGCTCGGCTCATTAACACCAGATCGCGTGCCTAACAGATAGACACGAGTGTCTCTTGATTGCCTCATACTTGAGACAGCAATAGAGAAGTACTGTCTCACACATATTGTTCGGTTAATAGCTAATAAATGACGAGTAGCTGTCAATTGTTTTATGGTGTAATATTGTGTTGTTGTCTTTAATCGTTTGTTCAAGGATTGATAGTTACTTAGATGAGCTGTGTTTGTTTAAGATGTTGTAAAAGATTAATGAATGTAAGATAGCTACCGGTACATGATGGAAATCCCATCCATATGTACAAAATGTTCTCGTAACAGATTTATTGTGCGTACAGTTAAGAAGTGGGATTCCCTGCCGGAGTCTATGTATCCTGCCCCCCTAGCCAAGTTACGACAGTTTCGTTTTGATTCTCATTCTCTTTCCGTTGATCGCCTCGAGTCGGCCACGCCTCCTATTCCTTTATTCTGGCTACGTGACTGAGTGTTGATATGATGTCAGAATAAAGGCATCGGAGGCGTGGCCTACTCGAGGCAATCAACGGAAAGAGAATGAGAATCGAAACGAAACGGTTGTAACTTGGCTAGGCGGGCTGATAGCTACAACCAGGGGTCTTAAAATTTAAAGGGAAGGGGAAGTTGGACCTAAAGCGCGGTGACTCTCGGACTGCATACAAAAGAAAGAGATTCACAAAGACACAATGCTTGCAAATATGAAGTACTAGCTTTTGCCAGCAGCTTTGCCCGCGTGAAAGAAGGTTTTTCCATAAAAACTTCCAACCCCCGTTTTACCCCTTTAGGAGTGGAGTTTAGTAAACTCCGTACTTAGCCGACGTCTACACCCCATAAGGAACCTACCTGCCAAATTTTTAGTTTAAAGGTGTTATAATAGTTTCTGAAATTTAGATTAATCAGTGAGTGGTATTTCGCTTTTATATATATAGATTTGAGCGATTTGTTAAAAATCTACGGATTCAATTATACAATTAAAACACAACGTTGTTTGTAGAATAATCTGACAAACAATCAGAAAGATTGTATGTCTATTACTCAGATTTTTAATCTATAAAAGTAATTTTCAAAACACACTCGAAAACCCGCTCTTATCTCACCGCTTTTATACACGCAATAGATTGTTTTCCGCACTAGTGCAGAAGAGTGCGCGTGCTCTCCCCTCCACAATTTTATTACATTTATCGTATCAGGCTGGGCGCGCTTCAACCTTTACGAGTCGTAAATGTATTGAAAAAAGACGTTTGAGACACGTGCAAATTTGTCACTGCAGCCCTCAGCTCCATAACTCAATTGCTTACGGCTCATGCGAATTCCACCTCAGTCGCAATGACAAACTTTCTGCACTTGTATCAAAATGTACTATTACAGTAGTGCTGAGCGTTCAGCTGTTTTGCGGGAACGTGGCGCATATTTGCCTAATAGAATTTTTATGATTTGTAAGCTAATCCTAAAATTGCGTCATTTCCAAAAATAAAATGCTTTTCATTCTCTATTTTTCTTTTTATTGGCCTATCCGTGAGTTTTTATCTATCGTATTGAATTAGATCTAATGTATTTTAAATACGCTGGTTAACGAAATAGTTATTCTTCAGGATAAATGCTAATTGTTGTTGTAGTTGTTGTCGTTGATTCTGATTACTGCATTGGATCCTAAATTTTTGCGTATTATAAAACTCCCGATTAGATCCTGAAGTCTTCTGAATAGATTATTTCTAGGTAAACATGCTCTATCGCCGACCTCATCATCGCTAACCACCAGGGGGATAGTGACCAAACGCGAGCCCATAAAAAAAAAATCTTGGTTCAGAAATGAACAGAAACAGCACGTGGTTTTACAATGCTTTGACTACATGGTTGCAAGCGCTTCTGCCGAGCGTGAGAATTTAGATTTGATGCCCCGTATACAGTAAAGTAGTATTGGGATTTTCTGAATAAGTTTGAATTTTGGTGACGGCAAAGTCGTTGATCCTGCACTTGATTTGTCCCTGGTCGTGTCGGATTTCAGTTCCACCAGAATATTAGAGTAAACTTACAGAGAGAGAATTATTTAGACTTCAACTAACTTAAATTTGTTAGTGATTTATTGTAATTACTCATATTTTTCTTGCTTTTTTTATAGCATTTTTTATCATGTGAATATGAGAACACTGTAGACTCCACGAATTCTTAGATTACGACTCACTTTTTTATTATGATTATTTTTATTGCGTTTTTGGGTACAGTATTGACTGGTCTACGCTGTTCTTACATAATATCTATTAATACTGTAATATGGAAATACTGTAACATCAACAACTTTTTTCAAAAGATTAACCATTTATTTTCTTGCTGGATCTTGTCCATCTCCAGGGAACAACCCATTTGGAACCGTGCACTAGCTTCTGAAGTTTTATAAGTGCCCATGTAGGCCTATGTGAAATAAAAATATTTTGAATAGCGTTTTTTTTTTTATTGAATTGACCTGTGTTTGCTCATAAATTTGTACACTATATCTCCTACGAGGTTATTTAGCTAATGTTTGTCGTGATTGGGCACCGCGGCCTAAAATTTGGTCGGTGGGATAACTGAGTTTCATCTTCCATAATTTTTCAGTAGTCGTTCAGAAACAGAATTTATGGCCGTTTGATACTAACATGGAATTTAAACATTGCTTTAATACCTGTTACTTTAAACTAAACATAAAAAAAAAATTCAATAGGCTTATTTAGAAATCTGCTCCTACCTTTACCACTTTAAGAAAACAGAAACGTTTATTTCAAATAGACCAATTACAGGCACTTTTAAATTGACAAAATATCGGTCAGTTAAAAAAAACAAGTGAAGCTAAATTGCACGTTCCAAAGCGTAGATCTCTATGGAGAAGAACGGGCAAGAAACTCCATGGACACTCTTTTAAATCATATTATGAGACGGAGAAACATGTGAGCACAATGTAGATAAGTAATAATAATTAAAAAAATAAAACTAATTGAAAATTTGAAATTGAATTAAGCCACTGGGAGCTAAAAGATGACCAGTCTCAACTGACGGCACCCGTTCACGAGCATGACGTTTAAAAAGTTTCATTAAAATCCGATCGAGCATGAAGAAGTAATGAACACACTCACCAACTTTCGCTTAAATAATATTAGAGTGATTTTGTTCTCGACAAACCTGTTTCAATTATTTTTAATGCATTTTTAAGTACCTATAAGGCTTGTAGAGAATTTCATATTATATTATGAAAGTTCTATTTTAATCATACAGACTTTCATAAAACGATGCACTCGTATTTAGTACGTGCGAGGAATATGAAAACTAAGGTTACTTGCTAAGTTTAAATCCACAGTCGTCTCTTCTCAGACTAAACTTTTTTTTTAAGTTGGGAAAATCATCTAATGACAAATCGCGCTTTTCTCTTGACTTGGGCTCCGTCTGGATGGTTACCGGACGGTCGGACGGCGGGCTACACATTGCTCGCCGTCCGCGAAAATTGGGATCGGAATCCCAGCGGCGGTTGGGGCGTGAGAACCGTTGCCTTGATCGGCTGCCTCCTTTGCTAGCATTACTGCTTCGCAGAAGGAGGCGACTGCCTGCCACTCCTCCTCGCTCCGGACCATGGTCTGTACCAAGGCCCGGCGCAAGAGATCGCCGCTGCCGATCCCCCCCCCGAGGACACGGCGTTGTTCTGCCCAAGGGGGGGCAAACCTCCACCGTGTGCTAGATAATATATTCAAGATGCTATGTTTCCAAAATATCTAATGAAAAATGTGTAATAACGTCATAATCGCGTAAGATCTGTTGTAGATAAAAAACAGTGAAAATGTATGTCGAGTTGCATCCCCTTAAGGCGTCATGGTAAGGCCCCTAATTACCAAAAGCAAAACAGCATCACATAAGAATTAAATACTTCAATAAAATTAAATGTTAGGCAAGCCTAACAGCTAAGTATACATTTACTTGTATATACTATACATTACGTACTTATAGTACAAGTACCAATACTTGTACCTCACACGGAAATACTCGCACGAGTAAACTTCTGATTAAGTACTTTTAAGGTACACAGACCCATCAGTCACGTTACCGTTGAGTCGCCGACACGTCACGTCATAAAGTATAATTTCCTACAAGTCGTAGAAACCTCTAAATATAAAGACGAAATAGTAGATACCACTTCAGTTACAAAATTTTTAGGAGTACATATTGATGATAAGTTAACATGGAAAAACCATGCTGAAATTGTGTGCCAAAAATTAAGCAAAACCGCATATATTCTACATAATCTCTCAAAAAAGTTAAATAGGAATACGTTAGTGACAGCATAATAATGGTTTAGTTGCTTCATTACTGAGGTTCGGTATCATATTTTGGGGAAACTGTAGTGAGAAAGAAAGAATATTTAGGGCCCAGAAACGTTGTATTCGATCAATGACAGGTCTTAAACCTATAGAAAGCTGTAAACCTAGTTTTAAATCATTAAAGATTTTAACATTACCCTCATTGTACATACTTGAAGTTGCCCTGTTCGTTAAGATGAACAGTCAATTGTTTACATCAATGGTGGATATGAGAATACGTAAAGGACCAATGAGATCTCAATATAAAAGCCTACTTTATACAGGTGGTTACCAAACGTCCTTACTTAAAAAAAATATTTTGTCCATGGGTCCTCTTATATATAATAGATTACCGATAAACCTAAAAGAATTACCCATCACAATATTTAAAAAACAATTAACAAAACTGTTATTGGACAAATGTTATTACACGCTTAAAGATTTTTTTGACGATAAAAGTTTATGCTAAATAGATTGATGCTGCTAATGTAATATTATCATTATTTTTGTGTCATTTGTATAGTAGATAAGTGCCTAATTCCGAATTATTTGAAATAATAAGTGATAGTATTTTATTTTTGTTTTGTTAATTTATATCAATAATAATGTATTTTTTATTTGTTTTATAATTTGAATATTTTTTTTTAATACCATATGATAATTATTTTATGCTATAATTGATAAGTTTTAGATGTAATACTGTGTAATTATGTGTCTCAATTGTACAGAAATATTAAGTAAATGTAAACTTAGGTAATGTATTCAATGAATTAAATAATTTTGCATGCCGTAAGGCAAAATGTATTGGGACTCTCCAAAAATTAACACCTTATCTATTACCTACATTTTGGCAAATAAATGATTTCTATTTCTATTTTCTATTTCAGACTGTCTAATTTGGGACTTAATGATAAATGATATTTATTTAGAAAATAAGTTTTAAGTAAGTTTAAACTGATGTGTAAAAGTGTTTTTAGGGTTCTGTAGCTCAAAAGGAAAAAAACAGAATCCTTATAGGATCACTTCGTTGTCCATCTCTGTCTGTCAAAACCCTTTATCTCGGGAACGCGTGGAGGTATCAAGTTGAAATTAAAACTATATATTTAAGTTTGCGGTCCCTTAAAGCTATAAAAAATCAAACTTGTAAGTTAAAGAAAAAAAAGATACGGCCGTTTATGTTGCAAAAAACGTATATTTCGACACTTTCAAGCAAATCAAAATTCATAGGGTACTTCATTCTCCTAGAATCCTGAAATTTGGCATGAAGCAAGGTGTTATGACATAAGTGAAGAAAAAAATCTAAAACCTGCAAATTTGTAGTTCATAATCATCTTCTTCCTACCCTTGTCCCGTTTTATTTGGGGTCGGCGCAACACGTTTTTTTTCTACAATTCTCTCCTGTCACTCGTCACGCTATCACTAACTCCCTTTTCTTTCATATCACTTTTCACATAATCCATCCATCTTTTCTTTGATCTCCCTCTCCCTCTCCACCCATTCACATGTAAACTCATAACTCTTTTAGTAACATGCGTTTCATCCCTCATCAAAATTTATTTTTGAGTTTCGAATACCGACCGAATACCGTAATTAGAGACACAATAGAAAGACAATGAGAGAGCAAACGTTCGCTTGGGGTATGATGAATTAAAAAGTATTTATTTAAACATTGTCAGTGGTAAGTCTTGGAAACTATTTGGTAAATGATTTCAAATAATGCTAGACATGCATTATACATTTTTATTAAATAATTTTAGCCTTATTTGCGGCAGCCGAAGTCTGTCTTTATGCCGTGTTCGGCTATTTGGTCTGTCAGTGTTCGTCTCGAAAAATATGTAGTTTTTCTTAACAAAAACACGTCATCATCATCATCTTCCTGCCCTTGTCCCATCTTATTTGGGGTCGGCGCAACACGTTTTTTTCTTCCATTCTATTCTTAACAAAAACACATATTAAAAAAAAATACAAACATGGCAAAGGTAGAACTTTAAGTTTTTGAAATAGTGGCTTACAGCTGTCTAAAAAGTGGGCTCCACAAATGGCTCGAATACTTTTTTGTTTTGTTCAAATGACTGTCAAATAACAACTGCGCGTCCAAAATGGCTGAAACTTTGGTGTACATTCAGTAGTTTTTATTGACGAGTGCCGAGAGCTATCTTCACATTGAGCTCGGAAGTTTTTCAGACCATCAATGTAGGTTATACCGGTGCCTTCACGATGTTTTGTTTCACCATATTGAGAGCAGTGGTGATGAAATAAATTACACAAAGTAATTTCTCTGGCTGAGTTTGAACTTGCGACCATAAGTTGGAGCCATTATGTATGGACCATCACTGCTAACCTAATTTCAAGAAATGAAATTAAATGATTTATTTGCTATGAATGTAGGTACAAAAATATGGTGTTAAGTAAGAGATGGATCCAATACATTCTACAGTGAGTTATGCAAAAAATTTTATGGTAGAATTAATCATAGAGTGAATAGGCTCTTAATAAACTAGTGCGCCTGACCATCAATGATTGCATCTCCGCTTTCCATCAGGTGTGATCGCAGTCAAGCACTGGTTTATATCAATTTAAAAAAATAAATTAAAAAAAAAATGAAAAAATTTAAAAAAAATATAGTCAAAATTTATTAACAATTTCTAAATGTCACGTATATACGTCAGTCACGTCATAACCGTCTCTTCTTAGTCATACAATCAGTGACTGCTTGGTGACGTGACTGATATGTGTGTCAGTGGACACTTCCTGTATCGTGCAAAGGTTAACTTTGACATGGCATAGGAAGGGAGCTCAAACGATGTTTTTGAAATTACCGAGAAATTGCCATGTTCGAAAACTCATCAAAATCACTAATTACGGTAATTAGACTTGCCTTTGAAGGGTTCAGAAGTTCCTCGTTAATTAGCTATCCATTCAGTGTTTTTGGGAGGGAACACTGAATTCAGACTGAATTAGTGTACATGTAACATTTTGATATGGGAACACATATACTACGAAATATTTTATTCCTAATTTTAATGTCTCGATTTTCAAAAGTTCGAATTGTAATACCTAAGAATTATAATGTCTGTTATTTAAAATCACGAAATTTATTTTACTGAAAGTCATAGGTAAATACGATTTCTATATTTTCCGATTTTAAATTAAATCATTTGATTCTTTAAATATATGAACATCGGAAAACAATCTCGATATCGTAGCTCGACGTGGTCTCGGTCCGAAACACGGCGATCCAAATTTCAACACTGCGAATCATCACCATCATCATTTCAGCCGAAAAGCGTCCACTGTTGGACATAGGCCTCCCCCAAGTGTTGCCACAAAGAGCGGTCCTGTGCGTCTCGTCCATCGGTTTCCCGCAACTCCCTCCACGTCATCGATCTACCTTGTAGGAGGCCTTCCAACGCTGCGTTTTCCGGTACGTGGTCGCCACTCTAGAACCTTTGGCTTCAACGGCCATCTGTTCTGCGAACAATGTACCCTGCCCATTGCCACTTTAGTTTGGCGATTCTTCGTGCTATGTCGGCAACCTTGGTTCTCGTGCGGATATTTTCATTCCTGATTCGATCACGCAAGGAAACTCCAAGCATAGCCCTTTCCATTGCCCTTTGGGTGAATTTAAGCCTTCTGATGAAGCCCATTGCAAGTGACTACGTTTAAGAACCATATGTCATCACTGGCAACACGCACTGGTCATAGACTTTCGTCTAGAGACATTGTGGTATGTTGGAGAAGTAAAATTTGTTTTTTTTTTGTTTGTAGAAAGTAGTCTCTAATGCTGGTCCGATTGCTAAAACTTTTTCACCGATAGAAAACTGCTTTATTCCTGAGTGACATAGGCTATATTTTATATACGTGGGTGAACCTGCGGGCAAAAGCTAGTTATAGATCAAAACAAACATCCAGATACAGAACAAATGATCACGCTCATCACTCAAACATTTGTCTAGGGTTTTGTTTTTTTAAATTGTTGAAATTATCGAATGACTTCTCGCGCTCTGGGTGGAGCGGGAGGGCGTGTCAGACTTTTACTGACTAAAACCACACCTGTGTCCTTCAGTTGCCCTTTGCGTTCTAGGACTACGGGTTTATCCCAAACATTTGTCTCGGGTGGGAATCAAACAGACGATCTTCGGCATAGCAGTCAGAATCACTAACCACTAGACCAACAGGCCAGTCAATAGTATAGGACTGCTTAATCTAAACAGTCTGTTACATTAATTGTGACGATTGAAGAAGGGATATCCGTTAACTAAGGTTATCCGATCCCAACAAGGCATTTCAATGTGATCGTATCTAAGTAAGCACTTGAGACAACACTCATTACACTTAATCTAATCCTACCCATTGTCCAGTTTGTCTATTAACCCTTTACAAATAACCTTCTTACTTTGATTGTAGAAACACTGCTAAAGGCTGCTTCAGATAGACGAGGTGCGACAATGCGACAGAAAAAAAATACTGGGCAAGTGCGTGTCAGACTCGCGTACTGAGGGTTCTGTACAAAACTTACCTATGTAAATTCCCGCTCAGCTCAACTCCCGAATGGAGTCTCGAAGTTATATCCGAATCTCTGTTTTTTTTTCTGATGTGACATAAAATTTACTGTTTTCTGATTTATTTCTATACCTGTGCTATAAAACCTTGCTTTATGTCAAACTTCAGTATTATGGGACAACGGAAAGTACTTTGTGAATTTTGATTCCCTTGAGAGTGTTGAATTTTGTGACACAAACGGCCGTATCTTTTTTTTTCTTTTTTTCACAACTTCAAACGACCGTAGACCTGAGTATATAGTTTTAATCTTAACTCGATAAAGTCACTCGTTCCCGAGATAAAGAGTCTTGACAGACAGACGGTCACACGCACAACAAAGTGTCTTTCCTTTTGAGGTACGGAACTCTAAAAAAAATTTCTTTGATTTGCACAAATTATCGTCTTCTACAATGTCCCTCACACCGCTTTGGATTTGTGTCCGCAACAGTAAAACGAGACCCTATTACTAATCCTCCGCTGTCCGTCCGTCTGTTTGTCTGTCTGTTCGTCTGTCACCAGGAGGGTATCTCATATACCATATTATTTAGACAGTTGATTTTTTCACAGATGATATGGGTATTTCTGTTGCCGCTATAACAACAAATACTAAAAAACAGAATAAAATAAATATTTAGGGAGGCTCCCATATAACAAACAGGACTTTTTTGCCTTTTTGTCTCTGCATCTCTAACGTCGACGGATAGAAAATCCCCAAGGCATTAAGTCTGCCTTTGTAGTACAGTGTTTCATAAGTGAATAAAGTTTTAAATAAATTAATTATTATATAAAAAACCTTTTCGTAGAAATAGTTCAATAAACGAAAAGAAATTTCGCATTGATATCGTTTCGTTTGTTTTCCCGTCATTACCGCATTGCGAATTCCTGCGGGAGCCTTAAGAGGACTACCAACTAGTAGAGGATCCAAAGCCCGGTCACTCTCGGACTGCATACAAAAGAAAGCGATACGCAAAGATACAATGCTTGCAAATATGAAGCGATTTGCTAAAAATCTTCAGACTTTATTATACAACTAGCTTTTACCCGCGACTTCGTCCGCGTAGAAGTCGAAAATAGTTTTACTAGGTTTTTTGAGATACGAAAATATGAAATATTATTTATTATCTTCGTCATGTGTGATAGTCATTTGAATTGTATGGCGAGCGATATTGTATCTTAAGATAAAATATTATAGTATCTTAGCCGTGCGCAGCGCCCCTTAGTGAACTCCACTGCGGGTGACGTAACCTACGACAAACTTATTATTTTCGGTTGATACAGTAATCGGGTCTAGGTATCGAACCGCAAAATTAAGTTTGTTTTTATTATATACTTTTCCGGGATAAAAAGTACCCAGTGTGGTGCCCAGGATATTAAAGAATAATTATACCAAGTTACATCGTAATCGAACCGGTAGTTTTTGCGTGATGCCTGAACAAACAGACAGACAGACCGACCAATTTTTTTTATCACATTTTTGGGTTCGGTGTCGGTCTAGTAAAACCCCCTGCCATTTTTTTTTTATATTTTCAATGTACGGAATTTTCACTTCTACAGATTTATTATAAGTATAGATTACAACACTATACCGGTAAAACGTTGCTTGTAGTAAAATCTGACAAACAATTGCCGGTATATTAGTTCGATTTTTATCGATAAATGTAATTTTTAGAAGCATCTATGTGATTTTTTGTATCGCACTAAATCAGCTGTGTTTTATTTTAACACACATTATTTAACGTTCTATGTCGGCAACCTTAATTCTTCTGCGGATATCTTCATTTCTGATTCGATCACGCATAGATCGATGACGGTGAAGGTTGTGGGAATTCGATGGATACGAGACGCAACCGAAAGGTTTTAGAGTGGCGACCACGTACCGGAAACCGCAGCGTTGGAAGGCCTCCTACAGGGTGGACCGATGACCTGGAAGGGGTTACGGGAATCCAATGGACGAGACGCACAGGACCGCTTATTATGGCAACACTTGGGGGAGGCCTATGCCCAGCAGTGGACGTCTGTCGGCTAAAATGATGATGATGATGCAGTGTATCTTACACTTTTCCGTATTATAAAACTCGCTATTAACTCCTATAGTCCTCTTAAACGTCAAGTCCCACAGTTTGCTCTCGAGCATTAAGCACAATTTATTTCTGGCCATTAGTGAAAAAAATAATGTTTGTGAATAAAAGTAACGTAGTGAAACAGTCGTTTGAGATTAAAACATAATTTAATTGTAATATGATTTGCGAAGTAATTTAGGGAGGTAATGTCTGGAAATAATTTTGTTGAAGCACTTTATAAATACATAGGTACCCTATTTACTTGTGTTAAGAGGCTCCTTTTCCATTCGCCTATCGTCAACATCGAGCGTGGTTTAAAAGATTGTTGCTTCATCTAACGCAATCCAACGCGATGTTTGATGAAGAGGCAATGCCAAAAAACAAAATGATTTACTCGCATATTTCACTGTTGCTTCCAAATCACATGGTAGCAGGTCAGCAAAGAGGTTTGCCGCTTTCTGGGAAACCGTGCGGTATTCCCGCATCATCCGTACGGCCGTGACCCTCTTCTCGGGGACTTACTACCATAATTATAGCATGCCGCACTGGGTGGCGACAGTCGCTGTCGCCATTTTACCATGAGATCCCCCCGGAACTCTGTCCGCCATGCCATGCATGAGTTTCGCCCCGGCGTTGCATCTCCACGTGCAAATTGTACATGCGTGCAAGGACTGTGGCCTCCATATACCATGGTGGCAGGCCAGCAAGGAGGCTCGCCGCTTCCCGGGAAAACGCGCGTTATCCCCGCATCATCTGTATGGCCATGACCCTCTGGCATGCGTTCAGCTTGGCCGCCGGCCGCTTTCGCAGCGACGGCACCCATACCGGCGCTCATCTATTCACTCTTGACTTCAGGACTCCTAGTTCCTAGATATTAGGAAACACAGACTCCGGCAGGGTTACACTCATTAACTGTACGCATAATAAATGTGTTCCCAAAACGCTTTGTACGTATGGGTGGGATGTCCACCATGTGCCGGTGGCTTGCACTATCTGGATTCATTCACTCAAATGTGTGGGGTCTTTTCCTCAAAAGACTGCTTCAGAAATTATCTCAAATGATTTGAACATTACATGTTTATATAGACTTTATAAAAAGAAAGTTTTACCTTTGAGTTTATTTCGGTATTTCTTTTCAGAGTATTCAGCTAGGAAACCACAGTCTCATTTAATTTAAATTAACAAAAAAGTTATATATGACCAATTTGCAAAATTAATAAATATCAATTTATCATTTACACATTATTATTTTTACCACATAAGTTACGTAAAGTAAATATAGAAAAATGGGCCATCACGACACTTCCTATTTATTTATTTAATCTGCATGCGGCGCAAAGTACAAAGGCGGACTTAATGCCTCAAGCATTCTCTATCAGTCAACCTAACCTAGGGTGGTGAAGAGACAATACGGTAGGCGCATAAAAATAAAATTTTATTTTAAAAACAAGAGTAATAAAGTATACATATAGTTTAATAAAATAGACATATATATAAGTAATATAATATATATGCCTATATATATATATTAATATCAAGTAAGGACAGAAATTGTGAGACGATTTTGCTATTGCATAAAATAATGCATACCGACTTTCGGCCGTCTTGATATCGTGAGGAAGCGCATTCCACAAAAGGATGGACTGTATATAGAAGGAAGAATAAACAAAATCAGAAGTAAGAGAAGGACGAAGCAGTAAGAGATTGTTAGAAGAACGCAGATTCCTTGCGTGTGAAGAACAAAGATATTGAAAGTGAGATATGAGACAGGATGGAGGCGTGGGAGAGTTGAGAAGAGGGAAAAGTGTAGTCAGAGCGCGCAAAGTTCTTCTCTGGCGAATAGGCAACCATTTGAACTCAGGCCTGAAGTTCGACACATAATCATATTTCCATAGGTTAAGTTTGAACCGAATGCAATTGTTAAGAAGTCTAAAAAAGGAGTCTAGAAAATTAGAAGAAATTGAGTATTTTTTGGTCTAGAAAAATACTGACTGAAAATATTAGGTACTGTCGTTCATATTTTTGGTTAACTTTATTTCCTTTAAAAATATCAAAAGTATGCTTTGATTTAAATTTAAAGGTTTCTGACCTCATGTACGTTAATCAAACGTTAATTGGATACTTTGAATACTACAAACATAATGTTCCATAGAAAAAGTGAGTACGTTTTTCCTCAAACGCGTGTGGTCGATGCGTCACTAGGCAAAAGTTACGGGAACTACACAGGAGTTACTCATTGGTTATCTCTTTGCGTTTATGGCAGCCTGGTAACTATTGGTGTTTCCTGAGTATAGAAATTAGTGTCGAACAAAGGATTTGCTTGTAGCATGTAGTACTTTCCGAGGCTAACGAGGCAATTGGTATCGTTGCAATAATAAGTGCTGGATTAATAAACGTTAGGTATATCGATACCATCCACTACAAAATGGTCTCCCTAAAAACCAGGAATAACAAACTACCAATATGTAAAATACTTTAGCTCCACACTTCGCAGTCCAGACAGCAGGACGCTTGTCTAGAACATCATCCCAGGAACAATTACGTCATTGTAACCACAAATTCATACCTATTGCTGCACCGCTATTGTCGGGATGATGCACTTGCACTCTAGGCATATAAAAAACGTACGTAACAAAACAGTTTTGTTCAAATTCCGCTCTTTTGGATAAACAATCGAGTCATGCATGATGGTTGCTTTGTTCGGTGTTGTAGCGAACTATGCGGCCGCGCTTACTCATATAATATCGCTCGTGGTTTATGAATGCCTGGTACTTCATTTTCCGGGTAAAGAAATTGCATTGGTTGGTTGAATTAAGTAATATATTGTATCTGACTCAGGTAAGGCAAGTTGAACGTTACAATGTATGTATATATAATAATATAGTTATAACTTACAATAGATTTATGAATGCATCAATCTCCTGTCTGTGAAAAGGATCACACCGTGATTCATCACCACCAGGTAATTCACCATGCAGGGTGGCCTAATGGCTTAAGCTATTACAAGTTTGTGGGTATCACATCACATCTTTTAAGTTTGTTAAACATTCGTGTGAAGCACCAGTTTACTATCATCAACAAATGATACCAAATCTAATTTCCATACATTACATGGGCTACATACATCGATACCCTAGCCTTTTACGTCAAGATTTTATCCAATTTCGTAGCTAACTGACCTCCTGAGATATACGAGTATCATAGCCGAGCAGCATCTGCGGGTTATCGATTCAATTACCGCGCTCTCTGCATATTCAGTGGAATTAGCTGCATGCTACTAGCACTTTAATGGGTTTTTTGATTTAGTTACTCCAGTGGTTTATAGTTGCCTGGTACCTTCAGCTACATAAGTGCTAGCTAAATAGCTTACAATTTAATATTTTAAAAAAAGTTTGACATAAATATTAACTTCCTAAAGCTGCAACTGAACGTGGTCGCTCACAATGGGCCTCATCAGAAGGCTCAAAGTAACCCAAAGGGCAATGGAACGGGAGGCTCGGGGTTTCCGTGCGTGATTGAATCAGAAATGAAGATATCCGCAGGAGAACCAAGGTTGCCGACGTAGCCCGAAGAATCGCCAAACTTAAGTGGCAATGGGCAGGGCACTTTGCTCGCAGAACAGATGGCGGTTGGGGCCAAAAGGTTCTGAAGTGGCGACCGCGTACCGGAAGACGCAGTACTGGAAGACCCCCTACATAGTGGACCGATGACCTGGTGAAGGTTGCGGGAATCCGATGGATGCAAGACGCACAGGACCGTTCATTGTGGCGACATTTGGGGGAGGCCTATATCCAGCAGTGGACGTCTATCGGCTGAAAGTGTTGTACGTGTACTCATAATAGTTTATTGGGAAGCGATTCTTACACGTCATTTACAGAATGTTACATAATCTTATGTCAAATAATAAAAAAAAAATGTCAAACAAATAAAAGAAAATAGAAGAAAACAAATAAATCGAAGTCAAATCACAAATTAAAATAAAATTAACCATAATAAAAGTCACAATAATTATATAAGTGTGTGTATTACATTTTTGTAACACCGGATTACTCATTCATTTTCTGTAATTTTCACATAGGTATGTCTATCAGTTTTGAGTAATTTATGCGGCCTAACCAAATGTTCTTTTTGGTATTGTTTGTGAAATCGTTGAGCTCCTTAGTAGTTCTGAGATACAGAAATACACGCAAATACTTGCACAGACTGGACCGATTTTTCCCTCAAAAACCTATTTGCAAAACAAATATTACTTATCATAAATTTAACTGAAGCGTTTGTACGTGCTAGTCTAGGGAACTACTGGTTCGAATTGAAAAAATATTTATTTATTTATACAGACAAACACTTCAAAACGAAAAAACTAAATACAGTAAAAACACAAAGGTTCTGCTTATTTCAAACGAAATTCCTTCCAGTAGACCTGCGAATGGAGAACAGAGTGAAAAATGTATATTCAAGGCGGCGCAAGGATGCTGATCATCATTGAAGCTCTGTCCAGGGACTCTGTTTTATGGGCGATGGCTGGGTATCGAGCAATAAACAAACTATTCCAGATCACAACAACTGATTTATTAAGATGCAGCAGGCTTTAGGTATTTACTTCACACAACGAGCCGTGAGACAGTCCCCGAGAATAGACGTTGTTGTTCGCACGGCTGCCGACAGAGGAAAAAGCACCGCACCTCTGCGGTCGGCACCTTTATCTGCTCGATTCGTGCATACGTCAGCGCGGATTCTGCCAAAGTGACATGTGTCACTTTTCACTTAACTCATTCATTCGTTCTCAAGCTCCCGTACTATTGACTTCTCCGACATATATATTGTACACAATGTGTATAATTTATAGGTTAGAAAAGTTAAAATTGAATATAATCACTCGTATCATCATTTTCTTGTTCATTTTATTTGGGGTCGGTGCAATACGTTTTTTAGGATTTTAGGTACTTGCATGATAAAGATACAAATGAAATTACAACACAAAAAAATTTACACAGAATTGTAATTATTAAAATTGAATTAAATTGCGTTAGTTTATAATTATAATATGAGTCGGTCAGATATTAAAAGAATTGCACAAAATATTAAAATTAAAATTCAACTCTTACAATAATTTACAATACGAGTAAGACCACTTTTCTACAAAATACATAGAACTACACGTTTTATGCAACTCAAAAAACATTTTACCCTTTTAAACCGTAACAATGAAGGTTGGGTTCAGCATCGCGATAACCACATCCGTATAGCAGTAGCATATCACGATTTAACCACACAGAAGTTTTAATTAAGTCCGTGCGAGGTAATTTAAAACTTAAATGACGAGATTTGCCTCAAAATTAACTGGATTTTCAAACCTTTGCGTGTATTTTAGTGAAATTTTCATAAGAGGATGACGCGTTGGGCTGCGTTTAGATGGGCTCGAGATTAACAGTTTAGTACCATTTTTTTAAAGTGGGAAGTCGTCCGATGACTTTTTCAACACACTCTCGTTTTTAGGCACGTAATTTACTGTTATTCGCACTAGTGTGTAAAAATACGTGGAGCTCACCGCCTTCACAATTAATTGCGTCATCTCAACGCTCAGTCACGTGGTCAGAACAAAAAAATCAGAGGCCTACTCGAGGCGTTCGACACAAACATAATGAAACAAAACGGTTGTAACTTGGCTAGGGGGGCAGGAGCAGGATCAACGGCTTTACGTGCGTTCCGGGGCATCACATTGCCGAAGTTCGAGGGGGTCTGAAGGTTCTAAAATCTCGACCTCGTACCAGAAGACGCCAGCATTGGAAGGCCTCCTACAAGGTAGTCCGATGACCTAATGAGGGTCCAGGGCATACGTTGGATGCGAGATGCACAGGACCGGTCGTTGAAGTGACACTTGGGAAGGCGTATGTATGAACAACAGTGGAAGTCTTTCTGCTGAAATGATAATATTTGATACATGATGATGATGATCCGGTGAAAATCTAGAGGTGCGTCCAGATCTGGGGAATGCGCCGCTCGCGAGCCTTTCGCGAGCCGTTCGCGAGCCGCTTGCAAACTGCGCATTCGTCAGGTCTGGACACACCATAATAATGCTGATGTGATGAAAAATCCATGACATGGTTCAAGTTTTTGAAAGAAAGGGGCGATACTTTATCAAAAACTGGGAAAGTGCGAGGCGTACTCGCGCACTGAGGGTTCCATTCAAACTTACCTTTGTAAATAGTTCAATTCCCGAATTGAATCTCAAATCATCTCAGATTCAATCTCATAGATACGAATCTTTGAGATTCTTTTTTGTGATGTAATAACAAATTTACTGTTTTCAAATTTATTTCCATACCGGTGCTTTAAGACCTTGTTTAATGCTAAATTACAAGATTCTGTGTCAACGGGAAGTATGAATTTTGAGTGTCGAATAAACGGTCGTATCTTTTTTTCGTTACCTTAGAAGTTTCCTTTTTCCACAGCTTCAAGGGACTGCAGACCCCCATGCATTTCCGAGATAAAGGGTTCTGACAGACAGACAGACAATAAAGTGACCTTTTATGAGTTCAGATTTTTCCTTTTGAGGTACAGAACCCTAAAAAAGTATACTTTCTTTAACAGACTAATAAATTACTGTAGTTACGTACAGCGATGTTACTTTTAGAAGCCTCGTTGAAACGTTGGGAAATCTGCCAAGATCACAGAAAAGCCGGAAGCCAAGCAAAGTATAGCTACTTTAAAAAGGAAAGGAAGATGAGGAGTTTATAATAAAGGCGCTGAGAGACTGGAAAAATATTACTATTAATGTAACTCTTTGGATGAATTTACTTAACTATATATATATAAAGAGAAACTGACTGACTGACATATCAACGCACAGCCGAAACTACTGGGACTAGGAGCGTGAAATTTTACGCAAGCTTTCCTTTTATGTCGTAATCGAGCACTAAGGAAGGATTTTGCAAAATTCACACCCTAAGTGGATAATCGGGTAAGGGTCCAAAGTTTGTATGGAGAAACCCACTTTCACGCGTGCGAAGCCGTTGTGAGAAGTTTACATATAATTCATAAAACTGATGTACAATCACACGACCAAAAAAGTAAATCGCAAAACAATATATCTGATTGACACTTACTAGATGTGAATCTTATATGCATGAATAAAAATAGCCACTTACATTTATAAAATAATTAACGTATATATAGTGTTTTCAAATTTCCAACTAACATTTTGCGGGTTTTTTTTTAGGTGGGAAAATCATCTTATGACAAATCTCGCTCATGGGCGAGGCGAGAGATAGTGTCAGACTTTTACTGACTAAAAACCCAGCCCTGTTCCTTCTTTGCCATTTGGGCTCGGTCCGGGTGGTTTCCGGATGGTCGGACGGCGAGCTACCCATTGCTCGCTGTCCGCTAGCCCACACCTACGGTGGCCAGAAATTGACTCATCATTAGTATAAACTTTAGAGGCATGCGGGACAGAGTGTAAAGTTCCACAAATCTTCATTGAAAAGGAAGGATCCTCCGACCAGACGGGTGTTATGTCTGGTTTGGGCAACTGTTCGATAGATGGTTTTGGATAATTGTATACGTTCCCCACAGGTAATCAGCTATATTACAAGTGCATCAAATAATTTGTATAAATGCCATTGTTATATTGATATTTCAAGGTAATTTTATGTCGTCATCAATGTTCAAAAATTAATCTTTTAAAAACTTTGAAAGGTGAATTATTAGCCTAATAAAGTGTTTAGATGTAAGTGTTAATATATCTTAGGATAAGTACAGTTTTGTTACCTTTGATGTTTAATAAAGATATTTGAAAATGAGAAAGAATACGTTCAAATCGCGTGGAGAACACTAATTGTGAAAAATAAAAACAAGTTCAGTCCAGTAGCGTAGAAACCAATTAAATTAAGTGCATTCATTTAAACATATAGAATAAAACAAAAAATAAATCCTGTCGGAACATATTGACTGCAACAGTCGGGATCCGTATTAGATGGAAAGAGTTTACTCTAGATTATTTTAATCGGTCCCGACTATTTTCTTGCAGTCGGGTAATTAAAAGGTTGCAAACCACCAT
The DNA here is from genome assembly GCA_949316375.1 of Mythimna vitellina. NCBI lineage: Eukaryota > Metazoa > Arthropoda > Insecta > Lepidoptera > Noctuidae > Mythimna > Mythimna vitellina. The sequence goes on from OX438705.1 coordinate 1,154,558, forward strand.
TTTTATTTATATTATGAGGTGTCAATAAAAATGTAATGGAAGAGGTAAACAAAAGTAAGTAAATAATATACAAACAAGCAAAAAATAAAGAATCAAGATACACAGTAAAAAGTATACAGCAAACATTGTATGTATCCATGTTATTTAAAACATTCAGGCTTGAATACATTTCCAATAAAATATATCTGTGAATGCATTTTATATGTTCGTAATTTTCTGAACAATAGGTTTAATAATCACGTGAAATGAATTATGTTACTGTAAAGTCTGAAAATCTTATGGTTGTAAAAATCTCGCGTGCAGAGTAGATGGTGGATAGGGCTGAAAAGTTCTGCTCCCTAGCCAAATTACGATCGTTTCGTTTGCGTCGAACGCCTCGAGTAGGCCACGCTTCCGATTCCTATCCTCTGACGTCATCTCAACGCTGTCTTGTGGTCAGAACAAAGGAATCCGAGGCGTGGCCTACTCGAGGCGTTCGACGTAAACGAAACGATCGTAACTTAGCTAGGGGGGCTGGAGTGGCGACCGCGTATCGGAAGTGTTCGGAAGACGCAGCGTTGGTTGGCTTCCCACAAGGTGGACCGATGACCTAATAAGGATTGCAGGAATTCGATGAATACGAAAAGCACAACACCGTCATTGTAGCGATACTTGGAGGAGGACTATGTTCAATAATAGACGTCTTTCGTCTGAGATAATGACGCGTATTTTACATGATATCACTGCCTTTGCTGGATATTGGAAGTCATCTGAACTCCAATATCCAGCAATTGGGTAACATGATACCCCTTGGCAATTGGGTAACATGATACCCCTTGACTTCTATCAGATTTCTTAGATTCGGATAGATATTACGGATAGTCAAAAGACGAGTGCCACAGATCTACAACTGTGCAGATAATTATATAAAGACTAATCAAATATGAGTATGCAACCGGAACTGTGCCATATTCTAGGCAAGTTACTCGACCAATGTAAACACTAGCTCAGACCACAGCTCACAGGTACACATAAGACAAGATAACCACATGTAGTAAATTGTGGTGATATAAAATTCATATAACGTTAGTTTGCGGTTTAAACACACTGCTGTAATAAATTTTTACGTATGTGAAATATATGACCATGTTTCAGTAATGTACTGTGTTAAGAGCGGTGAACTCGTGATACTTCTCTTTCAGGTCGTGGGGCTCTTTGGACCAGGACCGCGGTTCCAACTTCCACTTATATTTTTTTCTAGTATTATGTTGGGACCAAAATAAAATTGTTTTTGTTATATCTAGCCTATACTGTCCCACTGCTGGGTAAAGACCTCCCTCCATTCCTTCCATTGTTCCCGGCTTTAAGCTATTTCTCGTCCAATTCCTAAGGAAGACATCTAAGTTTAATTTAAATTATTAAAAATCTAAGTGTAATTTCATGACTTGATTCCGCCATCTCCTTTCTACCATCGGACAACCCGACGTACGGCGAGTATCCACCCTTACGTTGTTGAAACTTCAAAGGTCCAGACTAAGCGTTTCGCTTTATCGTTTATATAGTAGTTAGTTATCTTCTTGCTGATGTTCAAGTCAACATCATTACCGTCATTATGATTTCAGCTAAAAGATGTCCACTGTTATAAATAAGCTTCCCTAAGTATCGCCATATCGATCGGTGTGTGTCTTGTATCCTTTGGATTTGCGTGACTCTCACCAAGTCATCGGTCCGCCTTGTGGGAGACCTTCCAACGCTGCATCTTCCGATACGTGATCGCTACTCCAAAATCTTGCGGCCCCATCGACCATCTGTTCTACGAGCAACGTATTCTGCCCACTGCCACTTAAGTTGGCGATGCATCGGACTATATCGACAACCTTGGTTCTCTTGTGGTTATCTTCATTTCTGATGCAACCAATCGCGCAAGAAAAATCCGAGTATAGCCCTTTCCATTGCTCTTTGAGTGACTTTAGGCTTTCTGATGTGGCCCATTGTGAGCGACCAGGGCCTCAAGTTTGCTATTACAATTGTGTAAGAAAGGTCTATCATTGATTTCATAATTGTTGATTTTGACAAATTTGGTAATCTACTAATATAATAGCGTCATTATGACTTTTCAATGGTCAACCACTGACACTCCATTGAAAGAAGTGGCATAGAATGGTAATCTCATACATACTGATAAATGAATATCACGTATGCGGTAATCTGCTAAAATTTTGACAGTTTCTTTGATCAGTGATCTACCATTAGAACGTTATTGTGGAGTCATTGCTTTTAATAAGCTCGATATTGTTATTCTACCACAACTCTATTACGAGACCATTGACCGATCAATGATTGATCATTATAAATTAGCAGATTACGAACTTTTAGCACAATGATAATGGGATCGTGTTGAAATTACGAATTTATAAAAATAGCTGACTTGGGCCCCAGGTTTCAGAGCCATATATCATCACTGGCAACACGGACTGGCCACAGGGGTTTTTGATGTTCAAGTAGGTATAACTAAAATTATTCGTTACCTAATCTAAAGAATCTGGAAATAAAGTTCCTAATATTAGCCACCCATCACAATATTAGCACAAGCTCTATCAATGAACTTCCTATTTATTTTCGCAAGTCCGTTCACAAATATTCACATCCATTTTCCAATCACCCATTAATACGTTCAATCCACAGAGCAGCATAACATTGATGTCGTTTATTAATATTTCGCATAAATATTGTTTCAGCACAAAATATCGAATTGCATTAAAATCATTGGATGTGCAATAAAATGAACATCAAAGAGAATATTTACGTCAGCGAAGAGTTTTGTTGAGTTCAACGGTTTTTGGGTCAAGACTGTGGTAGGTAGGGCTGTCACAGGCGCGTTTATGATTATAGTAATACAAGCTACTGCAAATGGCTTTGCCCGATATGCTAATCCAGGACATAGTCTGTCCGTTTATCAAGTTTCATCGAATCCCGTTCAGCCATTCGAGCGTGAAGAATTAACAAACATAAAAATTGCCTTTTCATGGTTACTGAGATGAGAGGGAGACGTAGACCGTAAATTATCTGGATAACAAATGTCTGGAAGGATATGCAAAAGCTTGGCTTTACAAACGACGATGCTTACCAGCAAAATGAATGGCGCTAAAGGATTAAAAAGCTGACCCCGCGTAATAGGAAGATATAAGGGCAAAGAGGAAGAAAACCTCTGGAATTAATGATCCCAAATGTCTCTAAATCGTGGCTGCTTACAAATGGCCTCATCAGAAACCTTAAAGTCGCCCAAAGTGCAAGAGAAAGGGCTATGCTTGGAGTTTCCTGGCGTGATCGCATAAGAAATGAAGATATCCGTAAGAGAACCGATAAATCCGTAAGAGAACGATTCTTCGGGTTATGACGGTAACATAACCCGAAAAATCGCCAAACTTAAGTGGCGGTAGGCAGGGTATATTGCTTGCAGAACAGATGGGGCTGAAAGAATCTGGAGTAACGACCACCTACCGGAAGATACAGCGCTGGAAGGCCTCCCACAACGTGGGTCAATAACCTGATGATAGTGCTCGCCTACGTCATAAAAGGAAACCTTCAGGTTTCGGCTGTATCAACGCACAGCCGAAACTACTGAGACTAGGAGCGTGAAATTTTCTTCAGGCACAAGGGTTCCTTTTATGACGTAGGCGAGCACTTTTATGATGTCAGTCAGTCAGTTTCTCATTTTATATGTATAGATTATTTTTACTTTCCGTTTCGGTTGTTTCCATTTGATTTGTTTCGAAATTATGAAGGAAAAAAAATATGAAAAGAGGAGATCACAAACATTTCTTTGTCCCTAATTGACTGAATAAAAATAAGTGTTTTATTTTGAAACGATGAAAGACCTTTTATTTTATCGTCAAAATTATTCTCGACAAATTTTTCTGAAAAGAAAAATGTTTTCATCACTTCACTCGCCTTAATAGGATGTGAAAATTTTTGTTTGATGTGTAGGTATATAATTATATCAGTTAAAAAATATTGTATAATTCACAGAATATTCTACAACCTTCTAATTCTACTTGAAATAATTATTACATGAATTGGGATATATAATACTTCTTTTGATAAAAAGTCTAGTGTATCATACTGCTTATTGAAGTAATTTTACGGGTCACCAATACCATGACACGTATATGATGACTGACAGGTGTCAAAAACATCATGTCACAAAAGTCGTCAAAAAATAAAAGGCCTGTTTTTAAATCTCTCAAAACGAATACTTAAATACGCAAAAGAATAGAATAGAACAGAATAGCATTGAATAAACTTACTCAATATATTTCATCATATTATTTAACGCTCCGAAAAAAACGTATGTGTTTTTTTAAAACACCATGTAATTAATTATTACTTTATTGTTTCTTTCAGTTTCGTTCCAAGTTACATTTTATGGTATTTCTCAATAGTCAAAACGGAAACACGGTGGAGGTGTGCCCCGCTTGGGCAGAGCAACGCCGTGTCCTCGTGGGAGCGATCAGCGGCGGCGATCTCTTGAGCCGGGCCTTGGTACAGGCCATGGTCCGGAGCGAGGAGGAGTGGCAGGCGGTCGTCTCCTTCTGCGAATCAGTAATGCTAGCAAAGGAGGCGGCCGATCGCGTTAGGCAACGGTCCTTACGCTCCAACCGCCGCCGGGATTCCGATCCCGATTTCCGGCCACCATAGGCGCGGGTTGCGGACGGCGAGCAGTGGGTAGCCCACCGTCCGACCATCCGGTAACCGTCCGGACCGAGCCCAAGTCGTCGACGGCGCGTATTGTTCCACGCGCGCCTCAGGGAGATGTCAGCAAATCGTAGGGGCCCAGGAGGTCGAAGCCTACTGAGGCCATGGATAGTGTGAAAATGAAACCCGGGGCCTGGAATGAAGGCAAAGAAGGAACAGAAGTAGGTTTTTAGTCAGTAAAAGTCTTACACTATCTCCCGCTCCGCCCAAGAGCGCGATTTGTCATAAGATGATTTTCCCACCTAATAAAAAAAATTCAAAATTTTTTAACTTTTATTTTTTAACGAGTTTACCGCTTTATAGAACCAACACAACCAGTACATCTAGACATTATCCAATTCAAAGTAATCTAATTTATTAAACAAAAAAAAAACGGTCTTGTTTTGTAACTGAAATGTAATTAATTTGCCTTCTTTGACTCAGTTTAGTTTACTTTAAGTAATTAAAAAATTGGAACAAAATATTTGCGGATCTGATTAATTTTGCCGGGCTTTTTTTGACAGCTAAATGATTTTTCAGATTAAAAGCAACTTATGATACTGATGGAAAGTGTAGGTAGGTAGTATCATTCAAAGATTTATTGTAATCAGATCAATACTCCTCCAATCTCCACATATATACATAGCATAGTCGGCCTTATAATGTTCCCATTGTTGGAACTCTGAGAGGGAATGGGCCTTAATCCACCACGCGGGCCCAGTGCGGGTTGGTGGATGTCACATGTCTTCGAATTTTTGGTTCTAGGACATGCCAGTTTCCTCACGATGTTTTCCTTCACCGTTTTGAGAGCAGAGGTGATGAAATAAATTACACAGAGTAATGCACCTGGCTGGGCTTGGACCCCGTGACTTACGACTCGTAAGTCGGGGCCGTTACCACTCGGCCACAATCTCCACACATATTTGTATTTTCGTTAAAAAATAAAACGGAATCAAAATACTTTCCTACCTATCTTCTGGCTCCATCATCATCATCAGCACCCCTAGCCAAGTTGATAATCTGCAATCGTTAACGCTAGTCGAAATCTAATCAAATGTATGGGAATGACATCATCTCAACGTTAAGTCACGTGGTCAGAACAAACGAATAAAAAATTCGTAGCCAAGTTCACATCGTTCAAAGTGATATAATGAATTATTATCGTTTCTACAATGTTCAATGCCACATTCTTTGTTATTTTAGAACGATATTGTAGAACGAGAGGCCGATTCAGGCGCGTCATCATGGCTACCAACCTATCGTCTTCTACAATTGCTGACAGCAAGGCGTTACCACTTGGAGAACGGCATTCGACACGAAACGGTTGTAACTTGGCTAGGGGTCAGATCATATCGATGATACCGTTTTCAACATAACTATTCAGAACCATTCATTTATTTGTATTGTCAACGCTTGACTATCTTTATTGTGATATCTATGTGAGTATGAAGTTCTGTTGGCCATTTCCCGTCTTTTTCATCCGTTTCACGTCATCAAAATATTGCTTTTTGACTGTAAATGCTTAAGTCCTTGATTAAAATACAAAAATCACTATTTAGTTGCCTATTATATTTGAGGAGTTCCCTCAATTCCTCATGGATCTCATCATCAGAACTGGATTTTGAAAAAAATGGCACCAATTTGGAAGCATATCCTTTTAGGGAGAAAATTTGCAAATCGGTCGATAACCGACGGAGTTCTGAGGCAAAAAAAAAATACAACCGTATTAATAACTTCCTCCTTTTTTTTGGAAGTCGATTAAAATAAAATCAAAATTCTGGACACAAGAAAATAACCAGTTTGTAAAGATATCGCAGAACAATATACAACATTGAGAACTGGAGGCGGTTCTCAATATAGTATTTTTATTTTTAAGTCGGTTGAAACGGTTCACAAGATTTCTAATACGTACTATTTTAATAAATATTATTGAATTATTTTTTATTTTTTTTATTAATGTATTAAATAATTATACTTAATTTTTAATGTAGACTTTTACTTCTGATCTTAATTTTAAATTATAATGGGAATTTTATTATATGGAATCTGTTTTTGTACATTTGTGATCAACAAAATGAGTTGATTATAATTATAAGGTGTTAAAAAAAAAACTTTAAGAATTTCGAGGAGACATTGTACTCCACATTATGAACAACTTTTACTATGGGATCAAACCTGAAATCGCGAAAAAAAATCAGCTGTTCCCTACATTTCTGTTCGCATAACTCGTCAAAATGTTTGGAGCAGCTGATTTTTTTTAGCACAACAATACAATGGAGTACAATGTCCCCTCAAAGTTCTTAAAGTAAATTTTTAACACCTTATATAATAATAAAAACAATTCAATACTAAGCAATGCAGCACACCCCTAGCCAAGATGCAAGCGGACGCAGATTGTCAACAAGAATAATGTGTCAGTTAAATGTAGGTCCAACTCACGCACACAAATAACAGTACTACACATACACATACAACAAATATTGCACACACATAGACATAACTGTGGGAAAGTTATGTTTGTGTGCGAGTTTATACGTTTGTGTACTTGGGCGGTGTTTGCATTGGAATTATCGTATGCGTCTGGATTAAGAAGTCTTGTGTCTTTGTTTTTGAGAACTGTAATCGGTTTTTAACCTAAGATTATATTTTTTTTCTCACGGCGAATGTCATGTTTTTAATTTCACAACGTTTTATTTTGTTGTTATGTAAACCTAGTGTCATATTCGCATTATCAAAAAGAACTATTCTAACAAAGATTTTAAAAAACTTTCACACAACGCCATCTAGTCCCAAACCAAGCAGAGCTTGTGCTATGAGTACTAGACAACAGATAAACATATAGATTTCTAAATACATACATTAAAGATTAATTAACAGACACAGAACAAATGATAAATGATCATGCTCATCACCCAAACATTTTTCCTAGATGGGAATTGAAACCACGACCTCCGGCATAGCAGACAGGGCCACTGACAACAGGCCTGTCAAAAATAATGTCAATTAGATGTGTGATTTTTTTTATTGATATAAACCAGTGCGGAGATGCAATCATTGATGGTCAGGCGCACTAATTTATTAAGAGCCTATTCACTCTAGCCTTGAAGACACCTAAATTATATTTGGACGGGAAGACCGCAGCAGGCAAATTGTTCCAGTCTTTCGATGTACGCGGTATAAACGACGAAGCGAAACGCTTAGTCCGGACCGTTGAAGTTTTAAGGGTGGATACCCGCCGTTCGTCGGGTTGTCCGATGGTAGAAAGGAGATGGCGGGATCAAGTCATGCGATTCCCGCGCACACTCTCCAAAATGTAACCTCTTCTTAACATAACTCTCTCTCTCTGTTCTCTTTAATAACATATTTGTTAAGTTTTATGCATCAAGAAATTATTTTTTGTGTGAGACATCCAGTACTTCTAGTCACTGGGATCTATTGGGTTATTCAGATGACAAACTTACGATAATCATGTTGTTTGGTTTACTTTTGAAAAACTAAAATGATGGACAGAGATTTTCTGTGATGTTACTAAAATCTATATATTTATATGAGCAGTGGTGGCCGAGTGGTAACGGCCCCGACTTACGAGTAGTAGGTCGCGGGTTCAAACCCAGCCAGGGCATTACTTTGTGTAATTAGTTTCATCAACACTGCTCTCAAAACGGTGAAGGAAAACATCGTTAGGAAACCGGCATGTCCTAGAACCAAAAATTTAAAGTCATGTGACATCCACCAACCCGCACTGGGCTCGCGTGGTGGATTACGGCCCATTCCCTCAGCTAGAGAGGAGGCCTGAGTCCCAACAGTGGGAACATTATAAAGCCGACTAAGCTATGCTATATATTTATATTAAAAAACCTGATTGACTGACATATCAACACACAGCCGAGACTACTGAGACTAAGAGGCTAGAAACTTCGTGAGAGGAGCGAGAGATTTTCCAAAATTCACCCTCTCAGGGGATAAAACGAGGGACCACAGTTTTTATGAAGAAATCTACTTTCAAGTGATGAACGCTGGTGGAAGTTACTCGTAGTTGTTTCATACGGAGGTTTTAATGCACCTATTACAGGAAAGCACATTTACTTAGCTACCGTGCCAAAATCGATCCACTTTAAAAAATCTATGTCACTTCGTACTATAGAACTCCGTGACACCTAATAAGTAGGTATTGATCCCGCCACAATGAAGCAACTCGTAAGTTGAACTCTGAAAAGACGGGCGCGTATATAAGTTGAAGTAACTCAGAACTTCGTACTTAGGGTATCGTTTTGTATTGGGTAACACATTTAAGTATAAAACTAAAGTTTTAATGAGTAAATATCTTATATTCGAAGTTATATGCCGCGCGGGCACACGTCGCGTAACGTCGCGCGTGTGTTGTGTACGACGGTCCCCGTAGCAGAAACCGGATTATTACCTACGCAGTGTCTCTGGTTCAATTTTGACGGTGTGCATGTAGTCGTGTCGATGGTGAACTTTAATGTATTATTACGTAGCAAAAGGGGCACGGGACGCGGTTACCCGCGTCGGGTGCCCGCGCGGTGAGCCATAACCGAGCACTTTTGTATGGGACCGACCGCACGGGCCCGAATAACGCAGCGTCGGCCCTTAATCGAACAGTTTTATAGCTATAGATAAGCTGTAGTTCCAATCATAGTCATATTATAAAGGCGACAGTTTGTGAGTGTATCTGTATGTTTATTATTTTTTCACACCTGAACGGCTGAAAGAGTTTGGATGACATTTGGTAAACTGGTAGACCATGTCTTGGAATAGCACATAGGATACTTTTTATCTCGGGAGTAGAGACTCCCGAGATAAAAAGAAAATATTCTCTTAAGACAATTTTCTTTTTGACGCAGGCAAAAACACTGGCTACAGCAAGTACCTTAATACTAAGTAGGCAGAAACGTATGGAGAGGAAGAGAGAGCCAACGAAATGTAAATTAAAAAGATATGAAAGAAAAGGATGGCAATTATAGCGTGACGATTGATAGGACAGAATGAAAGAAAAAAACAACGAAACGACCACAAGTAACATGGTACAAGGTTTACTATCAGAATACAATAGAATAAACTTTATTGTTCACCAAAAAAGTAACACGACTTATAAATAAACTTTAATCTATGCGTATAATGGCGGTCTTATCGCTGACAGCGATATCTAGTAAACAACCTTAGGATGAATTGTAAGAACTCAAAATAATACAGGGGGTAGTCTGCAATGTACTGCTAACAAATTAATCAAACTTTATATAAAAGTATAAATAAAATAAACCTATTTCTATAAAAGGGGAAACTGACTGACTGAAATATCAACGCGCAGTCGAAACTACTGGGACAAGGAGCGTGAAATTTTGCACAAGGTTTCGCTTTATGACGTAGGCGAGCTCTAAGAAATTTCCCAAAATTCACTCCATAAAGGGATGAAACTGGGGTCCGTAGTTTGTATGAAGGAACCTAATCTCACGCGCAGAAACTAAGAGCCTATACACTTATAAAAAACACAATACATAGGTGAGTCAGGTGAGGTCGCGGTCAAGCACCTGTTTATATTATTTAAAATAAAGAAAGGCCCCAGGCTAACAGGTACCAAGGGAAATTAACAACTATACAATATAGTATAGTTGTAAAAATAAATAAAAATCGTTTACTCCCAAGCATCAAGGCCACAGTGTGTTAAAACGTAATAAATATGTTAGTAGGTCATCACAAAAACAAACAAGTACTCACGAACTATTTGAAAATTAGAAAGATTTATCAAGCTCCACGCCAAGCCCTTGATACTTTCGGTCAGTTCATGGCCCTTTATGGAGCGCCGGTGTGCTCAAAAGCGTCGGGCAGCCCAGATGAACGCATGCCAGAGGGTCATGGCCATACGGATGATGCGGGGATAGCGCACGGTTTCCCGCGAAGCGGCGAGCCTCCTTGCTGGCCTGCCGCCATGGGATCTGGAGACAACAGTCCTTGCATGCATGCACGATTTGCGTGTGGAGATGCAACGCCGGGGCAAAACTTCGCTGCCGCGACAAGTCGCGGCATGGCGGACAGAGTTCCGGCGGGATTTCATGGTGGAATGGTGGCAGCGACTGTCGCAACCCAGTGTGGCACGCCATAATTATGGTGGTAAGTTCCCTCTTTGAGGAGTGGCTGGAAAGAAGTAATGAATGAAGGAATAGGAGTGGGTTTTTAGTCAGTAAAACTCTGACACACCCTCTAGCCCCGCCCAAGAGCGCGGGATGTCATTGTGATTTTTCCACCGAAAAAAAAACCCTTGATGCCTGAGACTAAAGCCAAGCACCACAGATTAAAAATAACACAAATATGACAGGAATCCTCCACTTAGAATGATGTTTATCGTCTTAAAAAAGCTCACAGTAAAAAAAAAACGTAGCACTTAATTTAATAACATTCTTAGTAAATCCCTGAGAAGCTTACGCGGCCGTGTTGCAGCCCCAACAGAACAACAGGTGGGCCCTTAACCTAGCCTTTTGTTTCAACTTACTGTGACTCAAGTTAAACACTCTCATATTCACTTTATTTAGTAGGGTTTGTTTTAAAAAGTGTATCTTTTCATTGGAGAATTTTTGGCTGAGAAAAGAAAATAAGCTTCGTAGTACTTACACTTATAGTGCCCTGAAATCGCTTGATGCGGTCGCGGTAGATCAAGAAGGAGATGTCGGGACGACTTATATGTCTTCCTTAGGAACTGGCAAGAAGTGGCTCAGAGCTGGAAATAATGGAAGGAATGGAAGGAGGCCTTTTCCCAGTTGTGGGACAGTATAGGCTTGATAATAATAATAAACAAACTAAATATCATGACTTGGCTGACGAGGTTGTCAACATTTGGAAAGTGGACACAGCAATCATTGTGCCGATAGTCGTGACGGTCAATGACTTAATTGCCAAGAGCCTCGACCAATCTCTGGATGGCTCCGGTTAGGTAGTTGGTTGGTTGGCTTGATTTAGAAGGCAGTACTCCTGGACATGGCGCATAATGTTCGGAGATTCCTCTCTCAGGAGCCCTGACTAACGATAGCTTGGACTCTGTTCCCCATGCCGGTGGGCTACTATTTTTTATATTTTTAAGAAATATTTATGTTTTTGTTTTTTATAGGAATCGGTGGCGTGGCCTACTCGAGGCGTTTGACGCAAACGAAATTCAATAAAACACACACTACATTGTGCGTAGGTACAGCTAAGGAGGGGAAATCCCTGCCGGAGTCTGTGTTTCCTGATAGCTACAACCTAGGAATCTGTAAGTCAAGAGTGAATAGGTTATTTCTAAGCTAACATGCTCCATCGTCGGCCACATCGTCGCTTTCCATCAGGTAGTGATCAAGTGCGCGCTTATAAGAACAAATTTCATATAATTATTATTATGAGTTATTTGGCACGCATTTGTTATTTTAGATTATGTTATTATAGTATTTCCATTTTATTTCTTTAGTTGATTTTTCTGTACGAGTGTTAAATACCGATAGCTTAGAGTGAAAACCTCCGGTATGCAATTTTAGATAATTTTTGTTTTATTATTTTTCTGAAGCAAAAACCTCGTAACGCAAAATCTTGTATCACGCAAAATTTTGATGTGATACTTGTAGTTTGATCAATAGTTTTAAATATTTGAATAAAACACGTAGAAGCCCATTATAATTACATGATAATAAAGGTCTAGTTTGGTTTGGTTTTGTGCCTCCTGAAAAGTTACGTATTTCACAGTTACAAGGTATTCACTCTAAGCCATCGATACATGGTTCTACTTTGTCTTTTTTTGTAAAGTAATATTAGAACAACATCAATAAAAAATGCGATAATTTCAAGTAAAAACTCCTAAAACGGTTTCAAAGAGTGACTTTAGAAAACATTGTTTTTAATTTCATTTCCGTTTTTCCTCTATAAAAAGTAATTATTAAACAGCTCTTCAATTTTGCATAAACGTGAAACAAAAAAAAAATGTTCTGTTGTTTTGAGATTTTTCTCACCTTTCGTACCTGATGATCCGACAATTCCGTTTGAAAGCTTTCCTCCAGTCCTCACTAATGAACCGAGTCGTATTCATATTAATTGGACATGCTTGTTACCGACTGACAAGTTAGACATTAATTACTGCCCACTGATTAACGGATACGTTTTCGTATCGGATACGGATCTTGTTCCGGTTCCAATTTTGTGGTTACGACTCATGTGTTTCGTTTTCTTCGGAATCCGAAACAGGTAGAAAAATGTTAATTCTATATTGGGTAGGCGAGTAAATTTTGTATCGAAATAGAAATCACGTGTTTTTCTACCAAAAATAAATACTTTTATTTTGCTTATACGGAGTTCTGTGGTAACAAACACAACAAAAAATACAATAAATTGTAACCAAATTGAGAACCTCCTTTTTTTTGAAGCCGGTTTAAATAAAATCCTCTCGACCAAATTTCAATCATGGCTGTGGCCAATCTCAACAGAGATAAGCCAAATACGCAGGAGATATTATAGTTCAGCCCCCCTAGCCAAGTTACGACTGTTTAGTTTACGTCGAACGCCTCGAGTAGGCCACGCCTCCGATTCCTTCATTCTAACCACGCGACTGAGCATTAAGATGACGTCACAACAAAGGAATCGAAGGCGTGGCCTACTCGAGGCGTTCGACGCAAACGAAACGATTGTAACTTGGCTAGGGGGGCAGAAGTGTGTATGCTCTTTCTATGCCTTTACTATGAAATAGTCCGACGGGACAGCAATCCATCATGACCGGAGAGAGATCAGGCCTAGTGCCAATGGCTTTACGTGTTTTCCGAGACAATTGGTCGTTAAACTACTGACTTCTAAACTGCAGGCTACACAATAGTAATTACCACCTACCACTGTTTTGTCTCTTTTAAGCCAAAGGTTGACTGGTGGAGAATGCCTCGTTGTATTAAGTTCTCCACTACTATACACGAAGTTCTTCAAAATCGTTTCGAATGCCTAAGAAGCTCTTTGGACGACTACAACGATGGGTTCGTGGAAACTGTCCATACGGTCGGGTCTAAATTCTATAAAACTCGTAAAAATAAAGGCAAGAGGCTCACAGATCGAACTCTGCAGCTTATGAAGGAGAGGCGTGAGATGATTCTGCAGTCTTAAGACGATGCGTGCACATATTGGCAGCCTTGAAACGCGATCTCCGTCACTTTAATACCGAAAAAATTAAAGACGCGATTGAGCGAAATAAGGGCTCCGAGGTGTTTGCAAGAGATCCGTCTATTAGGCAGAGCCAGCTTACGAAACTAAAGATCGATGATGGCAGAGTCATATCTGCCAAATCGGAGTTTCTGGGAGCAATCGAGTTCTTTTATGGATAGATGTACACGTCAATCACAAAACCCACTGCGAATCTAGCAATCGACCCAAGAGCTAGATTGACCCGACACTATACCGAAGATATCCCACACGTCAGCCAGTACGAGTTTAGGATGGAAGTTTAAATAAATAAATAAATTTTAATAAGAGAAACTTTTTGCCTGATCCTAGCAACCAACTCAGGACCCCACGTTCAACAGTCACACTTATGACATCGATACCAACGAGGCAGTTAATTTCAGTCTCTCTATATTTATTCCTCGTAACTTCACATCCACGTATAAATTAGCATTAAATTTCCTAACACATACACTCTACAAAGCGATGTGAGTTGGTCCGCTAATTACAGGAGTTCGTTTGTTACTCACTAATCAGGCTCTCGACGTAATGCCGGACAGGGACGCTACCTAATACGAGCGTGAAATACGGATATACAGATAATCTGATATTTTTTTGATTACGCTAACGTTTTTTACAATTGATTTTTGTACCGAATTTCGGAATTGATTGTTACTTTTGACCTTTTGTATTTCTGTAATTATAGAAACAATTAGATGATATTTATTTTGAAAATAAATTTTAAATACACTGTTACGTATGAATTTTTTCGTCAGTCAACTTCAAAGAGATGTCAGCAAATCATAAGCTACAAGATTTTTTTTTTAAAAAGAAACCCATGTTTTTTTTATGTGGGAAAATTATCTAATGACAAATCCTCAAATCCAAATCCAAATGAGAGATAGTGTCAGACTTACTGACGAAAAACCCATTCCTGTTCCTTCGTTGCCTTCGTCCATGGGCCCTGGGTTTCGTTTTCACACTACCCATGGCCCCAGTACGCTTCGACCCTGCTGGGCCCCTACGATTTGCTGGTACGCGCCGTCGACGACTTGGGCTCGGTCCGGACGGTTACCGGACGGTCTCATGGTGGGCTACCCATTGCTCGCTGTCCGCAAGCCCGCGCCTACGGTGGTCGGAAATCGGGATCGGAATCCCGATGGCGGTTGGGGCGTGAGGACCGTTGCCTCGCGCGATCGGCCGCCTCCTTTGCTAGTATTACTGCTTCGCAAAAAGAAGCGATCGCCTGCCACTCCTCCTCGCTCCGGACCATGGCCTATAGCAGGGCCCGGCGCGAGAGATCGCCGCCAAAGAAACCCGTGGTGCTAAACCGCAAAGAATAACTGAAGGAACATAAGCGCGTTTTAAACAGTAAAAGTCTGACAGCCTTCCCGGTCCACAATGGAACGCGAGAAGCAATTAGATGATTTCCCACCTTCCCCAAAAAGTGCACCAATTCTGTGCCTTATACTCATAACCCCACAGCTTGTCCGGCATGTGACAGATATGTCCTATTCATTCCTATTTCAGTTGGGAAGACTTTTGAGCTACATTAACGATTCGGGTACCGAAGCGCAGTGAATTGTTGTGCGATTAATATGAAACTAAAATTAATGTACTTGGGACATTTGTAACGTTTCGTAGTAGGTACATAATGTAGAAAGTAGATTTTTTTTATTAGGATCACTAACATTAATTACATGCACTGAGAATTTACAGGACCATTATAGAACTCTTTTCAAGTACTGCAACACTTAGAAACAATCACAAAGCTAGAACTACACTGCGCACACGTGTGCCACACACGCCGATCTAGACGCGTCGGTCTCCATACATTTTATATGGCAACTAGTCTTGTAGAGCTACACTTTATCCTCGCCACGCGACGTCGTTCTACGTACAAATCAGCCCCCCTAGCCAAGTTACGATCGTTTCGTTTGCGTCCAACGCCTCGAGTAGGCCACGCCTCCTATTCCTTTGTTCTGACCACGTGACTGAGCGTTGAGATGACGTCAGAACAAAGGAATCGGAGGCGTGGCCTACTCGAGTCGTTCGACGCAAACGAAATGATCGTAACTTGGCTAGGGGGGGCAGGCGTGTTACATGTGTGCGTCGGTCGGCCTAATGTAGTTCCGGCTTAACACAAAAAATTTGATTTTGAAACACATACTCGTAAGATTAATTAATTACACTGGTCAACACAAGTCTTGTTTCCTATATTTTTTTTTCTGTTATTGCGTATTTCTATGGCCCTGAATATGAAAAAAATACTGGAAGATTGCTAACAGCTTCAGTTTTTGAAATATAGAGTTTTATTATTTTGATAAAAAAGTACAGAAAATTAATAAATGATGTTAACAAAATTTCTATTGAACACTATCAAATGATCTTTTATACAATTTTCTTAAATGAGCGACTTTAGGTAGATCACGTTGCAAACTCCAGCAGTATTCTGCCATCATATGTGAGTCTCACCGCCCCTGATACCGCTCTTCTATTGTTCGAAGATCCTGATGGAATCTTTCACCCTGCTCCTCACTAAAATCACCTAGATTTTGTGGAAATCGGTCTAAATGTGAGTGCAGGAAGTGGATTTTTATGCTCATGTTGCACCCTAACTCTTGCAAGTTCGATAGCATGGACTCAACAAGCTCAATGTGGTTGTCAGATTTCTTTTTGCCTAGGAAGTTACTCATAACGAAAACGAATGACTTCCAAGCTTTGGATTCGACTTCAGTCATTGATTTGACAAAATTAGGATCTTTCACGAGTTGCCTAATCTGTGGCCCATCAAAAATACCAGCTTTTAATTTTTCTGTACTTAATCCTGGAAACTTGCGTGAAAGAAAATTGAAACAATCGCCACTTTTGTCAAGCGCCTTCACAAACTGTTTCATTATGCCGAGTTTAATATGAAGTGGTGGAAGTATGATGCGATCTCGGCTAACTAAAGGCATATTTATAAAATTTTTTGTACCAACTTTTAGCTCTTCCCGCACTGGCCAAACTTTTTGTGACCAATGGTGTTGTTTGTCACGTCAATCACAGCAATCGTCATGATGATTTTGATTTCTCGCCAAATCATGGGTGTTACGAACATTACTGCATCTCTTTTTCCACTGGACCATAACCGTAGACATACTACACATTTCTGGCATACAATATGAGGAACCCATGGCTTGTCCTGATTACACAATTTTATTTTAAAGTATTGATGATACGCAGTTTTTACAAAGTCCGATATAAATACATATTCACCACAAATGTAGCAAAAAGAATCAGGATTAAGTACACAACACCTTGACGAAGCCATATCGAAAACAACAACAAAATATATTTCAATGTCCAATAAAAAACGCAACTATAAGTAAAAATAGTAATGGAGGGTAGTTAGCTGTAACTCAAAAACAAAAGCTGTGAGAGAAAAATTGTTACCATATTTAAAAAATACGCGTTAGTTTGAGATAGAAACAAAAAAAAAATTAAAGGAAACAAACGATTTTATTTTTTTTGTTGACCAGTGTTATCATTGCATAAGATGTCAGGGAGAAAAATAATAGTTAGAATTATCAGTAATAATAACACAAAAATACATAATGTTTTGAAAATTTTGCGTTTTTTAATTAATTATGTATATTGTTTTAATTCTTAATTATTTAAACCATAAAAAGTTACAGTATATAGCCAGTTAGTTGGTTTAGTTGAGGCGAGTTTCTCACGAAACGGAAAATTTTAGTTTTTATAATACAAAAATCTTTTTTGTTTATTAATTTGGACATATTTTTTTTTCCAATTAGAGGAATTTCCAACCAATGCAGGAAGAACTTTTTTCTGCTATATTTTTGACAGAGTTATAAAAAAAAATCTAATCTCTTTAAAATTAATCTCGGGATTAGAGGCTCATCCAATTTATTCTTTCGGTGTATAAAATCGGTGTAAGTACATGTTTCATGTTTCTCCCTATTTATTTATTTTTTTAAGTTTAATTTTTATATTATTTGTTAATTAAGTAATCATGGTGTGCCAAATAAACATATTTTCTTTCTTTCTTTCTTTCTAACTCTACCCAAGTCCGACCTCTGTTTATATTTATATATCCTAGATAGAGCAGTCTAGTAGCGGTCTATTGGTAACGGCCCCAAATTACGAGTTGTAGTTCGTGAGTTCAAACCCAGCCTCGTGCATAACTTTGTGTAATTTATTTCATCAACACTACTTTCAAAATGTTGAATGAAAACATGGTGAGGAAACCGGCATGTCCTAGAATCGAAAATTGGAAGACATTTGACTTACACCAACCCGCACTGGGCCCGCGTGATGGATTACAGCCCATTCCCTCTCTTAGAGTGGAGGCCTGAGTCCTAGCATTAGGATTATTATAAAGCTGATGATGCTATGTTATGTGCCAGCTTCAGATGCTAGCAGGTTTCAAAAGCTTTAAATATTAAAACTCTTAGCTAGCACTGCTGCTAACTTTGTCCGCGTGGAATCAGTATGTCCGCCGTTATAAATTATGCAGGTCTATTTATTAGCATATGAATTCATCTATATATATAAAAGCGAAATACCACTCACTGTTTAACCACGAAATCTCAGAAACTATATCATCTACAAACTTAAAATTTGGCAGATAGGTTCCTTATAGGGTGTAGACATCCGCTAAAAACGGATTTTACGAAATACCACCTCTACGTAGGTAAAACGCCGGTTGGAAGTTTGTATGAGTTCTATTTTCACGCGAGCGTAGCCGCTGGCAGAAGCTAGTTTAGAACATAAACAAGGCCAAATTAAATATGAAGCTAATGCAGTTTTTGACGAGCTTATCCAACGGTTCCTATCCTGAAATTTGTCCATTGATGTAAGTAAAAAATCATCCATGTAAATCTGAAGTACTAAAAAAAGAATACTCGGAAGGTATTTTTCACAATATTATTTAGTAAAACAATAGGTATTTCTAAATCATTTTCCTGTTTAAAAGAGTTCTTGAGATTGCAGCCACAAAAAAAGTCTAACAATAAACAATAGACACTTTATATTTTAATTAGAAAAAAATACCGTATTTCTGTAATTTAAACCAACACAAGTTTTTAAAATAACAAAAGCATTTTCTTATCTTACGATTTCAATAAAGAAAGCTATTTCTTACGTCGTAACCTCTTTCATCTATTGTAGTACTTCTTAACCCTATTTATTTGATCAGATCTATTCTTGAAGAGACCGTACAACCAACAGCAAAAATGGGTACACGATATGCAGACTTCAAAAGTAAAAGAAATCGGTTAATTTTTTTAAATGTTGAAGTAAGTCCCTTGTTTCAAAAATATGAGGGTAAAATATCATACAAGCTACTGCTCACGGGATCAAAGGCATATTATCTATTCTAGGACATGGACTACCCGTATGCCCATCATCCAAATTCGAGCGTGAAAAATTAACAAACATACAAAATCACTTACAAACTTTCACTCATAAAATATTAATGTGATGACTGTCAAAATGGTGCAGGAAAACATTGCTAAGAAACAGTGTATCCTAAAACAAACAAAAAAAAAACAAAAGAAATGTGCCATTTATGATCACCAACATAACAACGCAAAAACATTTGTGGCCACCAGACTGAAACCAGTTGTTGAATCATGGATCTCTCATTTAAGGTCTGTCCCCTAGCCAAGTTACGATCGTTTCGTTTGCGTCGAACACCTCGAGTAGGCCACGCCTCCGATTTCTTTGTTCTGACGTCATCTCAACGTTCAGTCACGTGGTCAGAACAAAGGAATCAGAGGCGTGGCCTACTCAAGGCGTCTGTTCACGATGCAGCGAGCAGCGCGGCGAACGGGGCATCATCGGTACGCGAGCGCGCGGCGCTATGAGCGGCGTCTCGTGGCGTGTTTCAAACATATTCATACTTTTGATTTTACCGCTCGCCGCCCTGCGCTTAGGTTCCGCTCATAGCGGCAATGTCGTGAACGGGCGGTTAGGGCCGTTATGGCCGGCTTTGAGCACGCAATAATCATGGCGATAAGCCCCCTCTTCGAGGAGTGGCTGGAAAGGCATCACGGCGTCCTCACTTTCCCCATGACGCAGAACTGGAAAACGCCTGGTTGTCACCATTGTACGGACCACTCGAAGGACACTGTGATGTCCTTGTATCGTGTCCAGTGATCAGCGGCAGTGACCCATTGCGCCGGGCCCTGGTTCAGGTCCGGAGCGAAACAGAATATGCGGCAGTCGTTTCCTTCTACGAAGTAGTAATGCTACTGAAGGAGGCAATCGCAAGCGTGATGGAACGGATACCCACGACCCAGCCGCTGAGCCCCAGCCTAGACTATCAGTGACCGTACTAGCTTATGGACGACGCTCCACTCTAGAACGGGAGAAGCCATTGGATGATTTTCCGCCTTCTCCAAAATTACAAACATAAAAGAGTGATTATGCTTCTCTAAGCTAGTTTTACAAAGATGCTGTAATGCGTAATGTGCCATAATTTCAATAATCATCACCATCATTATCATTTCAGCCGAAATACGTCCACTGCTGGACATAGACCTCCCCAAGTGTCGCTCAATGAACGGTCCTATGCGTCTTGCATCCATCGGACTCCCGCAACCGTTACCAAGTCTTCGGTCCACCTTGTAGGAGGCATTCCAACGTTACGTCTTCCGGTACGTGGTCGCCATTCCAGAACCTTTCGGCCCCAACAATTAATTCAATAATAAATAACCTTAATGAACTGTTGAGGTCAGCTGTTCCATGTAACATACTGGTTTCTAATGCATCCGATTAAACGGGAACACAACTTCAACATAGTGGTAAAATACTGAATATAACATAGTTTCAACCAATTTTTGGCGTCGTCTGTACTTAGTTTAAAGTCTTCGGTTATCTGCACATTATGTAAGACGGTATTACCCGCAATTCAACGTCGAGGTCAACGTACAGATGAACTTAGTGCAAGTTTTTATATTTTCTCAATAGATCGGTATCCAGTAGTGTTGTTTTAAAAAGTTCTCTGTTTCGGATCGTCACACAACCGTATGCAGAGAAGTACGTACAGATAAGGAGTGGAATTCCTTGCCAGAATCTGTGTTTCCTGATGGCTACAACCCGGGAATCTTTAAGTCAAGAGTGAACTCACAGATTCCGGCAAGGAATTCCACTCCTTAGCTGTACGCACAATGAATGTGTTCCCAAAACGTTTTATGCGTATAAGTGGGATATCCATCATGTACCGGTAGCGCATTGCCGTACGCCTGGTGGTCCGATGATGGAACGGGCTAGGCGGAATTAGGTAATGCAATTCCGACGTACACTCCCCGAAATGCAACCGGTAGAAACAATTTTATAGTTAGTTTAAAAACATATTTAGAATAGAACATAGGTAGAAACATATTTTCTATCCCTGTTATGTTTGTGTTTTGATTGCATCACTGCTTGCCGTTAGGTGGAATCGCAGTCAAGCACTAGTTATTATCATTAAGAAAAAATATATATGAGATACTATATATGGAAAAACTCTGTGGTACTTTTGACGTTTTCCGACCTGGTAATATGTCCTACGAAGTAATTACCTCACCTTAAGTAACCAACACTTGATGATACTTAGATGACCTTGATATTTTCCTCTCTCAGTAACTACTTATTTAAACAGTAATGCAACTCAGTGCAAAATCACTTCGCTTTTATTTTTGCATTAAATACAGGTGCCATATCCTTGGTGTTAATGAAAACGTGAGTTAGTGATTTGAAACAATGTTATTCATAGATAAAAATGACACTGTTTAGAGCTTACTGCCAGTCATTCTACGCGTGTAGTCTTTGGGTTAGGTATACGCAAAGGGCATACAACGCGCTGCGTGTGTAGTACAACAACGCGTTCACGGCATCCTGAGCGTGTTGTGCGGTAGGTGGGATTGCCCAATGCTGCGTCACTGGGTCGGACTTCATATATCTACGAGTATGTATTATATACTGCGTGGATAGTGTGAGGTTCGATTGCAGATATTATATTTATTTATTTAAGGATTACCAACGAGTGTTACAAAATAATAAAACTTAGAAATTAAATTGGTACACCTAACCTAGTCCTATAATGCACACTCAATTATAGGCAACCACAGCTTATGCATAAAAACGAGTAAACATGGTTCCAAATATGAAAGTACCTATTAAATGAAAGTAAAAGTTACAGTAGTGAGCATGACATGACACATAAAAATAGAAAATTTAACAATATCATAGGTCAAGTAATAAAATAAAAGTAATGTCAAAATTAAATTGTGATAGGAATGCGCATGTCAAACAAATTATTATGATTAGAATATAAAAATTAAATAAAAATAAAATGTCCTAAATAAGTATGTTACAATATATAACTATATTACAATATTTTCAATAGTTTATTTTATGTTGAAGTGATAAATCAAAGGTAATCCGCCTGAAAGTGTTTATATAATATATATATATATTATATTTTATTATATTTTTAAAGACGCTAACATTAGTTTTAAGATTTTTACTAACACTATTTTATGGATTCATTGTGTTCTGGAAAAATAATAAATGTTATGTTTGTTATAGATCTCTTTTCACTACCTTATTAATAAAACCTAGGGGCTTGGTATGTGATGATGGGAAGTACCAGATATCATGATGTCGGTACCCTGGAAGGAGGGTTGGTCTCTAGCGTGGGTCGCGACTGTGGGCTGTGCCAGCTACCGAGCTGCAGCGACATTATCAGCCGTTTGGAATCAAAACGCTTGGTCCACAAGGTTCAATTGTACGTTACCTTATCAAAGATATTTCTCACCGACTGTCTGACACTTTGAGTGGCTGGCTCCTTCTTTGCCTAAACAATTAGTATTTCCATTCAACATGGCAATGTTGCAAGTCTTCTGGGCACGTTTTTGGCAGGTTCAAATGACAGTGATGTGGTCTTCTACAAGTACCCCTGTACGCCTAAATGCCTGAAAGTATTTGATAGCGATGTGTATTTATGTACGCAGTTAGGTTGTAAATATTTGTAGTTTAAGTAATGTATTATTATGTAAGGAGTTTCCTTACGAGATCGCATCAAGAATGAAAATATCCGCAGGAGAATCAAGTCTAGGTCTTAAGAAACCAAGGTTAACTCAAAGTTACCGACAAAGTCTGCAAAATAACCAGACTTAAGTGTGAAACAAATGTTCAACGGGGCCGAAAGGTTCTGGAATGACGCCCGTGAGCCAGAAGACGCAGCCTTGAAAAGCCTCCGACAAGGTGACAATGACCTGGTGAAAGTCATGGGTATTGATGCGACACGCACAGAACCATCCGTTACGGTGACGCATGGGTCAGGCCCATGTCCAACAGTGGACGTCTTTTAGGTTAAATGATGATGATCTTCAAGTAATGTACATTATATTGTGTTAGAAGTAAAAAATAAAACAATTACTTACGCGATTAATTATTTTTGAACATTTCCATTAGTTGATTATGGGTGAGTCTCTTACCCTGAAACAAAATGAAAAATTATATTAATATCTAACTTATTAAGTTTGGAACCGTGGTGGCCCAATGGTAAACACCCTGACTTATGAGTCGTGGTCGTGGGTTCAAACCCAGCTAGGCACTTTACTTTGTGTAACTTTTAACCGCACGGTGAAGGAGTACCTCGTGAGGAATTTGCATGTTTTAAAACTAAACATTCGGAGACAAAAAAAAAACTTAACGCTTAAACCTAGGTAAAGATTGATTGTCAGATCATAACTTATCTAGAATTAAACTACATCAACATACTTCTATCCACCAACCCGCACTGGGCCAACGTGGTGGATTACGACCCATTCCCTCTCCTAGAGAGGAGGCCTGATTCCCAGCAGTGGGAACATTATAAGGCCGACTATGCTATGCTAAAATACTTCTAAGATATACAATTCAAAATTAATATGCTTCCTCATTTCAAGGAAATTAATCTGAAACCATAGGAAGGTATATAAGGTGTTAAAAATTAACTTTAAGAATTTCGAGGGGACATTGTACTCCTCATTATGAACAACTTTTACTATGGGACCAAACCTGAAATCGCAAAAAAAAATCAGCTGTTCCCTACATTTATGTTCGCATAACTCGTCAAAATGTATGGAGTAGCTGATTTTTTTTCGCGATTTCAGGTGCATGCGGTTGACGTGACCCGCCTAATCGTCCCAATCCTATTTGAATCTGGCAGCGTTTTTGCCCACATCCATTATGCCCATTTTGAAGCGCAACGTGGTATCCCGTATTTGCTCTGTTCTTTTTACATCTAGAATGCTGCGCTCCATATAGCTCTCTGGCAAACCCCAAGAAGAAACTTTTACAATTCGGTAAGTGACCAAGTCAGAATACGCATAATAATATTTATTTAAATACAATTTAAAAATGTACACTACAATGGATTAATCAATACAATTTAATAATTTTATATTAAACTAGCTTCTGCCTGCGGCTTCGCCCACGTAAAATTCGATTTCTTCATACAAACTTCCAACCCCGTTTTACCCCCTTAGGAGTAGAGTTTCGTAAAATCCGTTCTTAGTGGATGTCTACACTCTATAAGGAACCTACTAGCCAAATTTTAAGTTTATAGGTGTTTATAGTTACTGAGATTTCGTGATTAATCAGTGATTGGTATTTCGTTTTTATATACAGTGTTAGTCTTTATAATGTGCACATATCGAAATGAGAGAATTTATGCTTAATATTATCGACTGCACAAATATTAAAAAAAATCGAAATATTTATTTATATTTATAATGGTTTTTTTTTTATTTTGTTTGGTTTTGTGACCCCAGTGTATACAAAAGTGTGTAACTTTTAAACTAAATGATCTATCACGATGAAAAAAACTCCTCAATTATTGAAAGTAATTAGGCGTCTTCATAAAATGTAAATTGTGGAAAAAAAATAGCCTCAATTAAAAATAATCATTTTTTAGATTAGACAAGTACCTACTTGTAGCATATTGTTATTACTTTTATGGGGCATACGGTGCTAACCTATAAAAAATTGTAACACTAACCTAGGTTACAGTTTATTTTTTAACTTATTACAGTTGCAATTGTTGGTTGGCCAACAAAAAAAAATACAATTAAAATTAAACACAATCACAATCTACATTATTACATATTAAAATTTATTTATATTATAACTTTATGCACTAGTAAGAAACATTGTACAGACGTGGACTCGGAAATCGTAATAAACATAATAGAGTATCGTAAATTATCATTTTATAATTAAATATAAATTAAGAAAATGTCAAACGTTATTAAAATAAATAACCAGTCTTTGATCGTTACCGGTGCAAAGGTGCCCAAAACCATTGATCAATGGAAATATTGATTAACGGATTCCAAATATTTCTGCACACATTCGTATCCATCGCGCAAGTCCAAACATCGTAATCTGGCAACCTCATCAACTAACATCCGCTACATCCCACCCCTATTTCCTCCCGAAAAGCTTATCTCAATTCACTGCTGGGCAATTTCCCCACATATTAACACTGGAACCTTCATGATTATGCTAAGCCACATACACGTACAGTAGCGGGATTGCACGGTTCCAGAATTATATTAACCTTTAAGGTACACAGGGGTCACAGAATAGATAAATACAGAAGATTAGCTCTATAAGGCACCGAGATTCTTCGGCTACGGTTAGACACGGAATTTTCTGTCTTCTTCTTCGTCTAACCCTCTTTCAGGTCAGCTGGAGTTGGATCTCTTCTTAAAACTGCACCAGAGAGCTCTATCCTAGTTTGTCTGTAAATTCAGACTCTGAATTTTCTATACATCTATCTAAATAAAAGCGAAATACCACTCACAGATTAATCATGAAATCTCAAAAACTATAATACCTACAAACTTGAAATTTGGCAGGTAGACATCACACATACATATTTTTTGAGGGTGGTAGGTCATTAAATAACTGCTCTCGCTCTGGTTGGATAGAGATAGAGTATCAAACTTTTATTGACTAAAACCCAACCATATTCAGCCTTCAGTTGTCTTTTGTGTGCCAGAGCCACAGTAACTCTTTGGAGTATTCCCACTATCCATCTTTCACGACGTGTGCAAGTACCTTCGTGACCAGCCCCCTTAGCCAAGTTACAATCGTTTCGTTCAAGCCGAACGCCTTGAGTAGGCCACGCCTCTGATTCTTTTGGTCTGACCACGTGACTAAGCGTTGAAATGACATCAGAACAAAGGAATCGGAGGCGTGACCTACTCGAAGCGTTCGGCGCGAACAATACGATTGTAACATGGCTAGGGGGGCAGGCGTGTTACACGTGTGCGTCGGTCTAATGTAGTTCTGGCTTGACACAAAACATTTGATTTACGAACGGCAATCTCAAATAAATCCGGGCAGGATTTATTTGAGATTGCCGTTCGTAAACGTCTATGTGGGCTTCGGGTTTATTATCATATATATGAACCTTCTGTTTCTATTTTTCTGTGCTTAAAGTTACTGGCCAGAGTGGCCGTCATTTTATTTTATAATGTTGAGCAGTCATAAGTGGGATTAAAATTAAGTGCCACAGATTTAACGCGGACAGTTGCCTTAAATATTAATTATTATATAATTGCGTAAAACATAAGCTATGTTGAAAGTGTACTGTTTTCTGTAAAGTAATTTTCTCAGTTGGTTCTCCGAAAAATGTCGTCTGTCTATTTTGTGTAGGACAATAATAATATTCTTTAGGGAACTAGGCTTTCAGAAAAAGAAAGTCTGTACAAGGCATTTTACTTTTTAAATAAACACTTTTAAACCATTGGATCCATTCAGCATAAATATTCTGCTATAAAATTCGAGCTACCCAGAATTTTCCCGAACACCTATGTTCCATCTTTGCCTAGCGTTTCAGGACCGCAGATACACCTCCACCGTATGCTCCACCATGTCTTCCGGGTGGTCTACACAATGGTGACTGGCTGACCCGGGTGTTTCTTCCGCACGAATCCGGTGCAGGAACCTCCCGAACTTACCATGTTCGGTGAGGACCTGCGTCATAAGAAAAGTGAGGACACCGGGTCGTTTCTCAGACCACTCCTCAAAGAGGGGACTTATCGCGATTATTATGGCGTGCCTATTCTCAACTAAAATGGGGTAGGTGTTCAACTCAATCTAATGAAGACGCACTGTAGTTACAGTGATTGTTTAAAATTACAAAATCTTATTAAACTATTTTAATCTCATTCGTTTTACCCTATTGATTCAATAGGGTTAACTGAATTGAGAGGGTTGTGTTGATAATTTTAATGAATTGTAATTCCATAAATAAATAATTAATACGGTCGCAAGTCATGTTTTAATTAACATAGAACCTGACACCCGCATCATACAAAAAACTGAAGAAAATTTGAATATCGCGAACAACGGTCGAGCATTTACCTCAAACTTATTTTTATAAAATTGTTTTATATAAAAGGCATATTTATTCGACATTCTATCATTATATTAGATGAAAATTATTTTTAATGACAATATCTAGATTTTATTGACATTAATATTAGTATTTTTTAAATTTATAGTTATATACCAAATAATTTTATATACCAATGTCGAATGTATTCTTTTCTTTCTATTTACTATACCAGCATGTTTGTGTAATTTATATTTTTTGTTCATCATAATACAAAAAATATAATTTACTCTCCGTGATCATCTCAGAGATCATCATTGTCAAAAACTTGTCAGTCATCCTCTTTATGTAAACCGAAAGACAACCACTATTGAAAATAGGCCTCTTCTAGTGTCACCATTGCCACATTGACGATCCGCATCTATAACTGGTAAAAGCGTTTCTAGGTGAACATTTTTAGTACAAAACATCGCTGTCAGGTTGGCGACGTGTTGCTGCGCATGGCCGAGAACCTAATTACGGCGTCTTACCACCCGCTCCCCGCACCTGCTACCCCGCTCTCTCCCGCAAAAACTAACGGCACGCATGCACACACACGCTTAGGAAGTCGGAATGCGTCTCGTCTCTATCTTGTAATTTTACAAAACTACAAGGTAGAGACGAGACGCGTCCACGCCACGCTAGAAGCGTCGAGCAGGAGCGGAGTACAAACCGAGTTCAAATTAGCGTAGTGTAGACTGACTTCAGAGGAGCCGAGTAAGAGCGACATTACACGAATTTGAGCTCGTGCTTGGTTCGTCTAGCGTATACTCTTAAGAAGCTGTTGTATGTGATTCCTTTCAACTATCGAACATTACTTATATCGACGATGCAGTGTCAATACCTTCTAACAGTATTTTTTCAAGAAAATTGCTTTTTACCGTTAATAATTATTTAAATGTGTTCCCTCAGGTTTTAGTGGAATCTCCGAGCAGATATTTAGTTGCAACTGCATCAAATGAAATTGTGGAAACATCTAACTAAACCATCGTGTCAATTTATAGTGTAACCTCCTTATGTTTTTGAGACAGGAAATTTTTACTTCAATAGTTAGGAGTTATTGGCACTTCGCCGTCGATATACTGTTTTACACTGTGCGAACAATTTATTATTCCACGAACTCCCTACAATTGTTTTAACACTTGAAAATCGGGAATAGCCGTGGCAGGTTTTCGCCAACCAAGGCAACAATATCAGTCATTTTTGATTATTATTTCGACAACCCTATTGGTAGACCACACTTTCACACGAGCCGACGGTACGTGCCCAGAAGTGATTCAATATTAACGACCCTGTGGCTAAAGTTTCCGTGAACATCATTGTTTGGCTTTGGAAATTGTTCTGTAGTCCAGCATGCTGGTAAAATTATCCTAAATATGGGGTAATAATTAACTTTCGTTGTTATATTGGTTAAAATAAGTGTCTAGGACTAGAAGAACAGAATTTATTCGAAGTAGGCAATGTGAGAGGAGTGCAGTGGCGGCCGAGTGGTACATAACGGCCCGGACTTACGAGTTGTAGGGTTCAAACCCTGCCAGGCGCATTACTTTTTGTAATTTATTTCATCACGACTGCTCTCAAAACGGTGAAGGAAAACATCGTGAGGAAACCGGCATGTCCTAAAGTCAAAACTTCGAAGTCATGTGACATTCTGGTGAATGTCACGTACCCGCACTGGGCCCGCGTGGTGGATTATAGCCCATTCCCTCTCTTAGAGAGGAGGCCTGAGTCCCAGCAGTGAGAACATTAAAAGGCTGATTATGCTAGGCAATATGTGCACAAACACACTGTGCCTGCATTAAACAGCTTATGAGGCTTATGAAGGAACATTTCTTGTCACTGTGGTCTTGTCTTCGTTTTATCACTTATTCTTTTGCCTATATATATTTTTTATGTTTCAAATGTATAAAATTTTTGTTTACTTTTATATTTGTACCAAGTACAACCACATTTTATGTTCAGGCAATCTTTGTCCATTCTAGGTTGCCTGGAAAAAGTCGCCTAGTGAGATAAGACCGCCATTTCTATTTTTTTATTATAAAGTTCCTTTTAAAAATTTGTAATATCGGATTGCAATAAAGTATATAAATAATACAACTTCTACACAATAACCCATAATAATAAAGAAGAGAGAACAGAAATACGATGTATAGTAACCATCCAGACTGAGCCCCAGTGGTCCCGAAACCCGGGGCCCTGGGACGACGGCAACGAAGGAACAGGAGTGGGTTTTTAGTCAGTAAAAGTCTGATACTATCTCGATAGCGGGACTTGTCATAAGATGATTTTTCCACCCAATAAAAAAAAAGCCCCAGTGGTCTCCATCGTGTACACACACACGCCTCAAACAGATGTTAGCAAAACCGTAGGGACCCAGCACGGCCGCCTACTAGGGCCATGGCTCAATTTTGGAAAAGGTTATCCGTGGTCTTAGAACGCAAAGGGCGATTGAAGGAACTTAGCGCCCGAGGGGATATAATTTGCCTCTGTTTAATTTCGAGTACTGTAGTAAGTAAAGTAAAAATTACAAATTTAATTAAACTAATCTTAAAAAATAAATTCGTGTTTTTTTTTTCTTGATAGTATTAACACTTCCGCTTCCGGTTCCGCTTCCGCTAAGATTTACTTTTGACGTCTGTTTCCGTTAAGACACTTTCGTTGCATCACTACTATTAAGTCCTTTCATAAATATAATCGGTCGAAACTGTGATCATAAAAAACGGCCAAGTGCGAGTCGAACTCACGCACGATGGGCTCCGTATCATTATCTATACAACATTAGACACCATATTGTAACCATTATTAATATCGAGCAAAAACGGTATAAAATCACGTTTTTTTTATGTCCCGCCCCACTTAAAAATTTATTTTATTCTGTTTTTAGTATTTGTTGTTATAGTGGCATCAAAAATACATCATCTGTGAAAATTTCAACTGTCTATGATAGTTCATGAGATAGAGCCTGATGATCGACAAACGGACAGTGGAGTCTTAGTAAAAGGGTCCAATTTTTACTCATTGGGTGCGAAACCCTAAAAATCAATCAATACCAACAAATAAGTGAAATGAATAGCTCTCGCCACGTAGTATACCTATGTCGCTCACCGTCTTTATAAAACCAGTAAACAAGTGGCAATTAGCGCGAATTTAGTTCCTCATTCATGAAGCCTTTTAGCAGTCTAGAGTTTAAAGTGTCTCCCATTTGAACGGCAGTAATCGAGTTATTTGAGCGAGCTTCGAATTGAATTAATACGTATTTTTGAAAGACCCTGGGAACCTGGTAGAAGTCATGGTTGTAACTATTTCTTTTTTAAACGACTCCCTCCACACTAGAGTAACTACTGTATCGTGAGTGCGTTTATCCTATTTTTATTATTTTTCTTCAGGCGCCGACATAGCGTGAAGAATCGCCAAACTGAAGTGGCAGTGGGCAGGGCACATTGCTCGTAGAACGGATGGTCGATGGGGACGAAAGGTTCTAGAGTGGCAACCGCGCACCGGAAAACGCAGCGTTGGAAGGCCTCCCACAAGGTGGACCGTCGACCTGGTGAGGGTCGCGCGAGTGCGGTGGATGCGAGACGCACAGGATCGGTCGTTGTGGCGTCGCTTGGGGGAGGCCTATGTCCAACAGTGGACGTCTTTTGGCTGAAATGACGAAGTTAATTATGAATCATTGATTATGGATATTTATTATTTTATGCATTTAATAATAATCTTACAAAATATTAGTTTTCTAAGTCATTTAAAACATTTTCATAGAGAATAATACAGAGGCTTTAGATTTTATATTAAAATTAATTAAAATCATTTAATAAATTAAAACACAAGTAAGGTCCAGATGCTGCAGTTCTCTTATTGTGTGATTTGTTTTTTTTTTCGAATTATCGATCTTCTCCTAGTAGCACAACATTTTGGCAGCGTTATCAATAGAACAAAGTTTACAATTACTCACTAAACAAAAGTGAACAAATAGTAACAAATTAAACTTCAAAAAAAGAAACTTCCAATAAAAGACCAGATGTATTTCAGAGTAAGGCAAACAACGTCTTGGCTACATTATCAACTGAGGTTTATTCTGTAATAAATGTCTGTGGTTGGGATTGCCTTATATCTTACTGATTCTGAAAAGCATTCTATAAAAGATGAAGAGAATTTAAGCCGTAAATTAAATGGTGTAAACATATTATTTCTATAATTGGAGCTTTGTGCACTATCTCATAGTCAGTTTTCAGGGTTCCGTACTCGGAAAATGCTAACAGGACCCAGTACTAAACCTCCGTTGCTTGTCCGTCCGTCTGTCAGCGGTTTTATATCTCATAACCCGTAAGAGATTGAAAAATTCACAGAATTTCTATTGCTGCAACAAATAAAGTTGAAATTAAAAACGCTGAAAAAATAACGTATGTTGCATTATATAGGCGTATAACGTATCTTGCAATTATATAAGTGATATAGTGATCACATATGGTATTGAAACATAGTCGCTTACAATAGGCCGCATCAGAAGGCTTACAGTCACCCAAAGGGCAATGGAAAGGGCTATACTCGAAGTTTCCTTGCGTGATCGCATAAAGAATGAAGTTATCCTTAGGAGAACCAAGGTTACCGATATAGTACGAAAAAGCGCCAAACTTAAGTGGCAGCAGGCAGGGGCGCAGGGCACATTGCTCGCAGAATAGATGGTCGATTAGGTCGAAAGATTCTGAAGTGGTGACCACGTTCTGGAAGACGCAGCGTTAGGTCTCCCATAAGGTGGACCGATGACCCGGTGAGGGTCACGGGAATCCAATGGATGTAAAACGCACAGAATACTTTGGCACAGTCTATGTTTAATAAGTAGTGGATGTATTTCGGCTAAAATCATGATGATGATGATGATGACAATATATTTATACTAATCCTTATTAGACGGCGACCTGTTCATTACTCGCCATCCGCATCTCGCACTCCTAGGTACCAGCTGTAATTAAAATTTTCACGTAACATCATACATTAAACCGAACAACCAAGTACCAAGGCAGCATAATCCCAATGGAGCTCAATGTGTTACCAAGAATCACCTATAAGTCCTATAAATACGGCCGACCCGATTGGGGTCGCAACAAATAATTTCCAATGGTGAATTTATGAACGTTCGGTACAATACGTGCCATCCCTGGGGTTTCCAGATGATATATTATTTATGTATGTATTAAGGCTTCGTGTGACGTCAGAGAAAAGACGAATAGTTTGTGACGATATCAGATTAGAAGGTCGTAGGTGCAAATGTGTCGTGTGGGCTTCTTAAAGAGCTTATATTTAAATAATCTGGTTGACAAGCAGAATTCTCTTACACGTATGTACCGCTGCGGTTGAAATCATCGATAAAATTAAGCAAATTCATAAAACAAATTCATTTTTAGGTTTCCGTACCTAAAAAGGAAAAAACGGAACACTTATAGGATCACTTTGTTGTCCGTCCGTCTGTCTGTCTGTATGTTTGTCAAGACCCTTTATCTAGGGAACGCGTGGGGGTATCGAGTTGAAGTTAAAACTATATACTGAAGTCTGCGGTCTCTTAAGGCTAAAAAAAAATTAAACTGCTAAGTTAAAAAAAAAATGCAGCCGTTTATGTCGCAAAAAACGTGTATTTCGACACTCTTAAGGGAATCAAAATACATATGGTACTTCCCGTTGACCTAGAATTCTGAAATTTTGAAAAAATCTGAGAACTGTAAATTTGCAGTTATGTCACAAAAAAAAATGCGATTCAGATAATCTTCGCAACTCAATTCGGGAATTGAACTGTTTTCATAGGTAAGTTTGTACGGAACCCTCAGTGCGCGAGTCCGATTCGCACTTGCCCAGTTTTTTTATATAATATTAACTAGTGCTTGACTGCGGTCTCACCTGATGGTAAGCAACGATGCAATTTTTGATGGTAAAACGCACAAGTTTACAAAGAGCCTAGTCACTCTATTAGACACAGAACAAATTATAGTGTTCATCTCACAAACATTTGTCTTGGAATGGAATCGAACCCACGACCTCCTGCATAACATTCAAGGCCACTAACCACTAGACTAACAAGCCAGTCAAATGACAACACCAGTAATTAACGTTCGTTCCGTTTTCATCAAAAAGAAAAAACATTTATCTATTGTCCTTTTCCAAGAACCTAAACATTACCAAATTGAATAAAAAGCAAAATTTCGCTGAACTAGAAACTTGATAACTTAAGTATTCCATCTGACACTCAATTATTTTTTCTCATAAACTCAGCTTTTCCTTTGAACCCAAGACGTTGATATAATTAACAACCTTAATTTATCTAGCTTTAATTAAATTTGCGATGATTAAGAAAAATCACTTCTGGGATTTAGTGGCACTATTAGCGAGTAGCGGGTGGTGGAAGCTATGGTAGGCAACGGTCATTTTTTGAACAACGACTATGCATTGCCGTCAGGATTTCGTGTTACGTGTTACATTGCATCGAGAATCATGTGTGTAGGTTCATCACCTTCCTTCGGTGCCGGCGACCGCTGGAGCATGGTACAGGACATTGTCACCTTTTTCTGCGAAGCAGTTAATACTGCACTCACCGGGATCTCGACTCCGATTTCCAGCCACCAAAGGCGTGGAATTGTGAACGATGAGTAATGAGTAGCTCACCGTCCGGCCGTCCGGTAAACGTCCGGACCGAGCCCGAGTCGTTGACAGCGCGTAGTGTTCCACGCGCGCCTCAAAGAGATGTCAGCAAAACCTTAGGGGCCCAGCAGGGTGGAAACATACTGCCATAATAAGCAAAAAAAAGTCATCATATTCCTACACAAACCAGCGATTCTCCCAATACACAAGTGTACTCAAAAGATGTTGGAGAACTACAAAGATTCAAGATTCAAAGCATTTTATTTCAAATAAATCATTTACAGGCTCTTTTGAAATGTAAAGAAGTCAGTCAGTCCCAAAAAAAAGTGATGCTAATTGCACATTCCAAAGCGTAGATCTCTATGTAGAAGAATGTGCAAGAAACTCCATGGACACTCTTTTCAATCATGTTATGTATTACAAATATCTCGGTTACATGTTTGTTGTCGCTACTATTATGTGTGAACAATGTAAATAAAGTAAAAATAAAAACTAAATATAGATATTAAAATAGCAACTGGCAGCAAAGAGATGACCAGTCTCAACTGACAACACCTGTTCACGGACATGATTATTATATTGCAGGATATGGACACAAATGATATAAGTATGAGCGGTTCAGCGGATTTTTTATCAAATTTTATGAAAGGACCACTTTTAAAATATATTGCTACAAAATGGAAGAGGATAACTTGGACACTCAATTAATGGACCCTAAAAACGATCACTAGTCCCTTACTGACGTAACATCAAAGGGACAACGTTTTTTAAGGTGCTTGAGGAGTAAAGCGGTATTGCCAGACTATCACAATAATCTCAGAGCGTGTAATATGTTCTTATCAGCTCTTACTGGGATACTTCCTTACTTCGAGGTGGTTTGCTCTCGCAAATTTACTCTCAAACCGGCTAATAAAGCCAAGAGAGAGGTGGGCGCTTTTTTCTATCTGTGTTCATTCCCGCCGACCATCAGTGGTGAGCCAGAGATGAGGAACTATACTTTTTCCATGAGATCCAATCCGAGGGGGCGACACTACCCAATAGTAAGCCACAAAATAGATAGAGCCTGCGTATTGTATTTTTCTAAGTCTGGCCCCTCATCTTAGGCAGTTGATGCAGCAAAGTAAACTCTACCGGTACAGGTTTAAGGTTCATTAGAGCATGGAAGTCCCCCCACGATGTCAACGTAGAGATACGGCGATGGGGTATTAATATTATTATTATAGGCCCACTCGTCTCCGCTCCGCTTTATGTGCAGAAAGGTTCATCCGCTTTTTGCCGCCATGTTACCAATTCGCTTTTCAATTCAATATTGAAGGAAGACGATAATTAATTATCGGTATCTGAAGACGTTTATTGATTTTGAGATGAAATTTATTAAGACGTGAAAGTGATGAATATATTTTAAGAGGTCGGAAAAAAATAAAAGTTTTGTAGTAGTAGTACAGTATAGTATATTATTACTTATTTTAGTTATAGAGGCTATTTTTCTACTTTCACTTGGTTAAAGCCGCTGGCAAAAGCCAGAATAGAACATAATAAATCTTATTTTATTGTACACCAAAAAAGTAAAAACAACTTATACATGAACTTAATTCTATGAGTACGATGTGATATCTAACAGATAACTTTAGTTGCAACTTTAAGTGCTAGTGGTTAGCTCGCCATCGGACCGTCCAGCTCGCCGTCCGACGGTCCGGACCAAGCCCAAGTTGTCATCGGCGCGTAGTGTTCCACACGCGCCTGAAGGAGATATCAGCAAAACCCTAGGGGCCCAGCCGGGTCGAAGTCTACTGGGGCCATGGGTGATGCGAAAGAGACTGGGGTTCTTTTTCGCATTATTAGCATTTCGGTTCTGGAACGAAGGCAAAGAAGGAACAGGAGTGGGTTTTTAGTCAGTCTGACAGTAATCTCACGTTCCACCCGAGAGCGGGGGGATGTCATGATCTTCCCACCGAAAAAAAAAAGGTGCTAGTGGTTGATTTAAACAATTAAATAGTACAACAAAAAAACGCGTTTTTTTTTTTCTTGTCTTCTTTCTTTTTGAGGTACGGAACCCTAAAAAAAACCTTAAGACTTCAAAATGTCCTATCGTACACCATAAAGCGACTCCTAATGAACTAATTATCATATTACGATCAATATATTCGCAAAACAATTCCGATATGTTGTCACATGTTTTTGTAAGTAATTACAACGTTGCTCGGTCGGCCTTAGCAATGACGTTAGTAGTTACTAACAAAAACATTGTATCGACATAGTTACTAACAAAAACAGGTCCCCATCAATCTTACTTAGCTTTAGTAATGCGTGTTTATCTGTTGTTTACTAGATACAACAGAAATGGTGATGAAAGGAAGTATTGAGTGACAACAACAAAATAATTTATCGGTAATGGCCGTTTTAACTATGAGACAATTTTTTTTAGGTGGGATGTCATCCAATAGCTTCTCGCGCTCTAGGGTGGAGCGAGATGTTTTGCTGGGTATGTTCCTTCTTTGCCTGCATTCCAGGGCCTGGGGTTCTCTTTCGCACAACCCAAGGCCCAGTTAGTAGGCTTCGATGGTTTTGCTGACATATCCTTAAGGCACGTGTGGAACACTAAGGACGGTCAGACGGCGAGCTACCCATTGCTCACCGTCTTCAGTTAAGTTGCTGGCACGGATTTAATGTCGACTCGACATCGTCAGAATGATAAATGTAACTACCAGTCTCAAAAACTCAATAGGAAGACAAGATATGTATACTTGCATAGAAGGGTTTAAAGATTGGGTTTTGGTCAGGAAAAGTTGGAGTATCCGTCTCGCTTTACATAAGTCGGAGAAGTTATTACATTTTTTACCACACTTAAGAAACACTAACCAGGTGCGAGTCCACGGGTAGTGTGAAAGCGAAGCCCGGGGCCCCGGGATGAAGGCAAAGAAGAAACAGGAGTGGGTTTTTAGTCAGTAAAAGTCTGACACTATCTCCTGCCTCGCCCAAGAGAGGGATTTGTCATTGGTTGATTTTCCCACCTAAAAAAAAGAACAGGTGCGAGTCGAACTCACACATGAAAAGTTCCGTACTACAATATTGAAAGCGAGCAAAAAACGCCGACAAAACAATATTTCTTGTATGGGAACCCCTTTAAATTGTTAACTTATTATGATTTTATATTTTTTCCTAGTAGTGGTAACAGAAATATACATTGATATGAAAGAAAAGGAAGTTAGTGATAGTATGACGGTTGACAGGATAGAATGGAAGAAAAAAACGTATTGCGCCGACCCCAAATAAGATGGGACAAGGGCAGGAAGATGATGATGGTAACAGAAATATACATTCTGTTAAAATTTCAACTCTTTACCTTTTAAAGTTTATACAGCCGCCGATAGATGGATAGACAGACAGACGAAGATTTATTAATTGGCTTCCGTTAGTACTATTCTAATACGAAACCCTAAAAAAACCCTGGCCAAGTACAACTTGGACTCACGCATGAAGGGTACGTAACGGCAAAAAATATCACGTTTGTTTTGGGAGAGCCCAACTTAAACATTATTTAATTCATTTTGTTTTTAATATTTATTTTATAGCGGCAACAGAAATACATTATTTGTGAAAATTTCAACAGTCTAGCTATCACGGTTCATGAGATACAGCCTGGTGGCAGACAGATGAACAGCAATTTAACAATAGGCAATTTTCCCTAAAAAGTAGAATAGAATAGAATAAACTTTATTGTACACCAAAATAGTAACAAAACTTTTACACGAACTTAAATCTATGGGTACAAAGGCGTTCTTATCGCTGACAGCGATATCTACCAGACAACCTTAGAGTGGAATGTAAGAATTTGAAACTGAAAAAAGGGGGGTAGTCTGCGGTGTACTGCAAATTAATAATGTAAATATTAGATTAAAATTTATACTAGACTATACATAGACGTAATATAGCTATTATATATAAAAGATAATATATAAATATTATAAGTTACACAATTAATAGTAGTGTCTAAATAAAAAGTAGCGTCTTTTTTTTTTAGGTGGGTAATTCATCTTATGACAAATCCCGCTCTTGGGCGGAGCGGGAGATAGTGTCAGACTTTTACTGACTAAAAACCCACTCCTGTTCCTTCTTTACCTTCATCCCGGGCCCCGGGCTGCGCTTTCACACTACCCGTGGCCCCAGTAGGCTTCGACCCTGCTGGGCCCTTACAGCTGCTGACATCTTGAGGCGCGCGTGGAACAGCACGCGCCGCCGACGACCTGGGCTCGGTCCGGACGGTTACCGGACAGTTGGACGGCGAGCCACCCATTGCTCGCCGTCTGCAAGCCCGCGCCTACGGTGGCCGGAAATCGGGATCGGAAGCCCTAAATCGAAAAAGTAGCGTCTAATAAATAAAATTGCATTAAAACGACTCTCAAGATCGCATCGGAAAAATAGCAACAATTCTTGTTTTATTAAGGAAAACGGTAGGTATTTCTGTGGGATGTAAGATTGAGGGTCGCGCAGATCATGTTTATTTTTCCTTGATTGCAATGCAAGTAATGAATTATTGATGAGTTATCGACAGGTTTTTGAATTTGTAAGTTATTGTGTAATAAAGAGACTATGTAAGGGTTGACTTAGCCGACGAAATGATAGGCCACGACGTTTATTCGCAAAATTGAAAGCTTTCAGCCGGGTACAGATTGCTGTAATGGAACATGAAATGTAACATGCAATGAATTGGCCGTCCACATTATTGTAATGTATCAAGCAATGTAACAGAATTCTCATAGTGTGGCAACCTTGCGCGCTCGAACCGTGCACACTACACGCGCGAACAGAGCATTACAACTAGTGCGGGCCGCGATCCGCAATTTTGTCGGTATTTTCGCAGAACACCGGGTCGTGAAGTGTGCACGGAGCGTAAGTGTAGATGGGAACAAATGTTCTCGGCAGACTGTGACTATTTAGGGTGACTGGTAATTAATGACCGATACTTAAACACGTGATTGTACTTATGATCACAAACAACTTTCCCAAAGAAACTTTTTTTTTTTAGACTCATTAGTTTTATGACAATATCAAAACAGGTCTTTGAAATTCGCGCGTGCTCGGGAAAGGTCAATGTATACCACCTCACGAGTCACTTTCTCCCTTACCCCGTCCGCACCGCTCCCTTTGCCGTGCAGTAGTGACGTAGGTAATAATAACAGTCACCCCGGAAAGCGCCAAATGCACTTGTACAAGTTTATTTTTATTTTTATTGATATCCGCGCCCTCTGTGCCATACAATTACACTGCGAACGAAAATAAAAAAGTTTCTTTGGAAAAGTTGTTTGTAATCATGAGGACAATCACGTGTTTAAGTATCGGTCACGAATTACCAGTCACCCTCTATGCTCGCGCACATTCCGGGAACAAATGTGAGTAGGTACATGCTCGGTTCGTGCGTGGTTCATGCGCGCGCTGCGTCTACACTTAAAAAATACTCATTTCATGTTACCTTGCATGTTACGTTGCAACAGTCTGTACCCGGCTTTATACAAAAGTCGTGAAACAATAACACTTCTGCACCAGACCTTTTCCCAGCGAGGACGACGGTGGCGCTAAGGCCTGGCACACATTATCGGCATCGGCAAGAAAAAGGATCCTTTGGCATCCCTACATGCATGCCAAAGCATAGTTTCTGACAGTATTCGCTTGCATATAGGGATGCCGAAGGATCTTTTAAGGGATGCCGAAGGATCCTTTTCCTTCCCGATGCCAATAATGGGCGCTGGGCCTTAGTTTTTTAATCCAAAAGAAGTAAAGCACTTATATGTGGTAGTAGTGTCTCAAGTAACTGTTCCAAGTAGGACGCAATCTATGAATGCATGACTTGATCAGTACATACTAGGTTTAAGTTTGGGGTAGTCATGTCCCATTTTATTATTTTTTTAGATTGTATAAAAAAATATTCATGTACTTAGAATATGAAAAACTAATAAAGTTTGTGTGTGAGCAGTGGTGGCCGAGTGGTAACGGCCCCGACTTACGAGTTGTAGGTCGAGGGTTCAAACCCAGCCAGGCGCATTAATTTGTGTAATTTGATTTAATTCATCACCACTGCTCTCAAAACGGTGAAGGAAAACATCGTGTCCTAGAACCAAAAATTCGAAGACATGTGACATCCACCAAGCCGCACAGGGCCCGCGTGGTGGATTACGGCCCATTCCCTCTCCTAGAGAGGAGGCCTGACTCCCAGCAGTGGGAACATTATAAGGCCGACTATCCTATGCTATGCTAATAAAGTGTGGTATAATGTTTAATTCTTAAAATTGCACCTACCACAATTTGTCTCTGCATGACGCAAATATTGACTGGTAGAAAATGCCTTAAGGCATTAAGGTACAAAGTAAGGGAGAGAGAGAGAGAGAGAGATTAAGTAGAACTCTGTAAATTAAACAAAAAAATAATAAAACAAAATCAGAAAAAAAGATTAAGTCAAAATAACCCGAATATTACTCTTTAGAATATAAAATGTAAAATATTGAATTCTTGTTTATTGGTGTTTAACAAACACGAATTCAGTATTATAAATTTTATGCCTTTTACATTATTTTTAAGAAAATCGCTGACATACAGACATGCAGCTCAAACACAGAACCACTTTCTTTAAAGTGGGTTAAAAATAATGATTTGACCCTTTTCCCCTTCAAGTAATTCTATAGGACAATTTGGAACGCTATTAAGTGAAACATAGCTTTACATAGAGGAATCTGTAATTATTATATATGGAGTAATTACGGGCAAGAACTTAATATGAAGCTTAATTAATGGATCCAATTAAAATAGTGAACTTTGTGTATTGGTAGAATAAAAACAACGAAAAGGACCACCAAACAAGTGCCTATGTACAAATAAGTTAAGAGCCTATTTAGGCCTATGCGATATATATTTTGAATTGAATTGAAGGCTGCGGGATAGTTCAAAAGATTTACCGGGTAAGTGTCAGTCAGTAAAAGTCTGATCTCTCTCTCGCTCCACCCAGAGCGGGCAGAGTTATTTGATGATTTTTTACCTAAACCTTTCGAATACCGTAATTAGAGACACAATAGAAAAACAATGAGAGAGTTCGCTTGGGGTTTAATGAATTTAAAACACACAACCACACACACACACGTGTGTTTTATCAAAGCGTTAATGTTTTCAAATTGTCGATTTAAACCAATTGTTTGACTTTATCGGTGTAGATATATATGTAGATAGTTTATGATTTTGTGTACGTATTGTATAATTGTATGATATTTTTGGTTTATTAGTATATCTATTCTTGTACCCATTCGCCTTTTCTCTCTATTTTATTGCACCTACCACTATTTATCTCTGCATCACCCTAAGGTTGACTGGTAGAAAATGCCTAAGGCATTAAGTCCGCCGATGTACGTTTGTGCATAAAGTATTATATAAATAAATAAAAACATTTTATGCCTACCCCCATAGCAAAAAGGGATCTATAATGTGCTTTGTGTCTACAAAATTCTACTCTATTTTAATCACGTTACTCACGTTTCAATGTTTAATTAAATGGTCCTGTAAGCATGTTTTATATTAGCAACTGCGTGTGAAATCATACATAGTGAATTATCATCCACATGCTAAATGAATTAAAGTATTTTAATTTTGTCATTCTATTCACGCCTTTGTTTGAAATTTTCCAACTACAGTCGAATTCGAACGTAGCTAGTTAGTATAGAGTTCACGAGTGAAAAGCCTAAGGAAATTGACAAGACTTTAAATCTGTTTTTTTTTTTTTAATTGATATAAACCAGTGCTTGACTGCAATCCCAGGCGCACTAGTTTTTTGAGAACACTCTAAACTTTAAGACACCTAAATTATAGTTGGGGCCGGGAAGACCGCAGCAGGCAAATAACATATATATATTTTCGTTTTACGAAAGCATATACAATCTACATAGCCTTTTCCCAACTGAAGAGCCGGATGCAGTCACAAAGTGTTTTGTAGGTACTAACCCGGATCTATGTCGACTTTGCAGCCCCGTAATAGTGATTTTATTTTCATAAAAAAAAGGAGTAACTATTCAAGATTCTTATTTTTACCAGACCCTTTTGAAAAAACAACTATTATTATTTTATGTAATTTTCAAATAATTCCGTGACGTAATCTCGTAGATATACACGTTTAACCTTTTGAGTAGCGTAATTAGAGACACAATAGAAATACAATGACCGAGCGAACGCCGGCGTTCGCTCGGGGTTTAATGAATAAATTGTAAGTTATGGTCAGATTCGTGATTTTTTTGAATTTCTAGAGGTTCAAAAAAGTTCAAAATTAGTGAAACCTATTGAGTATTTTACAAAGCGTGTCTGCCGATTTATTTATTAAAACTTCATGCAACACAAAGATACAACAAAGGCGGACTTAATTCTTTAGGTATTCTCTACCTGTTAACCAAGACTGGCGAAAAAAAAAACATTTCAGGTGCATAAAAACAAAAAAAAATTATAGATTATTAAGAAAAACAAG
Source organism: Mythimna vitellina (assembly GCA_949316375.1). Taxonomy (NCBI): domain Eukaryota; kingdom Metazoa; phylum Arthropoda; class Insecta; order Lepidoptera; family Noctuidae; genus Mythimna; species Mythimna vitellina. Next base: position 1,196,986 of record OX438705.1, read on the forward strand.
AGTACAAATGTATACATATCATATCATACATAAATCGGCGACAGCAAAGTAATTTTACTTATTACGACAGTTCTGCTGCTGTGATCCGATGAAGAGTTCCGTTTCACATCTTTGAAGTTCATAATCAGATCATAACAATATTTCTACGAGACCAATTCGAAAGCATAACCTTTCGATCAAGAAAATAATTTTCAAAATCGGTTTCCAATTGATTGAGTTATGAGTTTACATGTGGAGGGATGGAGAGGAACAGGGAGACCAAAGAAAAGATAGATGGATTGTGTGAAGAGTGATATGAAAGAAAAGGAAGTTAGTGATAGCATGACGAGTAACAGGGCAGAGTGGAAGAAAAAAACGTGTTGCGCCGACCCCAAATAATACGGGATAAGGGCAGGAAGATGATGATGAGATGATGATGGTTTACAATTGACCGAGAAATCGGTGAACATACATGAACAAAATAATAATTATAAATATATATATATATATAAAGCCGAAAAAAGAACCTCCTTCTTTTTAAAATCAGTTAAAAATTTGTAACTATTATTAAGCGAGAGCCTTGGTAGCCGAGTGGTAACGGCCCCAACTTACAACTTGTAAATTGCGGGTTCAAAGCCAGCCAGGCGCATTACTTTGTGTAATTTATTTCATCACCACTGCTCTCAAAACGGTGAAAGAAAACATCTTGAGGAAACCGGCATGTCCTAGAACCAAAAATTTGAAGACATGTGACATCCACCAACCCGCACTGGACCCGCGTGGTGGATGGCCCATTCCCTCTCCTAGAGAAGAGACCTGAATCCCAACAGTGGAAACATTATGAGACCGACTATGCTATTATTTTACGTTACATTTTCCTTTAACAAAAAAACATTTATCCGTACTAAGTACAAATAATTAAACACCATTTTGGCCGCTATAAAAATATTTATAGGAGCTAAATACAAATAATACATAAAGCTACAAGTTTGACCTTTAGCCATAAGTTCTGGTAATTGGTCTGTTTACCGAACATGTTCATGTCAAAATGCCTTTTGGGTTATTAGCAGATTTTTCCTACAATAAAGAACATCTCTGTGACGTGGTGGGTGGGCAACGAGTGAAAGTGGGGGTCTGAGGTTACACAAAAACCAATTAACTTAAAACATAAAAGTTCCGATCTATCATACTTATCTAATCAAATACTACACAGGAAGTACTGTACTGAAGGTTTTTGGATAAATAAGACTAGATATAAAACTTACGATACATTGATTGTTTTTCAAAGTACATTCCCTTACAATAAATGCATTTTTGCATTCCCTGAAACCACTGTACCAAGCATTTGGTCTAGTCTTTAGGGACCTCTTCAATGCCTTTATGGAACGCATTCACCACAGTTTCAGGACTCGTAAAACTTGTGCCTCTAAGTTTGTCTTTAATTTTTGAAACAGAAGTCACAGCATGCGATTTCCAGGCTGTAAGGCGGATGTGTCATCAGTTCATCATTTAAAGGCTTTTAATAGGCTTCTGTGACCTTAGCGTAATATGTTTAAGAATGTGAGGATACGTTATCGTAAACGAGGAGTACATCGCTTCGAGGACGCTTTTTGCAAACTTTTTCTAAGACTCTGGGCAAGCAAGTGTTGACGTACCAATCTACAGTCACTGTCCTTTGATCTTCAAGTGATACTGTAGTGTAGTATCCTGATTTGCCGAAAAAAGAATCAACCTTATTTTACCAACACTTCGACTTTTCTTAACTTTCATCGGCAAATCTTCAAAAGGAAAGACCCACTCTGCCGACTGGCTTTTTCTTTCGTGTTCAAAGCAGTACAGCCAAGTTTCGTCACCTGTCACGATATTATAGGCAGCCAATGACTGTCCTCCATTAAACTTTTTTGTCATTTTACAGCACCACTGGTCACGCAGTCGTTTCTGGTACTCCATTAGGTCATGTGGTATCCATCGAGTACAAAGCTTCAGGATCTTCAGATGCACATGTAAAATGTTTTGCACTTGGCTTATTCCAAGCCTAACAAAGCACGAATTTGCTAGGAAGTAATTTTTTTGGCAGTTTCAATAAGTTTTCGTATGGTGTCAATATTCGAGTCTGCAATCGCAGTCACCGGCCGACCTTCACGTACCTTGTCATAAAGATGATTACGTCCACGCCTAAATTCTCTAAACCACAAATACACAGAGCTGCGACATGATGCTTCATCACCAAATGCCAATTAAAGTCTCTGGTAACTCTCTTGTTGACTTAAGCCACAACTAAAATCATAAAAAATCATTGAACGAAAATGTTCACGAGTTAAATTCATTTTGATAGCGACACATAATCTTCGAAAGTTCGCCACAATGAAATAACAAATGACAGTCTAGCAAATTAAAAATTAACATGCCCGCAGAGTTCCGTTTTCGAATTCTATAATTGCTTTTTCATTCTTTTATTGTAAGTGGCCAGAACCAGAAACTTTTAGTATGCCCCACGTATAAAGGCGAAAATTTTTGTGTATGTTTGTTACTTCTTTACCCTTTAAGAAATTTAGAACATAATTTATTTTTTTACCCCGGGAGTATGATCCTTTAGGACAATTTTCTATTTTCACGCAGGCGAGTATCGAATACGGTTTTGTTTGGGTACTTCTTTGTCTTTTAAATATAAATAATAAATGAAATGTCTACCACACTATAATCAGAAATGCGGAGCGCTGCCGTATCCTTCGCTGTGGCGACCTCTCGTGCTGGGCTTTGTTACAGGCCATGTCTTCTGATACGTGGTCGCCACTCTAGAACTTTTTGCCTCCTTCTGCAATGCAGTAATGCTAGCAAAGGAGGCGGCCGCAAGCGTGCAGGAACGGATATCCTTACGATCCAGCCGCCGAAACCTTGACTCCAACTACCAGCTACTGTAGGCGCGGGTTTGCAGAGGACGATCAAATAGGTAGCTCGCCATCCGGCCGTCTTGCAATCGTCTAGACCGAGCCCGAATCTTCGACGACGTAGTGTTGTGTGAGATGACAAGAAAATCGTAGGGGCCCAGTAGGGCCGAAGCCTTTTGGGGTCATGGGGCGACTGTGTAACGCAAAGTTCAGCTGAAAATTTTTATTTCTTTTTTTTTTCTGGCGGGAAAATCAGCTAATGATAGTGATACAAAATATAGAGATAGTGTCAGACTTTTACTGGCTAAAAACCCACACCTGTTCCTTCTTTGCCATTGTTTTAGTAGGCTTCGACTCTGCTGGGCCCCTACGATTTGCGGACACCTCCTTGAGGCGCGCGTGGAACACTACGCGCCGCTGACAGTTTGGGCTCAGTCCGGACAGTTACCAGTCGGACGGCGAGCTACCCATTGCTCGCCGTCCGCAAGTCCACGCCTACGGTGGCCGGAAATCGGGATCGAAATCTCAGCGTCTGTGGCGCGAGGACCATTGCCTCGCGTATGCATGTGCGGCCTCCTACTTTGCTAGCATTACTGCTTCGCAGAAGGAGGCGACCCCCTGCCACTCCTCCTCGCTCCGGATCATGGCCTTTACAAAGGCTCGGCGCAAGAGATCACTGCCGCCAATCGCCCCCACGAGGAAACGACGGTGCTCTGCCCAGGTGGGCCACACCTCTACCGTATGCTCCACCGTGTCCTTAGGGCAGTGAAGAAATATAGGTTTGGTTTTGGTAAGTTTCGCTCTGCCATGGAATGAGTAAAGTTATTATTATCTAGCCTTTACTGCCCTTCTGCTGGGCAAAAGCCTCCATTACTTTCATTGATTCCGGTTTTGAGCCACTTCTTGCCATCTAAATCATCCCGCCATCTCCTTTGTCTGCCGCTACCCCATCGTGCGATTTCGGGGCACCAACTTTGCGTTTTACTGGCCAACCACTCGGTCGACATGCGGCAGACACGTGGCCTTTTCAGCCACGTCAATGATCTGCGTTTCGGAGCGCAGTATAGTGTTTCGAACGCAATCCATTATTTTAATACCTAGAGAGAAGTTATTAGACAATTTCCCACTAACAAAAAACTATTATCAGAAAGCTATTCCACTAACATATAAAGGAAGGTGACAGATTGCCGCCACTACGTCGCCGTACTCTCTTTGTTAAAGCTTCCGGATTCTTTACAAAGTTGACAGCCGACAGCCCGGTGGGTAGTCTTTACGCCCCATCTTTTTCGCTTTATTTTTACTTTTTTTTTTTGTAAGGAAGGTCAAAAGTTATTGACAGGCTTTTTTCTTTTCACTATATTTATTGGATGGTTGTAACAGGTAAATATATTTTTTTTTATCTTTTTCCTGTAGATAAAAGGTATTAAATGGATTTTTATATGATCGGATGGAACGGATCGGATATTTACATAAAATGAGGTTCCAATTTTAAAGAACTATTTTCTAGTTTGTGTTTAATACAATATTTTATAGTAAAACACAGATAACTAATTGCAATCTGCTAGAAACAAACTATATTAAGAGAGCAGTGGTAGCCGAGTGGTAACGGCCCTAACTTACGAGTTATGTAGCGGGTTCAAACCCAGCCAGGCGCATTAATTTGTGTATTTATCACCACTGCTCTCAAAACAGTGAAGCATCGTGAGGAAACCACGTCTTTTTACTATAAAATTATTTGAAAAATAAATCGTCATTTAAGATCTCAATCAAATTTGCAGGGTTACTTACTGTAAAAATGATTTCTTTACTTCTTTAACTTATCAGTACATTATGAAGGGCCAACGTTCACGCAAAATAGCAGGTTTTCAGAGGTCTTTACTGAATTAGTTTTATACTAAGTCATGTTTTGATTTCAATAAAAATCTAGCTAATATTCACCAGATATCTGTGTTACAAAAATGTTTGAAGAAAGATGTGTAATACCGTCATAATCAGGTAAGAGTGGTTGTATGAAAATGTATTTCGGTTTGGGTGCTCTTAAATCAGAAATAAAGATATCTGCAGGAGAACCAAGGTTGCTGACATAGCACGAAGAATCGCCAAACTTAAGTGACAATGGGCAGGGCACATTGCTCGCAGAACAGATGGCCGTTGGGGCCGAAAGGTTCTGTAGTGGCAACCGCGTACCGAAAGACAGTATTGGAAGGCCCCCTACAAAGTGGACCGATGACCTGGTGAAGGTTGCGGGAAACCGTTCATTGTTGCGGCATTTGTGGGAGATCTATGTCCAGCAGTGGACGTCTATCGGCTGAAATGATGATGATGATGATGGCTCTTAAATATAATGTGGTCAATTCCAAGCACTTTGGACTTGGCTATCTCATTAGTGTCTGCTGAACGTTAGACCTATGTGACAGATGTTCAGGCTTACCATATAAAACCAAACTGAAGCTACGACTAGAAGCCAATAAAATGTCGAATCGATACAGCCTTTATTTAATGAGATTGCCCGTCATTAAACACAGTGACGAGGATAATGTGCCGTAAATGGAAACCGACAGACAGTTTCACAAAAAAAGGGTGTGTCTTCAGTAAAAGCATAATAATAGAATGGAATTCTCTGCCAGTCTGTTTCCTTTTAGCAAAAGACAAAAGAGTGGATAGGTTACTTCTAGGCAAGTGTGCTCCATCGTCGGCCATATCATCGCTTACCATCAGGTGAGATAGTGGTTAAACGCGAGCCTAACCATAGTAAGAAATTAGGCAAGTGTGAGTCGAACTCTCGCACTGAGGGTTTCGTACAAACTTGAAAGGTAAATTGCGGTTTACGATTTATGACGTATGAAAAAAAACTACTTACTAGATTTCGTTCAAATGAATTTTCGGTGAAAATTTGCATGGTACATCATATTTTTTTTTTGTTTCATTATTCTCTTATTTTAGAAGTTACAGCCCCCCCCCCCCCCTTCCCTGTCTCTGTCCGAGGGGACACACATTTTACAACCGAATAGGTTGCGCGAGAGACACTTGTCTCTCGCGCAACCTATTCGGTTTAGAAAAAATATATATTAAAAACCTCATTTTTAAAAACCTATCCATAGATACCCCACACGTATGGGTTTGAGGAAAAAACATATTGAGTTTCATTCCTAAGTATGGGGAACCCCGAAAATTTATTACTTTTTTCTATTTTTGTGTGAAAACCTGAATGCGTTTCACAGAATACATCTACTTACCAAGTTTCAATATAGTTCTTATAGTTTCGGAAAAAAGTGGATGTGACATACGGACGGACAGATAGACAGACATGACGAATCCATAAAGGAAACCCGTGGTCCTAAAAGGCTAAGAGTAACTAAAGAAACAGGCAGGTTTTAGTTAAAAGTTTGACACGTCTTTAGCTACTTTCTAGAGCAGAAAATTTATTAGATACCCTGCAAAAAAAAAAACAAGTACATTAGAGCTGACCTGCTATTGCCTGACTTTTCCTACAGAATTAATTCATCCCTCCATCTTCCCTTTACGTCATATATGAGAATGTATTACTATAAAGTAAATTTGTGACATAATTATACCACAGTGTCTCAAGAAAAATCACGAAAATCTATGACTAGTGCGTGTTGCCAGTGGTGACATATGGCTCCGAAACATGGTCGCTTACAATAGGCCTCATCAAAAGGCTTAAAGTCATTCAAAGTGCAATGGAAAGTGCTATGCTTGGGGAGTTACCTTGCGTGATCACATCAGAAATGAAGATATCGGCAGGAGAACAACGGTACCGATATAGCCCAAAGAATCGCCAAACTTAAGTAGCAGTGGGCAGGGCACATTGCTCGCAAAACAGATGATCGATGGGGACGACAGGTTCTAAAATGGCGACCACGTAACGGAAGACGAAGCGTTGGAAAGCTTCCCACAAGGTGGACCGATGACCTGGTAAGGCTCGCGGGAATCCGATGGATGCAAGACGCACAGGACCGGTCATTATCATTAGTTAACGTCTTTCGGCTAAAATAATGATGATGAAATTTGTGACAAAATACTGAAGAAACGTTGTAAAAACTTTAAAGTATTAAGTTAAAACACAAAGTGTATCTCTTTAATATCCCGAATCAAACCGTGTCATCATTCTCAATTATTCGAAAGATTCTACAAAATATATTTAGCCAGGAAATCGACTGATCCATAATAGATTTGCAGACACGTGTATAGTCGGATGGAGGCGCTATAAAGCCGGAGTCAGAACCAGCCATATTTTTAGCATTGTAGAAATATGATAGGTATTTTTTTTAAACCGTTTACTTTAATAATCTTTCCTCTTCAATTATATGAAATAACGCTCCCTTTTAAATATAAATGACATAATTGTAACTGAAAATATCCGTTTTCCCATCTCAATAAATAAATAATAAAGCCATTTATTCTATAACCCTTAAATTTTACATTTCAAATGTTGTTAGTACTTTTTTTTTTCTTTTTCTTATATATTACCTTAAAAAACTAGTGTTATTATGTGAATCTGCTTCATCTAGGTTATGGACCCCAATGGCCCGTCCCATCTCAATAGAGCAATATATTCCTTTAAGGTGTGTCCAGACCTGACGAATGTGTCGCTCGCGAGCTGCTTGCGAACTGCTCGCGTGTTGCTCGCATGCGGTTACAGCCTAAGTTTGATGCGCCGCTCTAGTGCAGCTCCGGCAAGGCTCGAGTGAGACGCGCGCGCAGCTGTGCGCGTGCGTATGTGTACCGCGAGTGGCACGCGCGTACCTCCTGCACCGCTCGAGTACGGCGTGTCGCGTGCAAGTCGCTCGCGAGCGACGCATTTGCCTGGTCTAGATAGACCTTTTCTTACATCTCTATTATAATACGTCATATAAAGACTCAGAGTAGGTAGTTGGAGCAGTGGTGGCTGAGTGGTAACAGCCCCGACTTACGAGTGCGCGGGTTGCAGGTTCAAACCCTGCCAGGCGCATTATTTTGTGTAATTATTTCATCACCACTGCTCTCAAAACGGTGAAGGAAAACATCGTGAGGAAGCCGGCATTTTCTAGAACCAAAAATTCGAAGATATGTGACATTCACCAACCCGCACTAGGCCCGCGTGGTGGATTATGGCCTATTCCCTCTCTTAGAGAGAAGGCCTGAGTCCCAGCAGTGGGAACATTATAAGGCCGACTATGCTATGCTATGCTATAAAAGACTCGTACTTTGCCAGCTACTTCGTCCGCTAGAATATTTTCCTAAAAAAATTGAGGAGTAGTTTTGGATAAATAATAATGACAGTTTATTATTCAATTTAGTTATAATGTAAGTCAAGCTTCATTTTTATTAACCCATGAAATAAGAATCCTCCTTACAATCTTTAAAAACCCTTAAATTGTTATATTGGGTTTCGTTTTGAAAACGAATAATGGCAACCTCTTAGAATATTATTTGTGCTAACTTTTAAGTATATTGGCTAACAGAAAGCCATTTCCATACAAACCTAAAAAACCCGTTTTTCCAGAAAGGAAAACCCGGCCCTGGTAAAAGGCAAAGAATTAACAAGAGTGTGTTTTTAGTCAATAAAAGTCTGACACGCCCTTTCGCTCCGCCCAAGAGCGGGAGATGTCATTGGATAATTTAACCAACCAAAAAAAAAAAATCCTTAAAGATTAAATTTCCGGAAATCTTTTCATAGAGCTGACCTAAGTTATACGAGAAAGCCTTGAGCAAAATAAATTCCCAGTTGTATTTGTTTCTCCTTTTGTATATAAATAAGTATTTACTCTCTAGTGTGATAATTATATATGTATATACATTATGTATTTATTTTTAGTATAAGGTATATATAGGTATATAAGTATTTATTATTTTAATTTAAGATTTCACATCATCATCATCATCATCATTTCAGCCAATAGACGTCCACTGCTGGACATAGGCCTCCCCCAAGTGTCGCCACAATGAAAGGTCCTGTGCATCTCGCATCCATCGGACTCCCGCAACCGTTACCAAGTCATCGGTCCACCTTGTAGGAGGCCTTCCAACAAACACCACACAGCCACACATACACAGATTAGATTTCACGTACTTTTCTTTTATTACTTCTACACACTATTAGGCAGGTCTGCTGGAAGAAATTTCTTTTAGAAATAAGCGGTACCTTTGTACAATTATTATAATCTTTCGTATGTATGTGTGTACATAATTATAAAATAAATAAATAAATAAGTACTAGCAATCCCGACAGACGTTGTCCTGCTCGGAAGCTGGGTTCATATCAGAAAACAAATTAAGAACCCAATTACAGCGCCAACTACCGGGTCCAATTGTATTTTCAAACCATTCAGGGACCCACTCAAATATATATACAAAGTTTCATTCAATCCAAAAACACACAGAAGAATTATCTACCTATAGAAATTAGGAAGAATTATAAAGAGGTATTTGAAAGAAGAATTATATATTTTTAATGTGCAATTAGCATCTTTTTTTTGACTGACTGACTTCTTGACAATTCAAAAGTGCCTGTAATTGATTTTTTTGAAAAAAAAAAATGCTTTGATTCTTGATTCTGATTCTTAGGATTAGAATTCATCATCATCAATAGACGTAGACGGTCGACCGCTAGTTTTAAAAACGGCTTGGATAAGAACTGTTCTAATGGGAAAACTATACAACCATATGTAAATGTTTTTAAACCATATGTCATATTATTGGTAATTCCATAATCTAGTATTATAGAATTCCCAATAATATGACGTCAATATTTTATCTAGAAATTAAACAAATTATTGTTATATTATCCTTCAGAAATCATTGATTTTGGCTTCTGCGTGGTTTTAACAGATGAATGTTCTGTTTCTACAGAATTGGGTGTTTCCGCTACATTTTGCTTTACGGTATGCAAAATCATTATTTTTGGAAGTTACAATACATTAAATATGATCGACTGATATATACTTGGTATCTAAATTCAAGATATGAACTAAATAGTCAATTACAAATCAACAAGTTTACCTTGAAATTATAATAAATTTTATCATTTAAATTATCAATATCAAAAAAATTTAAAGTACAGCCATAAATTTGTATCATTCAAGAAGTCATTAACAAATTTGATGAGCAGATGAGCAGAGCAGACATAAATAACAGACAAATTCTTTCCTTTCCCGATCAACCACAATACCAACACCATAACACATGTTAGTACAGATAGTCAAGCCACACGTCCTTGTCCAAATGCGCCGGCCACTGCTGCATGCAAATCTTTACTTTTGCCCATTCGAACATAACATCGGCTGTTTTGCATACAGACGATCATTGTGTCTTTACTACTGCACTATACTTTATGTCTCGGTGTGCGTTAGTTGGTCAGTTGTGTGGTCCTATTATGAGTACAAATGAAAGTTAACTGAGCCTTTTAGTTTCATTATTTTGGTTTTTTAAATGTTGTCAGTGTTTATCAAACTGGGGCTGTGTGCCTCTTTTGAAATGCCAATGAGAGTCTGCATGTGCGTAGGTAAAGTGAAAAAAATGCCCGTCTTTAATATAGACTACCAGAAATTTTAAACAAGGTTAATTCTCAAGCAGGCTAATGCAGTTGATGGCATCTATTAAACCAAACCAAGAGCAACTTTGATTAGATTGCCGACAAAGCCCGAAGAAACGCCGAAGTTAAGTGGCGGTGGGCATGTTGCTCGCAGAACAGATTTTCGATGGGGCCGAAAGGTATTGAAGTGGCGACCGCGCACCGGTAGACGCAGCATTGGAAGGCCTCTCACAAGGTGGGCCGATGACCCTATAAGAGTCGCAGGAATCCGATGGATGCGAGATACACAGGAACGTTCGTTGTGACGACACTTAGGAAGGCATATGTCCAACAGCGAAAATTAATTGGATAAAATCAATCATGATTTTATCAGATTATGATTTAACCAAAAATTTATTCCAAAGAAATAGACATGATATGAAAGACATTGCTCCTGGAAAAGACAGATAATAATTTGTCATTGAAGAAACTAATAATTTGTCATTGGATTTACAGTTTACTGGCCTTGAAGCTAAAAGGGGAAAGCATTGCAGTAAGACACACAAGGCTCAAAAAGTAAGTCAAAACTCAAGTCTCCTCTCTAACCAGCAGATTCAACAGAATCGGAGACCCAATAATAGAAAGAGCACTCATTGGAGTCTCTTACGAGCTACCTTACGAAATTCCATTACAATGGTACAGCAAATAGAGTGGCTCATTGTGTTGAACACAGACCGCCAAATTGCAGACGTATAAAAAAAATTGGAGAGACTGCTTCAAGTTTGTGTTATTTCAACGGCAGCAAAAGCCTTCAAAAGATTAGGCTGGGACAATAAATAATAATGAAGGAACAATTCCACGGATTAACACTTTTACTATGTTATGCTTACCGCTACAATAATGTAAAGAGGTCGACTAAGGCTAGGTTCACATTAGACGGACCGACAATTTTGCCGTTGGCTTGGCACAATTTTCTAAAAATGTTTTTACCTTGTGAATGACTGTGCTTTCACCTGATGGTAAGCAGTGATACAATCGTTGATGGTGAAGCACACTAGTCCATTAAGAGCCTATTCACTCTGGCCTTGAAAACACCTAAATTATAATCAGACGGGAAGACCGTAGTAGGCAAATTGTTCCAGTTTTTCGATGTACACGGTATGCGGCGCGACGAGGCGAAACGTTTAGTCTGGACCGTTGAGGTGCCAACAATGTAAATGTGAACATTCCCCGTACGTCGGGTTGTCGATTTGTAGAAACTGATGGCGGAACCAAGCCATGTAATTCCCACACACACTCTCAAAACGCATCCTGTAAAATACCGAAAGGCTGCTTACCCTACGCTTGTGATCTCCTGTTCGCCATAGAAGCTGCAGATCCGACTTAGTATGAACACAACTATCGTTACCATTGATGTACCGCTGCCCGGCTTGTCAAAAAACAGTTATCAACAAGTCAACTGAATTTTGGATGCAATGGAAGACAACGATGCTCTGATATCAATGTGGTGTTAATTATCAACAAAGACAAAGACAAAAAAAGGGAATATTGTGTCCAATCAGAATGAACTTATAACATTTCAAACAAACGAGTCGGTAAATGTGAACGGCAATACAAACAGTTGACCAATATTGTATCCAACCTGGTAGACATCATGGCTTAGCAACTGGTAAATGTGTCGACACCAACAGTTTTATCGGATCTTCCTATCAAGAACAGTGCTATTGAAATACATATGTCAAGCTCAATATGCCCACAATACTTTTCCGTTCCGTTAAAACTGTCGGTACAACCGAATGTGAATCCACTCTTAGTGAACCTAGCCGTATGTATACAGAAATTCCAAACACATAGTAAACTTACCCCAGCATAGTTGAGAGACAGCTGGAAATTATGATAAACGGAATAGGTATTCCAGAGAGGGTCCCACCGCTCCACGCTCCAAACATTTTCATGCTCTGTTGCGGTTACTCTGTTAATATGTAAGTTAATAATAACCACTTAGCTCTCTGGCAAGCACTAATTGAAAATAGATTGAACACGGTGGGTTGATAAGCTTTCAATAGTATGGCAAGTGACCTTTGTAATTTTAATGTAGGCAACACTGATGAGAATGTTATTTTTAGTTCGTGTGTTAATGAAATTGTGAGAAGAGGCCTATGTTACACGAATATCACACTAATATTATAAATCTGAAAGTTTGTGAGGCGCATTTTCATGAATATTAGATATCGTTTTGAACAGTACAAGAGCCGCGAAGGATGACATTTGAATAATGTTATTTTTTCAAAGTAATTTTCAAATGTCTTCAGTTTTATACGGTGGAGCATATGGTAGAGGTGTGCCCCGCCTGGGCAGAGCACCGCCGTGTCTTCGTGAGGGCGCTCGGCGGCAGCGATCTTTCACGCCGGACCTTGGTACAAGCCATGGTCCGGAGCGAGGAGGAGTGGCAGGCGGACGCCTCCTTCTGCGAAGCAGTAATGCTAGTAAAGGAGGCGGCTGCACGCGCGAGGCAATGGCCCTCGCACCCCGGCCGCCAGGATTCCGATCCCGATTTCCGGCCACCGTAGGTGCCGGCTTGTGGACGGCGAGCAATGGGTAGGTCGCCGTCCGACCGTCTGATAACCATCCGGTTCGAGTCCAAGCCGTCGGCGGCGCATAGTTTTCCACGCGCACCTCTTGGAGATGTCAGCAACCGAAGGGGCCCAGCAGGGTCGATGCCTACAGGGGCCATGGATGATGCGAAAGAGACCCCCGGGGCCCTGAAACATTGGCAAAGAAAAAACAGGAATGGGTTTTTAGTCAGTAAAATTCTAACACGCCCTATCGCTCCGCCCAAGAGCGGGTATGTCAGTAGATAATTTTCCAACCTAAATTAGCAGCTTAATCAAATAAAACAGATGTCTATATTTTACCCTTTTTTTCCATTACATTTTCTTAAGGGGATGCAACTCGACATACATTTTCACTGTTTTTCATACAACCGCTCTTACGCGATTATGACGTTATTGCAAATTTTTCATTAGATATTTTAGAGACGCGGTATTTTGTGGATATTATCTAGACTTCTATTGAAATCAATTTATACATTTGTGTAAAACTAATCCAGTAAAGACCACTGAAAATCTGCTATTTTGCATGAACTTAATACTTCATAAATTACTAAAAAATTAAATAGTCAAATTAGTATAACAATAGAAGCCTTGCAAATTTAAACAAGATTCTAAATGACGACAATTTGATTCAAAAACTTAAAAAAAAACGTATTTCCTGGGACAAGTTTAGGAAAATATTCGAGTTAATCAGGAAATTACCAAATGTTAAATATCGCGTTGGATTATGTTAAATGAAGTAATAAGATTTTAAACCATGCTCGATGTTGACGATAGGCGAGTGAACAAGAACCCTCTTAAGGAATGTGACAGCGAGCGAAAACGATTGAGCCATGATACCCAACAACTAACAAAAAAAAAAAAACGATAAGTATTGAATTTAGACACTTTCACGAAAAACTGTCATGCACACGATAATATCAGGTGATTCTTGACTATAGACCATATTTGATACGATTGATGATACAATCTCATGCAATGCGTAAAATAGAGAAAAAAAATCCCAACAACTCATCATCATTTCAGCTGAAAGATGTCCACTGTTGGACATAGGCTGCCCAAGTGAAGCCACAATGAAAGGTCCTGTGCGTCTTGCATCAATCGGATTTCCACAACCCTCACCAGGTCATCGATCCACCTTGTAGGAGGCCTTCCAACGCTGCGACTTCTAGTACGCGGTCGCCACTTCAGAACCTTTCGGTTCCAACGGCCTTCAGTTCTGCAGGCAATATGGCCTGCCCCCTGCCACTTAAGTTTGGCGATTCTTCGGGCTACGTTGGTAATCTTAGTTCTCATACGGATATCTTCATTCCTGATTCGAACACGCAAGGAAACTCCAAGCATAGCCCTTTCCATTGCCCTTTGAGTGACTCTAAGCCTTCTGATGAGGTACAGTGAGAGTGACCACGTTTCAAAGCCATCAACTACTAGCCAATGTAATTATTAAACTTCATTGTTTACCACTTCATAAAGATTTATGATAACATGCAAATGCGGTACTTAAATAAAATAGTCCACACAATTGTTTTGAAGGGTCCTCTATCTAATCTTTAAATGCTACTATTGATTGCATTCGATTTGACGCCGCGATACGGTCTTAATATTATAGTCTGTCCACTGACCTGTGATAGCCTACATATTAATATGTACAGTCAACTGTGCTTGGTAACACCCAATCAGATCCGCTCAATTGGAGAAAAACTTAGTGAGACGCGACTCAGATGGTATGGTCATGTAATGAGAAGATATGAAGAACATATGACTAGGCAAGTCCTACACATGAATATAGGTCCAAAAAAGCGTGGTAGACCCCTTCTGACTTGGATGTCTGTGATTAGCAATGACCTAAAGAAAGTCCAAGTGAATGACTCGACGACCCAGAACCGAAATGTCTGGCGAAAAATGACGAGGAGAGCCGACCCTAATTGAAATGGGATAAGGCAAGGCAAAGAGAGAGAACTGTGCTTGGTAACAACAGCTTGATTATAATAACGCCTTAATTATAAAGCAATAACGGCGTTTTTTCTAGTTCAAGTATTACAAGTAAACTTATAGTGCAGTATTATGTATGATAATAATGAGCATTGGTATGTATCAATTTGGGATGCCTTCGAGTTTTGTGAAACAGAACCCTGCCAGCAACCAAACTTCCAAAAGTTGTAAAAATATATGAACTTTTTTATGTTGCCAATATACTCGTAAATGATAGAAAAATGAACTAAGTTGGTCATGAAATACGTGGGGCATACTGAAAGTTTCTGGATCTGGATTCTGCCCCTTACAATAAAAGAATGAAAAACAATAATTATAGAATTTGAAAATGGAACTATTTGCGAGCATGCAAAAAGTAACTTTTTATTTTGCAAAGCTGTCATTTGTTTTTTCATCGTGGCGTCCTTTCGAAGATTGTGTGACGCTATCAACGTGAAAATTTTCGTTCAATGATTTTCGTTGTGTCTTAAGTCAACAAGAGAGTTGCCAGAAACTTCAATTGGCATTTGGTGATGCACCATGTCGCAACTCTGTGTATTCGTGATTTGGAGAATTTAGACGTAGATTTGACAATCTTTATGACGAGATATTTGAAGGTCGGCCGGCGATTACGGTTGCAAACTCGAAAATTGACACCGTACGACAACTTATTGAAACTGACAAAAACATTACTAGCCAGCAAATTCGTGCTTTGTTAGGCATTGGAATGAGCCATGTGCAAAACATTTTACATGTGCACCTAAAGGTTCGGAAGCTTTGCAGTCAATGGATACCACAAAACTTAACGGAGGACCAGAAACGACTGCATGTCAAGTGGTGCCTTAAAATAATAAAAAAGTTTAATAGAAGACAGTAATTGGCTGAGTATAATATCGTAATAAGTGACGACCTGTGTATACTGCTTTGAACCCGAAAGAAACAGCCAGTCGGCAGAGTGGGTCTTTCCTTTTGAATATTTGCCGATGTTTATGAAAAGTCGAAGTGTTGGTAAAAAATGGTTCCTTTGTTGTTCGCCAAATTAAGGCATTACGCTACAGTGTCGCTTGAAGATCTTAGGACAATGACTGCAGATTGGTACGTTAACACTTACTTGCTCAAATTCTAAGAAAAAGTTCGCGAAAATCATCCTCAAAGCAATGTACTCCTTCACCATGATAACGCATCCTCACATTCGCTAAGGTAAGAGAAGCCTATTTGAAGGTTTCAAATGTGGAACTGATGACGCATCAGTTTCATATCTGACCCCACGAGTTCTATTTTTTCCCAAAAATTAAAGACAAACTTATAGACACCCATTTTACGAGAATAGAATAGAATAAACTTTATTGTAAACCAAAATAGTAACAAAACTCTGTGTGTCAAATTAGCTGTGAATGCGTTCCTTAGAGTCATTGAAGAGGTCCCTAAAGAAAACTGGTCCAACTTCTTTGTACAGTAGTTTCAGCAAATGCAAAAATTTATTAATTGCGAGGGAATATACTTTGAAAAACAATAAATGTGTCGTAAGTCTTATATCTAGTCTTATTATCAGAATCCAGAAACTTTCAGTATGCCCTAAGTATTGCAATGCATACAATTCTACGGATCCTATGGAGCTACTATAGTAAATCAGGTCAACGAATTTAAACATAGGAACTACATGTTTCAATCATCACTTACTAGCAAGTAAAAGTAATAATCTCATGCAAAAAAATTAAACAGCCTTAAGATTAAAGTCAGGACCTCAATTTAAGGTCAACAGGTTGGAAGATATTGCATCACAACTTATTTGTACATGTATATGTATGTATATCGCACTTGGCACTAATATGTGTGTAATGCAAGATTCTTTCTGAATTCATTGATTTAAGTGTGTCATTATCATTATCGTTTAAATTTTTTATATGGTGCTTATATGGGAAAGCCAGTTGCTATTGACAATAACAATTTGTTTTTGTTTTGTAAGTTAAAATTTGACTTCATACTGTTATTAAAAAGGTGGAAGTGCATGTATGGGTGTTACTCCTTCGCTCTCATATGGCTAAACGGATTTGGATGAAATTTGGTTCACGGGTAGACTGTTTCCTGAAACTCTCGGTGCAATGTTCCATTGGGATTATTTTCTACTTTTACGAATGAAGCCGCCCGTTTGTTATAGTTACTTAGTATACTTTTACTGTTAGATAAAATGTCATCAAATCCCTTATAAAATATCAGAACATTGCATTCTCATAAGCCACATTCGGAAAATATTAAAATCTTCCTAATATTTATTGTTTATTATAAACGTGAGGTCGTGAATAATTTTTGGATTTTTGACAATTTGACAAGACCTGTCTGATTCTACCCGTTGATCAGGCTTTGTTAAAGATCATCAATAAAGTATTTAATGTTTTAATTGCGCGTTTTACGTAAAACCACCAAAAAATAAAAATAAATATAAAAAAGCTTTTTCAGGATACAAAAAAACGAAGATATAATTATAGAGACCAACATTTTCGGCCGTATACATTTCGTACACCCGTGTGTGCAAAACAACTATTAAACGTTTTTCAAGGTCACTCAACTTGTATGTACAAATCGCGCTCCAGGGGTTAATTCAGGAATAAAGACATGTAATACTTTATTATACTTTTGATTCCGACATTACGTTCCCAAAATAAATATCGTAATTACATAGTCTCATGTAAATAGAGTCACGGTTCCTAACCTGGGGTTAATTACCCGCGCGGGGGTAATAATACTGGTGGTCTGCGAAGGTTATAAGCTGGAAAAAAAAAAATGTAACAGGCCAATAAGACCGAATCTAGCTCGCTAGTGCATTTCATGCCCTATCTGTGTAATCAAAGATCATGTCAGAATCGTGCTAATATTATATCGCACGAAAAGAACTTAGGTACGTCGTGTATGAATTGTATGAATTAGTACGTTGCATTTTTGACAAAGTTGATTTGTGTTTATATATGTACTAAATGTATTGTAAGAAAAAATGGATGGATTGTGTGAACAGTGACATGAAAGAAAAGGAAGTTAGTGATAGTATGACGGTTGACAGGATAGAATGGAAGAAAAAAACGTGTTGCGCCGACCCCAAATAAGATGGGACAAGGGCAGGAAGATGATGATATGTACTAAATTCATTGGTAACGTGAAGATGAGGGGGTAAATCAGTATCCCTAGCTAAATAAAAATGGTGACCAGATTGAAAAGGTTAGGAACCACTGAAATAGAGGAGAATATAAAAGCCACCTATATACAAAAAACTTAAACTCAATTTTACGAGACTTAGAAACCTAGGTATATTACACAGCTGGGCTGTTGATGAGACTGAAGGACGGAGTCAAATTCAATTAACCGATCCGCCATCCCTCTAGTACGCATTGTAAATCGAATTGCTGGCAGCAATGGCGACTGATTTTGAGTTTTGTGATGAAATGAAGAAATGGCCTAAAATTCGTCGTATCTATCTGTCTTTCGTAGGTTGAGCATTTAAATTTTCTCCAAACCAGTGACAATAAAAGACATGTTTCCGATTTCAAAAGTTCAGGATTTATTTCGATTGATTTTGCTCCTCTGAAGTCGATAAATTTTAATCGGATCTTATATCGGCAGTAAAAACAAGTTTATATTTATCGCGCGGCAAACTATCCTTCTCCCAGGCCTTTTGTCAATTACTGTTTTACTTGTTGTTTGGTTTTGTATTTGGAATATCGTGAATAGGCTTATCATTTATATTTATTTAAGATAGTGCTTTATTTAACGCTTCTGCCTCCGTTTTTGGTACCGATTCCGTTTTTGGTTCCAATAAACCAAATTTAAAGACTCCATTTCCAATATATTCACTTTCATTACATCCCTTTTTTCTATAGTTTAAAAATCGCAGGAGAAAAACGAAATAGCCAGTAATTTCAAAAATTCCAACCAAAATGTCAACTATTACATATAAAATGAATACTACGGATCCCTGATTCAGGATTGGTTTCATCCTACTTGGTCAGCATATTATCTATCACAAGTTTTGCGATATCTACTATGAGCAAATTTTTTGTTTATTAGTATAATTTTAACCCCAAACTGTCTCCATTTGTTCAGATTTAATTTAATATCTATCTTAACTTCGATGCCATTTATTCCGGCGTCTAGACATTTGACTATCTTGTTTTATATTATGTAATAACGTTTCTGAAAAAAAGTCAAGCTTTGTCTGTATGTAAATTCAAAGATGCTAAGATTAGTTCACGTTATACTTTTTCTTATTCTCCCTCCGTCTCATCTTTAGCAAACTCCATTGTTTGCTTTTCATTATTGTCTTTATCGTGGATTCGTTTCTGTATTCTATCCCACAGAAACCGTGTATTTTACGAGACGGACATAAATTGACTGTGTGCTTTCATTTATTCTTCCATCCCTCTGTCCTTATTCAAGTTTATTTGAGATTGGTTCACCAGGTCTCCTTCTTCCATTTCTTCTTACATCTCTATTTAGCATCGTCTCAATAGTCACTAATCGATAGTCAATTTTTCTACCTCATAAAAGTTTGGTTTTACAGCTCTTAGTTTATAACTGAAACGACATTTTTACTGCAGCCACTTAAACACCAAACAGTATTCCTAACCAGCTGTCATCGACATACATCAAAACAGTAGGTACCACACCACGTCACGTCATAGCGCAAAAAATACGGGCATTTCATAAACAGACGCTTCGGTTGTTATCACTGATTTTTGCATTGTTACGACTTTCATCGCTGCGGTTTGGGTTTTGACTGAGTGATTCTATCTACAGATATAATTCTGGCCAAAACTACTAAGTTGACAGTTGGTAGTTTAGCTATCCGCTAGCTGCCTCGAGCTAAACGTATTTTGGATAAGTATCTCATAAAAGCGTTTACATATTAATATATACCACAAATATATAGGGCGTAGCAAAGATATTTTGGATGTTTAGCCATAATTAGAATTAATACCACCATCTTTATTTTTTAAGCAATTGACAATTTTAATGTTTACCAACATCACCCCGTTGCCAATATCATTCCAGTGTTTATATATTTTTGAAGCCGTGTTTTTGTGAATAATATATTTTCCAGTTCTCTAATTGACTTTTCGGCCAGTACTGCAATTTTTATCCAATTAAGGCCTTTTAGGCTCAGCGAATATAATCAACTCGACAATGTGACATTCATGGAAATTGTTTTACGAGTAATTAATTTTGTGTAGCCTTTATTTTAGTTATTTTAAATATCAAATACAGACGCGACGCAGGCCACTACACTTTTTGAAAATTGTATATACCAAACAAATGATTGCTTCCAGCGATGAGTTCCACAACTTCATCGCATTAATCCGACAACACATTGTTATTAAAAACTTTAAAGTTATTTGGCGAACGGTTTTCTCGAACCTATTTCTATTTTTAATCTGTGAAATTGTGCCGCACCCCACGGGATCGTATATTGGGGTAGGAAAGGTTAAACTTCAAATTATGTAATTAAAATGTTTAAAGGTCAATAAAATCCTCCACCGTTACAAAATAGGACTAATAAAACCCGAGATATTACTGGTTACTTGAACAATACAATCTCCCTGTTTTGAGAACAGTAACTCTTACTGATTTATCTGTCTGGTTATGGTTTATCGAATGCCAGAACTTTTATTAGAGAAATGAATATAAAAAGAATATTGACAAGAATATGGGTCACATTACGATTTATTCTTAGGCAGCACTACCCATGATTGCAATTCTACAGTGACCTGAATTTATCAATGGCTCTGTGTGATCAAGGTTGCAAATTGAACCTGGATGGAACAATATGAGTTGTCAAACTGTGCAGTTTGACAACTCATATTGGTCCATCCAGGTCAATCAATTAACATCATCAGAAGACGATATTTTTTTTCTATATTGTTTTTTAAAACAGATACTTTGGGTAATTTTTTATATATATACTTTTAGAACTAATTTCTTCAATTGTGCGTTGCGTGTGAATAAATAAATAAAACAATTTTAATAAGAAGAAAATATTTAGGACGAAACGGAATATGTGCCGACTTCAAGTAAATTCGGCTCTATAGCAGGCAGGTAAATTATACGTAAAACAATAAGATAATGCAATCCTCGACCCGTGGAAATTATATTCACCTTTGGGTAATTTAAGCTTCATGTTATGATATTAGATATGGGTTGAAAAAATATTCGACATTTTAGGATGATACATTCCATATCCACTATCATAACTTTTAGGATCTCACGAAGTTCTTGAATGTGGTCACGTGCGATATCGTATACCACTGCCACTCGTGCATGACTATAAGTTGACGTTGGAGACGTGATGTTACGAGAAAAATTTTGGTCATCCTTTGGGAAGGACCTTTCTGTGTGTATGAGCTGATGAGTGCAAATGTGTAAAATAAGTGTTTCGTTGCTCTTAAACCCCTTTAAGAACACGTTTCAGAAAACAAAAATTGTGTCATGTTACAAAATGACACAATTTTTTAAGTATTTCATTTTTATATTTAACTACATTTATGTATTATTTGATAGTTTAGATTGAGATTTCACACATTCTTCTTCTCTTGCTCCCTACACACTATTGTCTACATTTCTTTTGATTTCTCCTTTCGCAGGTCTGCTGGAAGAAATTTCTTTGGAAATAAGCAGTACTTTTGTACTCTTGTCCACTTTATATTGTCTTTTTATGTTTTTGTGTGTACATAAATAGTAAAATAATAAATAAATAAATAAAATGTGAGTTCCAGTGTTTTTGTATTTTCCACAGGAAAATCAGATGCTGCAATGGTAGAAATCAAAACATTGTCTGCGACCTAATTTGAACCTATAAGATAAATAAAATATTTTAAAATCTACGAAACCAGTTGTTATCAACTGATGAAGATACTTGTGTATCTTCATGTCTAATATCCACTTTCTTAAGGTCGAAATTTATTTAAAATCATTTCTTTATTGTAAAAAGTCGATAATCTTTTCTAACCACACAAGAGTGAAAAACGTGGTCTCATAGAAACAGTTTCTCTTTGGATTCTTCAAGTGTTTACGTCGTGTTTGTACGAAACACTTGAGATTAGATAAAGGTTTCATTATGCTATTGTTTGATTGACATGCTTGTTGTACTTGACAGATCGGTTTCCGTGTTCCAGATAACGCAATGTTTGATCACTCAAACACTCGGTTGCTTTAAAATATTTGTATGATTTAAAAAGAAAACTGAGAATTCTATCCTCGATTATTATTAAAGCTGTCTTTAAAAGGCCTTTGGTTGTGTAGTTTAGGACTTTGGGAAGATTTACTTGATTTACATGATTGATCCATATGATCAATCATTGTAAATTATCTATACTAATATTATAAAGAGGTAAAGTTTTTTTTTTGTTTGTCGGAGGTAATCTCTGAAAGTACTGGTCCAATTGCTAAAATTTTGTCACTGATCTACTTTGTTTTTGAGTGACATAAGCTATAATTTATGTGCGCGAGCAAACACTAGTTTTAAATAAACAAGTCTGTTAAATTATAAGGATCAACAATTACTATGTCATTGCACAGAAGTCTACAACCCTAGTAGTTACAATAAGTGTTCCAATTGGGACCATTCTAGGCCCCTTTTTGTTTCGTTCTAATACGAGTGACTACCTTATCTCATATGAGATAATCGCGTATTATTTATGTTTGCACACAATACGTCACTGCTATTTGATCTAGACAACATAACACTACTATTGGCGTTTCAGTTTAAATTGTAACAATGGAAATATTATTCTTCTGGTGTGTTGCATTAATTAAAAAAAAACAGCCTCATTATAGTTCTGTGGTTGCTTTACAATTTATATTAACACTTTACATTGAAAAATTACTAGCAGTATGAATTATTAAAAAAAAAATAGAGATTGGATATCATCTAATTAAATGACTTCTTCCACTCTAGGACGGAGCGATAGGACGTGTCGGACTTTTATTAAATAATACCACACCGTGTCCTTCTGTTACTTCTTGAGTTTTTAGACCACGGGTTTCCTTTTCAGACATTCATCGTGGCCTTAGCAGGCATTTCTGCTGGATCGCAACGCCTTTACTGACATCTCTTTTAGGCGTGGGTGAAACACTATGCGCCTTCAAAGTCTTCAAAGTCAACTCGGGCGGCCGCTAGGGCGTGAAAATGTCCGTTTCCTAACGTTTGCGGCTATCTCCTCTGCTAGCTTTACTGCTTCGCAGAACAAGGCCGGACATCCCGTTCCCTTTCACCCCGCACCATGGCTTGAACTAGGGCCGAAACAGGAACCTCCTATACTTGACATGAACAGAGAGCTATTATGTATACAGAAGCTAAAGATGCCGTGGAGACTTTCCAGCCACTCCTCAAAGAGGGACTTACGTTACGTTACGTGGTGCGTCCAAAAATTTTGTATCTGGATTTAACTTATCATCACACTTGTATTTATGTAATCAGATAATAATATATGCTTTTTAGTATTCTGTATCATTTATACAACCAACGTAGGATAATAAAGTTTTCTTTTCAAGCGAAGACACCCCTAGAATATTTAACTTTACACGTGTCTCCAAAGTTAAGCACGGTTTGTCTTCAGAAGAAAAACTTTTCTTATTTCCTCTCGAAACTTTTGGATGTAGCTCACACTATGTCTATAAGAAAATTAAAATACGATAGGAAGAATATAGAGCTCGATTTGCCTGATATAAAACTTTATGTTACAAAGGAAAACAAGGGTATACAAGTATATAGCTTAAATAAATATACATTTGTATTCTTTTTTTGGTTTTATTTATTCTTGATAGGTTCACGCTTGACCGCTATCTCATCTGATGGAAAGCGACGATGCGGTCGACGATGGAGCGCGCTGAACCTAGAAGTTACCTATTCACTCTTGACTTAAAGATTCCCGGGTTGTAGCCATCAGGAAACATAGATTCCGGCAAGGAATTCCACTCCTTAGCTGTACGCACAATGAATGATGGAATGGGCTAGGCGGAATTAGGTTATGCAATTCCGACGCACACTCCCCAAAATGCAACCGGTAGAAAACCGACAGGCTAGCAACTCGTCGTCGATGCTCAAGACTTTGAAACCTCGACTCAACGAGTGCATCATTGCCAATTCAATATAATATGTACCTATTTATATTCATATACTGAAGGAAAGTAGCTCTACCTAGGATCTAGCTTTAAAATTAAAAATTTGAGATAGTCAAATCAGAATCGAAGCATCATTCGTGTATGATAGTTGACCACGGGTTGATGATCATCATCATCTTCCTGCCCTTGTCCCATCTTATTTGGTGTCGGCGCAACACGTTTTTTTCTTCCATTCTATCCTGTCAACCGTCATACTATCACTAACTTCCTTTTCTTTCATATCACTGTTCACACAATCCATCCATCTTTTCTTTGGCCTACCTCTCCCTCTCCACCCATCCACAAATATACTTATAACTCTTTTAGTAACATGTGTTGATGATGGGGTTGATGATGGTTCAGGCAAATAAGCAACTGTCTTCTTTTTAATATTTAAGATGCCAATTGAATTGTCAATCCAATTTCATAAATAAACGACAGAACATTAGCCAACTTTTAAAATTAAATGAATTTCAAATGATTACGTAATTCATTAACACATAATTATAACAAATTAATTGCTTTAATCTATTCGCTAAGCGAGTTGCCAAGAAATCCTTCAATTGCTACATTCTAGTTTTTCAGCCCGTCTAATTTGTCTATGTTCTACGTCTGAGCGATTACTTAATTAAGTTAGTTCTTTTCTTATAAAGAATGCTTTAATAAGTCAATCTTCTTTTATGACACAGACACAATCACATTTTCATTTTCACTAGTTTTTATACTCTTCATTACGCCAAGTATTCTTTGCAGTAATTCTGGATCGCTGAGATGGATTTAATGTCATCTAGTGGAAGTAATTAGCTTCCTTACTAAGTACGATTGCTGCAGTATCTTTATAATATCAGCTGTCTTGACTCGTCGCTACATTGTTGAAAAATATATCGTACTCTTTGCCAAATAAGTGATTTACGATATTCTTCATAAAGTTAGTACAGTCGCTGTTTTAGAGATATATTTTGTATTACGTAAACTGTCATTTGAGGAAATGAATGTATTGTACCTAAAAATGTTATATTTTTCTGGAAAATATCATAATATAAAATTCTTGTGACTAAAATAATATCAGTCACACAGGTTGATCTCTAAAACTAGCTTGCCAAGGTCGGTTTCTGGTTGGGTCACCATCTTAACATACCGAGATTCCAAAATATGTTAGCTGTTGGTCCCAGCTATTATTTGTAGATCCTTGACAGTTGTTACGGAAAGTCAGAAACCAGGGACTCTGCCCACAGTCTTGCCAAATTGCAAATCGTGTTATCCAATTACCAGGTTATGGAGGTCAGATAGATCGTTGCTCCATATTATTATTTAGCCATTTAATATTCGTTGACGATTCCAATTTACATTAATTTTCTTTTAATTTGCACTGATTATTATTTTACAATGAATAAATAAAGCTTAATTATTGATACAAGTTTTTCTTTGATTTGTTTTGTCATCAAGGACATCTAATTGAGTGAAGGACTCCTCCATTTTACTTCACAGCTTCTGTCTTTGTTTTTGTTTTTGACCCAGTTTTCACCTGCAGTTTTTCTGATTTCATCAAGCCATTTTTCAGGCGGTCTGTCTCTTTTTCTCTTGCCACTAGAGCCAGCCCAGTGCATTACTTTGTTAGACCATATTTCTTTGTTCATACGGGCAATGTGACCTGTTCACTGCCATTTTAGTTTTTTGCAGTGGGTTAGGGCATCTGATACATTAGTTCGTTTCCTTATATCTATGTTCCTTTGCTTATCTATGCGTTTTAGGTTCAGTATGCTCCGCTCCATTACTCTTTGGCAAGTTTGAATTTTTCTGTCGGTTTCCATTAAAGATCCAAGTTTGGCACGCGTATGATATATGCAGGGATGGAAGGCAGGAATCCAGAATCCAATTGCTATATGTAAAATATTGGTATTCAGCTACATGTTGGTTGTGGTTACACTGGAAGCTAACCCCACTATAGTTAGGATAAAGCTAGGTAAAACGTACGATAAAGTTCTCTGATAAATTTTAATAGAAATTGTGTTTTTATTGTAAAAGTACAACTAATCTTGTCTTGTTTTAGTGATTCTTCTTCTTAGCGTCTTGATGGCAAAACTATTTAAATTCCTTGTCTGGCCCAGTATTCGGCCACGGCGATACCGTCCGCTGATGCTGTTATTAGGTCCCTACGTGATCAGGTAACAGGGCACGTGATGCAGGATGGGTGGTGGGACATGGTCTGCGAAGAGACGCCGCACAAACACTAAACATCGGAAACGTCTGAGAACTCAGAAAGTTTTAGTGATGAACCAAGGCAATACTACGCGTGCCTCTCAGTCCAAAGCTGCTTTGGAGGTAAGCGGAACAGAGAGTAAAGTCCCGCAAACTTCCGTTGAAAAGGGAGGATCCTCCGACCAGACGGGTGATATGTCTGGTGGGCAACTGCCGCGCAGATGATTTCGGGCTGTTCTATATGTTCTAATCGCGCGGAGAACTTTGATTGCGCGATGCAGGATTAGTTCTTATGTGACGCCATAGATGTCGCTACACTGCCAAGCACCAAATTTTCCAAATTTTAATTTTCTGCACTTGCCATTCATCAAGCTGCCAAGCACCAAATTTTAGTGTTAAAGGTTTCCAACCCACTCTACTATCATCTAGCATCATTGAAAATAAATGTTCCTATACTTAAATAAAGGTATAAAAAACCATATTCATCTTTATTTTCTTAAAAGAAACGCTTTTATATTAACACTAGAAGCGCGTCAATTTTGTCCATTTTGTTTTTACTACAGCAATATGGAGAAATGGTATACAAATGATACTGGTAACTGATAATACAATATTTTTATTATGTATTACACATATTTCTCTGTACTTTGCAATTCTACGCATAATAAAACTCGAGAAGGAAGAACATAGGAATGGATAAATTTGGGACGCCCTTGCTTTTGCTTTTACTGGGCAAGTGCAAGTCACACTCGCGTACTGAGGGTTCCGTATAAACTTATCTATATAAATCGTTAAATTTCCGAATGGAGTCTCGACGATTTGTCCGATTCGATCTTTTTTTCTGACGTAACAACAAATTTACTGTTTTCAGATTTATTTCTATACTTGTGCTATAAGACTTGCTTTATGCCAAATTTCAGGATTGTGGGTCAACGGGAAGTACCCTATGAATTTTGATTGCCTTGAGACTGTCGAAATACATGTTTTTTACGACATGACGGCCATATCTTTTTTTTCCGATAACTTAGCAGTTTGGTTTTTTCACAGCTTCAAGGGACTACAGACTTAAGTATATGGTTTTAATTTCAGCTCGATATCTTTACGCGTTGCCGAGATAAATGGTCTTGGCACAGACAGACAGACGGACAACAAAGTGATCCTATAAGGGTTCCGCCTTTTCTTTTTGATATACGGAACCGTAAAAACACTGACAAAATATTACACACAAAATTGAACCTTATAAATGCTCAGATAACATATCCGTTAGTAAATAACACAAAGCTGTTAAAGACATAAGGAATAGAATGGAGACTTTCACGTCCCTCATATCAAATTATGCAAGTCTTAGTAAGTTAATTTCCAACAATAACCTACTTACAGTACTAAGAGTAAAGTGTGTCACACATTCCCCCTTAAAAGATAAAGGAATGTGACCCACTTGGGTGACATCCTTTAACTTTCATTAATTTATTGTCTAATGCGATGTCGAATACTTGTTTATTTATTTTGGTTGGTTTAATTACTGTTTATTAATGATTGCATTACTTTGAGTAATTTATTTAATCGGTGAAGGAAAAAATCGTGAGGAAACCGGCATATCCTAGAACCAAAAATTTGAAGACATGTGACATCCACCAACCCGCACTGGGCCAGCGTGGTGGATTACGGCCTCTCTGAGTCCCAGCAGTGGAAACATTAAAATGCTGATTATGCTATGCCATTATGTATATTTGTATAGTTACTAGATACAAAAGTCTCTGTTGGACTACAAGTTGAATATATCTCTCATATCATTTGTGTAAAACTAATCTAATAAAGACCTCTGAAAATCTGCTATTTTACGTGAACTTTGGCCCTTCAAATGTACTCATCATATATTAAAAATATTATAGAAGTACATCAATAGAAGCTTTGCACATTTAATCGAAATTCTAAATGATAACAATTTTTCTAAAAAAAAGAACACGTATTTCCTGGAACAAGTTTCGTGAAATATTCGAGTAAATCACGGAATTACCGAATGGTTTTCAGGCGTTATCTCTCCTTCTTTGTATTGCCTCATCATCAAAAATCACGTTGAGTTGCATCAGATGAAGCAACAAGCTTTTAAACAATGCTATATGCGATTGGAAAAGGACCCTCTTAAATATCTCCGACTGCCAGCTGCTTTTTAAATTATTGACTGGCTTGCACTTGACTACTATCTCCCCTGATAGAAAGCAATGATGTGGTTGACGATGGAGCATGTTTGCCTAGAAGTAACCTATTCACTTTTGACTTTAAGATCCTCAGGTTGTAGTTATCAGGAAACAGACTCTGGCAGGGAATTCACTTCTGCTTGGCCCGCGTGAAAGTAGAAAATTGTCTCAAGGGAACATAATTCCTAACAGAATAAAAAGTATTCTATGTATTATTCCAGGACATGAGTTGTGTACTCAAATTCATATAAATTCGTTTAGCAGTTCGAGCGTGAGGAAGTAATAAACATAAACAACACATAATAATAAACATAAACATAATATACATAAACAACACACACACTCATAATCTTTCATCTATACAATACTAGTGTGATGTGATTCTTTTTGTACACAAGACCCTCAGTATCTAACTTTCATTGGATGTTTACTGTCTTAAAATTTTTCACATTTTTTAGCCAATGCAATAAATATAAATACAAACAAAACTGTAGCGAAATCTATGGCGTCACATAAGAAAAAATCCTGCATCGCAATCAAAGTTTTCCGCGCGATTAGAACATATAAAACAGCCCGAAATCATCTATCAGGCAGTTATCTACCAGATATAACACCCGTCTGGCCGGAGGATCCTCCTTCAACGGAGGTATGTGGGGCTTTACTCTCTGTTCCGCCTCCCTCCAAAAAACCAACAAAATACATAAACAGTAAATCTTTAGAACGTTCCCGGTGTCCATTCTTCAATAGCAATTGTAGTAAGACACAAACACCTGGTCTACTGCATTTTCATTTAAACAATAGTCCGCTTTCCGTTTATCATCAGCAAATACACACTTTGTACGTGTGCCAGTATTATTTGCACACGCACCTCCATTCATGTTTGTCCTAATAACTGCTACATCATTGGTTATCTTCCCAACTAATCTGAGATCTTTATCTCGATAAGATTCCAAGTTTTATGCAACTATTGTGTTTTCTTTGACTATTGACTCTGATGTTACCGTTCTTACAATGATCAGTGATATGGATGCCGTTGTCAAAATCGCGTGATTTTAACAACTTATAAAGTTTTGTGTAAGGGTTTATAATTTCAAGAGTTCTTGTATCTTCGGGAACGCTTTGAGTATCTTGTTCCGAGAGGAATACCTTGTCGCTCATCATCCTCTCTTCTCCTTCGTTTTCCTCCTCACTCCTCAAGCCGCTACAGTGGATCTTTTACCGTTCGTGCTGTGCGCCTCTGGAATTCTCTTCCACATACATTGAGAGCTAGCCCTTTGTTGGAGGTTTTCAGGCGAAGAATTAGGGAACATTTTTTATCAACATGACCCATTATATATGTATGTTTATAGGTATTTATTTATTGTATATATAATGTTTATGTATAGTGTGCTGTATACATATCTGTTTAGTATATTTTTAGTTTTAAGTTAGATTTAATTTATGTTTATTTTTTTATTGTGCATTTAAAGTTCCTCAAAATTTGTAAATTTTCTTTCTAAATCATATGGTTTGCTGTAAGAAAACCCAGTTGTGGGTTAAGCTCGCCTATGTACATCAACTGTCCTATTTTTATTGATCATGTAAAATTGTGTGTACAATAAGTAATAATAAAGAATA
The DNA here is from genome assembly GCA_949316375.1 of Mythimna vitellina. Lineage (NCBI taxonomy): Eukaryota > Metazoa > Arthropoda > Insecta > Lepidoptera > Noctuidae > Mythimna > Mythimna vitellina. Next base: position 1,227,107 of record OX438705.1, read on the forward strand.
ATAAAGAGTTCTAAGGGGGTAAAACGGTGGTTGAAAGTTTGTATGGAGAAATCGACTTTTACGCGGGCGAAGCCCAAATTACAAATGAGAGTACGAACAACTTTTCCGTTGGTTGACTTTGAATGCATAAACTTTTAACTATCTGGAGTTGAATAAAATGACTTTTTCAAATTGGAAAAAGTCACCTCACTAGAAAAATTTATATTAGTATTATGCAAAAAAAAATTACTTAGATTTCGAATGTAATTCTCATATTCAAATTGACGTGGCGATAATTAAGGGTATCTATGTCCAGAATTATTAAACATGTTTCGAAAAAAATAATGATAATGATGATGATTGAAGTTGACTTTGATCAAAATAAAATCAGTATCGGTTTCAACTTAAAACTACTTAGATGAAACGTTATCAATAAACAAGCAAATGCTTTTATAAAGAAATCTGATATTATTTAATGTTCTCCAGCTATCAGTTCGTCAGCTGAAAGTTAGAGAGGTCGTGAACGTTCGCACGTCATACTGTCAATTGTTTCTGAACGACCTGCAACTAGGTGACTGACCTCTCTGAACTTGGTGGTAGGTTTTTATTACTTATTAAGTTTTTATTAGGTTTTTTTATAAGGTTTTTTTTTTGGGTGGGAAAATCATCTTATGACATCCTCCGCTCTTGGGCGGAACGGGAGATAGTGTCAGAACTTTTACTGACTAAAAACCCACTCCTATTCCTTCTTTGCCTTTGTCCCAGGGTTTCACTTTCACACTACCCGTGGCCCCAGTCGGCTTCGACCCTGCTGGGCCCCTACGATTTGTTGACATCTTCTTGAGGCGCGCGTGGAACACTTCGCACCGTCGACGACTTGAGCTCGACCCGGACGGTTATCGGACGACCGAACCTATTGCACGACGTCCATAAGCCTGCGCCTATGGTGGCTGGAAACCGGGATCGGTATCCCGGCTGCTTGGGCGTGAGGGCCGTTCCCTCACACGCAAGGCCGCCTCCTTTGCTAACATTACTGCTTTGCAGAAGAAGGCGACTGCCTGCCACTCCCCCTCGCTCCGGACGATGGCCTGTACCAAGGCCCAGAGCGAGAGATAGTTGCCGCCGATTGCTTCCATGAGGACACGATGGTGCTCTGCCCAATAGAGGCACACCGTATGCTCCACCGAGTCCTCCGGGTTTGACTTTAGGTGGAAGTATCAAAAATATATACATATATCTTACTTGAATATGGTTATGAGTTTACTTATAAATGTAGATAGTACTCGTAACCGTGCATGAGTAAGATTATTTTGTTCTTCATACTGTATGGATCAGAATGTTGGGCTGTGAAAAAGATGGATGAAAAAAGATTGCATGTAGCGGAGTTAAGAATGTTGAGATGGATGTGTTGTGTGACGTGAATGGATAAAGTGAGAAATGAGTATATTAGAGGAAGTTTGAAAGTGGCGCCAGTGACTGAAAAGTTGAAAGGGAATCGTTTTAAGTCAAGTCAAAGTTTTTTTATTTCACATTGTTTTTCTTGGTATGGGTATGTAAAAAAGAGGGATGAAACGCATGTTACTAAAAGAGTTATTATACATGTAGATGGGTGGAGAGGGAGAGGGAGGCCAAAGAAAAAATAGATGGATTGTGTGAAAAGTGATATGAAAGAAAAGGAAGTTAGTGATAGCATGACGGGTAATAGGATAGAATAAAAGAAAAAAAACGTGTTACGCCGGCCCTACATAAGACGGGACAAGGGCAGGAAGATGATGAAATAGTTATTATTAATTATTTGTTTCACCATCTACTATAAACAAATATTCGAATAAATATTGACAATATGTCATAAATGGTAAATGTGTGATTAGTGTTATGTAACAAAACCATTAGGTATCTTAATTGCTTCCACTCATTAGGGTATCGTACTTCATTAAAATTTTAACAACTGATTGAAACTACTGGATTGATTTTTAAAATTCTTTCACCAATAGTATGCTGCTTTATTACACTGTGTGACATAGTAGCATATATTGATAATACCTCCGCTGGTAGAAGCGAATATAGAAATCAGTACATATTTGTCTGTTACATTTTATAACAGAAAATGTAGGATCAAGTAAACGAAGCAAAAGGAGTATGTAAGGAGGCCTAATTATTTTAAAAAAATGCAGTAACCTAGAAGACATACCTAATTAGAAATACCTACATATTATGCACCAAGAACATAGGATAATACATTCAAAAACACTAAAACACTAATTCTAAAACCAACTGCACTAATTCTAAATAAACTAGGGAGCAGTGGTGGCCGAGTGGTAATGGCTTCGACTTACGAGTTGTAGGTCGCGGGTTCAAACCCAGCCAGGCGCATTACTTTGTGTAATTTATTTCATCACCACTGCTCTCAAAACGGTGAAGGAAAACATCGTGAGGAAACCGGCATGTCCTAGAACCAAAAATTCGAAGACATGTGCCATTCACCAACCCGCACTGGGCCCGCGTGGTGGATTAAGGCTCATTCCCTCTCCTAGAGAGGAGGCCTGAATCCCAACAGTGGGAACATTGAAAGGCCGATTATGCTATGCTATGTTATGCTGCACTAATAAAACAATGGACCGCCGACTACCCAAGATACGAGCAGTGCTCAGTTTGGGAGTCGTTGACTTACTTTTGGAACTAACCAGTGTAATGTGATGTTATCTAGTCATTGTGTTTTGTGTACTTTTTCGAAGAATAAAGAATTATTATATATTATATATATATATATATATATATATATTATTAGCAAATAGGAGTTTCTGCCTAACCACATGGCAAAAATAAGTGTGTTCAATAATATATGACTCTTACAACTATGCATTTAACTTTCAGTGGACCAGGGTGAATTCACTGAATTTTTAACTAATTCTGCATCATGTTTTTGCAGGTTATATATTTGGTGCGTAAGGTCAGATATTTCGGAAATTGTAACTAGTTATTCTGTTTCCGGGCTGACAGACTTCGATGATCCTTTTACTTAGACTTAATTATTATTTGGCGCTTGTTTACAGATTTACGTGTTGAATTATCGTAGTTCGCATTACAACCTAGATTTAGAATGATTTTCTATCGATCAGAATTACTTATCAGGGCACATTGCTCGCAGAACGGATAGCTGGTAGAGCATTGGCGACCACGTTCCAGAAGACGTAGCGTTGGAAGGCCTCCTACAAGGTGGACCGATGACCTGGTAAGGGTGGCGAGAATCCGATGGATACGAGACACACAGGACCGTTCATTGTGGAGACACTTGGGGAGGCCTATGTCCAACACTGGACGTCTTTTGAATGAAATAACGATGTTGATGAATTACTAAGCCATTCCACTGTGGCTATATATACTACTACTATTCAAATGATTGGCGAGACAACAAATAGGTTTCCAATACAATGCCATAAAATCCCAATTATATTATGACTAGCTACTGCCAGCAACTTCACCCGCGTGATATCCCGGAACATATTCTTGGGATTAAAAGTATCATATGTGCTATTTCAGGATATGGTCTACCCGTGTGCCATCCATACCAAGTATCATCGAAATCCATTCAGTAGTTTTTGCATGAAAGAGTAACAAACATCTATACATACAAACTTTCACGTTTATAGTATTAGTAGGATTTGTCATCAATATAAAAGTCTTCACAAAGAAAATTTAAACATCCATATCCAATACTGCGTTTATTATAAATGGAAAATTTTGATGGCTCACAGTTGAATGATGCAATCTTGAAGATTATAGTACTGATATTGGTTCCCGTGTTGAAGAGGATAAGAAAAGACATCAATATTATGAGTCGACGCGGAGGAAGAGATGCTATCGCGATCATAGTAGCCATAAGCTTTGTTACGTTTAAAGAAGATGGTTTCATAATGAAAGTTACTTTTTTGAGTTATCTTCATATTTTTATCCACGTTTATTGTTTTAACTATCAGTTCACGTCTAAATTTAAGTTCTGTATTATCATTTGAATTGTAAATGGATCTGCTATCACACTATACTGGGTTATATCCTCCTGCTTGTCCTTATTTTGCTGTGTTGACTTTCCGTGTGGACTCTGTTTCATACAGTACGAAAAACTTGCAAACTCTTCTCTGTATTATTATATGGCAATTGGTATATTTTATTATTTAGTATATCAAAAAGTAATTTTATCTAAAATCAATCCTACAAATGTAGTCAGAATCAGAATTATTTATTCGTAAATTGATAATTATATACAAAAAAATATATACTATTAAATTAAAATATAAATTCGTCATAATATAATTATGCAAGCAAGTAAAATTTCAATATGAATAACCAATTTCATTTCATGTCAAAATTTATAATTCACAAGATTAATTAAAAAATAAAATAAGTAAAAAAATGTATTAAAAATGTCAAGTATAAGTAAAAATGTCGATATTACAAAATTACAGAGATTCATCATTAAGAAGTTCACCTAGAGTATAATAACATTACACTAGTGAAAAAGGAAATTATCAAAAAACAGAATAAGGATGAATACACTGAAATATAACGTCACCACCATTAGATTACGTGTGACGAAAGAGATAACGAGTCATTCCGAGCGTTATGGTGGGAATCACTCGTTTCACAAATTTTTCCTCATAACAATATTTGAAATGCTAATTGCTGATTCATGTAATATCTAATTACAATGCTGCTTTTAGAGAAAGATTCCATTATAGTTATTTGTTGATTACTATAAAATATTTATAAAAATAAACACAGGATAATACATTGTTCACCATAACCTTTATTATCCTTTCTTTATTCCAATTTATTTAGATAGTAAAGTCTAATATATACCATTTTTTTTTTTTGAGTAATTTTTTTTTTGTTATGCATAGCCTCACGTTTGACCACGATTTGTATTGTTTCTTATTTCCATTCCTTTACTATAAAATATGTAATTCATTTATTTATTTATTTAACAATTTATGTATACTCACAAAATAAAAGATTAGAAGAAGGACACAGAAATATAGGTACAGGTGCTTATTTCTAAAGAAATCTCTTCCAGCACACCTGCAAAAGGAGAGTTGGAAGAAAATGAAGATGAAGACACCGTGTGTAACAGTAATAGGAAAGTAAGAACAAAAGAAATAGTTATCAATAAAATAATATAACATGCAAAAAAGAAGATATACTATTATAATTAAAATAAATATCACAAAAATATATACTAAATAGTAAATGAAACTAAAACACACAAACTAATATGCAACTATGACGAAATAGAAAGATAGTGTTCTTTCACTCTACTTTTAAAAACTACAAGAGTTTGGCAGCCCCTAATGTCAGGCCGTAATAAATTCCATAACCGTACTATTATTCGATAGTACATCCACTCTCTAATTATGATAATACTAGTACTTTTGCGTACCGGAAAACGCAGTGTTGGGAGGCCTCCCACAAGGTGGACCGATGACCTGGTGAGGATCGCGGGAATTCGATGGATGCGAGACGCACAGGACCGGTCATTGTGGCGGCATTTGGGGGAGGCCTATGTCCAACAGTGGACGTCTTCCGGCTGAAATGATGATGATGATGATGATGATGAGTACTTTGCTAGTAACTTCAATCGCGAGGAAGTTTGCATAAACTGTATTTTGGCGGTAGTTTTACAAGGTTTAAAACTACACAGTCTTTATTATTCATTTTGATTAGAATTCGTGCCAAGTTTCAAGTTTATTAACCTTAAGAATAAGATTCTCCCATACAAACTTTAACAATAAGTGTAATTTATTTGTAATATGTATTGTATTTAGAAATGTTTATGTATGTTTATCACTAGTCTGGTACACATAACGCAAGCTCTGCTTAGCTTGGTATTGACGACGTTGTGTGATATTTGTGGAAAAAAAATAACCCCAAATAATTATAATTAAAGGGGCAGTTTTGATAATGAAGTGTAAACTTTTTTATTTCAAAGGTTTTTTGGTCCAAGGAATATTGTATACAAACGAATTTCTCCCTTTTCACTACCAGAATGAATTTTCAAAAACCCCTTCTTAGTGCTCGCTTATAACAGGAAACTTTTCGCTAAATTTCACGTTCTTAGTCACAGTAGTTTTGGCTGAGTATTGATATGTCATTTTTTAAAGTACTACTTAATTGTTTGACATTATATAATGATTTTAAATTTTTGTTACTATGTTGCTGCATGCTGAGATTTATGTACTGTGTAAGTTTGTATGCCAATATTCGGCAAAACAGAACGCACTGCGAATTTTATACCACCCTCTGTTTTACAAACAAAATAAATGATTATGATTATTATTATGATTGTGATAATCAGTTTCTCCTTTTATATTTATAGACAGAAAATCTACACTTTCATTTACAAGATCATTAAGCAAAGCTAGATGTACTATTTTTGTTGACACCATTTTACGATGAAAGCTACCAATATTGTAAAGGATTTCATACTAATCCGAAAAGAACGCTATATGCTATGTAACATTCTTCAGTTTATATAATGGTATATCTACCGCTTATCTCCCCACCAAGTTCTAAGAGTCAATGGTTAGGAATAAGTTATTAGATGGAGCCCAGTGAGTTATGCTGATACAAGGGAACAGCGCGCCCTCGTCCATAATAAAGTAATTACTTTGATGTGCTGAGAGATTGAATATAAGACTAATCTTGGAAGATAAAGAAACAAGACGAAATAAATTGGCTCAAAAGAGTGATGGCAGAGTTTCGAACAAAATTTTGCAGGCATATTTTTTTAGCATGATGAAAAATAATTATACAAAAGTATATAGATTAACTTTCTAAACAATTTTGTCTTAGACATTACTGTTAATAGAATCCTCGTATTATAGATATTTCAGTTTAAAATTAATGAGATTATGTATATTTTTGTCAATAATACCTACATACATACGATAAGATGTCATGTCATAATTTCATGTTTCTTTTTCTATAAGTCATGAGGCAGGATGGCAGTTGAAATATCTTAATGCCATGCTTTTATCTGGTGATTTTGCTTTACTCGAATTGCACTACGATGTCTTAAGTGTCATTATAACCACTATATTTTAAGCTCAAACAGTTATTTTTATTTTTATGCTTATTATTTATTTATAATTAATTTAAAGTTCCGTATTATATTTTATATTTATATATAAGTCAAGCCGGAAAAAAAAAACTAAGCTATGATCAATTTTTTTTCTTAGAAAATCTAGTCAATCAGTTCTACACCATTGTTCAACAATTACCTCGCCGTTGCTCTTTAAAATGCCGTAAAAATTTAAGAAATAAGACGTCTTGATAAGTCTGTGAATGCACTTTAGCAATGCCCGGGTACAACTAATGCAACGCCTACTCGTCAGGTAAGAAAGTAGAACAAAATCATTGAAATGTTTTATATATATGATGACTGACGTGTTGGTCTAGTGGTTAGTGCAGGCAGTGACTGCTATGCCAAAAGTTTGATTCTAACCTAAGATAAATGTTTGTGTAATGAACATGATCATTTGTTTTGAGTCTGTTTGTAATTTATCTGTAATATGTATCATCATCATCTTTCTGCCTTTGTCCCATCTTATTTGGGGTCGGCGCAACACGTTTTTTTCTTCCATTCTATCCTGTCAACCGTCATACTATCACTAACTTCCTTTTCTTTCATATCACTGTTCACACAATCCATCCATCTTTTCTTTGGCCTCCCTCTCCCTCTTGAACCTTACCTGTAATATGTATGTAGAAATATATAAGCATATTTATCAGGAGTCTAGTACTCATAGCACAAGTTCTGCTAAGTTTGGGACTAGATGGGGTTGTGTGAGTTATATAATTTCTTAAACTTTATTTCATGTACTTTGAACGAATAGGTTACTTTCAGAACATCTTTTTTTTTAAATTCTACCCACTTCCAACGTCATTGGAGACTTTATTGAGACTATACCCTTACCAGTTCTCGCAATTGTTCCTTTCATATGTTTATACTTCATACTTTATCTTTCTCTCTTTCGTCATCGTTCATTCATAATGGGTAGGGCTCCCATTTTGTAAATTTATGTAATCTTAGCTATTTATGTAATCCGGAACATCATTTACTTCTTTCTACCGAATGTTATTCTTGTCGGATTTTGCTTTTCAGTTCTTATTTAAAACAACAAAGCGTCTTAGTAGGTTGTTGGTGTAATTGATAGTATTTAAATACTAAGCAGACAAGACTTAGTAACCAATATTGTAAATATTGTCATCATCATCATCATTTCAGCCGATAAACGTCCACTACTGGACATAGGCTTTCCCCAAATGTCGCCACAATGAACGATCCTGTGCGTCTTGCATCCATCGGATTCCCGCAACCTTCACCAGGTCATCGTTCCACCTTGTTGGGGGCCTTTCGACACTGCGTATTCCGGTACGCGATCGCCACTCCAGAAACTTTCGGCCCCAACGGCCGTCTGTTCTGCGAGCAATGTGCCCTGCCCATTGTCACTTAAGTTTGGCGATTTTTCGTGCTATGTCGGCAACCTTGGTTCTCCTGCGGATATCTTCATTTCTGATTCGATCACGCAAGGATATTCTGAGCATAGCCCTTTCCATTGCCCTAAATATTAATTGTACCTCTTGATCTAATATGACCGTACTTATCATAAAATCGGATTGCATATTGACTTGTGACTTTGCAATATCTAACATGCAGTTACAGAACTAGAGTTTTTTTTATCTTTATTTTGAAGCTTTGTCAATAATGACTATATCGCTCCATCATAGCCAAAATTTGGATTTTATAAAATTTATATTAAAATATGATTATAGTACATTTTGTAAAGTAGTTTTGCCTCGTCTGACGTTGGCATAACTAAAATACTGTTGCAAATACCAATTTCAATCATATGAGTGCTAAACAAATTTCTCCTGAGTCGTTAGACAAGAGACTCGATACTACTTAAAAATATCAATGATATCAGCTGCCGAGGATACGTGATATATGCAGGTCAAACTCTAATTTTAACTAAATGTCATGTTTCATATACCTCTAAAGTAGCTTTACTTTAAAGTCTCACGTACCGCCATTGAAAAGGCGTTTTGTCTAGTCTGGGCAACTACCCGATAGTTGATTTCAAGCTGTTGTATATGTTCTAATTGCGAGGCGAATTCTAACACCACGAACAAGGATGTCGAATTTTAGTTCCTAAGTTGCGTCATAAGTGTTCCTACACTACCTTCGATAGTAACGTTAGTTGAATATTTGGGCTTTCCGATAACGAAGTCATTGCTTGTATATTTCTGAGGCTTGTTAGGTACTGGAATCACTTCTGATTCTTAATGCTAAAGATGTAAATCCTATACGGTTGGTGCAGTGGTTTTGGCAAACGATTTTCTGCTTCGCTGCGTTTCGTGGGTTCTATTCCCGCGTGGAACAAATGTTTGTATGACCTACAGATAGTTATTCTAAATGTTTATATTTTGTGTGTGTGAGTTTATATGTTTGTGAATGCACCCATAATACACCAGTAATTCCAAGTGTAGGGCTAAGTAAAAAAAAACCTTTCAACTTAAAACGTTGATGTAATTTTGTAAATACGTTAACTACATCAAGCCAGCGTTAAGGGTCATTATCACCATCAATTTTATTGCATTTTAACTAGTACTTTCTTCAGTATACTCGGTGTCTTTGACATCGACGCACAAACGAATAGGTACCATGGATCTAGTACTTTATTCTGGACCCCCCAGAGGTGGAAATTTTCGTTGGCATTTTAACTAATAAAAAAAAACTGTAGTTTTAATTTTTTTTAAATTGTTAAAATTTTTATTCTAACCAACCCCGATGAAAACGTGAAAAAAAAAAATATTTTTTAATTAAAAATTAATTAATTAAAAAGTCCTCGGGGTAGATAACATCGTTATTCTAATCAATCCCGGTGTAATTTTTTTTTTAAATTAAAAATGTTAGAATAACACAATATAAATAAAAAAACGAAAAGATTTTTTTTAATTAGTTAAAACCGACGAAAAATTCCGCAACTGGGGGGTTTAGAATCATGTACTGTGTCCGTGGTATTCGTTTGCGCGATAATGTCAAAGACACCTTATATACTAAAGAAAATTCTAGTTAAAATGCAATAAAATTGATGGTGATAATGGCCCTTAACGCTGGCTTGATGTAATTAACGAATTTATAAAATTGAACCAAAATTGAATTAAAATTACACCTTGTATAGTGGTTAATCGGACATCCTGAACAGGGTTTCTCCATCTTTATACTTAAAATATTCAACCTTCATTAATCCAGCACCATTATGTCTTTAAGAATGTTGCAATATCTCAATCTTATCAGTTATCATTTTATATCTCAAACGAAAAGATATATAATGATATTTTCCGAATCTCAAAGATCACAGACACGCGATAACATTGAAAATGCGGCATTTTATTGACAAACATCTTTTGATTCTGTGTCTTGTTGATTTTAAAGAAATTTACATTACTGAGGAATATGATTTATTTATTATTTAATAAATGATTTATGCTCACAAAAGTACAGAAGCGGACTTAATCCCTCAGGCATTTTCTATCAGTTATCTTTTGGGTGATGCAGTGAAAAATAGTGATAGATACAATACAATTATACAATAGGTTTATAAAACTAAATCATAGCATAGCATAGGCGGCCTTATAATGTTCCTACTGTTGGGACTCAGGCCTCCTCTCTAGGAGAGGAAATGGGCCGTAATCCACCACGCGGGCACAGTGCGAGTTGGTAGATGTCGTAAGTTTTTGAATTTTTGGTTCTAGGACATGCCGGTTTCTTTATGGTGTTTTTCTTCACCGTTTTGAGAGCAGTGCTGATGAAATAAATTACACAAATTAATGCTCCTGGCTGGGTTTGAACCCGCAACCTACAATTCGTAAGTCGGAGCCGTTACCACTCGGCCACCACTGCTCTCAAAACAAACTCATAGAATGGTTTAAATCGACAATTGGAAAGATTAATGCTGTTATGATACTACTGCCAACTTCTTACAAAATATACTCGCGAACTTTTTGTTTATGTTGTTACATGGGTTTGATGGATAACCAAATCAATATAAATAAGGTAATTATTTTTTTATATTTTTATTCCTAAACTTACTGCATAGAACTTAAAACTATCTACATGAATGTGAAAATTTACGACTACGCGTATTGTTATCAAGAAATTCTGACAACATATCGTATGACTCTTTATATCGTTATCATCATCATAATTTCAGCCGAAAGACATCCACTGCTGGACATAGACCTCCCCCAAGTGCCACCACAATGAACGGTTCTGTGCGTCTCGTATCCATCGGACTCCCGCAACCGTCACCAGGTCATTGGTCCACCTTCTAGCAGGCCTTCCTACACTACGTCTTCCGGTACGTGGTCGCCATTCCAGAACCTTTCGGCCCCAACGGCCATCCGTTCTGCAAGCAATGTGCCCTGCCCATTACCACTAAAATTTGGCGATTCTTCGGGCTATGTCGGTGACCTTGGTTCATTATATCGTATGATATCTTTTTAATAACCTATAGACCTAACTGATTATCGGCAAGAAAGGCCTCTGAAAGGTCCTTGAGTCAAGATATGAAATAGCTAATTAAATATAGTCTTACTCTGAATGTCGTCACCTTTAGTTCCAAACTATGTGTCCTTCCGTCACACCTTTCACTAAAGATAATAGTCCACGTTTATGAAGAGAATGCCCGAAACAAATTCTGATCATGTTAGACAGTGATAAGAGCCGTGCTTGTAAAGTATCTCGACTTTTACCTTGATTCGTATCTCAGCTGGAAAGCACCAAAAAACTTTTTTGCCTTTTGAAAAAGTTTAAATCTAGAAAGGTATTAACTCAGACTCTACTAGGCATCGTTTGGGAAGCTACACGATATCTTTTTATCCAACACATCACAGTATCTCAAGACGAATGTCTATGACAGTCAGTTCGAGTAACCAGTGATGACACATGTCTCTAAAACGTGGTCTCTTACACTAGGCCTCGTAAGAAGGTTTAAAGTGACCCAAAAGGCAATGAAAAGGGCTATGCTCACAGTTTCCTTGCATGATCTCTTATTTTTTCTGTTTGAATTATCTGTTATTTGTTTATTGTGCAAGCCTACCATAGTGTTGTCTTTTTAACCCAAAGGTTGACTGGTAGAGAATGCTACCACCACTGTACATGAAGTTTAAATAAGACCTCATTGTCACTATTATGTTTTGCCGTCAATGGGAAAAGTAAGTGCCTAAAACGCTAGCAGCACTGCCACGTGAAATAGCAGTGTTGATTGGTTGTCCAAAAAAGTCCAAATTTCTGGTCATATGAAGAGCCGTTTAGTTGTTTGCTGATATCCAAAAAAACTCAATGAGGACTTTAGTGTTTCAACCCCAAACGGCTCAAACATATAACTCCCAATACAGTTGTTGTATTTGTGATTTTCTGCATCTGCTATAGCCGCACCAGCATTGTATCCGTACTCGGAAGTACAGTTTGGTAATCAAACATGTCTAAATGGTTGGACGTGGTTTTTTTTTCATTGGGAAAATCATCCAATGACATCCCCCGCTCTTGAGCGGAGTAGGAGATAGTGTCAGACATTTCGTTGCCTTTCATACTAGGGCCGAGTCTTCCTTTTAGAATCAGACCCTTGGCCCCAGTAGACTTCGAGCCTGCTGGACCCCTACGGTTGCTGACATCTCCTTGAGGCGCACGTGGAATATTACGCGCCGTCAACGGTACCTATTTGGAACGTTTGGAACACCATGGGCATTAGCGATTAGGCCATTGGGTACTTTTATTCTAGTAGCACGTAGCCGTAAGATTTCTCATAAATGGGTAAATCCAAAAGGTAATATTATATAGAGCTACTACCCAGCAACAACTTGAAGATTATTCCCGGTATAATCCCTTGAGAAGTACAAACTATTCAGATAATCTTACCTCAAGTTCTCCATTTTCACTTTATTCAAAGGTAAGTTTTGTTCTAAATATCTTCAGAAACACCGCAGACAAGCAACACAATTCACTTTTATAATAATAAAACTTTTATCTCATAAACTTTCCCGTACCGGGACATGATTTATATTGTGAGGAAAAAACTCAAAAGTTACAAAAATGTTACGTAATCTTTTCCTTGAATGGGAACACGATTGTTTTTAGTTTTTTGGGTCATGAATTGGCTTTAGCAGAAGGATGTATAGTATAATATGTAGGTAATTAAAATTACATATACACAATAACACCTAACTAAAATATGGCGTAAAAAAATTCCTACGCATCGCTGTCGACTGGAAGTGTGCCCAAAAGGCTGGCGGCATTGCCACGTTAAAGTCAAAGTCAAAAGTTTTTTATTTCACATATGCCTACATGGGCACTTATAAGACGTCTGAAGCTAGTGCACGGTTGCAAATTGGTCGTTTCCTATGGAGAAGAACCGGCAAGGAATTCCATGGTTACTCTTTTAAAAAAATTGTTGTTCTTACAATATTTCCATATTACAGTATAAGTAGATATTATGTAAGGACAGTGTAGACTGGTCAATATTGTACTAAAAAGTACAATAAAAATAATCATAATAAAAAGTTAGTCGTAATAGGAAGTAACCTAACAATTCGCGGAGTCTACAGTGTTCTCACACAGTTTTATGGCAATGCTTAATTGATCGAGGTAAAAGCCAGCCCTTGGATCATGCAAAGTTTCAACTAGCCGTTTGGATAATTCTTTATAAAGCGCAATAGTCTCAACCCCAAACAGCTCAAAAATATAACTGCCGACGAGGTTGTTATGTTTTTGCCGCCAGTCTTTTGGGCACACTTCCAGTCGACAGCGATGCGGAGGAATTTTTTGACGCCATATTTTAGGTAGGAGTTATTGTGTATATGTAATTTTAATTAGTTAAGTGTTTTTATTTTTCTTGTTCTATGTATGTTCAAAATAAAATGGATATAAAAATAAAAATAAAATGTGTAGGTACTGTGATATCGAAAGGAGATCGCATGAGTTAGGTTAACGAACTGGCCAGTAAAATATAGTTTTAAGGATTTTGTTGTTCTAGAATAGGTTTAAAAATTTAGTAGAACAAAGAAATGTCTAGTTTTTTCAGATCCGTCATAATTATTGTAAGAAGATGTGCTTTTATTGAATTAATGAAGAATAATACAAAGTTTTTATACGAGATAAAGCATTTCATTCTAGTAAAAGTTTAGGACCCCTCACACAAACCGTCGCAGAGTGTGACAGTACTGAAATAGATCTAGATACAGGAGAAATTATTACCATCGCTTTCAATCGAGTTTTTTATTAACGGGTGATTTGATGAGGCATTGCAGTGGGGTTCACTAGATGCGTAAAACTTGGATAAGACAATGTGGCTACGCTTAGGAAGGGTTATGTCCAAAAAAGGGGTTACTTTTCGACTGTAGGTAATGACGGTTATTTAACTCGTTAGATTTGCAGAATTGAAATCACTGCAAAAATAGTTTCTTATTTAAAATCGTACTTTATGGTAGAAATGTTATTAGAGTTTGCTTCATTTGAGGATATGGGGAGCAAATATGTACTACAAGATATATAAGGTGTTAAAAAATTAACTTTAAGAATTTCGAGGGGACATTGTACTCCTCATTATGAACAACTTTTACTATGGGACCAAACCTGGAATAACGAAAAAAAAATCAGCTGCTCCATACATTTTGACGAGTTAAGCGAACATAAATGGATGGAGCAGCTGATTTTTTTTCCCCTCGAAATTCTTAAAGTTATTTTTTTTTAACACCTTATATATGAGACAGTGGTGGCCGAGTGGTAACGCCCCCAACTTACGAATTGTAGGTCGAGGGTTCAAACCCAGCCAGGCGCATTACTTTGTGTAATTTATTTCATCAGCACTGCTCTCAAAACGGTGAAGAAAAAACATCGTGAGGAAACCGGCATGTCCTAGAACCAAAAATTCGAAGACATGTGACATCCACCAACCCGCACTGGGCCCGCGTGGTGGATTACGGTCCATTCCCTCTCCTAGAGAGGAGGCCTGAGTCCCAGCAGTAGGAACATTATAAGGCCGACTATGCTATGCTATATGAGATAGGTACTTCTCCAAATGTTGACAATTACTCCATAGACAAAGAACAGCTATCAGTGAGTCAAACTTTTTGAATTACCTATCCATAACAACACAAGCGGTAATAGTTCATGAAACAACAAGTACATAATATAAAGGTACCTACTCCCAAAGTACTATGTAATGTGAATAACGATAAAAAAAATTAACAATAACTGAAAAACGTAACACTTAATATATAATTTAATTTTTAAAGTCGAATATGATCCGATTGATCATAGCGTTTTCCTTAAACATGAACTTACGTATAGTATGTTGTTAGGTACCTAAATTTAATAATTGGTATACGGAAATTGTTTCAAATATTTAACACATTATTTAGAGTCCATCATCCAAGGAATGACTAAAATGATTATTTCTAATTAAGATAGCTCACTAAAAAAAAAAAAAAACGTAAATATTCGTTCATTAATAGGCTTAGATATCTGCAGGAGAACCAAAGTCGCCGACATAGCCCGAAGAATTACCAAACTAAAGTAGCAGTGGGCAGGGCACATTGCTCGTAGAACGGATGGTTGATGGGGCCGAAAGGTTCTAGAGTGGCGACCGCGCACCGGAAAACGCAGCATTGGAAGGCCTCCCACAAGTTGGACCGACGACCTGGTGAGAGTCGCGGGAATGCGGTGGATGCGAGACGCACAGGATCGGTTGTTGTGGCGTCGCTTAGGGGAAGCCTATGTCCAACAGTGGACGTCTCTAGGCTGAAATGATGATGATGATGAATAGGCTTAAATAATTTAATTTCTATATCCCTATTATAAAATTTTTCTTCTTAAATCGGCGTTTTACTTTTATGGCAAGGTGTTACGAGGAAATGATTCAGTAGACTTGAACTTGAGCGTTTTCCTTAAACTAGTGTTGTACTTATAGACTTATTTCACATTCAATTTGCTTAATAGATGAACAAGATATAAAAGAGCACAAGAGAACAAGATATTCTCTTGTGCCCTTATTTCTGCGATTTCTCTCAGTATGTCAACACAACGATATTGGAATGTTGTGACAATCAAGATTTATTTTTCTGTGACGGTAAACAATGCCTGGAGACGCCTTTGTCTGAAGCGGGCCATAGATCATTTTAGTTATAAGTGTTGTTCCAGTTTTATGTAAAACAATAACAGCGTCTTTGTAATAAAGCAGATACATGCCTAACTTCCCGAAACATTTCAGTCTACTATAGCTATGCTTTGAAACCTAGTAGACCATTTTAGTACGAGTATTAACACCATTGATGTTACTAAGGATAAGTTTTGTTGCTAAAATAAATGATTATTAACATCACAATCATGTAAATACAACGCAATTTATATGACATATCATTGATTTACACTTACCTCATGTAATACAATTTTGCCACAAATGTATTGAAAGGTTTACACTTCATCGGGCTTTCCATTGACGTTATATTACCTAAACGGCCAATTTCCTATATAAAGCCAAAAAAATATTGTTTCCTTAATTAAAACCCTGGCTATTATAACCACGCCTTGTAGCGTCAGTAATAACTACATCAGAACACAAAGCCGTAATATTTACATACAATAACCATGTGTTATGATATCCAATTAAAGCGCTCCCTTCTAATAAATTCAGGGTATCCTTGTGATAGCGGTCACAGTTTTGCGGTTTTCCCAAGCCATTGTCCGTCACTAAGATATGACACAAGAATTAGACATAGTAATTCTATTGAATCGATGCGGAGTATACAGGAAACGAGTTTTATTGCAATCAATGAGATACCCGATGTTTAATAGAAGACAAAATTATGAATGAGAATGCATTAAGTTATAAGAATGTTACGTCACAAAATGTAGAGGTGATTGACCGAAACGTTAAAGTAAAAGAAGAATTAACAGTCCAGATAAAATTTAAGAAGGAATAATTGCGGATAATAATATTAAGAAGTAGAAAGATAAGAAACAGTTTATCATTATGTAGATATTCTATTTAGTAGGCCAATGCCTACAACAACCAATGTTAGAACATGACAAAACATTAATGATAGTATAATATGCTTAGGAAACAAAATCCTGAATGTTAAACATAACGTTGACGATCCTGCAAGACTTATAATTGAACATATAAAAAATTGCAAAAACCCTATAAATTTTCCAATCTTAGCTTTTACATCAACACAAACATTAACAGATATTTGTTCGGTTAGTGTATGTGACATTTGACTGTAATAGCAGTTACTACCACGACATAGGGAATCCCATGGAGGGGTAATATGCGTGAAGCAGTTTATTTGTTTACTCGTCTGGTGCGTTCAGACAAAACGTGTTATGGTTTCTGACAAAAAGCATCGATAATCAGAAGCCTTAAAATGTAAGTCAAATTGGTTCAAACTATAAAAAAAAACATTTCTTTCAGCTAACGGGTTTGGAAGTGTATGACATGTGTTTTAGTTTCAAGTAATGATATTTAACCAGAAATATAGCACTCTCAAATTCTTAGTAAAAAGTTTAGGTGACAACGAATTTTATACAATTAATAAAGAAGAACCAGGTCAAATGCAACAAAAGGTTACGAGTTTGAATTGTATAGAAAAACATAACGTGTCTGTGGCTAGTGATGCCGCAAGTATTATGAGTCAACTAAAGGAAATTGGTCATTGTGGTCAGTACGTATTTACGCTCAGCGATCTAGCCAACACGTTAACTTGCCTTCGAGGTAGCCATTTAGACATTGTACATATCTGTGATGGAAATGTAGTCTCATGTCATGATATTGCGATGATTTTGACAGTAATATTCGTAGACAGAGAAGTGTAAGATTATGAAAAATTACTTAGTTTTGTTAACTTAGAAGTTAATAAATAAAATACATATTCTACAGTAACATGAACAAGGGCGTTTGATAAAATTAAGGTATTACCAAAAGTATTGAATCAAATAAGATAAGATTTCAAAAGGTTACCAAGATTAGTAGTCCGTTAAAACATAAAAGAAGAAAAAAAGATAAAAACAGACTTCTTTAGGCTGTCGTGTTGCTTCAAAGTGTGACAAGGATCAAACAGGGAAGTTGGTTATAGTGATCGTCGGTAAATGTTAGGCTAAGAATTTGTCATAATTCAGGTTATGGATTTCAACTAAAAAAAACTTATGTTACACAATTAACCTTTAAATTCTGTTTGTCCAAATTTAATGTTGTTTTCATTCTGTTTTATTCTGTTTTGAGGTTTCTTTTTACTGTATTTAATAGTTCATGTAGTGCTCTTCTTTATGTGATGGGGCACTTAGTCTTAAGATCGAATTGTTTTCCTTTATATTTAATAGTGTACTCATTGTTGAAGAACCAAATAAAATAAATAAATAAACTATAATAAAATATTGTAAGATTAAAAAAGTCTAACAGATCTAATATTATAAGTTCTGATGTATGTGTAATGAGTATCGTTATCAAGATGTATAAGGAACATTTTTATTTTCTTAGCCGTTTTTGAGTCTCACTGCTAAACAAAAGCCAAAGGCCATCTCCTTCCAAATTTTTCTATCTAGGGCAACCTCTGACCAAATTTGCCCCACGAACAAGATCAGATCGTCATACCACCTTTACCACAGTCGAACTCGATGGCGTCGTACGCCCTCAGGCATCCAGTGAGTGTCAATCATCGCCAATCTATCCGGGTGCAATCATGTGAGGTTCCCAGCCTACTCCAACTTCAGCCTGGCTGATTATCCCTGCCATCGGCTACTTGAGTTATGGAGCGCAGGGTGGTGTTTCTAACGCGATCTATTTGCTAAACACCTATTATGCTGCTCTCCATAGCGTGTTGAAAAATCTTTTCATTGTTCAATAAGTGACCAACTTTTTGTGCACCGTAGATTAAGACGGGCAGGATACAAGTGTCAATGAGTTTTCTTTTAAGTTTCAATGGACGACTTCCTTTCATGTTTTCTTTAAAAGCCCAGAAGGTTTTACAAGCATTATGCATTTGTCTTTCGACTTCCTTGTCTTGCTTATTTTTAAAAGATACAATAAGAATTTTTTTTTGCTACCCAAATGGTCGATCTATTAACATAATTACTTTAGGTAAGGTATCATCAAAATATGTATAGGTACCTACTAAGACACAAAAATGTCAATAACAATTTGGAACAGCTCGAGTCAAGTAAAAAACCATTTTTGGTTAAATAGAATTAGTACCTATTTTTCGCGCTAATTGTAAACCCACCTTATATACCTGACTTTTACAAAGGATCGTTTGACACTTTTAACTAAAATAATAAATGGTAGTACATTGTATTACCGACATTGGCTAGATTGAAAACAGGGTCCCGCAGAGGCGTAACAAAGAAAATTTTAGGAGATCCACTGACCTTTAGTAATTTGACAGAAAAACAAAATTATATTATAAAGCTTGTACAAATATAACTTGATCGGGTTTATTTTTACCAGCAGATGTAGTATAAATGTATTCTTTGTCTATATATTCGAGCAAAACCACGTTAAAGGGCCAAAATAAACGATACTCTTCCATATTTGCTAAAGAGATTTGCTGCGGCCTTAGACT
Organism: Mythimna vitellina; assembly: GCA_949316375.1. Taxonomy (NCBI): domain Eukaryota; kingdom Metazoa; phylum Arthropoda; class Insecta; order Lepidoptera; family Noctuidae; genus Mythimna; species Mythimna vitellina. The sequence goes on from OX438705.1 coordinate 1,246,757, forward strand.
TTGCTTAGGCTTTTTGTCTAATTAAACACGTAGCGACTACAAAATCACTCCAGCCTTTTAAATGAAAATTAAACCTCACATTCGAGTCTTAATAAGTCTTGGAAATCATCCAATTTTGGTGGTGCAGGTAAATAAACAACAAATCAATATTTCTGTAGACGGTTCAATATTCCACACATAAACGTTAATATGTTGAGAGGCACTCATCCTGATGACATACAATACATGCCCCTACTGATCCAAGAAATCAAATATCTAAAAGCAACAGTCAATAATTATTACCAATCATATAATAACATAGCTACGATCCGTCTACTTACTTCCACTGAAAATGCTGTTTAGCACACTGACGTTTCGATACAATCGTCTCCGAGGTTAAGCCCTCGTTTATGAAGTCACTGAGCAGGATAACATAACACTACCCACAAAATAGGCTTACCCTAGCAATTTAATTTAGAAATATTTATTTTCAACACGCGGTTTGGACGTGAGTGTTGTTTGGACGGGCGACGTGCGCTCGATGTCGCGTCCCGCGCCAGACTGAAGGCTGCGAGGTGAGCTGAGCCAATAGAGCCCGGTGCCCCCCACCCCGCAGCCCCCGCCCGCCCAGGCACACGCGCCGCTCTACGGCCGCGCATAGACTAGATAATGCAGATGAGATAAGTGCTGAAAGACCTTGGTGGTCAGCTTAGAACTGATACCGTATTGATGTTCAATTGTTTTCTAGGAACCAAAGGACAAAATTGATGTATCAAAGGCTGGCTATGAATTCGCGTGTAAGCCTATGGTTAGGCATTCCACGACGTAAAAGACGTAAAAGGTGAAGGCTACTAATGTTAGATACGGAAGGTATAAGCGCTATTGCAAGGGGAGTCTCAAATCCAGCAAAGGATGTCTTTCGTTTGGATTAGACGTACGGCGTTGCGCCACCGGTACATGGTGGACATCCCAACCATACGCACAAAGCGTTTTGAAAACACATTTATTATGCGTACAGCCAAGGAGTGGAATTCCTTGCCGGAGTCTGTGTTTCCTGATAGCTACAACTTAGGGGTCTTTAAGTCAAGAGTGAATAGGTTACTTCTAGGCAAGCGTGCTCCATCGTCGACCACATCATCGCTTACCATCAGGTGAGATGGTGGTCAAACGCGAGCTTATCATAAAAAATAAATAATGATGAGGCCCTTACAATGACTATGGAAAAATAGTAAGTAGATAACCAAGGTGAGATATCCATAGAATTTCCTTATGGAAGATTATCCATGATTTTATGATTGATGATCTCAAAGCCGTAATCCCCTAATCTAAGGATTTGAGACAGTTTATGATAGTGATATACGTAACGAACTGTAATGCGTAGTAGTGTTGAGATCTAATACAATATCATGATTAGAACGTGACTTCATCAAACGTGATTGTAATTTTAATTGTTTAATTACAGATTTTATATCATTTTAATGTTTGTATTAAACGATGGTTATGAATTGATCATTTAGATGACGCGTCTTGAGAATTCTCGTGCAGTAAAGTGTTGTAGATTTTTTTTCAGTAACACTCTTATCAAAAAAAAACTAAAAAAAAACAAACAAAAAGAAATCTATATGTATAAGCGAAATACCACTCACTGATTAATCACGAAATCTCAGAAACTATAACACCTACAAACTTAAAATTTGGCAGGTAGGTTCCTTATAGGGCGTAGACATCTGCTGAGAACAGATTTTACGAAATTCCACCCCTAAGGGGGTAAAACGGGGGTTAGAAGTTTGTATCGAACTTTTACGCGGGCGAAGCCGCTGGCAAAAGCTAGTATCTTACATTTAAGAGACTCATCATCATTCATTGGTAGTAATCATTATCATCATCCCTATTTCTCATAATCCTTATCTATATTTTTTTCGGCTTGGGTATTTTCTGTTTTAATAATTTACTCGTAGTATTAGCCGCCGTTTGAAGGAAAATGCTTAAAATTTCCTGGTTTGCTTTCCGTACAAACCTCTCTATCTGACGTGAACTGAACATCAAGATCAGACTGTCGACTACCTGTATGCGCAGAGTACTGGAGTTCTTTGGCCACATTGCCAGGAAAAATGGCCACAACCTTGAACAGCTCATCGTTACTGGCATGGTTGATGGCAAACGACCAAGAAGGCGCAGCCCATAAAGATGGGAAGATCAATTCCACTCAACACTGGACGCCCAATTGCACGTCTCATATCATGACGCTAAGAACCGTTACAGATGGCGAGATACCATCAATAAGAAGCTAATCCAGAGGAAACTTCACGAGCCTCAGTAATGAGAAATACGACTCAAGGAGGAGTATTAGCGGCTATGTCAACAGTCTCAATGGTCATCATCATTTCAGCTGAAAGACGTCCACTGTTGGACATAGGCGGGGAGGCCACAACGAACGATCCCGTGCGTCTCGCATCCACCGCACTCCTGCGATTCTTACCAGGTCGTCGGTCCACCTTGTGAGGGGTCTTCCAACGCTGCGTTTCACGGTACGCGGTCGCCAATGTAGAACCTTTCGGCCCTATCGACCATCCGTTCTACGAGTAATGTGCCTTGCCCACTGCCACTTTAGTTTGGCGATTATTCGGGTTACGTCGGTGACCTTGGTTCTCCTGCGGATATCTTCATTCTTTATGCGATCACGCAAGGAAACTCCGAGCATAGTTCTTTCCATTGCCCTTTGGGTGACTATAAGCCTTCTGATGAGGCCCATTGTAAGCCAGCCATTGTCATGTTTCAGTACCATATGTCACTGGCAACAAGCACTGGTCACAGACTTTCGTCTCGAGACACTGTGGTATGTTGGACGAGAAGATACCACGCAGCTTCCCGAACGCTGCCCAGCCGAGTCGGATTCGACGATTGGTCTCTTTCTCAAAGTTAGACCTATCCAACTGAATTGTCTGTCCTAGGTAAACGTCTACAACTTCGAGTGCAGAGTCTCCGATCTTGATCGGAGTGGGTGCTACATAGTTATTTATCACGACCTTGGTTTTGTCCATGTTCATTCTAACACTCACTTTTTCGAAAGCTCTACTAAGGTTATCAATCATTGTACTCAGCTCCTCCGTAGTTACAGCTCTGACTACTATATCATCAGCGAACCAAAGGTGAGTGTCAATAGTAGATTTGTTAAAATATAGAATCATTTAACTTTTATTTTAATTTTTTGTGTGTGGAATTCTTACTTTACTAAAACCAAACTGGTGATGGCCATTAGCACATGGAAGGAGGCCCCTTGCCCCATGGGGGAGGGGTACTCTTAATAGAAGAAGATCACCCTAACTTAAATTTAACTTAATTAATACAAAGTTTTAGCAGCTGGAGCCAAACTAGGAAAAACCTGTATTTCAGCTTACAGCGCCAACCCCTTCGCGTTACAGTTCATAATATAATTAAATTACATTTTAGCTTGCATTATGCTATTAATATGGCGTACTCGTGAACAATTTCGGAGAAATGACGTCTCCTTGCCTCACACCCCGCTGCAGGAGGATAGGTTTCGAGGTCTGGTCCTGAAATCGGACTGACATGGTGGCGTTTTTGTATAAACACTTCAGCACTTCGATGTACCGATAGTCAATTTGGCACCGCTGGAGAGACTGCAGTATAGCCCAAGTCTCGATCGAATCAAAGGCTTTCTCGTAGTCCACGAACGCTAAGCAGAGAGGCTGATTATACTCCTCAGTCTTCCGTATAACCTGCCGCGGCGTATGTATGTGGTCCACGATGCTGAAGCCTTTTCGAAATCCGGCTCGCTCGGGAGGCTGAAAGTCATCGAACCTGCGCGCGAGACGGTTCGTGATGCTTTCCGAAACTGTTTACAGCCGCAATGAAGGATGTCTTCAAGGTTCTGGTGTGGAGAGGGCTGGGCATAAATGTCAATGGCGAGTACACAACTCACCTTCGATTTGCCGACGACATAGTAGTCATGGCTGAGACAACGGAGTAGCTCAGTACAATGCTCGATGACCTCAGTAAAGCTTCCGTGTTCTTCCATGTTCTTCTCTTCCATGTTCATAAAGAAACCACTAAAGAGTGGGACTTAAAATGAACATGGACAAAACCAAAGTCATGGTAAACATCCATGTAGCACCCACTCCTATCAAGATCGCAAACTCTACACTCGAAGTTTAGGACGACTACGTTTACCTGGGACAGACGGTCCATATTGGGTAGGTCCAACTTCGACAAAGAGTTCAATCGTCGAATCAGACTCGGCTGGGCAGCGTTCGGGAAGCTGCGCGATGTCTTCTCGTCTAATATACCACAATGTCTCAAGACAAAAATCTATGACCAGTGCGTGTTATAGGTATGTTAGGTGAATGAGTGAGTGTTAGAGGGTGTGTCTATAGTTGGGAATGAGTGTGATCTGTGACAGTTTGCGTAACTGTGTCTTGTCTATGTGTCCCTTAATCTTTGGCGTCTTTCAACTCCCACTGTTTTTGATCGAACTCAAAAGAATGTTACATTCATGAAACAATTAGCTTTATGTGATTATTTTCAAGAAAACTCCCCACATTACATTCCAAGTTAACATTTAGGTGCCACTTTGTAGGTACACGATATACTGGTAATGCTGACACTTTGGTATCCGAATATAGGTTTTTCATGTTGTTGAAATTGTAGATAAAAATAGTATCAACTTATAATTGAGCCTATGTAGGGCAATGGCCTCTTCTAATGTAGAGGACGAATTTGTAGATAATCATAATTATATTCAATAAATGCGAATAAATATTAGTATATTCGACGAATGTTTGTTTCATGTTCGTTATTCAAAATGATAAAATCTATATTTATTTATGCTCTGAATATATTAAAGTTTTTATACAGGCTTATAGAGTTAAGTACATAATAAAGCTAACTGTACCTTGGGGGACCCACAGTGCTGATACCCGCTAGGACCGCGGGGAATTTCTAAAAAGGAAACCTGTGGTCCTAGAATGCAAAGGACAATTAATGGCCAGGTGTGATTTTAATATGTAAGTCTGACACACGCCCGATCCACCCTAGTGCGGGAGAATAAAAATAAAATAATTGCATGGTATCCCATCTCAAAAAAAATGATCAAATATTGCAAATTTTCATAATAAAGTAGAGACATTACCGCTTATCATGAAGTGAGATAGTGGTCAAACACGAGCTGCTTATAAACAAAAAAAGGTAAAAAATACATAAATTTAAATTCTTTATTTTATAACGGGGGATTAGAAAATGCGATCTAGATATTTCGGGTTAGCAAATAAATTTCGTTAGGATACGATTGAAAAATAAATTATTTAATTGGTACCGTCGCCAAGACCTGTCGGGTTTACTGAGCAGGGTTTACTGGGTTTGATTTAGTAAGCCTGGATAACTGGTGAGTAGGTAAACTAATGTCTACGAACGGTAAATTAGAGGTTGGAATTAGGTAGAGTTAAACATGTACTTACACCGATTTCATACTGCGAAGGAATAGAGTGGACATGCCTCAAATCCCGAGATCAATTTTAAAGAGCAGTTTTTTTTTTATGACACTATCAGAAATATACCATAAAAAAAATCCTGCATTAATGACGAGGAGGAGGAAGTGTATAAATTTGTTAACCTTACCTCAGTTGTCATCACCATTGTGTGGACTTCCATAAAGGAATAATGGAATAGTGGATCACTACGCGGTCCAGTCCGTATGGCTGGACCCGAGCTACCCATTGCTCGACGTACGTAAGCCCACGTCTACCGTGGCTGGTAGTCGAGGTCAGAATCTCGGCCGCTGGGGCCTGAGAACATTCGTTCCCTCACGTTTCCGTCCTCCTCCTTCGTTAGCATTACTGCTTCGCAGAAGGAGGCCACCGCCTGCCAGGACTCGCTTAGGACCATAGCCTGAACCAGGGCCCGGCGCGAGATGAAACATTGCGTTGGATGAAACAAAAACAACAAGCTTTTTAAACCATACTTGCGTTAACGATAGAATAGAATAGAATGGAATAGAATAGAATAGAATGGAATGGAATAAAATATAATAGAATAGAATAGAATAGAAAAAAATAGAAAAGAATAGAATAAAATAAACTTTATTGTACACCAAAATAGTAACAAAACTTTTACACTAACTTAAATCTATGGGTACAAAGGCGGTCTTATCGCTGACAGCGATATCTACCAGACAACCTTAGGGTGGAATGTAAGACTTTGAAATAGAAAAAGGGGGGTAGTGTGCGGTGTTCGGTGTGGTGGTGTGGGGGTGCGGTGTGGTGTGGTGCGGTGTGATAGATGGTACGACACTCTCAGCTCTCCCACGATCAAAGTCTTTTCTTGAACATTCTTTAATATCATCGTTTAGCGCAATCTAGCTAACACGTTCATCTCTACGGTGTAGTTCCTTGACGAAATAATTTTTCCTCACAAATCTCATTTCAGTGGGCTCAGGGGAGGCATATGTGATACATAGTTGATAAGGATGAAGGTTTTTCAAAGTCATTATAATCTATGTTGTTGACGTTGGCTGCCTTTGGGAGCAGACGAGTTAACACATTTATGGGGATAACAATATTTTAAATTATCGAGCATTTTTTGTTGGTCGGAAAATCATCTTATGATAAATCCCGCATTTGGGCGGCGGTGCGGGAGATAGTGTCAGAATTTTGCTGACTAAAAATCCACTCCTGTCCCTTCGTTGCGTTTCGTACCAGGGCCGAGTTTTCCTTTCAGAATCAGACCCTTGGCCCCAGTAGGTTTCGACCCTGCTGGGCCCCTACAGTTGCTGACATCTCCTTGAGGCACGCGTAGAACAGTACGCGCCGTCGACGACTTGCGCTCGGTCCGGACGGTTACCGGACGGTCGAACGGCGGGCTACCCATTGCTTGCCGGCCGCAAGCACGCGCCTACGGTGTAAATTATGGAGCTGAACCTGGATTTTTAATGTTGTCTCGTTTTTTCAGCTCGGAATCATCAGCATTCGGGACTCTCAAGTCCAATAGACGCTAGCTGATGCCGAGTTGTTGGTATATTATCGGCCTGATCTAGTTTAAATTGAAGAAAAAATCGACGTGTCAAAGTGTTTTTTATAAATCTATTTGTAAAATAAATCATTTCATGTATCATTATTCTTTTTAAATAATTTTTCCTTGCCGGAATCTGTGTTTCCTGATGGTTACAACCCGGGAATCTTTAAGTCAAGAATGGATAGGTTACCTCTAGGTAAGCGCGCTCCATCGTCGCTCGAAGCGATCAAGCGCGAACCTATCAAGAATAAATAATAAATAATTAAGTATTGCAATTTTCTTTAGTATTAATTTTCATATTTTACTCAATCTGATACATACAAACATTTGCAAAATTTTGTGTGCCAAAACTCAGGCAGAATGTATAGTGAGCCTATATGTTTATAACCACTTTATTTTACAATTAAAAAAAAAAAAAACATCACCCGCACTAGATTGTACAATATTTACATTCTACATAGATAAATGATTTGATATGGAGACGTTTATGCAAAATTTTGTTTCGTTGTTTTTTTTCATGCATTCTTCTCTAACTCCATGTTTTTGGTATGTCAAACTTTTCTTTTTCAGACCATTTAAAGTTCCAGTTTAGCTAGATGAACCTGATATTTATAAATTAGCTTTAGGACTATATTGCAAACACCTTGGCTTTGCTCCTCTAGTTATGAACATAAGACATTTCCTATCCACGCTACTGCCATTTGAATGTTTGCGATTTTCATGTCATGATTTATGAATTATGTAGAACAGAACTAAAGAAAAGAAAGAAAGAGCATCTATTATATCTATAAGCAACAGAAAACAAAAAAAAGAAGCCAAAAATACAGTTGTGTGCCTCACAGCTGCAACAAAATAGGTCCAGTTCAGAATTAATGCTAGATAACCTATTGCCTGATGCTGATTTTCAACTATGTCTCGGTCTGCATATTAGAGTGGCAGTTTGATGATGATTTGCGGCATTACCTCTTAAAGGAGACGGGGATTTCAAGGTTTGATTGTATTAAGTTAAAATATTATTTTAAAAAATATAACATTTTATTTAAAAAATAACTGGGCAAGTGCGAATCGGACTCGCGCACTGAGGGTTCCGTACAAACTTGAAAGGTAAATTGCGGTTTACGATTTATATTACGACGTATTAAAAAAAAAACTGCTTACTTGATCTCGTTCAAACCAATTTTTGGCAGAAGTTTACATGGTAATTAGTTTCAGAAAAAGTGGCTGTGACATACGGACGGACAGACAAACAGACATGACAAATCTATAAGGGTTCCGTGTTTTGCCATTTGGCTATGGAACCCTAAAAACCAGCTCTGTTCCTAGTCTACAAGACAGGATGTCTAAAAAATTAGTTTAATTTTTAAGTAGTACTTTTTAATCTTGATGGCTTCCTTGAGAATTTGAATGAGAAGGCGAGGAGCCGTGATCGTTGAAAAGAATAGAGAGAAGCCTTTGCCAGAAATGGAACAATATGGGCTAGCTATAATAATAACTTTTTAATCTATACTGACGCTAACAGCACATTACTCCTTTGTACTATCTGTGATCACTCGTCTCGTAATTTTCGTACCTTGTTTTTGTAATGAATGTGTTTTCTATTGTGAATTACGATAAATAGAATCATACATAAGAATAAAATACTATCAATGAACACTAAACACCAATCATATATAAAAAAAGTCAGTTGTTCCCATATTACCATATTTTGTCTAGAAGCACGAAGAATCGCCAAACTTAAGTGGTAATAGGCAGGGCACATTGCTCGCAGAACGGATGGCCGTTGCGGCCGAAAGGTTCTGGAATGGCAACCACGTACCGGAAGACGTAGCATAGGAGGGCCTCCTACAAGGTGGACCGATGACCTGGTTTTTTTTTTTATTTTTTTTTTTATTGGGTGGGAAAATCATCTTATGACAAAACCCGCTCTTGGGCGGAGCGGGAGATAGTGTCAGACTTTTACTGACTAAAAACCCACTCCTGTTCCTTCGTTGCCTTCGTCCCAGGGCCCCGGGTTTCGTTTTCACACTACCCATGGCCCCAGTAGGCTTCGACCCTGCTGGGCCTCTACGATTTGCTGACATCTCCCTGAGGCGCGCGTGGAACAATACGCGCCGTCGACGACTTGGGCTCGGTCCGGACGGTTACCGGACGGTCGGACGGCGGGCTACCCATTGCTCGCCCTCCGCAAGCCCGCGCCTACGGTGGCCGGAAATCGGGATCGGAATCCCGGCGGCGGACAGGGCGTAAGGACCGTTGCCTCACGCGATCGGCCGCCTCCTTCGCTAGCATTACGGCTTCGCAGAAGGAGGCGACCGCCTGCCACTCCTCCTCGCTCCGGACCATGGCCTGAACCAAGGCCCGGCGCGAGAGATCGCCGCCGCCGATTGCCCTCACGAGGACACGGCGTTGCTCTGCCCAAGCGGGGCACACCTCCACCGTGTGCTCTACCGTGTCCTCCGGGCGGTCCACACAGTGGCGACACCCGGGCGTCGTTTCCGCACAAATCCGGTGCAGGAACCTCCCGAACTTACCGTGTCCGGTGAGAACCTGCGTCATGCGGAAGGTGAGGACGCCGTGAGGTCTTTCCAACCACGCCTCAAAGAGGGGACTTACTGCCATAATTGTGGCGTGCCCAACCGATGACCTGGTAACGGTTGCGGGAGTCCGATGGATGCGAGACGCACAGGACCATTCATTGTGGCGGCACTTGGGGGAGGCCTATGTCCAGCAGTGGACGTCTTTCGGCTGAAATGATGATGATGAAGATAATATTTTGAAGTCCCTTAAAACTCTGCTCTCAGACTGACAAAATTTGCAGAATTTTGAATACGGATTCGAAAATATATAAGCTACTAACTGACATTAGTTTCATCTTTGTATTGCCAGGCCCAAGATTATATATAAAAGCATATCCGTCTCCTTGAGTTGCTGACGATTTGAACACACACTATTAAGTACAGTCAGATAGTACGTAAGTTTTAAAATTAATATACGGAGAAAAAACCGTTACTAAAACCATTTTAGGCTGGATTGAAAGCGGCAACTTCGGGTAATATTTTTTTTAATGTCATATTTTAAAACTTTTTTTATTTGTCTGTACTAAATACTGTCAATAAATATAGTGATGTCCGATATCTAACAATAGACTTGAGGATTAGTCCTTAAATCTTGTGTTAGATACCTGGATAAATCAGCAGCGTAGTGAGTGTGATTAGATATCAGAAATGATAAAAGCTAATCAAATCACTAAACATTCAATTTTATAGTAAAATAAATTGAATTAACTGGGCTATTATAGTACATAAATATATAATTTATTGTACAGATGGATTGTGTGAAGAGTGGTATGAAAGAAAAGGAATTTAGTGATAACATGACGAGTGACAGGATAGAATAAAAGAAAAAAACGTGTTGCGCCGACCCCAAATAACACGGGATACGGGCAGGAAGATGATGATGATGGCGTAAAAATTATTGGAATCGCTTCAGTTACTGATTCTGAACAAATTATATTCCTTGCGCCATCCCATCTTTTCCTCATCGGAGGTTATATATTTGAGCCTTTCGGGGTTAAAACACTGGGGCTATGGGGTCCGAGCGCTTATTGAGTTGTTCGGCATAACACCAATAACAGCAGGTCGGCTCTTCGCGTGACCAAAGGGCTGGGCTTTGCTTCGGTCAACGAATCAGCATTGCCATCCAGCGTGGCAATGCTGCCAGGGTTCGGGGCATTTTTCCCATTGACATCGATATGGACGAATTTTTTGATGCCCTAGGAGTTCTTTTTCTACCCGTTTGTACATATTATTGTTTTCAGTTTGTTTAAATACTTATTAAGTTATAATATTTAATAGTTAAGACGAATATATAACTTGATTAATAAATTATCAATTATATTCAGATTTCGCAAATATCTACTTAAAATAATGTTGCATATGTGTATAATTATTTGATGTTAGATTAATTGGCTAGCAGTGCATAATAGACTACCCTCTATATTACTTTCTTACGATCCATTCTAAGGTTGTCTGATAGATATCGCTGTCACCGATAAAACCACCACTGTCTGATTTAAGTTTATTTATAACTAGCTTTTGCCTGCGACTTCGTCCACGTTTTTTGAGATACGAAAATATGAAATATTATTTATTATCTTCGTCGTGTGTGATAGTCCATTGAATTCTATGGCGAGCGATATTGTATCTTAAGATGAAATATTATATTATCTTAACCGTGTGCAGCGCCCCTTAGTGAACTCCCAGTGTGATGCCCAGGATATTAACGAATAATTAATTATACCAAGTTTCATCGTAATCGAATCGGTAGTTTTTGCGTGATGCCTGAACAAACAGAGTCATTTATTGTTTTTGATATTTTCAATGTACAAAATTCTTACTTCTACAGATTTATTGTAAGTATAGATTTGCGTTACTTTTTGGTGTATAATAATAAAGCTTATTCTATTCTGTAAAATATTAGGTACAGTTTACAACACGAATACGTAACTTCATGAAATTGAACAAAATTCACAAAAACAAAGCAGAGGTAAGGTTTAACGCGACTTCTCTGCAAATACCACTTCAAACCCTTTCAGATAAAGTTTCTAATAACATAGAATTCTGCGCAAATATTCAAGCTGGGAACAAAACTGTGCGGTGAAATGTTTGTGCCGCGGTTATCGAAGCCGCCTGAAACAAAAGATGGCTACTCCACCGCAACTTTGAACAAGAGTAGAGGTAGTTGCCGATTGAGAGAAAATTGGAATGTCAATCATGTGTGATGAAAAACAGTCAGTAGCACTAAGGCGTTGCTGGCCTTCCTTGTGGAGCTGGGGTGGATCGAATGACACATTTGTCTCACCCGTATGCAAAATACGCAACCCAAAATACAATCATGTGTTTAAATATGTCATGTGTATGCGATAACTTGAAAGCTAGGCCCCTTGCCACGGCGACTTTTTGTAGCGATGCTGTCGCTAAACGCACGATAGTATCGCGACTGACGACAGGACGACATCGGGGAGAGAACGGAAGGAGGGTAGCGCGTAATTGAAACATTCTACATACAAAAACCTAATTTTTGTGCCGTTACTGAATCGCATTGCGATAAAAGCGTGAGAGTATCGCGTTTGCATCACGACTGAGAAGTGAGGTGTGGGCGAGGTCAAACAGTTAGCGACCGCATCGCGATTATATCGAAGCAAATGTGAGACAGCATCGGTACAAAAAGTCGCCGTAGTCGAAGGGCCTTAGAGTAAAAGGGGTGTGTTACATAAATCAGAAAAGTGTAACCTCTAATAACACGTTCCCGTAAGTTTACTAATTCGAAACACTTAACAACGAATGCACGTTACCACGAAAAACTTAACGCCGTAGCCATGCGATCTCTAATTACATGATTCAGAAAACTGTAATATCGACTATAACACGACCCCATATGTTTACTAATAGGAAACTTCACAACGAATGCACGCTGCTACGATAAACCTTACGCCACAGTCAAGTTTACTAATCCGAAACACTTAACAACGAATGCACGTTACAAAGCCATAGTTTTTTTTTTTTTTATTGGGTGGGAAAATCATCCTAATGACATCCCCGCTCTTGGGCGGAGCGGGAGATACTCTCTATGTCAGACTCTTACTGACTAAAAACCCACTCCTGTTCCTTCGTTGCCTTCGTCCCAGGGCCCCGGGTTCCGCTTTCACACTACCCGTGGCCCCAGTAGGCTTCGACCCTGCTGGGCCCCTACGATTTGCTGACATCTCCTTGAGGCGCGCGTGGAACAAAACGCGCCGTCGACGACTTGGGCTCGGTCCGGACGGTTACCGGACGGTCAGACGGCGAGCCACCCATTGCTCGGCGTCTGCAAGCCCGCGCCTACGGTGGCCGGAAATCGGGATCGGAATCCCGGCGGCGGTTGGAGCGTAAGGACCGTTGCCTCACGCGATCGGCCGCCTCCTTAGCTAGCATTACTGCTTCGTAGAAGGAGGCGACCGCCTGCCACTCCTCCTCGCTCCGGAGCATGGCCTGAACCAAGACCCGGCGCGAGAGATCGCCGCCGCCGATTGCCCCCACGAGGACACGGCGTTGCTCTGCCCAAGCGGGGCACACCTCCACCGTGTGCTCTACCGTGTCCTCCGGGTGGGCCACACAGTGGCGACACCCGGGCGTCGTTTCCGCACGAATCCGGTGCAGGAACCTCCCGAACTTACCGTGTCCGGTGAGGACCTGCGTCTTGCGGAATGTGAGGACGCCGTGAGGTCTTTCCAACTACGCCTCAAAGAGGGGACTTACCGCCATAATTGTGGTGTGCCCAGCACGGGGTCGCGACAGTCGCTGTCGCCATTTCTCCATGAGAACTCGCCGGAGCTCTGTCCGCCATGCTGCGACTTGTCGCGGCAGCGGAGTTTCGCCCCGGCGTTGCATCTCCATGCGCCGTTCGTGCATGAGTGCAAGGACTGTTGCCTCCAGATCCCATGGTCGCTGGCCAGCAAGGAGGCTCGCCGCTTCGCGGGAAATCGTCCGGTATCTTCGCACCATCCGTATGGCCATGACCCTCAAAAGTAAATCTATTATATTCTTTCGGACCAAAAATATTGGGTTTTACAATCGCTTGTAATCTACACACACAGACAGCGGCTATCTTGAGTAAACTATAGCTGTTAAATATAACATAACAATATTCTACAACTTTCACACAAGTTCTTCTAGTCCCAAACCAATCCAACCAACCAACCAACCACCAAGAACCAAGTCCTATATATTTCTAAATACTACTATGTATTTAGAAATATATAGGTAAGTGTGTTTATCAATTGTCTAGTACTCATAGTAGACAACAGACCAAATGATGAGCCAGGTGTAGACCTAGACACAGAACAAATGATCGTGCTCATCATACAAACATTTGCCTCGGGTGGGATTTGATCTCACGACTTTTGGCATAGGAGTTAGAGCCACTTACCAGTAGACCAACAAGCCAGTCGCAGAAAAAAATAATTAGTCGAGAATACTTACTTTTTATATTTGGACACGAAACTTTCAAAAATTCTTACAAAATAAAATGTAAATTCAAAATCAGTCTTCTTTTTCGTCGGTTTACCTAACGCCCCATATACTGCAATTCCATCGAGAAAACTATTTCCTGTGAGGCTACGTGTAATCTTTGATCTATCACAACACAGACGATTGCTCCCTTGAATGCCAACATGACTCTTACTTTTCGAAATTGGGCCCATTAATCTGAAAATGTCATCTAAAATTGTTCCGTTAGGATGCGCGATTATAGCGAAATCTGGGCGGCCTTTTGCGCCAAATTATATTCTAAATATAACGCAGTCATTGCAGACATACTAAAATGAAAATGAGATGAACATTTTTTTATTTTTGATGGATGCATTTCAAATGATTACCGTGTTTGAGTAATAAAGGCATACGACCAGGTACCTCGTGAGGTTTTGTGGTGGGCCTTTAAGGAGAAAAGTGTGCCTGGGACTTCCCAGGCACACGTGTGCAGTTGATCCGAGCGATGTACAGTCGATGCAGTACCCAAGTCCGGTCTACAGTGGGTGACACTGGCAGCTTCAATGTGGTTGTCGGCTTACATCAAGGGTCGGCACTCAGCCCTTACCTCTTCTTGATGATAATGGACGCTCTGACGTCGGGCATTCAGGAAGAGGCTTCCTGGTGTATGCTGTTTGCCGATGACATTGTGTTGGTTGCCGTGAGTGGCCTAGAGGTCCAGAACAGATTGGAGGTGTGGTGGCACAGACTGGAGAGTGTCGGCCTGAAATTGAGTAGAACCAAAACGGAATACTTGTTCTGCGATTTCGGTGGTCTCTCCGGTCCTATGCCCTTAGCTCTCGCTGGAACGCCCATAACAATCTGCTCCGACTTTCGGTACCTCGGGTCGCTTATCCAAAGAGATGGCGAGGTAGACCGAGACGTATCACATCGGATCAAGACAGGATGGATGAAATGGCGACAGGTCACTGGAACAATTTGTGACCCACGGATGCCCCCCTGAGTTGAAGGGTAAAATCTACAAGTCCGTGATAAGACCTGTCATATTGTATGGATCAGAATGTTGGGCTGTGAAAAAGACGGATGAAAAAAGATTGCATGTAGCGGAGATGGGAATGTTGAGATGGATGTGTGGTGTGACGAGAATGGATAAAGTGAGCAATGAATATATTAGGGGAAGTTTGAAAGTGGCGCTAGTGACTAAAAAGTTGAAGGGGAATCGTTTGTCTTGGTATGGTCATGTAAAGAGGAGAGATGAAACACATGTTACAAAAAAAGTTATGAGTATACATGTGGATGGGTGGAGAGGAAGAGGGAGGCCAAAGAAAAAATGGATGGATTATGTGAACAGTGATATGAAATAAAAGGAAGTTAAGGATAGTATGACGGTTGACAGGATAGAATGGAAGAAAAAACGGGTTGCGCCGACCCCAAATAAGATGGGACAAGGGCAGGAAGATGATGATGACCGTGTTTGAGTAATTCGATAAACAGGGTGGCTCGCGAAATGTATATTTTTTCAAACAGAGGTTTTATTTTTATAAACACACAGTTTACTTAAAATGCAAAAGCTCTGTAACAAAAAGAGAAAAAAGATTCATCCAAAAATTCCTACCATTTCACACTAAGGTTAATCTTGCTCAATCTCTTCATCTACCGCTCATAGATTATGCGGATGTCTGTTATCTCGATGCTACGGAGATACATCTAAACAAACTTGAATGACTGCAGAACTTCTTTTATTTTATTTATTTGGGAAAATAAACAGTTACATATTATGAATTACCTAGTATGAAACAGTAATAGAAGGTGGTTCAATATATAACCCACAGCATTTTCCACAGAATATAATTGAGAAAACATATTTTTAAACCATCATGCAATAAATTAAATAATAATAATGACAACAATATTATTTTTTTAATTTACAAATAATAATAATAGTAACAACATTAATAAATTAAAATTTAATCAGTATTATTATTTTTTCATTATAATTAATTAATTTGTGCATCCGCTTTATTTTTGGCTTCCACAATTACGACCATGTGTCGGAGTTTCAGACCAGATTAAAGTGGCTGCCGATTCGGCGTCGGCGAGATACACATATACTATCTTTTCTCTACACTATCCTGCATAATCCTAATGCTCCTCAATACCTTCGCGAACGCTCTGAGTATCTCATCCCTAGGGGTAAACTGTCACTACCTTTTCTCTTCTTCTTCGTACGTCACGTCACACTTCCAGCCGCTATGGTGGTTCCTTTTCTGTAACTGCAGTGCGTCTCTGGAACTCTCTGCCACACTCCCTTCGCGACAGCCCTTCTCTGGATGTCTTCAAGAGGAAACTTAAAGAGCACTTCCTTTCAGTATTGCCATAAAATTAGTTTAGTATGATTTAAGTGTGTATATTATAATTATATATTAGATTTAGTTATGTAAGGCATAATAAGGTATTGTGCACTGGATCCTACCCTCGAATGTGTTCTCTCTCTGTAACTCAAAGGTTTGCTGGGAGAAAACTCATTGTTGAGTTAAGCTCGCCTTTGTACATAAACTGTATGTATCATCGTGTAAAACATACATACACGATGTTTTTGTATACAATAAAGAATTAAAAATAATCATTTAATTTATTTATTAATTTAATGCTTTATGCACGCAAAAGTACAAAGGTGGACTTAATGCCTTAGGCATTTTCTACCAGTCAACCTTTGGGAGATGCAGGGAAAAGTAGTGGTAGGTTTTTTATTTTTTGCTACCCCTTTGTACATATTATTATTTTCAGTTTGTTTAATACTTATTAAGTTATAATATTTAATAGTTCATCATCTTCCTGCCCTTGTCCCGTATTATTTGGGGTCGGCGCAACACGTTTTTTTCTTCCACTCTGCCCTGTCACTCGTAATGCTATCACTAACTTCCTTTTCTTTCATATCAATCTTCACACAATCCATCCATCTTTTCTTTGGTCTTCCTCTCCCTCTCCATCCATCCACATGTAAACTCATAACTCTTTTAGTAACATGCGTTTCGTCCCTTTAATAGTTAAGATGTATGTTTAACTTGATTAATAAAAAAATATGTATTATTGTTTTGTGTTACTGAACATATATGTTTGTGAAATCATTCCCTACCTGCAAAGAGTATATAATGCCTACATATAGGTACAGAAACCAATACTCTCAATTGACCGCCTCTCGTAAAGCGCTGATCCAATCCAAAGCCATAGCTTTAAATTTCATCCCTCATCCGCTACAGCGCTTTATGTCCGTGACCAAGAACATATACGCGTGTTCAGAGGACAATGTACTATGACGGCTTTTATTTAGTTTGGTTGATTGGTTCAGCTTTTGACTTTTAGCTTTGAAGCGGGGAACTGTGAGCATTTTTATCGTGATGTCTAGTTTGAAATAATGTTTTCGTCTAGTTTTTATTTTACTTATTTGTTTGTGTAGGCACGTTTAACGACTTTTTTACAATATAATAATAGAATTAAGGAGGTGATCCTGTATAACAAAGTCACTTAAAGGTATGCATAACATTTATAGTAAGCCAAATAATTAAATAGATTAAAAACTAATTATTAACAAACATAATAAAAAAACGAATGTCCAAATTTAAAATAAATTAAATTAAAATCATTTCAGCCGAAAGACGTCCACTGTTGGACATAGGCCTCCCTCAAGTATAGCCACAACGACCGATCCTGTGTGTCTCGCATCCACCGCACTCCCACGACTGTCACCAGGTCGTCGTTCCACCTTGTGGGAAGTCTTCCAACGCTGCGTTTTCCGGTGCGCGGTCGCCACTCTAGAACCTTTTGGCCCCATCGACCATCCGTTCTACGAGTAATGTGGGCACTGCCACTTTAGTTTGGCGATACCCCCCTAATGAAATTAAAATCACATTATTTTTTAATAATTTTCATTAAAATAATACTTAACTAAATTCCTTCAATGTAATTCCATGATGCTTAACAAGTTGATTCAGGCGGGCCGAGCCCAAATCGTCGACGACACGCAGTGTTCCACGCCAGCCCGAAAGAGATGTCAGCAAATCGTAGGGGTCCAGTAGGGCCCGCTAGGGCTGCGGGGAATTAAAGGGAAACCCGTAGTCCCAGAATGAAATGGCAACTGAAGGACACAGTGTGGCTTTAATCAATAAAAGTTAAACACTTCCTCCCGCTTATCTCTTGAGTGAGAGAAGACATTGGAAGACTATTCTATCGCATTAAAATAAAATTCAAACCATAAAAAACAACATTAAACCCACTTGACATCAATGAGTGCTAGCAAAGGAGGGGGCCAATCGCGTTCTCACGCCCCAACCGTTGCCGGGATTCCGATCCTGATTTCCGGACACCGTAGGCGCGGGCTTGTGGACGGCGAGCAATAGGTAGCCCGCCGTCCGACCGTCCGGTAACCGTCCGGACCGAGCCCAAGTCGTCGACGGCGCATATTGTTCCACGCGCGTCTCAGGGAGATGTCAGTAAATCGTAATGGCCCAGCAGGGTCGAAGCTTACTGGGAACATGGGTAGTGTGAAAACGAAACCCGGGGCCCTGGGACGAAGACAACGAAGGAACAAAAACCGACTCCGGTTTTTAGTCAGTAAAAGTCTGACACTAACTCCCGTTCCACCCAAGTGGGATTAGTCATAAGATGTTTTTTCCACCTAAAAAAAAAACCTGAAATCAATGACACACATTAATAAAATATTATAATTCTTCATCTCAAAATAAGGACAAAAATACTGAACTTGTATAAATATAGAAAGATTCTGTTACAAGCAGGCAAATGCAAATTTTAAGTTGGCGACACTCCAACGAAACTTTATGTGAAAAAACAAATAACTTGGTACATTTACTTTATTGCTACCAGGGTAATTTAGGGAGTAAGCAGCGAGCTATTAAATTAAGGAGTAAATCGACGCACTTAAGGAAATGTTGAAATGATAGCGTAGTTCTATCTTTTGGGACAGGCGACATGAATAAGAAACGTACGACTAAAACAATTATAAAATAAATAATAATAAACTTTTTATATGCAGATCTTAGTCCATAGTGTTAGTAATACATAAAATAGACTTACTTAACTAATATTAGTAACACACATAATCAACAAATACAATACAAACAATAACAGATAATAACATACGACACAAAGTAGAAATGGACATAAAATCACCTGCACGACACAGGCATTGTAAATTCCATCTGTCTGAATTTTTTTTTTTTTGTTTCAAGACCAAAAAACATTTAGAAATACCATTTTTATCAGGATTTGTATGGACAGATATTTGTATTTGTATTTAAGCAGAAGTTGTGGAATTATTCTCTCCACCAGTAACAGAATCGTTTCAAAATCTTCTGTCCTTACTTTATATTCTTCTTCTTCTTCTTTTCGTGTCGATGTACTCTAACCATATTTTTTTTTACCAGTATTCGGCAACCTCTACGGCTCTGTTATTGGCCTCGTATAGATCTTGAAAACTGCAGGTGGTTGTGCAGTATGGACAGCATAGCAGATGACGCATGTCGTGTGCAGCGGCTCCACACTAGCACTGTGTTTAAGATGGGTCGAGGAAGCCCCATATAGCAAAATTCTTTTTACAGCGGCCAACCTGGGTCCGCAGTTGGTTAAGGGATTTCCAGATTGGCCACTGCAATTCACGTCCAGAGGGGAGATGTTCTGACGGGGTGATGAAATGTGTAGGAGTTGGGTGCTTCTGCTTCCACAGCGCGCATCTCTCGTCCTCTGCACTGTCTTTTGAAGAGATCTTACTTTATATTAATATATATGTATGTATATAGCATAATAAACATAGCATAAGCAGTTATTCAATGTTCCCACTGCTGGGACTCAGGCCTACTCTCTCAGTAGAGGGAATGAGCCGAAATCCACCACGCGGGCCCAGTGCGGGTTGGTATGTATATACATTTTATTAAATATATGTGTATTTTAACTACAATATGTATATTTTTTTAACTCTTGCTTTATATATAACATTTTTTTATGTACCTACCATATTGTCTCTTCACCACCCTAGGTTGACTGGTAGAGAATGCCTGCAGCATTAAGTCCGCCTTTGTACTTTATGTTGCATGACGATTAAATAAATAAACGCGTGGAGATATGAAGCAGGAATTAATATCAAATACTCAACATGTCTGCAACCCTAAGAAGCAGTTAAAAATAAAACTTCTTAGTTTGCTATTTAGCCTATTTATACTTTCTTTAGACATGAAACAAGTTCTCATAGCATATTGACAACTCTAAGTAAAAAAACTTTCTCTCGCTTCACCTAAAGTTGATGATTTCCTACTTTTCACCACTTATAAACCACCTTTAATAAAAAAAAACTAGGAGGGCATTTATGTCGTGTCAATGTAAAAAAACTGGGCAGGTACGAGTCGAATTCGCGCCCTAAGGTTTCCGTACAAATTTACTTACGTAAATAGTTTAATTCCCGAAAGGAGCCTCGAAGATTTTTCCGAATCGTAAAAAAGTTTTTTTTTTGTGACCTACCAACAAATTTACGGTTTTCAGATTTATTCTTATACCTGTGCTATAAGACCTTCTTTCATGCCGAATTTCAGGATTCTGAGTCAACGGGAAGTACCCTATGAATTTTGATTCCCTTGAAAGTGTCGAAATATACGTTTTTTGCGACATAAACTGCCATATAGTTTGATTTTTTTACAACTTCAAGAGACCGCAGTTTTTTGAGTTTATGGTTTTAATTTCAACTCGATATATTTACGCGTTCCCGAGATAAAGGACAGGTAGACAGAAACACTGACAGACTTAGGGGTACTTTATTTATTATTTATTTATTACATTATAACAACTTTACAGATTAGTCCAAGGCGATGTTATAACTAACACTTATATGTACATAGTTATGATATTATAAAATTAACACACAGACAGATTAGACATACAGACGGACAACAAAGTGATCCTAAAAAGAGAGGTACTGAACCCTTAAAAGGGATAGTGCTAATTCTCTTGTATATCTTCATCTGTGTCTCACTACGGAAGTATAGGGGAGCGTTATTATATAGGGTTGGTGTTAAATAGTATCTCTCGTAGAGATATTTTTGGATTACTGCTACGCAAAAACTCGTAGCTGCGTAGCCGTGTAGCCGCGTAGACAGCGAACTCTTCCGGGTACAAAAATAACAATTCTGTACTTTTCCATCAAATGATGCGCTAGCGAGTACTTATATTGTGTGTGCGCCTAACAACAAATGATCCAAGTCAACATAATACCCCTGTATTTCCCAATGGGGTGGTCAGACATGTATAATATTAGTTGTAAAAGTCATAGTAGTTTATTGGTATGGATTTTTTTAGTTTCAAGTCACATACAGAATATTTCATTACAGTTTTTTTTTTCGCATTGGAAAATCATCTAATGACATCCCCCTCTCTTGGTCGGAGCTATATGTCAATACATAGGGACAGAAAATGGGAAGCGACTTTGTTTTATACTATGTAATGATAGTGCTAGGTTACGTTATTAAACAATGTCAAATAACAAAAGATGTCGAACCAATGAAAGAAAATACAAGAAACAAATAAACAGAATTTAAATCACACAATAATATGCATTATAAGTACATGAACATTTAACTAGTGATAGAATGGAGTTGGCTTACGGATGAGAATTTGTGTTTTTACAAACGTTTGTCTAAATTGCCTTTTTTAAAGTGAGAAATCATCTAATGCCTTTTTCCGCTGTTAGGCGGAGTGGGAGTGTCAAACTTTAACTGACTAAAGCCCCCTTCTATGTTCCTTCTTTGCCTTTGTTTCCGGGGTTCTCTTTCGCACAACCCATGGCCCCAGTTGGTTTTGACCCTGCTGGGTCCCTACGCCTTTGATGACATCTCTTTGAGGCCAGACGGCAAGCTGCCCATTGCTTGTCGTCCGTAAGCCCACGCCTACGGTGGCTGGAAATCGGAATCAGGATCCTGGCGGCTGGGACATGAGGATGTCCATTCCCTCACTCGTGGGGCCACCTCTTTTGCTTATATTACTGCTTCGCAGAAGGAGGCGTTGGTTTTAGTGGCCTTGACTGCTATGCCGGAGATCGTGGGTTCAATTCCCACCCAAGACAAATGTTTGTGCGATGAGCACGATCATTTATTTTGTGTCTGGGTGTAATTTGTCTGTAATATTTAATTATTAAGAAATATATAAGTATGTTTATCAGTTTTCTTGTACTCACACCACAAGCTCTGCTTTGGGAATAGACGGCGTTGTGTGAAAGTTGTGGAATATTATTATTTTATCCTCCTCGCTGCGAGAGGTCGCCGCGGCCGATCATCCCCACGAGGACATGGCATGTCAGGTCTCCTTACTTTCCTGCGCATATTGGCTCTATATTGGGTTGTCGATTTTGGCAACTGGGCTTTCTTGAGGATCCTCTCTATATTTGACCACCAGGTCAATGGCGGGCGGCCTCTACCTTAATTTTGTTCTCGTAGATGTAGGGTGATTTGGCCCAGGTGGTCCTAACCACGTCTTTCGACGTGGCCATACCAACGAAGGCGATTTTCAGTCATTTTATCTGAGATTGGTGCGACTTTGAAGCTTCTTTGAATGTGTTCATTTCGTTATCTGTCACTCCCGGTCTGGTGTGGAGCAAAAGGGCGGATGTCAGATTTTTCCTGACTAAAACCACACCTATGTTCTTCAGTTGCCTGTTGCGTTCTAGAAAAGCGGGTTTACTTTGCAGAAATTTTCTGCGGCCCTAGCGGGCTTCAACCTTCCTGGGCCCCCACAGTTTGCTGACATCTCATTGAGATGCGTGCAAAGCACTACGCGCCGTCGATGACTCAGGGTTGGTCTTTACTGGATGTGCGGACGGCGAGCTACCCATTGCTGTCGTCTGCAACCCGCGGCAACGGTGACCAGAAATCGCCCTGCGAATAACATTATAGGTGCTTATCTATGTTGAACTCTGTTCTATAGAATCCACGAGAAATCTCAATCCTCCACTTTTATAGTTATTTTACGAGTATCCAACCTTTACTTTAGCATTTCCTTCTAGTCGTTAAGAATATTTTAGTTTGACTTTTCCTACACTAACGCTGAATATAGGTCAGAGCTCCCGGGCGTGTTTATTGTGGAACATAAAAGAAATATCAATGGCTGTCAAGGTGCAATAAATTAATGCTAACTCTGCGAAATTCAGTAAACGAAGACAATAAAGTGCATGCAACTATATCTACGTGTATGTGTCTTTTTGAACATATTTATGAGTAGTTATTTATTTATTTATTTTTAATCAACATAATAAAACGGAGAAATGTATAATGTTGTTGTAGCTTCTGCCAGCGGCTGCGCCTCATACTAGCCGGGGTACAAAGTGTCCTATGTGTTATTCCGGGACATGGCCTTCCTCCGTGCTAGTGTTCATCCACATCTGTTCAACCAAAGCGTGAATAAGTTACACACATAAATACACATACACTCACACCACACATCTCACACACACCACACACAAGCCACTCATGCCGTTATGTATTAATTTTTTTTAGTCTTAATTTTTGCATCAATTGGTTGTAATTATGAGGATATTTAAATCTCTGATTATGAGGGTAGGCGCTGATACCCCATGTATATATATAAGATATTAAGTTATCTTAGCTTAGGTATCAGCTGTAATACTTAAATATCGCAATTAATTAACCTTTCGTCCTAATTTACTGTATACTGAAAAACTCGGCGTTGGTTTAAATGATTAATATTTTTTTATTATTATATCTAGCCTGTATCCTGTAGACTGTCGATATGGCCCTGTTGTTAACCCAGCCGACTCTTATGCATGAGGTTGTGGGTCAAAGCCAAGTTACAATCTTTCCGTTCGCGCCGAACGCCTCGAGTAGGCCACGCCTCCGATTCCCTTGTTCTGACCACGTGACTGAGCGTTGAAATGACGTCAGAACAAAGGAATCGAAGGCATGGCCTACTCGAGGCTTTTAACTTGGCTAGGGGGGCAGGAATAGATTTACTTATCGACCATAGAATAGATATACTAGTAAACCATAGAATAAATATAATACAATATTTATACTACATACTATACACTAAAATATTTAATCAATTGGTCCTTATCGACAATAGGAAAACATTAACGCTGTGACGATACTGCAGCCAACTTTTTGTTGCTAGTTTTCATAGCCTTTTAAAGAATTCCGACGTAAGTATTTCTACTACTACACAGAATGAAAACTCAGAGGCCCTTGAGAGAAATAACTGTAAATATTAAAGTTATCAACTTTACTAAAAGGAAACAATGATTTCTTACAAAAGTTTTAATAACTTTTGGAAAGTATCGAATTGGCGTTGAACTGGTACTTTATTTGACAGAAATTGCAAAAGAAAATCTCGCATTTATTATCGATAGCGTCAATAATTACGGGAAAATTTCTCCTAGACGTAAAATTAAATAATCTTTTCTTAAGTCACACCATAACTTGAGAACAACTTGAACAATTTAGTTTATCTTTTTTAAGATTTCTAAATTATTTTGTAGGAAGTTATTACGGAAAGAAAAATTGGAATATTTCAGAAAACTTTACGTCTATTATTTTCTATTCGTGCATTTTACAGTTCGTGCATTTGACGGTTCGCGCATTTGAAAGTGCGCGCATTTGACAGTCTGCATATTTGATAGTTCGCGGTTTTGACGGTTCATGACTAAAAAAGGATAACGTACCTATGTCAGATTAGAAATCAAAACTCAAACTCAAAATTATTTAATTGAGCTTCGGACGTTTTACAAGTGCCTATGTAAAGAAAGAAAAAAGAAAGAAGAGAAAGAAAAAAAAGTATGGGCACTTGTAAAAAGTCCGAAGCTAGCGCACGGTTCCAATAGATCGTTTTCTATTGAGAAGAACGGGTAAGAAACTCCATGGTTATCGTTTAAAAAAAAAAATCTTCAATATTTGCATATTATAATATTAATAGATATCAAAAGACAATGCAAACGGGTCAACCAACTGTTATACCCAAAAGCACAATAAAAATAGTAATCTATGAATCCGCGGATTGTAGACTCCACATTCACATTACAAAAAGAGGCTACACAAAAAATAAAAATAAAAATAAACCTATCAATAATAAAATACTAATGAAATTAAGGTGGCTGTGGTTTAATATTAAAAAAAAAAAAAAACGTTACAAAAACAATGTTACAAAAGAGGAAAAAAGTATCACAATGAAGTTAAAACAATTATGAAGTGGTTAGTAGACGATTACATGATATTGAAGAAGTAGTCATTCTCAGAGCGTGTCTTCAACGTAGTCTTTAACCTTGTAATACGCTTTTTTAGCAAGGACACGATTTTGAACTTTCACGAGCTTTTTTTTAAGGGTGGAAATCGTGGAAAGGCGTGTCAGATTTTTACTGACTAAAACTACACCTGTTTCCTTCAGTTGCTCTTTGCATTCTAGGACAACAGATTACCTTTTCAGAAAACTGGCCCTGTGGTTTGCTGACATCTCTTTGAGGAACGCGTGCATTTCTACACGCTGTTGACGACTGGACTCTGTCCAGGTGCCTCCACAAGGACACGGCGGTGCTCCGCCTAAGAAGGGTACACCTCTACTGTATGCTCCACCGTGTCCTCCGAACGGTCCATACAATGGTGACACACGGGCGTTTCTTCCACCTGAATCCGATGCAGGAACCTCCCGAACTTGCCATGTCTGGTGAGGACCTGCGTCATGTGGAAGGAGAGGGCGCCGTGTTGTCACTCCAGCCACTCCTCAAAGGTCCCTTCTTTCTCTTTTACCGCCGTGATTTGACCAAACTTGTGACCAAACTTTCCCACGCTAAGCTCTGTAAAAAACTTTGGCAATTTGATATAAAAGCGTATGCTGTTTATAAGAATTGATTTACTTGTCTTAGGCTCTTAGCTAACCTCCTTAAGTATTACAATTTTATGTTAACTTATTAACGCGTATTCATATTACGTAAATCGCTTTTAATTTTGGAAAGTCCTAAGTTTTTACGAACATACAAAAGTCTTTCTAAGATTTGATTCAGTATATCGATTTCTTTAAATAAGTTTCTAAGGGACTCGCGAGGACCCATTTTGTAAATAGGATTGCAGCTTTTTTTTTACAAGATGAAAATTGATTCTACATCAGCTGCAGATCCTCACAACAAATACCAGTAATGCTGTGGCATCATCATTCAGCCGAAAGACGTCCACTGTTGGACATAGGCCTCCCCCAAATGTCGCCACAATGACCGGTCCTGTGCGTCTCACATCCATCGGATTTCCGCGACCCTCACCAGGTCATCGGTCCACCTTGTGGGAGGCCTTCCAACGCTGCGTCTTCCGGTACGTGGTCGCCATTCCAGAACCTTTCGTCCCCATCGACCATCTGTTCTGCGAATGCTGTGGAAATATAGTAGGCATAATACACTAAACTGGCTGTGACTACATCTGTCAATTACCTTGTTTTTCATATTGCATATGCGGACGAGCTTAATTTTCCCGAGAGAGTTCTAATGTGAGGGCCCCATTGCAATTTTGAATCGATAGTCATATCTAAAAATATAATTTCCGCAATAACGTCAAGTTTTTTGCTCAAGGATTAGATTGAGGCCAACTCGAGGGAAATTTGGTAATGGAAACTTTAGATATTTAGTTGTAAGCATTTAGTAAACCATTTTGAAACAATAGCCAGATTTTCGTTAACCGGCAAGCCTTCCGTATCTTTTCTATTATAAAAATAAGAGAAGTGTCATCAGCGATTAGTTAGCCAGCTATATAGTAAGTTAGCTATATAGTTTCTCTTAAAATTGGTCTCTTGATCTTAAGATCAAAACCCTCGTGATCAACTTTAAAAAAAAAATTCATTCATCATTATCACAGACTATTATTATAGCATGACGAGTGACAGGGCGGAATGGAAGAAAAAAACGTGTTGCGACGACCCCAAATAACACGGGACAAGGGCAGGAAGATGGTGATTATCACAGACTATTAGTCATAGTTTAAAAAAAACATTACTATTTTTTAATTCTTTTTTAAAATAAACCATAGGCTTGACAGCAAAATTCTCTTGACTATACTCTATAGTTATCTTTGACGACGTCTACATCTGAGGAGTAGGTGGTAGATTCCTAGAACAAAAGCGCAAAGAGAAACATATTATTAACCTTCACTAGAAATTATTCCTGTCTGCTTTTTGACAAGTTTTTCTCAAATTTGATGATAATTGTCGCATTTATAATATTGAATTAAGCTCTCAATTAATTTCTTCCAGCGAAAACGATTGAGGTCCTTCTTAACAGACACTATTTTGTAGATTTTTTTTTTTATAATCTCAAAAGAGTTGTAGCTAAGGCTTTTTTATTTTTATGAATTAAATACGGTTGTTTAAATGAAAGTGTTTTAAAAAACACTTTTACTTCGTCAATTTAAACAAGATAAGGCCGGAGTTTCCTAGCTGACTACCCAGAGAAGAAACACCGATAGATATGAAGACCGTTTAGATAGTGGACATTATTTAAATACAGAGATAGCTTTAGCTAGATTCTTACTGCATTTGACTTATATATATTAATTACAAAACCTGCACCTTTGATAAAAAAACCGTACAAACTTACCTATATTTAGGAAAATAATTCAATTCCCGAATGAAGTTACGAAGATTTTTCCGAATCGCAAATTTTTTTTTTTTTTGTGACGTAAACTACAAATTTACAGTTTTGAGATTTTTTTCTATACTTGTGCCTTTTCTATACATGAGACCTTGCTTCATGTTAAATTTCAGGATTCTAGGTCAACGAAAAGTACCCTATAAATTTTGATTCCCGAGAATGTCGAATACGCTTTTTGCGACATAAAAGGACGCATCTTTTTTTTTGTTAACTCAGAAGTTTAATTTTTTTACAGCTTCAAGGGACCACAGATTTGAGCAAATGGTTTTAAATTCAATTCGATACCTCCACCCGTTCCCGAAATAAAGGAGCTTGAAAGAGAGAGACAGACAGACACACGGTCAACAAAGTGATCCTATAAGGGTTTTTTTTTATTGGGTGGGAAAATCATTTTATGACAAATCCCGCTCTTGGGCGGAGCGGGAGATTGTGTCAAACTTTTACTGACTAAAAACCCACTCCTGTTCCTTCATTTCCTTCGTCCCAGGGCCCCGGGTTTCGCTTTCACACTACCCGCGGCCCCAGTAGGCTTCGACCCTGCTGGGCCCCTACGATTTGCTGACATCTCCTTGAGGCGCGCGTGGAACAGTACGCGCCGTTGACGACTTGGGCTCGGTCCGGACGGTTACCGGACGATCGGATGGCGAGCTACCCATTGCTCGCCGTCCGCAAGCCCGCGCCTACGGTGGCCGGAAATCGGGATCGGGATCCCGGTGGTGGTTAGAGCGTAAGGACCGTTTCCTCACGCGATCGGCCGCCTCCTTTGCTAGCATTACTGCTTCGCAGAAGGAGGCGAGGCGAGCGCGTTTTTCGTTTTGAGGTACGGAACCCCAAAAACAAGCAGCCTATTACAATATTACACCCACATTACCTACCTTAGCGATGTGCGCTGCAAAAAAATATGTTTTCGCGATATTCTCAGAACCGTAGTACCTTGAGTAGTACTTACCAACCCACGCACGTTATTAAAGTTGTAAAAAGGAAAGTGGAATATTGTTTTGATCACAAAACGTACTCAATCTTCCTACGCACAGAAGGAGTTATATTTGTTTGTTGATTCCCACGGTTTTGCATAAATATAGAACTTATGGATATAAATAGATAAAGTTAAAGATACATTGTACAAAATATTGGAGTTGGAGCAGGTTCTAAACGTGAATTGTCAGAGAATCACAGTACACAGCCCGAGCTGAACTATACCACCCAGTTTTATGAGTCCTGCACCGAGTCCTGCTAGCTGAAAAGTGTCCTATGATGCCCTGTCTCCATTCTAGACCTGACAAGCCCCATCAATCTTGCCGACATTAACCGAAGGCCCGCGTAAAACACAACCGCCGTCGACAGGAGCTTGGTTCTTACCGAACAGCGAGCCACTCATTACATCCACAAGTTAGCGAATACGGTGGCCGGGACCTGCTCTGTAATTCTCGACATCTATGGTGTCTTCGGTGAGGGCCAGGGCGTGGGGCTTATGTCAGCCTCACGGTTTCGACGACCTCCTTTGCTCACATTATTGCTTCGTAGAAGAAGTTGACCGCCTTTCATTCCCTCTCACTCCATACCATGGCCACATGTATTATAACAGTCAGTTCATGTGTAAAGGCGAGCTTAACTCAGCAATGAGTCAATGACTCAGCATGAGATTAAATTATTTTTTTATTAATTTCAATCTTATTTCGATGCAATGATTTGCCATGTATCTCATGTCTGTTGGAGGGTGGGGACGGTGTCCGTACAAAATCCGGCATCCTGATCAATGACCATTGATCATTGAAAAAAGCAGCAAAATGCTCCCCACGTGCCTACCGGAGTTTCACAGAAAGACGCGCTCACTCTTCGGTTAAAAAGCTCTTATATTTATTTATTTAAAACTTTATGCCTTAGGCATTTTCTACCAGTCGATCTTAGGGTGGTGCAGAGATATGACATGGCAGGTGCAGCTTAAAAGAAAACTGACAGAGAGGAAATAAGAACAATAATAAATATATACTTAGATACATACATACAAATAAAGAATGATATTTAGAGAAAAACGAATACGACAAATGAAGAGTGTGATGAATCTACCAAGTTCTTGCGAAAGTGTTCTCGTGCTTTCACTTTAAAGGACAGTCGACTGGTTGCCGTCCTGATGTAATACCATGGTTATAATACCATGTTCAAACATCAGAAGCCGTATGTCTGTAGGTACGTTTACCTTTTGTAAGTACATTAACATTTTCATTCAACCCCTCGCTTCACACACTAAAGTGGAACCAAAAACTTTCACCTTTCGATAAATCGCTGCACGTGCTAACGACTTGTTAACTTTTCCACTGAAAACTTTGTAACGGAGACGATTATCGGCTGTCATTACGACCATTAGTAGAGATGGCTGAATGTAGAATGTCTGTATGGTTTAACAGGACATTACAATCGATCGCCTTTACCGTTTCCTTCAGGCGGTCCGCACTATGGTGACACACGGGCGTTTTTTCTGCCTGAATCTGAAATAGAAACCTCCTGAACTTATTGACTCAGTCATGCGGAAGTTGATGACGCCGTGGCTCACTCCTCAAAGAGGGGACTTACCGCCATGATTGCAAACTACGGAGAGAACACTGTAGTCTAACCGAATACTGCTGAATACAATTGAATGTGATTGTTTAGCACATAATAAATGTACCTATATATTTTTTTAAGCTTATGTATTATCTTTTGTTTAAGTATCCCGTTACATTATCGGACCACCAGGCGTACGGCAACGCGCTACCGGTACATGGTGGACACCCCACCTATACGCACAAAACGTTTTGGGAACACATTCATTGTGCGTACAGCTAAGGAGTGGAATTCCTTGCCGGAATCTGTGTTTCCTGATGGCTACAAGCCGGGAATCTTTAAGTCAAGAGTGAATAGGTTACTTCTAGGTAAGCGCGCTCTATCGTCGACCGCATCGTCGCTTTCCATCAGGTGAGATAGCGGTCAAGCGCGAACCTATCAAGAATAAAAAAAGCTATATACATTTTTAAGAACATTAAACCAGCAATTTTTTTTGTGTAAACATGTTTCTAAAGATCAAAGTCATTTAAAAGGAGTAGAGAAAACAAGCGAAAAAATTTCATGTCGTAATTTTTTTTTTTGGTAAAAGCTATGAAAAAGACACATGTTGGTAACGTTGATCATCCATCCATGTACAGGTTTTCATTTAAGAGCGCAAAACCCGTGACCATTCCCATACAACCGCTCTGAAATGATTATGACGTCATTACACATTTTCTCTACATATTTTGGAAACACAGATATTTTGTGGTTTTCATCAAGGTTTCTAATGAAATTAAAACTTAAATTTGTGTAAAACTAATGCAGTAAGTAATTTCTGGAACCAGTTTTATGAAATGTTCGATTGAGTGACGGAAGTTACCGAAGCCTACAGATCGTTCAGGCGTTTTTTTTTTCGCGTTACCTCTATATCAAACATTTAGTTGGATTGCTCACGTTGATGACAGATGAACCGGTAAGGGCCCTCTTAACCACAAAGATGGGCTTGTTTGCAAGCAATTGTAGTAAGCAACAAATAATATAATAGTGAAACGGATGCTTTCTATAAAACAGGGAAGTGAAACCAGCATTCTGTTTCGCAAACAATTGATGTATAATAATAATAATAATAATAATAATAATAAGGTTTATTCACAAAAAGAAATACAGAAACACATTTTTAGTGTACATGACTAGTTGCAAAATCTGTACAAAAAGTATGTAACCCTGTCTCTTAGACTAGGATAGCCTGTATTCTAAGAGACAGTGTTCGACCGAATAATTGTATTTAAACATCATATAATACAACAAGTGAACGGTGTTGATGTGAGCTTCTGTAGTTGTGTTATGTGTAGTGAATAGAAAAAAAAAAGGGTAAAGTAAATGAAATGGAAACGTACACGTTTGAGTTTATGATTGGGGAATATTGATTTGTCTGATTGTGTGCGCTTTTTTTATGTAAGAGTTGTAAGACTACTACTGCTTACTGTGTTGGATTACTAGGTGATGTATGTGAGCAAAGATTCCGTGTAGGCATAGTCCTTTTGTAGTAGCCACTCTGTTACTACAGATTTAACTTTGTGTGTATTTAAGTTTAGAATATTTAATAGCGCATTTACTTTTTGGTATATGTGTGTACCTAATATGTAGAATTGGCGTTTTGCGAAGGTGGTTTTATGTTGGACTCTTGGAAGGAGATTTATTCGCTTATTTGGGTTTGGCAGAGGCAGACCGACATGTGTTCTAAGTATAGATCGGAGCACAAAGATTTGCCGTACTGTGAGAACTTCACAGTCAGAGTACAGTTCGGTGGTTGGATACCTGTATGGTTTTTTTGATAGTACTTTGAGTACGGCTCTCTGCGCTCTTTCCACTCTCAAAAAACTGGTTTTTGTTGCACCGCCCCATGCAGCTATGCAATACCCAAGAACCGACTGGCACAGAGCATGGTACACTATCCTTAGTGTGTGAGGACTAGCAGAGTCTCTAAGGGACTTAAAGATGCCTATAAGTCGCAATGTTCTTGTGGTAACGACTTCGATCTGCTTGATCTGATTAATACATTTAATATTTCAAAGAATATTTTGTACGATAATTCTTTATGAATTCACTTTCAAAAGGTATTCAGTCGCAGAAAGATTCTATTTTGATTGATAGATATTGTGAGTGCTCGGGTGTGCAATTTACAAATATTTTGAGATCATTAATTTGACAATAGACCATCATTTTCTGATACTGTACGGATGGAGAAGCAGTAAGTAGCAAATGATGTTTAATGCAAATAAGTTCTATTTTTAAAAATAAAGTCTTCGATAGAATATCTATAAAGCGTATGGGCTAAAATAAAAAAAAGAAATAAAAACTTCGAGGAAGGTTTTATGATTTTGGAAGGATTAATTGTCCGAAAAAGTCAACATGGCGCTGGAATGCAAAGAGCAATTTAAGGAAGTCAGTAAAACTCAGACACTCCCTGCCGCTCCATCAAGAGCTGAAGAAATTATTAGACGATTTCTCAACGTCAAAAAGCTTTTATGATTTTAAAAACTAATAGTGGGGACTGGAACTACCTCGTATGTCTCATGGTTGCAAGCGTGATTGCTAAGCGTGGTTCTGGGTACGATTTCCAGGTCGGGCATACATTGCTATTAGGTTTTGCCAATCCGTGGCCCGATGTTTGGTAATTGGGGTACTATGACTCCCGATGCCAGGGGCGAAATCTTGTGGTAACAACTGGGGCATGAGAATATCCTTGCTCTGATAGTTTCAGCCACCTCCTTCACTTGCATTACTGCTTCGTAAAAGGAAGTGATCACAGTCTCCTTTTCCCTTTCACCTCGTACTATGCCTTGGGCCAGAACAGGACACGAGAGACCACCTGTGCCTCGCTTCGACGAGGACATGCAGGTGCTCCGCCCAAGCGAGCTCTAGCCCTAGTCATCATCTAGCATTTGTCAGTATTCATGTAGCTTCAACTCAGGACTACCAAGGAGCTCAATAACCAGCCAAACAATACCAAAGAAAGGATTTATGGGTATGCCGCATTAAGTACTCAAAACTGCCAGACATTACATTCAAACTACATCAAAGGAAAAAATACAACTACCTCCATATGTAGCCGCTCAAGGCTGCAAATTCCAATCTTCCTCGGCCCCATCAGGCTATAGACCATGAATCCATTGACGTCGTTAAATCTGACGTAATACCACGCCCTCGTAACAGGGTGTTACTAGCAAAAAGCTATATTTAGAGCACAAACAATGGAAGCCGAGGTGACCTTGAGGATTGAACGAAATTCAATGCCCTAATTTAATAGGTTTACTGGTCGAGTTTACGTTGTATTAGCGGGGTTTGAAGTTTTTGAAGCGGATGTCATATTGTCTAGGAGAGGCTTAAGGTGAGTTTTTTTTTTTATTGGGTGGGAAAATCATCTTTTGATATATCCCGCTCTTGGGCGGAGCAAGAGATAGTGTCAGACTTTTACTGAATAAAAACCCACTCCTGTTCCTTCGTTGCCTTCGTCCCAGGGCCCCGGGTTTCGTTTTCACACTACCCACGCTGCCGCGCTTATGATAATTACAGTAAGTCACATTTTGGTCAATATTGAGTTAAGTATATGTTTGGAATGTAGAGATTGAGATCTACATTTCTGTATATTTAAAATTTGAAAATGTGGTATAGTTAATGAAATAAGCTTAAGCATAATTACAGTAAGACACGTTTTGCACCAAGGCATACTTATTATGATTACAGTAAGGGCACATACGGTTGATTTTTTTATAAAGTTAAAACCATTTTCTAGGTATTGCTACAGTAAGTCATTTTGCTATTATTATTTTTAAGTTAGGAGTGTTTTTCATCAAGTATCACTGAAACATATTAGCAGTAAGTACCACTTGCTATAATTATATTAAGAATTGGAAACAAAACATTAGTCTAATAAACCTTAATATATTTACAGTAAGAGTATATACTATATTAATGCTTAAACATTTCGCAACGTATTATTGTATTATCTTGGCATAAGTACAGTAAGTAGAAGTTACTGTGTATAAGATAAGTCAGCGAATTAAAAAAATATATATATGTGTTGACGTAATAACAGCAAGATTCACTACTGTAATTATATTTAGAAATATTTCATCTTATGTGTAGACTTTCTTGGAACAAATTAGAAAAAACACGTTACTTACTGCAAAAATTCTAAGGCGTTTAGGGTCCAAATGGGTAAAGCGGGGTGGGGCAAGTACGTTAATTTAGCAGTCACGGACCATGCAAAAACAGAGACTGACGTGCGTCGGAGAATAAAAAAAAAGATGGGTTAGGTACTGTCCATATGGTCGAGTCTAAGTTTTTCAAGATACACCGTACAAATAAGAATATGAGGCTCTCTGATCAAACTCTCGAACTCATGAAGAAGAGGCGTGATATTTTTCTGCAGTCTTCAAACGATACGTGCAGATACTGGTAGCTCAATAGACGGATCACGAAGTCTCTGAAACGCGACTAGATGCTATTGAGTGGTTTATACCGCTTAGTCGCATAATTGCTTAATACTTTGGAGCCCTTATGGGCTCCAAAGTATTTGCAGGAGATCTGTCTATTGGGCAGAGCCAGCTCACGAAATTAAAGACCGACGATGACAGAGTCATATCCGCCAAATCGGAGGTTCTGGGAGCGATGGTGGAGGCATTTTATGGACAGTTTGTACACGTCAATCTCCAAACCCGCTGCAAATCTAGCAAACGACTCAAGAGCTACATTGACTCGACACTGTACCGAAAATATCCCGGACGTCAGCTTGTACGAGATTACGATGGCTCTGAAGCAACTTAAAAGCAACAAGGCACCGGGTGAGGATGGAATTACGGCCAGAACTCCTGAAGACGGGTGGGATACCAATCCTTCAAGCCCTTCAGAAGTTGTTTGGTTCCGTCATACTCGAGAGAAAAACACTACAGGCATAGAGCAAAGGTGTAGTGGTACTCTTTTTTAAGAAAGGCGACAGTACCCTGCTTAAGAATTAAAGACTCATCTCATTTCTGAGACATGTTTACAAGCTGGTTTCCATTGTCATCACGAACCGTTTCGCACGTAGGTTCAACGACTTCCAGCCTCCCAAACAAGCCGGATTTAGAAAAGGCTTCAGTACCTTGGACCACATACATATGCTGCGCAGATTAATCATGGAGAAGACTGAGGAGTATAATCAGCCTCTCTGCTTAGCGTTTGTGGACTACGAGAAAGCCTTTGATTTGATCGATACAGTACTGCAGTCTCTCCAATGGTGCCAGATTGACAATCAGTACATCGTAGTGCTGAAGTATTTATACAAAAACGCCACCATGTCAGTCCGACTTTAGGACTAGACCTTGAAGGCAAGACTGTCCTCTAGCAGAGGGGTGTGAGGCAAGGAGAAGTAATTTCTCCGAAATGGAGGATGTCTTCAAGGTTCTGGAATGGAGAGGGCTAGGCATTGATGTCAATGGCGAGAAAAAAATACTGTAAAGGTTTTATTTTTTAGAAACAGTGCTTAGTTTATTTGGTTTATGATTGTTTCTTGTACGAAGCCCGTTGCACAAACATGAATTGTGATTTTTTAAATTTAGTTTTTATTATGATTCTAAAGGTTTCAAAAAATACAATAATTTTATTGTATTAATAAAGCTGTGTACTTTTTCTACTAAACTATAATTTTATAAGATCTCTTTTGTTTTGAATTATCTACCAATAATATCGAGGAAGATAAATTAATTATGATTCATGGTAGATGCCAAAAGTTTACATATTGCTCCTAGCTATAATTACAGTAAGTAATTAAATAACATTAGGCAAATTGTGCAATTTTTGTTATTCTATTTAAACATTTACCTCATTTCGTAATCATTGTTGCAGTATGTCCCTCAAACTAAAAATTGTTACAGTAAGTCACACACTTACTGTACCAATTACTATAAAAACGTTATTTTTTAATTGATCATTCCTTAACATACATATTTTTTCAAGCTTTACAATTTAAATATTATTACTACATAAAAATAAAAATATACAAATTGTTTACCTAACACATATGTATCTAAAACATTTTAGAAAACTTAGGTTTAATTTATACTTCGGGAGAAATGTCAAAGTAAAAAAAAAAAACTTTGAACGCCCTTTTCTCGAAAGTGTCTCTATGTTACTTACTGTATATATCACAAGCACGGCAGCACGGCCCCAGTAGGCTTCGACCCTGCTGGGCCCCTACGATTTGCTGACATCTCCCTGAGGCGCGCGTGGAACAATACACGCCGTCGACGACTTGGGCTCGGTCCGGACGGTTACCGGACGGTCGAACGGCGGGCTACCCATTGCTCGCCGTCCGCAAGCCCGCGCCTACGGTATCCGGAAATCGGGATCGGAATCCCGGCGGCGGTCAGGGCGTAAGGACCGTTGCCACACGCGATCGGCCACTTCCTTTGCTAGCATTACTGCTTCGCAGAAGGAGGCGACCGCCTGCCACTCCTCCTCGCTCTGGACCATGGCCTGAACCAAGGCCCGGCGCCAGAGATCGTTGCTCTGCCCAAGTGGGGCACACCTCCACCGTGTGCTCTACCGTGTCCTCCGGGCGGCCCACACAATGGCGACACCCGGGCGTCGTTTCCGCACGAATCCGGTGCAGGAACCTCCCGAAGCTTAAGGTGGGTTGAGTAGTAACATCATTCATGTGTGCTACCATGAACAGATGAAAGCTGTTCCGTGTGTTCTACTATCTATACTAATATTATAAAACTAAAGATTTCGTTATAAGCATAATAAGCATAATCAGCCTTTTAATGTTCCTACTGCTGGGACTCAGGCCTCCTTTCTCTAGGAGAGGGAATGGGCCGTAATCCACCACGCGAGCCCAGTGCGGGTTGGTGAATGTCACATGTCTTCGAATTTTTGTTTCTAGGACATGTCGGTTTCCTCACGATGTTTTCCTTCACCGTTTTGAGAGCAGTGGTGATGAAACAAATTACACAAAGTAATACGCCTGGTTGGGTTTGAACCCGCAACCTACAATTCGTAAGTCGGGACCGTTACCACTCGGCCACCACTGCTCTCGAGAAGAATTCGTTTATATATGTCGCAGCGTAGATTAAGAAACTTCTTACGTCTGTTAAAACATGGCGGTAGTGAGGTCATTCCATCTGTCTGTCAGTTGTCACTGTCAAGTAATTTCATTGTAAAAAGTGTCATTGTGTGACACGAGTAAGTGAGGTGAGGATTCTGCAAAAAAACGTGCGCGTGATGAAATAAACACACAACCTTCATCTATTTCCATCTCGGATATTCGTCTTTATTGTGATTTAAAAGTTTGTGAAATAATTAAAGGAAAATCAACGCTATCTGTTCGTGGTATTATTTCCTGTTTTGAAGATGTACGGGGAGAAAGGCTTGCCCGAAAATAACATTCCTGATCTTTCTCCATCATATATATTCTACAATTATCACACAACGCCGTCTAGTCCCAAGCTAAGCATAGCTTTTGTTATGGGTACTAGACCACTGATAAACATACATATATATTTCTAAATACATACATATATAAATAATTTGTTTAATTTGTTACTCTGTGGTACAACAGTTATCCGTCAACCGTATCTGAACTGAAGGAAACAATTAAATCAAAAACATTTCTAGTCAACTTCTGAGGCACATTTTCATTAATATTAGAATCGCTTTGAAAAGTGCCAGAGTCGCAAAGGATGACATACGAACAATGTTATTTTTTAAAATTAATTTTTCCATGTCTTCAGTTTGTGATGTTATAATTTAACGAGTAAGTATAAATAGTGTATAAACACATAATTCATCATCATCATAATTTCAGCCGATAGACGTCCACTGCTGGACAAAGGCGTCCCCCAAATGTCGCCACAAAGAACGGTCCTGAGCATCTCGCAACCATCGGATTCCCGCAACCTTCACCAGGTCCACCTTGTAGGTGGCCTTCCAGCACATAATTATATTTTGTTAATTTTTTATACCGTTACAAAAGAGAATTATTTCTGAGGCACCGTGTACCCGAGAGATCCAAGAATTCCCTTTATTAAGTAACCTGCTATGCTTATCTAAAATACTTAAATAGTTGAGCTAAGTTACTTGAACTCACGAAGTTATAAATTGTAAACTGACAAAGTTCAATAAGTCATTGAGAATCATTTATTAGTCGCTCCACCGCCCACCCAAAGAGGGGCGCTCTTTAGCATCACAAACACTATCAAACGTTCTAAATTAAATTCGGAAGAGCCGCAATACACACAGCCAGTCTTTACCGATGACAATAGCCTGGCCGTGAATGGCCACATCAAAGGCCACGCCATGTCGCTCATGAATCATCGCCCTGGGCGGCTATTGATAGTGACAGTTGATTTCATTCGCACTTTGTCCGTTGAATTCATGGAAGTCGGAAATTTTGGCGAATTATGAATATGAGGGTGGAATAATGTAAGCGTTTTGTGGAACCTTGTATATTAGCATACTAGTTAGTGTTTTCACCACCTATAGGTTTTTTTTTATTGTAGTTTAGAAAATCATCCAATGACATCCCGCGCTCTTGGGCGGAGCGCGAGGGTGTGTCAGACTTTTACTGATTAAAAACCCACTCCTGTTCCTTCGTTGTCTTTCATACCAGGGTCGAGTCTTCCTTTCAGACGCAGACCCTTGGCCCCAGAAGGCTTCGACCCTGCTGGGCCTCTGCGCCCTACTTTCCTGACATCTCCTTGAGGCGCGCGTGAAACAGTACGCGCCGTCGACGACTTGGGCTCGGTCCGGACGGTTACTGGACGGTTGAACGGCGAGCTACACATTGCTCGCCGTCCGCAAGCCCTCTCCTATGGTGGCCGGAAATCGGGACCAGGATCCCGACGGCTGGGGCGTCAGGCCGCTCCCTCACGCGTGCACATGTGGCCTCCTCTTTTGCTAACATTACTGCTTCGAAGAAGGAGACGACCGCCTGCCACTCCTCCTCACTTCGGATCATGGCCTGCAACAAGACCCGGTGCGAGAGTTCGTTGCAGCCCATCTCCCCCACGACAACATGGTGGTGCTCTGCCAAAGCGGGGCAGACCTCTACCGTGTGCTCCATCGTGTCCTCCGGGCGGTTCACACAGAAGTGACACCCGAGCTTTACTTCCGGACATACCCAGCGCACCACCTATATGGTGGTGGTTTTTATTTGATTTCAGTTTCAGGTAATTACTGTGGCGTTATAGGCATGGTTACTTACAGTAGTCGTTATGGGTAATCAAAAGGTCGTAAGTCTGACTCCAGTCTCGTAAAATAATATCATATTACCCTGTTATTGGGTAGAGTTTTTAGGGGTAGGAAATTCGTTTGTATGCAAAATATTATTCCTTGGGCTAATAAGCTTTAAACTTGGCACAAATAGTAAATTAAGTAAACAAAAAAAAAATCGTTATTTTTTTTATAAGGCTATTTAGGGGATGCTTGGAGTATTCTTATTTCTTGGGTTAATAAGCTTAAAATTTGGCACAAAATCTAATCGAAATTTGTAATAAAGACATCATTATTACTTATTCAAAACTACCTTCAAAATATGGGTTAAGGGGTGAGACCGCAGACCTGAGTATATGGTTTTCATTTTAACTCGATATCTTCATGCGTTCCCGGTCTTGACAGACAGACGGACAACAAAGTGATCCGAATAAGAGTTCTAATTTTTTCTTCTCAGATACAGAAACTTATAAATCGATGGCAATTTAATTCCTTCACAAAATAAGATATTATCCAAACCAAAAACTCAACACTCTATCGTATTACCGACAAAGATTTATAATAGTATTTCATTGTGCACTCGAATGTGTCCCAACTTAGCTTTAAGATTACTCACAATCTCACCAGCTGAGTAGGGTGCCCTACTGTCACACACTAGCTTGTGCACACACTGGGCAGACCTCGATTGGGGCCAGCATTGTATTCACTGGGTTGAAAGAAGTTATCGTGCCGAGTTTTTGTGGCATTTCAGATAGCTATGTATATTGTAGAGCCTATTTCATAAGTACCTCTTTAGAAAGTCTAGAACTGGTACATAACAAATGAAGTAGGTTATTTTTAGAATATTGTCAACTTAGATTAAGAGGGTTTCCACTCGCCTATCGTCAACATCGAGCATGGTTTAAAGCTTGTTGCTTCATCTATCGTAATCCAACGCTATGTTTGAGGAAGAGACAATGCAAAAAAAAGGGAGATAACGCCTAAAAACTCTGTCGGCATTCAGTAATTCCGTGATTTACTCGAATATTTCACGAAACTTGTTCAAGGAAATAAGTTTTTTTTTTTTTGTAAACCCTTAAAAGTTTTTCAGATAAATTGTCGTCATTCAGAATCTCAATTAAATGTGCAAGGATGTTTTTTTTATATTTTTAGGAGTACATTATGGAGGACCAAAGCTCACGTAAAATAGCAGATTATCAGAGGTTTTTACTAGATTAGTTTTTTTTACAAATTTATGTTTTTATTTCTTTATAAGCCTAGATAATATCCACAAGATATGTTGTTTGTGTTATATGAAAATGTACCTCAAAAAGGAAGTTCTCAAGACCTCTGTTCAAACGACAGGCAGTATTTTACTGTTATTATTTTTTTGGCTTCGCACGGTTTGTGCATATTACCAGTATCAAGTTTAGAAAATATTAAATTTTCTGTC
Organism: Mythimna vitellina; assembly: GCA_949316375.1. NCBI lineage: Eukaryota > Metazoa > Arthropoda > Insecta > Lepidoptera > Noctuidae > Mythimna > Mythimna vitellina. The sequence goes on from OX438705.1 coordinate 1,287,687, forward strand.
CTTTAAGTTACTTTTAATTCCATTAGAGCACGAATGTAAAACAGTCTAATGTTTTTGCACTGTTTCGCAGCAAACGTAACGGGTCAGTCTTCTCGGTAAGCTTCGCTGTGGTAGTCAATACTACAATAATTGTCAGCTCCATTTTAACGAAATCAATGATTCCACATATTGTTCAGTTGCGCAGACACTTCAGATACAAAACTACACCAATTTTATATCACAATATCCACTAGGAATCAATTTGTGAATAATTAAAACAGCCACCGAACTTCACTCAAAAGAACCCCGCCAAAAACTCCCTACTATCAATTTTATTCCTTCAAAAAAATTTGGAACAAGGCTAAGGCTAACACAGGGATATTTTTTTACCAATGAGAAAAAAATCACAATCGAAGAGCATTTAAGCAACAACAAGCACAATGATCGTGTGTATGTAGATCTGAAGAAGCCTCTCAAATGGTCGGCAGAGTCCTGCGTGATCATCAAGCCACATCGGTGATGATTTGGTGAGCAGTGACTTATCATGGATGTGAGCAAAGCGTAAAAACTTCAGTTTAGTTAAGCTGAAGTTTTTACGCTTTCGCATTGGCTCTCTATCAGTCCAAACCTAAACACTCCGGACTACATGTTGCAGTTTGTGTTAGAGGACATGGCCTGCGATAAACGTCTTTGCAATGGACATGGCGTGTAAATAACAATAATTCATAATAATTTATTTGCTAACATGGGTAATTACATAAAGTTTACACACTGATTCACCTTGAGGTATGCAAATCACAAGCTTTTTTATTGTTATAATTCATGCAAAAAAAATTACAATTAATATTTCAATTTAGTTCACAATGAAAAACAATAATGTCAATAGTTAATTACAATTTGAAATGTCATGTATTAAATGAGAATGTCAATATTTATCTGTAAATATATGTCAAAGTAAATGTCAAAGTATATCAAATATTAATATTAAATTAGTGCACTAGTTATATCAATATGTCCTTACATCCTCCATTAATAATAATCCTTTATTATCAAGCTTAGTTGCCCATAGACCAAATACACAAATAATCTTACAAAATAACAAACTAATACATATAAAAGAAACTATAATAAATTGAACAAGAAGTTACGTCACCGTATTTCACTACGTGGTCAGTATCCTTCCACGAAATCGTCGATACACGACAACCTCCGGCCAAAACTCTCCTTTGAGGAAGGTCTCAAACAGTGTTATGGCGCAGCTCCAACTGCACGACTCTCAAACGACCCACGATAAACGCGTCGCCTGAACGTTTAAAAACCTGTCTATTAATTTCTTGTTAATATTTCCTATCATCTTCCTGCCCTTGTCCCATGTTATTTGGGGTCGGCGCAACACGTTTTTTTCTTCCACTCTGCCCTGTCACTCGTCATGCTATCACTAACTTCCTTTTCTTTCATATCACTCTTCACACAATCCATCCATCTTTTCTTTGGTCTCCCTCTTCCTCTCCATCCATCCACATGTAAACTCATAACTCTTTTAGTAACATGCGTTTCATCCCTCCTCTTCATATGATCATACCAAGACAAACGATTCCCTTTCAACTTTTCAGCCACTGGCGCCACTTTCAAACTTCCCCTAATATATTTATTTCTCACTTTATCCATTCTCGTCACACCACACATCCATCTTAACATTCTCATCTCCGCTACGTGCAATCTCTTTTTCATCCGTCTTTTTCACAGCTCAACATTCTGATCCATACAGTATGACAGTACATAACAACTGTACAAAATTATTCTAAGACTCAAGCAAATTCTTGTTTGTTAAGCCAATGAACATGCTGAGACTATAAGACACAACATGCAATGGTGTACATCGCCTGCTAGCAACGTGAAAGCAATTTGTTTCTAGCGTGTCATTTAATATCGATAAAAATAAAGTAATATGACTTACTAGCTTTTGCCCGCGACTTCGTCCGCGTAGAAGTCGAAAATGGTTTTATTAGGTTTTTTGAGATACGAAAATATGAAATATTATTTATTATTTTCGTCGTGTGTGATAGTTCATTGAATTGTATGGCGAGCAATCTTGTATCTTATGCTAAAATATTATAGTATCTTAGCCGTGTGCAGCGTGTAGTGAACTCCACTGCGGGTGACGTAACCTGTGACAAACTTATTATTTGCGGTTGGTACAGTAATCGGGATCAAACCGCAAAATTAAGTTTGTTTTTTTATCCGGGAAGTACCCAGAGTGGTGCCTTGCCTAGGATATTAAAGAATAATTATACCAAGTTTAATAGTAATCGAACAGGTAGTTTTTGCGTGATGCGTGAACAAACAGACAGACAGATAAAAATTTTTTCAATCACATTTTTGAGTTCGGTGTCGGTCTAGTAACACCCCCTGCCATTTATTTTTTTTGTTATTTTCAATGTACAGAATTTTCACTTCTACAGATTTATTATAAGTATAGATATAGATTTGCGTTTCATTTTACTTAAGAGTGGTCCTTTCGTTTGAGAATTTAACAGTGGGTGGCCCTAGAATGCAAGGGCAACTGAAAGAATATGGTTTTATTCAGTAAAATCTAAGTATCACTCAAAAAAAGCATGTAACATTAAACAGAACCGGTAGTCAACTCATCTATGAAACGAACCCAGCTAAAAGTACAAAGTACACTCATTTAATTCAATTACAGACAAATTGTTGGGGGTTAATCAAGTATGTTCGCTTATTGTTAGGAACTAGTCTAAACTAAAATGGAGTCCGCTCCGGGACACAACTTATATATATTGTTAGTAGAGTGGGCGCCAGTGAGTTTGCGGTATGGAGATATTGAATGGGTCGAAGCTTTTTGAGTTGTTAGTTGTTGTTAATATCTATGCATCTGTGAGTGAGTGGGACGTCTATTGTTGTGCAATGTGCATTAATTTCCAGGAATTTCCAGTGTTTGAAAGACTGTTTATTAAATCTGTATAGTTGTCGTCATTGCTGGTTAAATGTTCTTCAGAATGTACATGGCATATGTAAATCAATAAAAATTTCTCAAAGAAAATGGATTTAATGTTCAGCGGGGCTCTATCCGGGCGCAGCTGGCCGGAATTAAATGCACACATACTCGTAGTTGTGTGCATTCCACTTCTGCCAGATGTGCAAGGGAGTATACGCCTTAAGGTACTTGTGGTTTAGCTTCATTGCCATTTAGACGGCCGATTTTTACCGTGTGGCTACAATTGTGCGTCTTATGTCATCCGTGTAAACCTCCCCTAAAACAGTCAAGTGACGATCACAATGACCCCTGAGTTTGTTTCTGTGTTTCTTCTCAGGGTAGTCAGCTAGGAAACACCGGCCTCATCTAGATAAAATGACAAAAAAAAAATGACGTGTAAAAGTGTTTTTTTAAACCTACTTACAAAATAAATATCATTTATCATTTACAATGAGGTTTTGTTCACTACAATTTACAGATATCAGAGAATTGTTGCATAGTCGTGTTATTGTTTTAATTTAAATTAATATACAGTTTTTTTTTTTGGGAGGTAAATAATCCAATGACTTTTCCGGCTTCAGGCCGGAGCGAGAGAACGTGTCAGACCTGACTAAAAGCCACCCCTATGTTATTTCTTTGCTTTGCGTTTCAGGACCCTGGGTTTTCTTTTTGAAACCAATCCATGGGCTCAGTAGGCTTTGGCTCTGCTGGGCCCCTACGGTAAAATTAATCTATGTAAAGGTCACATTTTCTTATAATCCACGATTGGTTTGTTGTCATAATTTTTTGGTAACCACAACGTTTGTCAGATATAAAAAAAATTACTATCAACAATCCATATGTCCGTTGCAGTACTGCACATAAACCTCTCCACCAGTACACCAATTTCTTCACACACATTATTCAACTCACAGTTTTTTTTCCATGGAAATAAATGAGATTCACCACCATATGCCAAAGAAGAATCTTTGAATTCTTTGGTCACGTTGCCAGAAAGAGAAGCGATAACCTGAAAATCTATTGCTGACAGAAAAATTCGTAGGAAACCTAAAAGCAGGAATTTGATATATGGTCAGACTAAATCTTACTTAGGTATACTGCGAATACTTAGGTTCCTTTTTATTATGATTATTTTTATTGTACTTTATAGTACAATATTGACCAGTCTACACTGTCCTTACATAATAAATCCAATATATTGTAAACAGAAAATATTGTAACAACAAATTCCTTTTTAAAAGAGTAACCATGGAGTTTCTTGCCGGTTCTTCTCCATAGGAAACGACCAATTTGGAACCGTGCACTAGCTTCTGACGTTTTATAAGTGCCCATGTAGGCCTATGTGAAATAAAAAACTTTGACGTTGACTTTGAAATCCGTGCTACACTGGAGACCAGAGTCTGCGAAGTACATCACTGAAGATAGAAAAACATGACTGTCAAATTATAGTTCACAAATAAGTTGTTTGGTGAAGTTACGAGCCGCAGTATCGTGGATAAACGACGCTAGGAGGAGGGGAGACAAATACTACAGAACGCCAGCCTCTAATATCCTACTCCTTTGGCTTTGTTTTCGTCGTTATTCTCGACGGGAGCAAAGAGTTACCTGCAATTTTGTGATAGTTGCACTAATAGTTACTAAAAGTTCATATTCTAAGGCATGCCAAATCGTCGATGAACGTATAATTATATGAACGATCATCTTCCTGCCCTTGTCTCGTTTTATTTGGGGTCGGCGAAACACGTGTTTTTTTTTCAATCTATCCTGTCACCCGTCACTAACTTCCTTTTCTTTCATGTCATTGTTCACACAAATCCATCCATCTTTTCTTTGGACTCCCTCTCCCTCTCCACCCATCCACATGTATACTCATAACTCTTTTAGTAACATGCCTTTCCACCCTTCTCAAGACAAAAACAATTATGTTAATAATATCCACAAGATATCTATATTTCCAAAATATCTAGAGACAGAGGTGTAATAATGTCATAATCACGTAAGAGTGGTTGTATGGAGATGTATCTTGGGTTGACCGCCTTTAATCGGCTAGTCTACATAAGCGTACAGGGCCTCAAGTCTGCTATTACAATAGTGTCAGAATGATCTATCATTGATTTCATAATTGTTGATTTTGACCAAGTTTGGTAATCTACTAATATAATGACTTTCCAATGGTCAATCACTGACACATCATTGAAAGAAATGGCATAGAATGGTAATCTCGTAAATAATGACAAATGAATATTTGACATAAGCGGATAGCTGTCAAAGTTTTGACAGTGCCTTTGATCTGTAACCTACCATTAGATCGTCATTCAGCAGTCATTGCTTTTAATTTTTTTTCGAGATAGCTCGATATTGTCATTATATCACAAGATCATTGACCGATCAATGATCGACCATTATGATTTATCAGATTACGAACTTTTAGCAAAATGACAATGGAATCGTGTTGGAATGACGAATTTATAAAAATAGCAGACTTGGGCCCCAGATCTCTATGCACAAAGGCATACAAGGTTATATTCACTGCACATAACATAACACACAGTTACAAATGAGAGGCACAAAGGTATCTATTTATAGCTACCCTATAGGGGCGCTTATTATAAATGTACTTTGTTCTTAAACTAGTTAGTACATGTGGGTTTACTTCAGTTTCAGTACAAGTCATAGTTTCTTGTTAAAGACTGGAAAAGAAAGTTCCGGGAAATAGGTCAGATCTAATTCTGCATCCACACAGCATTGCTATGGTTTGATTTGAAATATAGTTGTGTAGAACTAATTTGGAGAAAGAGGTCAACCGTCGAATCCAACTCGGCTGGGCAGCGTTCGGGCAGCCGCGCGGTATCTTCTCATCCAATATACTTCAGTGTCTCAAGACGAAAGTCTATGACCAGTGCGTGTTACCAGTGATGACATATGGTTCCGAAACGTGGTCGCTCACAATAGGCCTCATCAGAAGGCTCAAAGTCACTCAAAGGGCAATGGAAAGGGCTATGCTCGGAGTTTCCTTGTGTGATCGAATCAGAAATGAAGATATCCGCAGGAGAACCAAGGTTGCCGACATAGCATGAAGAATCGCCAAACTAAAGTGGCAACGGGCAGGGCACATTGCTCGCAGAACAGATGGCCATTGGGGCCAAAAGGTTCTGGAGTGGCGACAGCGTACCGGAAGACGCAGTGTTGGAAGGCCCCCTACAAGGTGGACAGATGACCTGGTGAAGGGCGGGAATCCAATGGATGCGGGACGCACAGGAGCGTTCTTTGTGGCGACATTTGGGGGAGGCCTATGTCCAGCAGTGGACGTCTGTCGGCTGAAATGATGATGATGAATGATGATTTGAAATATTATGTATTTCTAACCATATTATTAAACTAGTTTATGTCCTCGGTTTCGCTTGCATGAAACCCTTTAACCCTCTTAAAGGTCGAAATTTTTTGGACACACCCCAATTAGTTAATTACGTTAATTATTATTCAAACGAAAATTTTACTTAAATGAATAATATAGATAGTGATTTTTTAAGAAATTGTTCTGTTGGTAGGCAATAAATAATTAATAAATAAAGAATTTAGAGCAGTGGTGGCCGAGTGGTAACGGCCCCGATTTACGAGTTGTAGGTTGCGGGTTCAAACCCAGCCAGGCGCATTACTTTGTGTAATTTATTTCATCACCACTGCTCTCAAAACGGTGAAGGAAAACATCGTGAGGAAACCGGCATGTCCTAGAACCAAAAATTCGAAGACATGTGACATCCACCAACCCGCACTGGGCCCGCGTGGTAGATTACGGCCCATTCCCTCTCTTCGAGAGGAGGTCTGAGTCCCAACAGTGGGAACATTGAAAGGCTGAATATATATATATATATATATATATAAATAAAGAATTTATCAAACTAGGTATTTTTTATCTAATACACTCGTTTCTTACTAATGCGCATATGAAAGTATATTCGATATCTGTCTGTAAAATTTTTTTTTTATATATTCGTATGTCGGTCTGTTTGTCAGTCCGTTTGTTCCGGCTAATATCTAAAATAGTCGAACTGAAGTTGACGGGACTTACACTGGTAGATAGCTGATGTTATAAGAAATAACTTAGACTTGGTTAAGCAAGGATTACCAGCATTTTTTTATAATTGTTGTAAACTTGTTTGTTTGCTTGACCGCGATCCCACCTGATGGTAAGCAGTGATGCAATCGTTGATGGTGAGACGCACTAGTTTATTAAGAACCTAGTCACTATAGTCTTGAAGACACCTAAATTATAAACGGATGGGAAGACCGCAACAGTCAAATTGCTCCAGCTCTTCAATGTGGTTGAGTCCAGCTGTCAATGAAGTACAAAGGAGGCCTTAATCAAGGAGTAAACAAACAATGCTGGGCGAATTCATTTGCAGTGGACTCAAACCCACGTCCCTTGTTATGCATAGAAAATTATAATCAGTTGTATTGTTCAACGATTCGGCGCGCGGTTGAAAATGGAGTTGATAACTCTAAGAGCTTTAATTGACTTGAATTTTTAGGGTTCCGTACGTCAAAAGGAAAAATAGAACCCTTATAGGATCATTTTGCTGTCCGTCTGTCTGTCTATCTGTCTGTCAAGACCCTTTTTCTCGGCAATGATTGGAGGAAACGTGTTGAAATTAAAATTACCTATATACTCTGCCCCCCTAGCCAAGTTACAATCGTTTCGTTAGCGCCGAACGCCTCGAGTAAGCCACGCCTCCGATTCCTTTGTTCTGACCACGTGACTGAGCGTTGAGCTGACGTCAGAACAAAGGAATCGGAGGCGTGGCCTACTGGAGGCGTTCGGCACGAACGATACGGTTGTAAATTGGCTAGGAGGGCTGGTCGCGATCCCTTGAAGCTGTGAAACAAAAACTTCTAAGTTAACGAAAAATAAAGATATGGCCCTTTACGTCGCATAAAACACTATCTCTTTCACTTTCTTTCGATACTCTCACAGGAATCATCAGAATCCTGAAATTTGGCATTTAAAAGCAAGGTATTAAGTTAAAGCACAGGTATAGGAATAAATCTGAAAACAGTAAATTTGTTGTTACATCATAAAAAAGACTTTTTGCGATTCGGAAAAATGTTCAAGACTACTTTCGGGAATTCTACTGTTTACATAGGTAAGTTTGTACGGAACCCTCAGTATAATAATATAATATAATAATAATTTATACAATAAGTATTTTGTACAAGGCATACAAAGTAGTCTTAAACACTAGAGAAAAACAGTACACTCAGTACAAAGTGGGTCCCTGGACTCCCTTTCTTAAACTAGGCAGAAATTCTGTCTGTATCTTAGGAAAGAGTGTGCGATTCCGACTCGCACTTGCCCAGTTTTCAATAAAGAGATCTATTTGAGTACAAAAAACACCCATACCTTGTATCCTCTGTATTAGAAATTGAACTCGAACTAAGTGCTTTTACTAACATCAGACAAAAAGATTCCGTAGATTCTAGGCACTCATTATTGAAGTAAAAAATAAAATCAAGTTACAACTGATGTCTGGTTCTTAAACACGAGTATAGGTACATACCTAGTAAAGCTTTGGACATAGTTATGGAACGCTGTTTTCCGTAAATTATTTTAAAACATTATTGTTTTTCTTTTACTCATGTTTTTGCGAAACTCCGCTGCCGCGACAAAGCGCGGCATGGTAGATATAGTTCCAGCGAAATCTCATGGTGGTATAAAAACAGCGGCTGTCACAACCCAGCGCTGGTCACACCACAATAGCGGCGGTAAGTCCCCTTTTAGAGGAGTGGCTGTAGTGACACCACAGCGTCCTCACCTTCCGCATGACGTAGATCCTCGCCAGACATGGCAAGTTTGGGAGGTTTACCGAAGGCACCGAATTCCAGCGGGAAAACATCCAACACCTAGAGGACGCGGTGGAGTATACGGTGGAGGTGTGCCTCACTTGAATCCCTATGGCGGCTGGGGTGTGAGGATGTCCATTCCCTCAAGCGTGTGGTCGCTCCTTCGCTAGCATTACTGCTTTGCAGAAAAAGGCGACCACCTGCCATTCCTCCTCACTCCAGACCATGGCCTGTACCAGGGCCGATCGACACTGCGGTGCTCCACCCAAGCGGGGCACACGTATACTCCCACCGTATCCTCGGAGTGATATACACAATGGTAACAGCCGTCCGTCCGAATCCGATGCAGGAAACTCCTGAACATACTATGTTCGGTGAGGACCTGTGTCATGCGGAAGATGAGGACGCCATGACGCCTCTTTAGTCACTCCTTAAAGATCGGATACCACCACCATGATTATGGCGCACTCAATGTGAGTAGCGTACTCAATTGGCGTAGCTGTCTGTACATACCTTGGTGGCTGAATTGTTCGAAAAATTCACCACGGTCCTGAAACATAAAGGGCGATTAAATAACTACAAGTGGCTTCTAGTCAATAAAAGTCATTTCACCCAGGGTTGGAACAGTTATTACATGATAACGAAAAAATTCTAGTCCCTTCGATTTTCATGCGTCTATAACTGAAATAAATAAGTCATATTAAAATTATTCTCTTCAAATAATTTAATTTAAGTGACTTAAGTGTCAAAGCCTAAAACATTTATCTAGTTCGTGCAGCTATCTATTTTTAGAGCCAGCTAGCTTCGCCATTTATATCAGCGGAATATTGATTTGATTATTTCAAAACAGTTGAAATATTTTCATTAAGTGAATAATATGTCAAGGATTTTCTAACAAAATATTCCGAACATAGTCCTTGCCCTTTGGGTGACTAAGTCTTCTGATGAGGCCTATTGTAAGCGACCATGTTTCAGTGCCATATGTCATCACAGGCAACACGCACTGGTCATAGACTTTTATCTTGAAACATTGTGGTATGTTGGACGTAGCTTCCCTAATGCTTCCCAGCCGAGTCAGATTTTTGTAGTCCACAAACGCTAAGCAGAGTGGCAGGTTATATTCCTCGGTCTTCTGTATAACCTGCCGTAGCGTATGTATGTGGTCTACGGTGCTGAAGCCTTTTCGGATTCCGGCTTGTTCGGGAGGCTGGAAGTCGTCGAACCTGCGCGCGAGACGATTCGTAATGACTCTGGAAATCAGGTTTTTTTAAAAATAAAACATGAATACCTACCAAGATATACCCCATATTATATGAAATGTATTCTAATTAATTGTCCCTACGCTACGTAGTAAAGTGGTAATAAATCAAACCCCCTCTCGACTCAAAAATCGACATCTTAACCTCCAGGATATTGCTCATAAAATCTCCAATTACAATTAAACTCGGTAATTGGCCATCCCCTAAAATACCTACTACCCATCATAAGGAACTCTAATAAAAACAGATATCGTAAACCTTTCGTTTCGTAGACTTTTACTCCGTTTTAGATTTATTTGACACATGAAAGAGCAAATAAAGACGCATACTCAATTGACTGATAAATTACTTTAATGATTCTCTTCTGTTTTCTGACTTTTCCCGTAGGTAAGTAAATCCACGATGACTTTTTGAGTCGATACAGGCTCGTAACCATCGATGCAGACGCCATGCAATAATCAATACTGCCCCCTTACCAAGTTACAGCCGTTTCGTTTCGATTCTCTTTTCGTTGATCACCTCGAGTTGGCCACGCCTCCCAGTCCTTTGTTCTGACGTCATTTTAGCACTCAGTCACGTAGTTCACAAAGGAATAGGAGGCGTGCCCGACTCGAAGCGATCAACGAAAAGAGAATGGAAATGAAATGGTTGTCACTTGGCTAGGGAGGACGTGCGATATAGTGTCCATGGACGAGTAGCTTCATAGATGCTTCAAAATACGCCAGACAGCTTGAGCAGCACAGTGTGCTAAACTCTGTCCACGAGACGTGTTACACGCATACGGCTTCAATCATTTATGGGTGCAAAAATAAAGATACAGGATTTTGGTCCCGATATGTCTGTACGTGTCGGTACGATTAAGTACCGGTCAAACCACATAGAGAAACAAGCAAATCTGTTCTTAGTGGCCATTAGTGACCATCATGTCTTCGAGTTCGACAGACGATGAGTTTTTTTCTGCTCGAAAGTGTTAATTTTAAATGTAAAAAAACCGGGCAAATGCGAGTTAGACTCGCGCACTGAGGGTTCCATACAAACTTACCTATAAAAACAGTTCAATTTCCGAATCGAGTCTAAAAAAATTTTAACAAATCGCAAAAAAGTTTTTTTTGTGACTACAAATTTTAAATTTTCGGAATTTTTCCTATACTTATGCTATAAGACCTTGCATTATGCCAAATTTCAGGAATCAAGGACAACGGGAAGTATCCTATGAATTTTGATCCCCTTGAGACTGTCGAAATATACGTCTTTTGCAACATAAACGGCCGTATCTTTTTAATTCGTTGACTTACAAGTTTGATTTTAACACAGCTTCAAGAGACCGCAGACCTGAGTATATTGTTCTAATTTCAAAATAAAAAGAAAAAAAAATAAAAGTGCAAAATTAATTTAATTTCAGTGTCTTTTTTGACATTGAAATCGGTTGTTTTTTTTTTTTTTGTAAAAACTTTTTATTTTAGAATTTTTAGTTATGGTACCACCACTAAAAAGTATCCCTCAGCCAAAATTAAATACCTTATAGCCAGAGGAGTGCATCTCACGACAATTCTAATAATCCCAAACACGGTTATATTATATCAATTTAGTAGAGATCCGGTGCCTAACTTCAGGCCTCTTCTTTCAGTCAGTCATCGACTACACTTGTTACAACGGTTCTGCTGTGGTCCTATGAGGAGTTCTGTTCCATATCATCGAAGTTCATGATCAGATCATATCAAAATTTCTATGGAACCAATTCGGAAGCATAATTTTTCAAAACAAAAATTTTCAAATTTTTTTTTTTATTATAACGCAACAACAAAACTGTTTTCAGATTTATTTCTATATCTGCCCTATAAGACTGCTTCATACCAAATTTCAGGATTCTGAGTCAACGGGAGGTAAATGAAAATTCATAGGGTACTTCCTGTTATACTGACATAGAATCCTGAAATTTAGTATGAAGCAAGGTCTCATAGCATATTGACAATATACAATTGACGTGTAAAAGTGTTTTTTTAAACCTACTTACAAAATAAATATCATTTATCATAAGTATAGGAAAAAATCTGAAAACTATACATTTGTAGTTTAACTCAATTTCATGTCATTTTACTAAAAGTTCGTAATCTGATATATTCATAATGGTCGATCATTGATCGGTCAATGATCTTGTGGTAGAATGACAATATCGAGCTGTCTCAAAACAAATTAAAAGCAACGACTGTACAATGACGTTCTAATAGGTAGGTCACTGATCAAAATAAGTGTCAAAATTTTGGCAATTATCCGCATACGTCAGATATTAATTTGTCAATATGTACGAGATTACCATTCTATCCATTTCTTTCAATGGAGTGTCAGTGGTTGACCATTGGAAAGTCATAATGACGCCATTATATTAGAAGATTACCAAACTTGGTCAGAATCAACAATTATAATGTCAATGATAGACCATTCTGACACTATTATAATAGCAGACTTGAGGCCCAGAACTCCGGTTTAAAAATGCTCAATTTAATCAACGGATTTTATATAAAAGATTGATCTTTTCCACAATTCGGTGCATTAATATTTTAGTCATATAATCTGTAGAAAATTTAATGTTATTTCCTTTGTTTTACGATTCGATTCGCGTCTCGTGGTGGCAATAAAACTGTTATCTCCGTTCGCGTGGCAATGCTGGCAATAGAAATAGTTTAGTGGCATTTATGTTGCCATGCTAGTCGTTATTCGGTTGTGGTTTTATTCTTTTCGGATTTGCAGGATCGTTTTCTTGATGCATAATGGATTTAAGTTGAACAATAGGTATATACTTACTCAGGTACTTTCTTACTTAGCACATTAAGGAAATGTCAGAGAACCGTAGGGGCCCAGCAGGGTCGAAGCCTACTGGGGCCAAGGGTCTGATTCTGAAAGGAAGACTCGGCCCTGGTACGAAAAGCAACGAAGGAACAGGAGTGGGTTTTTAGTCATTAAAAGTTTGACAATTATCTCCCGCCCTGACCAAGAGCGGGTGATGTCATAAGATGATTTTTCAACCGAAAAAAAAGTACATTAAGGATGAATTATAATAATAATATATAATAAATAATCTTCGTTTATTTTTCCTTACAAAACAAGACTATGACCTAAACATAAATTCAAATAACTTGTAGAATTTTTTTTGAGTCAAGTGAATTTGGGGAGTTGTGGTCCGTTAAAGGTGTTAAGGCCAGGTTTTACTAATTTTGAACTATTTTGAACCTCTGGAAATCCACAAATTTAAAAGAGAACACCATGAAAAAATATTTTAATTAAAATTGACCATAAAGCCAACCGCTGGGTAAAAATCAAAACGTTAGTTGGCTCAATAAAAACTTTTTACAAAAAAAAATAACCGACTTCACTAAAAAAAACACTAAAATTATCGAAATAACTTTAATCTCGGTATCGTTTGTTTCTTATTTAACACCGACTTCCGAAATGTAAGTTATTTTGATCGTTTTAGTCTCTTTTTTATTTATTTTTTGTAAAAAGTATTTTATTTCACACTTTTTGGTTGCGATACACTTATAACCAGAGTGCCTATTTCTCATGACAATTCCAATTAACCCAAACACTACAGGGTTAAATTGTTTTATTATGAAGTTCCTGTGTCTACCTTCCACCGAGAAACATCGTCTTCCGAAATTTTATTTCTGAAATCGGTCCGACTTCCGATTTGCTTCGAAGTTGATATAAATACTCCTTAGTAAATCACCCCCAAAATAACTTTGTACCCTTTTTAAGCCCGTTTCCCGAATTCTAATAAAATACGTAACTCATCTTTCATTAATTCTCTTAAAGAATGTTCATGCAAAATTTGAAGTAGATTGGACCAACGAATCACGTAGCCCCATACAATCTTTGCCCCCTTTTTTACACTCCTGGGGGTAGAATTTCGAAAAATCCTTTCTTATCGGATGCTTACATCATACAAAGAATATACCCTCCAAGTTTCAGGTCTTTACGATCATCGGTTTAGGCTGTGCGTTGATCCGTCAGTCATTCAGGACAAAGCATTTTATGTGTATAGATACAAGTATGTACAGAAAGAAGAAGATAGATTAATAAAAACGTTCGATAAACTTTACAGATTAGCATAGCATAGCATAGTCGGCCTTATAATGTTCCCACTGTTGGGACTCAGGCCTCCTCTCTAGGAGAGGGAATGGGCCGTAATCCACCACGCGGGCCCAGTGCGGATTGGTGGATGTCACATGTCTTCGAATATTTGGTTCTAGGACATGCCGGTTTCCTCACGATGTTTTCCTTCACCGTTACAGATTATAAATTTCTTAATCTAGCAAAAACAAAAAACCACTTAGCACAATGTAAATGTGTGTACATTGCACGTTGTGGTATGTGTGATATAATGAAGCATATTGGATAGGTACTTGCTTGTGCCGGCGACGGTGGCGTCGCGAAAGTGAAAAATTATCCCAAAGGACCTATTCTCGTGATAAAAAATATCCTATATCCTATTTTAAGACATGGTTTACACTGGGAACCGTACTCAAATATGTACCCTTAAGTTCACGAGAACTGTGTTCGAAGAAATCAAAATAAAGGCCGTAGCATTCATTTGTATTTTTTACCTTCAAATAATCACAATTGATCGGAGTTTCCTTGCATGATCGCGTCAGAAATGAAGACATCCACAGGAGAACCAAGGTTGTCGACATAGCCCGAAGAATCGCCAAACTTAAGTGGAAGTGGGCAGGGCACATTGCTCGTAGAACAAATGTTCTATGGGGACGAAAGGTTCTGGAATGGCGATCACGTACCGGAAGACGCAGCGTTGAAAGGCCTCCCACAAGGTGGACCGATGACCTGGTGAGAGTCGTGGGAATCCGACGGATGCGAGACGCACAGGACCGGATATTATGGCGACATTTGGGGGAGGCCTATGTCCAACAGTGAAAGTCTTTCAGCTGAAATGATGATGATGATGAATCACAATTATAACCAAATAAATCAATTCACTTCTAAAACAAAAAAAAAAACAATTCTTTCATTTATCAATTTCAAAAATATGTTATAAATAAGCAAAAACCTTAAAAAGTACATTTACCTAGCCAGTCCGACAGCTAATCAGAACAATAGCCATGCGATCTCCTTCGATATCACATTCATTTTCATTATCGTCCATTATTGGACATATGCCTCCCCTAAGTGTCGCCACAACGACCAGTCCTGTGCGCAGCATCCACCGGATTCCAGCGATCCTCACTAGGTCATCGATTCATCTAGTGAGAGGCCTTCTAACACTGCGTCTTTCGGTACGTGGTCGCCACTCTAGAATCTTTCGTCACCATCGACCATCTGTTTAGCCTGCAATGTGATTGCCATTTAAATATGGCGATTCTTCGAGCTAAAAAATATGTTAGTTAAGTATTCTACCTAAAAACTTTACAAGGTTTTTCGGTATTGTTTTTTTTTTGTGCTTCAACACCAACTTTCGAAAGCAAAGTTATTTTCTATAAAATGAAGTACGGAAAAGAAATTAAGCAAAGACAGCACAGTGAAAAGACCATTATCTGTAAGAATAACTTCCTTCCCTCCTCCATTGCGCATTGTCTCAAAGAATTATAAAGAAAACAGTACCCAACGAGAAAATGGCCGCAACTTATTAATATTAATATCTAGAGTTTGAGAAACCGTCTCTTTTGTGGGAGAACTTTGAAGTATGAATTATCTATAGAGCGAGTGTTTTAGGGTCTTACACTAACACCAGCAACTATATCTTATAAATACCATCTAGTCAGATCTATAGAAATAGGACAGAAATTGCTATATACCTAGGTAGGTAATAATAATAATAAAATTTATTGGTCCATTGTTACAAAATTTCCCATAATATTCTACATCATCATCTTCCTGCCCTTGTCCCGTGTTATTTGGGGTCGGCGCAACACGTTTTTTTCTTTCACTCTGCCCTGTTACTCGTCATACTATCACTAACTTCCTTTTCTTTCATTTTCGATGTCACTCTTCACACAATCCATCTATCTTTTCTTTGGTCTCCCTCTCCCTCTCCATCCATCGACATGTAAACTCAAAATTCTTTTAGTAACATGCGTCTCATCCTTCCTCTTCACATGACCATACCAAGACAAACGATTCCCTTTCAGCTTTTCAGTCACTGGCGCCACTTTTAACTTCCCCTAATATATTCATTTCTCACTTTATCCATTCTCGTCACACAACACATCCATCTTAACATTCTCATCTCCGCTACATGCAATCTTTTTTCATCCGTTTTTTTCACAGCCCAACATTCTGATCCATACAGTATGACAGGCCTTATCACGGACTTGTAGATTTTACCCTTCAACTTGAGGGGCATCCGTGGGTCACAAGTTGTTCCAGTGACCTGTCGCCATTTCATCCATCCTGCGTTGATCCGTTGTGTTACGTCCCGGTCTACCTCACCATCCCCTTGAATGAAATGTACAGTAACAGCTAAAATTAACATAGTCATTTGACAGTGGTCCCCAAACTAGGCAGTGCCTGTATCTTGGAGGCCCGAGTTGCGTTACTTAAATTTTTTGAAGACATGTTTGCAGTATAGATATATTAGATACAATAATTTGAACGTGGACGTATAACTCAAGTAGGAGTATCAAAAAAGGTAAGTCAAAAGTACTACTAATAGTAATACTTAGTAGTTTTAGACCACTAGTTGAGTTGTTGGATGTGAGTTGGCGAAAACTACACACTTCATGATAGTTAAGTTTATTCGCAAAAGTTACTCTAAGTTAGATGTTAATCCACGGTAATAGCGCTAAGGCAGCTATTGGTCAAATAAAATTATTACTGTTACAAGTACATAAAAGTAAATAAAACAAGTAGTGAAAAGTAGGTCGTGTCGTTAACTATTTGCCTGTACATGAAGTACCCCCCTAGCCAAGTTACGGTCGTTTCGTTTGCGTCGAACGACTTAAATAGGCCACGCCTTCGATTCCTTCGTTCTGACGTTATTCCAATGCTCAGTCACATGGTCAGAACAAAGGAATCGGCGGCGTGGCCTACTCGAGGCGTTCGAAGCAAACGAAACGATCGTAAGTTGGCTAGGGGGGCTGTACATGCTCCCGAGGGAAAAGTGGGATGAGTATCCATTACAAAGCAAATAATACCTAATATAAAAAATATATAGTAAATAACAAAAAATAGTAAACGGGTATAAGTATAAAAGTAAAAGTATAGTTGTCATTCAATTCACATCGTCAAAGTGAAATGCTTTCTTTGGCTGTCTTGCTTCGCTGTAAACGGGCTCCGCTGCTGTCAAATGTATTTCATGTAGCTCGATGTCCTCTCCCAAGTTAATCCTTCCTCTAGATGTCACTTCTGTTTTGGCGCCTTTCTTTGTTGACACCATCATTTCATAATAACTTAGAGGGCAAGTACAGCGATTCCTCCCAAAAACAAATAAATACTACTACTAATAGTACTGTACTTTTGGCCCCTCGTTTTTCATTATAGACTTTAACAGACTCGGTTTTTAAAATATCCAGGAACTAATTAAGAATAATTTCAATGTTATGGCTGCTTACTACTACTATCAGACAACCCGACATACGGCGAGAGTTCACCCTTACATTGTAGACCTCTCTATGGTCCAGACTAAGCATTTCATCTCGACGTAAAATACTGGGTACATCTTGTCTTGCTGTTCGATTATAATTTAAGTGTCTTCAATGGTAGAGTGAATAGGCTTTTCTTTTTTTAGACTAGTGTCTATTAAGAGCCTATTCACTAAAAAAAGAAAAAAAGTGAAGGAAGAGGAGAAGTGCACTAGCACTTCACCATCAAAGATTGCATCACGGCTTACTATCAGGTGGGATCGCATCCAAGAACACCAGTCTATAAACATTAAAAAAAAAAAACATGGAAATCTTAGAGTGACAAAATGTAAAGGATATAATATCATACCATCGAACGAAACCCCCGCCGAACTGCCTAAGGTCTAAGAAACGTGTAGCTTGTCTAATCCATTCCTTAAAGGATACAATTTTCTTTGACGTAATAAGTTTTTTTTTTATAATCATACCTCTCGCCCACTTTCTGTTTAAATATTAAAAGTTGGAGACGTGAGACTGACGGTTATTGTTTTAGTTTTTTTTTAACTTAGTAGGTATAAAGTACCTATCTAAGTGATTAAAATTTAAAAATTGCGTTTTTTTAACTGACTCCAAAAAAAGAGGAGGTTCTCAATTGGACCGAATATTATTTTTGTGATGTGTTCAACGATATTATATTCAGTAAATTTATGTCTAAGAGCGTATTTCCAAAGGTCTGGAAACGCGCAAATATATTATTATCCCTGTCCAGAAAGCTGGGTCTAAAAATGACGTATCAATCTACTTATCGTCCAATATCCTTATTATCGGATCTTTCCAAAATTTTTGAAAAACTTTTGCATACTGAGTTTGATATCGTCGTGTGATATTATAAGATCAACACGGATTTGTAAAAGGTAGGTCCTGCATTAGCAACCTTCTCGCCTACACATAGCAGGTTTTTGAGACCATAGACCATAGGCAACAAATTGTTGTACTGATTCCCAAAAGGCGTTTGACAAAGTGGATTACGAGCTGTTACGCAATAAAATGGCATATAACGGGATCGGAGGAGACTTGCTTCATTGGTTTGTATCTTATGTTATAAACAGAACTCAAAAAGTTGTGATCATTGATTATGAATTGCACTATATCCAAGTCACATCAGGGGTTCCACAAGGATCGATATTAGGGCCACTCTTATTTATTATTTTTATCAATAATATGTTACATTGCGATGTTGTTAAACATCGCTCAACTGCTGACGGAGTCCATATAGAGCTAGATTACCTTTTTTTTCTTAATTTGTAACCTTCTTTTTCTTCCTAATAAATAATTGATATTGTCTTTTAATAAGAAGCTATTTTGTATAATAATCTGTGGATAGCATCAACAGTAGTGTATAATGTTACTCCTATTGACTAAGTGCCGATATTATTGTATATGTATTGTACTCCTGTTTGTTATCCCTATAAAATAAAATAAAGATAACTTCGCCAAATGTTTACTAATATCGATGATTATTTTTTTGTGCGACCACCTGTCCTAATTTTAGGTAAATATCTGATGCAGACTCCTGGAAATATGGATTGCTCTAATAAATGGAAGAAATTATACTGGGATTGCTACAATTGCATGTCCATTCATTCCTAACACCTTTTCTTATCATAACATTACACCGGTGCGTTCCTCAGATGTGTACAGTTCGATATCCTGTTAGTTCACCGACAATCGATTTACAAATTTTCACTTGACAACCAACCATTGGCAAAAACGTGGTTCGTCATTTCATCATTATAAAATCACAAGTTTTCCAAATAGTTTACTTCACAAACAAATCACCAGAAAAACGTTTGTTTAATAACGTGTCATTTGGCGAACAATTCATTTTATCTCATAAAACAATAGGCCCCCGGGGTTCTCTTTCGCACAACCCATAGCCCCAGTAGGCTTCGACCCTTGAAGTATGCTCCCTTAGGATAATTGTCTACTGTCACGCGGGCGAAGCCGCGAGCAGTAGCTAGTATTAGATGCCTCTGCCAATTGCTTTTGAATATGCAATCTTAGTAATATGGTGTTAGGTGTCAATTTGCTTTACTTTGAGTGCAACTAAGCTCAACGGACCGACTGCTTTTTCTATGAAATGTTTATTCCTGTAGATAAACAGAAGAATCAAACAAAATGGACTCGTTTTATTTCATCATCTGCTCGTTGAATGTTGTGCATAAAAGTTTACCGGTTCTCCGACTACGAGGGGAATTGGCGGATTAAGTATGCATGAGGAAGGACATAAAGTTGATGTTTTGTATCGTACCTAACTACAGAAAAGTCAACCAGACTTTCAGTACAGTGTCTTGCTAGATATTCTCATTTACTGCTGCAGGGACAGATAATGTGCCTTATCCTATGAGCAGTAAGCCGTTTTTTAAGTGTGAGGACTTCCGGTTATTACTACTTCGCAGAAGGAGGCAACCGCATCCTATTTCCTCTCGTTCCGGATTATGGCCTGAACCAGGCCCCGGCGCTAAAGGTCAGCACGGCCGTGCTCTACCACAGCGGGGGACTCCACTGTGCCCTCCTGGTGGTCCCCACAATGGTGATACCCGGGAGTTTGTTCCAACGGGTATTATGGATAGTCATGGTGCTCCACGCGCCGCTACGGAAAATGACCCAGACATCAAGCAATGGGTAGCTCGCCGTCCCGCCGGTTAGCAAAACCGTACTGGCCTAATAAGGCCAATGCCCGCAAGGGCCAAAAGCGCTAGGGGAAAAGTTAAATGCAAGACTCAGGTGGGTTTTTGCCAGTAAAAGTCTGACACGCCCCTCTACTTTAGTGTAGGAGAAGTCATTAGACTATGTAACCTCAAAAGAAAAACCAAGGAGCTGTGAGATTATTCTAAACGGCCTGATCACGACTTTGCTCTTAGCGGCGAGCGGCGCGGCGAGCGGGGCGGCATCGGTAAGCAGCCGCGGGACGCTATGAGCAGCGTCACGTGGCGTGCTTCAAACATTTTCATACTCACAGCGGCAAGGTCTTAAAAGGTTCGAAAGTGTTACCGCGGCCCCGGACCGCAAAAGACAACTGAAGGAACAAAAGATTTCATTTACTAAAAACACTCCTTCTCGCTTCACACAAAACAAAAGGAGTCGCAGATAAAGCTACATCCTTGATAAAGAGGTTGATGAGAACTCTTTGGAAATATATACTTACTACTGGTACTGTAATATCGGAGGAAACCAAATGGAAAATTGTCCTCATTTTGATCATAATAATAATAATAACCCCGTATTAATAGTCACTTATTATCATTTATTTATTTATTGAGAGCTGTAAAAGTGGCCCAGTAACAATGACCGCGGCTTACGAGTAGTACACTACTTTGTGTAATTTATTTCATCACCACTGCTCTCGAAATGGTGAAGGAAAACATCGTAAGGAAACCGGCATATCATAGAACCAAAAATTCAAAGACATGTGCCCACCCACTGGGCCCGTGTGGTGGATTGCGGCCCATTCCCTCTCCTAGAGAGGAGTCCCAGCAGTAGGAACATTATAAGGCTGGTTACGTATGCATTTATTTATCAAGATAATTTTACTTTATGAAACACTACAAACTACACAAATACACAATTAATTTTCAATCTTTTTTTTTTCGATCTCTTATATATTAAAATCAAAATAGAATTGAAAAATTAATGCTAAAGATAGTTTTATTTATTGGAATATTCTTCATATCCAGCTTACGCTTATGAGGGTATTCTAAAATGACGTTGACCAGCACTGAGGCGTCAGGTCCTGGCACCTGTCAAAACGCTATGTTAATGTCATCAATTAGACATGAACGTCAACATCAAACGTTAGGAGTCAACGTCACGTATAAGTTTTCAAAGGAAAAGACTAACCGAATTTTCCTGAAAACACTCATGAGATAAATATAGATTGGAATAGAGACCTATTAGAGTTATGCAAATTTTTTAAAGGATTAGAATTTGTTTGGAAAAGGATTGAGAAAAAGAAGAAGAGTGTATAAAACTGTGTTAGATTGCCGATAATATGTACAAAGTATTGATGAATCATTGTGTCCTGCGTTTATCCTAATCAGCACCATATCCGAAATATACGTCCCAAGACCAATCCAGATTACTTCAGTACCTATTCTAAAATAGCACAAAAACATCCAGAAAAATATTCCCATCTCTTTGAAGGAGACGTTAGCTTAGGCGCCGCATCCGAATAGCATGATGGTTATCGTTTTTGTATTTCGTCTCTGCGGTATCGTAAATCGATACTAATGTTGTTTTGATGCTATAGTTTGGTGCTTTGATCAGAACTTCTTCCTCGTAGGTATCGATGGCAAACTTACATTTTGTTAGACCATTATATTCTTTGTAATCCGGAAGTTAGTGATAGCATGACGAGTGACAGGGCAGACTGGAAGAAAAAAACGTGTTGCGCAGACCCCAAATAACATGAGACAAGGGCAGGAAGAGGATGATGATGATATTCTTTGTAATCCGATTTCCGCATTAGTCTTTGGAGGGCTCTTATACGTGGGCCATGGTGGCCTACATTCTAACAGACCAACTCTTTCCAAAAGCAGATGAGTCCTTTAAGTTTTCTCAGGGCGTCTGTGAGTGAATTCGGTGCTCCCAAGGTGTTCTTATTTCACTGATGGCTGTGCACTCAAGGAGCATGTGCGCGATAGTTTCCTCTAACTCCATGCATACTCTGCACAGAGAAGTGAAGAAGTATAAATTATTCAGTGAGCAGCGCCCAGTGATGGTCCCTGCCATCAGGCGCAGGCTACCTCTATCCAGTAGCAGAAGGTTACTGGTTGGGATACTATCTAGGTGTGGCATAGCTTCTCTGGCCTACCTGCAGCTCTTTGCCACGAGCTACCACTTTCCTACTTGTGTGTTAGTTTGTTCTCATAGCGTACCACACAGCTGACCAAAGGGTACTTATTGGCACAATGGGTTCGGGTCCGAAAACCATCGAATAAGATCCCCTGGTTGGAGCCTGTTTGTTAGACCATTGTTTCGACCGTTCTACAGCATCGTCAGTGCAGTGCATAGATCGCTTCGACTGCTTCATTTAGGGTATAGTGGGCAGGAAACTTATTGTGATACGAAGTAGTTTGCACTTCGACACTGGAGAGGTAAAATCGCTTAACCGATATTTTGGTCGAAAATAAGATTTAGGTATATTTTAGGTAAATGAAATAAGTTATACAACTGAAAGTGTTCCAGAACTATCGCTATAGCGAAATTAACGAAGACTTCTGTTTTGCATCAGGTCAAGCAGTTTTAAGTGCAGGTTTCCCAAAGTGGAAGATAATGCGCATTGAAATCTTCGTCACTGTTCGGCAACGGTCGTATTCCCCGAGCGTTGGAAAAAGATATGTATATAGAGTGGGTAAGTGCATTTTCTTCATGCATAATTCAATTAATTAATTTTTCAATGATTCGGGTGTTTCCGGAAACACGACAATTAGCGAAGATCTGCATGCTCTTTATTAATTTGGGAATACTGTAGATAAAAACTTTTAGGCGCTTAGGTATAGAATAAATACCTATAATTTATACTTGATTTTAGTAAATTATAAATATTTTTTAGATTTTATCAAAAATATATGTTTAGTTTTAAGTAGCTGTAAAAAGGATAAAGAAATCATTGCTTTAAACATTTTGTAGTCAGCAGGTCATACCACCATTTTCTTCGTACACAAAACAATTTTTTTTTTTGTTTTTTACTGAACTTGGCAAGTCAACATCAAATGCCCATATCTCACCGCACAAGCCTAGTCCCTATATAAGAAATAAATTATTTTTCTTTCTTTCTTTCTACAACTCCTTTTGCGACCCCGTCAGCCTACCAAGTAATAACCTTATGTAATTAGGCACATAAACCCAATGTTTACGAGCCCTCCAAGAATAACGCGTCACATCGCATTCTCCAAACTCGTAAAGACTCAATTGTTTCTGTTTACGACCCCTGTAATTACTTTAGCTTTTCCGTTCTTCGAGATGTTTGCGTTCTAAGAGTTTTTGAGATACTTTTTAATGTAGATATAGATATAGAATAATAATAATAATATAATATAATAATATTATATTCCACAACTATCACACAACGCCATCTAGTCCCAAGCTAAGCAGAGCTTGTGTTATGGGTACTAGACAACTGATAAACATACTTACATATTTCTAAATACGACTATATATAGATAAATTACAACCAGACACAGAACAAATGATCGTGCTCATCACACAAACATTTGTCCTGGGTGGGAATCGAACCCACGACCTCCGGCACAGCAGTCAGGGCCACCAACCACTAGACCAACAGGCTAGTCATAATGAATGATAATGACTAAGATGACATAAGAATGACTTTATAAAAAAAAGACGGGTTGCACTCCGGGAGTGCCGGCAGAAGTGAAAACTTGATTATTAACGTTGAGCATGTTTGATATTTTGGAATGGTTAGGGAATAATTTTGCACCAATTGCTTTATCAGTATAAAAGTACTATCATTTATGTGGTAGAATACAATATTCATTTATTGCGCTATCGTACACAAACATGACAATTTCGATATTACACACATAAGTTTAGACTGCGGATTGTTGTGATACCGCAAGTTTAATTCATTCATTTAAAAACTAAAGTCTTAACTTCTTGCAGATTCAAGTAAAAATGTCAATTTATTTTTGTAATCCCAGTGATTACAAAAATAAATGAAGTAAATAAATGAATAAAAAGACTTAAAACATAACTTGCGAAATGTGGGTGTACTATTCGGTGCACCCCTGCCTGAGTACTTATTGTGATTGAACGATTTCCTTTTTTATTTTATTATCATGATTGTGCTTGCATCTTAAAAGCCTTCACAGGTACTTTTAATAGCTACTAGATACTAAGAAAGCTGCGAACTCAAAGACAACACTGTCTTATTGATTTTAGAATCTCTTGTCATTATGCGTCAATCAATAAAATTGCAAGGAAATACGGAATTTAGCTACACTAACATACCTACAGGTACGTAACGTTTGTAAATAGCACGTAAATTGCCTTCGTAGTCAGCACGGTGTGAATCCCCCAAAGACCACGGTTTTATCACAATCTTAAGGACGATGAAGATAGCCAGAGGACTAGGTTTCGCGGCGCTGCGCCGGCGCGCGGCGGGTGGCAATTTATTTAATAGATTTGTCAGCTTTATCCAAAGACATTCAATATATACTACCAATAGACCGGACATAGCGAACAAAATCGTGATCCGATACTTATTCCAAGTTGCATAATAAGCATAATCAACCTTTTAATGTTCCCACTGCTGGGACTCAGGCCTCCTCTCTCTAGGAGAGGGAATGGGCAGTAATCCACCACGCGGGCCCAGTGCGGATTGGTGAATGTCACATTCCACGTTGGTCATAAGTCAATCAGTCTAGTATGACACACCTACACGTCAAGTCGTGTTTGTATCCGTTCTATGCACTAAAAGAAAATCATTTTCTGTGAAAATATGCCGAACTACGCATTACACTATTGTAAATCTTGCTATGGTAAAATGACTGGACCTAACTTCGGTTTATTTTCGTAAATATTTTTGGTATTTACGAAACATTTAATTAGAATTCAATAATTTTTATAAATAGTTCCAGAACATTTTCGGATTTTGTGTTAACGCCATCTATTGCTGAAAAGCTTAACCTTTCCATTATCACACACCGAGCCTCTACCACGAGCTTATAACGTGATAAATTTTTCGAACTCAATCGGTCTGTTAAAAGGATGGAGCTATATAGGGTGTATAGCTCTATCACTCTCTTTCGCTCGTACGACTATCATTTTAACATTATCATGGTAAGGCCCCTGGCCACCTATCGAGCGATAGTTAAATCATTATAAATTTTGACAAATTTAATTCGCTTGTTTGCTATTCCAAGCCAGATGGCGTCACTGAGCCATAGGATGACAGTTTTTCTAAGACATTTTTTCTGATAGCCGCTCTATTGTATCTCTTTAAATCTCTTTGGCTTTATCCCTAAAGCATTAGGTTCAAAGTTGATTGGAAACATTTAAAAATTTCTTTAAATGATTTTAAACCATAAAATGTTGAAGGTTAAGTTCAAAATCGAATGAGAAAATTTGACTGGTGGCCGTCTTACGCTTTTTCGATCAGGTCACGTGTCCTGACGCGAGTTTAAGATTTTATACCCATTACAGAAAAAGTGCTCAACGCCGCTAAAGAAGTTTTCACTTCAAAAACTAGGCAAGTACGAGCTGGAATCGCGCACTGAGGGTTCCGTACAAATTTACCTAAATGGAGTATCGAAAAAATTTCAGCACTTTTTTGTGACGTAACAAAAAATACTTTTTTCAGATTATATATCTTTGCTATAATACCTTGCTTCTTCGCGGGTTCAGAACCGAGAAGTACCAACGTGAATTTTTCAATTCTATTGTGATTTTTTTTAAATTTATCTACCACATTACTGACACACCGTGGATGGAGAGGAAGAGGGAGACCAAAGAAAAGATGGATGGATTGTGTGAAGAGTGATATGAAAGAAAAGGAAGTTAGTGATAGCATGACGAGTAACAGGGCAGAGTGGAAGAAAAAAACGTGTTGCGCCGACCCCAAATAACACGGGATAAGGGCAGGAAGATGATAATTACTGACACACCGTGTCTCGGAGAGCACGTACAGCCGTTGGTCCTGAACGGCATTTGTAGATCTTTGATACCTATTATACAGATGGTCAGATGTCATGATGTCCACCAGTCTATCAAAGGATTATTTATTTATTTAAACTTCATGGATAGTAGTAGTACATAAGCGGACTTAATGCAACAAGGTATTCTCTACCAGTCAACCTTTGGGTTAAAAAAGACAACACTGTCGTAGGTTTGCACAATAAACAAATAACAGATACTTCAAACAGAAAAAATAATAAAATAAAAATAAGTTATTTATAAAAATAAAATATCTGCATACCTACTACCATATGCTAAAATTATAAACTAATAAATACTATGAAAAATATCAAATCATTAAGAGAACTGAGGAATGATATTTATTTTGCAAAATTCAATAAAAACACTTAATTATGTAAAACTATACATACACTAAAAGCTAAAACTACTACCTTTTTTTGTTTTTTTTATTGGTTGGGAAAATCATCTTATGACAAATCCCGGTCTTGGGCGGAGCGCAAGATAGTGTCAGACTTTTACTGACTAAAAACTCACTCCTGTTCCTTCGTTGCCTTCGTCCCAGGGCCCCGGGTTTCGCTTTCACACTACCCGTGGCCCCAGTAGGCTTCTACTACTCGTAGCTAAAATATGGCGTCATAAAACTACTCCGCATCGCTGTCGACTGGAAGTGTGCCCAAAAGGCTGGCGGCAATGCCACGTTGCATGGCAATGTTTAATCTCTGACCGAGGTAAAAGCCAGCCCTTGGGTCATGCGAAGTGTCTACTAAGCGTTTGGATATTAATAATTTATTTATTTAAACTTCATGTACAGTGGTGGTACATAGGCGGACTTAATGCCACAAAGCATTCTCTACCAGTCAACCATTGGGTTTAAAAAGACAACACTGTGGTAGGTGTGCACAATAAATAAATAACAGATATTTTTGAAATAAAATGTAGTATCATTAAATTAAGTGGCTTATAATAATAAAATACGTATATATGCTAATATAATAAACTAATAAATACTATGATACATAAGAAATCATTCTAGTTAAGAGAACTTAAAATAATAATAATTCTGTCGGAGACCAAAATTAAGTTGGGAGGACTTCTAGTAAAATACTACCGAATATTACACTTGAAGGAAAATTTACTTTCAGCTTTTTTGATGTCAAAAGGAAGCACATTCCAGAGCTTTATGGTGGAAACAGTGTATGAATTGGACATAGGTAAAGCCAGCAACTGCAACAGCAGCAGAAGCATTATCGCGTTGACCAATGGATAACTGGGTTGTGGAAGTCTGAAAGGCAGTCACTCCATGTAAAACACGGGTATTAAGTCGCATACGGTCAGACTGGAAGCCGACCACAAGCCAGTTGGGAAAAGGCTGTCATGCTGTGAGTGTGTGTGATTAGCCATGTAGCAAGAGTAGCAAATAGTTCTGGCCCCGTACATTCGGCGGCCCCGCGTGTACCTACGGTAATCCCGCACTTAAACGTAAAAAAATCTAGTCAAAGTATACTTACACTAGTTTCTGCCAGCGGTTTCACTTGTGTGAAAGTAAGTTTTTACGTACAAAATTTGGAACCCCTTTTCATCCCCTTATGGGGTGATTTTTGGAAAATCCTTTCTTAGTACTCGCCTATTTATTAGAAGAACCTTGTGCAAAATTTCGTGCTCCTAGTTCCAGTAATGTCGACTGTGCGTTGATATGTCAGTCAGTCAGTTTCTCCTTTTATGTTTATTTTCATATCTAATATATAAAATTCGAGTGTCGCGGTGTTTGTGGTTAAACTCCTCCGAAACGGCTTTCCCGATTCTCATGAAATTTTGTGTGCATATTGGGTAGGTCTGAGAATCGGACATCTATTTTTTATCCCCCTAAATGTTAAGGGTAATCCAGCCCTAAATTTTTTTTTCAATTTTAGATTTTTTTTTTTTTTATGATACAACATTAGTAAATACATACAGTGGCGGCTGGTGGGTTGTAAAAGTGGTGGTGCACTTTATCAGCTACCTACCTATGTATTCGAATTCACAGGTCCAAAAAAAAAAAGGATTATGGATGCGCAATACACCTACTACTGTGGTTATGTAGACTGTATTTGCGAAATTAGTTAATCAGATAATTGTGTGAAACCTTTATTAACTTGTTCGTTAAATTTGATTAAATTGTTTCTGTAAACAGGATCTAATTGGTTACGAATATCTACGGTGCCCAACACAAACAAATTTAGTAGATGTACTTGTGATGCATCATGTATATTTTTTATTCACTTACATGTGTCAAATCACTGATTCCTGATTCCGTCCAAATCAATTCACCGCCAAAAACAATACAAGGAAAACAAAAACAAGTATTGAGCCGCTCACATCCACACAGCCATTTCTTTTTAATGTACATTTCACTTTTAAAACTCGCGTAAATGTTTTGTTTTTGGATTAACACTCCTGTTTTAAATTAAGACATAGCCTAGGTGGTTTAAAATCTATTTTTTATTTATTACACACTACCACAACACAGTAATACGTAAAATGTAAACAAACACAAAATTACAAACAAAAACACGCGCGTCTGCGATGAAGAGTTGCCAACCATACTTTATAATTACGTATTTTACCTTCATCATCTTCCTGCCCTTGTCCCATCTTATTTGGGGTCGGCGCAATATGTTTTTTTCTTCCATTCTATCCTGTCAACCGTCATACTATCACTAACTTCCTTTTCTTTCATATCACTGTTCACACAATCCATCCATCTTTTCTTTGGCCTCCCTCTCCCTCTCCACCCATCCACATGTATACTCATAACTCTTTTAGAAACATGTGTTTCATCTCTCCTCTTTACATGACCATACCAAGACAAACGATTCCCCTTCAACTTTTCAGTCACTGGCGCCACTTTCAAACTTCCTCTAATATATTCATTTCTCACTTTATCCATTCTCGTCACACCACACATCCATCTCAACATTCTCATCTCCGCTACATGCAATCTTTTTTCATCCGTCTTTTTCACAGCCCAACATTCTGATCCATACAGTATGACAGGTCTTATCACGGACTTGTAGATTTTACCCTTCAACTTGAGGGGCATCCGTGGGTCACAAATTGTTCCAGTGACCTGTCTCCATTTCATCCATCCTGTATTGATCCGATGTGATACGTCTCGGTCTACCTCGTCATCTCCTTGGATAAGCGACCCGAGGTACCGAAAGTCGGAGCAGATTGGTATGGGCGTTCCAGCGAGAGCTAAGGGCATAGGACCGGAGAGACCACCGAAATCGCAGAACAAGTATTCCGTTTTGGTTCTACTCAATTTCAGGCCAACACTCTCCAGTCTGTGCCACCACACCTCCAATCTGTTCTGGACCTCTAGGCCACTCTCGGCAACCAATACAATGTCATCAGCAAACAGCATACACCAGGGAGCCTCTTCCTGAATGTCCGACGTCAGAGCGTCCATTATCATCAGGAAGAGGTAAGGGCTGAGAGCCGACCCTTGATGTAAGCCGACAGCCACATTGAAGCTGCCAGTGTTGCCCACTGTAGACCGGACTTGGATACTGCATCGACTGTACATCGCTCGGATCAACTGCACATACTTCCCAGGCACACTTTTCTCCTTAAGGGCCCACCACAGAACCTCACGAGGTACCCGGTCGTATGCCTTTTCGAGGTCAATGAATAATAATACAGGAGTGCGCATAAAAACTTGCACATGGCAAGTTTTTATGCGCACTCCTGTATTATTTTACTTAATTAATTACGTATTTTACCTTATTTTTGGTAAATATATTTTGTACTTTTACATAAAAATAAAGTTTATGAGAATACTCTATTTAAAATCTATACTGTAATACATAAAAAGAAACACTGATATGAATATTTACTGATCTATTTATCGAGGCTTCTACCTTGAAACACGAATACGTTTCCAAAAATGTAAAAATACCTCAAGGAAAACTGTTAGTGTATTTAAGCAGTACATAAAATTTTTTTTTGAGAAATTCCAATACATAAATAAAATTTTTAAAAATACTTTCATTCAAATACATTTTTGCTACTAAAAAATATGATACGTTATTTTTATTAAAAAAATGGCAACCCTACCGCGATGTGGCAGTGAGTGAGCCGGCCGGCTCGGGCGAATTTCGTAACACTTCGTGTGCTCTCGGTAACCTTCGGCTCGCTCGAGCGCCGCACGGGAGCGCGAATATTTTGCAGTACATTTTCTACTAAACTATCTCTGTCTCACGCGCCAGGCGTCTTAGTTCGTGTTTCATAGAAGTTGTATGAGCGGTCGCCGTGCGCTTTGCCTAGCGCACGAGAAATTTTCTTTACTGCAAAAATAAACCTTAAGACTTCTAGTAAAGAGTTGAAATGGTTTCGTCATAATTTTGCTTTTTTAGAATAATGAACAGAAAGTTAAACAGATAGGTACATTATGTATTTTATGATTTTTCTGAACCTGGCAGTTCGGCGCACGAGTGCACTTAACGTACAGCCGCCCCTGAATACATATATATATTTATATAAAAATCAATGCCACTTTTCGTTGTAATTTTATAACTCAAAAACGGGCTCACCTATCCAAACCAAATGTTTAGGCTTTGTTCGGACTATTTAGTAGATGGTTTATGTGAACTTTGCACAAAATCGGTCGATCGGTTCTTCATTTATTACATTATTGCACCCGTGCGAAGCCGGGGCGGGTCGCTAGTAATTTTATAGATACCTATTCAGCTTTTCTGTGCAATTTTACAGACTTCCTGTTACAGTAAAATAAACTCTAAGATGTCTTAAGCGAGATTCCATAATTATCGAAATCAGTTCTTTTTTTCATTTCACACCGAGTAGGTAAACAGAAAACCATCATCTAGGTTTTTTCAAAAATGTTAAATTAATTTGTGTCGTTTATATAAAATAAATAGTTTGGTGGACTGATGACCTGGTGAAGCGAGACGCCCAGCAGGGTTACCATGACGTTTAAAGTAAGATTGTTTCATTCATAATTCAGTGTGGGTAAGGGACAGAGCTATACAGGTTGTCTAGCGCCATCTCTTACCGACACTGGAAATAAGAATGAAACAATCTTACTTTAAACGTCATGGTGTAGGTTGGTGAATGTCGCATGTCTTCGAATTTTTGGTTCTAGGACATGCCGGCTTCGTCACGATGTTTTCCTTCACCGTTTTGAGAGCAGTGGTGATGCAATAAATTACACAAAGATGCTCGGCTGAGTTTGAACCCGCGACTTACACCTTGTAAGTCGGAGCCGTTACCTCTCGGCCACCACTGCTCCTTGTTGTAGACTGTTAATACCTGGGGCAGACGGTTATGTAAGTCTAACTTCGAGTCAAGAGGTCAATCGTCGAATCACTCGGCTAGAAAAGCGTTTGAGAAGCTGCGTGGTTCTCGTCCGAAATACCACAGCGTCTCAAGATGACCAGCCCCCTTAGCCAAGTTACGATCGTTTCGTTTGCGTCGAACGCTTCGAGTAGGCCACGCCTCCGATTCCTTTGTTCTGATCACGTGATTGAGCGTTGTTGCAACTGTCTATACAAAAAGAGACAAATGAGGGCCAAATATTTTTTATAACTATTTTATTATAAAATGAAATATTCACATACATAATTCCAATTGTTTAATATAGTCATAGTAAATTTTACAATATAATCTATACCTTAAATCTAACACATAACTTCGTAGGATTTCCAATTTAGGTTTTTTTTAACATTTATAATCTAATATCATTTTTAATCTGTGCATTTTATACATAGGTTAACCTAGTTGCTTGCAAAATTATGTGATAATATTTTGATATTAAATATTCTATTCTATATACTATATAAATTCTTTCGCTAGAATAGTTAATCCATCTGCAGGACTTTATAAAAAAATAAATCGACGGTAGATGGAGAAAATATTTGAAAAATTTCCGTTACCTAACCAAAATATTTTAACTCTCCAATGTTTGGCATTTCTTTGTAGCCAAAGGCTTCGACTTTGTCTAAAAATGGGATTACAAGAGCTGAATTGATAGATGTCCAGTTAAATAGCAATTATTTACACATCAAAATACATAAGACGCAATAAAATCGACGAATCAAATTCCTGCAGATGCACTACAGACTAACAAATAAAAATAAAAAAATTCTCGTATAAAAATGATAAAATGCTTTCGATACACACTAAATTAATTGTAAAAATGAAGGCGAAATTACGTAGTCTATAAATTATTGTATAAGTTTTATACACACATCTAGCTGAAGAGGATTGTGATAGTAAATACCTAATATTGATGACAGATGTCAGATTTTTCTATAAACATAATGTAGGTATTATAGATATTCCATTTTACGAAAGGCGGTGGTCTTGCATATGTAAACGCGCACCTTTTACTAATAACTAACTTACGTAAAAAAAAACACTATCTACAAAGGTGAACTTAATGCCTTAGGCATTTTGTACGACCTTAGAGTGCTGCAGAAATTTAGAATAATAGATGAGTCTTTATAGAAAGACAGAAGAGAAATAAGTACAATAATAAATACATACTTAGACTAATACATACAAATAAACAATGTTATTGTGAAATAACGAATCCAAATAATCAAGTACCACATTATTTGCCGAGCGCTCTATGACAAAAGAGTGAACGTGAACCTAATTACACATACATGACCAACCTGCCTTAATCAAATAGAAAAAAACTATAATTAAAAAAGAACGTTAAACATAAAAAACTAAATTATAATTAACCCATTTAGGTTATATGTATGTTGACATAAAAATAGAAATTTATTTCAACCCATAATTTGTCTCATACATCAAAATTTGCCGTTGAAAGGGTTAAACAAAACATGAAATCCTTGCTACCGATACCGAAAGATATTACCGTTGGCCATCCATCGAATAGTAATACCTACTAGTTGCTTTAATCATCACCATTAGTCTACAACAGTCACACTCTTGGACCTAAGTCTTAGTCTTGTGACCTTCTAACAGATTTAGAATATGGATTCCAAGATTGCTTAAAGAGACTCCACTAGACTCCATAAATAGCAAGCTTTACGTTAATGTCAATTTGATGAAACTGAAGGACATGATTTGAAATGGAAAGGTCTACGCTAGAGGAGGCCAGCTCGAGCAGAGCACGAGCCTAGCATCAATTCATATAGTAAAGACCGAATTACAAGCTTCGAATTTGCCCGCTTCGAGCGTTTGGTTCGTGATCGACTGTGCTCCGCCTATTAAAGTTTTTTGATGAACACAAAGGGATTTGCATCGCGGAAAACTACATTCGGTGACAGTGATTGTTGTAGGCTCGTTGTACGGAGGTAAAAAGTGGACACTTTTGACACCGCGAAGCTTGTGCTCGGCTCCCCTAGCGTAGACTTACCTTAAGGGATATAGTTCTCTGCAATATTACACTAAGTGGAGAGGCCTATGTCAAGCAGTGGACTGCCGTTTCTCCTATTAACATAAACATTTATACTTTTTTTCTAAATAATTTATAAACAAATCTCGTAGGCGTCTTTAAAATAAAAATAAAGAGTTTACGTTTAAATATAATTATAAATAATTGTGAATCCTAAAGTAATAATAAATATGAATTAAATGCTGAACTACCCAAGTCATATTTGGACTCGCCCACATAAAGGCGCCGAAGTAGCTTGCGTTGCGACAATGCGATAGAAACGCGGTTTTATACAAATTATTCTGTGCGCTGAGTGGGGATTGTTTTACGCTAACGCGATCGAGACGTTTATCGCTTTTGGCTCTCTGATTGGCTAAGAGCTTGGCGCGGGCCAATCAGAGCGCCGAACGTCTTAAACGTGTAGTAGGTAATGTAGAACCCGAGTTTCGAGTAAGGGTATTGAAAACTGTATTTCTTTGTGGGAGGTACTTCTGGAGGTACTGAATCCGGTCACGAGAATTATTTCACTCAATGCAAGCTAGAATCCCTGACAGCCATCGGTTAATTTCTATTCCAGAACATTTCATGGTTCCTGTGGAATATATCAGGTAAGTGAAAACGCGGGTAAGAGCTAGTTTTAAAATGTAGTTTCAAATTCAAACCAGACTCAGTTACCATACAATTCATATCATTGGCCTTAATTTATGGTAGATGCTCCAGCATTGCCGTTACTAGGGCGGTGCTAGCGGTACCAGGGCATAGGGCGCAGAAACGATTAAACCAAGAATAAGTTTTGTATTATTTAATTCATCAGAAGTAGGTAACCGTTTCCTATTCTCTCTCGCTCCATACCCTGACCTGAACCAGGACTGGACGCTCAGGTTGATCGCTACAACAAGGACACGGCAGGAATCCACCCATACGGGGTAAACTTCCACCAAATGATTTCACCGTGTGCTCGGTGCGTGGTGTGCATGGTGACACCCGAGCGTTTCTTTCC
The DNA here is from genome assembly GCA_949316375.1 of Mythimna vitellina. Classification (NCBI taxonomy): domain Eukaryota; kingdom Metazoa; phylum Arthropoda; class Insecta; order Lepidoptera; family Noctuidae; genus Mythimna; species Mythimna vitellina. The sequence goes on from OX438705.1 coordinate 1,322,449, forward strand.
ACCAGATCCGAAACAGGTACTTCTCGAAAGACTTATCGTCCCTTATTTAACAACACCGCATAAGTCATTTTTACCAACTTTACAGGAAACGAAAAAAAACTGTGCAGTTTTGAGAGGCCAGTCGACTTGCACGCCGTCACTACTTTTCGAATTATGGCTTCTGATTGGCTGAAATCTATATCATGTGACCAATGGTTAGACGCGCAATGAGCAGCTCCATCTAAAGGCATTAAAAAGTGAAAACTTCCAATTTTCGACTTGAGCGGTGTTGTAAGCTAAGGGATGTTATGTCCGGTGTGGACCTGCGTCAGATTGATTACAATTACCCAGCTTGAAATTTTTTTAAGGGTCAGTTTCAGAAACTGTCCCCGGGCGTACAAGACTAGTAACGGCAAATCTCTAGGGAAGCTCGCTAAAATCAAGGTTTCTTAGTTTTTTTTTTTTTGGATTTTGCAGGTCAGTGTGACTGGTCAGTAGGCCAATTCTTGTCTTAACCTCATTGGATGCTCACTACGCAATTACAAAGACTACGTATTACTACGAGGTCTTCTTAGTAGATTATAGTGATCTGTTTTTAGCTTCTTCGAAAAGGCATTTTTATATTCTTCAGTATTGAGTTGCAGTGTATTCTATGTTGGCCACTGATTTGCGATGTGACGGTTAACTTTGGAAATTAATGAGCTTAAAACGTCAAATAACCAGTATCAAAAGTTGTCAAAATATAGGGAATTAAGTCTGAGTTTAGAATACGAAAGCCCCTTAACCCTTTCAACCGTTTGCGTCGCATTGGTTCAAAGAGTGTTGTCGTGTCCTATTCGCCAGGGTGTTGTGTTTGCGACTGGGTACTCCATCTCGTTTAGCTCTTCAATCCCCATAAGTGACACAAGAGCTGACGAGATGGAGTATTTGGTCGTGGATGTGCGACCCCAGCGGAATAACCGCGAGATTGTTTGTCGTATATATCCGATGAAAGCGGTTAAAAGATTAAAACATACGAGAATAGCCCCTTTATATTGGTATTCAATCAGCAAAGACGAAGAGGAAACACTTACGTGGGTTACAAATCAACTGATCGAGTGTACAGACGAACAAAATTTTTCTATATTATTAGAAAAAAAATAACAAAACGAAATAAAATTTCACACTTCCCGAAAGATTGTGTTAAAACGCCCTTTAGAGCTCACATGTATATTCATAATTATGTACAAAATTGACGCAAATAAAATAATAAGTTCGATTTTCGTTATACAAGTCCTAAAGCCAATCATTAATAGATAATATTAAAATTCAATTTACACGTAAAAGAATAATTAAATTAGTTAATAGATTTATAATTAGTATTAATAATTATGATAAAACGTATAATAATATAGGGGCCATAATACAGGGGCATTTTAAATTGTTGGGGATATTTCATGGGACAAAAGTTACACGAGTATGGACTACTATCTTTTTGTTCTTGACAGGTTCGCGCTTGACCGCTATCTCACCTGATGGAAAGCGACGATTAGTCGACGATGGAGCGCGCTTACCTAGAAGTAACCTATTCACTCTTGACTTAAGATTCCCGGGTTGTAGCCATCAGGAAACACAGAACCCGGCAAGGAATTCCACTCCTTAGCTATACGCACACTTTTATTATTATTGATCATACTTGAAATTGCTAAAAGATCTGGGGCGTGCGAGCAAGAAAGAGATGGAGCTATAGACCCTACACAACATTATTTTTAGTTTTATACTAAAACCTGAATATAGTTAGTTCAGAACCAGTAACTGAATCGATTCCAATCATTTTTACACTATGTCATATTTTTCCCAAAAAATATTTAAAAAAGGTCACAAATTGGATACCACAGACACTAAGTACAAAACAGGTTACGGTAGGTCATAGCGGACAAAATAACCCCTCAGTCACCCAGATGGCTCGGAGACCATGTATTTATGCGGTCAACCAGGCAACATAACAAGCTTAATTTTGTACATAGATTCTTTACATAAAAATACTAGACACGTGTTTCGGGTTCCGCATATCCTAAAATTAATGTTGTATAGCTCGATCCCTTAAACAGTTCAGTTTAGGTCGTGAAATGGATCGTGGTAGAGCCTCTGCTGTTATGTTGTCAAGTGACGTGATTTTGTACTTTTTTTCTGTGGTAGAAAATAGTCAAAATACTTCCGCCTCTATGAGTGGAGCAAGAGAGTGAAAAGTCTGACTTTTACAGACTATCCCATCTGTGTTCCTTTAACTGTCCTGTGCGTTCCAGGGCCACGGAATCTTTTTTAATATTTCTGAATCGATCTCCGGGTATATTCCCGGTCGCCCCACCCGGTGGCAATAATTGAAGTACCTTTTGCTCCATAGCCGTAAGATCATCATCTTCCTGCCCTTGTCCCATCTTATTTGGGGTCGGCGCAACACGTTTTTTTCTTCCATTCTATCCTGTCAACCGTCATGCTATCACTAACTTCTTTTTCTTTCATATCATATCACTGTTCACACAATCCATCCATCTTTTCTTTGGCCTCCCTCTCCACCCATCCACAAGTATACTCATAACTCTTTTAGTAACATGCGTCTCATCTCTCCTCTTTACATGACCATACCAAGACAAACGATTCCCCTTCAACTTTTCAACCCATACCAACTTCATAGCCGTGAGATAGACGGCGATAATGGGTCCCCGCAGCAATGTACAGCGATTTGAAGTGGGGCCAATAACTTCCTATTCGTCACCGGGAATTTAATTCCCAATTGCCATGTGGTGGCAAGCCATGTGGGGGCGACAGGGAATATACCAATCTTGGCAGTAAAATTCATCCATACCAATAAGTATTGATATCCCCAGAAATGTCATCAACAAGTTAAAAGTTTCCTGTATATTGGGTCGTTTTTATACAAAGATACCTTAACGTATGTTTCGGTTATTCACAATTATGTTCGGCATGTATGGCCTTACTACAACTGAATCACAATTTTAAGTCTTAGTTCATGTGGTTTATGGATCAAATTGGGTTGGACGATTTGACAGGAAGAATTAGGATACATTTTTTTATAATTGCTTTTTGATTTTTAAATATATTTTTTACTAAGTACTTAATATAAAATAAGAACATATAAATGAATATAATAAGAGTTATAAATGTTTTTATGAGGTAATTCCTGGAAGTACTGATCCGATGACGAAACTACAAACGCTCTGTGCCATCTATAAGGCCAATATGGCATAATCCATTGGAAGTCAAACCACGGGCATCATCTAGACATCACTTTATAAAAGGTCAAAAAGCAATTTTTATTTTTCTATATCTAAAAAATTATCTAAAATTGAGTCTTAATACCAAAGGATTTTACAAGTTAAATATAAATGGAAACAACAATCACATATAGAAAACATATGTTTCATAACCGTAACTAAATCATAAAACATTATTTATTGCATATAACTAAGATGGAATGGCGATTACAGTACTAAAACGTATGTATATTATTTAAAAAATCTATTTATCCATACTAGTGCTGAATACTTCCACATGAACTAAGACTAAATCCTCAAATATATTAGGGGACAAACTGTCCCTCAACATGGCGCAACGCTGTCAAATTTATCCAACAACATAAGTACCCTGCCTTGTGTTCAAAAATTAGGTTAGAGTTAACTCTAATGACGTCATCAGGGTAGATACTCTAAGGTCGCATTTTTTAATGCGAACGTAGAGTTCAACTGTCAATGCCAAGCAACTGTCATTCTTGCCGCTTACTCCAACCTACCCGGAGTTAGAGTTAGTTGGGTTAACTCTAGGGTCTATAACTCGAGTTATAAAAGAACGAACCTGGGTTGCAACTCGAAGCATTTTTAAACGGTTAGAGTAACGACCCTACCCTACTCTTTTTTTTTAACGCAGGGCTGCATCACATGAATGCGTCGTAAAATATTGTAGGGCAAGTTGCGGGATACGGCAACGTTGCTGTGTTACTTACGTAGATTGAACGTTGAGCGTCAAGTTAAGGGACATTTTGTCCCCCAATATATCTGAAGGTTAACACTCACTTGAACAACAAATCACTAGATGTATTTAAAACTAAACAAATTTAAAACAGTCTTATTTTATTCAATCATTTGGCGATGACAGACAGACTGACGTTTCAAGTCAATCCAAGTACTTTTTTGGAATTTAAAAAAAAGAATAGTTTCGGATGACTTGAGAACCTCCTCCTTTTTTGGAAGTCGGGTAAAAATAAGTTTAGCATTTAGCACATCAATTAGTGAATTGTTCAACAAGTGAGCTTAAATGTACTAGCATTGATATTAAAATAGATTAACCTCTCAGGCAACAGTGTATTTTGTAATTAAAAATGTAATTTAAATTGTAATGTGTAATTTAAATCTTATTACTTACAAAATAAGGTTTAAGTTATCTGGTGTCAAGGTGTACAGAATTCGGTGCTCTGGGGCCTGAGAGGTTAAATGAGTCAAGCGATGGTTTAGATTGTTATCTGTATTTTAAAATTTGTTAGTGTCGCCTATCATTACACCTATTTCTTTTATCGATGACAGATATCTAGCTGCGTACATAATGGTTTCGTATATAAAATTTGGTAATTTGGTAACACAGGATTACTAACCTCCGATTTCTGATTTGAGCATCTGATGTTGGAGTAATTCTCAAACTCTATTTTAGCATTTCAAAATTTTAAAATTTTAATAGGTTTTAAGATGTTCTTTACTCACTTTTTATTATGATTATTTTTATTTTACTTTTGAGTACAATATTGACTGGTTTACACTGTCCTTATTTATTTAACAATTTATAAATGGTTAGAAGAAGAAAACAGAAAAATAGGTAAAGAGGTATAGGTACCTTATATAATATAGAATCTACTAATACTGTAATATAGAAATATTGTAAAAACAAAAAAAAAATTAAAAGTGTAACCATGGAGTTTCATGCCGATTCTTCTCCACAGGAAACGACCAATTTGGAACCGTGCACTGCCTATGTGAAATAAAAACATTGGAATTTAGAAATTTATAAAAAAAAATACTCAATTCAGAAACTGGCCCTTTAAAAAATACTATTTAAAAAATATACTGTATTTTTTATGGCTGGCAACATTGTGGATGCCAACCATAGATCACGTACATTTATAAATTGCTGTAAGAATCTGTGTTTCGTGGAAAATCGACAGAAAAAGGCCTTTGGCCTTAGATTAGATTTTATATTTGACAGTGGGGTGACTAAATTGTTATCAAATTTATTTTTTTATAGGTCTCTTTACATTTTAATAATTAAATAAAAACATTTAAAATAACTTTCAATTATCGAGTAATGTGAACAATTGTATGAACTGAATGTTATTTGTTATTGTAATTTTTATGTGATGATAGTTTATAAGTATGTCTGTACCTAATCTGATTTGACCATTGCATATTAACTGTATGGACTTTAGAAGAGACTTTGACCCTGAGTTTGTTTCGGTGTTTCTTCTCGGGGCAGTCAGCTAGGAAACACCGGCTTCATCTAGTTTAAAATGACGAAAAAAAAATTGACGTGTAAGTGTTTTTTTTAAACCTACTTACAAAATAAATATCAATTATCATTTACCTAATAAATAAACAAATGAAAAATGTACTAAACAGCTGTTTTTTTCAGGCAGCGCAATTTTCACAGCAAGATATTCGATAACACACAATGCTAGTACATTCTCTTACCTTAGACTAATAAGCCACCAAGTCTTACACACATTAAAATATTAATAAAATAATCTACAACATTCTCCACTCACATTGGAAGAACAATTTGGCAAAAGGAGTTCTGTCATGCTAACGAAAATTAAACAAAAATCAGTCATTAGATCAAAATTGAGTCACATTTAGTCTTGATGTACTTAATTTATTTGGAGTGATCTACTTATGGACAGGGAATCTAATAGTAATGGTAGCTTCGCATTTTGATATTCATATTTTGTACTAATATTAATATACGATTTTTTTTTAAGTTTACACAAAATAATTATGTTAAACAACCGAAGTATTTGACATAATTATTTTGTGTAAACTTAAAAAAAAAATCGTTAATCGAAAATAAAAAGGGAAAAGGATTTTTGTTTTATTTTCCATTAACGATTTTTTTTCATCTCTGTTCAAAATTGAGTGATTTAGAAAAGTTTGAAATCTGGTGGAAGGGGAAACTGTCAAATGACAGATCAAAATGCACTCACAGAAATATGACGTCATCGCCATTAGGTTAAGCGCGCATGAAAGAGATAGAGAGATGTTCCCACCACGCCCTCACTCTTTCTTATATTAAGCAATTTTGAAGCTGTTTTAAGAAAAAAATAAAAACAATTCTTAATAGTGCTAATTGTCGTTTCGTATAAAATATTGAACAAATACAAATAGAACACCGGATTATTATGAATATATTCAATTACCTTACTTTAACGTACCAAAATACATGTGGATCCATTTTAAGTGACCATAATTTACAAAAAATAACGCTTAATGTTTTCATTAGACTTTTTATTCGCTGTAAACTTTTTTTCCGTTTTCTCGAATTCGTAATACAAAATTTCGTACCTACTTGACATAAGACTCAGGGAAGATTGATCGATTTTTTTTTAAGAATCTCTCTTTATGCCTATACTAATTTATTAATTAATTAAGAATCTGCTGTAATTTTGTTTGTATAATCGTATTCGCTTATACAAACAAAACTATTACAGCAGATTCTTCAGTCAAAAGTTGTACCATTACTTTTGAATTCCCTTCAAAGTGACCGTGGAAGTTCTAAAACAATTCAGCTAGGTACAAAAATTACGTTCATATAGAAAACCACACGGTGGTACTATCTACACATTTATACACTTCACTATGACTCGAAGAAAATTTTTATTGGAAAGAGACAGTCTATCAATATAAACTTCGTAAAAAATCCATCTCGATGACATACGAATTTAGCTCTTATCACACTTCTCTTACACGCGAAATTTGAAAATCATAATACAGTATAAAGACGGTTGCACATCTAGAGCCACAAATTTAGTTTAGCTTAGTAAACAGGATCCTCTGCCACCTGTAAACTAACTATATATAACTGGATTTATTCCTTAAACACTCGTAATTGCCAAAATGAAGAGCGTCCTTTTCGAGGTACATTTCCATACAACCGCTCTTACGCTATTATGACGTTATTACAAATTTTTCATTAGATATTTTAGAAACACAGTATCTTGTGGATATTATCTAGGCTTCTATTGAAATCTATGTGTAAATTTGTGTAAAATTAATCAAGTAAAGATCTCTGAAAATCTGCCATTTTGCATGAACTTTGACACTTCATAATTTACTCAAAAATTAAAAAAGTCAAAAAAGTACAACAATAGAAACCTTACAAAATTAATCAAGATTCTGAATGACGACAATTTTTTTCAAAAACTTTTAAGGGTTTAAAAATAAACACGTATTTCCTGTTACAAGTTTGTGAAATATTCGAGTAAATCACGGAATTACCGAATGCTAACAGTTTTCAGGCGTTATCTCTCTTTTTTCGCGTTGCCTTTTCTTCAAACATGGCGTGAGATTGCGTTAGATGAAGTAACAAGCTTTTAAACCATGCTCGATGTTGACGATAGGCGAGTAAAAAAGGACCCTCTTAACACTTCAATTGCCAAAATTAAGTTAGAATTCAAGCATTGAAACTTTACTTAAATGCCCTTGATTTGCAACCGACTTACATAGCTCTTGTTACAATAATGTCTGATATCTTATCTATCCTAACTGACAAATACGTCAAAATTTTGTTTGAGGATCCCAAAAGGATGAGTCACTTAGTAAATGTTATGTATCAGATAATTTATCTCTCATCTGATAATATTTTTATTCTGTTCTTTACGTAATTTCATGTTATCGCAAAAGGCGTGTGGTATAATTACTATGCAGAATTATTTATCATGTGGAAGAGAATTTATTATAAAATTTACTTTTTTTTTAATCGGTAAAAGGGTTCACGTGCTTAATGGTTCTTTGAGGTCCGCATAAACATCAACCTTTTATGGTTTGATTGGCTTCAATACCATGAAATTACATAAAAATATTGTTTTAGTTAAAGTAAATCAGTTAAATAAAATTTAACCAGTACCCAGTGTATCATGGCAGCATTGCCTTTAAAGGCAAATGTCAAATTCGACCATATTTACATTTAGGATGTAAATACTCGATTTCTTTGCTTGCCAAAAAAGTACTAGACACATTTCATAAAAAAAAAAACATTCACCAATCAAAAATTTTGGACAATCATTCCCATGATTGCACAATAATTTCGACACAACCACCTCAAACTAAACACAGTAAAACAAACCTTAACATTCACCACATAAGAGCCAAATCCTTACATCAAGAAGAGTCTTGTTGGTTACATGAAGAACTCCCTATTTTCCTGTGGTGGTCATGTATGCCTCATCTGGTTGTTCGAGTTGCCAGTCGGACTCTGGCAGTTGGGTACATCTATGATTGTGATCTCTATCACTCGCAGACCTCTCAGGATCGGGTCCGTGATATGTATCCCGCGAGGATTGTATACTCTTTCGTTTTGCGTCGCTATGAATTTTGATACTTTTCTTAAGTGCTGTGGAGAAGAAAATTGGTAATTAATAATCATCATTATTATTTTAGAATCAGGAATGAGGATATCCGCAGAAGAACCAAGGTGACAGACGTCAAAAAAAAAAAATTCGAGTTCTAAATTCGGTTGTACCTCTGTTTTACGGTTACTCAAAGGGTAAAACGGGGCCCTATTACTAAAACTCCGCTGTCCGTCCGTCTGTCTATATGTCCGTCTGTCACTAGCCTGCATCACATGAACCGTGATAGTTAGAGATGATATTTTTCTGTTGCCGCTATAACAACAAATACTAAAAAAAAAAAACAGAATAAAATAAATATCTAAAGGCCAACAAACGTGTTTTTTTTTGCTATTTTTGTTCCGGACGGTACGGAACCCTTCGTGCGCAAGTCCGACACGCACTAGGCCGGTTTTTAGGGTTCCGTACCTCAAAAGGAAAAAACAGAACCCTTATAGGATCACTTTGTTGTCAGTCCGTCCGTCTGTCTGTCTGTCTTCCTTTGTCTCGGGAACGCGTAGAGGTATTGAGTTGAAATTAAAACAATTTACTAAGGTCTGCGGTCTTTTGAAGCTGTGAAAAATCAAACTTCTGAAATAACGAAAAAACAAATATACTACCGTTTATGTCGCAAAAAAACGTGTATTTCACGCACACACTCAAGAGAGCCAAAATGACCTAGAATCCTGAAATTTGGCATGAAGCAAGGTCTCATAGCACAAGTATTTGAAAAAATCTGTAAACTGTAAATTTGTAGTTACGTCACAAAAAACAAATTACGATTCGGAAAAATCTCCTTAACTCGATTCGGTAATTGAACTGTTTTCAAAGGTAAGTTTGTATGGAACCCTTAGTGCGCGAGTCCGACTCGCACTTGCCCAGTTTTTAACCATATTTAAGTTTTTTACCCCGGAACTCCGTCATTTATGAAGCAATTTGGAAAATTACTTGTTAATCCAAAGCATTCACTTCAAGGTTGGTTCAATTTTTTATCAGCCATTTTTTTCTGGCCGTGGGCGTGAGGCCGCATCGTCCACGCCTAGCTACGCCACTGTCTGCTATAGACCAACGTTTGTGTGACTACAGTAAATTTTAATGCACCATAGAATCCGCACAATCTATGCACTTTGTGTGCACAGTGACTAACGGCGGTTTTTGTCCTGATAATTACCGTAGCAATACCGTGTTTTTCCTCTATTACGAACTCCTTTCTTAGCAGTATTTTTTCAATAAAATATTCAGAATTTTCTTTGTAAAAAAAAAAGTTTTAAGAGAGAACAGTCAATTGAGGATTTATTTTGTTATCCCTGTCTCTGGAGAACTTACCGTGCTTCCGAAGGCAAAGGGCAGTAGGAAGGCCGTCTGGTAAAGAGCAAGCTAGGGTTTTTTTTTTCGGAGGGAAAATCATCTAATGAAATCTCTTGGGAGGAGCGGGATATAGTTTCATACTTTTCCTGACGAAAAACCCACTCCTGTTCCTTCTTTGCATTCGTCCCAGGACCCCGGGTTTAACTTTCACACTACCCTTGGCCCCAGTAGGCTTCGACCCTATTGGGCCCCTACGGTTGCTGACATCTACCTGAGGCACGCGTGGAACAATACGCGCCGTCGACGATTTGGCTCGGTCCGGATGGTTACCAGATGATCGGACAGTAAGCTATCCATTGCTCGCTGTCCGCAAGCCCGCGCCTGCGGTAGCTGGAAATCGGGATCGGAATCCCGGCAGCTGGGGCGTGAGGGCCGTTGCATCGTGCGGTCGGCCTCCTCCTTTGCTAGCATTACTGCTTCGCAGAAAGAGGCGACCGCCTGCCACTCCTCCTCGCTTCGGACCATGGCCTGTACCAAGGCCCGGCACGAGAGATCGCCGCCGCCGATCGCCCCTACGAGGACACAGCGGTGCTCTGCCCAAGCGGTCCACACAGTAGCGACACCCGGGCATCGCTTCCGCACGAATCCGGTGCAGGAACTTCCCGAACTTACCGTGTTCGGTGAGAACCTGCGTCATGCGGAAGTTGAGGACGCCGTGAGGCCTTTCCAACCATGCCTCAATGAGGAGACTTACCACAATAATCGTGGCGTGCCCAGCAAGCTTGGGTCGACTCAACGACTCGTTGCGTATCACGCGCGACTCAAAGAGATGTCAGCAAAATTAACGGGACCTGTTTTAAGGCCGACGCTTGCCAAGATTGTTCCACGAAGTAACTGAAGGAACAATGATTAAAACCCAAGTCAATAAAAGTCTGACACCCACTCGCTCCACCATGAGGACTCATTTAATGATTTCCTACCTAAAAAAAGGCCAGGTTCGGGCGGTGACGTGACAAAGATTGTTTTCTATACAAATACAGAGTCGTTTGAATAATTACCTGTAATCTCAATGACCGCTCAAATGATCGTGACGTAAGTAATTTGCAATTACGTGTGATGAGAGCTCGTTTTTACCTATATTATTGTCCAGTGGTAAAGGTTTAACTTGCGAAACAAACCGCAGACAGAAAGACGTCTTTGACCAAGTGTCGCCATACTGACCGATCCTGTGCGTCTTGCATCTATCGGATTCCCGCGACCCTCACCAGTTCATCGGCCCATCGTGTGAGAGGCCTTCCAACGCTGCGACTTCCGGTACGTGGTCGCCATTGCAGAACCTTTCGAACCCATCGACTACGAGCAATGCGCCCTGCCCGCTGCCACTTAAGTTTGGCAATACTTCGAGCTATTTCGGTAACTTTGGTTCTCCTGCGGATATCTCCGCAGACAGGTGCGACGAAACAATGCGACCATTGTTTTTATGAACACTATTTTACAAGTCGGATTGTTTTAATTTAAACCCGTATGAGCATCATTTCACAACACTGTTGTCTGTAGGAACTGTACGGTAAAACGATACACTAATAATGCACTAGTGCTTATTCATGCATTTTTACATTTCACTGATTGATTTTAGTCGAGCATTCAGTACGCGCTCCTTAGTATTGCTAAACTTTTGCTCTGATTAATATAATTGATTTAACTTAATAAGCTTCTACATGGTCCTTCGAGCCGGATCGGAACCTCATGGATGCTTGTAGGTCATGGGTCACACAACGGTGCGGCAGAAGCAAAAGATCGAGCATAACCAGCATTTCTGCTGAGCCACCCTAAAACGTGCTACCAGTATTATGAAAACTTTTTTTGGTTGTGGAAAATCATCAAATAATTTCTCCCCCTTTTAATGGAGCGAGGGGGGGTGTCAGACTTTTATGGACTGTGTTCCTTCAGCTACCCTTTGCGTTTCAGGATCGCGTCGACCCTTTCCGACAATCCAACAGTCCAGTATTCTCAAATCTTGTACTTAAATTAAAAATAATTTGCACAACATACCTTTTCATAATGCGTCTCTGTACAAATATAGATGAAGTAGGCAGTAAGGCAGGCCAGGCAGCCCTCGCAGTACGTGCTACAGTCCGCTGTCTCCGCCATCTCAAAGTGTTCGTTCAGGCGCTCCATTGTGTACTCGAAAGTTTGTCTGTCTATCTGAAATTCACAGATTATAACTCAGTTATTACGCGCGTGGCTAAATTAATGGCGGAGCTCGTGGCTAAATTAACGGAGGACCTTGTGACTAAATTAATAGAGGAGTTCTTGACTAAATTAATAGAAGCGCTCGCAGCTATATGAACGAAGAAGCTGGATTAAATAAACGGAGCAACTCGTGAATAAAATAACGGAGGAGTTCGTGGCTAAAATGAGAGTTTGTGGCTAAATTAATGGAGGATCTCGCGATTAAAGTAATTACTATTAATAATTGCACGCTTGCCAAGTTCAGTTTGTGTATAAAGAAAAGAAAAAAAGAATTATGATGATGATGATGATGTTGAATTATTATGTATGGGTGAGAGATGGATGAATGGAGTCCACTAGGCAATGCCATGCCTGCAAGAGATGCAGGATTGTTTAAAAGGAATACAGGTGGGTTTTAGTCTGTCAAAATCTGACACTCTCTCTCGCTCCTCCTACCACTTTAGGAGTATTATTTGAAGATATCTTAAAAAAAAAATCTATTACATAAGCTTTGATACGTGGAGCATACTGAAAGTTAAGTCCGCCGCTGTACGTTTGTGCATAAAGTATTAAATAAATAAATAATAAATAAAGTCTCTGGATCTGGAACTTTTTGCGAACATGTTACTTTTTAATTTGCAAGACTCTCATTTGTGTTTTCATGTGGATGAATTTTACTCCGTTAACATTTTCGTTTATTTATTTATTTATTTAAACTTCATGCAACACAAAGATACAAAGGCGGACTTAATGCCTTAGGCATTCTCTACCAGTCAACCAAGGGTAGTGAAGAGAAAACATGGTAGGTGCTTAAAAAAAAAAGAAAATATGAATAGGAAAACAAGGGATCAAATGTATATATTATATATATTAAAAAAAAATAAACATACATAAATATTTAATTTAATACATAAATATATATTATTTATATAAGGAAAAATGAAAGGATTTCGTTTAATGTTTTTTTTATTATTTTCAAAGTCAAAGTGTTGTCAAAAAAATGGTTGCTTGTTTTTTCGGCAAATCAGGTCATTACCACCTTGGTAACGTATCCTCACATTCCGCTAAGGTAACTGAAGCCTATTTGAACACTTTAAATGTGAAACTGATGACGTATCCGCCTAACAGCAGACCTCGCACCCTGCGATTTCTATTTGTTTCTAAAAATTAAAGACAAACTTAGAGGCACACGTTTTACGAGCCCTCAATCGGCGGTGAATGCGTTTCTTAAAGCCATTGAAGAGGTCCCTAAAGAAGACTGGTCCAACTGCTTTATACAGTGGTTTCAGGGAATGCAAAATTGCATTATTGTGAGGGAATATACTTTGAAAAACAATAAATGTATTGAAGTCTCATATCTAGTCTTATTTATCAGAATCAAACTAGAAACTAAGAAAACTTTTAGTATTCCCTAAGTATTATTGTTATATATATATATATTTAAAAAGCTGAAAAAGGCCATAAATTTTAATATACTAGCTTCAGTCAGCGGCATCGCCCACGTGAAAACAGAAAATTATCCCAAAGAAACATAATCCCGATATAGAGTATCCTATGACCTATTCTAGGACAGTCTATCCGTGCCAAATTTCATTTTGTTCAGGCGATTGAGTGTGAAGAAGTAACAATCATACACACACATAATCTCTCGCGCCGGGCCTTGGTTCAGGCCATGGTCCGGAGCGAGGAGGAGTGGCAGGCGGTCGCCTCCTTCTGCGAAGCAGTAATGCTAGCAAAGGAGGCGGCCGATCGCGTGAGGCGGTCCTTACGAACTGTCCGCCGCCGTGATTCCGATCCCGATTTCCGGCCACCGTAGGCGCGGGCTTGCGGATGGCGAGCAATGGGTAGCCCGCCGTCCGACCGTCCGGTAGCCGTCCGGACCGAGCCCAAGTCGTCGACGGCGCGTATTGTTCCACGCGCGTCAGGGAGATGTCAGCAAATCGTAGGGGCCCAGCAGGGTCAAAGCCTACTGGGGCCATGGGTAGTGTGAAAACGAAACCCGGGGCCCTGGGACGAAGGCAACGAAGGAACAGGAGTGGGTTTTTAGTCAGTCAAAGTCTGACACTATCTCTCGTTCCGCCCAAGAGCGGGATATGTCATAAGATGATTTTACCACCCAATAAAAAAAAAAAGACATACATACAAATTTTCGATTTATATACTATTCATAGATAACAAACAATTAATGAATAGCCTGTAATTCATTGATTAGTCCATCACAGTATGAATCAGAAGTGCTACCTTTTATAAATGAACAGTAGGTATTGGATTGATTATTGAGTAAGACCATGGCCTTTGTCAATCGTGAATCATGATTCATGAACAACAACAAAAATTAAGTACTAACTATCGTTGCCTGACTGTATACACACTAAAATTACCAGTTATTCACAAAATTACATGAAATTAACAACTGCCTGAAATTGACCATTCAGAAACATAGACGTCCCTTTTTACTCTTTACAGCCTACGTCGGATCATCATCATCATTTCAGCCGAAAGACGTCCACTGTTGGACATAGGCCTCCCCCAAATGTCGCCACAATGACCGATCCTGTGCGTCTCGCATCCATCGGATGCCTGCGACCTTCACCACGTCATCGGTCCACCTTGTGGGAGGCCTTCCAACGCTGCGTCTTCCGGTACGTGGTCGCCATTCCAGAAACTTTCGTCCCCATCGACCATCTGTTCTGCGAGCATGTGCCCTGCCCACTGCCACTTAAATTTGGCGATTCTTCGGGCTATGTCCGTAACCTTGGTTTTCCTGCGGATATCCTCATTTCTGACGCGATCACGCAATGAGTTTTGAGTAACTTTAAGCCTTCTGATGAGGCCCATTTTGAGCGACCACGTTTCGGAGCCATGTCATCACTGGCAACACGCACTGGTCATAGACTTTTGTTTTGAGACACTGTGGTATATTGGACGAGAAGACACCGCGGATATATCCGACTAACACTCCCGCGTTTACTCCGCCAGGGTCGCACGTCCACGACCAAATACTTCATCTCGTCAGCTCTTGTGTAACCTATGGGGATTGAAAAGCTGAACGTGATAGAGTTGCATAGTATCATGTCGTACGGTATTCTATTGTGAGGAAATACCACTCATATCCAAACGATTTTTTTTTTTTGCAGAAAAGGTCTATTCGTTCAATTTATAAATTAAATTCCAGATGCTCCCTCAGAGATAAATTTAAAAATATTTATTTTTGACTGTGCCATCTCAGTATATCTATGAAAATATTTTGTATGTTCATAAATATAAAAACATGTTTGAAAAATACAGTGATATACATAACGTTAATACTAGGAACAAACACAAGTTAATGGTTCCTGCAACTAGGCTCAAAAAAATAGGAGGCTCATTTAGATGCCAATGTACATAAATTTTTATAATAAGCTAAAGTCCTATTCCAGAACTTAGCCTTAATAAATTCAAATCATTTGTTAAGCAAAAATTTTGCTAGAAGGCTTTTTATACTGTAAAAGAGTATCTCGAGGATTGACCTGCTCCAATACTCACTATTATTGTTATCATTTCTTTTTTTTCATTATTATCCTTTATTTTTTGTACAGTTTTAAATATTTCTTAAAACACATAAAAAAAAACATTTCAAAATATAAAAAATATTAGTCCGCCGGTGCCGGGAGCAGGGTCCAAGCTACCGGTGGTTAGGAATTTATTATTATTTTAAATTAACGATTATTGTTATTTTACAATTATGACTTTGTTGACTTTTTAAATTGACGTGTAAAACTGTTTTTAAAAACCTATTTGCATAATAAATATCATTTAGTATCCAGTCGCAAACACACGACCCTAGCGAACAGCCCCTCTAGCCAAGTTACGATCGTTTCGTTTGCGTCGAACGCCTCGAGCAGGCCACGCCTTCGATTCCTTTGTTCTGACGTCATCTCAACGCTGAGTCACGTGGTCAATGCGGATTTGACGGAATCACTTAGTCAAAAGTACTTTTAACCAGCTCCATTGGGCAAAAGTGCTTTTAACTGTTATTTTAGTCAAAAGTATTATTGACTAAAGCATACGGTCAAAAGTACTTTTGACTGATTTTGCTAGTCAATAGTACTTATGACTGGTTAAGAGTTTTGACTGCAACATAATTATATAACAACTCGAAATCATCTGTCGCGCAGTTGCCCCGATCAAGTAAAACACCTGTCTGGTCAGAGGATCCACCCAATTCAACGGAG
The DNA here is from genome assembly GCA_949316375.1 of Mythimna vitellina. Lineage (NCBI taxonomy): Eukaryota > Metazoa > Arthropoda > Insecta > Lepidoptera > Noctuidae > Mythimna > Mythimna vitellina. The sequence goes on from OX438705.1 coordinate 1,338,823, forward strand.
GTATGAGGGGTTTTATACCCTGTTCTGTATACCTGTAAAGGTTTATAAGAAAAAAAGCTTGGCAAGTGACACAACACAAGACAAACTACAATGCCCGAATGGAGTCTCGAAGATTTTCTATTATAAACCATGTTAAAAACAACTCTGCGCAAAGGTATACTTAACGCCTTTATTACTTGTTCTTTTTAGGGTTCCGTAACTCAAAAGGAAAAACTGGGCAAGTGCGGGTCGGACTTTCGTACTGAGGGTTCCGTACAAACTTACCTATGAAAACAGTTCAATTCCCGAATTGAGTTACGAAGATTTTACCAAATCGCAAAAAGTTTTTTGTTGTGACAACAGTTTTCAGATTTATTCCTATACCTGTGCTATAAGACCTTGCTTTATGCAAAATTTCAGGATTCTGGGTCAATGGGAAGTACCTTATGAATTTTGATTTCCTCGAGAGTGTCGAAATATACGTTTTTTGAGACATAAACGACTGTGTCTTTCTTTTTCGTTAACTTAGAAATCTGTTTTTTTCACAGCTTTAAGAGACTGCAGACTTGAGTATGTACCCGAGATAAAGGATCTTGACAGACAGACAGACATACGGATGAACAACAAAGTGATTCTATAAGGGTTCTGTTTTTTTCCAGTGTTTGACTGTTATTTCAAGCATTTTTAGGGCTCCATACCTAAAAATGATTGAAATAACAGTCAAACACTGCAGATCCAGACCTTGACACTTAAGGCGTGATGGGATAAGGAGATCAGTACACCAGGGATCAATAAGGCTGGTAACCACTAGCTACCTAATGCTAAACTAAGCTGGTAACAACTGACTGTCCATGTCAACTTCAATTATTTTTTTTTTAATTATTCCCACTTCAGTCTACAAGCAACAGAAATTGTTATTAAATGTTTTTTTTTTTTTGTAAAAAAAGACTTATGTCTACTATATTCATGTCAGTTAAAGTAATATTAGGATGCCAATAATAGCCATGGTCAGCGTACATAAAGTCATTATTATTCAAATGCCTGTTATTGTTTTATAACAAATACTGTCAACTAAACATGTTGAAAGGATTGAAAAACTTAATTTATTTGAAGGTCTGGTTACTTAAACTGAAGTTTTGATGAAAAATACCTGTTAAGGTATACGCTTCAACCATACTTATTAGGGTAAGGCTATGTGTTATAGGGTTCTTCCAATTACTCACCCCCACTTACATAGAACTCGCACACAACTGGCAAAAAGACAGATGTAATGTTGTTACACGTTTATTTGCCTGCCTATTTTGCCTAACTAAATTGTAATGGGACGGGAAGACTATGGTCTTTCCGTCCCATTACAATTTAGGTGTCTTCAAGGCTGGAGTGAATATAGTATGGGAAGACTACGTTCTTCCAGTTCCATATTCACTCTAGTCTCTTGTCTGGCAGATATCGCTGGCAGCAATAAGTTCGCCTTTGTACTCATAGTTTTTTTTTTCAGTGGTAAAATCATTTAATGACAAATGCCACTCTTGGGCGGAGCGAGAGATAGTGTCAGACTTTTACTGACTAAAAACCTACTCCTGTTCCTTCATTGCCTTTCATACCGGGGCAGAGTCTTACTTTCAGAATGGACCCTTGGCCCCGGTTTACTTAGTTTAAAAGTTTTGTTGTTATTTTGGTGTACAATAAAGTTTATTCTATTCTATTCTATTATCTGTCATGATATTTGCCACATTACTTTTCTGCAGTTAGAAGTCATTCAAGTTGTATGTAACCACTGGCGGGAATGCTAAGAGAAAAGTCATTTCTAACCACCCTGAACCTGCTATACAATGATCAGCAATGGACATAATGATTTCAGCTGAAATAATGGCAAGGGCATCTCTCATTACAAAATGAATGTAGGTAAGTGTAAGTGTACCACGTGAAGGCAACTTCGTTGGCCATGTGACCTCTGCACCCCGGCTTCACAAGTTGATTATATATGATTATTTCATGATTAAGTAGGTCATGGAGAGTTAATGCTTTATTGGCTTAGTTATTAATGTGGTTAGTAATTAATGTTTGTTATTGAAACCAAGTGTGACTAGAAGATATGTCTTACTTAAAAAAAATATCATAGAGCATTAATCTTTGACACAAATAAAGAAATTACTTTTCCAAAATTCCTATTGATTTGACTAAAAAACTACTTTTGGTTTAATTTTGTTGATAAAACAAACCAAAAATCAAGCATTACGTTAAAACTTAATTCGGAGCAAGGATAAACACAAGTTGACATCATTTCTGAAGTGTCACAGGCACTCGGAAAGTCGACGAATGCGCCCACGACCCAAAGTTCATAGATGTCGCGTAAACAACTGACTTTCACTTACTCGATCTTCCAATTCTGGCGGGAAACGTGTCTGGAACTTCACTGCAGTCCCTTCAGAGTAGTCCCTCTGCACAAATACCTTAGTTCCTCCATGTGTGGGAGTCTGTTGACTTCCAGGCGTATTCGGCCCCGAAGGTATACGATTATTTGCCATCATTAAGAACTCACAAACTAAAGTCTTAACACAGAAATAAGTCTAAAGGAATGCTTTATGTTATGAATGTATCATAGTTTCAGCATGATCGTAAAGCAGATAGAAATACGAGGATAATTTCGTTTTCTCGCGATTATTTCGATAAAAGTACAGTGACGTGCGTCAGAGACTGACAATCTGACGTTAACTGTCAGGCAGACATGTTTTGGCATAGGCAATAAATAAAAAAAATATTTCTGAACGAATCTCTTTCTCTTTTTTTTAATTGTACTATGCATTTTATAATTACAAAGTAAATCAATTATTTTAAACCGTAAAGAATTAATCGAAATAAATAATCAGTGAAGAAATGCGATGTCTCTGTATTTTTATAGGTTGAGATAGTAGTTTGCTTCAAACAAAACAGATGGCGCCTCGTTACGTTTCAAAGGACGGTTGATTGCCTTGATTGGCTAGATAATGATGACCAATCTTCTGGCTCAAGTAATTAACATTATTATCGGTAGGATTAACCGGTTTAAATTACAAGATACGCAAGTCACATGAGGGCACATAACCACACATAACAGAGCTCACAACCACCATGAGGAACCAAGGAATGCGGTCGCTGTGGTCGAAATCGGCTAGATGGTATCATCATGATCACTATCACTACTTTGAAAAACAAAGTCGCTTCCCGCTGTCTGTCCCTATGTATGCTTAGATACCTTCTTATATCTTTATAACTACGCAACGGATTTTGATACGGTTTTTTTTTAATAGATAATTATAATGTTTTAATTGGTCAAAATTCAAGAGGATGGTTTATATGTATAATACATGCTTAATTAGTAGAGAAACTATAGGTATAGGTTTCTAATGTGATATCGTAAACACATTTTACATGCTTACATTGCAAACGTTGGCTGAACCCTATGAGGTAGATCAAAATCACGGATATCGATGTACTACAGTGTTTTACGTTTTAAAAAGGTCTACAAAAAAGTCGGCGATGGTATCATCATCATCATCATCATCATCATTTCAGCCGAAAGACGTCCACTGTTGGACATAGGCCTCCCCAAAATGCCGCCACAATGACCGGTCCTGTGCGTCTCGCATCCATCGGATTCTCGCGACCCTCACCAGGTCATCGGTCCACCTTGTGGAAGCCTTCCAACGCTGCGTCTTCCGGTACGCGGTCGCGATTCCAGAACCTTTCGTCCCCATCGACCATCTGTTCTGCGAGCAATGTGCCCTGCCCACTCCCACTTAAGTTTGGCGATTCTTCGGGCGATGGTATACCTCTTAGGGATAACCCACAATAACCATTTTTATCTTTTACTTTTTACGAGAAATAATGGCTCCTTTACGAAACAATTTTTAGCAATACAGTAATAATCCTTATCCAATTAAATACTTTAAATACATTGTGCATTTAATATTGATCAATATGGCCCTTTGCAGCATTTAATTTAAATAAATATTTTGGAAGACATTACGGTTTTTTTTATTGATATAAACCAGTGCTTGACTGCGATCCCACCTGATGGTAAGCGGAGATGCAATCATTGATGGTCAGGCGCACTAGTTTATTAAGAGCCTATTCACTCTAGCCTTAAAGATACCTAAATTATAATTGGACGGGAAGACCGCAGCAGACAAATTGTTCCAGTCCTTCGATGTACGCGGTATAATAATAAATATAAATGCAGCGACATAGCGGTTACGGTGGATTCCCTTCTCATAAAATGCAGGGACAGCGGTAGTAGTGGTATCAGCATTGCACACGTGCGAAGTCGGGGCGGGTCGCTAGTTGTAAATAAAAAATAAGTGAGTAGGTAGGTACCTACACTCATAGTTTTATCTTGGTGACCACCAAAACGATCAAGATAATAATAAGACGATTTCGTTGTAATAGCTGTTTTAAATGCGGACCAACCGTCTTTTTTTGCAAATAACTTTAGTTACAAATTTTCTATTCGTTTGTTCTGACCACGTGACTTAACGTTGAGATGGTGTCATTCCCATGCATTTGATTAGCTTTCGAATAGCATTAACGATTGCAGATTATCAACTTGGCTAGGGGTGCTGATGCGCCAAAAGAGAAGGTACATTAACCGTCTTGACTAGGGCTTTTTTTTAGGTGGGTAAATCATCTAATGATAAATCGCGCTCTTGGGCGGAGTGGAAGATAGTTTCAGACTTTTACTAACTAAAAACCTACTCCTGTTCTTCGTTGCCTTCGTCCCAGGGCCCCGGGTTTCGTTTTCACACTACCCATGGCTCCAGTGGGCTTCGACCCTGCTGGGCCCCTACGATTTGCTGTCAACTCCCTGAGGCGCGCGTGAAACAATACGCGTCGTCGACGACCTGGGCTCGGTCCGGACTGTTACCAGACGGTCGAACAGCGGGCTACTCATTGCTCGCCGTCCGCAAGCCCGCGCTTACGGTGGCCGGAAATCGGGATCAGAATCCCGGCGGCGGTTGGAGCGTGAGGACCATTGCCTCACGCGATCGGCCTTTGCTAGCATTACTGCTTCCCAGAAGAAGGCGACCGCCTGCCACTCCTCCTCGCTCTAGACCATGGCCTGTACCAAGGCCCGTCGCGAGAGATTGCCGCCGCCGATCGCCCCCACGAAGATACGGCGTTGCTCTGCCCAAGCGGGGCACACCTCCACCGTGTGCTCCACTGTGTCCTCCGGGCAGTCCACACAGTGGCGACACCCGGGCGTCGCTTCCTCACGAATCCGGTGCAGGAACTTCCCGAACTTACCATGTTCGGTGAAAACCTGCGTCATTCGGAAGGTGAGGAGGAGGTGGAGGAGGCGCGTCTTTCCAACCACGACTCAAAGAGGGGACTTACTGCCATAATTGTGGCGTGCCCATGGAGAGAGGGATCTCAGGTTTATGGAATCCGATAGTTGAGTTAAAAAGAGAGTTTCAAAATAAGATTTAGTTGGTTAGATACGGACCAAGGACGGTAGCATTATATTAATAAGCATGGAAACATTTTTTTTATAAGGTATAATTATTGAACCTGTTGTTATCAAAATTGATACGTAGGACAGTTGACTCATTGTGACAGTAATGATACCTCATTACTATTACCTACATGGTTTTAGCTTACTAATTATTTGTCAAGGTCATCTAGTTTTGCGATAAGATATAGTACAATAGGCTGAGTCGTGGGGGTCTTAGGACCGGGACCGCGGTCCCAACTTCCACCTATAAAAATATTTTTTTTTTAAGTAGCATCTTTTTTTTAGGTAGGAAAATTACGCTCTTGGGTGGTGCGAGAGGGCGTGTCAGACTTTTACTGACTAAAAACCCACTCCTGTTCCTTCATCGGCTTTCATACCAAGGCCGTGTTTTCCTTTCAGAACACCCTTGGCCTACGGAGAACACGGTGGAGCATACAGTAGAGGTGTACGGGGTGTACCCCGCTTGGACAGAGCATTGCCGTGTCCTCTTCGCTTCGGACCATGGCCGGTACAAAGGCCCGGCGCGAGAGATCGTTGCCGCCGATCGCCCCCATGTGCGAAGCAGTAATGAGTATAATGATGACCACAAATAAAATAAATACAGTTTTTTGGTAACTATACTATAATGCCTTTATCCTTGTGGTCCCAAAATACTACAAAAAAATAATAATATTATTCTTGTTAATTTGGATCAACGATCAAATCTCAACGCTCAGTCACGTAGTCAGAACAAAGGAATCGGAGGCGTGGCCTACTCGAGGCGTTCGACGCAAATGAAACGATCGTAACTTGGCTAGGCGAGCAGATGATGTCATTCCCATACTACTCTGTCAAGAAAGTACCGGGAAAAGATCAATAATACACAAAATGTCTGTCATTCATCCAAATTTGTTTTATCACCTTCAAAGTATGCTCCTTTAGAAACGATACACTTGCGCCAACGAATAATCCATTCATCAAAACATTTTTTAAACGCTGCTTCCGGATTTGAGTTCAGTTCTCGCCGCGAATTCTCCTTTATGTCTTCTATCGATTGAAAACGGGTACCACGAAGTGGTAATTTGAGTTTAGGAAAAAGAAAACAGTCAGCAGGAACCATATCTGGTGAATATGGTGGTTGCTGGATGGTATTTGTTGAGTGTTTGGTCAAAAATTCGTTCACAATGATAGCCTTGTGCGAAGGCGCATTGTCGTGGTGCAAAATCCAAGAATTTTCTTTCCCCAAAACTGGCCTTTTTCGTCGAATTCGCTCTCTTAAACGCCGCATAACGCTCAAATAATATTCTTTATTTACCGTTAGACCTTCTGGTAAGAATTCAGAGTGCACAACACCGCGATAGTCAAAGAAAACAGTCAACATGACTTTGACTTTTGATCGACTTTGGCGTGGTTTTTTCGGTTTCGGTTCAGTTGGAAGGCGCCACTCCGAAGCTTGTTGACTAGTTTGCATGTCAAACTCGTAAACCCACGTCTCGTCACCAGTAACAATGCGTTTCATGAATGTTGGGTCCGAACTGACTCGTTCTAGCACGTCCTCAGCGACTTTCATGCGATTGAGTTTTTGGAGAAAATTCAGATCTTTTGGGACTAGCCGAGCAGCAACATGTTTCATACCCAAATGATTAGTTAAAATGGTACGGATCGACTCGTGCGATACAGAAAGTTCGGCGGCTATCTCTCTCAGAGTTGAATGGGGATTTTCAGTCACTATTTTCTTCACTTTTGCGATGTTAACTTCAGTTGCAGACGTTGACGGCCTACCAGAGCGAGGCAAATCTTCCATCACATCTCGACCGCTTTTTAACGCTTTGAACCACTCATAAGCACGAGTTTTTGATAAAGTCGATTCAGCGTAAGCCTTCTGTAACATTTTCAGTGACTCCGAACACGAAATTCCATTGGCGACGCAAAATTTAAGACAAACTCTTTGTTCGATATTTTTGTCCATTATGAAATTCGCAATACACACTATATATGATATTACTAAAACCAGCACTGTATTTAATATAAATAACAGATGCAACTCAAACTCCGCGCCAAAATGGAAAACAGTTGTGCATCTAACAACTACAAAAAAAACAAAAATTTGAATTTGGAACCATAAACAAATCATCCATTCCCGATACTTTTTTGACTGAATGTACATTTGAAGTTTTCTACTAACGTCAACGATTGTAGATTTCAACTTGGCTAAGCCCTCAGTTAAGTCAATGTGTGGTACATTCCGGAAGCGTATAATCGTCGCCATAAAGTTACAGTGATTATGAATCGCTCGCTCAATTTATTGCATTGACTTCAAATATCTATGGCTTTACACCGGGCGAGATCGAATACAGGAGCAAGCAAATTCCAAAATCACAATAATATTATAAAGTTGTAAGTTTATGAGTGTGTGTTTGTATGTTTGTTATTTCTTTACGCTCAAACGGCTAACCCGCCGCTGCCGGCGGATTCAGACTTTTTTTAATGTATTTGGGAAAATCATCCAGTGACATCCCCCGCTCTTGGGCGGACGGGAGAGCGTGTCAGTCTTTTACTGGCTAAAAACTTACTCCTGTTCCTTCGTTGCCTTTCGTACCAGGGCCGAGTCTTCTTTTCAGAAGCAGACACTTGGCCCCAATAGGCTTCAAACCTGCTGGGCCTCTACAGTTTGCTGACATCTCCTTGAGGCGCGTGTGGAACGCTACATGCCGTCGACGACTTGGGCTCGGTCTGGATGGTTCTTTGATAATCTTATATTTAGCCACAAAATCACCTTCCAGTTAGCAAGTACATTGGTATTGGTAATTCAAATAGCCTATATTATACTGCAGTAGAACATTCATTCGCCGATTATGACTATAAACAGACATCACAAAATGAAATTAGAAATGAAACTCAGTCAGCATGCACATGAGTTTAATTGATATAAAGTTGGTGGAGGCATCACACTATCGCACGCTTAGTATGCAGCAGGTGAGCGTAGCGAAATCGTCCTGAATAGCTGTTGGAGTGTCGGCCCGCTAATCAATAGAGGTTTTTCATATGATTACTTTGTATTACGATGTGGCAGTATGCAGACGTGGAAGTATTTACTTTTCAAATGATAGAATATTGTGTAATAGGTTAATTTTTTCAAATTACGATTTCTTACATAGTTTTTAAGGCCCTATCTCCCAAGCAGTGCCAAAAACCTACCTATGTTAATGCTAATGTATGTCAAGTTTTACATTAAATGATAAAATTGATCCATAATCATTCAAATTAATATTTTATTATTTATGTACACACAAATAAACAATGGAAGATAGGCATCTTATTATAAAAAAAATGTACAAAGGTTCTGCTTATTTCAAAAAGAAATTTCTTCCAGCAGACCTGCGAAAGGAGAGATTAGAAGAGATGTAGACTATAGTGTGTAGAGTTTGTGAAATCTTAAATCAAACTAATAAATACAAATACAACTATAAATACCATATATGATTATCACACAAAAGAGGAAAGATAGTGCTCTTTTACTTGAGTCTTAAAGATTGAAATAGTTTTCAAATCGCGAATGCTAGGCGGAAGAGAGTTCCACAGCCTTACTGCATGGACAGAGAAGGAGTAGGAGTAGTAGCTGGATTTATGAGGAGGGGATTTAAGAAGGGACCTTAGATGTGATCTGCACGATGCGTCGCTAGACCGTGCTTAAGAAAATCGGTCGCGTAGGTAGGAGGGATAAAATGGGTTGTGTAGGATGTTGAAGAGGAGATATAAAACTCCGAGTGTTTCTGCGAAAACGGATAGGGAGCCATTTGAGTTTCTTGCGAAGATGAGAGACATGATTATACTTTTGTAGACCAAAAACAAACCGAATGCATAAGTTTTGCGGGCGCTCAAGCTTGTTTAATAGCTCCTCAGTAGCATCCAGGTAGCAGGCGTCGGCATAATCTATAATCGGCTGAATAAGTGTTTGGGCCAAAGAGATTTTCGTTTTCAAAGGCAAGAGACCCTGAAGGCATTTGACTGAATGAATGGAGAAATTTACCTTCCGACTGACTTCATTGACATGCGCACGCCACGAAAGATTGGAGTTAATAATGACACCTAGATCTTTTGTCGTTTCGGTGTAGTCAAAATAGATAACATCGAGAACTAAAGGCTGCAGAGAATATAGTATAATAGTTATCTTTTTGATTTATATAAGTCTAAAATGCTTTTTTTTGTGGTGGTGGTAACTGAACCGATTAGAATGGCATGGTATACTTAGTTTCCTTAAATTTTTTTTTTTTTTTACGTAAAAAACTTGAACCTACTTCAAAAACTAAACTAAAAATTGCCAAAAAACTTAATATCAGAAACCAGTGTTTCTAATTTTGTCTCTGTTTTTTGGCATTAGTCCTCGCAGGCCCACCAGATTCAACTTTAAATTCTTCGTTCCCAATTCATGGGCTAGGAATATAGGAGTGGGGCAAATTTTTTATGATTTTATTTTTCTCTGTATCTTGTGACTTTTATTTTTATCGAAGTGCTCTTAATAAGAGTGATCACACAAAGCATTATCATGTCCTGCTAACACCAATCTATCTACCTTTGGATTTTTATGAAATGATAGGTATGTCACAATTAGTTTAAATATATCAGCATCATCATCATTTCAGCCAAAAGACGTCCACTGTTGGACATAGGCCTCCCCCAAGCGACGCCACAACGACCGATTCTGTGCATCTCGCATCCACCGTACTCCCGCGACTCTCACCAGGTCGTCGGTCCGCCTTGTGTGAGGCCTTCCAACGCTGCGTTTTCTGATGCGCAGTCGCCACTCTAGAACCTTTCGGCCCCATCGACCATCCGTTCAACGAACAATGTGCCCTGCCCACTGCCACTTTAGTTTGGCGATTCTTCGGGCTATGTCGGCAACTTTGGTTCTCCTGCGGATATCTTCATTCTTTATACGATCACGCAAGGGAACTCTGAGCATAGCGCTTTCCATTGCCCTTTGGGTGACTGTAGTAAGCCTTCTGATGAAATATATACTTATGAAGATTTTATCTCTAAGAAAATGTTAAGTTTAAAGAAAATCTGCAAGTCTTGAAGCTTTTTATTTTTAAAACACTAACATTTCCGCTTGCCAATAAGGGACCTTAGCATGATCTGTTAAAATATCAGTCATGCGATAGAGAAGAGAGATGAAGCTATTATATAGTTCTATCCCTTTAACTTTTCAGTTTAGGTCGTCAAATGGATCGAATGAAGAGCTCATGGTGGGCCTAAGGTCCGTTGAAAATCTTTCAAAATATTTTATTTCTTCACCTTCACAAGATATTTCACTTTTCACAAGGCCACGAAATTTAATTAATGAAAATATAACATATTTCACTTAACCATATATTCATGCCATAAATCAAGCTAAAGTTCCGATTTATATGCAGACACCGCGATGTCCGTAAGTCCATACGAGTCTACGCACTGTCAATGAAAGTGTGTAGCTACTAGTGAGTCCGTCTTTCAGAACTAGGTAACTCAGTTTTGCGGTCACGACACTCAAATTAATGAAATAACATCAGGCTTGATTATGGTGCTGGAATGCGTGTGACGTCCTTGCGTTCTGTCGTTTGACTTTCTTATTACCTACCTACTCTTTAATCATTTGCAACACGACTTTGATTTTAGGATTACGTCTACTTTTTACTTTGTTAAGTTTATCCACTTCTTCCGGTGAGATTGAAGCTCATCCCGCCGTAGGAACACTATTTCCCAAAAAATCTGTTACATATTAGCAGAAAACAAAATTGTGTGGGATAGAGAAAAGGAACCTGTAGTGGGGCAACGTAAAGTGGTTCATAGCAGCGAATGGATGGACTTATATAGAACACTGGGCGGCTATCTCGCTAATGATGGTGATGATAAAGTTTTGTTTATGAACTACAATTTCAGAACATTATAATATACTTTTACTATGGAATTACTTCTATTCCTACCCATCGCCAATGTGCAGGTCACGTATATCGAACATATAAAATCAATTTAATCCACAATCAAAAAGCACTGCTATTCTATTTTTAAAAGTTACTAAAGGATTATTCTCAGCAACTGATAGGATTGAAACGAACATACATGGAAAAGCCGATGAAGTCTCTCGTATGAAGGACAACCTTGTTGACAAACACCTACAAACACACAGACCTACTAACGCTCCCACTTAAAGCTCGATTTATTTGTAGTTGAGAGTAAAAGGACTCTGAACGTCTATGACCTCCTAGTACTTATATAGGTATAGTTTATTCGATATTAGGTATTGCAAACCCAAGGGATATATTTTAAATTTAATAGGAAGATTAAAAATAGCATAACGATCTAATACGGTATGAAAATTTCAATTTTTTTTGTTCATAAATTTAACATAGTTGTTTGATAGGATGCTGAATAAAATTTGCTACTTAACATAATAATATTGATGATTTTAATTTTAATTTAAAAAAACGTAAGTTTTTCATCGTTAGAGCTTTTTTGATTAAATACGGTTTTAGGATTAAATTTCAGAAACGAAGGATCAAGTGAAAGAAAAGGAAGTGAACTCTATAATGTATGATTGAAAAAATAGAAGAAGAATATAACGACCCCAGTAACATGAGACATGGATTGGATGATGATGAGACGACTGTGATGTTACTCATATCTCTCCCACAAGGTGGACCGACAACCTGGTGAGAGTCGCGGGAGTGCAGTGGATGCGAGACGCACAGGATCGGTCGTTGTGGTGTTGCTTGGGGGAGGCCTATGTCCAACAGTGGACGTCTTTCGGCTGAAATGATGATGATGATAATAAATCTGATCGTACTGATCACACAAATAATAATAATTACACCGAGACTAATAGAAAGCTACGCTATCACTGAGTGTTATTGGCTACTAAGGCTAATATTCAGATTTTGTAGGATAGGACACGGGTGTGAGAGTAACCACGAAAATTAACTACATAGTTATAAATAATATCACCTGTACCACTCTATAAAAGGACCTTGATAAAATTAAACCCAATGACGCCAATACTCCAACACAAATTGACGTAACACAGATCCAATCAGCTGTTCATATTTTCATGTCCCCTACATCGGATGGCAACGCGTGTAGGACTGTCAAATTAACGTTATTCTCACGTGCCATGCATCCGTTTTGCACCAACATCTTTCACTTAGCTGTATGTACAGAATGAAGAGCATTTGAAACGTTGCCTGTTATGTAAGCTACGGCATCAGAATGATTATAATGTTGCTTCACTTTCTTTTATTGCTCTTTTAGGAAGAGCTTTTTGATTTGTTTACGTTCTACTTTAAATTTATTGGTCATTGTTAGTGTAACATCAAGTTTTGGCTTTGCTTCTCCAAGGTGATGTATTTTATTAATTAGTAAACGAGTTATTTATAGTGGTCTATATTTGATTACATTAACTAGTAAGATATGTATGTAGTGAAACCAAAACCTAAATTTTGGATTAAGATCACCTTTGGGCCTTTTAATTTGTATATGTCTATGTTTTGTGTGCAATAAAGAATAAGATTAAAGCTTTTAAACAGAAACGATCAAACAAGTTACGTAGTTTATGGAAAATAAAGAGCATTGTGTGAATTCTAATGAGCTTCATTCTAGGTATAACCAATTGATTGATTCGAGATATCTGCTGAGACTTAGTTGACGTTCACAAGTTCAAGATTTTGGAAAAGAAAGAGAAAAATAAATAGCAATATTTAATTTAATGATCACCTTTTTTTATTTTGTACACTCAACGTCTGCCAATACTCCGAAACACCCCCTGAACGACATGAGTCCAAGAAAAATAGTAAGTAAGTATCAGTTTTTAAACCATCACACGTAAGTTAAAGGTCAAATTAGACCAATCCATCACTAGTTACGCGCACTGAATCGTTGTATAAACATTACAGGAAGATTTACTTTCATGCTTTTATAGCTTAAGAATTATTGAACAATAGTACATTGAATATAGTATAGATCTAAGGCTTGCCTGAGGTGCTTACTGGACAGTTCTATGTGATAGTGAGAATTTGTATAATGGCATCCCATGTCTACTAAATGATATCTTTATTGATTTGAAATATGTAATCGGACATGCTTATGTAGATTTTATATATTTATCTAATGAAAGATTATTACACTGCATGTACATAGAAAAGTAGGATATAGTTTTATTTAAATGGTCAGTTTTCAATTTCGTTAATATATCGTCAAGATAAGGCATTAGCCCCCCTAGCCAAGTTACAATCGTATCGTTCGTGCCGAACGCCTCGAGTAGGCCACGCCTCCGATTCCTTTGTTCTCACCACGTGACCGAGCGTTGAGATGACGTCAAAACAAAGGAATCGGAAGCGTGGCCTACTCCAGGCGTTCGGCGCAAACGATACGATTGTAACTTGGCTAGGGGGGCAGGGCCTATTTCAAATAATGCATATTTTAAACTATTTTTTTCTGATATTTACGCTTTTATTAGCACAATAAATTTTACTATAAGAAAACCATAAAGACCATTTCTAATAATAAAAATCACTATATTGGCACCATACGAGTATGTACGCATTTGACTGATAATAAATGAATTTGATATAAGACATCAAAATCCTAATAAACATTTTCAACTTTTGATTTTTTTGCTAATCAAATGCTTAAGACAACGATTTCTGGCCACCGTAGGAGCGTGCATGCAGACGAAGACCTATTAGCCATGTGCGCTTCAAAGAGATGATTTTCTAAGACAAATGGGTCCAGCAGGGCTCGCTAAGGCTGTGGCAATTTTTAAAAGAGTTAGGTACAGTGGTCCTGAAACGCAAAGGAGGGACACAGTCATGTGGCTTTTAGTCATTAAAAGTGTGACACGCCCGATTACTTCACCCCAGAACGGGAGAAGTCATTTGATGATCACACCTCAAGAAAGAAAATTTTATCTAATTTTCTTTCAGTTTCCCTTGACAAATTTGAAGTCCACAGGACCATTGTTGAGGCAACAAAGTGATAGTTTTCCAATACAGTGTAGCCCCACACACACATGCATCTAAAATGTACAACAAGCTTACGGCCGCGAGTACCGCCGAAGATAGTACCATTGCGCATTCTGATAACACGTCACGTATTAATGCTCGTATATAAACCAAGCCCAGGAGTACCCTGGCATACATTGTGATCGTTCATCGGATGGCAGTAAGTCGTCTGCCATCAAATAAATAAATATAAAAATAAGTGAAAAGTGCAACATGGCTAAACTAATAGTACTCCTTACCCTCGCGGCAGTCGCCAGTGCAAACTCATATACCGCCTCCAAATTAGTAAAGAATATTTATAACGAATGTTTGAGCCAATATTCGGTGGAATGTGTGAAACCAAGGACCCTGCAGTGGATTTCGAAAGTGTCCAATGATGACGAGATCAAGATCACGGACGATCTCTCAATTCTGAAGACTGGAACCTTGGAAGACGACATGGGAGTAGACCCCAGGATGGCGCAGGACCCTGCTTACCAGATTGTGGATAGAGTAGATCGGTTCCTCCAAACACATACGCTCAGAGTGAAAGTTCCTGAGGAAATCTCGAATAGTGCTGCATCTGAGTATGTGCCAAGATCTCTGCTCACTGACCTGCCTTCGGAGTTAGAGATGCCCTTGGATGGAGAAGAAGACGGTCAGGTGTTCGAGGGTAGAAAGAAGAAGATCAAGCTCCCCAAGCCTTTAAGGATCAAGAGCAGTTAGTAGGGCTTTGCAGCTTTGTCAGTTTAACGTTGTAGTCAAGATATTAATAGAATGTTTGTTTTTCAGAGCACGGTTTCATCAAGAAGGTGCTGCTGCCCTTCCTCCTCGGACTGAAGTTCAAGGCGTCAGTGCTGGTCCCCTTGGCTCTTGCCCTCATCGCCCTCAAGACCTGGAAGGCTCTGACTCTCGGCCTCATCTCCCTTGTTCTATCTGGTACAATCATTTGTCTAAAGACACATCATAATTCTTTAAATCAAACTTAGAATATACCGATGTACTGACGCAAATTATATTTAAGTATCGTGGAGATATCAATTGAATTTCTAAAATATAATCGTTGAAGCTTCTGCGTATTAATACAGTTGAACATGTAAAAATTTAAGCCTTAAATTAAAGTTTCTCAGTATCGTTTAAGTTTAGGAAACAATTTCGGAAGTTAATGCTATATGATTTGATACTCGTAGATAAACAGTAGTTAAGAACTATAAATATTAGTTTTACCAACTTTTTTTTTTTCAAACAGGTGCCATGGTTATCTTCAAATTCACGAAACCCAAGGTCGTGAACTACGAAGTCATCCACTATCCTCAGCACCATGTTGAGCATCACGTCGACCATCACGCGCCAGCCTGGGACGGACATGGACCTTACCAGGCCAGAACTTACGAAGACGCCCAAGAAATGGCATACTCCGCACAAATATAAACAAAATGAAACTAATAGCTTTAAAACTACGGACCTCTGACTAAATTATTTAATTTATTATTTATTTATTAATTTAATGTAAATAAAAATCTGTATAAAGTAAGTTTCACATTCGACCGAGAGTTGTTTATTTCTCCCAAAAAATTTAAAAAATAATTACGTCCACCATTTCTTCAATAGAGTTATCCATTCGAATGTCTTTTGAATTTCTATCACGGATTTTGGGCAGTGAGTCGATGTGATGACCAGATATACTTTTGTTTTCTGCTAATTCGAATAGTGCCTTATTTTGATTTGACACTTGTGAATATGGAATAATGGTATCGTTGATAGGTAGCAGTTTTGTAACAGGCATTTCATTATCAGCTTCAATACTTCCAATATGATCAAATAGTGAGCTAAAATCTTCTCTATAATTATGATTGTCAAGTAAAGTTCTCTGAAATGCCTCTTTTGATAAAACTTTATCATCAATAACGAACTCAGCTTTAAAATTTTCTGTACTCACGACGTCATCCAGAGCATAGGCAGGACTTTCGAAGTGTTTAACTGGTTTTTTATTCCTTGAGTGTATCATCTTTTCTATTTCATTAAGATTCGTTTTCACATGTTTATTTACTATTACACTTTCACTTGAATCAGAATTCAAGACGACACGGTCTTCATTGCCACGGCCCATGCCCGTGAGTAAATTGTTGGAAAATGATTGGTACACTGGGGAGCTTTTCAAAGGATTTATTTTGTATAAACCCAGTAGCATGTTGAAGACATTATCATTTGCGTTGCTTTTTCTTTTTGAGTTCGTTGAATGGGTGTAACTGCAATTGAATATCTGGAAAATCAAAATATTATTTAAGTTATGTAGAAGTGTTTAGTTATTGCCTACATTGCTCGAATAGGTGCTGCAATTTATTCTGATTTTTATCTGCGTCTAACCGATAGAGAATTTCGATTCAATATCCGATACGTGACAGTTTAGCTTGGAAATCAGGAAGGATGGAATACAGGAAGTAAAATTGGGATCACGATCCCTAAATAATGAAATTCATACACCTACAATACATTTATATTAATGTGAGGCTTGATGGTATGACTGTAGAATATATAATGAGAGAAAAACAGAATCCGTTGGCTACTTGTCATGCAATGTACGCTACTGATATTCAAAGAGGGAAAAGTGTCACCGATAGCCAACTATTGGCACAATGACTGACACCTGATTAGGTGCACCTGCTTCAAGGTGAAAGGACATGGTCGTGTGGTTTCCGAGAAAATTCCGCTCTTTTGGAAAACATTAAGGTTCGCATACGAGGAAAATAATAATTAACATCATCATTTCAGCCGAAAGACGTCCATTGTTTGGACATAGTTCTCCAACGATTATCGCGAATCGCTCGATCCTGTGCGTCTTGTATCCAGCAGATCTTTCGGCCTCGTCGGCCTTTATCAGGTCATCGATCAATTTTGTGAGAGGTACACTACTTCCTACACTGCGTCTTATAGTGTTCGGTCACCACTCCAAGACACTTCGGTCACCTCATCGATCATATTTTGCTAGAGCAAGATGCCCTGCCTATTAACTTTTGCAATTGTTTGAAGTGTCTTTCTGATGAGGCCCATAGTAGAGAGCGACTAAGTTTTAGTGCTATAAAATTATTTAATTACTGGCAACATGCATGTTAATAGTTTTTTCTGAGTCAAGACGGTAAAAAAGTTGAAAATAAATGAAAAGTGAAGTGAAACACCGATCTTCATGGCAGAAGACGTGTCACTTTGGCGATACCAGAAAAAAACTTGTCATTTTGACTATTGTTTATAAATGTAGATCATTTGTATACAATAGTCAAAATGACAAGTTACAGTATACAGTATACATGTTTAGGAACTCCAATAGAATTATAGTCTAAAACACTGGGTACGCCATAATCAAGGCGATAAGTCTTCTCTTTGAGGAGTGGCTAGAAAGACATCACAGCGTCCTAACCTTCCGCATATGACACCGATCCTCACTGGACATGGAAAGGAGAGGTTTCTGCACCCGATTCGTGCGGAAAAAACGCCCGGGTGTCACCTTTGCGTGGACCACCCGGAGGACACTGGAGCATACGGTACAGGTGAGCCCAGCGGCGGGGCAGAGCACTGCCGTGTCCTCGTGTGGGCTATCGGCAGTAGTAACCTCTCGCGCCGGGCACTGGTACAGGCCATTGTCCAGAGCGAGGAGGAATGGCAGGCGGTCACCTCCTTCTGCGAAGCAGTAATGCTAGCGAAAGAGGCAGCGTGAGGGAACGGAGTTGCTTACAAAGTTACAAAGCCGCCGAGATCCTGACCCCGATTTCCAGCTACCGTAGACGAGGACTTGCGGACGACGGGTAGTGGGTAACTCGCCGTCTGTCCACCTGGTAACCGTTTAGATCGATCTCAAGTCGTCGACGGTGCGTAGTATTCCACGCGCGCCTCAAAGATATGCCAGCAAAACCGTAGGGGCTTAGCAGGGCCGAAGCCTACTCGGGCCACAGGATCGTTTCTTAAAAAAAAAGCCCAGGGTCCTAGAACGTAAGGCAAAGAAGGAACATAGGAGTGGGTTTTAGTCAATAAAAGTCTATAGACTTTTACGTTTTCTCACTCTGCCCTAGAGCGCGAGAAATCATTGGATGATTTCCCATCTAAAAAAAGAACCTAAATTATAATTATAATTATCAAAAAAATCCTTACCAAAGCAACAGCCAGGAGCAACGCAAATGAAGAATGGTGAAACATTATCAACAATTAGTTAACAGCAGGTAAACTATTGACGTAACAACCCACAACAAGGTTCCGTTATCAAAGGTTTGTTTACAAAACATCCACAATAATCATTGAACTTGGAGTTTTAAAACCAAATAACGTTTGCACTGAGAATTAGTCAACTAGAGTAACTGTTGCAAAGCCTAATGCTATGATTGTTTAAGGCAAGGTTGCACTACTTTGAACCCCTAGAAATCCAGAAATTTAAAAGAGAACATCATGAAAAATTGTTTTATTAAAATTGATTATATGGTTATATGACCAAACGCTGGATAAAATTTTAAAAAAATAATTAAAAATTCAATGATTTTTTTCACATAGGCCTTCATGGGCACTTATAAAACGTCAGAAGCTAGTGCACGGTTCCAAATTGGTCGTTACCTATGGAGAAGAACCGGCAAGAAATTCTACGGTTACTCTTTTATTTTTTTAAACTTTTGTTTTTACAATATTTTCATATTACTATATTAATGGAATGTTATAGGACAGTTTAGACCAGTCAATATTGTACTCAAAAGCACAATAAAAATAATTGACTGGCCTGTATTGGTCTAGTGGTTACTGGCCCTGACTGCTATGACGGAGGTCGTGGGTTTTTTTCGATTCCTACCCAGGACAAATGTTTGTGTGATGAGCACGATCATTTATTCTGTGTCTGGGTGTAATTTATCTATAATAATTATGTATGTATTTAGAAACATATATGTATGTTTATCAGTTATCCAGTACTCATAATACAAGCTCTGCTTAGCTTGAGGCTAGACGGCGTTGTGTGATAGTTGTGGAATATTACATTATTATTCTGGTACTTATTATACATACATATTTAGCTTTCAGGGTGCCAGGTAGTAGGTACTGTGATATCGAAAGGCATGAGTTAGGTTAACGAACTGGCCTGTAAAATATACTTTTAAGGATTTTGTTGTTCTAGAATAGGTTTAAAAATTGAGTAGAACAAAGAAATGTCTAGTTTTTTGGGTTCGGACATAACCATTGTAGCGCGATGTACATATTTTGAATTCTTAAAGAAAGTATAATAGAAGTATAAAGCTTTTAAAGAATTTCATTGTAGATAAGTCCCGGTCCCTGAAGAAACCCCGTCGCAGAGTGCGACAGTACCTTATTCTGGTCTATCATTAAAACATCTATGTTTTGCTGTACCATTAATAATTGAGACGGTCACATATTTTTTTTTAATATTGACAGGTTTACTTTTGATAATGCTCACTTGATGACCGATGATGGGGTGACGATTGAAAATGAAATTTATTTATTTATTCAAACGTCATGTACAGTGGTGGTACATAGGCGGACTTAATGCCACAAAGCATCCTCTACCAGTCAACCATTGGGTTAAAAAGACAACACTGTGGTAGGTGTGAAATCAGGAATAATTTACTTTTTTTATGTCGTCATGGGTAAATACTGTGGTTCTAGTCAACGAGATGGTACTAAAGCTAGAGTTCACCGGACGTATCTAGGTATTTAAGTAAGATAATCGAGCAAGCTATTATTTTAATGATATTTTATGTCACTGTAGTTAGTGGCCAGTTGGACACCAATTATTTTTTTATATATGTACTTATCTATAAATAAAAATGTGGTATTGTGCAAATTTTTGCACTTATAATAACAATAGGTAGGTACCGTATTATATACTTACTTTTTGTTAGGTTTTTTTTTTTTTTTTATTGGGTGGGAAAATCATCTTATGACAAAACCCGCTCTTGGGCGGAGCGAGAGATAGTGTCAGACTTTTACTGACTAAAAACCCACTCCTGTTCCTGCGTTGCCTTCGTCCCAGGGCCCCGGGTTTCGTTTTCACACTACCCATGGCCCCAGTAGGCTTCGACCCTGCTGGGCCCCTACGATTTGCTGACATCTCCCTGAGGCGCGCGTGGAACAATACGCGCGGTCGACGACTTGGGCTCGGTCCGGACGGTTACCGGACGGTCGGACGGCGGGCTACCCATTGCTCGCCCTCCGCAAACCCGCGCCTACGGTGGCCGGAAATCGGAACTTTTTGTTAGGTAAATTCTGGCTTGATTTGATCAGAAATGCGCAGTTAAATGATGAATGTTCAATCTACAAAGCCTCGAGCACAGGCGCAGGGTAGTCAGCCTATCGGTATTTTACAGGATACATTTTGGAGAGTGTGCGCGGGAATTGCATGACTTGATTCCGCCATCTCCTTTCTACCACCCGACGAACAGCGAGTATACACCCTTGCGTTGTTGAAACTTCAACGGTCCGGACTAAGCGTTTCGCTTTGTCGTTTATACCCCGTACATCGAAGGACTGGAACAATTTGCCTGCTGCGGTCTTCCCGTCCAACTATAATTTAGGTGTCTTAAGGCTAGAGTGAATAGGCTCTTAATAAACTAGTGCGCCTGACCATCAATGATTGCATCTCCGCTTACCATCAGGTGGGATCGCAGTCAAGCACTGGTTTATACCAATTAAAAAAAAATGAATGAAATTATGTATCCATTAGATTCTGTTTTTTTTTTTTAATATGCCCCAACCTAAGAAATAATTCCTGTATCGATCGTGGGTGCGTTAATGAATATGTAAACTCACATTCACAAGATAACCAGACCCGAAACACATATCTGTAAGCCATATAATATTTGTTCCGTGAGAAATCATCTGATGACTTTTTCGACTCTTGGGTAGAGTGGGAGGGCGTGCCATACTTTAATTGATTAAAACTAACTCCTATGTCCCTTCTTTGCCTTGCGCTCTAAGACCCTGTGTTTTCTTTTCAAAAGCGAACCCCTGTAGGCTTTGGCCCTGCTGGGGCCCTAAGGTTTTGCTGACATCTTCTTGAGTGCGCGTGCGTGGAACACTATGCGCCGTCAACGGCTTGGGCTTGGTCGGGACGGTTACCGGACGACGAGCTACCCATTGCTCGCCTACTACTCAGACACTTCACATAGTGACGCAGAGATGAGCAAAACTGAAGAACTGGATTCTGATTAAACATTTTTCGTTCACGATTCGTAAATAAATTAAATTAAAAAAAAATCTTGTTTGCTCACTCTACCCAATTTCTTTGATTTGACACTATGACGTGACGTCACAATATGGCAATCGATCTTATTATTTATTTATTTTAAACTTCATGCAACATAAAGTACAAAGGCGGACTTAATGCCTTAGGCATTCTCTACCAGTCAACTTAGGGTGGTGAAGAGACAATATGGTAGGTGCATAAAAATTATTATTCTTATTTGGAACGCACTGTAAGCCCATTGTTTGGGCAAGGGTAGGTTACTTACTATTGACTCTATGCTTTATTCTACACAGGTTTTAGGTGTTCAAATTCTAACACCATCTTCCTGCCCATGTCCCGTGTTATTTGGGGTCGGCGCAACACGTTTTTTTCTTCCACTCTGCCCTGTCACTCGTCATACTATCACTTACTTCCTTTTCTTTCATATCACTCTTACGCCCTAGCCCTATCGCGCATTCCATTAAGACTGAACCGTTCAAATTCTAACACCATATTGCAAATCGTAGGGGCCCAGCAGGGTCGAAGCCTACTGGGGCCACGGGTAGTGTGAAAGCGGAACCCGGGGCCCTGGGACGAAGGCAACGAAGGAACAGGAGTGAGTTTTTAGTCAGTAAGAGTCTGACACTATCTCCCGCTCCGCCCAAGAGCGGGGATGTCATTAGGATGATTTTCCCACCCAATAAAAAAAAAAAAAAAACACCATATTTACAGAATTAGTTCATTTGATTAATATATGGCGTTGTGTAAGTGGTATATTTATTCACCAATTGATGTACGGCCGTCAATGGCGGCGTCTTGGCGAGAAAGACAGATACATTTTTTTGAAATTGTTATACCTCGTTTCCTTTTTACAATTAGTATTCTATTTCCGTACATCTATACTTATAATAAATCTGTAGAAGTGAAAATTCTGTACATCTAGAAGTGTTGCTAGACCGACACCGAACCCAAAAATGTGATTAAAACATTTTTTGTCTGTCTGTCTCTCTTTTTGTTAAGGCATTACAAAAAATCTACTGGTTCGATTACGATGAAACTTAGTATATATATAATTATGATTTAATATCCTGGGCACCACACTGGGTACTTTTTATCCCGGAAAAGTATATACAATAAAAAACAAACTTAATTTTGCGGTTTGATCCCTAGAACCGATTACTGTACCAACCGCAAATAATAAGTTTGTCGTAGGTGACGTCTCCCGCAGTGGAGTTTACTAAGGGGCGCTGCATACGGCTAAGATACGATAATATTTTATCTTAAGATACAATATCGTTCGCCATACAATTCAATGGACTATCACACACGACAAAGATAATAAATAATATTTCATATTTTCGTATCTCAAAAAATCTAATAAAACCATTTTCGATATCTACGCCGACGAAGTCGCGGGCAAATGCTAGTATTTCATATTTTCTTATCTCAAAAAAACCTAATAAAACCATTTTCATCTTCTACGCGGACGAAGTCGCGGGCAAAAGCTAGTTTGTTAATAAAATAGTCATCTAACAATTTTTTTTTCATGCCTATTCTCTAGTCTATCGTATAGCCTACGCGTTGTGAATTATGATGACATATATTATGGTATATGTCTGGCAGTATATAAAAGTATTTAACTCAACGTTTTATTTGTTTAGCTGTGATGTCAGTTTCATCATAATCGAGGCTGAGCAGTCATTTCCGCGATGTATTTTTGCAGAGATAGTAAGAAACTCAAACCATGAATATGAAGCTGCCTGTTTATGGTATTTTATAATTATCTTGGAGATTATTTTTTTTTGTAGGTGGGAAAATCATCCAATGACATCCCCCGCTCTTTTGTGTCAGACTGCTACTGACTAAAAACCCACTCCTGTTCCTTCGTTGCAAACCTGTTCTACAGGGCCGAGTTTTCCTTTCAGAAGCAGACTCTTGGCCCCAGTAGGCTTCGACCCTGCTGGGCCCCTACGGTTTGCTGACATCTGCTTGAGGTGCGCGGAACCTCCCGAACTGACCATGTCCGGTGAGGACCTGCGTTATGCGGAAGATGAGGACGCCTTGAGGTCTTTCCAGCCACGTCTCAAAGAGGGAACCGCCATAATTATGGCGTGTCCAGCACTGGGTTGCGACAGTCACTGTCGCCATTTCACTATAAGATCCTGCCGAAACTCTGTCCGCCATGACTCGATTTTCGTGGCAGCGGAGTTTCACCCTGGCGTTGCATCTCCACGCGTAAATCGTGCATGAGTGCAATTACTCCAGATCCCATGGTGGCAGGCCAGGAGGGAGGCTCGCCGCTTCGCGGGAAAATATGCGGTATCCCCGCACTATCCTTAATATCCCCACACCATCCGTATATCATGCATGAAGGGTTCCGTACCGTTTGTAGCAAAAAACAGCAAAAAATCACGTTTGTTGAATGGGTTTAAGGGGGCTCCCATGATTTATGCCTTGAACACGATTTTTTGCCTTTTATATTTATTTTATTCTGTTTTTTAGTATTTGTTGTTATAGCGGCAACAAAAATACATCGTCTGTGAAAATTTCAACTATCTTACTATCACGGTTCATGAGATACAGCCTGGTGACTGACGAGCAGACAAACAGATATACAGACGGACGATAACGGAATCTTAGTAATAGGGTTTCGTTTTACCCTTTGGGTACGGAACCCTAAAAAATAATAATATTATTCATCGTAATTTAATAATATAATAATGACTTTTAATTGTTAATTACAACATTGCCTTGCACGCGCCTGTAAGGAAGTTATAATATAATTTAATTAACTCAAATTAATCAAGAGAAGAGGTCTTTATAAGTATTGAGATGATTCCTGTAAGAAAAACCTCACTTTTCCTTATTTACAAGTGTAAGAAAATAAGAGAACACCTTATGTTCGGCTCTAGCTGTCGGAGCTACTAGCAGATGAATGAGATGTTTACGAAGAACACACTGGAGGACCGAGGAGTAACCGTCCGGACTGAGCCCAAGTCGTCGACGATTTGTAGTGTTCCACGCACACTTCAAGGAGATGTCGGCAAAACCCTATGGGCCCAGCAGGGTCGAAGCCTACATTTATATAAATAAGTATACAATAGGCAGTCTTATTGCACACGGCAATTTCTACCTGACAATCTTTGGATGGACTGAATGAAAGGAAAAGATTTCGGGCTGTCAGTGTACAACAACATAGAGAATAATGCAAAAATGAAAAAAATAATAATACTTAAAAATATAATACATAAATTTAAAAAAAAACAAATAATATACTAATGAATATCAAAAATAATTACAATTTAGAAAGGAGAAGAAAAAACTAAAATGATAGATAATTCTATCTATCACTTTTTGAACGTTGAATTTTTAGAATTTTTTTGAACGTTGGTAGCGTTTGAAATAGTAGCAGATCTGATAATGAAACTGAACACATGAGTAAATATCGCTAGCAGATTTAAAATTATGTGAAATTAATAATTTGTGAAAAAGTGCGCTATTGCCAAAATTTTTACGATTACGCATATTTTTAAGTAAATCAACTAACCTCTATGTTAACTGTCCTTGGCCTCCGTTTATCTTTTGCGAATTAGACATTTTGTGATTTTTTTTTATCAACGTCATTTTGCCAATGAGATATTCTGCGTAAAACTCAGAAATAACCATCACATAGTCTATTGAACAAGCTTGTTGATTAATTATTGTTTTTCTTTGTTCGACGGCTTTTGACCCGTACCAGGAATCTAAGATAATATTGCACAAGTTATGACTTTTTACTCGTTCTTGGACAACTCCATCATTTTTCTTACACATAAACGCGTCATAATAATAAACTTTAACTATTTAATGATGTCATTGCTTTTCATTGTTTTATGTCTTGTTAAATAATAATTATAAATGAATAAAAATATGTAGAGAGACCTCGCGTGTTAATTATATCCAACGCATTATAATGACTGTGACATACTATTTGGCCATGGATAGCCCACGGCCGAATAACATGGGAAATGTAGGGAAATGGACTAGTCTTATTGAATTAATAAGGGCTTTGCTCCGAGGAGGGTAATATTACTAGTAAAATTACGCCTAATTATTTTGCCCCACTGTAAAACAAAAGCATCCTTTTCTTCCACTTTACCACAAGTTCTGTTTTCTGCTATTGCGAGCCGATCTCAGTAGGAGTCAAGCTCAACCCATGATGATCTGACACAAGAGATTCTACATATCTAGCCTACATTGACCCATTTAAACGTTGCAGCTCCAGGATAGCTCTCAAAGTAACTTCATAATATCTGTTAACCTGATAACTGTAAAAAAAGATACAACTAGAAAAAGCCGACAATAGAAAAGAGGACTAGTAAAAAAGTAAGGAAAAAGAAAGAATATTTTTATTACAAGTTAGGATACAAGCAAAAGAATATTGATAAAATCTGGTACTCCAATACTCTCACAAGAATCTTTTCATAACAGAAACATCTTGCCATTTATAGCCTTGTTACATATTTAAATCGCCAACCACAAGCAGTCTAGTTACATATTCAAATCTTCCATGATCTAGCACTTAGTCAAAACAACATACAATTACTTTTTTTGTCTCCGCTAAATCGGTTATTGCGTCAATCCTAGTCTATTACGGGTTACTCGGAAAAGTATATAACTCTCTCAGCATCTCGCCCTCACTTAGACCAATAACTTCAGTCCTGCAATGTTGAGCTTAGCGTTCATAGTTTGTGTGTTGTGTTCAGTACTAGTGTGGATTAAATATGGTCGAGATAAGTCGAGCATTCCATTACCACCGGCTGTGCCCGGAAAATTGCCACTAATTGGACATACATATAAGTTGTTTAAGTACTTTTCAGGTTAGTATTTTTTGTGTTATATAACAGGAAGTAAATATGTCGAGTTGTTCGAGAGTAGTGGTGACTTGTAGGTTGCAGGTTCAAATCCAGCTTGGTGCATTACTTTGTGTAATTTATTTCATCATTATTGCTCTCAAAACGGTGAAGGAAAACATCGTGAGGAAACCGGCATATCCTAGAACCAAAAATTTGAAGACATGTGACATTCACCAACCCGCACTGGGCCTGCGTGGTGGATTACGGCCCATTCCCTCTCCTAGAGAGGAGGCCTTAGTCCCAGCAGTGGGAACATTAAAAGGCTGATTAAGCTATATTATTATATACATATGTCGATGTTCTATACGGCGATATGTTGTCGCAACCTCTTCTAAATGCAGACGCGTTTTCATCTCATAATAGCAGAAAGTACTTGAGTAAATGATACATAACATCAGCAGTACTGGTTAGGAAAATTAGGCTTACTCCTTCACAAGGGACCTTCTATTTATTTTCTTTTAAGATTTTAAGGTTGACATTGAAAACGTATAACTGAATTTGCATTTGAAAAAAGAACGAGCAGATTAGAATTTTTTATTATTATTGATAAGTTCGTGTTTGACCATTATCTTACTTGTTGGTAAGCGATGATGTGGCTGACGATAGAGCACGCTTGCCTAGAAGTAACCTATTCACTCTTGACTTAAATATCCCTAGGTTGTAGCTATCAGGAGACACAGACCTCGGCAAAAATTTCCACTCCTTAGCTTTACGCACAATTAATGTATTCTCAAAACGCTTTGTACGAATAGTTGGGGTGGCGATTTTTTTCTTTTATTTATTTAGTTATTATGACAAAAACTAGTTTCATTCGTTTGGCGTTTTATTGGCATTTCTTTGTTTGAATCATGCTGGCATGATTCCTTACTATCCAAATAAAAAAAATACATTAAAAAAAATAAAAATTGTAAAATTGCTTTACAGTAGTTGTTTTATGCTGATTACTAAAATTTTAAAACGTTTTGGATATTTTTTTGTGGAGCTTTGTAATTTCACACTCTTCGTCGTCAAAGACACTAACACCTGTAACATAGTTTCTACTAGTGCAGGCATTAGGGAATCTTACAATCCAAATTTTAAATTATGTCAATAAAGAATTATTATTATTTATCGAAAAGCGACAACAGTTACTAACACCGACATGACCCATCAAAGCGTAGCCAGAAAGATGCAAGATGTGCCTTTAGCAAGAAGAGGTCACACGCGTTATGACCTTTTTGGATTTTGTAACTTTTTTATTAAAAAAAAGTGAAAAATTATTTTTCTTTTTATTACAGACCACTTCTTAATATTTGGATGTGAAAATTAATTTGAAAATTGCCAGAATTGTCTACATGCATATTAATCTACACGATTGTACTATCGGTGGCCAAATTATTGGAGACGATATTCATGATATGTAATTTCTGATTTGAAACACACTTTTTAAGCAAACCAAAAGCTGTATATTTTTTTTTTAAATTTTATATTGTTACTGGTATCATTTTTTTTTTTTGATACGTGAAACACTGAGTTCGCGCTACTATTTTTTTTTAAATGGCATTAGTTCTAACTTTGTTGACTTTTGCGTTTGTTGAAAATCAGGTTTATTTTGTTCGAGAAAGAAGAATATTTTTAGTTTGATTTTACTACTTTTTCCTGTACAAAACAATACGTAAGTAATATTTCTTACTGCGTTTCTTTTTTTTAACTTTTATACTTGATTTTTTAATTTTGGCAACGGTATATGGTGATATTCTCAAAATTGCCTATTTTTACTATAGATGATATATTTTTAAATTAAAAGGTAAATAAATTATATAAGGATAAGAAAAAATTAATCATCTTAAAAATCTCCCTCTAATAACTCTTATAAATAATAAAACTAATATTCTTTTTAATATAATATAATCCTCATCATATAAATTATAAATTCTTAATAAATTATAATCATTTACCATTAAATATATAACTAAACGAAAAGTATAAAATATAGTTAATCCAGTAGAAAAATAATATAAAAAAAAAATTCTTAAATTTAAATTTCTAAATCTTACCAATTCTAAAATTAAATCCTTAGAATAAAACCCAGCTAAAAAAGGAATTCCACATAAAGCTATATTAGAAATATTTATACATAAAGAAGTTATAGGAATATATAATCTAATTCCCCCTATAAAACGAATATCTTGTATATCATTTATTATATGAATAATCACTCCAGCACATATAAATAATAAAGCTTTAAATATAGCATGAGTTAATAAATGAAAAAAAGCTAGATCAGGTAACCCTATTCTTAAAATTCTTATTATTAAACCTAATTGACTTAAAGTAGATAAAGCAATAATTTTTTTTAAATCAAATTCATAATTAGCTGAAATACCCGCTATAAATATTGTTAATCCAGAAAGTAATAATAATAATTTAAAAAAAAATATATCAAGTAATATTAAATTAAATCGAATTAATAAGTATACTCCAGCTGTAACTAAAGTAGAAGAATGAACTAAAGCAGACACAGGTGTTGGAGCTGCTATAGCGGCAGGTAATCATGAACTAAAAGGAATTTGAGCTCTTTTAGTTATTGCTGCTATAATAATCAATCTCCCAATTATATTTATCACTCAATCATTATTTATAAACTCCAAATAAAAAATATAATTTCAACTACCATAATTTATTATTCAAGCAATTACCATTAAAATAAAAACATCCCCAATACGATTTCTTAAAGCAGTTAATATCCCTGCATTATAAGATTTTAAATTTTGATAATAAATAACTAAACAATAAGAAACTAACCCTAAACCATCCCAACCTAACAAAATTCTAATAATATTAGGACTAATAATTAATAATATTATTGAAAAAACAAATAATAAAACTAAAATAATAAATCGCATTAAATTTAATTCAGATTTTATATATCTTTTTCTATAATAAATAACAACAGAAGAAATTAAAAAAACAAATATTATAAATAATAAAGATATTCAATCCAATAAAATAGATATAATAATTGATATAGAATTAAAAGAAATAATTTCTCACTCTAATAAAATAATTATATTATTCATAATAAAATAAATCATAAAAAAAAAATTAATTATTCTTATTAAAAATAAGAAAATAAAAGAAATAAAACAAACCGAATATTTTATATTATTAATAATTTAAAATGAATTTATTCATATTTTTGATACCACAAATCAATATTTTATTTAAATTATTTAAATAAAATCAAATTATTCTATAATCAATTTTTAAAACTAAAATATTTAAAGGTAATCAGTGTAATATTAATATTAAATATTCTCGTGAAACTCCCATATAATATCTATAAATACCTGAATAATACTTTCCATGTTGAACAAAAGAATAAAGATATAAACTATATCCAGCTCTAAAAAAAGAAATTAATATTAACGACAATATTGAAATCCAAGATCATCTTATTAAACTATTAATTAAACTAATTTCACCTATCAAATTTAAACTAGGAGGAGCTGCTATATTAGAAGATATTAATAAAAATCACCATAATCTTATAGAAGGTATAAAATTTATTATTCCCTTATTAATATATAATCTTCGTCTATGTAAACGTTCATAACTAATATTAGCTAAACAAAATATTCCAGATGAACACAAACCATGACCAATCATCAAAATATAAGATCCAATAAATCCCCAATAATTTATAATTATAATACCACTAATCACAATTCTTATATGAGCTACAGAAGAATAAGCAATTAACGATTTAATATCTACCTGACAAAAACATTTTAATCTAATATAAAATCCTCCAATTAAACTAATAATAATACTTAAATAATTTAATTTTAAATTAATTTCTTGTAAAAAAATTAATAAACGTAATAATCCATACCCTCCTAATTTTAACATAATTCCAGCTAAAATTATTGAACCTGAAACAGGAGCTTCAACATGAGCTTTGGGCAATCATAAATGAACAAAATATATTGGTATCTTAACGTGGCTTCAGACACGTCTCCAAAAAAATGTACCTACACAAATTCAAACATTGTTGTTGCAACCTAAACATTTGCATTTTAATAAAATTTTTGAATATTTTTTTTACAAAATCATATAAAAAAACATTTAAAAATAAATAAAATAGTAGTCCGCCGGTGTCGAGACAGGGTTCGAGCTACGGGTGGTTAGGGCTCCAGTGACAGGAACCTTCTCACAATGCGAGCCGTATCGACGAGTACTGCCCTCTGTATCAGACCCTTGATCCAACCACGCAACGACAGCTTCGACAGATGGTCGTCGAAGCTTTTGGCTATGAGGCCGTTAGCGGTCACGACAATCGGCACAATGACAGCTGAGTCAACATTCCACATGTTGACAACCTCTTGTGATAAGTCAAGATATTATATCATTAAGCATCAGCTGATTGCATCTCTTATTAAAGAGCGGTATCATAACACAAGCCTGCAACAGATTGCCAGAACGCATAAAGAACATATTACGATTAATGGAAATGTTACAAAATACTAGTAATATTCGTTCAACTATAAAGTATCTATTTTTTTATTAAACGTATATGAATGGTTTTGCTTTAAAACTTGTTGTATTTATTATCTTAATCAATAAAGTCTATAAATAAAAAATATCAGCCGGACCTACAACAAACCTTTTTCCTGCAAATTTAGTTAAAGTAAATCATATATAAATCTAGGGGCTGTCCCTAGTGCAGTGACTAAGGCGAAAAATTAAATTAATTTTAAGTAATTGAAATCGACCTTAGAACGTAAATTATTTTTGCAAAACTGGCAAATAAATGATGTTTTTTTTTAATAACACTGTAATTAAAAAGAACATCATTTATTTGCCAGTTTAGATCTTAGATAAAACATAAAATATATAAACTATTATACTTGATTCTTATTAATTGAAGAGTCTAAGTAATTATCGAATTAATCAATTGAATTGTTTTGACTGTATTTTTAATCATAAATTAATATGAGTAATTAGGTACTGTGATATCGAAAGGAGATCGCATGAGTTAGGTTAACGAACTGGCATGTAAAATATAGTTTTGATTTTGGATTTTGTTGTTCAAATTAGCAACGAAACTAAATATGAGGAAAGGAGGTCTCTAAGTTTATTTTTTTATCAACATTCAAATCTAAGTTTATATTTAGTTCATTTATATCATTACTCAGTTACTTAGTTGTCTCACTAGCTTAGAAAAATAAAGATAATCATTCTTAGAAATGTAATTTAACCTTCCTCACTCTCCAGATGCATTCCCATTCATGACATTATTTTTAACTATTCTAGAACAACGAAGTGTCTAGTTTTTTCAGTTCGGACATAACCATTGTAGCGCGATGTGCTAATATTGAATTCTTGAACAACGAAATCCTTAATAGTATATTTTACATACCAGTTCGTTAACGTAACCCATGCGATCTCCTTTCGATATTACAGTACTTAGAGTAAAAATAAATTACCAATGTGATTAATACGAATAAATATGTACTATCCCTCTCCAATAACTTAACTTATATTATAATCGCACATTATTTCACAATCGAAAGAAATTCTAGATCCATTGTTTTATATGTTTAAAAAGGTATCTTTTCAGTCACCAAAAAATTATTTACAAATTTTCACTTGACAACCAACGATTGGCTAAAACATGTTTCGTCATTTCATCATTATAAAACAACAAGTTTTCCAAATAATTTACTTTACAAACAAATCACCAGACAAACTTTTGTTCAATAACGAGTCATTTGATAAACGATTGATTTTTTATTCATTTTATCTCATAAAAGAACGTTTGGAATATATAAAGTTTTGAATATTTTTCTGTTTGTACCGCGGGGTGCCAGCTGAAAATCAGCGCTGGGTGTCTGACGCTCAGCAATTACTGAGTTGGCGGCTCTTTCGGTTGGGTCACGCTCAGCGCAACTATGCATGTTGCATGCCTGCTGCATATTGTATGTCTGCTCCATATTGCACACCTGCTTCCATGTTGCATGCCTGCTTGCATACTGCATGCCTGCTTGCATGCTGTATGCCTTCTTGCATGCTTCATGTCTGTTTGCATGCTGCATGCCTTCTTGCATGCTGCATGTCTGTTTGCATGTTACAGAAGCAAGCATCTTTGTTTGAATAATGCTTCTCACTGGAACCAATTAAAACTTTTGTTCATAATTAACTGTATTATTAAGTGTAAACAGTGGTATTGTAACGTTGTATAGTAATTTTCAACGTTCCTAAGAAAATGATCACAGCAAACAGTGGTAAAAAGCTTGCACAAATCAACAAAATATTAACAAGATCCTCACAAACTAATAACTTAAAATAAATAACAAACAGATAACAAAACAATTGGTAGGTGGTAATATGAATAAAATAAACTAAACCTTATGCACTTAACTTGAATCTTTATCATTCATGATCAGACATCTCAGGTGTAATAAACGTTCACACGCTCCTTATGTATCTTTCCATTATACTTAGTATGTGTCATTTTACGTGTGTTCCAATACATATTCACGGCATTTTATTTTAACCACTTACGAGCGAGATCTTTAAAAAAACACCGGCAAGTGCGAGTCGGACTCGCGCATTGAGGGTTCCGTACAAACTTATCTATGAAAACAGTTCAATTTTCGAATCAAGTCTCAAATATTTTTACGAATCGCAAAAAGTTGTTTTTTGTGACGTAACTACAAATTTACAGTTTTCAGTTTTTTTCCTATACTTGTGCTATGAGACCTTGCTTCATGTCAAATTTCAGGATACTAGGTCAACGGAAAGTACCATATAAATTTGGATTCCCTTGAGACTGTCGAAATATACATTTTTTGCAACATAAACGGCCGTATCTTTCTATTTCTTTACAAGTTTGACTTTTTCACAGCTTTAAGGGACCACAGATTTGAGTATATGGTTTTAATTTCAACTCAATACCTCCACACGTTCCCGAGATAAAGGGTCTTGACATCTGGCTGTCTGTCTAAACAGCCAGATGGACAAACAAGTGATCCTATAGGGGTTCCTTTTTTTCCTTTTGAGGTACGGAACCCTAAAAACTAGTGTTAACAAGTAAGTGTTGACAACTACTTCTCACTAAATCATACTGGTTACGGCCATTACATGACAAGAGTTTTATCACCCCTTTTTATAACTTCTGTTGGTGCTTTACTTGCGTATTATATTGTTGTTCCTTGGTACTTACTTGTTTTAAACGTGATTTCTTTTTTTACCGTTACAATTTATAATAAAAACTAACTCCCTAGTAATCCGGTTCTGATTGTGACCTGCACACATTCGCCTTAAGCACCGTAGTATATCCTCAACCCTGCGCTTACGCTGTTGAGGTCACAATCAGACAAAGATAAGCCAGGAGATAAAGAAACTTATTCGACGACTGGAAAATTCCAGTGCCCAAAGTCCCGGTTCAGGCATCCGGAACCTTCATCTGACCTGTTGACAATCCTCCGAATGATAGATAGATAGATAGATATAACATTTATTTGATGCACACAAAAATTAACAGACAATACACAAAAGCACAATAAAAATTACAAAACAAAGCACATAATATAAAATAAAAAATATTAAACAATCACAAACATCAATGTTACGAGTACCTACATTAAACACATAATCATTGGTAGGTACTTCGTTTTGTGAGACAAACAAAACAAGAAATGAATAGCATAGTGCGGTGTGCGCTTCAAGGCTGCATCAAATGGGAGCCCAACTCAGCTTGTGTCAGGCAAATATACCTGACGCTGGTATTCTCTGGTCCCGGTGGACCGGACGTCGAGCTGAATTTGTGGAAGAAGTGCTATGTGTGTGATAAATATGTAGTGTAAGTGTTATGTGTGAAGAAAGCTGTGTAAGTGTGTGTGTGTGTGTGTGTGAATCATCGACCACTCTGCGGGACGTCATCCTGCTGGCGCCTAATCCTCGGCCTTCCACGTCATCGTGACCTCTCCTGCTTCCAGACTAAAATAGTACTTAGCGCGTACCTTCATAGTCGTCAATAATTTAAAAAAGACGGTCTTTGTGCCTGCGACCTTAAAATATATATATTTTTTTTTAATGTTAAGAAAGAAAAGAAAGAAAACACATTTATTTGGTACACACAATTAGATAACAATTATATTATAGAAACTTGAATACTAAAATTTTAAAAAATACACCAACATTGTGAGTCTCACGGCTGCGCCAAATAGTGGACCTATTTAGTATAGTTCAGCATAATGCCAGGCCAGTATGTTGCAGTTGCCTGACGCTGGTTTTCAACTGAACCTTGATATGTAGATAGTGCTGCGTATTGTTTGTATAATGAATGTTAGGAAACATAATACTTCGAACAAATGTTATTTCGGCTAAGTGTAACATCGGTGAAAAGTTTTTCGACCAAATGAAAAGTTGGAGTAAAGAAAAAAATCGAATTGATAATAAGTGGAACAATTTGCCTGCTGCGGTCTTCCCGTCCAACTATAATTTAGGTGTCTTCAAGGCTAGAGTGAATAGGCTCTTAATAAACTAGTGCGCCTGACCATCAATGATTGCATCTCCGTTTACCATCAGGTGGGATCGCAGTCAAGCTCTGGTTTATATCAGTAAAAAAAAAAAAATAGTCACATGGTACAGTGGCAGAATTTTTCATAAAAAATTAACCTTCTTTTATTTGAAAGCTAAATTAGCAAGTAAACCCCTATGTACATATTTGTTGTACAATACCGTCATGATGAAAATTAATTACGAAATGATTTAGACTAAACGTATTTTTTCGTAGAGAACGAAAATATTAAATAAAAAATGTATAAATGATTAAATATCGTCGGAATCATTTATCACGAGAAACATTTTTCAAAAATAAGTTTGTAAAGCATGAGTTTGTAAAATGAAACATTTGCAGAACGAATCGTTTGTAATTTGAATAGTATACGAGACGTTGGTTTACTAAAAATTTGTAATTGTAGTTTTGGATAACATTAGTAAACCTTTAAAAAAATATTCTGTTCGATAATGTTTTAAAGTTCGTATAAAGGTCGCACAACCGTGTTTTTGAAGAACAAACGAATGATTTGTGTCAAAAATATATATTAACTTATTTTTAATATTAATGCAGTTAAAATGAATCATGAATTTGTGTCTTTTTTTGGGGATCAAATACCTTTTCCCAACTTTTTTTTCTGACTCTTACTGATTAAAATCCACCTTCAGTTGCCCATTGTGTTTCAGAGCCATAATGACTTTATCGAACCATCCCGGAGCTTTTTGTTTATTTATTTTTTTTCCACACGACTGTCTAAACATAGAGTTATGTTTCAACACATATTTGTATATTATGGCTGGCTTGGATTTTATTTAATAATTATATTTTTTATTTTTCTTTTCATTTGAAATATTTAAAAATATATCTTCTATGTTATATGGAAATTTTAATGGGTATATTTGATTAAATTTATATATATATAAAAAATATATACAAAAACACTTAACTAATTAAAACTATTTAAATACGTTACAGGCTACTCTTATCTAAAATATGGCGTCATAAAAATCCTCCGCAACGCTGTCGACTGGAAGTGTACCCAAAAGGCTGACGGCATTGCCACGTTGTATGGCAATGCTTAATCTCTGACCAAGGTAAAAGCCAGCCCTTGGGTCACGCGAAGTGTCAACTAAGCGTTTGGATAGTTTTTTAAAAAGGGTATGAGCACTCGGACCCCACGGCCCAAAGGTTTCAACCCCAAACGGCTCCGGACACGGTAAGTTCGGGAGGTTCCTGCACCGGATTCGTGCGGAAACGACGCCCGGGTGTCGCCACTGTGTGGCCCACCCGGAGGACACGGTAGAGCACACGGTGGAGGTGTGCCCCGCTTGGGCAGAGCAACGCCGTGTCCTCGTGGGGGCAATCGGCGGCGGTGATCTCTCGCGCCGGGCCTTGGTTCAGGCCATGCTCCGGAGCGAGGAGGAGTGGCAGGCGGTCGCCTCCTTCTGCGAAGCCGTAATGCTAGCTAAGGAGGCGGCCGATCGCGTGAGGCAACGGTCCTTACGCTCCAACCGCCGCCGGGATTCCGATTCCGATTTCCGGCCACCGTAGGCGCGGGCTTGCAGACGGCGAGCAATGGGTGGCTCGCCGTCTGACCGTCCGGTAACCATCCGGACCGAGCCCAAGTCGTCGACGGCGCGTATTGTTCCACGCGCGCCTCAAGTAGATGTCAGCAAATCGTAGGGGCCCAGCAGGGTCGAAGCCTACTGGGGCCACGGGTAGTGTGAAAGCGGAACCCGGGGCCCTGGGACGAAGGCAACGAAGGAACAGGAGTGGGTTTTTAGTCAGTAAGAGTCTGACACTATCTCCCGCTCCGCCCAAGAGCGGGGATGTCATTAGGATGATTTTCCCACCCAATAAAAAAAAAAAAACCCCAAACGGCTCAAAAATATAACTGCCGACGAGGTTGATATATTAGTCAAAAAAAAAAAATCAAAATTAAGCGTAATAATAATTTCAAATTATGTCAAAATCGCAATTCTAATTTTGAAAGTAATGTCATGTCAAAGCATCTATCTCAGTTAAATTTTTCACGTGAAGATAGCTAGTCCATATTTTTTAAATACAAATGATGATATACAAATTTTTCGGAATAAGATCACTAAATTTTAAATGAATGGATACTATACCATAAAGATCATGCTAAGAATTTCTTAACATGAATTTCTTTTCTTTTCTTTTTTTTTAACATTAATTTTTGTATTTTTTCGATCAGATCTTCAGGAGTTGCTGAAGTATGTAACTGACGATTGCGCAAAGAAAGGAGGAGTAACTCATTTCTACTTCGGAAGCGAGCTTTATTATTGTGAGTATATTATTGCATATGTTCGTATTGGCCTATCGTTGTACAGGGCTCGATGATAGAACAATAAGCTTGTTTATATAGGTTAATTTATTTTTATCTGTACCTTTTTATTAATTATGGTATGAACGTATAATGTAGAACAATTAATTTAAAATATGATTACTTTATTTTTTATTTAAATTTATTAAGCTCTGTAAGTGCTGTGCACACCTTTAAGTGAAGAATTCGCTGGGTTAATTGTAGATTAATAAGACTTTTTTTTTGTAAATGTATCGGCGAACTATTCGTTGGAGTGCCGTAATAAATAAACTAATTAATTAATGATGACAGCAAATGGCTCGGGAAAAGACTTATGTAGGCATCTCCCTATCCTTTTGATGTTATCATCAAAGCCTTTTCTAAACTAACTTGGGATCGGCTTCCAGCATAACTTAATGCATATCTGTGCTTTGCATGCAGCGACTGCCTATCAGACCTCCACAACCCACTGAGCAATACGATATCACTTGGATAGACCGATGGTCAGGCTTTCTAATGTCTAAGTACCTGTAACAACTATCCAAAATCTATGAATAATAATCGGGACCAACGGCTTTACGAGTATCAGTAATGTCCTTGATAAACTTAGAAAAAAACATGCCATCACTACGTCATCATCATCATTTCAGCCGAGAGACGTCCACTGTTGAACATACGCCTCCCCCAAGTGTGGCCTCAATGAGCGTCTTAAATCCATAGGATTCCCGCTAGCCTCACTGGGTTATCAGCCCACCTTGTGGGAGGCCTTCCAACGCTACGTCTTTCGTTACGTGGTTGCCATTCCAGAAACTTTCGGCCCCAACGGCCATTTGTTCTGCGAGCAATGTGCCCTGCCCATTGCCACTTAAGTTTGGCGATTCTTCGTGCTATGTCGGTAACCTTGGTTCTCCTGCGGATATCTTCATTTCTGACTCGATCAAGGAAGGTAACTCCGAGCTTAGCCCTTTCCATTCCCCTTTGGGTGACTCGAAGTCATCTGATGAGGCCCATTGTAAACACCATCACGACACCTACTTATATATTATACAGGTTGATGTACTAAGTGTGATATTGGCGAGAACGTCAACGACTAAGTTTATGTTACAATTTGAAGTTTAAAGTATTTATTTGAACATTCTTTCAGTGGTACTTGATCCACAAGATGCATTAACAGCGGCAAATGCATGCTTAATAAAACATTATGCTTACGAATTAGGCAAGGATTGGATGGGAGATGGTCTATTAATCTCATCAGGTCAGTAATACCAATGCCAAAATCCTAGAAATATTTTAGTTTAATTTCATATCTTAAATGACTGTATTTACTATATTTTTAAATATCGAGAGCAGTCGGTAAGATTCAAGCTACTGATGATCAGGTCTTCATGATTATTGTATTGATTCATGGATTATATTGATTCTTCGAATTTCTAATAGTAATTCATTTATTACGCAGGAGATATTTGGAAGCGTCATCGCAAGTTACTAACTCCAGCATTCACTCTGCCAGTGATTTACGGATTCCTAGAAGTGTTTAACAGCCAATCCAAAAAATTGACTGATTCCGTGGAACCTCATGTAGGAAAAGGATTTTTTGATCATTTTCCATATATGAAACATAATGCTTTGGAAACGCTTTGCGGTAATGATGATATTTTCGTTTTTTTTTTGTATGTGTAACTCGAAAAATGTTTATTTTACTTGCCATTTTGCAATAGTTCTTTCTCACATAATTATTTTTTGTTAACTTGTGACAATTTTTTTTGTAGTTAAATATTCCGACAAATTATTTATAATGACATTACTATTTTCAGTTGGTACTTTTGGAATAAATGCTATTGAGGACAAAGAGTTTACGCAAAAGTACATGAAATCAGTTAATGAAATGATAAACATTGGAATCAACAAAGCAATCAAGTTTTGGCTGCAGAATGACTTCATATACAAGTTGACTGGACTAAAGAAGAAAGAAGAAGAAGTAATAGAAAATCTACATGCGATGGC
The DNA here is from genome assembly GCA_949316375.1 of Mythimna vitellina. Classification (NCBI taxonomy): domain Eukaryota; kingdom Metazoa; phylum Arthropoda; class Insecta; order Lepidoptera; family Noctuidae; genus Mythimna; species Mythimna vitellina. Next base: position 1,378,260 of record OX438705.1, read on the forward strand.
TAACACGGTACGTAACACAAAAAAGAAGTTTGGCAATCAATGAATTACTGATGAATCAATGAACATTTCTAAATATTTACAAATACATATGACAGTTCGACATAAATCAATATATTATTTAACAGGTTTTACAAAAGAAAAAAGCTGCCATGAAAAAAGAGCGTTTTAACAATAACGCTGAATTTGAAACTACAGGTTTGTACATTTTTCTTTCAAGATAAATTACTAACACTATTTTTGAAGAACATACAAACAAATATAATTGTTGGAGCAGCCAGACGTATACTTGTGTGGAGACAGCAAATTGACAAAAGAGGTAGGATGCCCTTAGGCTGGGTACAGGTGTGTTAGAGCGGCGCCAGTGCATCCTAACTTACCTGTTGGTTTAGTGGTTAGTGGAGGGCCACTGACTACTAGACCAACCGACGACTACCTGCATAACAGTCAGGCAACTGCTATGCTGGAGGTCGTAGGTTCGATTCCCACCTAGGACAAACGTTTGAGTAATGAGTACAATCATTTTTTCTGTGTCTGGGTGTAATTTATCTATAATATTTATGCATTTAGAAATATTTAAGTATGTTTAACAGTTGTCTAGTACTCATAGCCCAAGCTCTGCTTAGTTTGGGACAAGATGGCGTTATGTGAAAGTTGTGGAATATTATGCAGAGTATCAAAATAAAGCCACTGAATGATATGGGACAATGTCAAAAAAGTCAAGTCACTTGAAGTCAGCCCAATGTGGTGTAGTTGATGGTATCAAATTTATGATTTAACTAAATTATTTACCACCAACTGCATTATACTGCTGAAAGTGATCAGAAACTTTATTAGTAAGCATCCTTCCTTCAGTCTTGTCGCTGAATTGTGTCCATTTAAGTGGTTATCGATCGAAATCCAATCTCTTCGAGAGGCCATGGTTGAGCGCTGGAACTTGTCCTTGCAGGAGATTTTTTTATAGGGCGATACCAATTTGATTAAGTTTTATTTTGCTAAAACGTAGGTGTCTTTTATCCGCCAAAACGAGCATATTTCATCCTGTCCCAACTTTCCAAAATGAGACCTGGCCGATAACCGAACACCTTGATCTTTTTGGCATCACGCTAACATCTACTCTCAATTTTTAACCAATATCAACAACAATAGCAAATATTGTCAACGGTTGGGTCATGCCGGTTTTGATGTACTCTTTAGGAATATGTTAATGTAGTCAGACCAAACTCTGCAATCTATCAAGGGTCCATAGACTCCTGTTTGAAAATCGGATGCATCACCCACGATCATCGTTGATATGACTGTACATCCCATGGAAGTCTGGAAGTCGATGCCATTTAAACGCAAAAACTCAACAACCGCGAGTTATGCAGCATCGAAACTGATGTGGTTATGCATTGAAATGGTCTCAGTAGATAGGAGACTCACTTTATTGGCCAGTGCTAAAGAAACCTAGAACGCATGAACTGTATTTACTACTGATGACCACAAGGAGGTATAAAAAAATAAAAAAGCTTCACGAGCACTGTTACTAGGCTTCTCATTGGCTTGATTAAGATTTCTTGGCGTAAATGGCCTGACTATGTTTTGGCGACGTCTTCGAGGAAAAGGAAGGTTTAGTCTGAGCAACTATAGATGGAAGCTATCTTGACGACTGACAATCAGAGACATAGAATAAAGGACGTGACGGTTGACATTGGTCGAGCATGCCACTATTCGGATTCATCAGACATATTATCTCGGGTTGTTCTCGTCTAGCTAAAGACGAGTATATGCGTAGGGTTAACTAAGTGGTCAGAATTATTCACAACAACTTGTTTTAAATTAAAAACTTGTGGAATTTGACCTACAATATCACAAGTGTGTCCCTGTTCTTGAAAATAACCATATTACATTGTACTGGAATTGGTCTATCATATCTGACACGACTTTTGTTGTCAATTAGCTGAATATAATAAAAAGATTTATTGCAGACAACTAAAGCCCATTGATAATATACACAAATAATCTTATACTAATATATATTAAAAATCATAACAACTAATCTGTAAGCTATTATTGCACACGAAGTGACGGTGTCGTGTTTTGCTACGAGGCCGGTATTCTTCCACGAAATTGTCGATTTACGACACCCTTCGGTCCAAACTCACCTTTGAGAAAGATTTTCAAATGGTGAGTCACAAATCCAACTGCACAATTGTCACATGTTTATGTTGACATACACGTACTCCACGATCTCCTCAGCCTTCGTGGTATGAAGTAATCTCAACACGTAGGTAATGCTGGACGCAGTAGCATCTTGGGTCCTACGAGTGGGTTTCCACACTTTTTCTAATGAGGTTTCTTCTCCACCTTTTTGAAACCAAGGACAGTTTTGCTCTGCTTGCCCTTTTGTTTTACCGCCACGTTGCTACGTTGTTTGGGATACTGTAAGTTGGTTGGTTCCCATAGCGAAGTACGCACATTTAAGGATCGATATACCTATATGCGTTACCCTCTGATGTTGAAAAAACTTCAACAGGATGCGTCGCAACACGATTGGGAACACTTTGCCATGCCAACATCTGTTGAGGGTAAGCTGCATATTTTTAATCAGATCCTGGCACTCTATGATAGACACGCTCTTGGCAAGAGGGTGAAGCTCAGGCATCCCCCAGCCCCTTGGATGACGACAGGAATTATGTATGGTGATGAGGCGCAGAGATGTTGACTTGACGAAAATTTAAAAAGGATTGTAGTGTTGAAAATAGAGACCTTTTCAGGGTAACAAGAAATCGGTGTAATCAGATGATACGCAACGCTAAACGCCGCTATATTCTCGAAAACATATCTTTTCCTGCTGATATTTGGAAATTCCTTGGGTTCCTGGATGATATCAACCGTCACTTTACTTCCACCGGTCATTTGGATTCGCAAATGCTGTCTCAGACGGTTAATTTCATTACTAGCCTAGGTCCTATAATTGAACCGTTCCACTTTACCCTGGCCACCTTGGACGAAATCAAAAAGATTATTCCATCCTTATGGATAGGATAATATTTTTACAGTCCAAGGGTGTGGGTTATGACGACATCAGTCGTTATACGATTACCTTAATCCTCAACTTTCTTCTTCCTCCGATTACTCAAATAATTAATTTTTCTCTTGATTCCGGACAATTCTCATATCTGTGGCGTATGGCTTACGTGCGTCCACTTCCTAAAATCTGTAATCCCTCCCTACTTAACCATTTTCGCCCAATTTCTATTCTTCATTTCCTGTCCAAAGTACTTCAGACCTGCGTCCATAAGCAGTTTTCAGAATTTGTTTACCGTAACAACCTTGTTAACTCATTTCAATCTGGATTTAGGCCTGGTCATAGAACCTTCTCTGCCCTCCTTAAAGTGACTGGTGACATTATAGAAGCCATGAAGGATACCAAGGTTAGTTTTGGTATTAATTGATTTATCATTAGCCTTTAATGCTGTCAGTCACGATATTTTTCAATCTATCCTTTTCCATCTTAGGGTTTTGTCCGAGGCACTGTAATAAATCTCTTCTTATCCTTGGGGACGCCAGCAGACGGCTCGCGTTAACGAGAATTCGTCAAATTTTCGATTTTCGAGATTCTGGTGGTTCTTCCATAAGGTGGTATTCTATTTCCGTTGTTATTTTCCATGTTCATAAATTTTATAACTCTTTGTTTTCGAAGTTCGTATCATCTTTATGCCGATGGTCTACAACTACATGCAGCTGAGGCGGGTAGACAGTTCTTCAGTTCTTTTTAGGGTTTCGTACCTCAAAAGGAAAAAAACGGAACCCTTATGGGATCACTTTGTTGTCCGTCTATCTATCTGTCTGTCTGACTGTCTTTCAAGACCCTTTATCTCAAGAACGCATGGAGGTATCGATTAGAAATTAAAACCTTATACTCAAGTTTGCGATTTCTTGAAGCTGTGAAACAATCAGACTTCTGAGTTAACGAAAAACAAGATACGGCCGATTATGTCGCAAAAAACATATATTTCGACACTCTTAAGGGAATCAAAATTCATAGGGTACTTTCCGTCGACCTAGCATCCTGAAATTTGGTATAAAGCAAGGTCTTATAGCATAAGTATAGGAAAAAATCTAAAAACCTTACGGTTTGTAAAAAAAAATTTGAAAGTGAAATTTGTATTTACATACAAATTTACGGTTTTTAGATTTTTTGTTACGACACAAAAAAACTTTTTATGATTCGCAAAAATCTTTGAGACTCGATTCGAAAATTGAACTATTTTCATAGGTAAGTTTATACGGAAACCTCAGTACGAGTCCGAATCGCACTTGCCTGGTTTTTTTTATGCACCTGCCATATTTTCTCTTCACTACTCTTAGTTGACTGGTAGAGTATGCCTATGGCATTTAGTCTGCTTTTGTATCTTTGTGATGCATGAATTTTTAATAAATAAATATTTAATTTGGTTAACTTTCCCCAGCCCTTGAAACAGTAGCAGCTTGGCACTATTTATCTCCTTTTCGTTGAAACTGGGTTTGCAGATCTGCGGGATGCTGACCTCATCCATGTAATCAATGGCATGTTTGATAAATGCCAACAGTTCGTTGGCTATGAATGGTTGACTCATAGCGACGAAAAACTTGTAACGCGTACTGCCACGCAACACGCGAATATAAAATTCGTATCAAGTACCGCAAACACGAGCGTACTTTACCGCGCATTGCACTGCAATCAAGTAGTGAGTGATAGCCCAATTAGCGCGCTGCATAATGATTATCAATGTCGTTATTTCCGATAACGAGAACTTTGTGAAAGTTGAAAAATACAATATTTGTTGTTATTGATTATCATCTCATGGAATGTGGTCTCTTTCATCAAGCTGATTGTTATTACCGCTAATGGCCTGAGAGCCAAAAGCTTCAACAACCGTCCATAAATATTCAGACAAGAATCATCATCATCATCATCATTTCAGCCGAAAGACGTCCACTGCTGGACATAGGCCTCCCCAAGTGTCGCCACAATGAACGGTCCTGTGCGTCTCGCATCCATCGTACTCCCGCAACCGTTACCAGGTCATCGGTCCACCTTGCAGGAGGCCTTCCAACGCTACGTCTTCCGGTACGTGGTCGCCATTCCAGAACCTTTCGGCCCCAACGGCCATCCGTTCTGCGAGCAATGTGCCCTGCCCATTGCCACTTAAGTTTGGCGATTCTTCGTGCTATGTCGGTGAGCTTGGTTCTCCTGCGGATATCCTCATTCCTGATTCGATCACGCAAGGAAACTCCGAGCATAGCCCTTTCCATTGCCCTTTGGGTGACTTTGAGTTTTCTGATGAGGCCCATTGGGGTCTACCTTTTATAGCAGAACTTTTTACGTCATAATATTGTTTTGCATAACAACGGATAGCATAAACTTCATTTCGCAGAAAATCATTTCGCATACACTCAGTTGTCATACATTCAAAACTTATAATTTTGTTAGTCAGAATCATCTTTAGGCATAATGTTTATATCCATAATAATTAAAAAGCAGAACCATCATATCGCAGAAAATTCACAGTCAGAATCGTCTTTTGGCATACATTTTATATCGATAGTCATTAAAAGGCAGAACTGATTTTTTTCGCCACACACATGCGACGATAACGTTAATTGCTACCTCTTTCTTCTTCTTTCTTCTTTCTTTCTTGCTAAATGCTAAATACAAAAATATTGTCGGCTTGGATGCATGTAGCATGCAAACAGGCATACAACATGCAAGCAGGCATGCAACATGCAGCATGCATGTAGCATGCAAGCAGGCATGCAACATGCAGCATGCATGCAGCATGCAGCATGCATGCAGCATGCAAGCAGGCATGCAACATGCAGCAGGCATGCAACATGCAGCAGGCATGCAACATGCAGCAAGCATTGTTTCTGACACGGCTCCGGCGCTGCGGGGTTTGGGCGGCGCCACGCGAGCTTATCGTCACAGATGGTTTTAACGCTCACCACCGCAGCTTCGGCTTGCTGGCCGGCTTCGCCGGCCAGCCTCAGCCGCGGTGGCGGGCCTTCAAACCACCTGCTCCTCAGCTCGCGGGCCGCCCTACCCCTCCGCGCCTACGCGGGTTTAAATTACACTCTAGGGGTAGGGCAGACAAGACTGCGTAAAGTCGGATTCGCAGCGATTCGTTTCTGTCACAAAATTTTGCAGCACAACGTATTGACTTTTTATGACACAAATTTAATTTAATATTGAAAATGCTACCAATACATGCTATATTTAGAACATTCTATGTCACTTTTGCAGACCATTCGATTTTAAATACATTGCACGTAGGTTATCTAACCATTCGACAGCATAAATTTACTTTATTTAAATTATCAGTTTTATTCCATATATTATAAGTTTTTGATGTTTTGAACACTAATTTTTACAAGAAGATTCATCTATTTTAATTTTTGATGTTCAAATATGCACCCATACCAAATAATCGTATCTCTAAATAAATGTTATGCTAAACAAAATTATGCATAATATTAATTATGGCAAAGGTAATTATGCGAAACAAAATTCTGCCAAGATAAAAGTATGCCATTGTAAATTCGGACACGTAAATATTCTGCCAAACAAAAGTTATGCTAAATAATTTTTATGCCTTAAAAATATTCGATTAAATAAGATTATGCCATGTGAGTTATGCCAAATAAAAATCGGAGTATCAAGATTCTGCCAAATAGAAGGAACCCGGCCCATTGTAAGCGACCACGACACAGACACACCAGACAAGAATAAATAAACAAAATAATTATAATTAACGTATATTTCAGACTTCTATTTACAGGATATTTGAGTATTTTAAAATCACTTGGTTCTATAATTTTATTGAAACAATATTTTATTATTATCTTACAGGTTCTAAATACAAAGCATTTTTAGATCTACTTTTAGAACTATCGAAAACCGGTGTCTTAACAGATAATGAGATCAGAGCAGAAATGGATACCATCATAGCTGCTGGATATGAAACAACATCGAATCAGCTAACATTCACTTTGCTGCTCCTTGGGGTGCATCCTGAAGTTCAAGAGAAATTATATAAAGAGTAAGTTAGAAAATGTTTATAACGAGACTTCTTCTATATACCATCATTATCTTGGATTATAATTGTTTAGAGCGTAAATAAACATGAAACGTTTAAAATCGTTATTACTCTGCTTATTGACGGTGTATGAAAATGACATATCATTATCACACACTATCAAAATTTGCACAGCTACTTCGAGGTCAATTATAATGTATTTGCAAAAGAGCAATTTGGGCTCCAAAAATATATACAAGCGATGATCTCTTTAATAAAAAAACAATACCTGTTTTTTATTAACTAGATAAAATCGCATGTGGATCATCAAAAACTCACTCACTCCCAGGGTTACTTAGTTTGGAGTATCCCGGGGAAGTATTCTTAGACCTCTTTTATTTATTACAAGCTTTTGCCCGCGGCTTCGCCCGCGAACATTAAAATAGCTTGTCACTCAGAAATAAAGCATCTTTCTTTCGGTGAAAAAAATTTAGCAATCGAACCAGTACTTACAGAGATTACCTCCTACAAACAAAAAAACAAACTACCTCTTTATTATATTAGGTATAGAATATATAAAAAATCTCCCGAAATCCTTAGATCAGGAATAAATACTATTTGCAGATGACAGCACAGTTATTTTTACAAATGACGATAATAATAATTCTATAATAATATTAATCGTAATTGATTTTAAATGGCTAAAACATATGGGTATATAGTAGCGAACCAAATGTATTTATAAAAGACAAACAATAAATAATTTTGATTTGAAAAAGTCAGAATCAGATTGTATACATCGCATTGCATCGGAGAATATGCCAAGTTTAGCTTCCTTGATTTTTTTTTGTCTGAGATTTATTTTTTAACTTTGAAATGATACTTCTGTAGTCATTATTATTAATTTAAACACTTATTCTTTATTCACAAGTATTTTGACTTGAACCATCACATTCTCTTTACAGACTATTAGAAGTACTGGGACCAGACAAAGACGTAGAAAAAGATGACGTGCACAAATTAGTTTACACAAACGCAGTGCTGATGGAGTGTCTCCGAATGTTTCCTTCTGTTCCTGTTATATTAAGATATGTGGATAAGGATGTTAGGCTGAGTGAGTTCTATTCATTATCTTGTTCTTGTTTTTGGGCTATTGCTTTTTGGGCTGTATTTGGGCTCGACGGAGCATGTCTTTTTCTTCTACGTTTCTCTCTTAGCCATCATCTTAGTAGTCACCCTCTTTCCAGACGTAACATTTTATACACAATACATGTGGTTTATTTTGTTTTTTTTTTCTTAATCATAATTATAACCAACCACATATTTTTTTGGTCACCGATGCCTTTTTCAGACTCTTTCTTATGTTTGTTTCTTGTTCTGTCCATTCATTTGACACTAAACATTTCTCTTAGATTTATGCCTTATCAGACTGAATTTTTGACTTACTACAGCTGCAGACTACCAAATTATTCCTCTCTTTCGAGAAAAGATAGTATTATTGCCCATTAAATTTTTTTGATTCATCTAATCATTATGAAGTGAAAATCATTTAAATATTGCGTAGGTATTTTATTGGTCTAGTGATTATGTTGACTGCCTGTGATCTTGGGTTATGTCTCAAGTTCACTAAATTGATATAAAGCTTTAGATTTGATGACAAGACATCATCATCATCTTCCTGCCCTTGGGGTCGGCGCAACACGTTTTTTTCTTCCACTCTGCCCTGTTACTCGTTAGCATAACGAGTAACAGAGCACTAACTTCCTTTTCTTTCAAATATTTGTTTGATGACAAGACATTAATGTATTTTAATTTGTTTTATCTAGAAAAGTATACGATGCGTGCTGGCAGTTATTGTGTAATTTTTCCACTAGCATCTTATCACGACCAATCTTGGGGAGCTCATACTGATCAATTTCGACCAGAAAGATGGTTGGATGGTGAATTTAGAAACAACAAGGAATTTGCAGCTTTCGGATTGGGGAAGCGAGCTTGTATAGGTATTTACAAAGTTGTATATACATAAAAAGCTTAATTGTACTAAAGATGTTGCCGATAATGAAGATGTAATAAAAACTGTATTATTTTTTTAGGTAGGACATACGCCATGGTATCGATGAAAGTGACATTAGCGCACTTTTTACGACAATATCGAGTGAAAGCAGATATCAGTAGGTTGAAAACGAAATATGAGTTTGTTACGAGGCCAGTTTCAGGACATGAGATTAGTATAGAACGAAGGACGTAATGTATCTTCTGAATACTGAATACTATTTCGTTAATGTATTGAAATACATAAATTGGCGCGTTTAATATGTAACCGCGTAATTTTTGTTTCACGTGTCAGTTGTACTATGTTGGGATTGAGTGGAAAATGTTGTATTGCGTATTATAGACTATATTAAAACAAATGTGCTTTACTATTTTTTATTTTATCATTACCTATGAACCTTCGATTTGCCGACGGTGGGAATTTTTACTCTTTTAGTTCTGGAATCTCTGTGGTTGACTTTAAAATAAGTCTTAGAGTGAATTGGTCTAAAACACTCAGCTTATGGCCAACAAGCACCAATCGTAGGGTTGTGGTTAATGGACAGGGAATACGTAAATCTACATAATATAATGTGGAACTAAGTTTCTCTAAAAAAAACACGCAGTAAAGAGAAATTGATTGCCGAATTAAAAACTCCTATTGATTGCCGAATAAACTACTATTGGCAATTAAAGACGCTACTAAGTAAAAAAACTGTTATTAATGCGCGAATAAGTTTTTTTTGCAAACCGTACTTTTCAATGAAAATTTGACAGATCAAGGTTATTGGCTTTCCTATTCTCATTTGGAACGCATAGTATTGTGGCGAACTTAGAGGCCACACAATAATATTACTAACTTGCAAACTGGCGTGTATATTAAGGTTTATATTTAAAAAAGTTAATTTTTACTCAAAATGTATTGAAAGTGCTTCATACAATAGAATACCAGTATAATTCAACCTTCTGGTTGAATTATTCTTTTTTTTTATTTTATTGACATAAATCAGTGCTTGACTGCGATCCCACGTGATGGTAAGCAGAGATGCAATCATTCCTTTGCGTTTTTCGTGGGCTTTCATTTGCCGTATCACAGTATTCATATAATAATAATAATGCAATAGATAAATTGTGCGAATTAAGTACCTCAACAGCTGCCAATCCAAGACTAATAAGAACTGTCATCCGCCATTACGCTACATTGACAACTTTATCACAGTTAATCATAAGCACGTTTCGGTGTTGCCAGCACAATTAGTCAATTGCAATGAATAATCGACTTCAAAATAACTTATATAATATTCTTGCTTACAAAAACAGAGGAAATAATCTGATTACGTATCCAAACCTAACAATAGGACTTTACTAATGATAGAGAAGACAACACATAATTTTCCGATGCTCTTGGCTCCAGGGCGAACAATTTATGAAAGCAGAGCAATATCCTTAAATTATTTAAATTGTTATCTAGTCTTTTGAAATTTTCATTTCAGTATTGTGATTGGTGATTGACGAGAGTAGTGGAGGTACAGTGGAAACTACTCCTACTTACAAGTTGTAGGTCGCAGGTTCAAACCTATCCGGGCGCATTACCTTCTGCATATTAATTTCATCACCACTGCTCTCGAAACGGTAAAGGACAACATCGTGAGGAAACCGGCATGTCTTAGAACCAAAAATTCGAAGACATGTGACCAACCTGTAGTGGGCCTACGTGGTAAACCACGTAAGCCCAATAGGGTATTGGCTGGAATTGATTCCTCTCTTAGAGAGGAGGCCTGAGTATACAGTGGGAATATGAAAAAGTCAATTAATTATACTTATGCTTTTATGCATATTACAATTACATAGCGGTAATTTTCACTTCAAGATTGGGAAGTGAGTTTGTAAGTGTAAATTTTTTGGTGAAACTCAGGTCATGTCTAAAATAAGTTACCTTATATCCAGAGGCGCCGGCTTTTAGAAAATCTTATGGGTGCTCAAGCTTATTTGATGACTCGAAAAATTGGCGAAGTGTGAGAAGAGAAATGCTCAGTGATCGACCGACAAATAAATAAATGTCCTACTTACATACTGCGGAACAACGAAAGTACCACAAAAACCCTTTTTTTTGCCGGGGCGGAAAATCCTTATGGATGTCCTTCGCTTGGGGCAGGCGAAGGGGTCTATCAGACTCTTACTGACTAAAAACCACCTCGGTGTTCCCTCCCACACTTGGACCGGGGATCTTGGGAGCTGATACGCCATCCATGATCCCTGGATTACAAACACCCTGACCCAACACAAATATCTGTTTCGTCAATAACATTTGTGTTGGTGCGGGAATCGAACCTGCGACCCTTGCGTCTCAACCGGCGCTATAAACCACTGCACCATACGGGTCATCGGGTAATGAAAAAACGTCCATTCCTAAAAGGTGATTAGTGATCTGTTTCTTGATGTCTATTCTTAGGGGTGCTCGGCACCCACTGTTTATTTCTCATGGGTATCCGAGCCCTCGAGCACCCACGGAGTCAGCGCTCCTGCTTATAACATCCATAATAATTATCGATTTTTGTGGTGCTATGATACCCTCTATCGGTAATTAATCGTAGTGACACCTTGAAATCAGAAAGCAAATGAAAAGTTTGTTCAGCTATTCGTTACTAGATGGCGTGACGAGGCGCATGTAGCACTTACAAGTCATGATTTGCAAAATAAGGATCTTTGTCTGCCTTGACACTTTTAAGAGATAAGCATTGAAAAAGAATGCATGAGCCGTGCAAAGCATAATTATTATCAAGGCAAGATACGTAAAGTATGATAAAAATTAGATTGAACATGGTATACGCTACGCGGTGCAGTGACAAATGTTAGTAGTTCCAAGGTAGCCGTAGTAGCGACTTGTATCTACCACTAGTAACCACTCAATCCTGAAGATGAAGTCGCGTCGTAAGCTGCACTTGGCTTGCCTACTTTTAGGAGTCATAAAGTACAAACAACTGACTTACTTGTACGCCAAACTGAGTTGGATCGCTGGGGAATGCGCCAGCAGACAGTGCTCGCAGCAGCTTTATACGCAACCGCAGAAAATCAGCTGCTCCATACAATTTGACGAGTTATGCGAACATAAACGTAGGGAACAGCTGATTTTTTTTTCGCGATTTCCGGTTTGGTCCCATAGTAAAAGTTGTTCATAATGAGGAGTACAATGTCCCCTTGAAATTCTTAAAGTTAATTTTTTAACACCTTATATATTAACGCCAATGTGCGAAAATCAGTTACAGTGCAGATTAACTTGTTAATCTGCAGATTATCTGATCGGGCCTGTTAAAGTGGAAAAATTTTTAAGTTCTTACATTAACTAGATAATCTGGAGACTTTCTAGGTAATCTGCAGGCTAACGGCCAAACCGCCTGGAGGACATGGTGGAGCATACGGTGGAAGTGTGCCCCGCTTGGACGTAGCACCGTGTCCTCGTGGAGGCAATCGGTGGCAGCGACCTGTCGTCCTGGTTCGGGCTATGGTCCGGAGCAAAGAGGAATGGCGGCAGTACGAATTTCAGAAACGAGGTCATACTTGCGCAAGCCAAATATAATCCTGATACAAAGATTTTGAAGTCGCTCAAATTTATCCAATAGCATAATTTTTCTGACTGATTGACTTTTTGACATTTCAAAAGTGCCTGTGAATAGGTTATCTTCTATATATATATAAGGAGAAACTGACTGACTGACATATCAACGCACATCCAAAACTACTGGGACTAGGAGCGTGAAATTTTGCACAGTTTCCTTTTACGACTTAGGCGAGCATTAAGAGAGGATTTCCTAAAATTCTCCCCCTTCTTCTTCTTAGCGTATCGATGGCAAAACTAGTTAAATTCCTTGCATGGCCCAGTATTCGGCCATGGCAGTGCCGTCCGCTGATGCTGTCATTAGATCCCTACGTGAACAGGTAACAGGGCACGTGATGCAGGATCGAAGGTGGGACATGGTCTGCGGAGAGACACCGCACAAATACTGAAGATCGGAACCGTCCGAGAACCCCCATCTGTGGAGATTGTCTTTGCTGCGCCCAACTTGGGTGCGGAGTCTGTTAAGAGTTTTCCAGGTGGGCCATTCTCCCCCTAAGGAGATGAAACGGGGGTCCAAAATGGTATGGAGAAATCTATTTTCAAGCGGTCGTAACCGCTGGCATCAGCTAGTTTGAAATAAAATGCTTTGAATCTTTGAAACAAGCGCTACATGAACCATATTAATTTTAAGTCTCAATGATAGATACTATAAACTTTTATGTGAGCTCAAATTTATTTTGGTTTTTTCCTACAGGATAGAAGAACCAAAACAAATAAGTGCTCATATGAAAGTTAATTAAGAGTAATATTATTGAGAATCAAAATTATTTTGGTTCATGGAGAGCTTGTTTCTGAAATAAATGAAAAATATTATGTACAAAAATGGCGAAACACTCTCTCTTTGGGCAACAAATCCTTTGACTTACTATATTATTTACGTAAATGTCACTAATTAAAAAAATATATACTTTTGACTACTTTTTTTTGAGTGTATGATGAGTAAAAAATGCCTCTTATCAACCCTCCTCCTTTGCAAATTACCTAGTTAATGCGCATATTAACGTATTCCACATTGTAACGGTAACATGTATACATACCTACAATTGTATGTACTTAATTGATCGATTAACTCCTATATAGTATTGCCTATAGGAAATTGTAATTAATTAGTTTAATTATAACATCATTCAAGTACAAGTCACTCGTATAATTATGCGAGGACGCGTAAATTACATGAACGGCTGAACGTTAGAATCCACTATCCGTTGTTGCTACTGGACGTAACCTTCAACGCTTTAGCAATCGCCACAGTCGTAGGTGATGCAGTAGAGATCAACGCGTAGGCAGCCGACGCAGCCGCCGTGGATGTAGTTGTGGTTGACACAGACGCAGCTGAACTTTAGACATCTGCGGTACTTTGAGAACGCTCTGTATTGGCGTGACGTTATGTTATGATATAGTGCTAATGATATAGTGCAACATGATTGAAAAGAGTGTCCATGGAGTTTCTTGCACATTCTTCTCCATAGAGATCTACGCTTTGGAATGTGCAATTAGCATCATTTATTTTTATTTTTCTGACTGACTGACTTCTTGACATTTCAAAAGTGCTTGTAAATGGTATGTTTGAAATAAATGCTTTTTGATTTTGATTTTTTCGTTTTATTATGCTTACTATAAACAGACATGCGATTGGGCAGACCCAGAAGATTTGCTATTTATTAAAGTATTCCATAGTTCGAAGTTCTTCTTCAGATCTTGAACTTGGACTATTTTTTTTAAATTGATATAAACTATTGCTTGACTGCGATCCCACCTGATGGTAAGCAGCGATGCAATCGTTCATGGACAAATAAACAAATTGCCACTGACTTAATAGACAAATTTTTCAAAACAAAACAAGAACCGTAAAAAAACTATTTATATTAGGTGAACAGGGTACAATTATTCTTTTTTGGTAGTCGGTTAAAAATACAGAAAGGGCCTAAGGGTCGCCACACACGGGCCACCGGCCACAACTACAATACGCCGCCTTTGGCATATTCCTATAGTTTTCATACATTTTACATGAATTCGCCGCACACGGTTGACGCCTGTGGCCGCTACACGCTAAAAATCGCCACTGCTTGCTTATTGTGGCCCGCTCTGGCCACTAAACGCCGTCATACGCCACTTGCGCACCTTCTTCGTCAGAGTCTATTATGAAAATGCGTTTAGTTTAAAAAAAAGGGAAACAGCTACCAGCCACAAGTGGCTGTCAAGTGCTTTAGCTGCCTTTGCGGCTGCTTCTACCATGTCGTGGCGGCGTATATGCTAACCGCTACAAAATAAAAAGTGTGAATCAGTTTTTCTTTTTTTTTATTCAATCATTCAATAACTAAATAAAAATAATAATTTATAATTTTAATTTATAAGTAACAAGGAATTCATATTTTTAGAATAATATTTTTTTTTTTTACATTATGAAGAAATATATATGGTCTTCTACAACATTATTTTAGTACAAGCGAAACCTGAATATATTATTATATAGTTTGTTCAGAATCAGTAACTGAATCGATTCCAATATTTTTTACAACATGTTAGTTTTTTTCCTAAAAATATTTAAAAAAGGTCACAAGTTGGACACCATCGACACTAAGTTCAACACAGGTCAAGTCATAACGGGAATTAGGCGCCAGCGCACACCCGGATGGCCCGTTGATCATGTATTTGTGCGGACAATCGGGTAACATAACAAGTTTATAATGTGATTTTTCATGATACAGTATTGAAATTTTGTACATAGATTATTCAAAAAAAATACTTGTCACGTATTTCGGTTTTCACTTATACTAAAATTAATGTTGTACAATTGAAGGATTACACGTAAAAGTTGACGTAAAAGTACACCTGAAATATTGTGATTTAAGTTATTTTCGTGTATCCTATGTTGATAATCGAAATAAATGAATTGAGTAAAATGCTAAATTAATACTTAAAATACAGTTCAAATGTTGAATACTTATTAAAATTAATGACATGATAAATATATTCTACATGCATTTTCATTTGTAATTAGAAACACATTTCCACTATTGTTCAGCATGCATGGGTTTTATAATTAATTTGTTTCATGAATAATCTAAAAATGTTTAAGTTATTGACAGTTACAGTAGCAATGACGTTATTATTAGCATTTATGTACATAATGCCTGTTTTGGATTATACAAACGAAATTTTTCATGACTATTGTGGCCTGACTAGCCTATTGGTTTAGAAGTCAGTGGCCCTGACTGCTATGCCGGAGGTCGTGGTTTCTATTCCCACCCAGGACAAATGTTTGTGTGATGAGCACGACCATTTGTTCAATGTCTGAGAATAAATCTATATATGTATGTGTTTAGAAATATTAGGGGTTAAAGTATGAAATTGCCGTTTTTTAAAACGGGTTGCTTTGAAGTGTTATATCTTTGGATTGACTTGGAATTATAATTTCAAATAAACTTTATATTAAAAATACGTTATTCATTTTCAAAAGTAGGTAAATAATGGTTTCTTTGTGTTTAATATAAAGTTTATTTGAATTTATAATTCTAAATCAATACACTTCATAGCAACCCGTTTTAAAAAACGACAATTTCATACTTTAAGCCCTATTATATAAGTAATAATAATAATATTCCACAATTAACACACGACCCCGTTTAGTCTCATTCTAAGCAGAGCTTGTGTTATGAGTACTAGACTACTGATAAACATACTTGTATGTTTCTAAATACTTACATATTATAGATAAATTACACCCAGACACAGAATAAATGATCGTGCTACACATGTTTATCAGTTATGTATGTTTATCAGTTGTCTAGTTTTCATAGCACAAGCTCAGCTTAGTTTAGGACTGGTGGTGTGTAAAAGTTGTAGAATATTATTATTATACTAATGATTTGTGCCCAAGTTTGGTCACAGTTTTGCCTAAGCACAAAGCCATTAAATACATATTAAAAATAGACAGGACATAGCGAACAAAATTGTAATCCGATACTTATTACCTAGTGGTCATAAGTCGCTCAGTCTAATGTGTCACCCGTACCTATCAAGTCGTGTTTGTATTCGCTTCTCTCTCTCTCTTTGCCTAAGCACAATGATGTGACAATTATGTTTTTTTTTTTTCAGACAGTAATATTAGAATAATCCTTTCATCACATGTAAAAACTTAAATATAAATACTCAATTATCGTAGCCTACGCCCTCTTTTCTATACTGATGTGGTGTCCCGCGACTGACTTCAGCATGACACCAATCTTCACCCGCATCTTGGTGTGGTCACCATTGATCCTGAAGCGACGCACAACGTGAGCAAGCGTTGTCTTCATCGACATCATAGCGTAGGTTTTACCTGGAACAACAACAATATAGTCTATCAGTTTCATATCTTTGGATCGTACTATAACAAAACGAAAGGTTTTTTTTTCATACACCATGATCAGGTGACCGTGATACATTATTATAGAAATGTAGAAATTGCAAATTCTAGTAAGAAAAAAATAGATAAGTTAAAAATTGTTGTGTACGTGTTAAATAAGCTTAAATTAGCATAGCATAATCAGCCTTTTAATGTTCCCACTATTAAGATTCAGGCCTCCTCTCTAGGAGAGGGAACGGGCCATAATCCACCACGCGGGCCCAGTGCGGGTTGGTGGATGTCACATGTCTTCGAATTTTTTGGTTCTAAGACATGCCAGTTTCCTCACAATGTTTTCCTTCACCGTTTTGAGAGCAGTGGTAATGAAATAAATCACACAAAGTAATGCGCCTGTATGAGTTTGAACCCGCGACCTACAACTCGTAAGTCGGGGCCGTTACCACTCGGCCACTACTGCTCCCTAAGCTTAAATTATTCATATTAAATTTACTGTGTCACTAAGTAAGCAAGCCCGGACATCTGATCACTAGTCTGCTGCGAGCCTTGATACTCGATAAATGGTATGTTTAAGTTTAACACTTTTTTAGACAAAGAGCTGACCCCCCTCTCTTTTACACACACTTGGGAAGAGACAAAGTAGATGATGATGATCAAATATGACTAAAGAATGAACTGCATCATTGGATGCAAAAACTCCTTTATCAGTACACCATCCAATAGTGTCGCTAATTAGTATAAAATTCCTTCTATTTGCATTGTATTCCTCAATGTTGAAGGTCTTGACCCTGCTTCACCACTTTCACTTGCATGATAAATCTTCCATTTGTTGCTGTCTCTAGTAGCGTAAAGGGTATTGTACCCCGTAGAGTCAAGAGTGTTACAGATCTGGTCGGATTTTTTTGCTTATTCTTATAGTTTATATTTTGATCTTTAAAGCCCACTTGAAAAATTTATTCAATATTTTCGCTCTTTATATGAAAATCAAATAACTCATTATGAAAATTTTCTCTTAAGAACGGCTCGACTGAATCGGCTGATTGTTTCGATTATGTTCGAGGACTTGGTCAATATAAAAGACTTTATTTTGGAAAACTTTATTTCATACTAGCGGTTGCCCGCGACTTCGTCCGCGTTAAGTTCGTAAAACTGTACAATCACTCTGTGCTATCATTCATTGTAAAACACAACTGTACAATCATTCATTCCGAAAGCATCGCAATAATTTATTGTACTTTAACATAAAACGGTTAAAGGTAAAAATATCCAAATTAAGAACCTCCTCCTTTTTTAGAAGTCGGTTAAACACGCAAATTACCTTCAGGAAACATGTTATATACTCGTCCAGATCCAGATGTATGACCGTCAATGAATAGAAAGAGCACGTATGGGTCGTAGCAGTGGTCATTTCTGCCTACTCCAAGGGAAAAGGCATAAGTATGCATGGGCAATTATGTATGTTTCTGGTTTATGTTCTGGTAAAACCATTGCATGATTTTAACCCCTCGCCACAGTGAGCACGCCACAATTAAATCGCAGCGGTAATGCCTGTCTTTGAGAAGTGTCTACAGAGGCGTCACGGCATCCTCTCTTTGTGCAGGACTCACCGGTTGTGGGTATTTTGGAAGGTATCTGTGTCGAATTCAGCGGGAAGAAACACTCGGGTCTCACCATTCTGCGAAACGCCCGGAGAATACGATGGGGCATACGGTGGAAGTCAGTCCCGCTTGGTCGGAGCGCCAGTGCCGCCTTGTCCTTACGGGGGCGATTGGTGGAGAAAATGACAACCAGCAGCCTCCTTCAGTGAAGCACTACGATCAAAGAAGGTGGCTGAAACTATGAGGGATAAGACATCCTGACTCCTCAGCGGTCGCTGCAAGGGACGCTCCGGGTATTGAAAGCCGCAAGGCAATTCCCAGCTATCGCAAACACGGGATTGCGGTGGTGCTGTCCAGCCGTCTGGTCAAAGCAGTCCTGAATCGACGGCGCGTAGTAGTCTACGCGCGACTCAAAAAGATTTCAGCAAATGGATAGGGCTCTCTAGGGCCGATGTCTGCTAGGGCTGCAAGATTGATCGAAAGAGTTATCTCCCATAACAATTTTCGCCTCAATAACTTTTCACTGAAGAGTTTAAGCAGTTAGACAGCTTTGGTAGAGGTAAACGAAGGAGCATAATCGGGACACCGACCTTCAGCTGGATAACGTGCAATGATAGTGAAAAGCCTTAAGTGGATCCAAAAACTACCATCATCATCCGGCAGGCATTAAGTCCGCCGCTGTACATTTGTGCATAAAGGATTAAATAAATAAATAAATAAATCATCAACTATCTTCTTCCACAACAGTACTTATGAAGAATTTGGGAGAGCATGCTTGCATTGATTATTGCAGTTTGATCATTTTAGGCGTTAGAATTACTTGTTCATTTACCTAGGATATTTTGGTGTGTATTTAATTGACATCCCCGTATATAAGACAAATGTTTTTTCCATAGTAGGAACTACCTTATGAAGAGTCTCCAACTTATGAATGAAACTACGGCGAAACCTTGTGCGCGTGTATCCCCGTTCAATCGAACTCGCATATTGATGGCCAAACCGAGAAATTACTGACGCCGATTGCCTCTATGAGGACACGGCGGTTCACTCAAGATGGATAGACCTCCACCACATGCTACACCAAGTCCTCCAGGTGATTCACAAAATGGTAATATCAGGGTACTTTCAACCGAACCCAGAACAGAAACCGTTCGAAACACCCACAACAGTCCTGAGCTTATCCATAAAACAATGAAATTATGGTTAACAAATGTAGCAGCCGATAAGTGTTATCCCTGAGACTGGCCTCCCTTAGAGGGTTGTTCCAGTGTTGGTCACCACTCATTGCAAAGAGGTAACGTCCAGATATCGACGTAAGGCTGTAAGGAATCTGAGATAAATCATACGTTGTCGAACTGTGGTCAGAAAAACACATTTGATCCCGTTTTATATGAAGCGGTGACTGCAAATAATAAAACACACCATTATTAATCCGCAAGGTGCCATCATGCCGGAGGACACAGTGGAGATCTGCCCTGCAAGGGTGGAGCACCGCCGTGTCCTCGTGGAGGCGTCAGTGACCTCTCGCGCCGGGCTCTGATCCAGAGCAAGGAGTAATGGCAGGCGGTCGCCTCCTTCTGCAAAGCCTTATAGCTAGCGAACGCGGAGGCCGCACGCGTTAGGGAACGAACGGCCTCACGCCGAGCCGAGATTCCGACCCCGACTACCAATCACGGTAGACGCGGGCTTCCGGACGTCGAGCAATGGGTAGCTAGCCGTCCTGTAGTTGACCAGATCGAGCCCAATCCTCAACAGCGCGTAGTGATAGACACAGGTGTAGTTTTAGTCGGTAAAAGATTGACACGTACTTCGAGAAGTCATTGGATGATTTCCACCCTTAAAAAAAGAAAAAAAGGTGCCATCATCATCATTATTATTTCAGCCGAAAGATGTCCACTACTGGACATAGACCTCCCCAAGTGTCGCTATGATAACCGGTTCTGTGAGTCTCTCATCCATCGGATACCCGCGACCCTTACCAGGTCATCGGTCCACCAGGGGACCATCCAACGCAAGGTACCCTGTAACCCCTTCCGAAAATGTGGCCAACACGGCCACATTTTAAAGTGAATAATTAAATACATATAGCTATTTACTTTTATCGTCTTTGGATGGTATCCCTTGAATAATCACGGTCAATTAGCTTGTTACTATAATGCGAAAAATATAATAAAAATAAGCTGTAGGATTGTTAAAAATGCCTCCGTCTAACACCAGTTTAACCATAACTGTAATCATGGGCGATGGCCATTCTACTGCCACTCAGAAAATTACGTAAAATACGCAATGCCATCTATCAAATTTTATATGAAGTTCAACCGTCATTGTCATCATTATTTCTAATTTGAGTCTTTAGATGGCGTTGCGAGTTGCGTGTGGTGTCATATTTTACTTCTCGAAAACTTTGATTTCATACCGTTTGTCTTTCATACATATGCTTTGTTTCATTGCGATGAAACAAAGCCTAAGTAAGATAATTATCAAGTTCCACACAATTTAAATGTATAAAAGTTATCTACATCGATTTCTAAAATTAATAATACGCACTTCACTAAAAATTTCTACAGATATATTATATACGTAGATTTATAAAAAAAAAATTGTAAGCATGCAAAAATATATAAAAAAATCTTATTCGCGATGACAAAATAGAACAAAAATTTCTCCTAAGAGAGCCGTACGGGATTTGAACCACCTTCACATTACATTAAAGTCTAGATGCGAAACCACTGCGCTGCGGTCTTCGATGAATATACTATAAAATAGACGTTCTTATATAAACGTCATAATTGACTGGTTGGCTCCCTAACGATGATAGCGTGATGATTTTCGTTTTAGAAGTTAAATTTGCAGCTAAATGGAATAATGTAACATTATAGTACGTGATTTTATTCGTCGCTTTGATTTTATTATGTGTTTTGATTAGTTTGTACAAAATATTTAGAAGATATCGAATAGAAATGTCAATTTTATTTTGAAAAAATGGTAAAAGTTATTTTAATACAAAAAAAAAATAAGACAAAATAATGACAAAATTTTTAACTCTAGCTGGAAATTGAACTCGCGGCAAATGTCGTTCAATAACTACATTTTGGATTATTGCTCACCCCCCATAGCAAATAGCGTGATAGTTTATAGTCTATCAGTTGCCCTGACCTATAAGGATTGTGTATGCAAAATTTGAACAGGATCGGTTCAGTAGTTTTTGCGCCAATTAATACCATCCCAAAAGAATTTTACTGTTTTATTATATGTATATAGATTATGTATGTACGAACATATGAAAGAATCTCCGTGACCATACAACGCAAAGAGCAAATGAACATAGGTGGGTTAAAGTCAGTAAAAGTTTGACATCACGCCTCACTCGATAATGGGAGAAGTCATTTGATGATTTCCCAACTTAAAATTTAAAAAATTCAAGCTAAGCTGGGACGGATCGTTACTAAAATATTTATTAGGTTTTCCCATACCAATGCAGTTCCGTTTTCCCAAACCAAAGGCAGCAAACGCTTTGGGACAGTCAGGTGCCAGCCAGCGTTCAGGTTTGAACTCGTTCACGTCTTGACCCCAGATTGGATGCTTGTGGATTCCGAATAAAAATATAACGCAGGTCATATCAGCTGAAAGGGTGTAGTTCTCTGAAAAGGATAAGGTAAAGAAATAGTAGTTTA
This sequence comes from Mythimna vitellina, assembly GCA_949316375.1. Classification (NCBI taxonomy): domain Eukaryota; kingdom Metazoa; phylum Arthropoda; class Insecta; order Lepidoptera; family Noctuidae; genus Mythimna; species Mythimna vitellina. The sequence goes on from OX438705.1 coordinate 1,400,564, forward strand.
TGCACAAGAGCATATGTCACCGGCGCCATATTGAACCTCGAGCTAAAGAAAGGATTTTAGAATTCCAACCGCAGCGAGAAAGCGCAGAGTTCAGCCTCCCTAGCCAAGTTTCGTGTCGAGTAGCAGTTAAATGCGGGCTTCTAGTTAAAATCGCATCTACACAGCTATCACTAAGCACGGTTTTAAAAAATGTACCCTTATTATTTACATTTGCATTCAATTATTGATGATTAATTATTCAAAGCCATGAAGGTAAGTAGTGAGCGGGCATGTAGCTACCATGATATCACCCACAAGGGCAAAAGAAGATCCACTTCTGTATGCATCTCGAAGATTTTATTTACGTTATCGATGTAATGGTCAAGTAGGTATTTCTGAATAAGGGGAGGCAAGTGCGTGCAATACATCAGTAGACTTACTTAGTTTTATGTCTTCTTTAAGTCTTCGGGCGATGGCAGGCACGATGGTAAAGAATCTCATGCTCTCTTTCAAAACCGCTTCTAAGTACACCAACTTCGTCAAATCCGCCTTCTCCACATCTCTGTTTCCTCCTAGGATCTCTTGTATCCTAAAATTATGGAGAAATTAGGTTAAATAATGTGTGACGAACGAGAATTACAAGTGCAACAAGGCAACTTCTCTAGCGACCAGTATAATAATTTCTGTTTGATCTAGATCCAGAATGTACTTACTCAACAAATACTTTTTCCTGAACTTCAGGGTAAGACCCCAACAGAGTCATGGTAAACGTGAGAACATTAGCGGTAGTGTCATGTCCAGCGACAAGTATCGTGTCCACATGGTCCCTGATCTCCTTGTCGGTAAACACTCCCTTCTCAAATGACAGCTCAAGGAGCACATCTATAAAGGGCTTGACTTTGGTTCCTAAAATAGTAATAAAATAGATTAGTAAAACCCACCGGGAAACCTCGTTAGTAGCTAAGTGTATCTTACCAAATAATAATATAATAATAATAATATAATAATATTCCACAACTTTCACACAACGTCGTCTAGTCTTGGGACTAGACGACGTTGTGTGAAAGTTGTGGCATATTTAGTCCTAAACTAAGCAGAGCTTGTGTTATGAGTACTAGACAACTGATAAACATACTTATATATTTCTAAATACTAATCTCTCTAATCTAATTATATTATAGATAAATTACACCCAGACACAGAACAAATGATCGTGCTCATCACACAAACATTTGTCCTGGGTGGGAATCAAACCCACGACCTCCGGCATAGCAGTCAGGGCCACTGACCACTAGACCAACAGGCCAGTCTAAGTCTAAATCTAAATCTAATAATAAAAACAAAACATACAAAGGTAGACTTAATGCCTTAGCCATTAATAACCAAAGGTGGTGGAGAGATAGCATAACTAGTATCTACACAAACAAAAGAATGTAAAATACTATAACCCGAATAGGACAAAAAAAAGACGCCAAAAAAGTATGAAACAAGATTTTTTTCAGGATGCTGAAATGCTGAAATAAACAAGGTAACTGAAAAAACGAGAACAGAACAAAAAAAAAAAGCCGTAGTCCCACGTTATTAAAGAGTTTCGGTTGGTACTTATAATTTTTTCTTGTTTTTCCAGTTACCTTGTTTATTTGAGCATTTCAGCATCCTGAAAATCTTGTTTCATACTTTTTCAGCGTCGTTTCTTTTTTATTTATTTAAACTTCATGTACAGTAGTAGTATGTTGAATTAAGTCCGCCTATGTACCAACATAGGCGGACTTAATTCAACAAGGCATTCTCTACTAGTCAACCTTTGGGTTAAAAAGACAACACTGTGGTAGGCTTGCACAATAAACAAATAAAAAAGAAAATAAAAATAAATTATTTATAATAATAAAATACATATTAAAATGCTAAAATTATTTATTTTTTTTCGTCGTAGTCGTTTTAGTTTCGTTTTAGTTTTTCTCTCTATTATATTTAAACAAATTTGGTGTTAAATCGGTGTGCTTCTATACTATTTATTTTTGTACGTACAAGTAAAGCCCTTTTAAAAGATACCAAACACGATGTATTAAACTTAACATTATTAATTTAACACATTACTTTTGTACGCTAGAGGGCGTCAATTTAATTTTGAGCAATATTTTGGAAATGTACAAGTGAAGCCCTTTCAAATGATAAAAAACACGGCGTATTTAACTTTATTTTTATTTTTTAACACATTTTTTTCCGCTAGAGGGCGCAATATCAAGTTTTGTGATACGTCACATTGCCTATGTCCAGCGGAAAATTAATTAAGACGGTTCTAACGACACCTCATACGTCGTGTTCTGATAAGTAAATTAGGAGCTATGAGGGAACAAATGAACATACTCACATACATACATATATATATACATAGCCTATCAAAATCATAGCCCTCCTTTGGCTTTGCCGTAGTCGGGTAACAAACAAAAATATCCATACAAATGTAGTTAAAGTAAACATACATACATATATAATATATATTTAATATTAAAATTGTTACAAATTATATACCTTGTTTTAGTATTTAATTTGATGCAAATTAAATATCGATTACTCTAACAAATAAACAAAATGTAAAAAATATATTACAAATACCTACCTAACTCTAGTACTTTACTAAAGCACTAGAAAAAATCAATTTCTTAATAAAAATGCGATCAGTCGGGTGTAAATCAGCACCATAGAAGCCATAATTATCAATCTAATACCGACAATGCTGGTGCAAACAAAAATAATTAGTCTGAAGTCGAATTAATACATAGCTGTTATTGAATAATTTGTATGTTGATTTACCTACTAATGTTAATTTACCCAGAAATGGTATTTTGATCAACTGATTGTTAATTTTCATCACTTATTATTAAAGGAAACTAATAACCTATATGCCTATTTATTTTATTTCGTACAACACATATTTTTTTAGTGGGAAATTGTGCGATTATTGTGTGAGATAGCTGTTTGTTAGTCGTTTTCTGGTAGTTTTAAAAGTTGACTCTAGTGGTAAGTTAGTGTAACTGTTGGCAACACTAGACGTGCCTCCACTCAAGTAATATCGTCAGAGCAAAAAGTCTAATCGCAGACAAGTCTGCGGTGTCGTAGACAAGTCTGCGACGTCATAGACAAGTCTGTCTAAGACAGTCTTATCTTAAGTCTGCGCAGGCTCTTAGGAAGGACGTCCCATTTTTCTGACTATGCCCATACCGCATAGTCCCATTGCCACTCTGTCTACTACCCTATCCATTCCTTTAAGAGTTCAGTTTAGACCGTCAAATGGATTGCGTAAGAGCTCGTGTTCTAGCCTCTAATATTTTTTACGCGAGGACCCCTACCAGTCCTAGACTCTTTGAGGAATGGCTGGAAAGACAACATGGTGTCCTTACCTTCCGAACCGACTGCTGACGTCTTCGAAGATAAGAAGAGAACCATTCGTTTTTTTTTCTTCTTCTTCAATGTGTACGGATTTGTTATTAGGGTATTATGGTTTTTATTTAATTATTTTTTTTAGTTTGTAAGTTTCTACTGTACAACGCCTTGGACATCCTCTGTAACGTTGTACAAGTACTTGTAAATAAATAAATAAATAAAATTCCAGGGCCTTGGAAGAAACCGTGCGATAAAAAAGAATAAATAGGAATAATGTCACAAGACTGATTGCATCTAATGCTATTAGTCTTGTAACATGATTCCACCCTTTTCTGTCGTTATTTAAGCGGAGGTTGCGGAATTATTTTCTAAACCAATAGCAAAACCGTCTCAAAAATACCGTTCCTTACTTCATACATATATGTATATATTTAATATTTATGTATGTTAATTTTCATTAATACTTTTAAAGGTTACACCTTTGTTTTTTAAATAATATGTACATTTTTTATGCACCTGCCATTTTATCTCTCCACCATCCTAGGTTGACTGGTAGCAAGGCTGGTTAGCTGGTGGTGGTAAGGCATTAAATCCAATTACTGATGCAATTTAATTATTTAATTGAATTGCATCACTACTTTCCATCAGGTGGGAGTCAAGTCACTAGTTTATAACAATAAAAAAAAAAAATGACAAATCAGCATTGCTATCCAACAGGGCTGAATGCTGCCAGCGTTCTGGGCACTATTCCCATTGACATGGGTGTGGATGAATTTTTTGATACCCAATGAGTTCTTTTCTACCTGCTTGTACGTATTATTATTTTCAGTTTGTATAAATGCCTATTAAGCTATAATATTTATTAATTTAGATATTATAGCAAGATAAAGAAAGTATTCAGAGTATAAAAAGTTTCTACCTGGTATTCCCTTCTGGTCAGCATTTATGTTTTGATTAAGCTGAGATTTTCTTTTTTGTAGTACCTGCAACCAATGTTGTATATTTTTAAATCATACTCTTTATTCAGCTATGTGTTTACCATTTATTAATTACTAACCAAATAAAAGTTTGAAAGTGGATGGGGTCAGCGTGATCTATTGCGCAGACGACACGCTGGTCCTGGTGCAGGGAGAGTCACACCAGGCGGCGACCGAACTAGCGACACGCGGGGTTGCGACGGTCGTTGAGAGTAACCAGCAGTTGGGACTCGAGGTAGCACTGCACAAGTCTGAGGCCAGGTGTCTTTATGGCCCTCGAAACGCGCAACCACCGGGTTCCCAAATAACGGTTCGTATTTTCATCGAGTCCTCGATGAAGTACCTGGGACTCATCTTCAACAGCTGGTGGAACTGACGTCTGACTCCCAAACTGGAACGGACCGAGGCTGTCCTTACCGGCTCCTAGCCAGCCTCAGGAGTCCAGACGCTTCCTGCCGGAGGCTCTACGCGGGGATCGTTCGATCCATGGCCCTTAACGGGGCGCCGGTGTGAGCGCCGTTGCTGCAAAAGCAACCGGTGACCATGCTGAACGCTTACCAGAGGGTCATGGCCATTCAGATGGTGCGGAGTTACTATACGGACTTTTGCGAAGCGGCGAGCCTCCTTGCTAGCCTGCCGCCTTGGGATCTGGATGCAACAGACCTTGCGTGCATGCACGATTTGCGCATGAAGGTGCAACAATGGGGCAAAACTCCAAAGCCACGACAAGTCGCGGCATGGAGGACTGAGTTCCGGCGAGATTTCATGGTCAAAAGGCGACAACGACTATCACAACTCAGTGCTGGGCACATCATAATGACGGTGGGAAATCCGCTCTTTGAGGAGTGGCTGGAGCGGCATCACGATGTCGCACCTTCCGTATAACACATGTCCTCACCGGACATGGCAATTTCAGCATTTGGTTCAAGCGGGAGAAATACCCGGGTGTCACCATTGTGTGGACCGCCCGGAGGACACGGTGGAGCATACGGTGGCGGTGTACCCTGCTTGAGCGACCTCTCGCGCCAGACCCTGGTTCGGGCTATGGTCCGGAGCGAGGAGGAGTGGCAGGCGGTCGCCTTCTACTGCGAAGCAGTAATGCTAGCGAAGGAGGAGGCCGCACTAGTGAGGGAACAAACGTCCTCACGCCCCAGCCGCCAAGATCCCAAACCCGACTACCAGCCTCGGCAGACGCGGGCTTGCGGACGTCGAGCAATGGGGAGCTTACCGTCCGGCCGTCCGGTAATCGACCGGACCAAGCCCAGTCGTCAACAGCGGGAATTGATCCACGTGCTCCTCAAAGAGATATCAGTAAACCGCAGGGGCCCAGGAGGGCCGATGCCCGCTAGAACCGCAGGAAATTTTTGAAAAGGAAACCCATAGTCCTAGAACGCAAAAGGCAATTGAAGGACACAGGTGTGGTTTTAGTCAGTAAAAATCTGTCACGCAGACCCAGAGGGATGGGCACGCCACAAATATGGCGGTAAGTCCCCTCTTTGAGGCGTGGTTGGAAAGACCTCACGGCGTCCTCACCTTCCGCATGACGCAGGTTCTCACCGGACTCGGTAAGTTCGGGAAGTTCCTGCACTGAATTCGTGCGGAAACGACGCCCGGGTGTCGCCACTGTGTGGACCGCCCGGAGGACACGGTAGAGCACACGGTGGAGGTGTGCCCCGCTTGGGCAGAGCAACGCCGTGTCCTCGAGGGGGCAATCGGCGGCGGCGATCTCTCGTGCCGGGCCTTGTTTCAGGCCATGGTCCGGAGCGAGGAGGAGTGGCAGGCGGTCGCCTCCTTCTGCGAAGCAGTAATGCTAGCGAAGGAGGAGGCCGCACTAGTGAGGGAACAAACGTCCTCACGCCCCAGCCGCCAAGATCCCGAACCCGACTACCAGCCTCGGCAGACGCGGTCTTGCGGACGTCGAGCAATGGGGAGCTTACCGTCCGACCGTCTGGTAACCGGAACGAGCCCAAATCATTGACGGCGCGTACTGTTCCACGCGCGCCTCAAGGAGATGTCAACATATCGTAGGGGCCCAGCAGGGTCGAAGCCTACTGGGGCCACGGGTAGTGTGAAAGCGAAACCCGGGGCCCTGGGACGAAGGCAACGAAGGAACAGGAGTGGGTTTTTAGTCAGTAAAAGTCTGACACTATCTCCCGCTCCGCCCAAGAGCGAAATTTGTCATAAGATGATTTTCCAACCCAATAAAAAAAAAAGACCCAGAGGGAGAGAAGTCATTGGATGATATCCGAACCTTAAAAAGAAAACCCTAGAGCGTGAGAGAAGTCATTGGACGATTTCCTACCTCAAAAAAAATGAGGCCGCGGGGCACACCTCCACCGTGTAGCGATTTCTCGTACGTGGTGGCTTGACAAAATTATAAGTAGACGGCAATATGAAGAAGATGAAGATTTTTGTTTTATGTGATGAAGATTTTTTTGAAAAATGTAACATAAATTAGAAAGTGGTTTAATTCTCATAGTTCTGATCAAACTATTTTCAGGTTAAATGCGCATTTAACGTTACACGTTGTATATAAAAATGAACCTCTATTTCACCTCTTCACGCTATAACTTAAGACGGCTGGACCAATTGTAATTTCTTATTGTGTTGTTCACCAGCATACAGGGAAGGTTGTAGGGTAGGCAGGTAAGTAGCATAGGGTAGCGCAGGATAGAGTAGTGTAGAGTAGGGTCGAGTAGAATAGAGTAGGGCAGAGTAGGATAGAGTAAGGCAGAGTAGGGTAGAGTACGGCAGAGTAGGGCAGAGTAAAGCAGAGTAGGGCAGAGTAGAGCAAAGTAGGGCAGAGTTGGGTAGAGTAGTCAGTGGACGGGAGCAAAGCCACGGGCAAAAGGTAGTAAAGTATATAACAAATAAGTAATATTTTCACATATCCGCCGTACAGATTTAGGCCAAATAATAACTATATGTAATTTGTTTCTGTATGTGCAATGTTACATGGACTTTGTCCAAAATAAAAAATATATTCTTATTATTATTGTATTATAACTGAGAAAGAGATTGTTTTGCCTTTCTACTGCGTCCCTTATTATACGAGCACACAAAAATCATCAGAAAGTAGATCACGATACACATTATACATACAACTTTAAGTGTGTCACCTGTAGAGCAAATCTTTTGATTAATAGAAGACTGAAATACGAAATTGGCTTAAAAGTGCGTGACAATAGAGGTAACAGCTAGTAAGTTGAAGATGTGTTAGATGATATTTTTGTGAGAGTTCACTTGCAAAACTACAGCAGAGCTAAAAAGGAGACTTTTGCTTACCGTGTTCGACATATTATGTAGTATTGATAGGTAAGCATCCTGTTTCTTCTTGAGAGTGCTCCATGCGAAAGTCTTCTTACTGTGCAACCAGATCTTTAAAAACCGTTCTAATAAGGTTTTGAAGATCAGCTCCAGAGTTTGCACATACTTGCTGTTGAGGTTTGAGTCTGTAAAATCTACTCCCAGCGCGGTTACTAAAAACAAAAATAATAATATAACCTCCTCCTTTTTTTAAGTCGGTTAAAAAGCAGTACTCTTGGACATGGCACGTATTGTTAGGAGTTACCTCCAATATAGAATATAGAAGGAACTATACTATGCTTATCAAAAACTGTTAATATGAATAAAGATAGCTTGTTATGTTTTAGTAAATTAGCACCTTGACTGGGGTGCGTCTCATATCATATAAAGTTATTTGATATATTTTCATTTCAATAACGTTCACAAGATATAATAAATGTGAGATATACCAACTGTTGATATCATTTCTTTACATATATAATTTATATACTCTAAAACTTATTTCGCATAACGTTGACGTGATCATTATAACGCGACACGAGTGAAGGAAACGACCATGCGGTCATAGTTTAGAACAGTGACCACCAAACGTGAAGGCGAGCAAGCGAAGCGAGCGTGCCGTGGCAGCAGCCGCCGAATGTCAGGTCCTCTTCTAGTGTTAGTAAACCATTTGGATTAGGTTAAGTTAAAAGCCGTTATAATTTATAAAAAGCTTTTGTTATTTCATATTAGACTAAATAAGTTTTATGTCTTTTGAGTGTTATATATAAAGATTTTATAATCAATGTACGTTATGCTTATAAAAATTAGTTATTTAAAAATTATATCAATCGTTTATTATATTAAGTGATCATTATATCAAATGAAATTATAGATTCAGTTGTTATATCTTGTAAACATTAGAAATTTTGTAATTATACCATATATTACTTACCCCTTGACTGCGTACAGTCCTTGCACTCATGCACGAACGGCGCATGGAGATGCAACGCCGGGGCGAAACTCCGCTGCCGCGACAAGTCGCAGCATGGCGGACAGAGCTCCGGCGAGTTCTCATGGAGAAATGGCGACAGCGACTGTCGCGACCCCGTGCTGGGCACGCCACAATTATGGCGGTAAGTCCCCTCTTTGAGGCGTGGTTGGAAAGACCTCACGGCGTCCTCACATTCCGCATGACGCAGGTTCTCACCGGACACGGTAAGTTCGGGAGGTTCCTGCACCGAATTCGTGCGGAAACGACGCCCGGGTGTCGCCACTGTGTGGCCCACCCGGAGGACACGGTAGAGCACACGGTGGAGGTGTGCCCCGCTTGGGCAGAGCAACGCCGTGTCCTCGTGGGGGCAATCGGCGGCGGCGATCTCTCGCGCCGGGCCTTGGTTCAGGCCATGCTCCGGAGCGAGGAGGAGTGGCAGGCGGTCGCCTCCTTCTGCGAAGCAGTAATGCTAGCTAAGGAGGCGGCCGATCGCGTGAGGCAACGGTCCTTACGCTCCAATCGCCGCCGGGATTCCGATCCCGATTTCCGGCCACCGTAGGCGCGGGCTTGTAGACGGCGAGCAATGGGTGGCTCGCCGTCTGACCGTCCGGTAACCGTCCGGACCGAGCCCAAGTCGTCGACGGCGCGTATTGTTCCACGCGCGCCTCAGGGAGATGTCAGCAAATCGTAGGGGCCCAGCAGGGTCGAAGCCTACTGGGGCCACGGGTAGTGTGAAAGCGAAACCCGGGGCCCTGGGACGAAGGCAACGAAGGAACAGGAGTGGGTTTTTAGTCAGTAAGAGTCTGACACTATCTCGCGCTCCGCCCAAGAGCGGGGATGTCATTAGGATGATTTTCCCACCCAATAAAAAAAAAAAAAAAAAAAAAAAACCCCTTGACTGCGTCAGACAGAAATAAAATGATTCTTAAAACTGCTTGCGGCCATCCTATACGTAAAGGTGAAATGTGAATTGAAAACTTACTGCAAATAGTCTCTAAAGCGTTGTGTCGTGTGTATATCGAGTGGTCAAAGGAGCCTTTTCCAACTTCGGTCTCGAGCTTTTTGACCATTTTCTTAGACTGGCTATTGAAAGCGCCCATAAACGTGTCTAGGAGTATTTGACTGAATGCTGGGTTCAGGAGCTTGCGGTGATTTTTCCATATTGCATCTACAGAATAAAAAATAATTTCCTTACAATATCAAAATTAAATCAAATAAAAAAAGTGTTTATTAATCTCCACAAATTACACTTCAAACATCCAATATGTTATTTGGCAGAAAAAAGCATAAAAAGAACTTAAATAGATGAATTTGTAATTTGTGGGAGATCTGGAGTCTAAACTAAGCCTAAGCCTGTACCTTAGAACTCCAGGCTCCCCATCCTCAAAAACTTAAATATTCGACCACGCTTTGTGCATTAGAGCATATGGACGTGTGTATTAGGTAAGTGGAGGTGTGTAGATATATAGAGTGACTGATAATTAGTGAACGATATTGAAACACTTGATTGTACTCATGATTACAAACAACTTTCCCAAAGAAACTTTTTTTTATACTAATTAATTTAATCACAATAACAAAACAGCAGCAGCAACAGATTTTACTGAAACATGTAGGTACATTGCTTACGTCATCGAAAACGCGGGCGCCGCGCCGCTAACAGCTGATCGGATGTAGGCGCGCGCGCGAAATTCAAAGTGTCAAACAGCTTTTTTGTTATTGTAATTAAACTAATTAGTTTTAAAAAAATAAGTATCTTTGGGAAAGTTGTTTGTCATCATGAGTACAATCACAAGTTTAAGTATCGGTCACTAATTACCAGTCACCCTATATATAACATACATATATATTTATATAAATATGACAGAATATTTTAATATACATTTATAAAGGTAATATATGTGCTTGAATGTTTGTATACTTATATGTGTATGAATTTATGTGTAATATATAGGTATAAATATTGGGAGAAATTATTTTAACACGTCAAGGAATTTTTCAGTTTCCGAGTAGCTTTAGGTAAGCAACCACTTTATAACCTCGCTTTTGCATTCTTTTTTGTAACAATTGGCTATAGAAATTATTTTATTTATTTAGTTATAAAGCATGCTTCATCGGAATCGGATTAGTCTCTGCGCAAAAACAGTATTTACAGCAGCCGACTTACATACTGCATAGTTTCTTCTAGAGGTAGCCACTCGTTTTCTACTATCCTCGGGTACAACAGAGTGTATATGAAGTACAGTATGCAATATATACAGCTGGCGAACAGTCAGAACTTGAGTTTCCTCATAAAGTTTTGACGTGGGGTACAAACGCGGTTTGAATGAGCTAACCTTCAGTATCATTCTTTGCGCTCTTTCAAGTGTTATTATTTTACTCTTACTTGCTCCGCCCCATGTAGTGTTACAGTAACTTAAGTAACGTAATATAACGATATTAGCCCCCCGTCTAACATTTATTGGTCAACACTGATGTCAATTTATAAAATCATTATAAATGATTCTATTACAACAAAATGGTGGGTGAGGTGGCCCCAAGTTACGATAAAATCATACACAGTAAATTATGATGTGCTACATAGGACTCTCGCTAAGGGTCATCAACCAAGCATTGAAAAAGACTGCGCTGGAGATACACAGCACACACTGGCGCAACACAACGGGTCAGAAACACGCAAAGCTATTTCTCAATGACATAGATAAGGCCTGGACCCAAAAACTATAGAGGTACAGCAGATCACAGCTCCGAACAATTACAGGAGTCTTCACGGGGCACTATGCCACCAACAAACAGCTCTACAACATGGGACTAGCAAGCGACCCGACTTGTAGGTTCTGTGGAGATGCAGAGGAGAATATGCTACACCTACTGTGCGACTGTGCAGCACTAGGCTCCAAAAGACTAGAGTATCTGGGCCAACCATATCCAAGACCAGAGGACTACAGGCTCAGCCCCATCAAACCCATACTGGGACTCATAAAGAAGGTGCACAGAGGGCTAGGGGTTGAGTAGACAGGAGGGAACAGTACAAAAGATCCTGAAGGGTCGAAGTGCTCTGGCCCAGGGCCAGCCCAACACAAGATAAGATGATGTGCTTACTGCAAACAAAATTTGATACAATAAGTTAAGGAAAAAGTAATTAAAACCAAAAAAGAGGAATGCCAAAATAAACGCAAAGTTGCAAATACGGCAGAGACAGCATACTCAGCGTAAACGTGTCGTTTATAATGAGTTAACTAGAGTAGTCTCTGAGATTTCTTTTAAGACCTTATAAGGAAAGAACCACACATATTCGAGGGCACCTACTAAAAAACTCAACGACTTGACGAACAATATGAATTATGAAAGACAGAAAATTTACATACGACATGATAATGAATGTCATACGTTAATATTACTGAAAAGCAAAAACAATAAACCTACTAAAACATAAACCTACTACCTACACCTACTAACTACAAAAAAATAAATATTAATGTCAAACTGTATAAAATAATAATAAAAAGGGCAACTGATGCAGGATATTATTATGATGGTGGTTAAAAGGCTGAATATAATGCAATAAAAACAATTATGTAAAATTTCAAAGTAAACACATAGTTACGAATACAGTGGAGACTGCGTAATTAGCGTACACGTGTCGATTATAATGAGTTATAATAATAATAATAAAAAGGGCAACAAAGGGCACAAATAAAGGCGTCATAACCGCCATATACGTACGCCGTAAGTATAGCCGCATTTGGCAATATCTCAGCATAATGAATTATAAAATAAAATATATCCTCTACCTTTAGGATACTGTTAGACGATGATGATAGAATAACCACATAATTATGTAACTCACATTTTGCAGTAAGCAAGCCCTGGCCCAACCATGGAACAGCAAAGCTGTAGTACGGGTCTTTTTCCGCGCATGAAGCCGCTACGGTGAGGCTATCGTCTGGATCAGTTAACACTGCAAAAAAAAAACAATTGTGTCGCCCAATTTAACAAAATAATAGAATAGAATGGGATGGAATGGAATGGAATGGAATGTAATGGAATGTAATGGAATGTAATGGAATTTAATGGAATGTAATGGAATGGAATGGAATAGAATGGAATAGACTTTACTGTAAATTAAAAAAAAAACTAAACTTTTTCTGCCATATTTTAGTTTTAGTTTTAGTTATTTAATTCTAAATAACTTGTTTTTTTAAGCTTATTCACTCTTACCTTGAATACACCTTATAGTGTATTATGTTTTCTATTTTTATATGTAAATCAGTGCAGTCATTAAGAAGTTATGGTGGAATAAAGAAACTCACATACATACATACGTGAACTGTGCAAACATAACACTCCTTTTTTGGGGCAGTCGTGTAAAAAGATACCTACTTACCATAAACAGTTTTTGGTCCCAAAGAAGCACGCACTACTCCTCCCAACTCACTTATCTCTTGATGCACATCATCCACTCGTTTCCATAATGCTGCAAATAGAAAAAACCGGTCAATTCCGTCAGTTTTCGGAGCAGAGTTAAATGAGAGATAAGAGAAGTATTATATCAATTTAAGATTAGGGGCCATTCAAGTATTACGTAAGCGCTACAGATTTCCGGCCACCGTAGGCGCAGGCTCGCGGACGGCGAGCAATGGGTGGCTCGCCTTCCGACCGTCCAATAACCGTCCGGACCAAGCCCAAGTCGTCGACGGCGCGTACTGTTCCACGCACGCCTCAAGGAGATGTCAGCAAATCGTAGGGACCCAGCAGGGTCGAAGCCTACTGGGGCCAGGGGTAGTGTGAAAGCGAAACCCGGGGCCCAGGGACATAGGCAAAGAAGGAACAGGGGTAATTTTTTAGTCAGTAAAAGTCTGACACTATCTCCCGCTCCGCCTAAGAGCGCGATTTGTCATAAGATGATTTTCACAACCAATAAATAAAAGCGCTACAATTGGATGGAGAGTCTGGATGGTTAAGTGGTCAAGAGTACCTATATACTTTTTAGTTTTTTATGCTCACTCAAACGATCATTTGGTTCCCTTTAAAATGGTTGAGCTGAGTGGTGCTAATATTAGCGTCAAGCCCATAAACGGGCGCTGTCAGTTGAGACTGGTCACCTCTTAGCTGCCAGTGGCTATTTTAATATCTGTATTTAGTTTTTATTTTTACTTTATTAACATTGTTCTCACACGATAGCGACAAGAAACATGTAAAAAAGATATTTGTAATTACAAAACATGATTGAAAAGTGTTTCTTGAACATTCTTTTCCATAGAGATCTGCGCTTTGGAATGTGCAATTAGTATCACTTTTTTCTGACTGACTTCTAGACATTTCAAAAGTGTAAATGATTTATTTGAAATCAAATGCTTTGAATTTTGAATCAAGAGAACAATGTCGATTTACCAAAATCACGTGAAAGTCAGCAGACACACAACACTGCAGCAAAAAACCTAATATCATTAAATACTTAAAGTCATGAATTCGTTTGTTATGGACTGAGTACTGTTAACTTGAATTAATATACCAAATGTTTAAAAGTTGTTTGTTTAGTTCCTCTATTTCAAGCCGATTCCTTATTTTTAGACTTATTAATTATTTTTGCTATTTAGCTACGGAACCCTAAAATGTTAATTTTAGGGTTCCGTAGCTAAATAGCAAAAATCGGAACCTTTCTAGATTCGTCATGTCTGTCTGTCTGTCCGTCCGTATGTCACAGCCACTTTTTTCCGAAACTATAAGAATTATACTGTTGAAATTTGTAAGTAGATGTATTCTGTAAACCGCATTAAGAATTTCTTAATGCGGTTTCTTTTTTTTTTCTTAATGGAATTTCTTTTTAAAAATTAATAAATTTTGGGGGTTCCCCATACTTAGAACTGAAGCTCAATTTTTTTTTGTCATCAAACCCATACGTGTGGGATATCTATGGATTACAATGGGAAGGAGGATTTTATTTATTTATTCAACAACTAAGCCTTAAAAAATGAATACATAAAACACTTAACTAATTAAAACTATATATACACTTAAATCAAAAACTACTAGCTAAAATATGGCGTCAAAAAACTCCTCCGCATCGCTGTCGACTGGAAGTGTACCCAAAAGGCTGGCGGCATTGCCACGTTGTATGGCAATGCTTAATCTCTGACCGAGGTAAAAGCCAGCCCTTGGGTCACGTGAAGTGTCTACTAAGCGTTTGGTTAGTTCTTTGAACAGCTTATGAGCACTCGGACCCCACGGCCCAAGAGTTTCAACCCCAAACGGCTCAAAAATATAACTGCCGACGAGGTTGTTATATTTCCGCCGCTTGAGGTTCTCCGCAGCAGCAGCGGCAGCACCAGCACAGCACGAAGAGCTAGGAAGATGGGATGGCGCAAGAGTGTCGACACAGGTAGCGTCCCACACTAAAGGCCTACCCATCTTCCAGGGAAATAAAGACATACCGTCCGGTCTCTTACCATCGTCGCGTGCCAGGCCATGAGGTTCCAAAACAGCCGGAACGCCGACGGTGACAAGGGCTCGTCGGATGATGTCGTTAATATTCGCGTGCCGTGCTATCCGTCCCGCGCTTCGACTGCATGACAGGCCGTGGTGACCAAGGCTGTTGACAACTTCACCACAGTGGCAGCGATGAGGAGAACAGCAAGGAGCACCTAGGCGTAGGGCAACAGCTAGGCGGAAAGTAGTATCGTCGAATAAGGTGCCAATATTCGACGACGGCAGTGCGTGAAGCCAAAGACCTGACTCCCAATTTCCCACAGCCAGGAGGCGCGCACGCTCTGCAGTAGTAGTAGAAGTAAGGATTAGGTTTTTCTGGACTACTTTGCAGAGCGGTTCGTCCCACCGTCTCTGAGAGGTTGGGTTGTCAGGTGGATTTGTATTCGGGCAAGCGAGTCTCCAGGCATCCATAGCCTCGGTGAAGCACGGCACTTAAAAAGGAATCAGTGTGGAAGTTAGAATATTCCTGATTAATTTATCAGTGCTGTGAACCGAAGATATGAATGCCGGTAAACTAATACTGGTAATTTTGCGGACGCCGAGGCCTCCCATACGGATGGGAAGAGTAACTTGATCCCAAGCTCGATCGTCCAAGGTCATATTTAAAATTAAAGTAAGTGTATGCCGAATAATTTTGTCCATTTTTTCCAAAAGGTGAAAGTGCTTCCATAAGTAGGAAGCACGAAGGAAATATATTAATTTAGGGCCGAAACAACAATAACGAATTAGGGTAATGGCCGAATGCATGTTAATTTGGAGTAATCTTTCCGAAACGTCACTAAAATTTTGTATTTTTTCCTCCACAAAACTGGGAAAGGAATCCTCAAAGATTGGGGACCCAAGGAGACGAAGAGAACTTTTATCTATAATTTTGATTGCAGGGGCTATTGCATTAAATTTTGGAAGAGTCAGATGTCTGTCAGTACTGTCAGAGAGGAATAATTCACATTTAGAGAAGTTGAGATCTAGTCCTATAGAAAAGAGTTGGTTTTTTAAAAATTGTAAATCATTTAAAACGGTGTCTACATCGCCTCCCAAGGTTCCATCATCGAGGTACCACACATTAAATTTGGAATTTAGTTTTCGAATGATTGGGTGTATAGCTAAGCTAAAGATCACTGGCCCGAGGGGGTCACCTTGTTGACAGCCAACAGCGGATTCCAAAAGGTTGTCCCGAAAGAGTAATTTAGATGGTTGTCTATAACATTGCCAAAGAAAACTATAGATTTGAGGTATTTCTTTTTTAGTTTCTGCCAGCAAGGTATCCCTATTAACCGAATTAAATGCATTTTTTATGTCAACCTTAAGGATAGCCTCTCCTTTGCCAGAATTTAGATAGGTCGACAACGCGTGTACGGCAGCCTCACAGCCCCCTTTGGAGCCGTAACCAAGCTGTAGGGGCTGAAATTTTTCCGAAACCACCTCACCATAAAATTTGCAACAAATCTTGGCTGCCATACGACGATAGGTAGTTCCCACGGCAATGGGACGAATACCGCCATCCCTCTTACGCAGGGCACATAAATTAGCCCCGTACAAGACGTCGTTCACCTTGCCAGAGAGCATTAGGTTAATCAGAGCCGTAAGCTCCTTCAAGAGCAACTCACCAGCTTCCCCGGCGCCTGAACAGGTAAGGTCCTTTAGGTGCTGAGGACTTAGACCATCGAGGCCGCCAGCAGAGCCGCTCCGGAAAGAGCAAACGGCTGTGATCACTTCTCGACCTGTAATGGTGAGGGTGTGAATGTCCGGATCAGGGGGGTCGGGAAAAGAAAGGCCATCCGCTGGGGCAGGGTGTTTTCTCTCCAGATCTGCGAGAGTATCTGGAGAACAACAACCTATCTATCTATGGATAGGTCTTCAAAAATGATATTGAGGTTTCAAATATATTTTTTTTCTAAACTGAATAGGTTGTGCGAGAGACGCTTCCTAAGTGGTAAAATGCGCCCCCCTGTAACTTCTAAAATAAGAGAATGATAAAACTAAAAAAAATATATGATGTACACTACCATGCAAACCTCTACCGAAAATTGGTTTGAACGAGAGTAAGTAGTTTTTTTTAATACGGCATAAATCCTAAACCGCAATTTACCGTTCAAGTTTGTACGGAACCCTCAGTGCGCGAGTCCGACTCGCACTTGCCCAGTTTTTTGTTAATTAAATTAAATAACGAAATCAGAACATATTGAAAAATGCATGTAGATAAAAATGTTTACGTAATCTTAGGGGGGGGAGGGGGTGAGACATTTTCTTACTTTTGTTCCCGAGGGGGGTGGGGTTTATGGGATGATATTTGCAAAAAATCGGCTTACGTAATACTTGAACGGCCCGTTAAACACTTCATGAGTGTATAAGGATTATAAACTTTACAACTGTATTGAAATAATAATGTCTTAATTTGTTTCAAACAACATAAAATTAATAACTTATTTAACTCTTTTACAAAAGGAAGTTAGTGATAGCATGACGAGTAACAGGGCAGAGTGGAAGAAAAAAACGTGTTGCGCCGACCCCAAATAACACGGGATAAGGGCAGGAAGATGATGATTTAACTCTTTTACTATTTAAGTAATACGATAATTTCCATTGAAATGTAAAAAAAAAAGAAAATATGGAACTGCAATAATACGCATATCGATCAATCAGCCTGCGTGTGGCTCCTCTAAATCTTAAACGGTCGTTGTGTTCGGGAGGATTCGGGCTAGTTCGGGCTAGTTCGTGTCGCTTCGGACGTAATTTAGTAAAATATTCAAAAAATTAATTAAAATATATAACAGTGACTTAATTGTTTATTTGCCAGTGGTAGGTCACGCCATTTGTCAGGTTGATGATATTTGACCTATTTTTACATAATAATATAATGACTGAACAACTCGGCATTTTGGTTTTTCACGCATCAGTACACTGTACGCAATTGCAAAGCGACTGAATGAAGCGTACTTATGTTCGAACGGCGGCTCCGTTCGAACATAAGACCAATTTGATAATATCGAAGCGGCAAATCCGTCGAGCTGTGTAGATGCTATATGCGATGTGATACGTCAAGCTATGGAGTATTTCATCCCTTATCGCAACGTACCCATCGGTAGCTCAGCTCAACCATGGTTCAACGCCGATTATATTCAAGCTTAACAGCGTAAGCATTCGGTGTTTCTCGCTTGGGTTGACGCTTGACCGCAAAACTCCAGATCAAAGCTCAAAGAAGAGAGCCTTCAACCATGCTGCCAAGTCCTACAAAAAGGCACTAAGGAATGCTCGCTTCGACCGCATTACTTATAATGGAACAAAGCTCTCTGCACAGCTGTCCGGCAGCAGAGCATTTTCGTCCCTTCGAAAATGCTCTGCTGCCGGACAGCTGTGCATCCAAGTAACCTTGTGCCGTCCGTCCAAGCAAACTTCTGTCCGCCTTCATTGCCTCCGCTGGTTAAACCTGATGGAACACTGGCTCATACGGCTAGAGAGAAGGCAGGTCTCTTTGCATCTTTCTTCGCCCATAATTCTTGTCTTGACACTAGAAGTGCTACTCCACCAACTCTACCTCACTGCGATACTTCGATGCCCGAGGTTCGCATTAGGAACTAAGAGGTTCTGAGAGCACTGTGTCGTCTAGACATAAATAAAGCTAGTGGACCAGATGGCATACTAGCGATTGTTCTTAAGGCTTGTAAGCCCGAGTTGTCATCTGTATTGACGCGCTTATATCGCCTCTCATTTAGGACTGGTATAGTGCCCAAGTCCTGGAAGCTTGCCAACGTGCAAACCCTGCCCAAAAAGAGCAGTCGTGCCAATCCTGCCAACTATCGGCCGATTTCAATAACTTCCATACTATGTAAGATTATGGAGCGTGTATTGAACTTGCGCCTCCAGGTATACCTGGAAGGTAACGATCGGTACTGGAGACCCTCGAGAGGAATGGGGAAGCGATTGCCGTTTCCTTAGACGTCTCGAAGGCCTTCGACAAGGTATGGCACGCTAGCCTTTTAAATAAGCTTCCAGCGTACGGCATTTCCCCTGGTCTAATTAACTAGGTGAAAGACTTCCTGAGCGAATAGTCTCCGAGTTGTTGTCGATGGATACTCATTAGAGCCGACTAATGCTGTAGTTCCTCAGGGATCTGTTCTCTCTGCAACTCTTTTCCTGCTGCATATCAACGATCTGCTGATGCCCGGTATCTATGGGTATGCAGATGATAGCACAGTTGTAGAGAGATATCTGTCAAGTGCTCGGGCTGTTAAGGATTTAATCCGGTCCGAACGAGAGCCTATGGTAGAGCGTACGAATGTCTCACTTTAGGCAGTATCCAAGTCGGGTGAAGCCAATCTAGTGGAATTCAACGCCGCCAAAATACAAGCGTATAATTTCACCGCTAAAAGGAGTCCGTTCACCTTGGCTCCTGCATTTTAGAATGTATCCCTGGAGTAAGCCGACCGCGTTCAGCTCTTGGGAGTTAAAATTTCCTCAGACCTTAACTTTGGGTGGTTCATTGAGTCCAAAGACAACTTAGCTGCTAGAAAACTCGTCGTACTTGCAAACGACCGACGGTATTTCACAAAAGAAAAAAACATTAGGTATATAAGCGACGGCATTTAAAACTACACGATTGTCTGTAGTCACGACAAAATAGAAACGCGGCCTTCAATGTAAAAATAAAGTTACAATCGTAATTTAAGTACTAAAATTAATTAGTTATTCTAATTGTAGGCAAATAATACGGGAATCGACGCACTATATTGATAGCTCATCAGTATTTGTAGCTACGCACGCGAACACATTAACATGCTAGTGACGCAATCAAAAATTTATCAAATACATTTTTTTTTCCTAAAGTAATTATTTATTAATTGTTTTATTATTCTTTGTTTGGCAAAGTCCTTCCTCCATTCCTTCCATTGTTTCCGGCTTTGAGCCACTTCTTGCCAATTTCCGAGGAAGACATCTAAATCGTTCCGACATCTCCTTTTTGGTTTGCCGCGACCCCGTCGTGCGATTTCAGGGCAACAACTTTGTGTTTTACTGGCCCACCGCTTGATCAGCATGCGGCAGACATGTCCAGTACAGTCCCACTAAAGATGGGCAGCCTTCTGAACCACGTCAATGATCTGCGTTTTGGAGCGTGGTATAATAAACGCGATCTGTTATGTTTACACCTGATATGCTGCGCGTCATAGAACATAAATATACACGTAATACGTGTATAATATGCACGTAATTCTGAATATATGTAGTTAAAATCGATTTATTAGCCGATCATAAACATACAACTTTTAGAATATGCGTTTATTGTGTTACATTTGTATTACAAAACTTCTTGTGAACCCAGTATTGCAATATTTTTGCACAATTGTATAATATTATTAAAAGTTTAAATTGTATGAGTTAATTCCGCCATCTCCTTTCTACCATCGGACAACCCGACGTACGGCGAGTATCCATCCTTACGTAGTTGAAACTTAAAGGGTCCGGACTAAGCGTTTCGCTTCGTCGTTTATACCGCGTACATCGAAGGACTGGAACAATTAGCCTGCTGCGGTCTTCCCGTCCACTATAATTTAGGTGTCTTCAAGGCTAGAGTCAATAGGCTCTTAATAAACTAGTGCGTCTCACCATCAATGATTGCATCTCTGCTTACCTTCAGGTAGGATCGCAGTCAAGCTCTCAGGCTGGTTTATATAAATTTAAAAAAAAAGAAGATATTCTAAGGTAGTTTTGAGCAAGTACACTATATAGGAAGTAATAATTTTGTCATTATCTGTGGAACCTTGTAATTAGCAATTTAATTATTTATAATTCTCATTATAATGATATTAGTCTGTAGACTTTACTAAAATGTAAAAATAAAATAAAAGTGTATAAATCTTAAAGCTCATACTGCAGCCATCCGTCATGAGTCGTGGAAGATGTCCCACAATAGGCCAGCCTCCAGGTAGTTCTGGTGGCTCCGTCGCTTTCAAATTCTTCTGTCGCCCCCACCAGTACGCAGCGCAAACGATGAAGAGAAGTGCCACAGTCAACATTGTTAAACTTCTACCTTGGTGCTGAAATAGAAAGAGAAGTAGTGACTGAGATAAAATGACCATATTATCTGTCTCTCTCTTTGCCTAGCCTTATCCCATTTCAATTGGTGTCGGCTCTCCTCGTCATTTTTCGCCAGACATTTCGGTTCTGGGTCGTCGAGTCATTCACTTGGGCTTTAAAAAATGTATTAAAAAACGACCATATTGTCTGTGGATGGAGTTAAAAAATGCTGGCACTTTGTCAGCTTTTTTAGGTGGACTCGCACACGAATACTACAATATTAAAATCGAGCAAATAACGCCGCCAAGCTATCTCTATCTCTTGTATACTAACTACGTCCTTTTAAGTTTTGTTGTAGCGGAAATAGAAATACTCAATTACTTATTCCGTAAAAATTTCAACTCTGTACTTCTTACGGCTTTTGAGATACAGCCCGATGACAGACAGACTGACAGACGGACGGATTGACGGACGGGAGGGTCCCGTTGGCACCATTTGGAATCCTAAAAAAAGTACGGAGAGGCGTGCCGGTCCGTGACGTCTAGAAATGCTATTGAATCGAGTTCGAGTTTTGGCTGCAAAGTTTAGCTGAAATTATCTAGATAGTCACACTTCTAAAAGAAGAGACGCATGGATTGTGAGAGGAGTGATATAAAAGAAAAGGTTTAGTAACAGTGTGACGAGTGACAGGAAAGAATGGAACAAAAAAAAAAACGTGTTGCGCTAATCCCAAGTGAGAGGTAGATAGATAGATAGATTTTCTTTATTGTACACCAAAAATACAATTACATTAGTAACTTAAAATTAATAGGGTGTCACAATGGGCGGTCTTATCGCTAAAAGCGATTTTTTACAGACAACCTTTGGATGGATTTGATAGACAAGGAAGTGATATGGGACAAGGGCAGGAAGATGATGTTAAATCTCACCGGAAAATGATGATGAGGCTCTTTTGCTAGACCTACCAGGGGATAGAGAGCCTTTTAAGTTCTACAACGTAGTAACACATCAGCTGTACTAAAAAATACTCTCTCACAAAAATGATACCTCATTTTTATAATCAAATTATTATATTTTTTTTTTTATATTATCTGTTTCGTGAATACTTTTATAAAAAATATAGCCCTATGGGGAACGGAACTATCAGATTCCTATGTAACCTGGCTAATATGCTAGTTGCGATATATAATCTCTGTCCAAATCGATTTTCAATGCACGTAGGATTTTTTCGTAATCTCATTACTGGTTTTTATTATAACGTAATAAAGCAGTATTTTTATTATTAAACAAAAACACTTATTTGCCAAAGGGCAATGGGAAGGGCTATGCTCGGAGTTTCCTTGTGTGATTGAATCGGAAATGAAGATATCCGCAGGAGAACCAAGGTAGCCGACATAGCACGAAGAATTGCCAAACTTAAGTGGCAATGGGCAGGGCACATTGCTCGCAGAACAGATGGCCATTGGGGCCTAAAGGTTTTGGATTGGCGACCGCGTACTGGAAGACGCAGTGTTGGAAGGCCCCCTACAAGGTGCACCGATGACCTGGTGAAGGTTGCGGGAATCCGTTGGATGCGAGACGAACAGGACCGTTCTTTGTGGGGACATTTGGGGGAGGCCTATGTCCAGCAGTTGACGTTTAACGGCTAAAATTATGTTGATGATGACTTATTTAGAACTCACTAAAAGAATTGCCCATAAAGAACAGACCTCTACTGTTCGTTTTGGATGACTTCAAATAATATTCTCCTTTTTTCTCCATATTAAACAGAGACAGAACAAAGCTAGTTTAAAATTCAAAAAAAGATCGTTTATTTGAATGGGAAAATCCTAATTACCTGGCAATGCGGATAAAAATAAATTATCCTTCCCACGTTGGCCAATTTCAACAAATAATATTTCACTAACCCTTCTTTTCAGTGCTTCACTGGTCTTTGGTATAGGACACGTCTTTCAAGCACTGAAAGTAATAGATAATTATTACTGTGCCCGGTATTACCTAGGTCATTGTATATTATATTTCCACATAATATACTGTGACCTCTATTGTCAAATCACTGAACTAGCTCATGTCATATTAGTAACTAGTTTTTGCCCGCGATTTCGTCGAAGTCGAATTTTTTTTTATTAAGATACGAAAATATGAAATATTATTTATTATCTTGTGTGATAGTCCATTGAACTGTATGGCGAGCGATATTGTATCTTAAGATAAAAAATTATAGTATCTTAACCGTGTGCAGCGCCCCTTAGTGAACTCCACTGCGGGTGACGTAACCTACGACAAACTTATGATTTGCGGTTGGTACAGTAATCAGGTCTAGGAATCGAACCGCAATATTAAGTTTGTTTTTTATTGCATATACTTTTCCGGGTTAAAAAGTACCCAGTGTAGTGCCCAGGATATTAAAGAATAATTATACCAAGTTTCGTAGTAATCGAACCTGTAGTTTTTGCGTGATGCCTGAACAAACAGACCGATAGACAGACAGACAAAAAAAAATTTAATCACATTTTTGGGTTCGGTGTCGGTCTAGTAACACCCCCCCCCCCTGCCATTTACTTTTTTTGATATTTCAATGTACAGAATTTTCACTTCTACAGATTTATTATAAGTATAGATTACAATATTATTAGTAAACATGTTATTCAAATTTATTACTATTGCTCACATTCTAATACTAATTATAAGAAACATAAAAACTAATAAATATTAACAACGTAATAGGAATATATACAAACTAAAAATAATAATATTTATAAACGGGTAGAAAAAGAAATTATTGTGCATCAAAAAATTCATCCACATTGATATCAATAGGAAAAGTGCCCAGAACGTTGGCAGCATTGCCACGTTGGATAGCAATGCTGATTCTTTGTCCGAAGAATAGCCCAGCCCTCTGGTCACGCGAAGAGTCGACCAGTTGTTTGCTGATATTACGAACAACTCGATGAGCGCTCGGGCCCATGGCCCCAATGTTTCAACCCCAAACGGCTCAAACATATAACTTCCGATAAGGTTATTATATTTACGCCGTTTGAGGTTTTCTGCACTTGCAGCTGCCGCCCCTGCACAACCTGCCGTACTCAGAAGATGGGATGGCGCAAGGGTGTCGCCCACACCAAAGGCCTACCTAACTTCCAGGGCATTATGGTCATCCCGTCTGACCTCTTTCCAAAGCCGAGTGCCAAGCCATTGGATTCTAGAACAGCTGGCACCCCGGCGATGACAAGAGCTCGATGGATGATGTCATTAATGCTTGCGTGCCTATCTATCCGACGTATCCGATGTGGTGCAACAACCCTGGTTCATTTTCCATAGAAACCGGGTGCTGCTCCTGCGCATCGCCAGTGGTGTACGCCCTAATCCTATCACGCATTCTATTAAGATTTAATTAATTAATTACATTGCCTAAGTTTACATTTACTTAAAATTTCTATACAATTGAGAAACATCTAAAATTTATTAATTATAGCATAAAATAATTATCATATGGTATTAAAAAAAAATATTCAAATTATAAAACAAATAAAAAATACATTATTATTGATATAAACTAACAAAACAAATATTATTATTACAAATAATTCGGAATTAGGCACTTACCTACTATACAAATGACACCGAAATAATTATAATATTACATAAGCAGCATCAAAATCTATTTAGCATAAACTTTTATCGTCAAAAAATCTTTAAGTGTGTAATAACATTTGTCTAATAACAGTTTTGTTAATTGTTTTTTAAATATTGTGATGGGTAATTCTTTTAAGTTTATCGGTAATCTATTATATATGAGAGGCCCATGGAAAATATATTTTTTTTAAGTAAGGACGTTTGGTACCCACCTGTATAAAGTAGGTTTTTATATTGAGACCTCGTTGGTCCTTTACGTATTCTCATATCCACCATTGATGTAAACAATTGACTGTTCATCTTAACGAACAGGGCAACTTCAAGTATGTAGAAGAAAGGTAATGTTAAAATCTTTAATGATTTAAAACTAGGTTTACAGCTTTCTATAGTTTTAAGACCTGTCATTGATCGAAGACAACGTTTTTGGGCCCTAAATATTCTTTCTCTCTCACTACAGTTTCCCCAAAATATGACACCAAACCTCAGTAATGAAGCAACTAAACCATGATATGCAGTCACTAACTTATTCATATTTAACTTTTTTGAGAGATTATGGAGAATATATGCGGTTTTACTTAATTTTTGACACACAATTTCAGCATGATTTTTCCATGTTAACTTTTCATCAATATGTACTCCTAAAAATTTTGTAACTGAAGTAGTATCTACTATTTCGTCTTTATATTTAGTTATAATATTATTTGGCATTAGCCGTTGGAAGAAATGCATTATTTTAATTTTCTGAAGATTTAAAACAAGATTATTTTTACTAAGCCAATCTATTATTTCTTCAAGTGTGTCATTTATCTCTGTTTTGTATTGCGCTTTATTTTTACATTCAATTATGACTGTGCTGTCATCAGCAAATAAAGTCATTGGATGACGTATTTGACGAGGTAGGTCGTTAATATAAAGTAAAAATAACAATGGCCCAAGTACACTACCTTGCGGAACTCCAAATTTAGTTATTCTACCATCGGATAGATATTTCAATTCGCGTTTAGTTTTAGGACATATTCTCGATATTTCTGTGAATTGTTTTTGATCTGATAGGTAAGACTTTATTAAATTTAAGACATTGCCCCTTATACCATATTGACCAAGTTTATTTAAGAGGATGTCATGTCTTACATAATCGAATGCTTTTGTCATGTCTGTGAATATTGCACAACAGGATTTTTTTTTATCCACATTATTCATGATCACTTTTAAAAGATCAAATATCACCATGTTAACATTTTTGTTTTTTCGAAAGCCCTTTTGCTCTTCGCATAAAATATTATTTTTAGTTACAAATGTGTAAATAGATTCATAAATAATTTTATCGAAAATCTTAGAAAACACTGAAATTAAAGCCACTGGTCTATAGTTCGACATGTCTTCCTTATTGTTTTTTTTATGTAAAGGTTTTATTATAACAGTTTTCAATTTATCAGGGTATATACCTGAGCTTATGCATGCATTTATTATGTGACTTAATGGTTTAACTATGACATCTGATACAAATAATTTTACCGCCGTGGTGGAAACCTCATCGTATCCAAAACTATTTTTATTTTTCAAATCTTTTATTATACGTAAAATATCTTGAGGTATGCATATGGAATTGCTGACATGAGTATTACCACTTGTATTTCCCCAATGTTTACTATTTACATTATTTATATTATATACCTGGTCAACGAAGAAATCATTAAATGAATCCGCAATTTGCTGAGGATTTGTTACTAATTTATGTTTCTTCTCAATTTGTAAAATTGGTTCTTTTAACCGACTTTTATTATTAATTATCTGCCATGACGTGTTAGCTTTATTTTGTGAACAGTTAATTAGGTACTTATTTTGAGCTTTTTGCGTGAGATTGATAATTTTTTTAAGCCTTCGTGAATAATTTTTAAATGTACTTTTACTTTCACATGAAGGTGCTTTTCTATATTTCCAAAGTAAGTTTCTTTGTTTTCTGCTGCAAATTCTAATTCCCCGCGAAATCCACTTTACTTTCTTATCGGGTTTTATATTTATTAATTTATTTGGAAAGCATAAATCATAAAATAAACGAAACAGGTCAATAAACCTATCGTATGCCTCGTTAGGGTTATTTGTTTCAAATACTTCAGTAAAAGACAGACATTGAAGGTGTTTTTTAAATAAAATAAAATTTTCTTTGGATAAATCACGTTTTTGAATGTGCCTAGAATTTAGTATGCATGTTTTGTTAACTTAAATTTTTATATCTGAGCAGTATGGTCTGATAATGCGAAATCAATTACTTTACTCTCACATTTTTGTTTGAAATTATGAGCAAAGTTATCTAATCAAGTGCCGCTTTTTGGTCTAGTTGGTTCATTTAATTCTACTTTAAGATTATAAGTAAGTAGTACATTTTCAAAGTCTAATGAGAAGTTGTTTCTCTTCAGTCTGTTAATGTTGAAGTCCCCACACAATACAATTTTTTTATTAGGTTTAGTACATGTTTTCTTTAGTAAGGAATCTAAATGATCTAAAAATGAATTAATGCACGACATATTCGGTGGTCTATAGATGCAAACAATTATTATTCCTTGTTCAATTAGCTCTATTGCACAATATTCAAATATACCTGTGATAGACGAGTTAGGAAGTTCTCTATATTTGTACCTTTTTCTGATAAGGATACACGATCCCCCGCGCTTCTGTTGATTTCTTGAATAACACGCTGGGGACAATTAGGACTGGTTAAAATTAGGGACTTTTATTAGTGATTCCTGACCTGAAGTAACGAAATGTCGATGTCGATGTCTATATTTTCTTTAGTATGCAACTCTTGGATATGCAACGTCAACATATCAGATTTATTTAAAAGTCCCGCAATGTTTTGGTGAATAATATTCATGTGTTTATAATAGAAAAAACTGGTTATCTTGATAAGTTGGAGTCTCGGTATTATTGATTGAGGAAGATCTGGTATCAGGCTCGAGGTCTGAGATTATGCTCATTTCTTGAAAACCCAACAAGTTGTCAAACATTATCCTGGACATAATTTGGTCAAAGATATTTTTCCATCCGTATTTGTTTATTCTTCCCGTATTATACGAAAACATTTCATGCGATAGGGTACTATTGCTATCGAAAAAATATGCACATTTGTTGTTTCTTATGTCCGTTAAGAGGAGGTTATTGAAGAGTTCTACTTTATAATTATGAATTAATGCACCTTTTATATATGAGAGCACTGATAACAACATTTGTATGGGTCACATTTTGTAGCGAGCTTTTTAAGTTATGTAGTATGTGTGAATAGTCCCCCCTTTGCAGATCAGTTTCTCCAATAAATATAAGGCAGTAGTCGTTCCTTGTAAAGTCTTTTAATTTGTATTTAATACTGCTTAGAAAAGACGTTGTGGTGACGTTTGGTATAATATAATTACAATATTCAAAATGTTTAGAATATACTTCTTCGATTATTGGAAGAGTTCCCTGTGTGCAATTGCTACTTATAATAGCTAGTC
Source organism: Mythimna vitellina (assembly GCA_949316375.1). Classification (NCBI taxonomy): domain Eukaryota; kingdom Metazoa; phylum Arthropoda; class Insecta; order Lepidoptera; family Noctuidae; genus Mythimna; species Mythimna vitellina. Next base: position 1,428,808 of record OX438705.1, read on the forward strand.
TATTTTTGTGATTTAGGAATGATATAGCGCCTGGGGCATTTTTGCAAGCCACATTACTCACTTGTGTCATTTTGTTGAGAGTTTCCTTTAAGTTTGTCAATGAGACGTAACTCGGTTTGGAGGTTTGAGTATACTTCTCTCGCCGGCCGACTTGCGGTTTTTCATGAGGATTAGAGCCGGTAACGTGCACGGTGTCCTGTTTTGATTCATGGTTGGAGGTCTCATACGCATTGATACGCTCTGTGAGGATTACTAACTCCCGTTCAGCACTCTGTAGTTGCTTTTGTAGGTTTAGAATTTCCTGTTCCAGTTGAAGTACGTAGACACTGGTATCGACTTTCGATGAAGATGACAGTGAGGTGGACGGTGTAGAACTCAAGTTTTGTCGTCGTGACAAGGTTTGTTTGTCTTTCTTAGTGCTTGAACCAGTATTTCGACCTATGGAGGAAGACTAACATAAGGACTTTAATGTGCTGACTTCTGTGGATAATTTGTTTATGTAAATCGGTGTTTTCTAATAATACATTTCCCAATTCATTTTCTGCACTTTCCAGTTAGAGTGTGAGTTTAGAAATTGTCTCCTTCATTTCCGATGTGGTTATTAAATCAGTTACAGTTCTGTCAACACTTCTTGACAGTCTTTTTGGAGTGACATATGACTCATCAGATGTATCGCAGTCAGTAAGTATGTGCGAATCAGACAACATTGTACTATTTTGGTCTGGAGAAAGCATTTTATTTGTTTCACAGTATAGATTTGACTGTGTGATAGGATCTTGTTCCGTAGGAGATAGGGTCTTCAAAAAAGGTTGCTTTTTTCTTAAGGTAATGCCTAGCGAGTGATCAGTTTTCGCATACTTTTTGATTCTGATGCATACCTTATATCTACATTTTTGTTTTGCTTCTGAATTATTGAGCCGATATGTGTGTTCTGGCCTTTAGTCACATAACGTCCACTATATCAAATTGTCCACTGTATCGAAATGTCCACAGTGTCAGAATGGTAACTTTAAAATGTCCTATTATCAAAATGTCCACTTTATCAAATAGTCAACTACATAAACCAAAATGATTAATTAAAACAATAATAATTTTCTAGAATACATATAATTAAAACAAGGGAATTTCAGTTATTTACGACGAAAGTGGTCTTCATCTCTACAAAAATTTAAACTAAAAGTAACAACAGTCTACAGTTAAGTACTCCTTAAAAAAAAAAGTTGTTTCTACATTAGCTAATCTTGGGTACGCCACAATGATGGCGGTAAGTCCTTTCTTTGAGGAGTGACTATTAAGACCTCTCGGCGTCCTCACCTTCTGCATGACATAGGTCCTCATCGAATTCAGACGAAAATGTGTCACCATTGGGCGGACCGCCCGCAGGACACAGTGGAGCATATGGTGAAGGTGTAATCCGCTTGGGTGAAGCACCGCTGTGTCTTCGTGGGAGCGATCGGCGGCAACGTCCTTTCGTACCGGGCCCTGGTTCTGGCCATAGTCCGGGGCAAGAGGGAATAGGTTTTTTTTAATGTGGGAAATCTTCAAATGATTTCTCTCGCTCTAGGGCGGATGGGCGTGTCAGACTTATACTGACTCAAGAGCCCTAGGGCGGAGCTGGAGGAGACTTTTACCGACTAGAACCCACACTTTTGTTCCTTCTTTGCCTACCGTTCCAAGACCCCGGGTTTCCCTTTCGGAAAAGAACCAATGCACCCAGTGGGCTTTGCCTCTGCTGAGCCCCTACGGTCTTGCTGACATCTGTTTGAGACGCGCGTGGAACACTACGCGCCTCGACAACTTGTGCTACCCATTACTCATCATTCGCAAGGCCGTGCCTACGGTGGCTGGAAGTCGCCCTGCGACTCCCGACACCCGGGACGTAGTGTTATACGCGTGCATCAAAAAAAATGTCAGCAAACCTACCATCTAACTAACACGCGCTAAAAAAAATTGTTTTTGTTTGTTGCAAATTTTTTTGATATTTGTACGTCTTCTAAATGTTTGAAACGTAGTTTATTTGTTTCACAAATCGTTTTCTTTTATATAATTGTTTCCCTTCTTCCTCAATGGTTCAAAGACATCCTCAAATATTTGGCCGGTATTTTATAAAGTGGACCTTAATATGAAGAGTGGACATAATGAAACTGTGGACATTTCGGTACAGTGGACATTTGGATGAAATGGACATTTTGATACAGTGGACCATTTGATATAGTGGACGTTATGTGACTAAAGGTGTTCTGGGTATCCATCGCACTCAAATTCTGTATCACAGGCAGAGCACAACGCAGTACTTCTAATGTTTACCTTCATTTTCCATTTATGACATATTACTAGTGGCGTCATTTTGCGGTCACTACTGTTATTATTTGATGTACTGTTTGTCGACATTGCGTAATGCGCCAGATCGGTGTTTGTAAAATTTGAAATAAGAATTTAAATATTTCCGAAAAGTGAATGTTGGCACTGAGATTTGAACTCGCGACCACTTGTATGACGTAAGTCAATTGGCAAAAGTAGTAAGGCACCTTAACCACAGGACCAACTGGATAGCAATTACTTTATCGAAATTTTTGATTAGTTTGCGACTGACCAAAATTTCCTACCGAGATTTTGTTTAAGGTTCAAAATCGCTTATTTCTTGTGGATGTTACGACGGTTGAGGTTCAAAACATGAATGAGTCATTTTTGCACTTTGCGTTTAATGTTATTGTTTTTCTTACACTTATTACTAAATATTTGTATCACCAAACTATTTGTGGGTTGAATGTTAGTTTATCATTGCGAATTGTCACTTGTTATTGATTGTAATGAGATTGTTTTTTTGAGATGGTTCGTGAATTCAAATATTTGGTTTTAACTTCATAGTTTATGAATAAAATTCTTAGCTTACACTGTCACTAAGTTATTGATTGATGTTTAATCGGTTCACTTATTTTTTTATTCACTTCTATACAATAATAGTAATTTTAAAATATATTTTACAACAGAGAGTTTATTTGCACGGCTTTGGACCCATGCTTTTGTTGGTGATTTACCCACCATCACTTGGTGACCTAAGGTGCTGTAGTATGCACGGTCTTTAAATATTCCATATTTGCCTCTTACGACACCCACGGGAAATATGGGATGGTGCTATTCTTTACGTCCGACACCAGAGAGTACAACTGATTACAACTCAATTTAACTCAATTCAACTGTTATAATACGTTGAAATAATAATAATAATAATAAGTGGAATCAGAAGTACCGTACTATAGGTATGTGCCCCACCCAGTTCTCGACAATAGCCATATCACGTTATATTGGGATCGATCTATCATCACTGACAGGACTATTGTTGCCAATAAACCTGATATAGTGGTGGTAGATCGACTAGAGCATCGCACAATGATTGTTGATATAGCGGTCCCTCATGACGAGAACCTCGTGAAAGCTGAGAAAGTTAAGCAAACTAAGTATTTTGACTTAGCTCGCGAGGTTGTCGACATGTGGGAAGTGGATAGAGCAATCATTGTGCCGATAGTCGTGACGGCCAATGGCTTAATTGCCAAGAGCCTCGACCAACATGTGAAGAGGCTCTCGTTAGGCAGTTGGATCAAGGGCTTGATTCAGAAGGCAGTACTCCTGGATACGTACGCACGTATTGTTCGGAGATTCCTCTCTCAGGAGCCCTGACCACCGGTAGCTTGGACCCTGTTCCCGATGCCAGTGGGCTACTATTTTTTATACTTTTAAATGTTTTTTTTTAATATGTTTTTTTTAAAGAAATATTGAAAAATGTAATCGATATGTGTAAGTAATTTAATAAATGGAATAATAATAATAAATTTATTGTCTCCAAATAAAATACAAAAGAAAATTATTGTAGCCCTTGTTATGATTCTACTTAAGATTCGTGTATTAGTGAGGAACCTCTGTGAAATGAAATGTGAATCATTTATTCGGGTGCGTCTCATATCATAATTATTAAGTTATTTGGTTTATTTTCATTTCAATAACATTCACAAGATAATTACCAACTGTTGATATAATTTTTTTACATATAAAATTTGTATGTTTTATAACTTATTTCGTATAAAGTTATTAGATATAATGTTTATTTAATCGAAAATCATTAGGTCAATTGTTTAAAATATATATTTGTAGCAGCTGTATCGTTTAACACACTGTTAGTATTACAAGTTGGCGCGGCGTATTGACAAACTTTACTGTAATATAATGCGGCTGAGGAGCCTCGCGGCTGTCGGGCGCCAGATCTCCTTCTAATGTTAGTGAATCATTTGGGTTAGGTTAAGTTAAAAATCGCACTGCGATAAGGTCTGGTGAGAATAGTGACCATTAGAACGTGATGGCGAGCGAACGAAGCGATCATGTGTGTTAGGTTAGAACAGTGACCATTTAGGATCCCCTTCTAATGTTAGTGAATCATTTGGGTTAGGTTAAGTTAAAAATCGCACTGCGATAAGGTCAGGTGAGAATAGTGACCATTAGAACGTGATGGCGAGCGAACGAAGCGATCATGTGTGTTAGGTTAGAACAGTGACCATTTAGGATCTCCTTCTAATGTTAGTGAATCATTTGGGTTAGGTTACGTTAAAAATCGCACTGCGATTAGGTCAGATAAGAATAGTGACCATTAGAACGTGATGGCGAGCGAACGAAGCGATCATGTGTGTTAGGTTGGAACAGTGACCATTTAGGATCCCTTGGATCCGTTGGATTATGTTAATTCATTAAACCCCAAACGAATGTAGGCGTTCACTCTCTCATTGTCTTTCTATTGTGTCTCTAATTACGGTATTCGAAAAGTTAAAAATCATTAAGATTTATAAAAAGCTTTCGTTTTTTCATATTAGACTAAATAAATTTTATGTCTTTTGAGTGGTATATCTAAAGATTTTATAATCATAACATACATTGATTATAAAAAATTGTTGGGCGCCGATGTGAGCGCCATCACTGCGAAAACGACCGGCGGCCCAGCTGAACAGCACGCATGCACGATCTGCGCGAGTAGATGAGCGCCAGGGCGAAACTCCGCTGCCGCGATAAGTCGCGGCATGGTGGAAAGAGCTCCGGCGGGATCTCATGGTGGAATGTCGACAGCGACTATCGCAACCCAGTGCTGGGCACGCCATAATTATGGCGGTAAGGCCCCTTTTCAAGGAGTGGCTGGAAAGCCAACATGGCATCCTTACCTTCCGCATGATGCAGGTCCTCACCGGACATGGTAAGATCGGGAGGTTCCTGCACCGGATTCGTGTGGAAGTTACGCCCGGGTGTCATCACTGTGTGGACCACCCGGAGAACACGGTGGAGCATACGGTAGAGGTGTGCCCCGCCTGGGCAGAGCACCGCCGTGTCCTCGTTTGGGCGATCGGCGGCAGCGATCGGTGGCAGCGATCTCTCGCGCCGGGCCTTGGTATAGGCCATGGTCCGGAGCGAGGAGGAGTGGCAGGCGGTCGCCTCCTTCTGCGAAACAGTAATGTTAGCAAAGGAGTCGGCCTTCCTAGTCCTCAAGCCCAAACTGCCACCGGGACTCCAATCCTGATTACCGGCCACCGTAGGCGCGGGCTTGCGGACAGCGAGCAATGGGTAGCTTGCCATCCGACCGTCCGGTAACCGTTTGGACCGAGCCCAAGTCGTCGACGGCGCGTACTGTTCCACGTGCGTCTCAAGGAGATGCCAGCAACTGTAGGGGCCCAGCAGGGTCGAAGCCTACTGGGGCCAAGGGTCTGATTCTGAAAGGAAGACTCGGTCCTGGTACGAAAGGCAACGAAGGAACAGAAGTCAGTAAAAGTTTCACAGTATCTTCCGCTCTGCCCAAGAGCGGGGATGCCATAAGATGATTTTCCCACCAAAAAAAAAAAACAATTGAAATTGAGTGCTAGTATTACAACTATGTGTAGAACGGAAGAAGTTATTATAATGATGATAATAATGTTGTAAAAAATAAAAATATCGTTATCAATTTTCCGATTTCTTGGTAACAGGGAGTACTTGCATATTTGCTTGATAATTTATATATTTTTTAAATAGTCACCGAATTTGACCAGTCTCTTAACTAGTCAAACTCGTTTTAACCGACTTTAAAATTCTTATCAAGTAAAAACACGTTTGTTTTATCGCTTTATAAGATAAGAAACTATTAAGTTTTTCATGGGTACAGCACGTTCAAAGCATTTTGATCGTTCCGATTTTCGAACAATCGGCTGTGCAGTAATTCTTTTCAAGAACCATAATTAAGGCGGACGTGTATTGCGCATTATTTAGAGTATTTATAATAGTTTGGAACTTCAACTCTAGACTGGCCAACATATTTTGACCGTACTGTATTTGTACCAAAAACCATCATTATTATTTCAGCCGAAAGACGACCACTGTTAAACATAGGCCTCACACAAGTGTCGTCACAATGAACGGTCCTGTCCGTCTCGCGTCCATCGGATTCCCGTAACCCTTACCAGGTCATCGGTCCAACTTGTGCCTTCCAACGCTGCGTCTTCCAGTACGCGGCCGCCACTCCAGAACCTTTTGGCTCCAATCCAAAATCACTCCAATATTTTTTTTAATGGTCAAAAAATTATAAATTCATCTATCTATTACCCTCCATGGAGCCTGCACTTAGGAACGGCACTACCAAAAATAAATTCAGGATTGGACTACAGGAGAGATATAAAATGTAGGTGCACAAGGCGAGTTTACGGTGCAGCATCGAGTCTTAAAATCATAAATCTTGGTGAGTGTCCTGGAGACTTGAAATACAGGGTTGCCCTAGTTTAGGCTCTACTGCACCCCTATATTCAACAAAAATTTATGAAATGCAAAAAATTGTAATACTTTATGGTGGAAAATAAACAAATTATTATTGACTAGCTTCTGCCAAGTGAAAGTAGGTTTCTCCATACAAATTTTGGACCCGCGTTTCATCCCTTTAGGGGGCAAATTTTGGAAAATCCTCTTAGTGCTAGCTTACATCATAAAAGGAAGCCTTGCGCCAAATTCCACGCTTCTCAACAGTTTTGGCTGTGCGTTGACATGTCAGTGAGTCAGTTTCTCCTTTTATATATATAGATTATTATTATTAATTTATGGAGCTGGTCAAAAAGTCTATGTTGGTCATAGACTTTTTGACCAGCTCCATAAATTTCAATCCTCATTTGCAATGAACATACATAAATTGAATGAATTTCTATCTTTAACTCCGTCATGATTGGTAATTAATTTGACGTCCTTCACACTTTTATTTCTCAACCCCACTACCAAACTTCCTGATTGAATTATTTATTTACTAGGCTAGATGCGATGTTGCTAGAGAAAAGTAGTGATTTCAAGCAAAAATAAAAGTATTTCTATTCTATTCTATTCTAAATCAATCGTTTCTCCCAGTTTTCAGTAATAATTGACCTTCAAGGTGCGTTCATAGCAACTAATGTTTATGATTAAAGAAACATTACGCATATGACCTTACAAAACCTTGGGAGGCTAATGACCTTCTGACGCTGGCCAGTAATAATTTTTTTAAGGAATTAGTTAAAAATAACACTTTTAAATTTCATGTATTTTTTTTTTTTGCAATATCAACTAGATGAGGCTGATGTTTTCAAATACAAAAATAAATAAATTAACACAAGCTTTATAAAAGAAAAAAATAATTCAAAAAGGAAAATAGCATCTCTTCCAATATTTATAAAAATATTAAAAAAAAAACTAACTTGTAGGCATAAGTGGCTGTGGTTAATAAATCTTCCAATCTAATATATGCTTGTCTACATAGTGTGCGTTTAATGCATGCTTTAAATTTTGACTGATTTAGTTGGAGAATCTCAAGAGGTATTTTATTATAAAATTTTACATAATACATAAAAGAAATATGTACTTTAGCCAATCTGAATCGAAGTTGATCTAATTTGTTCCAATTCCTAGTGTTAAAATTTTATTCTGCCTGTTATTTAGTAAAAAGGTGATTTTTTTTCCGAACATACATGTTTTCATAAATGTATTGACAAGGGACCGTCATAATGTTTATTTCCTTAAATAGTTCTCTAAGGGAATCACGCCTGCGAAGATTTTATATGGCTCTGATAGCTCTATTGTGCAGAATAAAAATAGAATTATCTCGCGGTATCTACATCAATAAATTGACGGATTTTTCTGACCGTATATGCTGCTGAACTAAGCCGACCTGCCAGAGATATTAAATGAGGACCCCATTGTAACCTCGAGTCAAGCGTGATCCTGAGGACAACCGTGTTCTCGACAGGAAGGAACTCTGGAATGCTTACTAGTAAACCCATCAAGTTTGAGCTCATTAGATTTGCCTTAACCAGTTCTATACATTTCTCATGATGACAAAGACCATCAGGTCTTTGTCCCTCCCTATTCTAGCATCAGCTAGAACAGGGAGGTAGCTAATGGAACCCTAGACTGGCTACTAGTAAATCGATCGAGTTTGGGCTCGTTAGATTTGTCTTCACCAGTTCTAAACATTTCTCGTGATGATGAGGACGTGATGCTAGAATTGCGAGATGGCTGATGGAACTCTGAAATGCCTGGGTTCTGCGATTAATTTAAAAAGTGTGAAATAAAAATGTTTTAATTTATATATTGTTTAATATTTTTAATGTTATTATATAAATTGTATTTTCTTTGTTGTTTTTGCGTGAGTGCTTTTGAATTTAAATTAATTGTATTTGTATATTTTTGAATTGCATCAAATAAATATCTTATTTATCTATCTATCTATGAAATCATATTATTATGATGATTATGGAGACGATGGTGCCGTAGATTGACATTTCTAGTTATGCCATTTTAAATGCTCACTCAGTCAGTCGCGGCCTCGAGGAGGTTACTCGGGTCGCAAAATTACATTATACTAAAGGGTCAAAGTTGTTTGAGAATGAACAAATTTATTCGAGTATAAATTATACATTAAGGGTTAATATACTGCGAACAATAACCGCCGCAAGTTTTCAAGGTAACTCAATGTTTGCTAAAATCGATTTACGGATGAGTGGACATCCATTTCGATCGTTTAGTAAGTGTCTTGTCACTCCAAATTTAATCAGTTTGGCCAAAGAGTATCACGATAACCGGTTTCTGGGTTATGATGTTCAAATAATTTCTCCATGTAAATACACTTGCTCATAAAGTGACTATAATAATAAAATACACTACACTCATACTCTATATGGGGCTTTTCTTATAATTTACTTACCTTTTTGGAATAAAGATAAATAAATAAATAAAATATTCGCAATAGCATTAGACAGAAGTTAAAAAAGGTTGTTTTAGGGTACACTTTGTAATAAAAGTACAATATTTGGGGGCACGGTAGTGCCCTGCAAATATTTAATTTTTGAAGTAAGTAACGAAACAGCCAAGCCATACATTTTTACTGATATGTAGAATTTGTGAAGTTAGGGTTGGTAGAGTTAGGCCGTGTAGATTCAGAAGCTTGGCTCTACATGAGATCTGATATCTTTTTCACAGGGCAAACCTTATGTGGTCGTCTTGGCAACATTTTACATGAAATGTTTTTGGTGGGATATGTATATTGTGCTTTATTACAGTTAAGATTGATGCTTAATTTATTGGAATCAACTTATATACCAACTGTTATACTTAAATGAATTCATTTGCACTATCCATCTTTTGAATTTATGAGGCTTTTAATTAAATAAATTATTTATTTCTTACTTAAACTACTAGTGTCCATGTTAAAAACCTAAAAGAAGCAAGGGTTGTCAGTATCTGTAACGTGTTTCATTATACTATATAATATTAGCTATTTTAATTTGTATGAATGTTAAATAATTACCTTGTTGCCTTGTATTGTGTACAATTCATATGTTTTATAAGGAGGAAACTTGTTGATACGTCATTTAAAAAAAATCTATTTCATTTACCTATCTAAGTGTGGGCCGAAACGTTCTAGAGTGGCGACCGCGCTCTGGAAATCGCAGCATTCAAAGGCCTCCCACAAGGTGGACCGACGACCTGGTGAGAGTCGCGGGAGTGCGGTGGATGCGAGACGCACAGAATCGGTCGTTGTGGCGTCGCATGAGGGATATCTATGTCCAACAGTGGATGTCTTTAGACTGAAATGGTGATGATGATGATGATCTAAGTTTTTAGTACATACAATAATCAAATTTTACATCGATAAATTTATCGAAATGTTAAAATTTTATATAATACTATTATTTATTAAAATTGTTTGAATTTATGTCGAAAAATAAATGTTGTGCATACATTTTTCTATGAACCTCTTTTATCTAATGCAGAAGTGAACAGAGTATAGGTATATAAGTAACTAGCTGACTCGGCGAACTTCGTACCGCCTAATAATGTGATAAATGAAGAACCGCTCTATCGATTTTGCGCAAACTTCACATAAACCATCTACTAAATAGTCCGAACAAAGCCTAAACATTTGGTTTGGATAGGTGAACCCGTCATTGAATTATAAAATTACAACGAAAAGTGGCATTGATTTTTATATATATAGACTAGCTTCTGCCAGCGGCTTCGCCCGCGTGAAAGTAGGTTTCTCCTAACAAACTTTGGTAGACATTTATAAGATCTACAATTATTTAGAACATTTTATGGTTCTATCTTTTATAGTTTAGGCAGCGTACGCAAAATAAGTAACTTTTCTGGTTGACCATCCTGACCGGGCCCAAAACGTCGAGGGTGCGCGCCTCAAGGAGATATCAGCAACCGTAGGAGCCCAGCAGGGTCAAAGCCTACTGGGGGCATGAGTGATGCGAAAGATATCCCCGGGGCTCTGGAAAAATGGCAAGGGAGGAACAGGAGTGGGTTTCTAGTCTGACACTATCTACCGCTCCGCCCAGGAGCGGGGGATGTCATTAGATGATTTTCCCACCCGAAAAAAAAAACACCAATTATCAAAATATCTACTAGCAATCAATTTGCGAATAAATTAAAACCGCAACTGAACCTCACTCGAAGAAATCCCGCTAAAAACTCTATTTCACAATAGGTTACTGAGTTTATTAGTAGAAATTAGTGTCTTAAATCCTTTTTTTATACAATTTCATTTTGAAATAAACCATTTTAATTTGTATACCTGTTTAAGAAATAAATTGTTCATTCAAATTTTTTTTTTCTTTCTAGATAAGCAACCTCTTCATTCTTATTTTTTTTAAACAGTCTAACTAAACAAAACTGCGTAAAATCGTGCACGTTATAAAAGTACTCTATGGCCGCCATCTATATTTATACTTATAATAAATCTGTAGAGGTGAAAATTCTGTACATTGAAAATATCAAAAAAATAAATGGCAGGGGGTGCTACTAGACCGACACCGAAACCAAAAATGTGATTAAAAAAATATTTGTCTGTCTGTGTCTGTCTGTCTGTCTGTTTGTTTTGGCATCACGTAAAAACTACCAGTTTGATTACGATGAACCTTGCTATAATTATTCTTTAATATCCTGGGCACCACACTGGGTACTTTTTATCCCGGAAAAGTATATACAATTAAAAAAAACTTAATTTTGCGGTTCGATCCCTAGTCCCGATTGCTGTGCACACCACAAATAATAATTTTGTCGTAGGTTACGTCACCGGCAATCGAGTTTACTAAGGGGGCTGCACACGGCTAAGATACTAAAATATTTTATTTTAAGATACAATATCGCTCGCCATACAATTCAATGGACTATCACACACGACGAAGATAATAAATAATATTTCATATTTTCGTATCTCAAAAAACCTAATAAAACCATTTTCGACTTCTACGCGGACGAAGTCGCGGGCAAAAGCTAGTTTTAAATAAAATAGATGATATTCCACTTAAAAAAAAAGTCACCTCTGGAGAATTGTCGGCATCGTCACCGTCGTGGTCCGTGTCGGTCTCCGCAGGTGGTCATGGGCAGGTGAGAGTGTTTCCCCAGCGCAGGGAACATAGTGTTCACCACACTCTTCACAATTTGGAGCTGGAGACCCTGCGTCAACGGGAAGCCCAGGGGCGAAACTTATGACTAAAGAAAGAAAGAAAGAAAGAAAACACGTTTATTTGGCACACAGGTACACACAATGAGATTACAATATAGAAACTTAAAAAGTACATCAACATTGTGTGTCTCACGGCTGCGCCAAATAGGTCCAGTTCAGCATAATGCCAGGCCACTATGTAGCAGTTGCCTGACGCTGGTTTTCAACTGAACCTGGCTATGAGTCTACGGATGCTAATGATTTTGTTTTGATGTGATGTTAATAAATACATGTATATGTAGATAAATTAGTGTGTAGTAAATAATAAAAAGGTGTTTAGTGATAAATATATGTTATGCAACAGGGAAAAACACATACTAAGAATAAAAAAGTCATCATCAAAACTATACGTAAAATCAATCGCACAGTCCTTGCAAAAATAAATAAAAAATAAAAAAATTGAAACCTGTCCTAAGCGGTTCAACTTAGTTCGTGTTACGTAACAAAATGATCACTATGCCTTGGGTAGATGAGCGCAACAGACAAGTTGCATTCAGCCAAATATATATACGAAAAAAAAAAAGTAAACATCGGGTATCAGAAGAAAAATAATGTAACAGTGAAACCATCGATATCCGTGAGTGAAACCAAGTGTGTATTGTGTATTATTATATGAATTGTAATAACCATTAAAATGATCGAGTGAGTAATGTATGCACATATAATTATATATTACTTTTCTTAATTCTGGGTTATCTATATATAGGTGACTTTGTCATGCCACCAAAAAGGACGATCACTGCAATTCTAGTAGGACTGTGGTAAGATGTTGTAGTTTTTCGACAGTAACTCATGGTAAGGATACTGATCAAGTGTTTTGAATTTTTGTTTTTATGTTGTCCATTTTGTACGCAATCCTTATGTATGCATTAAATTAAGGACCAGTTTATCGAAAGTATTAGGAAATTCATCATAATTAATAATTATTCTCTAAATCTCTTATGATTCGATGTCCAGAATCGAAGTTTATTATATTTTTTCCTAATAATCATCATCATCATCTTCCTGCCCTTGTCCCATCTTATTTGGGGTCGGCGCAACACGTTTTTTTCTTCCATTCTATCCTGTCAAAAGTCATACTATCACTAACTTCCTTTTCTTTCATATCACTGTTCACACAATCCATCCATCTTTTCTTTGGCCTCCCTCTCCCTCTCCACCCATCCACATGTAAACTCATAATCATATCATATCATATTTCATATTTTATATTATTTCTTTATTTTCATATATCATGTCATATTTTTTCCTAATAATGATACATGTAAATCAAATACAGCATCGTCGTCAATGATGAGCTATGGGTAGCTCGTTGTGTGGAAAGGAGTAAACCGAAGGAGCGTTGTGTTTCACACTCGCCCCTAAGAGCTGTCAGCAGAATTGCAGGGGCCTTTAGGGCTGGTACCTGTCAGGGCTGGGAGATTTTTGGAAAGAGTTACCGTGGAACGCAAAATAATATAGCTGTCAGTAAAAACCTGCTGACACTCCCTTTAGCTCCACTCAGACCGTTAAAAGTTATAAAAAAATTTTCTACGGAAAAAAAGAGCTTGTTTTGTTATAGACATGTCTAGTCAACGTAATAAAACGATGAAATCACACGAATTCGTGTCTTCTTTGAACAATATTTTGAAGCACAAATAAGATAGCAAAACTTATTAATACATTTCTGCCGTTAATGTTTTCGAAAATGATCCTAATTAATCTATATATATAAAAGGAGAAACTGACTGACTGACATATCAACGCACAGCCGAAACTACTGGGACTAGGAGAGTCATATTTTGCACAAAATTTCCTTTTATGACGAAGGCGAGCACTAAGATAGGATAATCCGAAACTCATTCTCTTAAGGTTTGAAAGGGGGTCCAAAGATTATATGGAAAAACTTACTTTACACGGGCAAAGCCGCTGGCAAAAGCTAGTTATGTATATAATACAAAGGGATATCATGATGTAACTAACTATATTATACAACATTAGTTTTAGTATATGCGAAGCCCGGAACACATATCGAGTATTTTTATGTAAAGAATCTATGTACAAAATTTCATAGCTCTATCATGAAAAATCACAAAGTTATAAGCTTGTTATCTTACCTGGTTATCCACACAAATACATTGTCGCCAGGCCATCCAGGCGACTGAGGAGTTATTTTGCTTCCGTACCCAGCTCTGCGCTAGCGCTTAACGCCCGCTATGACCTGCCATGTCCTGTGGTGTACTTAGTGTCGGTAGTGTCCAACATGTGACCTTTAAAAAAAAAAATGGAAAAAATATAACATGGTGTAAAAATTATTGTAATCGATTTAATTACTGATCCTGAACTATATTCAGGTTGGCATAAACTAAAAATAATAATAACTAGTTAATTATACTCATTCTATTTTAGTACAGTTGGAATGACTATATTTGCAAGTTGTGTTATTTTTTAAGAAATCATAAATGTCTGACTGTTTCATTCATAACTTGTTACGTTTTTTTATTTAATGAATAAATTAAACAGCTTTGGGAAGACCTCACCGATTATCATCCGACTTCTTGAAACCCCAAGAACAACTCCCACCTGGGCGCGATTTGCAGTAATCTATATGAAAAGCACTAAATTGGTTGCTCACCCAGGTATGCCGCTGCAAACACAACTTGGCGAAATAGGGTTTTATAAACCCCTCGGATACTCCATGTGAGTGCAGTACTCCTCTCCAAAACATGAGCTTCACGTTGGGATGCCCCAAGTGCCAATACACCTGCACTTTTGAGGATTTTATGAGGCCTAAAAAGTTTAACGAGTTTACTATCGATTTGAAAAGAAGAAGAATTAAAATATTTCAAGAATTTTATAAATAGTTTAAAAAGTAATCATTTATTTACTTAAGTTGACACGGCGCTGGTTTAAAGGGGTTATAATTCTCGGCGTTTCTTGTCATCTTCCTGCCCTTGTCCCGTGTTATTTGGGGTCGGCGCGACACGTTTTTTTCTTCCACTCTGCCCCATTACGAGTGACACGTCATGGTATCACTAACTTCCTTTTCTTTCATATCACTCTTCACACAATCCATCCATCTTTTCTTTGGTCTCCCTCTCCATCCATCCACATGTAAACTCATAACTCTTTTAGTAACATGTGTCTCATCCCTCCTCTTCACATGACCATACCAAGACAAACAATTCCCTTTCAACTTTTCAGTCACTGGCGCCACTTTCAAACTTCCCCTAATATATTCATTTCTCACTTTATCCATTCTCATCACACTACCATCCATCTTAACATTCTCATCTCTGCTACATGCAATCTTTTTTCATCCGTCTTTTTCACAGCCCAACATTCTGATCCATACAGTATGACAGGCCTTATCACGGACTTGTAGATTTTACCCTTCAACTTGAGGGGCATCTGTGAGTCACAAGTTGTTCCCGTGACCTGTCGCCATTTCATCCATCCTGCGTTGATCCGATGTGTTACGTCCCGGACTCCCTCACCATCCCCTTGGATGAGTGACCCGAGGTACCGAAAGTTGGAGCAGATCGGTATGGGCGTTCCAGCGAGAGCTAAAGGCACTGGATTGGAGACCGCCGAAATTGCAGAACAGGTATTCCGTTTTGGTTCAACTCAATTTCAGGCCAACATTCTCCAATCTATGCCACCGCACCTCCAATCTGTTCTGGACCTCTAGGCCACTCTCGGCAACCAACACAATATCATCGGCAAACAACATACACCAGGGAGCCTCTTCCTGAATGTCCGACGTCAGAGCGTCCATTATCATCAGAAAGAGGTAAGGGCTGAGAGCCAACCCTTGATGTAAGCCGACAGCCACATTGAAGCTGCCAGTGGTGCCCACTGTAGACCGGACTTGGGTACTGCATCGACTGTACATCGCTCGGATCAACTGCACATACTTCCCAGGCACACCTTTCTCCTTAAGGGCCCACCACAGAACCTCACGAGGTACCCGTTCGTATGCCTTTTCGAGGTCATTGAATACCATGTGCAAGTTTTTATGCGCACCTCTGTATTTCTCGCACAGCTGGCGTATAGCAAAAATGGCATCCGCTGTACCCCGACCCGGCTAAACCCGAATTAGTTCTGTGAAATTTCACTCTCTTCCCTCAGTCGCCTTACAATAATTTTCTCCCAGGCTTTCATAGTATGTGACATTAGCTTTATTCCTCTATAATTGTTGCACTCAAGCACATCACCTTTGTTTTTAAAAATCGGCACCAAAGAGCTATTCCACCACTCATCAGGTATGGCTTCTTTCCAGTAACAACTTATTGAAGAACGAAGCTAACCACATCCATCCATCCACTCGGTTAAATTAAAATGATAAATCCGTGGACATAAGGGATAACAACTTTTCCCGGTCCATACACGGATAATATTATTATGAAATCGTTTTAACGTGTACTGTTGCAAAATGTTCAGATAACTGCTAGTTGTTGTTGTGTTGCAGAAAGTTGTGACTTCCCGGAATAGTTTTAAATAATTATTTAAAATAGGTTTTACGAGGTACGTAAATTAACTAATTTAAATAAGTACTTCAACTTTATTGGTACTTATTTTAGGATTCAAATGAATAAATTTTAATCCTATTTAATTTTAACCTGTAGTAATAAAGTGTAGTAAAAATATTGTAAATTAAAAAAATATTTTATGAATAACCGAGTGTTTCTTGCCTATTCATCTCCATAAGAAAGTTGGGTAGGTCTAACTTTGAGAAAGAGGTCAATCATCAAATCCGACTCGGCTGGCCAGCGTTCGGATAACTGCGCGGTACCTTCTCATTCAACATACCATAATGTCTCAAGACGAAAGTCCAGTGCGTGTTGCCAGTGATGAAATGTAGCATTGTTATATGTTCGCTTACAACGGGCCTCATCAGAAGGCTTATAATCACCCAAAGGGCAATGGAAAGTAATATATATATATATATAACTGATATTTTTATTACTTAATTTTATTTTACTATTAATTTGATTTTATTTTTGATTTGATTTTTTTTTATTTGGAGGTAGGTGGAACTGAGAGTAAAGTCCGACATACCTCCTTTGAAAAGAGAGGATCCTCCGGCCAGACGGGTGTTATGTCTGGTGGGCAACTGCCCGGTAGATGATTTCGGGCTGTTCTATATATTCTAATCGCGCGGAGAACTTTGATTGCGCGATGCAGGATTAGTTCTTATGTGACGCCATAGATGTTGCTACAATTATTATACTTTTTCTTTACCATGATTTATTGTACAATGGCTGCTGAATGATATATTTTTCTTATTTTATTTGGTTGTTGCTACTAAGGATCAGTGACTCCTAAGCCACAGGGACATATACCTAGTTTAGGAGTGAAAAATAAATAGTAATTATTATTATTATTCACAAATTGTTGGTGCAAATGTCTAAAAGTCACGTGACAAGGTGCTTTTCTCACTTTAAATTATGAACCGCATTCATGTTGAGTTATTGTAATGGAAAAGTGATTATGAATGTAATGTTTTATGATAGTGAAAATTTGCAACGACTGACGCTTTGAATGCGGGCTGTCACAAGCCGATTTGATAAACAATGTCAAAATTATAGGATTGCCAGTTGCTAACTGTTTTACCTCCCAGGCACCAGTGTACCGAATACGGTACATCTCGTACCAGCTAACTTAAACCGTATTACGTAAAAATAAGGTTTAAGCTAGCTGGTACCGAATTAGGTACAATGGGGCCTGAGAGGTTAAATAGGCCACCTGTAAAAATCTTGATAAAAATCAAACACTATCCAACACACAACACAACTTCTAACAAAACGTGAAAAGATACCTCTTGGAGAAGGGTATGGTATGCACCTGCGGTGCTGGTATTGCAGATGTCGACCAAGACGATAACCACTATTACCATCAGGTGGACCACCTACTTGTTTACCAAACACAACAATAACAAAACTAGAATAACAAATGTTTGTTACATAAGGATAGCATAACCAGATTTATATAGGTGTATAATTATAATTTAGGTGTCTTCAAGGCTAGAGTGAATAGGCTCTTAATAAACTGGTGCGCCTGAACATCAATGATTGCATCTCCGCTTACCATCAGGTGGGATCGCAGTCAAGCACTGGTTTATATCAATTCAAAAAATAAATAAATATAATTTTCCCAGTGCTGGAACTTATGCCTCCTCTCTTGAGAGGAATTGGGCATAATTCACCACGCAACCCCTGTGCGGATTGGTGGAAGTCAAATTTCTTTGAATTTTGATTCTGAAGATATGTCAGCCCCCCTACCCTAGCCCTACCCTAGCCTGACCACGTGACTAAGCGTTGAGATGACGTCAGAACAAAGGAATCGGAGGCGTGGCCTACTCGAGTCGTTCGACGCATACGAAACGATCGTAACTTGGCTAGGGGGGCTGACATATCTTCAGAATCAAAATTCAAAGACATGTGACTTCCACCAATCCTTTTTCCTTCACCGTTTTGAAAGCAGTGGTGATGAAATAAATTACACAAAGTAATGCGCTTGGGTGGATCGGAACCCGCGACCTACAAATTCGTAAGTCGGGGCCGTTACAATCGGGCCAACTCTGCTGAGCATTATTTGTAGATCAGTAAAAATCTAGTCCTATTAAAAATTGACACATAATAAGTCCGGGAAGGAACCCTCGATACGTAAGTCCAACTCGCTATTATAGCGCCAGTCTATGTTTAAAATACAATTGACTAATTTGAAATAATCTAATTCAGTGATTTGACCAATCGGGATCATTGTATAATCATACCAGGCAAAGTAATTATTAGTCATTGATTTCAGGGCTTGAAAGACGTGTTCTGAACCAAAGACCAGTGAAGCAAAGGCAAAAAGAGAAGAAGTTAGCCAAGTGTTATTTGTTGAAGTTAGCAAACTGTGAGGAGGTGTACCAGGTATATATTTATTAGGTATATTATTTAGTGTTCACCAACATTTATAAAAACCATCCAATGTTATAAAGTTTAATTTAAAAGAAAGAAATAATAGAAACATTTTACAAAAAAAAAAAAATAACATCCGACTACACTACAAATTAATAAAACATTTAAAAATAAATTTAATTTGGAAGTCGGTGTTTCTGGTTTTTTTTTGTTTGTTTATTATTCAACACCGATTTCCGAAGTTATTTTTAAACTTTTTAGTGTATACTTATAGCAAGAGTACCAATTCCAATGAGTTTGTTCTCAAATATGAAATTCCCGTGCCTACCTTCCACCTTTCTGCTCCATCATCAGATCAATTCTATGGTACCTTAGGAGTAAGCGGGTTTTGTGAAGAGAAAAGAGAACACATTCTTAATGTCAGGCAGCTCGTTGAGAAGGCATACAAGTTTCATACGCTATTGATAATGTGTTTCGTTGACTACAGCAAAGTTTTCGACTGTGTGAACTGGGATTATTTGTGGAGGCTTCTAAACGAACTTAAATACCTTGTCATCTCATTGCTCTACTTTGAACTTTGTATGACTCAAGCAGTAAGAGACGACAAAGCAGCCTCAAAACCTTTTAAATTTCGCCGGGGAGAGTGCCAGAGATGTATTATATCGCCTATCCTATTCAACACCTATGCAGAATACATTATGAGACGTATCTGCGAGAACTGGGAGGGCGGCATCACAATTTGTGGCGTAAAAATCACCAACCTGCGCTTTTTTTTTTTTTTTTTTTTTTTTTTTCCGGTGGGAAAATCATCTTATGACATCCCCCGCTCTTGGGCGGGGCGGGAGATAGTGTCAGACTTTTACTGACTAAAAACCCACTCCTGTTCCCTCGTTGCCTTTCGTACCGGGGCCGAGTCTTCCTTTCAGAATCAGACCCTTGGCCCAAGTAGGCTTCGACCCTGCTGGGCCCCTACAGTTGCTGACATCTCCTTGAGGCGCGCGTGGAACAGTACGCGCCGTCGACGACTTGGGCTCGGTCCGATTACCGGACGGCCGGACGGCGAGCCACCCATTGCTCGCCGTCCGCAAGCCCGCGCCTGCGGTGGCCGGAAATCGGGATCGGAGTCCCGGCGGCGGTTGGGGCGTGAGGACCGTTGCCTCACGCGATCGGCCGCTTCCTTTGCTAGCATTACTGCTTCGCAGAAGGAGGCGACCGCCTGCCACTCCTCCTCGCTCCGGACCATAGCCTGTACCAAGGCCCGACAGGAGAGATCGCCGCCGCCGATTGCCCCCAGGAGGACACGGCGTTGCTCTGCCCAAGCGGGGCACACCTCTACTGTGTGGTCCACCGTGTCCTCCGGGCGGTCTACGCAATGGTGACACCCGGGCGTTTCTTCCGCACGGATCCGAAACAGGAACCTCCCGAACTTACCATGTCCGGTGAGGACCTGCGTCATGCGGAAGGTAAGGACGCCGTGTTGCCTTTCCAGCCACTCCTCAAAGAGGAGAAGTACCGCCATGATTATGGCGTGCCCAGCACTGGGTTGCGATAGTCGCTGTCGCCATTTCACCATGAGACCCCGCCGGAACTCTGCCCGCCATGCCGCGACTTGTCGCGGCAGTGGAGTTTCGCCCCGGCATTGCATCTCCATGCGCAGATCGTGCATGTGTGCAAGGCCTGTTGCTTCCAGATCCCATGGTTGCTGGCCAGCAAGGAGGCTCGCCGCTTCGCGGGAAATCGTCCGGTGTCCCCGCACCATCCGTATGGCCATGACCCTCTGGCACGCGTTCAGCTGGGCCGCCGGTCGCTTTCGCAGTGACGGCGCCCACACCGGCGCCCCATAAAGGGCCATGGACCGGACGATGCCTGCGTAGAGCCTCCGGCAGGAGGCGTCTGGACCCCCGAGGTTGGGCAGGAGCATCACCAACCTGCGCTACGCGGATGATACTAGTCTTCTTGCAGCAAATGACTCGGAACTGGTTGCACTCCTAGACCGAATGGAACGGATTAGCGAGGAGATGGACCTTTCCATAAACAGGTCCAAAACAAGGTCATGGTGGTAGAGGATTGGAGCTCACTGGCGCATTGGACCTAGAAATAGTGGACAATTTTATTTACCTGAGCTCCAATATTATTAACGATGGTTCGTGCGAGAAGGAAGTTCGCAGGAGAATTGGTATGGCTAAGAGCACCATGTCTCAGTTTGACAAAATCTGGAGGGATCGCAAAATCTCCGTAAAGACCAAACTGGTACGGACCCTGGTCTTCTCGATCTTTTCATATGGCGCCGAGACTTGGATGCTAAACGCTGAAGGCCACAAACGTATTGACGCCTTTGAGATGTGGTGCTAGAGAAGGATGCTCCGAATATCTTAGACAGCATTTCGGACCAACGTACCCATAATGCGAGAACTCAAAATCTGCTCGCGGTTGTCGTCAGAGTGTCTACACAAGATTCTACAATACTTAGGTCACATTGCAAGGAAAGATGGTTGCAACCTCGAAATGGTCATCGTGACCGGCAAAGTGAATGGGAAAAGGCCTCGTGGCCGCAGTCCAATACGTTGGTCTGACCAGATCTGCACCGCTCTTGACTCTACGCTATACAATGTCCGCCAGAGACAGATACAGATGGAGGAATATCGTCCGAATGAAAGTGGTCACGACCCTCAGCATTGAGGTACGACGCAAGGAGGGGGATTCAGAATCATCTATTTATAGTTACTAGACAGTCGTCATTGTGATACCTATGTGAGTGTGAAAATTCGTTGGCCATTTCTGGTCTTCTTCATCAGTTCTACTTCATCAAATGATAGGTACTTTGTAAATGTAGGTGCTTGAGTTCTCGATGAAAAAACCAAAATCACTATATGGCCTATAATGTCTGTGGAGTTCTTTTGATTCCTTATCGGTTCCATTTTCAGAACTAGATTTTGTAAAAATGGGATCAATCTGCAAGAATATCGTTTAAGATAAAGAAAAATTTGCAAATCGTTTCTTCATAAACTACGGAATTTTGAGTGAGGTAACAATCATGAAGACATGCAATCGAATTGAGTACCTCCTTCTTTTTTTGAAGTCGGTTGATAAAATTCATGGCATCGCATTTCTAGTCGTTACCGGATCGGCACGACTTTCCGTACTTTTTTTAGGGTTCCGTATTATAAGGGAGCCCCGCTGTTTCTCCGTCCGTGTGTCAGGGGACTGTATCTCATAAGCCATAAGAGATTAGAAAGTTAAAACTTCCACAAAATAAGTATTTTTATTTCCTCGACATAATAAATAAAATAATGAAATTAAAGTTTAAAATTGAAGGGATATCCATATAAGAGACGGCGTACTTTGTAGTCGCATTTTTGCTCGATTTTAATATTATAGTAAGAAATCCTTCGAGTGCGAGTCTGACTCGCATTTGGCCAATTTTTTTTACCTTTACCCCAGATAATTTATGACCATTTCCATCACACACACAGTCACCACTTCTGTTACCGTTTCAGCACCAAGGTGAAAGTTTAACAATGTTGACTGTGGCACTTCTCTTCTTCGCTTGCGTTGCGTACTGGTGGGGACGGCAGAAGAATTTGAAAGCGACGGAGCCACCAGAACTACCTGGAGGGTGGCCTATTGTGGGACATCTTCCACGACTCATAACGGACAGCTGCAGTAAGAACTTTAAGATTAACATGTAACACAAGAAACGCATAATCTGAATGTAATCATAATCTGTTTAGAATCGGCTGATGAATTGATTTCAACTATATTTAAAATGAGATCTTTTTATCCCAAAAAATCAACAATTAGTTTAGGATAAAAAAAATATATATATTTTGATAAATCTTGATTGCTTCACTATCATAGCGTGTGTGCGTGTGAAGCTACAAATACCGATGCACTATAAATATAGCGCGTCGATTCCCATATTATTTGCCAACAATTAGAAAAACAATTATTTTTTTTTACTATTTTTGCAGTTATGGTTGTGTATTATTTCAGATATTTCTTTTTGACGAATCTCGTTACGATCAAATCATAGTTTTTATATTTTAAGCGTAGACACTGAGTAAACTAGAGTGATTTAATTTTGTATATGCACAGGTTTTGCTTAAAAAACTTTTTATAAATGGTAGTTTTAGAATCCTATACTTACGTCGGTAAAACAGAATCCTTGTACAATTACTTTGTTGTCCTACTATCAAGATCTTTTTTCTAAAGTTTTTGTCACTCGCTGGGATATCAAAATCTATAGATAGGACCTACCTTCTTCCCATTGACTTAGAATTCTGAAGTAATAGTAGTGTGGATGAGTGGAGAGAGAGAGGGAGGCCAAAGAAAAGATGGATGGATTGTGTGAACAGTGATATGAAAGAAAAGGAAGTTAGTGATAGTATGACGGTTGACAGGATAAAATGGAAGAAAAAAACGTGTTGCGCCGACCCCAAATAAGATGGGACAAGGGCAGGAAGATGATGAGTAGTACAGGAAAAAGTCTAAAAACTATGAATATGTAGTAACGTCACAAAAAAAAAAAAAAATTATTACATCTTCAAGACTCAATTCGCTAATTGATATATTTACATAGGTTATACTCGTAAGTTTGTACAGAAGCCTGACCAACTTTTTTCATCATTTTATTTGCAGCACTATGGACCCGACTTGAAGGTGCAACTCGAGAGATCAGCGAGATGGGAGGAGTAGTGCGTGCTGTTGTTGGAATAAAAACTGTTTATGGTAAGTTGGTATTTCAATAAGACAAATAGAAAACATATCACAAAATACTCATAAAATATTAATATGAGTTATATGATTATGAGTTATTATAGTATCTTTGTAAACGTACTACAAAAATTCTTAATGCGGAGTGCACACGTTAAAAAATACAAATAATGTAGGCACAAACTGTAAAGAAACTTAATTTTAAAACAATGTTGCTTCAGCTGTACAACCAACAAGTGGTTGAGCGATTGGCTACTGCAATACGTGTTACGGGTTTGATTCCCATACGGAACAAATATTTGTATATTATCTTGAGAACGTGCATGAGTTCAAGTTTGTACAAGCTATTTATTAACTTTCAATTTTTGTATGTTTTTCTTAGGTCAAATATTGCTTTTGTATTGAATTAAATTTCTTTGCTTAATAAATTTGTTATTATAATCAATTGTATCTACGACTAAATTTAATTTGGAACATACATTTCTAATATATTCATGGTCATTGTGATACGTTACATATTTGATGAAATGACAATGTACAAATTTATTTGATACAAAACGAATAAGGTTGTTTAAATGTTTCTCATTCTTAAGATAGTGATTTAATCATTAAGATAGCGATTTTTATAAATTGATAGTAGGATTACAGGTACCTTTATTTTTTTCAACATTATATACAACTCATGTGGACCTTTATGTGGGTCCTTTTCTTCCTCTCCTACACACAATACAGGCTTGTCATGCTGACTAAGAAGAAGTTTGTTGCATGCATCAGTTAAGATGTCCATTAGCGCTTCGCGGTAGATTAAACCCTGCACGTCATAGTCATTATAATTGCAGTTGCTTCTCGATCGAATTAGTTCAATTCGGGAATTGAACTGTTTTCATAGGTAAGTTTGTACAGAGCCCCCGTGCGCGAGTCCAACTCGTACTTGCCCGGTTTTTTTAACATTAGCATAGCATAGCATAGTCGGCCTTATAATGTTCCCACTGCTGGGACTCAGGCCTCCTCTCTCTAGGAGAGGGAGTTTTTTAACATTATCTTTTTAAATTGATCGACTCGATTGTTTTTTCTTGCAGTGATAACCGACCCAGAGGACAGTCTCACCGTAGCGAATGCATGCATGGAGAAAGACAAATACTACAACTTCGCTATTCCATGGTTGGGTCATGGCTTAGTTACTGCGAAATGTGAGTTGCATGTGCCGCTACTTTATGATTACTAGCTGAATTCGCCATTCGGTTAATAGCCTAGCTATTTTACTAGACGGCGCCATTGGACTAACCATCATCATTATCGTCTTCCTGCCCTTGTATTATTTGGTTTTTTTTTCTTCCATTCTGCCCTGTCACTCGTCATGCTATCACTAACTTTCTTTTCTTTCATTATCACTCTTCACACAATCAATCCATCTTTAAGATATACGGAGGCTTTCAAAACTCGTAAAATTACTTAAGATTAGTGATCTGTCGGCAATGTGCTGACGACGGTAGTAAGATAAGACGACGGGGCCCAAGTTGCTGTGTAAAGAAAGAAAAGAAAGAAAGAAAAAGAGTTTATTCACGTCAAACATGGCGCATACCTTAAAAATAAAAACAAATAACAACAAACGACTTATATTATAAGTGGTGAGATATGCGCCACATCCGCACAAAACGGTCAGCACTCAGCAAAATGCCAGGGCTCATGCAAGACAGAGCCTCAGCGCTGATTTTCAGCACCAGCCGTCGTCGACGGTGAGACGTTGATCGGCCAGCAAGGATTACATTGTATATAATTGAAATCATTGAATAAACAAATTAATACCAAAAATAACAAAGCTCCTGTTTTTATGAGCAAGGCTTTTTTTTTTTTTTTAATCAAGATTTTATTTAGGGGCTTTTGTCCAAAAAGGATATGCCAGCCCCATCGTACCTTATAACAATTACTACACACACATACCTTTATTAACTAATAGATATTTACCTAAAATACATTACAGATATTAAATAGATATTAAATAGGGCGAATCACTGTTGCAAGACCGCTATTAAACCACTTAGTTTTCTGGCCGCCTCCGATTTCGGTTTTGATAGAATGCTTTGGATTATACCTACATCGAATCTATTTAACTTTAGTTCGCTCAGCAATGCGTCGCGTTCATCTTTATTTCGGGCACATTCCATCAGCAAATGTTGTACATCTTCAATTTGGTTGCAAGTTACACAATTAGGTGAATCAGTCTTTTTCATTAAATATGCAAACTTTGCTGATGGATAGTGTCCAGATCTAAGTCTTAGAGCTAATTTAACATAATGTCTGCTTAATTTGGTGTCATCAAACCAGGGTACACGAGGAAGCTCACCCTGTATGGTTTTATACCATATAACCTTAACTATTGATTTACTATCGAAATGTTTTTTCCAGTTATTAAAGCATATCATTTTAAATTTTGGTATGAATTCCCAGTGATCCGGTATGTAACTAATGGATTTGCCATCTTCTGCCGCTAACTTAGCTACGCGGTCAGCTTCCTCGTTCCCTTTCAGGCCTATATGTGCTGGAACCCATTGCAATTTTAAGTCTTTGCCATTTTTATTAAAGCTAATAATAAATTTAAGTATATCGTAGGCTATCGATGTACCTCTGCGTCCAGAGGCGCATCGAGCCACATGTTGTAGGGCACTCTTACTATCTGAAAAGATAACAATTTTGTTCAAATTCTGATTAGCCGCGTAAGATAATGCCTGATATATTGCAATAAGTTCCAGCGACATTATTGATACATCACAATTTATTTGGAAGCCTTCTTTGTACTGTAAGGTTTTATCATAAAATCCAACTCCTCGACCATGATTACTTTTCGACCCATCGGTAAATATACAGTGCCAACTATTATAGCTCATATTTAATTCTGCGATAACATTATTTACTAGTATATTAGGGTCATAACAAGTTTTAGAAAGGATAACACTTTTAAGATTTATATTTATCATTTTTTTAATATCTACTCCCGATACCCATATATCTAAATCAAACATATTAAGGATGTGAACAGCCTTAACCTCTAGTAGACTCACCTCACTGTGTGTTTTTATTAATAATGGCTTTTTCTTGTTTTCCCAGTATCTAATATTACAGAGGGCACTCAAATCCGAAATCAGTTCAGAAGTTACGTTATCGGACCAAGAAATTATTTTTAAACTGTATTTATACGCTAAGTATTGCCTTCTAAATGATAACGGTGCTATATATAACTCACTCTCCATGACGTGAATCGGTGAACTCTTAACAAAGCCACCTATGATTCTTAAAGCTTGGTTTTGCACTTTATCTAATTTCGCTGTGTGTGTTTTCGCACTGCAGTCATATATAAAACATCCATAATCTATTCGGCTTGCTTTGAGCAAGGCTTAAAAGAACCTATCATGAATCATCTCCCAACCTAACATATACTTTTCAGGTTGCCCTAAGATTTGTTCCTCACATAGTCACTAAATTCCATACATTCAAACTCTATTCATACATCATTGTATGAATGATCTAAGTATTGGCACAAGCATATCATAATTTACTGTAATACATACTGTGTACGATTTACTGGGTCTGCTAGTGTGCTTTTTAATACATTAACCTAGCTGGGAATACAGCACCTCACCCACAATTTTTTTATAGTATTTTTACATTCTTGTGAATAGTCATTATGTTTGTACTACAATGTTTTCGAGGAATAAAGATTAATATTGTATTACAATTTTATTTTTTTTTAAATCCGTAGATGCGATATGGAAAGATCACCGTAAGCTGCTGAATCCAGCGTTCAGTCAAATACTCCTAGATACGTTTATAGACGCTTTCAACAGACAGTCTAAGAAACTGGTCAAATACTTCGAGAACGAAGATGGAAAGGGCAACTTTGACCACTCAACACACATACGACACAACGCTTTAGAAACTATTTGTAGTAAGTTTTCAATTCATGCTTGACCTTTACGTATAATGTGACCACAAACCAATCAATCAATTGGATTTATTTTCTCTCCATAATAAACATGAGATTTTACAATAAACACAGTTAAAATAATATATAAAACAGGTAGGTATATAAATTGCGGGAGACTGGCACCTAAGCTAAGCTCGAGACCTGTGTTTCAGAACACCATGATCCCACCCCGTTTTATGGATGCAGGGCGACTCAGTGGTGGACATCTCGTTCACCAGTCCCACTCTGTCGCCGCGTGTCGTCGACTGGCGTATCATGGAGGGGGTGGAGACGTACTCAGATCACCGGTACATCCGGTTTAAACCTCTACCGCGCCGGTCCGACAGAACCCTTGTGGTCCGCGGTGGGCGCTGAGGAAGATGGACCGGGAGCTTTTTCTGGAAGCCGCGATGGTACAGGTTGGATGTAAGCATCGGACAGGCCTGTCGACATCGACGTCTAGGCAGAGTGGTTCCGGGAGGCTATGTCGTAAATGTGCGACGCGGCAATGCCCCGAGTCTGTCCAGGACGTGCTTAGTGCCAAGTATACTGATGGTTGCCGGAGATTGCGGCACTGCGCAACGCGTGCAATGCCGCGTGTCGCCGGTATGCCAGATACCGCAGGCGCCGCATCCGTCCACCGTATGCGGAGGACAGAGAGGCGGAGCTGTAAGAGGGATATAGAGAGGCAAAGCGCACCCTCCGAGCGGAGATAAGGCGGGCCAAACTCGAGGCCGGGGAATCTGATTGGACCCATGGGGACGCCCCTACAAGGTGGTGTGGGACAAACTCCGCCCCTGGGCGTCCCCGCTGACGCAGAGTCTCCGGCCCAGCTTGTGAAGGGTGTGGTGAGCACTCTGTTCCCTGCGTTAGGGGAAGACTCTCCTTTGCCCATGACTCCGCCACCAGTGGTGTCCGACGCGGAACACGATGGCGACGGCGACAACAGTGCTCCAGAGGTGACCGAGGTAGAGATAAGAGTGGCGGTACGAAGGCTAAGTGCCAAAAAAAAAATACCACCCCAGGACCCGACTGCTTGCCTTGGAAGGCCTGGGTCCTGGCCATGGAGGCTCTCGGGCCTCGACTAAGATGGCTTTTCAGCGCATGCATGGAGAGGGGCCAGTTCCCACTTCACTGAAAGATGGGGAAACTGGTCCTCATCGCGAAACCGGGGCGTCCTGCGGACTCTCTGTCCGCATACGGGCCCATTGTGCTGCTCGACGAAGTGGGCAAGATCTCTGAAAGAGTAGTTGCAGACCGCCTCGTCGCGCACCTAACACGGGTGGGGCCGGATCTGGCGGACGGCCAGTTCGGCATTAGCAGGAGGTGCTCCATGGTGGACGACATCATGCGCGTGCGAGCTTTCACGACGGGGGTGCGGGGTCCCAGGGCAGGTGTGTCGTGGCGGTATCTTTAGACATCGCTAAAGTCTTCAACTCCCTGCCTTGGAGTAGCATTTGGAGGACACTCCGGTATCACCGGTCGCCCGACTACTTCTGTCGTGTGGTCGAGGCGTACCTGTCGGACAGGTACATTATCTACCCTGGTCACCAGGGAGAGAGGGAACGTTGAGAGATGTCGTGTGGTGTTCCGCAGGGATCGGTACTAGGGCCCTACTAGGACCCTAGAGAACCTTTGTGGAACATTGGATACGACTACATGCTGCTCGGCGGCCTCCCTGACGGGGTCAGCGTGGTCTGCTAACCAGACGACATGCTGGTCCTGGCGTGCGGAGAGTCGTACCAGGCGGCGGCTGAACAAAGTGGTTCAACGGTTCATATTCGGTTTGCGTAAATATGACCATGTTTCTGAATTTCGTGTTAAACTCAAGTGGTTGCCGATTCGCCTTCGCCGTAATGCTCATATTCTTTCCCTCTTGTATAATGTGCTCTTTTCCCCTTCTACCCCTCGTTACCTCAAAGAACGGTTCCAATTTCTTTGCGACTCCCACATGAAAGTTCTTAGGTCATCGGATAACTTGAAACTTAAAATGCCAATCCATACGACTACTTTCCTGGATAAGTCTTTTACTGTCCAGGCCGCTCGTCTATGGAATGCATTGCCTGTGGCAATAAAACGTGCGCAAACACTGCCTGTATTTAAAAGGCTTGTTAAGGATCATTACTTGTCACTGTGATCATGTCTTCGTTTCATCACTTATTCCTCTTGCTTATATATTTATATTTTGTATGTATGTATATGTGTATCTATTTTAGTATTAAGTTTTTGTTTACTTTTATATTTGCACCAAGTGCAACCCCATTTTGTGTCCAGGCAATCTCTATCCATTCTGGGTTGCCTGGAAGAAATCGCCGAGTGCGATAAGGCCGCCAATTGTATGTTTTATATTGTATTACAATTCTATTTGTAAATCTGTAACTTGGTATGCAATAAAGTATATATAAATAAATAAATAAATAAAGTGGCAAAAACGAATGTTAGTAGTTGTATGATGTACGTGAGAGCTTAAAGAAAGATTTTATATCTCTGACACAGTTAATGTACTGATTTATTTATTAATAATTATAATAATACAATCAAGTTTTATACGTTTCAATAATTTTTGATAAGTAAAAGATTCTATGGTACAAATAAATATCGTCTTCATCTACCTTATCAAGGCGTTAAGCAATAATTAATTGTAAATTTTATTGCTTTTAGTGACTGCGCTGGGAGTAGATTTTACAGACTCAAACCTCAATAGCAAGTATGTGCAAGCTTTGGAGCTGGTATTATCAACATTAGTAGAACGGTTTATAAAGTTCTGGTTGCATAGTAGGAAGACCTTTGCGTGGAGCAATCTCAAGAAGAAACAGGATGCTTGTCTATCGATAGTGCATAATATGTCGAACACGGTAAGCAAGATTCTACTTTTTAATTCTGCTGTAGTTCTTCAAGAGAACTTTTACAAACATATCCTCCAACACTTGTTTTTAATTTACTAGCCGTCACGTCTATTGTCAAGCTCTTTGTAGCCAGTTTCGTATTTCAGTCTTCTACTCATCGAAAGATTGGCTTTACAGGTTACACACTCAATGATATATGTATAATCAAATGTGTATCTTGATCAGTCTACCTTCTGATGAATTATAAATGCCCGTGTAGGTATTTGCGTTATCATTATTTGCATTCACCATCATCATCATCATTTCAGCCAAAAGACGTCCACTGTTGGACATAGGCCTCCCTCAAATGTCGCCACAATGACCAGTCTTGTGCGTTTCGCATCCATCAGATTCCCGCGACCCTCACCAGGTCATTGGGAGGCCTTCCAACGCTGCGTCTTCCGGTACGTGGTCGCCACTCCAGAAACTTTCGTCCCCATCGACCATCTGTTCTGCAAGCAATGTGCTCTGCCCACTGCCACTTATGTTTGGCGATTCTTCGGGCTATATCGAGGTAACCTTGGTTTTCCTGCGAATAACCTCATTTCCGACGCGAACACGCAAGAAAACTCCGAGCATAGCCCTTTCCATTGCCCTTTGAGTAACTTTAAGCCTTTTGATGAGGCCCATTGTAATCGACCACGTTTCGGAGCCATATGTCATCACTGGCAACACGCACTGGTCATAGACTTTTGTCTTGAGGCACTGTTGTGTATTGGACGAGAAGACGCCGCGCAGCTTCCCGAACGCTGCCCAGCCGAGTCGGATTTGATGATTGACCTTTTTCTCGAAGTTAGACCTACTCAACTAGACCGTCTGTCCCAGGTAAAAGTACTCGTCCACAACTTCGAGTGTAGAGTCTCCGATCTTGATAGGAGTATGTGCTACATGGATGTTTACCATGACTTTGGTTTTGTCCATGCTCATTTTAAGTCCCACTCTTTCGGAAGCTTTACTGAGGTCCATCATTATTGTACTGAGCTCCTCGTTTATTTGCATTGCAAAACAAGAAATGCAAAACAACCTCTTGCAAATTTAATCAGTTATTAATGTTAACAGTAAACTTACTTAAGAAGGTCTTTCCCGACCCGACTGTCGTCAACCTGAATATGGTTTAAAAGCTTGTTTGTTCATCCAACGTAATTCAACGCAATGTTTGATAAAGAGGCAACGCGAAAAAGAAGAGAAGATACCAAAACGCTTTGTTGGCATTCAGTTATTCCGTCATTCACTAACATATTTTACAAAACTTGTTCCAGGAAATACGTGTTTATTTATAATCATTAAACATTTTTGGAAAAATAAAAATTCTTTGGGTTTGGGTTATTTTTTTATTGGGTGGGAAAATCATCTTATGATAAATCTCGCTCTTGGGCGGAGCGAGAGATGGTGTCAGACTTTTACTGACTAAAAACCCAATCCTGTTCCTTCGTTGCCTTCGTCCCAGGGTTCCGGGTTTCGTTTTCAAACTACCCATGGCCCCAGTGGGCTTCGACCCTGCTGGGCTCCTACGATTTGTTGACATCTCCCTGAGGCCTAAACAATACGCGCCGTCGACAACTTGGGCTCGGTCTGGACGGTTACGGGACGGTTGGACTGCGGGCTACCCATTGATAGATAGATAGATATTCTTTATTGTACACCAAAAATACATTTTACATTAGGAAATTAACATTAATAAGGTGTCACAATGGGCGGTCTTATCGCTCGCCATTGCTCGTCGTCCAAAACCTGCGCTTACCATGGCCGACAGTCAGAGTCACGGTGGCTGGGGTGTGAGGCCGTCTCCTTCGCTAGCATTGTTGCTTCGTAGAAGTAGGCAATTCAAACCCGTAGGAGCCCACCAAAAGGAGTATAGGTGTGATTTCAGTCTAAATCTAAGAATCTAAGATTGCGTCATTTCCCGCAAATAAAATGTTTATCTTTCCTTTCTTTCTGAATTTGACATTCCCTGCCGCTCAACCTTAGAGCGAGAGACGTTATAGGATGAATTCTCACCTTAAAAAGTACTTCCAAACTTTTATTTGGTTAGTAATTTATAAATGGCCAACACATCGCTGAACCAGATACAAAATAAATATTCAATCGTATTGGATAGCTTTTTGTTTTAAAATTTTGGTTTAAAAATGTACAACACTGGTTGCAGGTTCTACAAAAAAGAAAATCCGCGATCAATCAAAACATGAATGCTGAAAAGAAGGGAATACCAGGTAGGAACTCTATATATTCTGCTCACTTTCCTTATTGTACCTATATTCTCTTTAAAGCAACTAATGACATTATTAGATAAACCATGGCGGATACCAAGGTGTTATGTAACCGGTTTGAACTTAATAATATTTTCCCTAATTAGCCTTTGATGTCATTCCTCCGTCGGCTCTAGGCTATGACGGACGTGTGTATTTGACTCGTGGTCGGTTTTTTGTTTCCTAAATTGTGATTGGTGATTCTTTGAAGTTTTCAATTCTTTGTCACTCAACCGGCGCCTATACCAGCAGACTTCATCCACTGGGAAGATCAGAGCAAGCTGGCTGTTATCTGGGAGTTACTATTAGTAAAAGAATTACATTTTACTCCATGTTGGGAATACAAATCTAGAAAAAACCCAAAAAGACGAAATCGTCTGCCACCGGATTTGAACCATCGACACCTGCAACGCGAATCGGATGCCTCGGTGCACAAATCACGAAACGTATGCAGCGGACCATCAAATTAGCGACTAGGCTCGACTACAAGCTTGTAGTAATACTGTCATCAACATGTGGCGATAGAGGTACCAATAACCACTTCAAACGCTTTTAAAATTCTCCAAAGTTGGATCTAGTTGTACCGTTTCAATCTTTTTTTGTTACAAAAAAAGAAAGAAAAAAGAAGAATATGCCACGTGTGCAACGATCCCCTCCCGCACCAAGTCCAACTATAGCCGAAACCTAGTTGGAACTGGATGTGTCATCTATTGTTACCCGTAAGACGGCTGAGAGTGTCAAAATAGCTTCAAGAGCTAAACGCCTGTGCTCTGATGGCTCCTTCACAGAGTCAACGGGAATAGACGTACTAAAAGAAATGCTGTTGGCATGGAAAAACGAGCAGGCGCTAGTACTGAAACTGACAACGATTGTTGCCGACATTTATTTATTTATTTGTTACGACACTCCAACGAATAGTTCAGTAGAAAAATATTTACAAAGGAATAATCTTAACAATAAACAATTATCGCAGCGAATTCTTCACTTAAAGGTGTGCACAGCACTTACAGAATTTAGTAAACTAATATTATTTATATTTTGAATCAATTGTTCATTCACATTTAATAAATAATAACAAGGTACAAAACGACATGTGGATGGGTGGAGAGGGAGAGGGAGACCAAAGAAAAGATGGATGGATTGTGTGAAGAGTGATATGAAAGAAAAGGAAGTTAGTGATAGCATGACGAGTAACAGGGCAGAGTGGAAGAAAAAAACGTGTTGCGCCGACCCCAAATAACACGGGATAAGGGCAGGAAGATGATGATGATGAACCCTTGTTCATCATCATCATCTTCCTGCCCTACACACACACACTGCCAAACCACAAAACGAAAGTGCTGCTGCTGCGTGGTGCTGGTACAAAACGAAAATAAAGACAATAGAATCAATAAAATAAGGAATTATTATAATTCAATCAATTAAATAAATTATGTCAGATTGAATTCAATTACATTAGAATCCATTAATTTAATGGTGTCAGATTAAATTAAATTAACCGACATGGCTGAATCACTCAAAATACAAAGAAACTACTTCTGAAATTGAAAAATCTATTGAAATATTCAATACCGGCTATGAGAAGAAGCAACGCCGCATTGATGTTTTGGGAGAGGAACGTACGTTTTACAAACAAGCCTTTGAGAATGTGGAGACTAAAGTGCAAGATGTGGAATTAAATTCCCATTCGTCCAGCATCGAGATCAGAAGTGTATCCATTAAGGAAAAAGAAACTGCAAGGGATCTCACAAACATTGTAATGCAATTGACTCTGAGGTAGAAATGAATATACAGCCAAATAATATACGATATTGGCTGATACAAGAAATGGATGGATTGTGTGAAGAGTGATATGAAAGAAAAGGAAGTTAGTGATAGCATGACGAGTGACAGGGCAGAGTGTAAGAAAAAAACGTGTTGCGCCGACCCCAAATAACACGGGACAAGGGCAGGAAGATGATGATGATGATGATGATTGGCCGATACAAGAAAAATGAATTTTATTTCATCAGTACAATCCTATAACAAAAACCATGCAAAAGAAGAAAAACTGAACTATTTCTAACTTGGCATGAATTGTGAAAGTCGTCCTATATAATTATGTAAATGAGCATTTATTTTCTACTATGATGAAATTATATTACCTTGCACGGGAATTTGCAAATCAAATCAAATCGGTCTGTAAACGGGAAGGTTTTTCTATGAAAGGCTGAAGGTGAAAAACGGATTGATGTAAAATCAAAAAAATCAAGCAACTGCAATGACTATCTTTGCTGTTGTGTAACTTTTCTTTTCACCAATTACGATGTCAAGCAGTTATTTTTCTCTGCACATATACTATGTGTTTAAATAAAAGAATTTCTTCGCTGACACAGACCGACATTATGACCAGACCACAGATTATGACTATGTAAGTACTAGTTACAATAGTTACAGCTTAATTTTATTAATTTCAATAAATTTGCGTAGTTTGAATGAGTAAACACAAAAGAAAGAAGACATTTGACCGATGTTGAACGAAGAATATGAGCAGGAATGATTTCATGAAAAGAGAAGCGCAATTTAGAACAGGAGAAAAATAAATGGTTCGCGTTTCCTTCATCTAAACCGCATTCACAAAGAGAGTTATCCTTAATCCTAAGTTTGGCCAAGAAATGAGGAGAGGAACAATGATTTAAACGTAAACGACAAATAGTTGAGGTAGTGATTTTTTTTCCAATTGATATTTTAAAAACCAAGGTTTACGGGGAATCTCGGGTTGTAATATCTCTATTAAATTTACCTTATATGGGCTTAGAGATTAGCCATGCCTTGGATCAAGATTTAAACAAAATTAGAGGAAGAATAGTACAAATGTCATGGGAAAAAATCTGAGAGTGGGCAAGAGAGCCAGTGAGAACAGTAATTTTGGCACACGAATCAGTTGACTCATTACCAAGAATACCGACATGACCGGGAATCCAAGCTATGACGACATTAATACCAAGTTCATGACATTGAAATAGCAAATCGCATCATTTAACTTATGAGACAAAACAAATGAAATGGCTTCGAAAATAGCAATTGATTCACCCGTAAAAACGGATGTAACAGATGGGCACATATAATTTAAAAATAATTTTTGTATGAGGTATCCAAACAGTAACTTCTACAGGGCTATCATCAGACACTTTGGAAGCATCAGTGAATATAGTATCCCAATAATTATAATTCGAGGAAACTTTTTGGACAAACATACGGTCCTAAGGTATTTTTGTAAATTTCAAAGTCCAAAATGATCTCCAGATGGAATACCAGGGCATTATAAGGCACCGAGTATAGACATAAAATAGGATTTTGAAAAAGTGGGCTAGAAAGACGAGTGAATTGAAGGTAGGCACGACGAACGCAAGGAAGTTCAATATTAAAACGACGACTACAAGAGTCAAAGATGGATGATAATTGGTCCAGCTTACCAAGAAAGGGATGCTGAGAATTTTGAACAAGTTTAAAAATAAATCTATTTGCCAGAAATCGTCTTCGATTCGAGAGGGGAGGTTCAACACACTCAACTTGCATGGCATTAATTGGTGACGACTTCATCGTTCCAAGAATAATTCATAAACACTTTGATTGGATTTTATCGAGTTTTTGAAGGCCAGATGTGTTACAAGGATCTAATAGAAACATGCCATAATCAAAATGACTACGAACTATTAGCATTGTAGATCAGTTTTTGAGTATATGAGTAAGCACCCCACCAAACACCAGAAAGAGAGCGAAAAACATTAACGTTTCTTTCGCATTTTTGAAAAACAAACTCTATATGAGCAATACCTGATAATTTTGAAACTAACCAAACTTTTAAAAATTTAACATTGTTGACTTGAGAGATATTTTCACCGTTAACTTTAATATCAACAGGAGGAATAATAGTTTCTTTTGTTAACACAACTACAGAGCTCTTAGAGGCTGATAGGGACTAACCGTGTTGTAGAAGCCAATCAGATAGATATCCGAGGGCGGAATTTAGACGGTTACTAGCCTCATCCAGAGATTTTCCAGAAAAGTATAAAGCTGAATCATCAGCATACTGCAATATTTGACAAAATGAATCAGTAGAAAAATATAAATCATAAGTATAAAGATTGAATAGGAGAGGACTCAAAACTGAACCTTGTGGTAAGCCTTTCCAGATAATCTTAGGGAAAAGAGAGGAGTTCTTGAGTTTTAATAGAGATGGTTCTCTCCATCAATAAATTGCAAATGAAACGGATCAATTTATTAGGAAGATTCAATTGATGCACAAGTTTAACCACCGGAGCACCGGGAGTAAAACATTATCATACGCTGAGGCAATATCCAAAAAAGCTATGTTAAATGAGTAAGGGATCCCATCTGCACTAGGAGAGGATCAACAATACCGTCAAGTGCCATTCGAAGTTCAAAAAAAGAGAATAGGGGTTTATCCGAGAAAGATTCGATCCAAGAAGAAGGATCGTTAGCTAAAATATCAAAAGTATTACAGGAGGCTCTGTATCTTTTGAATTGCTTCCATACTAGGGAAGAAGGGGAAGAGGTATATAAGCTTTGACAGTACCGAAACTAACCATATTATCTTTGAAATACTAAAAAATTTTGAAGTGTCATTGAATTCGAATAATTAACCTATGCTATTTTCCTTTCCTTGACAGCTGAAGTGCTTTCTGAATCCCATCAAAGAGTTGAAACTTTGAATCTGTAAGGTTTTTTAAAAGGAAAATTGACAGCAGCAATAGAGATAAATATTGATATTACAAATAGTAATAATGATAAACATTCCAATGAATATCTCACTTTCACTGCTTCACACAGATTATTACCTGCTCACATATATCCCATCAGGCTAAACAAATGCCTAGACCATGTCTTACTAAAAACGAAGCAGTCAGGGACCACAATTAGTCATTGAAACACCGATAACTGACCATTTACCTGTATTATGAATTATATAATACCCGGAATTTTTCACAACACCAAAATTACTAACATAAACAGCATCCAAAAAGACACAGAAAACGCGGATTTCTCTACCGTAATTTATGCCGAAGACTTAAATGTAGCTAATATTTTAATATCCTGTCTAAACCAAAATAATTAACAAGCACACTCACTACTCTAAAGTACTCAGGAAAAACAATATTATTAATGCGTGGATTACGTGCTGTTTAGGGAGGAAGACCAAAGAGGGAGGCCAGAGAAAAGATGGATGGATTGGTTAGTGATAGTATGACGGTTGACAGGATAGAATGGAAGAAAAAAACGTGTCGCGCCGACCCCAAATAATATGGGACAAGGACAGGAAGATGATGATGGATTACGTGCGGTTTACTAAGCTGTATACGTAACAGAGATACAATGCTCCAAACCTTAAGATCACAACCTAAAAACCTTATTTTGAAAGCCACGTACTCTAGTAACCGTAATTCCTTTAACTCATTGCTACAGAAACTAAAAACTGGGCAAATGCGAGTCGGACTCGCGCACTGAGGGTTCCATACAAACTTGAAAGGTAAATTGCGGTTAACGATTTGTGACGTATTAAAAAAACTACTTACTAGATCTCGTCCAAACTAATTTTCGGTGGAAGTTTGCATGGTAGTGTACATCATATATTTTTTTAGTTTTATCTTTCTCTTATTTTAGAAGTTACGGGGGGACACACATTTTACCACTTTGGAAGTAGCGCTCGTGCAAACTATTCAGTTTAGAAAAAAAATATAGTAGAAATCTCATTAACAATTTTAAAGACCTATCCATAAATACCCAACACGTATGGGCTTGATGCAAAAAATTTTGATTTTCAGTTCTAAGTATATATTTTTTTATAATTTTTTTTTGTGTGGAAATCTTAATGCGGTTTACAGACTACATCTACTTATCAAGTTTCAACAGCATAGTTGTTATAGTTTCGGAAAAAAGTGTCTGTGACATACGGACGGACAGACAAACAGACATGACGAATCCATAAGGGTTCCGTTTTTGCCATTTGGCTATGGAACCCTAAAAAAGGTTTTCTGGTGATTTTTACTAATTTATTTTGTTACTCTTTTAGGAACCAAATTCAAGCCTTTTATAGATCTGCTTCTTGAGTTGTCAATTGAGAAGGGGGTGTTTACCGATAAGGAGATAAGGGACCATGTGGACACGATACTTGTCGCTGGACATGACACTACCGCTAATGTTCTCACGTTTACCTTGACACTGTTGGGGTCTTATCCTGAAGTTCAGGAAAAAGCATTTGCTGAGTAAGTAAATTCTGAAACAATATTGATAAAAAAGAAACGATTATGCAGGCTGTTAAATAAGCCATCTTGTTGCACATTGTGACTGTCTGTCACTTACTCCTTCCTTTCTTTTTCCTTTGTCTTACTTGCTTGCTACTGTATGTGTGAGGTACGAATAAACGTTTTTTTTTTTCTTTCTTTTACTCCAAATTAATAACAAAATATTATATTTGTCATTGTACACCACGTCAGGCGACCGTTTTTTTTTTTTTTTTTTTATTTGGTGGGAAAATCATCCTAATGACAACCCCGCTCTTGGGCGGAGCGAGAGATAGTGTCAGACTCTTACTGACTAAAAACCCACTCCTGTTCCTTTGTTGCCTTCGTCCCAGGGCCCCGGGTTCCGCTTTCACACTACCCGTGGAGGCGACCGTCAGAATTCTATAAAAACGAATAAATTATGCGAACGCCTTAAGATTGGTCAGGTTATGCATGAGCAAAAGGGATTAAACCCTAACGCGCGCGGGGGGTATTATTATTACGTAATTGCGCGTTTTTACGTAAATCACCAAAAATAAATAAATAAATAAACAAAAAAAACTTTTTCTGGATTTTTCTAGGAAAAACAAAGATATAAAAAACAAAATTTTCGGCTAAAAAAAAATTCGTACAAACGTGTGTACAAAAAGACAATTTAGCATTTTTCAAGGTCATTCAAGTTGTACAGACGTATGTACAATCGGCGCTCAAGGGATTAACTTAATTCTAAAATAATATAATTTGCAAATACAAGCGTCATATGGCAAATTTATACCCTGTTGTAGCCCTCTTAGTCTCATAATAATCATAACTCAAAAGAAAAGTAGATTATCTTTCCGTAACTCCTTACTGGATTCCCAACCCTATTTGATTTTAACATTGTTTTTCTCCATCCTCTCCTTGTCCCTTAGCTTTCCAAGTTGGGACAAGGTGATATATTTCTTGGGAATTCATTACTATCGGTGGTGGTTTATTCAAGACACCAGGACGAAAAACCACAGAGTCGAGCAGAGCTGGAGCTCGACCTTTTCCCCTTAGGGGGAAAATGACCTTCACGCCTTGATGTAGTATAATTTTCGGGAATATGAGAATTTTATTAGCTTAGATTCGTTTAGGAACAGTCACAATATGTAAATCTCGTTCCACGAATTGACCACGCTGCGACACTGACCATGTGTCTCAGCGTGGTCAATGTCACTTTGCAATATTTAACCTTATTTCCTCAATAATTTTAGGATACAAGAGGTCCTGGGAGAAAACAGAGATGTGGAGAAGGCGGATTTAACGAGGATGGTGTACTTAGAAGCGGTTTTGAAAGAGAGCATGAGATTCTTTACCATCGTGCCTGTCATCGCTCGAATACTTAAAGAAGAATTAAAACTAAGTAAGTCTACTGATATACTGCACGTGCTTGCCTCCCCATATTTAAAAACACATACTTGACCTGGTTGCGCAATGTACTACTATGACGAATTGTGTGGGCTGTGTTTGCGTTTATGGTCGATCAAATAAGTGCGTAACAGCTTGCAGTATATGATGGATCTTATGGAGCCCTCTTGGGATTAGGAAAACAGACAAAACAGCTCGAAAGTCTACTTTTCGACTTTCCTCTACAAGTTGTTTGAGCATAGTTTGCGATCAATTCGGGTTGTCAGAGATAGATAAGGTCTTCCGCAAATCGAATCGGTGGTTCAGCATTACTTTATTTACTCTTATTCCGTAAGTTGACCATTTTAGGTTGCGAAACTCAAGTTCTAATATTGCTGAGAATAATTTAGGTGATAAAGGTTCACCTAGGCTAAGACTTTTTTCAATGGGGAATAGTTCTCAAAGTTTTTCCGTTGTAATTTTTACGTTCATGTTTTTGTAGATGTTTCTAGTAATCCGAATATATTTTCTGGGTACTCTATTACTGGCCAGGGCTTCCCAAATCTTTTTGTGTGTGTAAAGAGTCAAATGCCTTATGATAGTCTACAAACTCGAGATAGTAAGGTAATCTATATTCTTTGTACTTCTCAGTGATTTGTTTAATTGTGTTTGTTATTAAGTTCTCTGATTGATTTGATATATAAGGTCTTATTAAAATAGTGGGTCAAATTTTAACACAGCGTTCAGTACGTCTAACCAAACATATCCAATAAAAAAAAAAAACAGTGATTAAAGTATTTTTATTTTGACCTATATAAAATAATAAATGGCACTCAAGAATAAACACATCCAATAAGGGTAGGTAGTTAAACTCGCGCCTCGCACCGCGCGTCGCGCGCTTCGTTCATTGAACCCCGAGCGAACGTCGAACGTCCGGTCGCTGTTTCTAATTACCTACGCTACTCAATCGTAATAGTTACTTTCAGTTGTCTACACACCGCATTTTTAGGATAGTGTTGCTAGTCTGGATAAGTAGAAGATAGTAAGTACGCGCAACTCAAGAACAGGCTACCATCGAGTGTGTATAAACTTTCCTCGAACTTTGCCTAAGAAAAGATTCTAATTTCCCAACACACTTTACCAGGCTTTGGACTGTCTAATTGCGTGCTGAACTGTTATCAAGGTATCAAAGCTATTGCAGTATGTAAGTTGTAAATAAACAAGCGCGCAGTGGAAACAGTGTACTGATATGAATCATTTTTGATTATTTTAAAGTTCGATAACAGTAAAACACTGATTCAGGCGTGTTTAAACATTAGAATCAGCCCTATTAACAGTAATTAATTGAAATACTACTTACTCTACGCCGGTAGGTTTAGATTAATTGTTGAACATGCCTACTGTTTTGTTCAATGCACTTGCGGGCGCGTTTAATTATGTGTCTTTTCACTTTTAAAAGAGTGTCTTCACTTTTAGTTCCTGCACACGAGTGTAATGATATGGGTGAAGGCCTTCATCACGAAGGAGTTTCCACACGTAAAAATCACTGACATTGAATACACTACCAGCATCGGCCGTGCTCGCCGTGGGGTGTCGTCTAAAGTCTAAAATGTCTTCTTCAAGATGCACTGCTTAGCGCGGTCTTCCTGCGTCAACCGCTGGTGGCATGAAGGTGCCTTAATCACGATGGCGCTGTACTGCTCCCAGGATTGTCGCAAGGCTCGGCCGCCTTCCAAATCTTTCATAGTAAAGGATTTGGGCTTGTCGTATGCTATTTCCAAGTATTCTTGATTGGTGTACGCGTAATAAGGCATTGTTGTCGATTGTGATAACTACCTAGGTACGTAATAACACTCACACACTTACATTCGACGTTCGCGAAACATGTTACCGTCTCGATTGCACGACGAAAACTGAAATTGCGTCATCATTGTCATTTACGGCAAGCGCGCGACGCGGGCGCCTGCGAAAGGCTATGTTAGAGTGAGAAGGCACGAATTGATCAATGAACGCGGCGGCCGGTGACGTTGCGTAGGTATTTTGTAGTATTAAGAGATGTGTTTATGCATCGGGTAACCAACATTTTTAGTAAATCGTTAGCTGTTTTTTTTTTCATTGTAAGTAAGTATGTACAGTTTATTTTTTTTACCATTGTCTTTATTTTGGTGGTCTGAATGATTTCTAAAAGTTTGTCCCACTATTTTGATGGGACCTTATATATTTTTTTAAGTTTACTATTGTTGCTATCATGGTTTTTGATTTTTACATACAATTTATGAAAGAATTCTTTAATACTTTGGGATAATTCCGCATAGTCAGTCCCTTATCTTTTAATCCGTGCACTAAGATATTGTTTCTTTTGTTTATATTTTCTAAAGAATTAATTCATGTGAAGAACTTCGATTTCTAATTTTAATATTTTGTTTTCTTCCACCAACGGTTTTTTTTATTTTTATTCTGTTTTTTTTTTTTTAAATTGGATGGGAAAATCATCCTAATGACATCCCCGCTCTTGGGCGGAGCGGGAGATAGTGTCAGACTCTTACTGACTAAAAACCCACTCCTGTTCCTTCGTTGCCTTCGTCCCAGGGCCCCGGGTTCCGCTTTCACACTACCCGTGGCCCCAGTAGGCTTCGACCCTGCTGGGCCCCTACGATTTGCTGACATCTCCTTGAGGCGCGCGTGGAACAATACGCGCCGTCGACGACTTGGGCTCGGTCCGGACGGTTACCGGACGGTCAGACGGCGAGCCACCCATAGCTCGGCGTCTGCAAGCCCGCGCCTACGGTGGCCGGAAATCGGGATCGGAATCCCGGCGGCGGTTGGAGCGTAAGGACCGTTGCCTCAAGCGATCGGCCGCCTCCTTAGCTAGCATTACTGCTTCGCAGAAGGAGGCGACCGCCTGCCACTCCTCCTCGCTCCGGAGCATGGCCTGAACCAAGGCCCGGCGCGAGAGATCACCGCCGCCGATTGCCCCCACGAGGACACGGCGTTGCTCTGCCCAAGCGGGGCACACCTCCACCGTGTGCGCCACCGTGTCCTCCGGGTGGGCCACACAGTGGCGACACCCGGGCGTCGTTTCCGCACGGATCCGGTGCAGGAACCTCCCGAACTTACCGTATCCGGTGAGGACCTGCGTCATGCGGAATGTGAGGACGCCGTGAGGTCTTTTTTTAGAGGGGACTTACCGCCATAATTGTGGCGTGCCCAATCCATCAACGGTTTGATTTTTTCCTCTATTGACATCATAATTTTATCCGTAGTAGCAGTGATAATAGCTGCGTGTTTTTCCATTTCTAGTTTCATCATTGCATAGGCATAGAATGTTGAATTTGATATATTTTCCTGTGACTTAGTTTCGATTTTTACAATAATACAATAACTAAACATTTAATATAGGCGAGATATGTATGGACTGCGTTTTATACTACCACTGGCTGTCTGTTCAATTTTGTTAGTATAGGCGAGATATGTGTGGACCACGCTTTACTCTACCAGTCGTTGTCAGGTCACTGTTGTTTTAATTTACGTCTTGCAACACTGGAATATTAGGTTGGCAGCTTGGTCTACGGTGTTAAAAGTCTATGACACATTGACACTGTTTCAGTCCGATGACCTCAAATTAGCTAAAAAAAAAACAACTTACCATTAGATTCAGTTCTTTTACAAGAAGATCTCGTCAAACTATCCGTTTGGTGTGAGAAAAAATATACTGAAACTAGCACAAAATCCTTGTATAAGTCTAGATACAATAAAGTTCCAGTAAGTTAAATAAAAACTAAAAACCTCGTATAAGTCTGAACCTAACGAAGTTCCAAGGTTTATTTGTACTCTAAAATATGCATCATAAAAAATGCCGTTGATGTTTCTAAGGTCACAATTGCGTATCATATTTAGTTTTAGAGAAATGATTATTTTTCTAAATACCCGGTTGAAAAAAAGACGATTTTCAAAAAATTTAATCTCGAAAATTAAACATGCTAGTCAAATGGGGATACGAAATATTTCATTTAAATAACTTAATCTAACAGTTTTTTATCTAAAAAAGCAATGTCCGAAAAATGGTCTTCATAAAACACTGTGGAGCGCTGACTACACCCTCCGCAGGCTGGGGCCGGAGACTCTGCGTTAGTGGGGGAGCCCAGAGGCGGACCTTTTCTCGCA
Organism: Mythimna vitellina; assembly: GCA_949316375.1. Classification (NCBI taxonomy): domain Eukaryota; kingdom Metazoa; phylum Arthropoda; class Insecta; order Lepidoptera; family Noctuidae; genus Mythimna; species Mythimna vitellina. The sequence continues at coordinate 1,473,347 of OX438705.1, forward strand.
CTACCTTGTAGAAGTGCCCCCATTGGTCTCCGTTCAGATTCCCAGCCACACGTTGCGGGCCTCTAACTTGGCCCACTTTATCTCCGCTCGGAGGATGTGCCTTGCCTCTCTGTATCCTTCGTACAGCTCCGCCTCTCCGGCCTCCGCATCCGGCGGTCGGATGCGGCGCCCGCGGTGTCTGGTATACTGGCACGCGCTACGCAGTGCCGTAATCTCCGGCGACCACCAGTACACCTGGCGCTGGGCACGTCCTGGCCGGATTCGGGGCATTGCCGCGATACAGATTTGCGACATGGCCTCCCGGAACCACGCTGCCTCGACGTCGATGTCGACCCTGTGGACGCATGTCCGGTGCTTGCACCCAGGTCTATACTATCGCGGCTTCCAGGAGGAACACCCGGTCCAGCTGCTTCAGCGCCCACCGTGGAAGAAATGTATCTTGATATCAATCCCAATTATGTAATAATTCATGACATTAATTTAATCATATTTCAATTAGACTCAACTGTGTGTCTTTATCGCATTATTATTGTATTATAATTGAATTCAATGAGACATAGTAATATAATTTATCAACCTTTATTTCTTTCTATTGGGTTTTTAGTGTTATTATTACTGGCGTAATTTTAACTTTCATTTTTTTTCTTTGTTATTTTATTCAATGAAATTCAATTACCTAATAATTTATGTGTTTTAAAATCAAATGTTATGCTTTAATGCTGTGATTGACTCTAAGTGTTGCAGCACTTGAATACTGTAGTTTAATTTACCTGTTGCAATGCCTGTAAGTTTAGCGATCCTAATAAATATATAAAGACGCTATAACCAGACGTTATGTTTGTCTGTCATGACAAAACCTGAACCGTGAACCAAATTTAGAACATCAATAAAATATCGTGTAAAAAAAAACTAAAACAATAATAAATATAGAAACATGACCCTTTATTTTTCTGACTTACTGACTTCTTGAAATTTCAAAAAGTACCTGTAAATGGTTTATCCCTATATAAAAATAAATGGCTGTTCGTTAGTCTCGCTAAAATTCGAAAACGGCTAGCCCGATTTAGCTAATTTTGGTTTTAAAATATTTGGGATAGTCGAGGGAAAGTTTAAACAATGAGAGAAAATTAAAAAATCCACGGAAAAAACCGAATACAACGCCATCGCTGATTAAAATGTCATTTTAAAATGAATTATGCTGGTTTTGGTCCTTATCGGTCTATCCTTACTATTAGGAGATACAAAGACCGCCGGGTCAGCAAGGCTAAAAAAAATATGCTTTGAATCTTTTGAATCAAAGCTCTTGTGCTCTGTGTTCCCTCGCTGCGGTTGGAGCTCTAAAATCCTTCTTTTAGTTTGGTTTGATAATTTAATAATTATGGCGCCGGTGATAATGACACTTGCTTTATCGCAATGTACTTCGACTACTAATTAATACATTTAACTTATCCGTTTCAGAGAACTACACCCTTTCACCTGATATGACTTGCATTATATTACTAAGTGGAATCCACAAGCATCCAATCTGGGGTCAAGACGTGAACGAGTTCAAACCTGAACGCTGGCTGGCACCTGACTGCCCCAAAGCGTTTGCTGCCTTTGCTTTTGGAAAACGGAACTGCATTGGTATGGCATAACAAGTTATATATTTTAATATTTACTCGCTCTAGCTTAAAATGGATATTTTTTATTTTGAGTTAGGATTTATCATCGGGCGTGTAATTTTTTTTAATGACTATAAACCACGTAAATGTTTCTTCATTTTCTATTTGCGTTGTAGGGCTAAGTAGATTCTTTCAAATGTGCGTACGTATGTAAAATATATATAAAAAAAAATTGTCATTGACCAAGTTCTTGAACACAATTGAAGCAATAGCCTAGATTTTTACAATACAGGGCGAAAATACTGAATGAACTTTTTAAAGTGATCATGAATGGCCACATCATAAACTATGAGAAATAGCGAGAAATTATGAAGTTTGTTCTTTAGTCATATTTGGTCATAATTAATTATTTTGTCTATTCTCAACTTTGTATATAGAGGGGTCAGCTTATTGTCTAAGTAAGTGCCGATCTAACTTGCATAATCCAGTTACCAATTATCACGGAACCCAGGATAAGCTGCGTAAGACAAGTGTTCAGGCTTTTGGGCTCATTAACTTGATGACAGAGCAAATTTAACATGGCACCTTAAAGAACAATTTAAGCTTATTCATTATGTACATAACATTTTATGACTTACCTATTATTTTCTAACGTACATTCACAAATTTATTCTCTGCATTTGTATAATAATACGTCATGCTCACCTTAATATGACGTCTGAAAACAAAAACCATTTAATTTTTTTATATTATAGTCGATAAGATATCAAACTGGTAGACTGTACTGTTGTTCCAGGTAAAACCTACGCTATGATGTCGATGAAGACAACGCTTGCTCACGTTGTGCGTCGCTTCAGGATTGAGGCTGATCATACCAAGGTGCAGTTGCAGATTAGTGCCATGCTGAAGTCAATCGCGGGACACCACATCAGTATCAAAAAAAGGAAATAGGTTACGATGCAGGCTTTATATTTAAGCTTTTATATCTGATGAAAAGATTGTCCTACTATTATTATTAGTATCCAAAAAAATTGGCGATACTGTGTCCAAACCCGTGCAGAAGTCATTAGTATAATAATTTTCATTCGTTTATTACATTCAAAACAGTAATAGTGTACGTAAATTTTAACGATAACGTCATTGCTACTGTAAGTAATATAATATTATGCTTGTAATTACCTACTAAAATTTAAATGAAAATGTATGTAGAATACGCTTATCATGTCATTAATTACTATAAATAAGTATTGATTATTTAAACTCCTATAAGTGTCAGTTGTTGATGATTTAGTTATTTATAAAACTTATGCATTATCTAAACAATCATTGAAATGTGCTTGGTAATTACTTAGTAAAATTTAAATGTATATAGAATACACTTATTATGTCATTACTATAAATAAGTATTGATTTTTTAAACTATTTTTTAAGTGTTAGTTGTTGACGATGAAACATTGATTTATACGTCGATATGGTTTCGTTACCGGCATTTGTACAAGAGCATCAATGTTATTCGAATAAAAAATTGAACTCAGATCAGGACACAGTTGTGGTTTTATTTTCAACCCTAATAGTGTTCTCTCTTTCTCTCTCTAGTGTTCTCTATCTCGGTAATAAACATTGGTCCTTCGAGCCGGATATGAACCAGCGACCTATGGATACTACAAGTGACTGTCTCAATGCCTTAGCAAATTTGAAATTGATGTGAGCACATGGGGACGTTATGATCATTCATCTAGTCACGTTCAAGGTAGATAACGAGACGTGTAAGCAATGGGAGTTCAGCGTTTCTAACGACTCTAGTAACGAATTACTATGTATATATATGAATAATAATGCTAAAAACTAAACACGAAACAGAGTTTGTGGTTTTCCGTACAGTATTCGCACAGAATATTGGATGAACTTGTCGCTAACATTGCTTTTGAACTATGAGCCTGTGAACTAGTATTAACCTAGTCAGTCACTGCTTTCCTTGGTTCTATACATTCTGAACTTTAGATCTGACCTGATTTGTTAACTTCGATTTTTGTTGTTCATTTGTTTCATTTGTCCTCATAAATAAAATTTCTTACAAATATATTAAGGTTGGCTGTAAGAAAACCCAATTGTGGGTTAAGGTCGCCTTTGTACATCAGTTGTCCAACTTTTTAATAATTCGTTATTTTATGTTCAATAAAGAATATAAGAATTGTCTTTCTATTGTGTCTCTAATTACGGTATTCGAAAGGTATTCTAATGTAACTTTGTTGTATTCTCCAAGATATGGACAATGCAACACACTTTTTAATTAAAAAGGTACTGGTGCCATACTGACAGCAGAATACTGACTCTTAAGGCACAGGATCTTCTAGTTTGGGAGTCAGGGTTTTTTCCTTCCTTGTGACCTTTAAATTAGTCATAATTTTATGCACATCGACCTAGTATTTAAATTATATCAAGTCTTCGAGAATTATACAAGAATGCCACTCTGCACTGGAAAGAGTCACAGTGCCGGAACACAATACTGTGACACTGCAGCGGATTAAAGGTCATAGCGGCTCACTGGGCAACGACGCGGCAGACAAGCTGGCCAGGAGAAGATCTGGGGCGGTAGTGTTTGGGTCCAAACCTGTCGTGCTGGTCCCCTTTGGTCAGCTGCGTAGTTGGCTACGTTAACACACACATATACAAGCAGAGCGCTTGTGGTCCTCGACACCAGGATGCAGATAGGCCAAGGAGGCCATGTCACACCTCAACAAAGCCGTTACCAAAAATCTCATGCGACCATCATGGACACTGGACACTGAATAAGCACCCCCACATAATAAGTACTTCAGACATTTTCCTGTTCAGAGCATGCTTGGAGGGGGAGGACACAATTGCACATGTGCTCTTTGACTGCAAAGATGCCACTGAAACACGCACAAGAACCTTACGATTCCGGAATTCCCTCATTGACGCCCTGAAAAACCTGATTTGTCTTTGGTGGATAGGAATGAGAAAGCTACAATGCGCACGCTACAATTTTTGCCATTATGCCAGTATACAGTTAAAAACAGTGCCCGACAGTACTTCCACATATCAAATTCACATACAACTATTTCTTAGAATATATTAGAATATATTTGTTTAATACCGAGCGCCGCAGCGGAAACACTCAGTACTAAAATTTTATTTTATAAAAATAAAACACCGTATACTGATCTATATCAACTGTATATTTTAAGGTTTGTTACTGGCCCTAACCAAATTGCGGTAACGAAACCATATCGGCTTTTAATTTGATCTCAACGCCATCTATCGAGCGAAGGATAGATTATTACAAAATTTTTGGTTTCGTATTTTATTGGAACTCTTAACTATTTATTGGTTGCAAATATACCGCCCACCAAGGACATTAAGTGGCAAAATTTCCTTCAACAAATACAGTTTGCTTCAATGATTGATGAGGGATTGTATCTTTTACAACATGCGACTAACTATAATAAAAATGTAAACATAAACTTTTAAACTAACAACGTAAAATAAAAAAAAATAAAACAGTGTATAATTTAAATAGCAACAAAAACAGTGTGTAAAGAATAAAAACAATGTAAAAGTTTAAAAATGTAAATGTTCATCATTGGTCGTTAGCAATGGGTAAAATACATATTTTATTGGTTGGCCTCTTTATGGTACTTGATTTGGTGCGTAATGTGACAATTCGCGTGACCTCATCATCTCCCAGATGTTTTTCAATATTGTACAAAAATAAGCTACTATTCTTAATAACCTTTGTAAAGAAGAAAATCTATCTAATATATTAATATCATAATTACTATCGGGCCTAACTGCAACGTGAGTCTTAACAGACTGTTCTAAATCTATTACTAAATCCTTTGGCTTTTTATATGTAATGGTTTTCTCTTTTAGGAACTGTGGTTCTGAAAACCAATGTGTATTTTGAATGAACGTACATAGCATCAATCCTCGAGATGCGCCATCGACTGGGTTCTCATTTGTCGCTACATGATGCCATTGTGATGAACTCATAAAGTTTAATATTTCAGAAGTGCTGTTAGCGACAAAAGTTTTCCACCTACTTGGGTGGCTGTTTAACCAAGCAAATACTACGGTAGAGTCCGTCCATACCTTTATCTTTTCCTTTGAAACATTCAGAATCTCCGCAGTTTCTGACAACAAATTCGCCAACAGTACTGCCCCGCACAGTTGTGCGGTTAGAGTTCTAAACATTGTATACTGACTTGCTTTATAGGTGCCACTCTAGTCTTTGCAACTAGCAGTGAAACCTTGACCTCATTTGTAGAATCTATGAACCGTAAGTATATCACAGCGGAGTACGCTGCCTTCGAAGCATCACAGAAGCCATGCAGCTCTACATCACTCTCTGTCCTTGTACCAAACCAACGAGGTATGTGTACTTTGGCAAGTAGAGGTAACTCTTCTCGGTAAGTGTACCATTCTTTTATCAGATCACTTGTTAATTGTTCGTCCCATCCATACCAATAAATTTTGGCTAAGACAATGGTAGGTGCCAACCACCCCAATGGGACGAAAAATTTAGCAATGTCTGACGCTACAGCTCTTTTTGTTACAGGTTGATTGTTTGATGGATGAACACACACCGTGTACCGGATGGAATCCTCTTGGCGGTCCTAGGTAAGTTCCAATATTTTCATCGTATCATCTACTTTAATTGTTACTTTATGGTTATTATTATTCATTGCTCTATTGTTCTCGTTGTCCTCCTCATTGCCTTCTATTGTACTTGTTTTAATTATGCTTTGATTACCTTCTATTGTCTTTATTTTCTCTAATATTTCTTTACTATTACTGTTTTACTTTTGTAATTGAAATCCCCCTTAGCCTAACAGTTCATTCATTTGTTTATATATTTCAATGCCCTCTGTTACGTCCTCACACCCACTCATAAAATCATTCACGTAAAATGAGTTTAAGACTCTTTCAGCTGCCAATGGATACTTGCCACCTTCGTCATATGCAATTTGATGTAGAGTCCTTGCACACACCGTATAGCGCCTGAGGCTGTTCCAAAAGTGACTGTAACTAATTCATAGTCTTTGATTTCTTCTTCAGGGTCATCTCGCCAAAGAATCCTCTGATACATGGCATGTTCATCTGCGACTCTGATTTGACGGTACATTTTGATAATGTCCGCTACTAGACCAATAGAATGTCTTCTCCATCTCAAAACTGTGTGCCTCAAATCTGCTTGTAAAGTTAGCCCAACCATCAGTGTGTCGTTTAGAGAGACTTATTTTATTCTTTTCAGATGCGTTGAACATGACCCACACTTTAGAAGTCGATTTGTCTTCTCTTATAATGGCATGGTGGTAGGTAAACTGCAATTTCTCTCTTATTATCTCCTTTTTTACAGGTCTAAGGTATCCGAAATGTAAGTATTCATGTATTACTTCTTTGCACTTTTTCTTTAACTCTGCATTTTTCCCTAATCTTTTTTCTAATGATTTCTGTTTTCAGCGATGGAGCGTGACCCGCCGGACGTGCAGGGAGGATCAACGCGGAATGGCAACCGCACCTCGTATCTTCCATCTTGTGTTCTCTTGGTAGTCATCATCATCATTTCAGCCGAAAGACGTCCACTGCTGGACATAGGGCTCCCCCAAGTGTCGCCACAATGAACGGTCCTGTGCGTCTCGCATCTATCGTACTCCCGCAACCGTTACCAGGTCATCGGTCCACCTTGCAGAAGGCCTTCCAACGCTACGTCTTCCGGTACGTGGTCGCCATTCCAGAACCTTTCGGCCCCAATGGCCATCCGTTCTGCGAGCAATGTGCCCTGCCCATTGCCACTTAAGTTTGGCGATTCTTCGTGCTGTGTCGGTGACCTTGGTTCTCCTGCGGATATCCTCATTCCTGATTCGATCACGCAAGGAAACTCCGAGCATAGCCCTTTCCATTGCCCTTTGGGTGACTTTGAGTTTTCTGATGAGGCCCATTGTAAGCGACCACGTTTCAGAGCCATATGTCATTACTGGCAACAAGCACTGGTGATAGACTTTCGTCTTGAGACACTGTGGTATATTGGACGAGAAGATACCGCGCAGCTTCCCGAACGCTGCCCAGCCCAGTCGGATTCGACGATTGATCTCTTTCTCGAAGTTAGACTTTCCCAACTGGACCGTCTGTCCCAGGTAAACGTACTCGTCCACAACTTCGAGTGTAGAGTCCCCGATCTTGATAGGAGAGGGTGGTACATGGCTGTTTACCATGACTTTGGTTTTGTCCATGTTCATTCTAAGTCCCACTCTTTCGGAAGCTCTACTGAGGTCATCAAGCATTGTACTGAGCTCCTCCGTAGTCTCAGCCATGACTACTATGTCGTCGGCAAACCGAAGGTGAGTGATGTACTCGCCATTGACATTAATGCCTAGCCCTCTCCACTCCAGAACCTTGAAGACACCAGGCTCAGACTTGTGCTCTGAGCGACTAGACTACTGGATGGACTCTTTAATCATGCCTTCTTTCATCATGCAGCCGTAAACATCTACCCCTGACAGAATTTCAATTTTACTAGGTTTGCAAAATAGGGGATCAGCAAGTTTCAGACTTGTAAAATCAATCCAGTCAAAGGAATTTTGATCTATGGTTCGTTCTGACAGGTAAGAGGTAATTTTACTTATAACATATGCGTTTATATTTAATATAAACTCTGTATCAACTCTGGATTGGATTTCAATATTAACCATATGCTTAGCTGTTGTTAACTTGTGGCCTGATACAATTCCGTGTATGGGATTTTTTTTCAATCTGAGGAACTGCACTGTGGACTCAGTAATGAAGCAAGCTTGTGAACCTTGGTCGAGTAAAGCTCTAACCATTTGATAACCCATCTTAGACTCGATATTTACTAGCGCAGTGGCTAGTAAAACCTGTCCAGGTTTGGGCACCTTATTAGTGGATAGGCAAGAAACCACTGGAGTGGAACTAGTCGACGGACTACTTTCAACCGCAGGCGTGCCTGATGAACCCTCCACTTTATTAGCAAGTTCTCCATTTAGGTGGAGCAACGAATGATGTCTTTCGTGACAAAGCTTGCATGTACTTATATTTTTACAATTTACGACTATGTGATTACCACCTAAGCAGTTAAAACAAATTTTATGTTTGGCCACGACATCACGACGGTGATCAATTGGTTGTTTTGCAAATGATTTGCAAAAGCAAAGTTTATGACCTTCACTACGATATTCACATTTAATGTTTCCTGAACTCACTACCATAGCTTTTGGACTGTCTGAACTATTGACCTGACTATTCCGCTTTGGTTCTATGAATTCTAGAGCACGAAAACGATTCTCTAAAAAAAGTAGCAAATCTCTCAAAGATGGGCAATTCATCAGAGTCTAAATTGCTAATACTGAATTCCCACTGTTTGCGTGTTTACTTTAACTGTATAGTGAAACGACTTGGGTCATGAACAAGACTATATTAATAAAAATTACAATGACTGTCTTACCCAAAGGTTAGTTTAAAACTGAACTAATAACATCTTAATATTTGGTGGAAGCACTGGGTCTTGCTACAGTTCCCATGCTTAAATCAAGAGGTTAACGGATGTTTTTTTGTCGGGGCTCGGAGTACCGCAGCCCGAGCCCTTGAACTGCCATGCCGATCCCGTGACGTCACCCAGCATTTCAACGCCGTCGCAGCAATCGCTTTTTTTGTCAAATGATTACTTGTAATATAATATGTCTGTGAAATGAGATGATTGTCACATATTAGTTTTTATCATTTTATTTATTTTATAATTTTGGTACACACATTGTAAATTAAAGTAATAAATACTTATATAATTGTAGCTATATACCTCATTGTTATTATTATTTTCAAACTTTAGTGAATCCTATATTCGCTTTCTATGCAAAACTACTTAAAAACTAGAGAGCCAATTAACGTTATCTCGCGTAACCGTCGTGGGCTCTTATTCTTCAGCGCGTCTCACGTGTACGTAACATTCTAAATTCGTATAAAAGGAGGTGCATGGTAAAAATATAAACATTCAGTTTTGCCGTCTCAAGATTCTTATGTCCACATCTTACTACTATCCCCAGATACCTAAATACAACTTTCCCCACAAACTGTGTTCCGTTGTCGTAGTGGTGGGGTTTGCATGTCTCAGTAATCTCGAGGGCTATGCCGGTAGAGTTACTCATGCCGGAAGGCCTTAAGTGAGAAACCAGACCAAGAGAAACACATAGCACAGAGCACAAAGCGGAGGCCAAATGGACCGCCACCGGCACCGACAGCTGTTGATGCCGGTGGTGAGATAAACAAGCTCTTTGGAAGATGTAGACCGCCTCGTCGTGCTTCTGGCGTGGGTGGGGCTGGACGAATCTTGCAGACAGCCTGTTTGGCTTTCGCAGGGGGCGCTCCACGGCAGACTCCAATATACGCATGCGAGCTCTCACGACGGGGGATGCGGTGTCCCATGGCAGGGTCGTCGTGGTGGTGTCCTTAGACATCTCCAACGCCTTCAACTCCCTGCCCTGGAGTAGCATTAGGAGCGCACTCAATTATCACTAGGTGCCCGACTACCTCCGTGATGCCATCGAGGCCTACCTGAAAGACAGGTTTATCATCTGGTCACCGGGGTAGATGATAATGAGAACGGCGAGAGATTTCGTGCGGTGTTCAGCAGGGAACGGTACTAGGACCTCCCTTGTGGAACATCGGGAAAGTCGCACCAGGCAGCCGAACTAGCGAGACGCGGGATTTCGACAGTGTGCATTGGACCACAAGACGTCCGACGTTGAGCCACTCGTATACGGTGGACTTGGGAATTAATTCATTATTCGTTCAGCGAAGGAATGGAATTCCCTACCCGAGTCTATGTTTCCTGATAGCTATAACCCAGTTCTTTAAGTTAAGATTGAATAAGTTGGTTCTAGGCAAGCGTGCACTATCGTCATCAGGTGAGATAGTGGTCAAACACAACCTATTCAAAATAAAATATAACAATGGTCCGCATAGGATTAGGTACGGAAACCATACTCATATAATTGCTTAAAAATACCTTCAAGTTCTGCCAAGGCGGACGATATACAATGCCAATGAGAAAATGGAATGAATGAATGAATGGATGAATGGGTTGCTTTGTCTTATTTATGGTTAAACTTAGTTATAGCTGTTTCACATTAAGGTATCCAGGATGAGTGATGATTGATATAAAAAGCAACCTCTCCCCCACGACGTCTTCCTTATAAAGACACAGGACGTGGTGTGTGCCTTTCTTTATACCTAGTACACTAAAAGCTTGATCCTCTTCCTCTTTGCGTAGTGAGTGATTGTTCATAGCTATTAGAAACACGTCTTGATTTGTGCCTAGAGAGACCGCATTTAGTAGCCTAAACTTAAAACATTCCCATTAGCCATGAGTATAAATAGTTGTAGATATTAGGTATGAAAGTGTTTGAAAGTTGTTTGCAAAGAACCAGTACCTTTGTGTATAAAATATTTGTAAATATTGTTTGCGACCTACAGAGTTCCAATAAAATACGAAATCATACATTTTGTAATAATTGACCCTTCGCTTGATAGATAGCGTTGGGATCAAATTAAAAGTTAATATGGTTTCGTTACCGCGATTTGGTTAGGGCCAGTAACAAACCTTAAAATATACAGTTGATATAGATCAGTATACGGTGTTTTATTTTTATACCTACCTGTATACACATAGAGAATCAGTTCAAAATTTTAGTACTGAGTGTTTCCGCTGCGGCGCTCGGTATTAAACATTGGTCTATCAACTCTGCCAAGTTTCTACTGTGACGCAATTGTTTATAGAAAAAGTTGTTCTAAGGAAGCACAGCAAGCTCATTTATGATCCACTCTTGACCAACAAACGCCGAAAGCACGAGGTATGTGCGCGATCATATCGATGCTTCCGACAACAAAGGTCGTAAACACCAAAATAGCACTTTTGGTAATCAACGAAAAACAAAAAATAATTTCGTTTTTGGCCTATATCTTTTTAACTTTAAAAGTTCTAAAATTGTGTTCTATACAAGAAATACGTAAAATACGATGGTGTTTCATAATATATTATTGCTATTTATGTCAAAGCCTTATTTTAAAAGTTAGCTTGGACATACACCCCAGAAAATTCAAGAAGTTGGTTTTTACGACCACTAACAAATCAATGGAGAATGATTTGTCTAACGGAAGTTAGAAGTATGCACCAGTTTTTAAATACAATAGTTCTGGGTTTGGTTTTAAAAACCATATACTGAAATAAAAATGAATGTAAACACCACGATCTGAAGCGATGGTATGTAACAAACATGGAAATATCTGAAGCAAATCAATGAATTTAAGACTGTAAGTTGAGTTTTCATTACTTGTAATAAAAACAATAAAATAAAACACAAATTGACATAGTTAAAAAAGGTTTTTTAGTCATTGACCGTCATCGTTTAATCAAAATAATGGTTAAGCAAGGCACTAATACAAATTCAAAGTAAAAAAATGTCTAAACCAATCACTTAAATTTCCATTAGAGGATCTTGTACATCAATCATCATTCATCATCATTGTTTGTGTCGCGGCTCCAAATTTTTATACCTTTAGGACCTGGCAGGTCCTAAAGATATAAAAATACACATAAGTAAGTATAATATAGGCATCGTCTCATATAATTCAATCAAGCGTTTGTTACAAGATGCCTATAGTGTTCTACATCCAACGGCGTACCTAACCAGCCAGACATAATTCAAAATGTGAAGTAATCATTTTGTTTCATTGATTTCAAGAAGATTTTATAAGCACGACATTTTTTTAAAACGTATTGTTAATGAATTACAAAAAAATATAAGTAAACATTCTACTAAGCTTACTGCTCTAATAATTTTAATAAACAATGCCCATTTTCACCAACGCCCTTAAAAATTTAGGTAGTTCATCTTTCTAGATCTTGTTTGTTCGGAAAGCTTCTGTACTATGGTCTACCTAACTTTTAGTGTCGTTGGTGAAAATGGGAAAGTGTTATCGACAAGATAATAAAAAAGTAGATGCAAAACATAATACGACGACGAGTTATAGAAAATCAGGTCTTCAAATTTCTGATTAATAATCTTCTGTCGTTGGATAGAAGATTATTAACCAGAAATTTGAAGACCTGATTTTCTGATAGAAGATAATTAATCAGAAATTTCATCTTCCTCGTCAGTCTCAGGAAGAGTATCAATGACATTATGAGACTGATAAGGAAGCTGTTTGTATTCGGCATGAAACCGTTTGTGTATTGTCCCCTGATCACACAATCGTTGCAGATCTTTGTATTTAGCTGCGATAATTGGTAGTTTATCCATAAATAGCTGTTTTGGAGTCAACTGCTTTACTCGATTATATTGTAATTCTAACATTTCTTCTGTATTTTCTTTTGATTTATTCTTCCCTTTTCCCTTTCTTTTACGCTTGACATCTTCGAACAACTTGATTCGATGTGTAATTGTATCTTCTTTCATTGAATACTTGAGTTCTATTTGGTTCAAATTGGTCTTTCTGAAAGTTGCTACTCTAATGTTTCTCCAATTAATATTCTTTAAGGTTTCTTTTGTAAAAGTGTTTGATGCTATTTCACTCCAGTTCAAAAAATCTGAGTAGTCCATTACATTGACTATATAAGGCCTTGGCCGCTTTCTAGCTGATTGAAAAAATTAAGGCCACTGAGATGGACTCCAAACTATGATTCTTTTAACTTCCCTCTATATTGTAGCGTGCATTGAATCTGCTGGCATATAAGTATGTCCCGGCAGTAAAAAGTTTATTTGGATAACTTGTAAGTTTTTAGAAAACATTAAATTATAATTCAATTTTCAAACCAATTCTCCAAGACCAAGTGACATTACGACAATTGTTTCTCAGCAGAGCTTACGTTTTAAAAATGATTGTGGGGTGTAATTACAATTAATTATGTATTCATGTTTTTAAGACCAACAGCTGTTTGTACGTTGTATTATACGACCTGCACGGTTATTCAGTTCTAAGCAATATGAGTTATACATACCCTCTTTTCTAAAAAATCTTGATTATACTAGTAAAAATTTTGGGTGTAAAAGTATTTTTTTTAGGCGAATCTTTTTTTCACATTTTTAGATCGACGCAGCGCCAAAAATTAAGTAGGGCTGCATTCTTAACTCATTTTTGCCAAAATGGCGTTTACGACATTTGTTGCCGGAAGCATCGATATGAGCCCAAAACATGATTAATTAAAAGATTTTACTCATTTATTGCCCCCTTTTTGTATAATCAAATAAATAAGGAACTTAATATATATCCGCTCAACAAATCGGAATGTAAGGCTAAGGTCCATAAAAACCTGCTTACCCTTTCTTATGAGGAAACAGAAAACCTGTTTCTCATACAAAAGTGAAAGTTTTGGTCTTGAATGAGTTACGGGAATAGTTTCAGGAAACGGTCGGTGATTTATTTTAATTACTCATATTTATTAAATAGTTTTTAAATTTTTCGGTAATACATATCCACACTACCCAACACCCCTACACCTTTCACTACTATAAAATAACACTAACATAAGAATTAAAAAAAAAAGAAAAATATATTATTTTAGTTTTAGGTTAATTTAGGGTTTGGGACTATAAGGGCGAAAAAAAACTGTACCGGCTATTCGCAGGTCTGAATCTCATTATGATAAAATAATAAAAATAAATAAAACACATTTATTTATTGAAGTCAAAAATTCAAAAACACAAACAAATTTAATTACATTCAAAATATTTTACATGAAAACGTCAGAATCTAGTGCACGGTCTCAATTAGTCAATTCCTGTGAAAAAGAACCAGCAAGAAACTCGACTTACTTTTTTTTCTCTTTAAAAAAAAAACTGTTTGGTACAATATTTTCATATTACCATATTAATAAGTTTAACTGAACAGGGAAGAAAAATTACTACAATCAACATCAGCACAATATCAAATTAAACACAAAATCGTAAATATCAGTTACACGTAAAAGAAAAATTAGTAGACAGAAGCACATTTTGACTAATTTTTCTATAGCCGATTGAACCTCTATGAAAAAGAACACTATTCATATTTATATAGAAAATTGGTATTCATTCTTTCTAGCAGATGATAATGTTACGTCCTCCGTTCAATACTAATTTCGCATCCTGAAGCTGGCCTCATAACAAACTCGTATTTCACCTTCAACTTGCTGATATCTGCTTTTACTCGGTACCGTCGTAACAAATGCGCTAGAGTCACTTTCATCGATATCATGGCATATGTCTTGCCTGAAAGATCATTAGAATTTTATTGCATCTGTACCACTAACCACATTTTTAGTATTTAAATTTTTATCTCTGTACAATTTTGTAAATACCTATACATGCTCGCTTCCCCAATCCAAACGCTGCAAATTCCTTGCTGTTTCTAAGGTCAGCATCCAACCATCTTTCTGGTCGAAACTGATCAGTGTGAGCTCCCCAAGATTGATCGTGATAAGATGCTAGTGGAAATATCACACAAAAACTGCCAGCGCGCATCGTATAGTTTTCTGAAAAAATATTTATATTAAAATAATATTTTATTCCCAGATTATAAAATCTAAAGTTATATACCAAATTGAGGATCAAAAGTCACAGTCTAGTTAAGAACCAATAAAACAGTTAAGTAATCTACGTACTTAAACAATTTACCTTGATTATGATTGCATAAATGAAAAACTAATGCGGCTAAGAAATACATTTGATTTTACATAAATGGATATAATAAGAAACAAACATATAAGAAAGAGTGTAGAAGTAACATCTATGACTAAAACTGGCGTGGAATGTAGTTGGAATAAGAATAGGAGAAAGCAAATGAAACAACGTGGATTATTTTTGTGAGACGATACAACTAGAAAGAGATGATTAGGTAACGACAGATCGAGAAATATGAAAGAAGAAGAAGAAACGCTAGGTCGATTTTAAATAAATAGGGATAAAAAAAAGATAGTAAAATGAACTCACTGAGCCTAACATCCTTATCTACACATCGTAACATGACAGGAACGGAAGGTAATGTTCGGAGAGACTCCATTAACACTGCGTTTGTATAAACTAATTTGTTCACGTCATCCTTTTCTACGTCTCTGTCTGGTCCCAATACTTGTATAAGTCTGCAAAGAGAACAATGACGATCTCGGTGAAAAACTTATGAAAATGGAATTAGTAATTCAAAATCTAACAATATCATCATCAACATTATAGTCGAAAGACGTCCACTGTTGGGCATAGGTTTCTCCCAAACGTCGCTATAATGAGCGGTCCAGAGCGTCTCGCATCTATCGGATTCCCTCAACAGGTCATCGGTTCACCTTGTGGAAGGCCTTTCAACGCTGCGTCTTCCGATACGCCATCACCACTTCAGAACCTTTTGGCCCCAATCTAACAACATGATTATAGATAATAGTAGATGCGATGTATAATATAATAATAATAGCTGTTGCTTGTGACTTTGTCCACGTGGAATTCATAAAACTTCACTAATGTATTTGTAATAATTTTATTTTGGGCTTTTGATTAATTACGAATAGATCTTATAGATTTGTTTTGCTGTCTCATGGAACTGGTAAAACTGAAACGCTAATTACATTAGCATAGCATAGTCGGCCTTTTAATGTTCCCACTGCTGGGACCCAGTTCTAGGAAAGGGAATGGGCCGTAATCCACCACGCGGGCCCAGTGCGGGTTGGTGGATGTCACATGTCTTCGAGGTTTTGGTTCTAGAACATGCCGGTTTCCTCACGATGTTTTCTTTCACCGTTTTGAGAGCAGTGTTGATGAAATAAATTACACAAAGAAATGCGCCTGGCTGGGTTTGGACCCGCGACCTAAAACTCGTAAGTCGGGGCCGCTACCACTCGGCCACCACTGCTTGCTGTGGAATAAATAGGTGTTACAATAAATTTGTTTCAGCATATCCTGATATGCTAAAAACAAAGTTACTTACTGTGCTTAGACCTTATGTACCATATTCTAGCAAATAAATATTTTGATTGATTGATTGTATTTCGATGCTGTAGCATTTCAAATGTATCAATTCAGACTTTTTGAAAAAAATATACACCAAAAAAATTTAGCGTTGTAGCAATTTAAAAAGTTTTATTTATGCTCTAGATAATAGTCGTAGATAATGAGGGTAGATAACTCTGTAACAAGTCTAATTATAATAATTTTCCAACTTACTCTTTATATAATTTCTCTTGAACTTCAGGATGCGCCCCAATTTGCATTAAAGTGTATGCTAGCTGATTAGGTGTAGTTTCAAATGCAGTAGCTATGATTGTATTCATTTCGTCTGTGATCTGCTTATCGGTTAAGGCACCGTTTTTTGATAGTTCTAAGAGAAGATCTAGAAATGGTTTGTATTTAGTATCTGTAAAATAACAAAGAATGAAGCGTTGTAAATCATTAGTTATGTTAGCTTCGGTAATGTTATTCTAAGGTTCCAACGTGAATAGACCAAAGACCAAATTTTGACTAACATTTGTAAGGGTAATTAATTAGTAACCCAAGTATTTGGGTGACTAATCAATTGAACCCCTAAATTCACGTAATTTAAGAGACCCTGAATTTTTTTTTTTTAAATTGATATAAACCAGTGCTTGATTGCGATCCCACCTGATGGTAAGCGGAGATGCAATCATTGATGGTCAGGCGCACTAGTTTATTAAGAGCCTATTCACTCTAGCCTTGAAGACACCTACGAGTATATTATAGTTGGACGGGAAGACTGCAGCAGGCAAATTGTTCCAGTCCTTCGATGTACGCGATATAAACGACAAAGCGAAACGTTTAGTCCGGACCGTTGAAGTTTCAACAACGTAAATGTGGATACTCGCCGTTCGCCGGTTTGTCTGATGGTAGAAAGGAGATGGCGGAATCAAGTCATGCAATTCCCGCGCACACTCTCATTGTTACAAGCTTATCTAAAGGGTGATAAATTTTGAACATTGGAGCTAAATATTTTATTAAAAAAAACTGGGCAAGTGTGAGTCAGACACGCACACTGAGGGTTTCGCACAAACTTACTGGGGCCACGGGTAGTGTGAAAGCGGAAACTGGGTCCCTGGGACGAAGGCTACGAAGGAACAGGAGTGGGTTTTTAGTCAGTAAGAGTCTGACACTATCTCCCGTTCCGCCCAAGAGCGGGGATGTCATAAGGATGATTTTCCCACCCAATAAAAAAAAAAAACCTAGGTTATAATATCATATAATATTCACACAACGCCGTCTAGTCCGAAGCTAAGCAGAGCTTATGTTGTGAGTACCAGAAAACTGATAAACATACATATACGCTTTTAGTGATAAGACCGCCCATTGTGACACCATATTAATGTTGATTTCCTAATGTAAAATGTATTTTTGGTGTACAATAAAGAATATCTATCTATCTATCTATACACATAGATAAATTACACCCAGAGATAGAACAAATGATTGTGCTCATCACACAAACATTTGTCCTGGGTTGAAATCGAATCCACGACCTCCGGCATAGCAGTCAGGGCCACTAACCATTAGACCAACAAGCCAGTCAATGCATAATGTACTAAGTTATTACTAATGTTAAAAGTTCAATTCCCGCATGAAGTCGCGACATAAACAGCGCAACATTTTCATTAACTTAAGCATTTGATTTTTTCACAGCTTCAAAGGACCACAGACTTGAGTATGTGGTTTTAATTTCAACTCGATAACTCTACGCGTTCCGGAAATAAAGGGTCTTTGACAGACAGACAGACAGACAACAAAATGATCCTATAAGGATTCCCTTTTTTATCTTTTGAGGTACGGAATCTACGGATAAAAACTGTCTAAAACTTTATTTAAGATTGTATACATCTCACTTAGTCATGGTCATCCTATAAATATAATATTCTAGGCATCATCATCATTATTTTAATTGTTATTTTCAAACTGCACAGCTGGACATTAATGGACTTAGAAAAAGAAAGAAAAACAGTTTATTCTCTTGCAATCTTAAAACTAGAAAACAAACATAATCAATTGATAGGTAAGATGTGCGTCACATCCGCGCAAAACGTCCGAACGCTCAGCATAAAGCTGCGGCCTCACGCATAATGCGATGAGCTCACAGCGCTGGTTTTCAGCGTGGGCCGGTGGCAGTGTCGACATAAAGACGAAAGAACGGTGCAGTTACTTAGGCTTCAGTTTACGATCGTAGGTTCTGTAACCTATCTCTTACTTTTGCTACCAACAATAATTTAATCTTACGAGACGATATAACCGACTTAAAGACATCCTCATCTTTTGGCGATTTCCTATCTCCACTCGGAACCTGCCCAGCTACCCTATGGGCTATGCCAATAGTTATGTTATATATGTTGCAGTCAAAACTCTTAACCAGTCAAAAGTACTTTTGACTAACGCTCTTCGTCAAAAGTAGTTTTAACTGCAATAAAGCATCAGTCAAAAGCACTATCAACTCGTTAGATGTGACTAATTTTTTTTTTAATAAATGTGTAATTTTTTTCTTTTCATTAAATTTCGTGTTTTCCACATCCATTGCAAACTTTTCAAGTTTTTCTTTTGTTATCACATTGAAATGACATATCTTCTATCGCTGAAATTCTTTGCAAAAAGCGTTATTTCTATTCGTAGTCACTCATTTTTGTTCTATTCTAATATCAGCACGTTCTCCACTAATAATGAGTAATATAAAAGTTTATATGTGCGTTTGTCGTTATTTTTATCGACTACATTAACTATTTAAGAGTTTTGACTGATACGACCAGTCAAAACACTTTTGACAGAATCACCTAGTCAAAAGTACTTTTAACCAGCTCCATTGGGCAAAAATACTTTTACCTGTTATTTTAGTCAAAAGTATTATTACGGTCAAAGGTACTTTTGACTGGTTAAGAGTTTTGACTGCAACATATACATGTTCTCCCATTACTCTAAAAGTAATTCAAGCCAATTTTCTTATGAGAATAATATACAAACCTGTAGTGTCTTCAGTGTTAATATTTACATTATCATTTGTCATGGTTGCTTTTTTCTTTTGTAAAACCTGAAAAATTATAAATTGATTTACTTCATACAGCCACGTTTGTAAATCTTTTATGTTATTTTGTATTTTTTTAGTAAGTCATTGATAGTCAAAAAGCTTTATTGCATTACTTACTGTATTAGTCATTGCAAGTAGATTTTCTAATATTTCGTCTTCCTTTTTTTTCAGACCAGTCACCCAGTATATGAAGTTATTCTGTAGCCAAAACTTGACTATTTTGTTAATTACAATATTTACCATTTCTTTAATTGAATCCAAGTATTTTTGAATGAACATGTGGTCATCAATAGCGTCTATTCCAAATGTACCCACTGGAGAGAACAACGTCATCATTAGTACCTAATATGCGCTGCGTTATTTATCGTTTTAAATAACTCAGCATATGCTGAGTTAGGTGCCTTTTTGGCCTCGCACCATGGCCCACCTGGAAAACTCTAAACAGACTCCGCACCCAAGTTGGGCGCAGCAAAGACAATCTCCACAGATGGGGGTTCTCGGACGGTTCCGATCTTCAGTGCTTGTGCGGCGTCTCTCCGCAGACCATGTCTCACCTTCGATCCTGCATAACGTGCCCTGTTACCTGTTCACGTAAGGACCTAATGACAGCATCAGCGGACGGCACTGCCGTGGCCGAATACTGGGCCATACAAGGAATTTAACTAGTTTTGCCATCGATACGCTAAGAAGAAGACTGATTATACCTATCTTTTTTTAGTGTGTAATTTTAGTTTATACGATTGTGTGAGGCACGAATAAACATTTTTTTCTTTTCTTTTCTAATACTTGTGAGTTGGTTTTAATAGAATAGAATAGAATCGTTTATTTCTTAGTACATGGTATATGAAGATTTTAATATTAAATGGAATTACATATACTACCTTTGCCGGTGTAGAAATATTAAAAGAGTATCTAATTTGCAAATTCACACAATTATAGATCATGCAAAATTAAGTTAAATTAAAAAAAAGACCATAGTAATAGTGGCAGTTTTAAATAACTATGAGTAACTTTATGGACCACGTTAATTTTTTGCATACATAATTCAAAATGACTAATAATTTCAATGTTAACTATTTTATATAATGCAATATGTAAAACAAAAAAATTATGATAATATATATAAATAAACAATTAATTGGTTAAGGGTTTCTTTTTTGTTTAAGTGTAAAGGTACATAATTGTAGTTAAGTATTTTATAATATCTAAATAGATAGAGTGATTTTCAATAAGTTTTTTTGTGGAAAATTGATGAATTTTTTTTTTTTTAAAAAAACTACCAAAAATTTTATCTAT
Source organism: Mythimna vitellina (assembly GCA_949316375.1). Taxonomy (NCBI): domain Eukaryota; kingdom Metazoa; phylum Arthropoda; class Insecta; order Lepidoptera; family Noctuidae; genus Mythimna; species Mythimna vitellina. The sequence goes on from OX438705.1 coordinate 1,494,313, forward strand.
TGTTATTAAAAGAAAAAGAAAGTAAAAGAAAATATTTTCTTTATATTACATCTACTGGAACGGTCTAGCCTAATGAAGAGTACAATGACCAATATCGATCAAAGAAAAAGAGTATAGTGCTACATAATAGCCTTATACAAAAAAAAAAAAAAACATAATTACCACAAAGCGTTTCCAATGTGTTCTGTGTCAAAAACGGAAAATGATCAAAACTTCCTTTTCCAACATAAGGTTCCATAGAACGAGCCATCTTCTTGGATTGACTGTTAAACACATCTAGAAACCCGTAAATTACTGGCAGAGTGAACGCTGGATTCAGCAACTTTCGACAACGCTTCCATACATCTCCTGCAATATATTTCGCAATAGTGCATATGTAGAAAAATTAGGGCTATTATAAATTCTTAGTTATGTATATATCAAATTTAAAAACCATGAAGTTCTTAGGCCCCTAGCACACGACGTATTTTAAACGCGCAGATCGTATATGCGTTTCAAACGAGATTTGAACGCTACCTTGTAACCTAAGCACACAGGGCGATCGTGAAAAGCGCGGTTAAACTCGTCTACTACGCGATTTTCACGATTGCAAGGCAAGGAAAATATAATGTGCCAAATGCGAGATCAATCTATATATTTATAATAAATCTGTAGAAGTGAAAATTCTGTACATTGAAAATATCAAAAAAATAAATAGCAGGGGGTGTTACTAGACCGACACCGAACCCAAAATTGTGATAGAATTTTTTTTTATCTGTCTATTCTAAATGTTTGTCCTAATATGTTCTTTTTTAAGAATTTTGTATTTAACAATTTACTCTAAAACAGTATAAAAAATAATTAACGAAATTAATTCCTTTTTTTTTATATTTCTGCTAGTTTTTCGGTTTACCAACCTGATGACATTGCTAGTCCATTTCCCATCCAAGCTTTGCCCATATCGTAAGCATAATGCCTTCTCAGACATTCATTGGCCGCTGTATATGCATCTTGTGTATCGAGTATCACTGAAAAAAAAGTTCGCGAGCTAATTCGTAAAAAGTTGGCAGTAATATCATCACAGCGTTAATGTTTTCCTATTGTCGATTTGGACCAATTGTTTAAGTATTTTAGTCTATGTATGTATGTAGTGTATTAACTTGAGTATATATTGTATAATTGTATAGTATCTATTCTATAGTCGATAAGTAAATTTATTCCTGTATTCGCCTTTTTCTCTCTCTTTTATTGTACCTATCACTACTTTTCTCTTCATCACCCAAAGGTTGACTGGTAGAAAATGCCTAAAGCATTAATTCCGCCTTTGTACTTTTGTGTGCATTAAGCATTAAAGAAATAAAAAAGGTATTGTTCTAATTATATTATTTTGAATATCTTCAAAGTTTTCATAAACTTAATGTAGTTAAATGTCTCGTCTATCTTGTTCAGTACAACAACTTGTACGGTAAAGGGAGATATTTTTTTTAAAACAAAATACCACACAGTTCCAAGCAAGCACATTCATGAGATAGCGCTAGCGAGTTGATAAGAGCGTAAAGAGGATGAATATCTTCATACTAGTAACAGATTATGCATAGGAAACTGTATGTGGTGATATTTTTTTAAACGCAATACCATACAGTTTTATCTCCCTTTACATATCATCATCATCTTCCTGCCCTTATCCCGTATTATTTGTGGTCGGCGCAACACGTTTTTTTCTTCCACTCTGCCCTGTTACTCGTCATGCTATCACTAACTTCCTTTTCTTTCATATCACTCTTCACACAATCCATCCATCTTTTCTTTGGTCTCTCTCTTCCTCTCCATCCATCCACATGTAAACTCATAACTCTTTTAGTAACATGCGTTTCATCCCTCCTCTTCACATGACCATACCAAGACAAACGATTCCCTTTCAACTTTTCAGTCACTGGCGCCACTTTCAAACTTCCCCTAATATATTCATATCTCACTTTATCCATTCTCGTCACACCACACATCCATCTTAACATTCTCATCTCCGCTACATGCAATCTTTTTTCATATAAACAAGTATTTTATTCAATTGAAACCCCGTACATTGCAGACAAGGTACAGATGACTGTACAAGCAAAGCGATAAGCATAAAGATGTGAACATATATTTATTATTATGTACTTACAGTAATGAAGCTCGCTTCCAAAGTAGAAAAGAGTCACACCCCCTTGCTTTGCGCAGTCTTCAGCTAGATACTTCATCAAGTCTTGAAGATCTGAATAATAAAATATGAAGGTCAGTCAGTATGACATTTATTTTTATGAAAAATATGAAATTTTCTGGCATCATCTCTATAGCAAAATCTCTGTGACTCAATCTATGTGTATGTGTGTGTGTCTCTCTCTGTTATGTCTCTGCACCACCCTAAGGTCGACTGGTAGAAAATGCCTAAGGCATTAAGTCCGCCTTTGTACAATGTTTCATTAGTGCATAAAGTTTTAAATAAATAAATAAAATCTTTATATAGTTTGAGAAAATTTTAATATCATCAAACTACATTAATTGTTGACAAGCTACAAATTACTTAAAAGTTTGTTGATAAGAAATTAGATATGCGAATTTGACTTAACTTTTGGCGTTAGTTCCTTATCTATACTTATAAAGTTGAAGAGTTTTTTGTTTTTTTGGTTGTGATGTAATAAAACGAGAAAAAACACTTTGTATTAATATTATTACTTGATTTTACAGTGTAACAGATTTACAGCAGTGCATGTACGGAAACCAAAAAAAAAAGGGAGAGCGAACAGTGTTACCAGAGTAAAACGCAGTGATATAAATCTATGATAATAGAGTTGCTTACTAAAATTAAACGTATCAATTACTTAGTATATCAACACTCCCACTAAATTGTTACGTTTTCTAGCATTTTGAAATTTAAACTTCATTAAAATATACATACTAGGTACTTCAGAAACTAAATATTCGCATCACCTCCACGACGGTAGCGAAACGGCGAAGGCATACATTTTTACTGATATGTAGAATTTGTGAAGTTAGGGTTGGTAGAGTTTGGCCGTGTAGATTCAGAAGCTTGGCTCTACATGAGATCTGATATCTTTTTCACAGGGCAAACCTTATGTGGTCGTCTTGGCAACATTTTACATGAAATGTTTTTGGTGGGATTAATTATTCATGATTAATTAATATTATGTTCTTTGTAAATATAGAGCCAAGTCCAAATAATCCAGAGGTAAAAAGCATTGTGTTTATCTATAGTTTATATACCATACGAGAGGTAAGATTATAAACCAAGGAAATTAAACGAAATTGTTCACTGCACCAGATGCCAACAATATGGACACAAAAAATATCTGTATGCGCTTTTATGGGTGTGTAAAATTTTCAGAGGGACATAAAACTTCAGATTGTCCTAAGAAAGATAGTGAAAAGGTATGTAAGCGTAGCTGAACCTATCCCGGAGTTTCAGCAGGGACTGTAGTGTAAGGTGTTTGTGTACAGGTGATAGTAAGCGTTAAGGTAACCAGAAGGAAGGTGATTAAGTTGTGCACTGTTTCGAAAGGCGGGAAACAAAAATAAAGCGCATTTTATTGCTAGATATTTAACACTGCAGTTTATATTTTGGCTCGGTGTCCGACCGTCCGGTAACCGTCCGGACCGAGCCTAAGTCGTCGACGGCGCGTACTGTTCCACGCGCGCCTCAAGGAAATGTCAGCAAATCGTAGAGGCCCAGCAGGGTCGAAGCCTACTGGGGCCATGGGTAGTATGAAAGCGAAACCCGGGGCCCTGGGACGAAGGCAACGAAGTAACAGGAGTGGGTTTTTAGTCAGTAAAAGTCTGACACTATCTCCCGTTCCGCCCAAGAGCGGGATTTGTCATAAGATGATTTTCCCTCCCAATAAAAAAAAAACTGCACTTTATTATTTTAAAATACATAAAATGGGATTTACGAGGCAAACTATAGCAATCGAATACAAATATAAATCTAAAGAAGTAAGCGCGCGCGGGTTTGATATTCCGCCGAGGAATGCCAGTCGGTTGCAGGTCGACGCCCGCGCCGCCAACCCAGAACATACTCGAAAGAAGACGGAGCTTACATCTGACGTCACACGTAGGATGCGGTCCAAGATTCATAGGTGGAACAGAATAGGTAGTGCATTGATGTTCCCTACAATAGGTACACACCGGCTACTTTTACACTTTGCTTTGGTGACCACCCAGCCAATTACAAAGGTTTCTAGGTTTACAAATAGATAAAAGAACGAACAACAACGACAACAGTAAACAATAAAAGTAAACCAGTTTATAAAATCACACCATCAGTACCACAAAAGATTGAAAAAATTCCGCCATTCAAAACTCGTAGGTACTTATACTAATGCTAAAAATAACAATACACATGACCCTTTCAACACCATGACGTATTTAAGTTGTCCGACACGAGCATTGAATAACAGAGAAGATTCAACCTCAGCCAACAAATTTGCTTGAATAAATTATATTCAAACAATCTGAAAAGATAGATATACTGATATATTGCTCACGACACTCATAGCCCAACAGCATAAATAAAATTCCTACAAGTCGTGACATGGAACATTAATAGCATAGTTCCTAATTTGCTTGAAGTGGTACTATTCGTCCACTTCAGTAACATTAATATTTTATTGATTTATAAAAACAAGGGTTTTCCTTAAATTTAGAAAAAGGTAGATATTAGACCCCTGGGGTCTGTCTCAGCCTGCCACAACCTGACAATTGGTCAACGTGCTATAAACTGTCAAGGTCCAATTAACTGAGTGCAGTACCCCTTCAACTAATGCTTTAAGTTTTTTTTAATAAATGAGCATCTGTTTTATTAGATTGGGTATTAAATAAGAAGCTGTACGCCTGCTATAAAAATTATTTTTGCGTGGCACTTCAAGTACTCGTAGCTTAGATTTAGCTTGCTGTGTGTTCAAGTAATATTTTAGTGGTATTTAATATTAATAGTAATATTTTAAGCGAAGCGAAGCGCAAATAAGCGAAGCGAAGCGCAAATAAGCGAAGCGCAAGGGACGTAGTTACTTACTTCAGAAACGAAATATTCGCATCACCTCCACGACGGTAGCGAAACGGCGAAGCCATACATTTTTACTGATATATAGAATTTGTGAAGTTAGGGTCGGTAGAGTTAGGCCGAGTAGATTCAGAAGCTTGGCTCTACACGAGATCTGATATCTTTTTCACAAGGCAAACCTTATGTGGCAACATTTTACATGAAATGGTTTTTGGTGGGATCACTATTATCAAAATGTTCAATGAGGAATAGATACTCTATTGATAAATGATATAGATTGGTCTCGGAAACCCATTTGATTGATGAAAGAGTGATTAAAATTAATGGGTATACATAATACTCTAAACACCCCGATGGAACGTCCCATGGCAGGGCTGTAATTATAATCAAAGAAAATAATTCTATAATAGCACTCTTTCTTTGAACTTAAACATCCATTCATCCAATCTGAAGCAGTAGCAATTGATGACTGGTTAGGAACGCTTAAAATTGCTACCGTCTACTGCCCTCCACGCCATAGAGTCAACGAACAAGCGTTTACAGACTATTTCCAAAAGCTTGGATGTAGATTTATCACTGGAAGTGATTGAAACGCTAAAATACACATTGGGGGCCTAGGTTTACTATGACAAGAGGGTGAGAACTAAAAAAAACAAGTTGACGAAAACTCCTTAGATGTTCTTTCAACGGGGGAACCCACATACTGGCCTATGGATTCAAACAAAACTCCTGAACTTATTGACTTCTTCATAATAAAGGAAATTTCCGGAATGTACACAAAAATGGAATCATGACTGGACAGTACTTTCGACCACTCACCTGTAATCTGTACGCTGAGCACTTCTGTCATTTTGAAGGAACCACTTGAGACTCTATTTAAAAACTAAACCGGAGGACACGGTGGAGCACATGGTGGGGGTGAGCCCCGCTTGAGCAGAGCAACGCCGAGTTATCGTGGAGGCGATCAGGGCCAGCGAACTATCGCGTCGGGATTTGGTACAGGCCATGGTCCGGAGCGAGGAAGAGTGGCAGGTGGTCGCCTCCTTCTTCGAAGCAGTTATGCTAGCAAAGGAGGCGGCCGATAGCGCAAGGCAACGGTCCTCACGCCCCAACCACCGCCGGGATTCCGATCCCGATTTCCGGCCAGCGTAGGCGCGGGCTTGTGGGCAGCGAGTAATGGGTGGCTCGCCGTCCGACCGTCCAGTAATTGTCTGGACCAAGTCTAAGTCGTCAAGGGCGCGTGCTGTTCCACTCGCGCCTCATGGAGATGTCAGCAACTGTAGGGGCCCAGCAGGGTCGAAGCCTACTGCCGCCACGGGTAGTGTGAAAGTGAAACCCGGGGCCTTGGGACGAAGGCAAAGAAGGGGTGGGTATTTAGTTAGTAAAAGTCTGACACTATCTCTCGCTCCGCCCAAGAGCGGGATTTGTCATAAGATGATTTTCCCACCTATAAAACTAAAAAAAACACGTCCTTATTGCTTAATATGTACATTATGTGTATTCATAAAAAAATATGAGAAAGAAAGTACGTTTGTTTGGCACAAATACGAACAAAATCAAACAAAAGAAACAAAAAAAAAAACAATATCAAAACGTTATCTAGCAGATGACTTTTCGAACGATAAAGCAATCGTTATAACGCTAAAGGACAAATATTATGAAATAAATCTAAATATAGCTCACCTTAATGAATTACGTCGATTCTGTATTATAATACAATGTTTAAGTACCATAAAGATTTAAGTACCTATGTTAACATTGTAATTTTATTGGTTGAAATTCATTATTATTATTATTATATGGGTTATTATATCTCAGAACCCTGGGGTGCTAGACCTTTGGAAGGCATGAGAGGAGTTGAAAGCAAAGCAGTTGCAGAGGCCCATTTGACGCTTTTAATGGTTCGTGGTAACAATCGACGTTTCTCCCTGTACGTGCTGTGCTAGTGCATTCAAGAACAACACCCGGTTGGTGAGAAACTTTTGCAACATACAGGGTGTTTGGCAGAACGTTGAACATACGAAAATGGTGGATAGGTGGGGTCATATGCTACTTACTCAGCCCTAATTTATATGGTCCTGGCCCACTGGATATTTAAAAAAAAATTTTTTTTCTTTCTTCTTGTTTCACCACTTTCTTAACTTTAAAGTGTAATTTTAATTAAAAATGGGTAAAACAGGCATTTAATTTTTACCAACCTTGTAGTATCAAATTTCGCAAAACATTTCACTTTCCGTAAAGGTAGAGTTTCGTCAAAAATGTCCTACTTGATAAAATTATGAAATAACTATTAAAGTTTTTTATTTTATAAAAGCAAATTGCATACCATTAGAAAGCTCACACACTAGGGATGTTTTGCTAGAATTGGAACTCTTCAATCATTTTTTGTTTTTATTTTTTTAAATGCAAGTTGAAATTGAGATTTAAGTGTTTTTACACCTTTCTGTAAGTTTGAGGACTCATAACTTTTTTTCTAGCTAACATCTGAATAAAGCAATAATTTTATAAGAATCTGCCAACATAAAAGATTTAAAAAAATCTAAATATTGCCTGTTTACCCATTTTTAATTAAAATAACACTTTAAAGTTAAGAAAGTGGTGAAACAAGAAGAAAGAAAAAAACTTTTTTTTTTAAATATCCAGCGGGCCAGGACCAAATAAATTAGGGCTGAGTAAGTAGCAGATGACCCCACCTATCCACTATTTTCGTATGTTCAACGTTCTGCCAAACACCCTATATATAAGGTGTTAAAAAATTAACTTTAAGAACTTCGAGGGGACATTGTACTCCTCATTATGAACAACTTTTAATATGTCATATATATTTGTTATATGATATTTTAAACTGTTTTTCAATAATTCAATATCAATATAACAGGCAATAGTAAGTTTTGAAAGTATAAAAAAATTTTTGCAAAATCTAATTGCTATGTATTTGTTTTCTTTTATTTTTAAATTTGCCCCGTACTAAGAATTACGCCTGTATCGTGAGTGTCTACACAAACATTTCAACTCATAAATATACTAGAGCCGAACAAACCAGGCGGTAAAACGCAGCGTAGCAGCCAAAAAGCTTAAACACAATGCCAATCGTGCAGTTCTGCTGTTTTTTTAGTCGTGCCCACCGTGGTTTATAATTGTGTCCATTTATATTTTTTATTTATATTTACCATATTTGAAAAGATGGATGGATTGTGTGAAGAGTGATATGAAAGAAAAGGAAGTTAGTGATAGCATGACGAGTAACAGGGCAGAGTGGAAGAAAAAAACGTGTTGCGCCGACCCCAAATAACACGGGATAAGGGCAGGAAGATGATGATTTATATTTACCATATTTGGATTGCAAAATGAAAATTTGATTTAAAATACTAACTTGTTAAGTACTTAAACAGCTTATGCGTATGTCCAATAAACGGCAATTTGCCGGGCACAGCCGGTGGTAATAAGAGGCTTGACTTTTCGCGGACATACTTGATCCACAATAATATTGAACACAATACACAGACTAAGAACACTGAGCTCAACATTGTTCGACTGAAACTGTTGCTCCAAGTGATGGCGAGATGCTGAGGGTATATATATGTATAATTTTTCAAGGAACCGGTATGTTTAAGCGTCAACGCTACGTCAAGCTGACACCCGTCGCGTGACTTTGCAAGTGTGTCGTGTGCGGCGGTCCCCGTAGTGGAAACCAGATTATTACCTGCGTAGTATCGTTAGTTCAACTTTAACGGTGTGCATATAGTCGTGTCGATGGAGAACTTTAATCTATTATTACGTAGCAAAACGTGCGCAGGGCGCGACTGCCCGTGACGGGTGCCCACGCGGCGAGCCGCGACGGTGCACTTTTGTATGGGACCGAGTGGGAGACCGCATAATGCAGTGTCGACCTTAAGACGTAGAACGCCTTATTAATTTCTCCCTCTTTCTGTTTGAGTCATGGGGTGCACCGTTGAGTCCGCAAGCGGCAGTATATGAACGCAAGTCAGAAGCCATCTTAACCCTTCGCGCGTATAGGGGTATTATAATTACGAAATTGCGCGTTTCTTAGTATCACCAAAAAATCTGTTTTCTTTTTTTCCAGGAAAAACGAAGATATAGAGATCAAAATTTTTGACTGAATAAATTTCGTACACCCGTGTGTACAGTGCGACTATTAAGAGTTTTTCAAGATCATTCAAGTTGTACAAACATATGTAAGGCACAAACATATATCAAATATGTATTTTTTGACACCCGGATATGCAGGCAAACAGATTGTATTTGGCTTTAGAAAAAAAAAATCTCTTAGTAAAATATGACAAATAATGCCGAGACAAGACTTGTTCATGAAAGTTCTAAACATAAAAGTGTAAATTTTCTTGTCTTATGTCTTATTTCATATTTTTTTCACGTTATTACTATTTATTGGTCGGACGTAAAGAATAGCACCCATTACTTCCCGTTTAACAGGTAACCGTCCTACAAGGTGGACCGATGACCTGGTAACGGTTGCGGGAGTACGATGGGTGCGAGACGCACATTACCGTTCATTGTGGCGGCACTTGGGGGAGGCCTAGGTCCAGCAGTGGACGTCTTTCGGCTGAAATGATGATGATGATGATTACTTCCCGTGGGCGTAAGAGGTGATTAAGGCATTACGAGACCGTGCATACTATTACGTGTCTTGGGTCACCGCATGGTGGCTTGTAAACCACCAACAACAGCATTCCCACGGGGGGTTAGTGTCAGTCTGGCAGCCGACTGTAAAACAGTTGCCAAATCCTTTGGAAAATGTTTGAGGCGTACAAAAAGGCCAATTGGGGATTCTGATTTGGTTAAGTCCAATCTACAGAACCTCGAGTACAGGCAGAGGGTAGCTAGTCTATGGGTATTTTACAAGTTACATTTTGGAGAGTGTGTACGGGAATTGCATGACTTGCGCCATCTCCTTTCTACCTTACCCTTTAACCTTTAGGTTCTTGAAACTTCAAAGGTCCGTACTAAGCGTTTCGCTTCATCGTTTATACCGCGTACATCGAAGGACTGGAATAATTTTCCTGCTGCGATCTTCCCGTCCAACTATAATTTAGGTGTCTTCAAGGCTAGAGTGAAGATGCTCTTAATAAAATAGTGCGCTGCACCATCAGTAATTGCATCACTTCCATATCCTACCATCAGGTAGGATCGCAGTCAAGCACTGGTTTATAAAAAAAAAAAATGTTTAGTCTATCTGCAAAGCGATAGTGTTAGGACGTACCCCACAGGCGGCACTTGTGGGAAATGGACTAGGGTTGTTGCACCACCCTGGGCGGGGGCAACGTAAGAAGCTAGCTCGGGAATGTGACTGAGGTATGCAAGTGGGAATGTTGGGTCTATGACTGTAAGGCCCAGAGGTTTAGCGAACTGTTATAACCCCTAATACAAAGCAATAAAGACCAAATCAGCTTTTACTTATAAACGATATGATGTTGCATTTTTACCCAGTGCATAGAAATGATAAGGATAATTTAGTTCATAAGATTCTAAACGTCAAAGCGGAACCTATTGTGCTCAAATAAAGGGAGCACTTAAGGGCATCTAAGTCGACATACAATTTCACTGTTTTTCATACAAACGCTCTTACGCAATCATGACGTTATTACACATTTTTCATTGGATATTTTGGTTACACAGTATTTTGTTGATTTTCCATTGAAATCAATTTATAAATTTGTATCTAATCTAGTAAAGACCTCTGAAAATCTGCATTTTGCATGAAATTTGACACTTCAGAATTTACTCAAAAATTAAAAAAGTCAAGAACGTATGACAAAAGAAGCTTTACAAATTTAATCAAGATTCTGAATGACATTTTTTTTCCAAAAACTTATAAGGGTTAAAAAAAACAGGTATTTCCTGGAACAAGTTTTGTAAAATATTCGAGTAAATCATGGAATTACCGAATGCTAACAGAGTTTTCCGTTATGTCTCTTTCTTCACGTTGACTTTTCGACAAACATAGGGTTGGATTGCGTTAGATGAAGTAACAAGCTTTTAAACCACGCTCGACGTTGACGATAGGCGAGTGAAAAAAGACCATCTTAAGAGAGACATTGCCAAAATTTTATTACTTGTGTATTTGTGTCTGTAGCGATTAAAAGTGGTACCAGTAAAATAATTGCATTTTTTAAAAGACAAACGATTTCGGCTTTATTACAATACAATAGGTGTCAGAAGTGGGATACCAGAGACGAAGTCTTACGACGTTGAGTCAGACAGACGCTAATAATCTGAACCTACAGTCCTTCGTTCAATTGATCGACAGTGAGGCTTGACCTTAGGTACTTGCGTAACAGTCAGCCTCAGTTCTGCAGCTTGAGCCCGCTCCAGCCACACAGCATTTGGACGACGGCCAGTCTCTACTGTATAGTGTGAGTCCACTCCAGATGGCATCACCATCTGCAGCAGGTTTGGGTCTGACTCATCAAACCTCAAACTCAAAATTCACAGTCAACCGTGTGAAAATTCAACTCAAATACGTCACAGCGGCAACACCACGTGACTCCAGACTCCCACTGCGCACGTGATAATGCGGGTGTCAGCAATTATTGTGTTACTATGAGTGTTTCTTATTCTTATTTTCTTTATTGTACATAAAATAAAAAAAATATTAAAAATGGACAGCTGATGTACAAGAGCGAGCTTAACCCACAATTGAGTGCTTCTTGTAAATTAAAATTTTTACTAATTTAATGTGTCTCTGAATTTGATAACCTGATCTTAAATATTTTATCTATTTAATGACTTTTCTATCTTTACTGATTTTAATTGTTTTACCTGTTCTATTTTTAATTCGTATTGTTGTAAAAAATAAGGTAGCATAACAAAAATATGTATCAAAAATAACTAATTAATAATTAAGCTATTTGTTAATATCGACGCCTGATTAATAAAACTAGCAATTTTTATATAGACTGGCCTGTTGGTTTTACAGCTTGAATTGCAGCTTAGAGATACAGATTCTTGAGAGCTATTCATGAAAAGAGAATAGAAGGCAAACAAATTATTTACCTTGATGAGACATATGTTCATCAAAGCTATAAAGTAAAAAAATCATGGCAAGGACTTCCTTTTCCCTCGGAAAAAAGACATATTACAGTGCATGCAGGATGGGAGAAAGGTTTTGTACCAGGTGCATTGTTGGCGTTTAGCACAAAATCAAAATCAACTGACTTCCATGGTGATGTAAATTCCACCAACTTCATGAAATTGTTGAGGGAATGTTGATACCAAATCGATCTAAACATAGTGTACTTGTGATGGAAAATACAAGTTACCACGTGAAACAAGTAAATAAACCCCGTCTTATGTCTGACAAAAAGCTAAACTCTATATTGAAGGACTTTCAAGAATAGATAAATTTACCAGGTCTCGAAAACCAATTATTGAGCTTATAAGTAAAATGATGACTAAATATATTTTGGACAGCAAAATGTACTTTAAACATACAGGACTTTTTATTTCTGAATACTTAAATGAGACTGAACTTCGACAAAAAAAAAAACATTGCAAGAACACCTTCGTTCCGCAAGACAACAGGGACACCACGCTATCATCAAAAATAATAAATTAATAATAGACGGGAGACAATAGCAACCTTCTGCAGACATAACAATGCACAACAACTCGACGAAAAAAGACGATTTTAACCAAATATCTGACCTGAATTCACCCGCGAAAACATAAATAATACCAATAAACGCAACACTGACTACTCACAAGCTAACACAGAAGAAATGAACACCTTTCGTTCCTGAAGAAAATGTTGACATATCAGTATTATTCCAGAACATTCAAAGTATTAATAACAAAATTGACTAATTAGAAGAATTTCTTGATGAAAACAAAGACAAATATTTAGATCTCTGTTTAACAGAAACATGGCTATCACATGCAAAGAAGAACTTAATTGGACTGTCTAACATAGCTGTACTGGATACATCCTTGCAACGTCATATTGCCGACAGTACTACGCAGGTGGCGGTGTGTGTATACTGTTACAATAACATATAGATTTTATTGAACGAAAGGATATTATAGATATGTCGGTCAAATATATAATCGAAGAATGTACCATAGAATTGCCTAAACTTAAAACGTTACTTGTAACTTAGTATTGGAGCAATAGGCAGCCTGATGTTTTATATAAACAATTAAAATTAATACAAGAACTGATATTGAGAAAATTTAGTAAACTTAAAGTCATTATCGGCGGTGATTTTAATATCTTGGAAAATAGCCTACAATAAATTACGCTAATCAACTTAATGCTTGAATATAATTACACTCAATGTTTAAAAAACCCTAAACGAGTGACAAAAACCACTTCAACCTGTCTTGATCTCATATTTATAAACTTCGACTCAAAGCTAATAACCGTTAATGTTAACGATTTCAGTTTCTCGGACCATAAAGGACTAATATTAAATTGAAAAAAAAATTGACGCAAATAAATGTGAAAAGTAATATAAAAAAAAAAATTAACAGCAAAAACATGGAAAAGTTTAGATTGGAATTACAAAAAATAACTGGAATCAAGTAATAAGTTCGGAAAAAAATATGAATGAAAACTATAACTCATTTGAAAAACTTTTACTCACAATACTAAATGACTGTTTATACGTAAAAAAATTAAAATTAAATCGAAGGAAAATAAAAAATTGGATGACCAGAGGCACTAAAATTTCATGTATAAACAAGAGATCATTCCGAATTCTCACTTTTTAATCTAACGATTCAGTATTAACAAAGCATTATAAAATATATGAAAAAAATATTTTAAATAGTTTCTAAGACTTTCAATGAATTTTTCGCATCATACTGATAATAATATGTTTCTTTATCCACCCATACCGCAAGAAATAAAAAATATTATTATGAATCTTAAAAGTAAACAGTCACGGAATAGACGAACTTCCTCCTATATTGATTAAAACATGTACTGAAGAACTGAACATCAGGACGGCTTCCAGTAGGTTCACTTTTAAGGTGATGGCACGTGAATACATTCGTAAGAAGTTGGTGTAATCATCACAGCGATGATTTGTTGGATACGTTTTTCATAATAACTTTGTTAATTTGTATGTATGTATGTATCTAAGTATATATTTATTATTGTTTTTTTTAATCTAGTTTACCATTATGTTGCACCTACCATGTTATATTTCTGTACTACGCCTAAGGTCGACTGGTAGAAAATGCCTAAGGCATTAAGTCCGCCTTTGTACAGTGTTTCTTACTAGAGCATAAAGTTTTAAAAAAAAAGAACTAACAATACCATTTTACCTTCCGGTCAAACAATCGTTTTCTGAAAGAATATTCACAGACGCTCTAAAAAAACGAAAATAAACACAAAAAAAAACTCGAAGTTAGATCCAAACAATTACCTTCCGATTGCACTACTACTTACGTCATCTTAAATATTTGAAAAGGCAATGTGCAAACGCGTTTATAATTTCTGTGAAAAGTTTAATGTTTTCGATGAATGTCAAAACGGCTTTCGGAAAAAACGTTCTACAGTTTTAGCAACATACAAATTTACCCACGAAATACTAAACGTTTCAAATAATAAAAAACACGCGATAGGTATCCTACTTGATATGATCAAGGCATATGACAAAGTTTAATATAAGATATTGCTTGACAAACTATACGGTATTGGTATCAGAGTGTAAGACTTTTACTGACTAAAAACCCACTCCTGTTCCTTTTCTGCCATTTTATTTCCAGGGCCCCGGGGATCTCTTTCGCATCACCCATGGCCCCAGTAGGCTTCGACCCTGCTGGGCCCCTACGGTTGCTGACACCTCTTTGAGGCACGCATGGAACAGTACGCGCCGTCGACGACTTGGGCCCGGTCCGGACGGTTACCGGACGATCGGACGGCGAGCCACCCATTGCTCGCCGTCCGCAAGCCCGCGCCTACGGTGGCCGGAAATCGGGATCGGAATCCCGGCGGCGATTGGGGCGTGAGGACCTTTGCCTCACGCGATCGGCCGCCTCCTTTGCTAGCATTACTGCTTCGCAGAAGGAGATTGGTATCAGAGGTATAACACACAAATGGTTCGCATCTTACCTACAAAATTGGGAATAATTTGTAGAAATTGAACATTTGGATCAATTAACCGGAGAATTGAAAAAATCCGTTCAGAACGACTTTGGATTGGAAATTCTATTCAGTAAGGTAGTGTTATCGGGTGTTTGCTGTTTTTGATCTATATCAACGACCTCCCTAAGATTATGACGGATTTGTGCATATTTTTTGCTGATGACATTTCTGTAATTACTTCTTGTATTGACTCTCAACACCTAACTAATAATTTAAATAATATAATGACTAATATACAAAATTGGATGAAAAACCACAATTTGGAAATTAATTTTACAAAAACCAAATTAATGCCATTCAGACCTTGGAGCTAGGAGGAGTGGCAGGCGGTCGCTTCCTTCTGCGAAGCTGTAATATCAGCAAAGGAGGCGGCGGATCGCGTGAGTCAAGGGTCCTCACGCCCCAATCGCCGCAATACTGGAAAGCACATGTACAGAAAATTAAAACTAAGTTATCTAGTTTTATCTATGCTTTACGTGAGCTAAAAAAACAACTGATCTCAAAACTGCACTATCTGGTTATTATGCATACGCAAACGCATGGCTCTCATATGGTATCATTCTCTGGGGAAACAGTGTAGATAGCAATGAATTGTTTATCATACAAAAAAAAAATGTCTTCAAATAATTGTAAATATTAGTAATGATGAAACTTGTAGATCGCATTTCCGTAAATTAGAAACTTTTACATTATCATCAATTTATATTTTAGGAAACTGTAAATTTGTAAGACAAAACCCTAACTTCTACAAAAAAATATCGCCGATGCGCACCACGTTCAAAATTTGAAAACACGCTTGCAATACCTCCATCAAAGTTTAAATTACACAGTTCGAGTCCTCACGTAGGGTCAATAAAATATAAATATAACAAAATACCGAATGATATCAAAACTGAGGAAGGTGACAGAATATTTATTAAACGGCTTAAAAAAACTGCAAGGCAATGATACTATTCAGTGAAAGAATTCTTTGATGATGACTTTAAAACTTAATGGTACCTATAATGAGCTTCAAATATTTACATCTTTTCCATTTTCTGTTTAAAATTTGTTATGTTTTCGTGGATCTTATTGACATTATCAATGAAATTTTTTTGACATTTGTTACGATTTTTTTTTCCTTCTTTTTTTACATTTGGTATTAATTTATTTGTAATGAATTAATTTTGACATTTGTAATTATTTGTTTTGGTATTTGGGATGAATGTACTTTTGACATTTATAATGAATTAATTTTGACATTTGTAATGAATTTATTTTACCAATTATAATGAATCTATTTTGACGTTTATAATGAATTTAGTTCTGACAATAATTGAAGTATGTATTTTGACATTTAATAAATTTATGAAATTTACTAGTCTTATTTGCTATGTTAGTGACATTCGTATTTCATTTAATTTGAGTTGTATATCCGTTTTTTTTTTCTAATTATAACTTTGTTCTCTTAAAATTATACTTCTACCTGTTGTATGTATTGTTTGTGATTGCTGTGCCCGACAGGGTCCATGTGTACTTGTTTAACTACTCTTAAGATCTTAAGTAACACATGTGATATAGCAATAAAGAATTGAAGAATTGAATTGAATTGATTAAACAAACACAAGTTAAGGGTTTTTTTTTTTTTTTTTTTTATTGGGTGGGAAAATCATCCTAATGACATCCCCGCTCTTGGGCGGAGCGGGAGATAGTGTCAGACTCTTACTGACTAAAAACCCACTCCTGTTCCTTCGTTGCCTTCGTCCCAGGGCCCCGGGTTCCGCTTTCACACTACCCGTGGCCCCAGTAGGCTTCGACCCTGCTGGGCCCCTACGATTTGCTGACATCTCCTTGAGGCGCGCGTGGAACAAAACGCGCCGTCGACGACTTGGGCTCGGTCTGGACGGTTACCGGACGGCCAGACGGCGAGCCACCCATTGCTCGCCGTCTGCAAGCCCGCGCCTACGGTGGCCGGAAATCGGGATCGGAATCCCGGCGGCGGTTGGAGCGTAAGGACCGTTGCCTCACGCGATCGGCCGCCTCCTTAGCTAGCATTACTGCTTCGCAGAAAGAGGCGACCGCCTGCCACTCCTCCTCGCTCCGGAGCATGGCCTGAACCAAGGCCCGGCGCGAGAGATCACCGCCGCCGATTGCCCTCAAGAGGTCACGGCGTTGCTCTGCCCAAGCGGGGCACACCTCCACCGTGTGCTCCACCGTGTCCTCCGGGTGGGCCACACAGTGGCGACACCCGGGCGTCGTTTCCGCACGAATCCGGTGCAGGAACCTCCCGAACTTACCGTGTCCGATGAGGACCTGCGTCATGCGGAATGTGAGGACGCCGTGAGGTCTTTCCAACCACGCCTCAAAGAGGGGACTTACCGCCATAATTGTGGCGTGCCCAAAGTTAAGGGTTACAATTTTTTAAATTTCCGTACTCTTGAGTTCTAATGCAATTTTGTTACTGTTTTCTAGTATGGCATCGATAGCTCTTTCAAACAAATAAAAAAAATATGATATCTCACACACAATTTGTTTTCTTTAAATTTAAAAGTAAGGCTTTATAAACTTCACAGTTCCGTGTTTGGCTTCCATCGATAACGAACGTGTGCAGTTCGCGGCGAGCACGTGCTCTACTTTAGAGTAATTTGCTGGTGTTGCAAAAACGCTGTCATCACGGAAGAGTGAATCGGTTTGTCAAGGCCTCCACGATTACCTTCTTTACTAATTACAGTGTAAACAAGTGCAATTAAGTAATTATCTTATAGAAGAAGTTTTAATTTATCTTACAATGAGTACAACTAAAATTACAGTAGTTAAAATTAAAACTGATCTGGAAAGATTATAAATATGATTGTTATCTCCGACATAAATTTATTTATTTTATTTATTTATTAAAACTTTATGCACTAGTAAGAAACACTGTACAAAGGCGGACTTAATGCTTTAGGCATTTTCTACCAGTCGACCTTAGGGTGGTGCAGAAATATAACATGGTAGGTGAAACATAATGGTAAACTAGATTAGAAATACAATAATAAATATATACTTGAAAAATGAATCCCACAAAGCTGCAAATCAAAGCTGTGATGATTACACTAACTTTCTGCGAAAGAAAGTAAATTGACTGGAAGCCATCCTGAGGTTTAGAGGAAGCGTATTCCAAAGAGAGATCGCCTGGACAAAGAAAGAGGACTAGATAAACCCAGAGCGATGTGTGGGACATCGTAGTAGGTGATTATTGGTAGATCGGAGATTTTTATTATGACCAGAACAAAGAAATTGAACTTGAGATGTCAACTAGGAAGGAGAACAAGGTTTATCCAGAAAAGAAAACAGCGTTGGCATGGCTCTTAGCGCTCTGGACTGGACAGAAAAATGGAAGACCAAACTGAATGAGTCAAAATCAATACACGTTGACTTCACAAACAAATAGTGCGATTACCACCTAATCAACATAAACGGTACGTAAGTCCCTACTGGGGACAAGGGTCTGATTCTGAAAGGAAGACTCGGCCCTGGTATAAATGGCAACGAAGGAATAGGAGTGGGTTTTTAGTCAGTAAAAGTCTGACACTATCTCCGCCCAAGAGCGGAGGATGTCATTGGATGATTTTTCCATGGCATAACATAACATACACAACATAACATATGGCATGGCATAGTGTAATATGTATTTGCTTATGTGTGTGTGTTTTGTTTTGTGATTGTTGTATGGGTGCTATTAGTTGCCTGAAATAAATGCTTTTTTTTTTAATACTCTCGACGCTAAGCTGCGATGGACACTCGTGCCAAAAAGAAAAGACATATTTGGCAGGAAATTCTGTTTATCAATACATAATAAGATAATACTCTATAGGTAAGCATATTCTGATGCCAATTATCCAACATGTATCCATTATAGTATGGTATCCAACTCTGGAGCTTTACTAAACGAAGCAATATCAAAATAATACAACAATTCCAGAATAAAGTACTCAAGGAAGCTGTAGTAGCACCCTGGTACATCAGAAATGACAACCTCTACCGTGAAATAGAACTCGTCACCACCATCATTCAAAAATTTGCTGAAGCTCTCGAACACAGACTTCACCACCAAGTGCTAAAGGAAGCTATTCTTAGTTTTAACAAAACCTATAACGTATAATAATAAGTTAAATGGCTTATTCGTCTTTTAAGCTAGATTGTAATCAATTGTTAAGAAATTTGTACTTAATAAAAAATAAATAAAAAGAAATTACTAATAAAATATTTTTGAGTTTTATTTATTAATTGTCAAATAAACATGCATCGCATATTATTTTTATGAATAATCAAGAGTATCAACTCCGTTCAAGCAGCGTACAGTCAGGGTGAACCGCTTCCGATTTTTTTTTATTTGGCCACCTTTGTGTTGTGCCATATTTCGATTGACAAGTTCTACCACAAAAGTCGAAAAATTTAGTGGGTGACCAATTGAGTAATGACACTCTGGAGCAAGGAGAGCATTCACACCAAACTAACTTCTTCAAACTCAATGAGATAGTCTTATCTATTTAGAATAAAATAAGGAGCAAAGAAGACAACGTTAAGATGGGCTTGTAAAGCAGGGGGTCAAAGGGTCATGTAGCATCTTGCATGCGTTTTGTAAAATGCAATTATTCAATTAATTAATATCATAACCTATATATAAATAAAGTTACCGGGTGTGTCAACATTCATCCTCAACATTATCTACCACTACTTAATGTGATAACTTCGTTACTACTACCCAAGTACTTATATTTATCACATCTATGAATTTATTTCATTCTGTTTGTAATAATATGTAAACTTATTCTACGACATTGACTCTATTGTCAAATAAATAGAAAGTTGAATTATTTTTTCAAATTATTTACTGTATTCTGTTGATGAAGATATACAGGGTGTTTGGTGCATCGAGTGCCAAATTGAAATGGTCGACGGGAGGTTCATTTGCTATCCTTTCCCTAAAAACTTCTCATGCTCTGTGGATTTTGTTTCATCGACTTTTTATTGATTTATGAGAATAAGATATTTTTCATTTGCGTAGACTCTGAATTTTAATGTGTATTTTTTATTTAGATGTGTATTTTATTAAAGTACTTTTGAATTTAAAATTAGTGACATTAGCTATCTAATTTTTTTTTTAATTTACTTGCAATGTTTTGGACTTAAATTAAACCTGTCATTGTCATGTTACAGCTATTTAAATGACTATAAAAAAGTGACTGGAATTTTCCAACTTCCTCAAAATTTTTCTAGTTTATACTCTTGTTAGTGATATGCCACATGCCATAATTTTTTTTTATAACTTTGTGAATTCGCTAGAAATGTGAATCGACTCACATAAGACTAATATTCAAAATTATGATTTAAAAAATATTTTTGCCTAAATGATACCTGAAAAACCTATTAAAAATGTTATCTCACTCTTATAAGATACAATCTGTCTCGTGTCTATCTTTTCGTGGTTTTTACTAGAAAAAAAAAAATGATATTGCTTTTTTAACATTTATTTCATTATTTTTATAAATCCTGCTCAAGTCTTATGTGACTAATTTACAATTCTAAATTCGCTAGAATAACATTAGAAAACAATACTTTGTTTCAGTTCTCTACGAGTCCGTGAAGCAGAGTTTTGAACAAACTGAAGTCGAGCAACACGGTGCTCACGGAATAATTTAGGGCTTCGGGTCAGGTGGTAACTGCTGATATCGGCAGCCAAAAGTTCTTGCTGACTGTTTACAATCTAACTTTTACTCCTTTTACTTCTTCAAAGCTCTTTTTTAGGTCAATACTTGAGGCTTTATGATTCTACAAAACTCACCAAAAAGCTGTCATCTCTTGGTTTTGTGCATCGTTTTCTTCCTAAGCACAGTCTTATTTTAAGCAAACTGATCTCTTGATACCGTTGCTCAGTTCTCTGGACAGTTGAACGATATCTAGCTGCTGGGACACGTAAGTTTGCGCACAATCTTCCTCAAGTAGGGCTATAATTTTGCCGGTTTTTATCGCTTTTTCAATCATATCAGAAGAACTTTATCATTTCAGCCGATAGACGTCCACTGCTGTACATAAACCTCCCCAAATGTCACCACAATGAACGGTCCTGTGCATCTCACATCGATCGGATTCCTGCAACCTTTACCAGGTCACCAGTCCACCTTGCAGGGGGCCTTCCAACATTGCGTCTTCTGGTTCAGAAGAACTTAGAGTAAAAAAATATGTCTAAACTGTTTTTTAAATTTTAGTAATCAGCAAATAACCGTTTCGACAATTCGCGTCATTAGTAAAGCAATTTTAAAACAACCATGTTTGTAAATGTAAAATTTTAATTTTTGAAGAAATCATGCATGGATGTTTCAAATAACATGCTAACAAAACGTCAAATCAATAAAACCTCTTTCGTGTAATATTTATTGAAGCGGAGATTAAAATCTAAACTGCCCGTTTTTTTTGCAAAAGGGTTCATATTTCTTATATTGACAGAGTAGAATAGAATAGAATAAACTTTATTGTTTACCAAAACAGTAAGAAAACTTTTAAACTAACTTAAATCTATACAAAGACGGTCTTATCGCTAACAGTGTTATCTACCAGACAACCTTAGGATGGACTGTAAGAACTTAAAATCAAAAGGGGTTAGTCTGAAATGTATTGCAAATTAATAAAATATTAAATTTTACATTCAAAATACATATTAGACTACACATTGATATAAAATTATATTATATAGCTATTATATATAAAATGGCAAAAACAAACTCTCGAATATTATATATATTATAAGTTTCACTGTTTCAACGAAAGAAATAGAAAAAAAAGAAAAATACAAAAAGGTGGGTTAGTGATGGAAGAACTGAATTTGGGTAGAAGCAGAATCAATTACAGTGAAAGGCAATCAAGGTGATCTTTGAATAGATTTTTGAACGAATCTAGTAACTGGGCAGACCCACCCGCACCCTACCCCCTTTTTCTATTTCAAATTCTTACATTCCACCCTAAGGTTGTCTGGTAGATATCGCTGTCATCGATAAGACCGCCTTTGTACCCATAGATTTAAGTTAGTGTAAAAGTTTTGTTACTATTTTGGTGTACAATAAAGTTTATTCTATTCTATTCTGGGATTGCTTAATTGGCATCGGCAACGCGTTTCGCAGTCACATTGCTTGGACCGTGAACGATTTGTCACAAAACTTGTTAGAATATGAGGACATTAAAAGTTTCAAATTCTCCGATGATCTCAAGTGTAAATGTATGTCATGAAGGAACTTAAAATGTTCTTTGAGGTAAGGGGGTTGTAAAGATAAACAAGACACTGTAAAGCAAAGATAAGATATGGGTACTCCAGCGAAGGATCGGCAGCCACTTGAGCTTAATACGGAATTAGAAACATGGTCATATTTGCGTAAAACGAATATGAACCTAATACAAAAATTGACGTCAACTTGACGTCAAATTGACGTTGATATTTTTTGTTAAAAGATTTAAGATTAGGCTATATATATTTTTTAATGGATCTTCCCACATGCCTCGGAGAGCTATACCATAATATAGATAGATACAGAAGTCAATCTCTCTATTTCAATCTATATACTTCACTTTTGTCTGTGTGCGTGTTGCTTGAGCGCGCTTTGTATGTAGATTGACTTCTGTACCTAGCTATTTTGTGGCTATGCTTAGAATATAATTTTATGATTTTACACAATAATATTTGA
The DNA here is from genome assembly GCA_949316375.1 of Mythimna vitellina. Lineage (NCBI taxonomy): Eukaryota > Metazoa > Arthropoda > Insecta > Lepidoptera > Noctuidae > Mythimna > Mythimna vitellina. The sequence goes on from OX438705.1 coordinate 1,517,174, forward strand.
TTAAAAAAATCAGATTTTATTTAATTAAAACCAGTTTTTGTGTAAATTCATGAAATTTATGAACGTAACAAATTAACACATAATATTTTAGGATTAGGAATTCCTAATCCTGGAATGCGTTAATTTGTCATAACTAATCATAAATTATAAATTATTAGCATATTACGTCATACTTGTACTTAACCGACATTTTAAATATTTCAGAAATTAACAAAATATAATTATAAATAAAACCGAAAAAGAAAACTCTTAAAAATTTGAGCCATGTGCAAAAATACCACTTTCTGATTCAAGTCTTTGATCCAGCCGCCTAACGAAAGCCTCCTAAGGTCTTTGTTACTTAGTACTTTTTCATCTTTAAGATAAGAGAAATGGATAGATAAGTAGCTACATTGTATGAATCCGACAACTGTCACCCACAACATCCTATCCTGATAATGGTATAAGATGTTAGTCAAGCATTGAGGCTATTAAGTCATTGGCTGACATGACTATCGGTACAATGATCGCTGAGTCCACATACCATATGTCGATAACCTTACGGGCCAAGTCTACTTCAGCGCACGAGGTTATTATTATTATTTAGTAGTGTCGAACGCATGGTTTATATAGCGTTTAAGTATACATAGTTTTGTAAAAGAACATATCTATATCATCATCTTCCTGCCCTTATCCCGTGTTATTTGGGGTCGGCGCAACACGTTTTTTTCTTCCACTCTGCCCTGTTACTCGTCATGCTATCACTAACTTCCTTTTCTTTCATATCTCTCAAAAGAACACATCTATATAATACACAATATAGTATAAAAAGGTAAGGAAACCCTAAAAAAAAAATCAGAAACAGGATAATGCACAAGTTTTTTATTATTCACTTTTTAATGGCTTTACGGTACACAAAACTTAAGAAAAAAACAATTTTAATCAAGACAGCTGATATATTTATACAGGCGAACAAAACCCATGATTAGGTGACTTTACAGCAAAGCCTAATGTGATAGAAATTTTGCTCATGAAGACAACTAGTTATGTGTAAGTTTTACACTATATGATATCATTAATAAGCAGAGTGCATATCAGGATGATTCTAATAAGTGCAAACACAGCTAGGATACATTTTTGTATTACGGCATTCTGGTGCTTACGTTCCAATTTTTACAATCGTCAAGAAACTCCTCCCACTGTGCGTAGTGTGTACCTTATGCTTAATATATATATATATATATATATATATATATATAAAAGTCTGTTTTACTGATTAAAACTCGTGTGTGTTCATTCAGTTGCCCTTTGAGTCCCAGGTTTCACATCTTCATCAGATCAGTTCGATGGTAATATTTTCAGTAAAATTTACTTTATCATGGACATTTAACTATGTTAATCAAGATATTACTGTTATCTTACATGTTGACTTACATGTGACCATTACTCATCTGATAGTAATAAAAATTTGGTTATCATTGGAGCAAGCTTACTTAGAAGACACCTATATTCTGTTGACTTATCAGGAAGGATAGTCTCTGGAAATGCTTGTGGCAAACCAAGGGCGCTTACTAATACCTAAGCTTTTTAATCGATCTCAGTGAAGACCGATTTGCAGTCACCAGGAATATGGTTAGTCCAGAACAAAATATGAGTATGCCAGGTTTTTGATAACTGTTCTATACTATTCCATCGGGTGGCCCCAGTGAGTGAGTAATCTGAAAGTATGTCCTTTCAAATAGAAATGAAATAAAATCTAATTGAGAAGCTACTCTTTTTTTAAGTTGGTCAGAAACAGCACTGACATAATTTTATCTTTAAATAATATACACATAAACGATCTTTTGATTTACAATTACAAAATATGCAGTTTAAAATGATTTATAATACATGTGTTTGCTCTATCATTATCAACCAACGTATCTTTCTTTGCTTAATTATTATTACTAAGACTTATTTCTATATCTTCAATTCTCAGGTCCTTTTCTCTATGCTAATTTTAGCAGTCGTGGGTTTCAGTACCATGTCCACTTTGAAGCTCATCTCGTTCACGTTTGCACTTATTCGGAACAGCCGTATAAAGTGCGAGAGAGTTACTTTCATTGATATAGTCGCGTATGTTTTACCTGCGGTGAAAAAAACACAATTTAAAAAATTATACATTAAAATAAACTTAATTGTACACCATAATATTAAATATATCTTAAATGGAAAAGATCTTATTAAATTATGAGACACTCATGACAAACATATACATGACAGCATTGTATTTTACTATAAATTGCGATTTTATGCGGGCTTTCGAAATGGTTTATTGTACACCCACAATTTGTAACATTTATTTGTCCCTAGTTATAGAAAACCACCTGAATGGACACTACATTGTCTTTAATTGTTTCTGAGAAAAGCCGTTCCATATTTTCACTTCCCATTTGAGAGTGTTAAAATTATAATGTGTGCTGTGCTCTTGTTTACATCAGCTTTGCAGTAATTAATTAAAATAAAAGTATTGCAAGTATGTTTTTATGTCTTCGAGTGTTACAATCAGTGAAAACTATAAGAGATTGACTATATCAAGAGTGGACGATTGTGATAATAAACCACGGACAATACAATCTGTGAAAATAAACTTCTGTTATAACGGACTATCCAAACAGTAAAGAATAAAAAAACTTTTCAAAGAAAAATTATAGATGGGAACATTTAAAGGTATAAAGGAGCTTTTTGTAAGACATTTAATATTCTGAGTAAAAAGATATATTAAACTTTAAAAAAAAATAACCCTTTATCAAGGATCGTTTTTTGCAAATCATGCTCAATTAGCGCTACGTACGCCATCTAGTAACAAATTTCTGAACTACTTCATAACCACAACTTCTGCTACACTGACCTAGTTATATGTTCAGATAATTAGAGCGTGCTGACTCAACGTTGCTGTAGTTTCATTAATTACCGATATAGGGTATCACAGTAATAGTTAAAGTAATAATCGATAAAAGTTATCTCAGAAAATTTATTATATTCATGATATACCTATCGCCTACAAAATTGTACAGACTATAATTAAAATTAACAAAAATGAAAGCTATGATTGAAACTTTAAACTTTGAAGCAAATTCAGAATGATTTAGGTGAACTGAAAAAAGAAATAAAAAAACAGTGAAGAATGAATAAATAACAATATTAATGGAAAAATTACACAAATTGAAGAAAAAACATCGTAACATCGCGTACATCGAAGGACTGGAACAATTTGCTTGCTGCGGTCTTCCCGTCCAACTATAATATAGGTGTCTTCAAGGCTAGAGTGAATAGGCTCTTAATAAACTAGTGCGCCTGACCATCAATGATTGCATCTCCACTTACCATCAGGTGGGATCGCAGTCAAGCACTGGTTTATATCAATTAAAAAAAAAAAAAAACAAAGGAAATTGAAAATATAATCGATCAACAACAGAAAACTATAGACAATTAGACACTCAAATGAGAAGGAAGAACGTCTTATTTTTTGGAGTCAAGAAACATAAAGTAATTACATCGAACTGAGGAGCTTGATACTAGACATCGTGAAGGGAACATTAGAAATAAATTGTCAAAGAGAAGAAATAGATAAGATAAAAAGGCTAGGACCTAAATGAAGCAAGATATGACCCATAATTGTGTCACCTATCTCCGTTTCTTGCAAAGCGCGGACATATTGAAGCGAAAAAAGTTGTTAGAAGGTCCCTCAATGTACATAAAATATTTTCTTAAAAAAAGTACAAGAAAAACAAAAACTGTTACAAGAGAAGCTTAAACGCGAAAGAGAAGTGGGGATTAGACTTTATCTTCGAAATTACAAACTTATCACCAGCGAAAGCTTATATCAGCGAAATCAGAAAAGATTTTTATCAGAATCTCCTGAAAATGCTGCAAACTCGAACAACATAGCTTCTACTTTTTCTAGGAAACCTCATAAAATAAAAAAAATGTTGTATAGTCATTGGATAAATAAAAAGCTATAATAATAAAAATTACAATGATTATTCGGCCATACGTCATTACTGCTTAGCACATTCTCAAATAATTAGAAGGACTTCTAGCAAGTAAATTAGTATTACTAAACTTAAGTTTTCAATATAATTGATCTTTCTTACATACCTATACAAGATCTTTTGCCAATACTGAAGCCGTAGAAAGCATTGTTTCCTTTTGATACTACATTAGGGTCTAGCCATCGTTCAGGTCTGAACACGTTGACATCATCCCCCCATAGAGGATCACGATGGGTCCCCAAAGGCAAGATAACACATTGGCTACCAGCTCGCATAGTGTAGTTTTCTGAATAAATAAAAAAAAACATAGCAATTAAAACATAGACAATCCAAATTATTGATAGTATATAGAAATATTATATGAAAGAAAAGTTAGTGATAATGTAATCTGTCACAAGACAGAGCGGAAGGAAAAAACATGTTTGGTTGACCTCAAATAACACGGGAAAAGGGCAGAAAGATGATGATGATTATAAGATGGCATAAAAGCAGGGAAATAATAATAAACAACAACAGCACATTCATTTTTACAAGCTTTTATTGAAGTTGTTTTTTTTTTCATTAAAAAAATAGTTGCATACTTTTCCTTATTTTGAGCTATAAATACAAATGTAACATGATATACGATTAATATGGGTCAAAATACAAATGGCTTTCAAAACGGTTATCTTCAATCGATTGAGCAAAATTTTTTTACGGATGATCATCAAGTGGTGACATGATGTAGACTTGTACCACAATGTCTGATTCGAGACGATGTGGAAGAAGTATGTCTTGAAAGACTTGGGGAAGGCCTTTGCCCAGCAGCGTGACAGTAATGGCTAGGGAAAAAAACTACTAATCTCAATTTTTAAAGAGCTAAATACAAAGCAAGCATATATTAGACTAACTGAGCTTAGTATCGTGTTCTACGTATCGAAGTAAAGCCGGTCCGATAGGCAATACTCGAAGCGCTTCCTTTATTACAGCTTCTGTATACACCAACTTTCTGATGTCATCTTTTTCGACATCTCTATCTGGACCTAAGACTTCTATCACCCTGAAAACAATTTAGAATACAGAGCTTTGAGTAAACAATAAGATTTTAGAGGTATGTAGAACTGGGTGTAAAGTCCCGCAAATCTCCGTTGAAAAGAGCGTATCCTCTGGCCAGATGGATGTTGTGTCTGATCCGGGCAGCTATCCGATAGTTGATTTCGGGCTGTTGTATATATTTTGATAGCGTGGAGAACTGGAATACTATGATACACGACTTTAGATTTTAGTGGTGGCCTGTATCATAGATGTCGCTACAAAATAAAACGTATCATAAGTCTCGTTCCAGGATATCGTATCCACGTAGTCAAATCCCTAAATCTGTTCAGTCATTTGAGCGTGAAGAAGTAACAAATATACACACACAAACTTTCCTCTTTATAATATTAGTGTGATTACATAAAACCATACTTACTCTGCATACATCTTTTCTTGAACTTCAGGATATGTTCCTAATAGTACCAAGAGACAAGTTAATGTATTAGACGTAGTATCAAAGCCAGCTACTATTGCAGTATCAACCTCTTCTTTTATCTCTTTTTCCGAAAGAGTATCGTCATTCTTCAGCTCCATTAGGAGATTCATTAAAGGTTTGTATCTGGTACCTGGAAATGAAGTCAATTAAGTTACTTAGAGATATTGTCTGGTTGAAGAACCTTTGCTTTTCCGTAGATGCATATTCTTCTCTCATAAGGGAGGTTTATTTTGAAACGTATAAATAAATTCCATATTCGGATTAACTAGCTGATTCTTTATCAATTCAAAAGTTACAATGAACGGTTTAGGTGATATTCAACTTTGCGGTAATCCTCATCAAAAATCTTCTAATTTTGACATATATTTTGTATCTTTGAAATTGTTCTTGTATTTCTGTGACATTACTGTTTTTAATTAATTTTGAATGTTGACATGATAAGATATTAATAACTTCGAATTAAATGGTCTCTAAGTTATAAAGTAAGTGAAATCCTAGTTATTTTTATGTGTAAGGATATATATATTTTTTTAATTTTCAATGTTATAAATATTTGTACGCCGACATTTACGGCTAAACATGACTGGATTCAAACAACAAATCTCAATCTTGCATGCTACTGTATGTATACAATGTTTAAACAAATAAAGAATATCTTATGTTATCTGAAGTCGTTTTTTTTTTTTTGTAAAAGCATACCAACATACCATTATCATAATAATATAACATAGTAAAAAATATACTAATAATTAATTACTTGTTGCTGTCCACTCATGAGGTGTTTTTTCATTGGATTTATTCATGTCTTCCTTTTTTCTCTCGATCACCTTGAAAACGATAATTTGTATGAATTTATCACTATTATTATTGTAAAAATATTCTTACTGTAAATAGTAATTTTTATTAACATCATATGAGTTTTATAAAGTCCTTATAATTATTATAATGAATGCCTATAAAATACCTTTGTTGCAAAATAAATTAGTATATTACGCAGGTAAAAAGATTTACATTTTGTTGCCATTTCTTTAATAAACACACGACCTTGACTGGTCTTGGAAAAGTCTTACTTATAGAAACGAGGCCAAGCGTGTTACTTCACTGCTAGTTCAAAAATTTAATGATCTAAATCAATCTCTTTATGATCACTTGGGCTGAATGTTGAAAAGCGTTGCTTTTGACTTTTTTTAAGTCGGAAATTGGGATCGTTAACCCTGTGGCTGGGGCGTGAGGGCCGTTCCCTCACGTGCCTCCTTCGCTACCATTACTGTTTCGCAGAAGGAGGCGACCGCCTGTCATTCCTCCTCGCTTTAGATCATGGCCTGTACCAGGGCCAGCGCGCGAGATTGTTGCCACCGATAAGGACACGGCGGCGCTCTGCCCAAGCGGAGTACACCTCTGACATATATTCGACCTCTACCATACCCGGGCGTTTCTTCCGCACGAATCCGTAGCAGGAATCTCTCGAACTTACATGTCCGGTGAGGACCTGCTTCATGCGGAAGGTGAGGACGCCGTGATATCTTTCTAGCCACTTCTCAAAGAGGGGACTTATCGCCATAATTATGGCGTGCCCAAGTTACCTTTGACCTGGAACGCAAAGGGCAACTGAGGAAACATAGATGGGTTTTAGCCAATAAAAGTCTAACACGCTTTCCACTTCCACGAAATTTCACACTTCAATAAAAAAAGGATTGACCTTTTGATATTTCGGTAGTTCTTGTAAAATTTTTAGAATATTAACACTTTTTCTAGAACAACTGGTTACCCAGCAAACTAATTAATTCGTGCGTAAATATATGCAAGAAAAATCATCAACTGACCTGATTAGCCATATCATCTAAATGTTTTAACAGACGTTCTTCCTTACTCTTTAGTCCAGACATTCTGAAAATAAGGTCACTATGGAGCCAAACATTCTGGAACCTATGGATGACCATGTTCATTACTTGGTCTGATGATTGCATGTACTCTCGTGCAAAGTCTTTTACGTTATCATCGGCTATACCAAATGCGGTCCCTGGAAAAACATAACAATATATAATACCTGCATGCTCGGAAGAAATAGCCTAAGTAATAATGATTTATTATTCAGAAAAATACACGATTACATCAGATACTTTACTGGTGTCCACACTAAGATTCCTTGTGTCGTGGAAAGTAATAAACAGTGAACTATCATTTTAATAGGAACGCGATAGCAATCATTTCATATTTGCCATCATAAAGCCACAATTATTTATGCAATGATGAGTATTTATCTGTGTTTGTTAATAAATTAAAAAAAAAATATGGCAATCCAGATTTTAGATCGATATTTGAAATATGTGCGTATATATTCTGTCTAAATATACACGCATATATTTCAAGGTTGATGCACCTTGAAATGTGAGCCAAATTAAATAGAAAAATCCTAAAATAAAGCATGTAGACAATTAAAATAATCACATGAAAGTATATCCGTGGTTCTGGAACACAAAAGGCAACCGTAGGAAATAAGAAAAACAAAATTTGTAACATGCCCTTGCCCTCTTGTGCATTCTAGAGTAAAAAAAGTCATTTGATGATAAAAAAAAAGATAAATAAAGTACGTTTCTGCAGCTTTATAATCTATGTGGAATTAGATCTAAGCAAGATACTTACTTGACAACCTTGAAACTCATATAAAAATGCCACTTTGCACTGGAACGCGTTACAGTGCCTAACAATAACACTGTAACACTGCAATGGATAAAAGGATACAGCGGCTCACTGGGCAACGACGCAGTTGATGAGCTGGCAAGACGAGGGACTGGCACGGTGGTCTTACTACTTGAACCCATCATGCCAATACCCTTTGGCCAGCTGCGTGTTTGGCTACGTGAGCACACTAACGCACAAGCGGAAAGGTGGTGGTCCCTGGCACCGGGTTGCAGGCAGGCTAAAGAAGCCATGCCATACTTAAACAAAACCTTAACCAGCAACCTCTTGCATTTGGACAGAGGTAGCCTGCGTCTGGTGGCTGGGACTATCACCGGATACTGCTCACTGAACTTCTTCGCAATGAATATCACGGATAGTCCTCTGTGCAGACGCTGCATGGAGTCAGAGGAAACTGTCGCGCACTGGTGCCTCGAGTGAACAGCCGTCAACGAAATAAGAACACAAACTATGGGAGCACCGAGTTCGCTCATAGATGCCCTGAGAAAACTGAAGACTCATCTGTTTCTGGAGTGAGGTGAGCTGGTTGGAGTGAAGGCCGCCATGGCTCACGCACAATGGTCCGCGAAGGACTAAGTGCGGAAACCAGACCACAATAGATAGAATAGATAGATACTTACGGATAAAAGTCTGAAAAGCAATTACCCTCAAGTATTGGCCAATCTCGAAGGGTCCTTTTCCAACTTGAGGTTCAACATCACCTATAAACTGTTTGGCCATACTGTTAAAAATCCCAAGGAAGTTGTGTATCACGGGCACGGTGAATGCTGGATTCAAGAGCTTGCGATGACGTTGCCATAATGCTCCTGTTGAAAAGATAAAACATTATGTTAGCATAGTCGGCCTTATAATGTTCCCACTGTTGGGAATCAGGCCTCCTCTCTTGGAGAGGGAATGGGCCGTAATCCACCACGCGGGCCTAGTGCGGGTTGGGAGATGTCACTTGTCTTCGAATTTTTGGTTCCAGGACATGCCGGTTTCCTCACGATGTTTTCCATCACCGTTTTGAGAGCAGTGGTGATGGAATAAATAACACAAAGTAATGCGCCTGGTTGGATTTGAACCCGCGACCTACAACTCGTAAGTCGGGGCCGTTACCACTCGGCCACCACTGCTCACAGTTTTTTTACTTTATTCTCAATCTCAAAAAACTGGGCAAGTGCAAGTCAGATTCGCGCACTGAGGGTTCCTTACAAACTTACCTATGAAAACAGTTTAATTCCCGAATTGAGTTACGAATATGTTTTCGAATCACAAAAAAGTTTTTTTCAGTGAAGTAACTACTGATTTACAGTTTTCAGTTTTTTTCCTAAACTTTTGCTATGAGACCTCGTTTTATGCCAAATTTCAGGATTCTAGGTCAAAGGGAAGTAACTTATAAATTTTGATTCCGTTGAGGGTGTCGAAATATACGTTTTTTGCAGACAGACAGACAGACGGACAACAAAGTGATCCTATAAGGGTTCCGTTATTTTCCTTTTGAGGTATGAAACCTTAAAAACGAAACAAAATATATTTCTGTAGAAGATTACATAGCTGTTCAAGAGTACACTTACCTGAAGAAGTAAGCAGTCCATTTCCCAGCCATGTTCTCACGTAGTCGTATATGAAATGTTTGTGTAAGCATTGATTGGCTACTGTTAAAGCATCTTCAGGATCTGTTACCACTGCAACACAATCATACATAATCATGTTCATCATTGTTATTATTATTTTCTAGAAATCAGAAACGTTTACTTCAAATAGACCAATCACAGGCACTTTTGAATTGTCAAAATGTCGGTCAGTAAAAAAAAAAGTGAAGCTAAATTGCACGTTCCAAAGCGTAGATCTCTATGAAAAAGAACGTGCAAAAAATCCATGGACACTCTTTTAAATCATAATATGAATTACATAAACCTTGGTTAAATATTTCTTGTCGCTTCTAATATGTGAGCACAATGTAGATAAGTAATAATAATTACAAAAAAACTAAATCTAATTAAAAAAATAGAAATTGAATTAAGCCACTGGAGCTGAATAACCCAATAACACGTGCCACCATCAGCGAGACATTTGAGTGAGCATGACAAACTAAAGAACTACTAGAAGCAGTTAACTACTAGATATGCGCCTTTCCAAAAATTTTACTATCCTCATCCAGCTGCTATCGGTAACCCTACATTGCTTGAACGAAGTGAGCAAAAAAGAAATCTTCCGCTATATTATATTATGAGTGGCCTGTTGGTCTAATGGTTACTGGCCCTGACTGCTATGTCAGAGTCCGTGAGTTTGATGCCCACTTAGGACGAATGTTTGTGTGTTTAGCACGATCATTTGTTCTGTGTCTGGGTGTAATTTATCTATAGTCTATGTATGTATTTAGAAATATATAAGTATGTTTATCAGTTGTCTAGTACTCATAACACAAGCTTTGCTTGGCTTAGGATTAGACGGCGTTGTGTGAAAGTTGTGGAATATTATTATTATTATATTATAGTATACACTATACATGTGGATTTATGAAGAGATAGAGAATGGCCAAAGAAAAGATGGATGGATTGTGTGAGACATGATATGGAAGTAAAGGGAGTGATAGCGTGATGGGTAACAGGACTGAATGGAAGAAAAAACGTGTTGCGCCAACCCTAAATAAAACGGGACAAAGGAAAATGATCATGATAGTATATTAATAGTAGTTTTTTACTCCTAATTTACATAATCAGCCAAACTATAGTCTACTGTTAGACATACATGCCTGTATTTTTTTCATTATTTGTAATTTTTTAAGAAGGATTTTAAAGTAAAATGAAAAGAAAGAAAGAAAAACTTTTTTTTTTGGCGGAACAAGGCGCAAATTTCGAACTATAAAATAGCAATTATATTTTGTGAAAAATATGCGCCACATCCGCGCAAAAAGGCCGAATGCTCAGCATAATGCCATAACCACACGCAAAATATGACGAGTCTACGGCGCTGGTTTTCAGCGTGGGCCGGTAACGGTATCGTCATAAAGCTGTCAGCACGGTATTGTGTGCTTTGAATAAGATAGATAAATAATAATAAATTTAACTTACAGTAATAAATATCTCTTCCAATTTGAGCATGCATAACTCCTCCATTCTGCATGCATGCCTCTGTCATGGTATTCAGGATTTTCCATATTTCTATAAAGGAAGAAGACTACAATTCTATGAGTAGTTCAATGTTTATAATATATATATATATATATTATACCAAGCATTGACAAATTTTTTGTCATGGTGTCTATTCTTGTAATGATAAAACCAGTGGAGGAAATATTAGGTATTAGCGACCCGCCCTGGCTTCACACGGGTGCAATGCTTATACCACCGCAACCTCTATGTCCCTGCATTTTAAATCTGTAATATCTTCGAAAATATTCATTTAAACTTAATTGTTGTTTAACTATAATGTTATTTAAATTTAATTTATTTTCAATTTATTCTTAGTATATTAGATTTTAATTTTAGTTTTTATATTGTAATGACAATTTCTAGTTTTAAACCTAATTATAATCATTAATTAATGTAAATGTAAATGCTGTGCATACCTATAAGTGACTTTTTTACACAGGATATCCTCGTAAATGTGTTGTAGTTAATTTTTAGTAAATAAGTCGTTGGTATGCCTATATAAATAAATAAATAAATAAATAAACTACACGCTGTAAAGAGCCAAATTAATCTATATTAAATGTATAATGTATTTAAAGTACTTAATTGAATAAGGATTAATGCTGTATTGCTTAAAATCGCTTCGTAAATAAGCCATTAATTTTCGTAAAAAGTAAAGGATAAAACTGGTTTTTGTTGAGTTATCCTTAAGACATAGACATATACCATTGCAGACTTTTTTGTAGACCTTTATAAGGTGTACAATACATTATTTCGATCTATCTCGTACGGTTCAATCAGCGTTTGCAATGTAAGTGCAAAAATGTGTTTATTTACAACATCATATTAGAAAACTCTAAAATCAGTGTTTCTCTATTATATTGCATGTATTATAAACCTTGTTCTTGAAACACTCTATCTATTAAAAACAACCGCGTTAAAATCCATTCCATGGTTTTAAAGATCTAGGCATACCATACCAGAAATAGTAATCTAGATCGAATATCAGTCACGGGGGTCAATCTCAGTGGCGACTAGCATTTGGTGCCCGTAGAAACCATAATGTATGTGTTTTTTTTTAACATAGGAACTCATCCGTAAAGCGAGAGGGTGTTTCAGACTTTTACTGACTGAAACTACACCTATGTTCCTTCTTTGTCTTGCGTTTTAGTAACTCGAGGTTCTCTTTCGTATTAACCAAGGCCCCAGCAGACTTCCCTACGGTTTTGCTGACATAAAACACTACGTGCCGTCGACGTTTCAGGCTCGGTCCAGATGGCAAACGGATGGCTGGATGGCGAGTTACCCATTGCTCGTCGTCCGCTTGCCTACGCCTACGGTGGCTGGTAATCGGGGTTGGGGTTCTAGCCGCTGGGGAACCAAAATGTGGGTGCAACGCAGATGCGCTACTTGTTCTTTCACTCACTCAGTCCGATGCTATGGTAATTCGAAAGGACCGAGGAGAGTTCGATACAAACGTTCATGCATAGGACCAACGGCTTTATGTGGTTGTCGAAGCAAGGGGTTGTCAGAACAACAACTTTCAAACTTCTGGCTGGTAAATACTGAAAGTCCTAATATTTTTTGTTTTCGGTGGGAAAATCATCCTATGTCATCCCCCGCTCTTGGGCGGAGCGTGAGATAGTGTCAGACTTTTACTGAATAAAAACCCACTCCTGTTCCTTCTTAGCCTTCGTTCCTTCGTAGCCCCAGTAGGCTTCGACCCTGCTGGGGTCGGGATCAAGATTCCGGCGGCTGGAGCGTTCTTTCGCGCATGCGGCCGCGTCTTTTGCTAGCATTACTGCTTCGCAGAAGGAGGCGACCGCCTGCCACTCCTTCTCGCTCCGGATCATGGCCTGTACCAAGGCGCGGCGCAAGAGATCATTGCCGCCGATCACCCCCACGAGGACACGGCGGTGCTCTGCCCAGGCGGAGCATACCTCTACCGTATGCTCCACCCCTTGTCGATCGATATCAAGTTACGTCTAGCCCAATATGGCAGCCAGTTTATAAATAAAAATTCTACATACTTGCAGTATCACCACTAATCAGATGCGTATGCCCAATGATCGGGATAGCACCAGGCATTGGCGGCGGCAGTGGGTGCGTCATCCCCTTTTTCGAGTACGCTCGCCACGCCAACACCACGCAGCCACCCCACAGCACACACAATAACAACACAGTGAGCATTGTCACAGACTAGCTGAAACATTACACGTCAGCGTCTTTTAATTTGTCAAGAGGACCTTGAATTTTTGAAATATTGAAACATGAGTCTGAAATTCAGAATATTTTAAAACTATAAAAACCGAAAAAACATAACTAAAAATAGCAATTATAGTTTTTGAGCCGTTTGGGGTCGAAACGCTTGGGTCACGGGGTCCGAGTGCTCTTTTTTAAGGAAATTTCACGTCGACTGATCGATATTTTGCCTGACCAGAGAGCTGACTCGTTCTTCGCCCAAAGAATTAGCATTGCCATTCAACGTGGCAGTCTTCTGGGCACATTTCTGCATGACAGCAATGTGGAGGAGTACTTCGACGCCTGAGTGTACTTTGTGTTTTTGTATTATATTTATGTACATAGTTAGGTTTTAGTATAGTTTAGTTAATATTTAAGTTTTTTTATGTAAGAAAATTTTCTCTTACATAAAAAAACTCCCTCCATCTATTCCTATTTAGGAATAGATCTTAAATTTTGGAAGTGTTCCTGGTTTTGTTTTTTAATACCAGCTTCCGAAATTAAAGTTATTTTTCAATTTTTAGTTTTGTTTTTGGGAGACGGTTGTTTTTTTTGTAAACTTTGTTTTTAATTTTTTGTTATCGATTGTATATATTGAGCAAATTCTCTGGAAAGGTAACTATGTGGGCGTACTCACTATTGTGACATATATGTATGAGATATTGTAAATAATATACAGATTTGCGATTGCAGCAACAACGAAAAATTTGCTGCCATTTATTGAAGAACTGCATTGTCTACCTCCAAAGTTCTTAGAGATTCCAGGTAAACCATAACCATGCGATGCTCAAAGAGATGTCAGCATGATTGATGAGGTCCATTAAGTCCGATGCTTGCCAGAGCTACGTGATCGTTAGAAAGAGTTACTGTGGCCATGAACAAAGTGACCAGGCAATTGATAAAACACGTGTGGGTTTCGCTTTACCTAGAGCAAAGGAGTTTTTTGAGAGATGTCTCGTAGAAAAGTCACGCTATATTTGTAATCAATTATTTTGCTTTAATTCATCGCGACAGTTTAAAATAGCTATGTATATGTATGTGTACGTACGTCTCATTTATTGATAGTTGTCATTATTTATTTTTCTCACTTTGTTTTCTGTAGCCTCTTTTTTATAATGTGAATGTTAGAACACTGTAGGCTCTGCGAATTCTTAGATTACTTCTTATTACGACTCAATTTTTATTATGATTATTTTTATTCTATTTTTTTTAGTATAATATTGACTGGTCTACACTGTCCTTACATAATATCTACTAATACTGTAATATGGAAATAGTACTATATGACGGAGCAGGGTTTAAATTTCCATAAAAATTAATTGGAAAAATAACATATTACAAAAAAGAAATCGATTATCGACTTCAATGTAATAAACACAAAAAAACCTTTTTTTAATAGATAGAGTAATTCAAGAGGAAGGACTATATGTACAATACATGCATAATATAGCAGGGAAACACTTTTAATTTTAGAGGTTTCTAATGTGATGGCGAAAGTAACCACATTTTTTGCGCTTACGTTGCAAACGCTGGCTGAACCCTACGAGATAGATCATATTTTTATCTTATGTTAGAGGGGTTACAAACTATTATATATACTGCTGTATACAATACAATTATTTCAGATCTTAGTTAATAGGAGGAACATATACACTACTAACGACGTATCCACATTTTTTTTTAAACCTTTTTAGGATTTTTAACTTTTGCATATTATTTCTTACAGATATAATGAGTGACTTGTGTTGACGTCTTGCAGTTATGCATTAAATCATCGGTATTATAGGTATCCCCCTGGATACCTACTACTACTACTACCTACCTACTACCTACTGGTCCCTACCAGTTGCACTCAACGGGCATACGCCTCAACTAAGTGGAACATGTCCCCTCCCGGAACCTAATACACTCAAAGGGCATACGCCTCCACTAATTGTATGAAGTCTGTCCAGGAGCCTCATTAACTATAGGTGTCCAGGGACCAGTTGCACCCAATGCTTATTGTCTTTTTTAAACAAGATGACATTTTTAATACTTCTTTAAATTTTGTTTGCGATCGAACTTTTGCCACAAATTACAACCTGATTTTGTTA
The DNA here is from genome assembly GCA_949316375.1 of Mythimna vitellina. NCBI lineage: Eukaryota > Metazoa > Arthropoda > Insecta > Lepidoptera > Noctuidae > Mythimna > Mythimna vitellina. Next base: position 1,532,847 of record OX438705.1, read on the forward strand.
ACGCTTGACCAAATTGGTTTTAAGTAGAGTCATAACAATCATGTTCAAGCATCAGCTTGTAATGATAAAATGACATACGATATTAAGTTACTATTTGTTAAATACTGGCTTAATACTTTGCTGAAAATATTTCAAAATTTCTAGATCTTAAAAAAAAGCAATACTAAAAGGCCAGTAGTCATGAATTACGTGCGCGTGACAGCAATGCGTTAAATAATTTTTTCTTGGATAATCATTTTTAGTATGTTTTCAGTCAGTTTCAAGCATACCACGTATTTAGTTTTGATGAGTGCAGTTTGTTTATACCTGCGTTGATATCTAGAAGTGCAGTGTGCGTGTTTTGTTCTCTTTCCGAAGGAAAAGGTGCCCGCGCCGTACTGAAAGTGATTTTTTATTATTCGTGCATCTATTTTTTTTTTACTGTGTCAAAAATTTAGACATCACGATCCCGATTTCCAGTCACTGTAGGCACAGGCTTGCGGACGGCAAGCAATAGGTAGCAATGTTGACGTTGCTTGTAGCTTCATCTTTAAAAAAAAAAATTAAAAAAAACATAATACTGCAAATATATATATTTTTTTAACTGGAAGTCAAAGTACCCAGATTTTCGAAGGGATTTATTAGCGTTCCCTGGTAATTGATCACCATCAAACCAATAAAAATGATACTGGTTTTCTTTTAAAGTACACCCATTGTTTTCAGGAATTAAAATGGTAGGTTGGGTTTGATTTGCATTATTCCATATGCAATCAGCTCGGAAGAATTGTTAGAACAACTCCAATTGGCACGGTGGTAAACTACTAGCATCATTTCTTGAATATTTTTTTTTTGGATTAATTTCTTTGTTAAAATTAGATACGCTGTAATTATTTAAAAACAGCTGAAGCCGGGCAGCACTTGCTTTTTTTGGATGCGAAAATTCATCTAATGACATCCGCCGCTCTTGGGTGGGGCGAGAGGGCGTGTCAGACTTTTACTGAATAAAAACCTACTCCTGTTCCTTCTTTGATATTGTTCCAGGGTCCCAGGAATCTCTTTCGCATCACCCATGGCCCCAATAGGCTTAGGCCCAGCTGGCTCCTACTGTTGCTGACATCTCCTTGAGGTGTGCGTGGAATACTACGCGCCGTCGACGACTTAGGCTCGGTTTGGACGGTTACCGGATGGGCGGATGGCGAGTTACCCATTCTGCCGCCTCCTTTACTAGCATTTCTGCTTCGCAGAAGGAGGCGTCCGCCTGCCACTCCTCCTCGCTCCATACCATGGCCTGTACCAAGGCCCTGCGCGAGAGATCGCCGCTGCCGATCGCCCCCACGAGGACAAGGCGGTGCTCTGCCCAGGCGGGGCACACCTCTACCTTATGCTCCACCGTGTCTTCCGGGTGGTCCACACAATGGTGGCACCCGGACGTTTCCGGTGCAGAAACCTCCCAAACCTGCATCATGCGGAAGGTAAGGATGCCTATTGTCTTTTCAGCCACTACACTACACTTATGGCGTGCCCAAAGTCGGGCAGCATTAACGTCGAGTATGTCAGGAACATCATACATTTTTGTATTTGATTGAAAATATCTTCTTGTATTTGCTCATCGATAAACGACTCTGAATCCTCAAATTACATAAAACTTGCTTATATTCATGTTTCTTAATTAAAATGTTAAGTGGCCTTATAAAAAAACTCGCTTCCAGTCACTGCATAAAAACCTAGCAGACTGCTACACAAAGATGGTCCCAAGTGCTCACTCGTTCTGAAACGCATGTGTAGTGCTCTCGCATTCATACTCTCGGCTGAACAATTTTTGTGTTTAGGGGATGTTTGGTCACTACAATTTATCTGACTAATGAAATATAACTTTGTTAACTATAACAAAGTTTTAAATATATGTTATTATGGTAACTATACCATAATAACATATTTGAAAATCAGACATTTAAAGATAAGTAAAGTTCATTTCTTTTTGTGGAGCATTAAAGCGTTATAGTTATGGAAAGTGGTAACAGACACTTTCCATAACTCTTGTCAGTTTTTTATTCAAGGTTAAACCTTGAATAAAAATTTTGAAGTAGAACTATTCCTTATCTATAAGAATATTGATATTTTTTGTATAATAAAACATTGGCTTAAAAGCTACCAGTTCATGTTCAATTTTAGTAATCACCAGATTGGTAGTTTGTTTAGCAGAATTGATGCCATACGCGGTGGCTCATTAATGTTAGCAAATAACTACCTGAAATATAAAAAAAACGGATATTTCATCATTTTTAGAGTCTTTTCACAAAAGTAGAACTCGCCTTTATGAGTCGTGTGATGAAAGGATTCATGTTAACACTACTTAATTTAGTTTATGTTTAAAAAATTACTCAAAATTATTTTTAAAAAAGTATGATCTGTTGCAAAGTCGCCTTATTTGAGTTCCAAAATTAAAAATAGTTATAATGATTATATTATTATTATTTTTAATTTCGGAACTTTATAATTATAAAATGACTTGGAATATTATAAATAGTGAAACTGGAAGGTTTAAACCATATAGTGACTATTATCTTGTAATTAATAACAATGCGATCAAAGGAGTCTCAAGTTACCGCGGCTTTTGAAAACTTATTTTCAGAGATCCCCATATTAACAACAAAATCTCTGAACTCATCACCCACTGCTGCAGAGTTTCTGCTCTAAGAAAATTTTTAAAGTTTGCGATCCCAATTTTAATTTCGAACATTTATTTATTTATTTATATATATACTTTATTGCATACCAAGTTACGAATTTACAAATTGAAATTGTAATACAACAAAAAACATACAATTGGCAGCCTTATCGCACTCGGCGATTTCTTCCAGGCAACCCAGAATGGATAGAGATTGCCTGGACACAAAATGGGGTTACACTTGGTGCAAATATGAAAGTAAACAAAACTTAATACTAAAATAGATACACATATACATACATACAAAATATAAATATATAAGCAAGAGAATAAGTGATGAAAAGAAGACATGATCACAGTGACAAGTAATGATCCTTCTCAAGCCTTTTAAATACAGGCAGTGTTTGCGCACGTTTTATTGCCACATGCAATGCATTCCATAGACGAGCGGCCTGGACAGTAAAAGACTTATCCAGGAAAGTAGTCGTATGGATTATATTAATATGTGACTTACGAGAAAACTTTAAACACTTTAAATGTATAAAAGACTACAGATTTATGGGGATATTTTGTGAATGTTGTAAAATCGATTATCAACGTAGCTCCTAGTCTAGTATAAAGAGAAGGTTATAAATTCGGTTGTATTTTTTTATGTTTGTTACTTCGATCTCCTTCGTTTATGGATCTATTTGCAAATTTAATCGACTTCACTAAAAAAAAAACACTAAAAGGATCAAAATACGAGTAACTTTAATTTCGGAAGTCAATGTTAAAGTTATTTTGATCCTTTTAGTGTTTTTTTTTAGTGAAATCGGTTATTTTTTATTTATTTATTTAACAATTTATGTACACACAATAATAACAGAAAAGAAGAAAGAAACAGAAGAATAGTACAATGGTGATGGTGGTGGTTTAATTATTTTTTAACTCCGTAATTAATCAATGTATCCTAGCCGTGTTTGGGATTATTAGAATTGTCATGAGATGCAATTTGGCTATAAGGTAGGTACTATCGAACTGGATCTCAAGTCTGCTATTACAATAGTGTCAGAATGGTCTATCATTAATTTCATAATTGTTCATTTTGACAAGTTTTTTTTTTTTAATTGATATAAACCAGTGCTTGACTGCGATCCCACCTGATGATAAGCGGAGATGCAATCATTGATGGTCAGGCGCACTGGCTTATTAAGAGCCTATTCACTCTAGCCTTGAAGACACCTATATTATAGTTGGACGGAAAGACCGCAGCAGGCAGATTGTTCCAGTCCTTCGATGTACGCGGTATAAACGACGAAGCGAAACGCTTAGTCCGGACCGTTGAAGTTTCAACAACGTAAGGGTGGATACTCGCCGTTCAGCGGCTTGTCCGATGGTAGAAGTTAACAAGTTTGGTAATCTACTAATATTATGGCATCATTATGACTTTCCAATGGTCAACCACTGACACTACATTAAAAAAAGTGGCATAAAATGGTAATCTCGTACATATTGACAAATTAATGGCTGAATTATGCGGTAATCTGCTAATATTTTCACAGCTCCTTTGATCAGTGACAGTCATTGCTTTTAATAAGCTCGATATTGTCAATCTATCACAACTCTATTGCGAGACCATTGACCGATCAATGGTCGATCATTATGAATTAACAGATTACGAACTTTTAGCAAAATGACGATGGTGTCGTGTTGGAATGACGAATTTATAAAAATAGCAGACTTGGGCCCCTGATCTGATGATGGAGCTGTATGGTGGAAGGTAGACCCAACTTTATGATAAAACAATGTAACCTAGCAGTGTTTGGGTTAATTGGAATTTTCATGAGAAACTGGCACCCTGTTTATAAGTGTATCGCAATTAAAAAGTGTGAAATAAAGCGTTTTGGGAACACATTCATAATGCGTACTGCTAAGGTGTAAAATTCCCTGCCGGAGTCTGTTTCCTGATAGCTACAACCTAAGGGTCTTTAAGTCAAGAGTGAATAGGTTACTTCTAGGCAAGCGTACTCCATCGTTGGCCACATCATCGCTTACCATCAGGTGAGAATTGGTCAGACGCGAGCCTATCAATAATAATAAAAAAAAACTTTTTACAAAAAAAAAAAACTGACTTCACTAAAAAAAAAAACACTATAGGGATCTCGTGTTTCTCGGTATTGTTTGTTTCTTATTTGACACCGACTTCCGAAATGTATTTTTAGAAGTCATTTTGTTCCTTTTAGTTTTTTTTTAGTAAAGTCGGTTTTTTTTGTAAAAAGTTTTTTTAATAGTTGTTATTAGTTGTGAATTGATTGTGGTGAGTTTCCTGACTTAATAAAGTATAGTAAAATAATACCATTGTTTAAAAGGGGTCAACTGACCCTACAAATTATAGACAGATTTCAGTGCTAGCTATTTTTATTAAAATATTTGAGAAACTTATTTTAGAAGAATTACAAAAAATTTTGAATTGTAATTTATTTCATCACTACTGCTCTCAAAACGGTGAAGGAAAACATCGTGAGGAAACCGACATGTCCTAGAACCAAAAAATTCGATAAGTTGCGACATTCACCAAACCACACTTTGACCGCGTGGTGAATTACGGCCCATTCCCTCTCCTAGAGAGGAGGCCTGAGTCCCAACAGTGGGAACATTAAAAGGCAAGCTTATATATATGCAGACTAACCCCTTTTTATTTTAAGTTCTTACAGTCCATACTAAGGTTGCTTGGTAGATATCACTGTTAGCGATAAAACCGCCATTGTATCCATAGATTTAAGTTAGTTTATAAGTTTTGTTACTGTTTTGGTAAACAATAAAGTTTATTCTATTCTGTTCTACTCAATATATATAATGAAATATGCTATAATCATCTCCGTACCTAGCCTTTTCCCAACTAGCTTGGCTTCTAGTCTCACTGGATGCAGCTGAATATCTATGTTTTAAATGGAGCGACTGCCTGACTGTTTGGTTATAGAGGTCTGATAGGCAGTCGCTCTAGTTAATCCAAGGAGTATCGTATTGCCCAGTAACAACGTGCCAACATGATACTCCTTGGATAGACTGATGGTCATACTTTCTGGCGTCTGACTTCCTGTAGCGACTGTCAAAGATCTACGAATGAGGCACAGGTTATCAGTAAAGTCCTAGATGAACTTAGTAATGGCAATTTAATTCATTAAACCCTAAGCAACGCCGACGTTCGCTCTCGCTTTCTATTGTGTCTCTTATAACGGTATTCGAAAGGTTAATAATATTATTACTTAGTATAATAGATGCTAAACGGAATCGTGATCGAAACACTGTCATCATCATCATCATCAATATCATTTCAGCCGAAAGACGTCCACTGTTGGACATAGGCCTCCCCCAAATGCCGCCACAATGACCGGTCCTGTGCGTCTCGCATCCATCGAATTCCCGTGATCCTCACCAGGTCATCGGTCCACCTTGTGGGAGGCCTTCCAACGCTGCGTTTTTCGGTACGTGGTCGCCATTCCAGAACCTTTCGTCCCCATCGACCATCTGTTCTGCGAGCAATGTGCCCTGCCCACTGCCACTTAATTTTGGCGATTCTTCGGGCTATGTCGGCAACCCTCCTGCGCATATCTTCATTTCTGATTCGATCACGCAAGGAAACTCCGAGCATAGCCCTTTCTATAGCTCTTTAGGTGACTTTGAACCTTTTAATGATGCTCATTATGAGCGACTACGTTTCGGAACCATATTATTTATAAAAATAAAATGTAATAACTATGTAGAAAGTAATTTTAGCAGTCATAGTATGTGGACTTGTATATATAAGTGAATAATTTGCACATTACGTATCTGTTTCAAAGATTTATGCTATTTTGGGGCGCTCATTAAAAACCAGTTCAAATTAACATACAGTTATATACAGGTTGCTCGCTTTATTGATATAAAGTGAGCAACCTGTCAAACACACTAATTTTATAAAGGCAAAAGTTTTTATGTACATATATTATCATGTATGGATGTTTGTGTTTATGTTTGTTATCCCTTCACGTTGAAACGACTAAACGAATTTCTTTTAGTTTAAAAGAAAAAAAAACACTTTCCAAAGGGTCATCCCAGTGGGACGTATTTAGCCAGCAAGCTGGTCATTTGGATAGTTGGAGGGTAACCACGCGCGATCTCTTGAGACGTAGCTGGACACAGCAAGCCACCTTGCCGTTTGGCCACTGTGGGATCTGGTATCATCAGTCCTTGCAAGCAAGTGTAACGCCGGAGCATAACTTTATTAATAGGCCATTGCAAGACTCACCGGTAAGAGGTTCATCTATTCGCCTCGTTTTGGTCTACCGCTAAATTACCTAGCAATTAATGGGACCCATAAATGGTTTATTTAGCCCACTAATATAATAGTAAGGCCCAATCCCATTTAAGAATGGGAACTTTCTGAAAAGACAAGTCAAGTAAGGAAACCCGTGGTCTCCAAAGCTATTTAAAGTCACTATGGAAGAAGTATTTGAAAATACATATGAAAAAAAATACACTTGTTTTTTTTTAAAGTATTGATATATATACTCCCAAGCCGATTTCGGGTACGGTAACTGGATTCTGAACAGTGTAACTACGGGTTACGATCATGTGCTCTGATGTGACTAATAAAGCCTATATTTGCTTAAACGTACGTGCACAGTGTGGGCACGTTAAAACACCATCGTTGTATAGGTATTGGATGTTGGAGGGCGGCTTATTCTTGATGGTATCTCGCCCTACGTAGAATATCCGTGTTACTAACACGGTCAGACCATTTGATGTTCAAAATGTCGCGGAGGCACCTAAGGTGGAAACGGTCTAATGTACGAATGTGTCTTCTGTACATGCACCACGTCCCAGCAGCATAAAGAATATTTGGCATGACAATGGCCATATATACGTTAATCTTAGTCGGTAATTTAAGGTCATGTGAGCGGAATACTTTTTTCCGAAGCCTGCCAAACACTGCTGAAGCAGCACCGATTCTGCTGTTAATTTCTGGGTCCAGGTCACCTTTACTGGTAAGGGTACTACCCAGATATTTGAATTTGTCCACCTGCTTGTGGACGGTACCGTCGAGTCGTATTTCAAGTGGGCCATAGTTAGCAGTATCCAAAGCCATGACTTCAGTTTTTGAGATGCTAAGTTTAAGTCCAAATGTACATATGTACATGACTTATTAAGTTTCCACATCAACTCTTGCAGATCATCGGGTGACTCTGCGACAAAACACAGATCATCAGCGTACATAACTTCGGTGATAAGATCGTATGACACTTTGGTGTGAGCTCTGAATCAGGTCAAGTTGAAAAGTTTTCCGTCAGTACGAAAGCGGATATATATTTCTCTCGCATTGTCCTCCAGAACCTCTCCCACAACAACAGCAAAATACAAAGCAAATAGGGTAGGAGCCAACACACATCCTTGCTTTACTCCACAGGTGACAGGGAAGAATTCCGACTGCTCGCTCTTCACTGCGACATAGCAGCGCAAATTGTCGTGTAGGAGACGGATCAATCTAATGAACTTTTCCGTACACCCAAGCTTTTGCAATACCATCCGAATTGCCTCACGGAACACGCAGTCGAAGGCTTTTTCCAAATCAACAAAACAAAGAACCAGCGGTTGCGACTGTTCTTTGCACTCCTCCTGAATTTGCCGAATAGAGAAGATGGCCTCGCTGATACCTCTGTTTGGACGAAATCCAAATTGAGTCTCAGGTAGCACAATCTCGGACAACTTCAATAGCCGATTCAGGAGGACTCCGAAAGAGCCGGTGCAGAATTGCGGAGTTTCGTCCGTAGCGTAAAAGACAAGTGGTGGGAAGACAGAGCACACCGAATGCAGTGGCTTGCTGACTCTAATCAACTCGGTGACTTTTTCGGAGAATCGCGTGAATTGATTGGCGTGCAGCACCAATTGAATTTGCCCATAAAAGCCGTCGATGGAAGTTTACTTACGAGTGAAAGGGTCCTGAAACGCTGGGTCAAACATTTTAGTACCTTACTCAACGTTGATCGTTCAACAGATCTTAGTTATATATCAGCCATACCTGCGCTTCCCCAAGTCACAGCATTGGATGACCCACTATCTCTTATAGAAGTCATTGAAGCCATAAACCAGCAGCGTAACGGGAAAATAGCGGGCGGCGATGAAATCCCTGGCGAACTACTTAAATATGGTGGGAGAGACTTGCATGAAATTACGAGTATTAGGAAGTTTTTCTGCCGTATGTGGGAGGAGGAGTTAGTGCCAGATAATTTTACTGTGTCAAACATCTGCACACTTGTAAAGTATTGATATACTTGCGCTTAAGACTACTTACTATCTCACCTGATGATAAGCGATGATGTGGTCAACAGTGAAGCAAGCTTGCCTAGAAGTAATCTATTTACTCTTGACTTGAAGACCTCTAGATTGTATCTATCAGGAAATACAGACTCCGGCAGGCAATTCCTTTACTTAGCTGTACATACAGTAAATAATTATGTTCCAAAACTGTTTTGTGCATAATTTTATGGAAAGTTTTGACATCACCATCTTTAACAGTGGCTGCTAGGGCGTTTCGAAGTTTACACTAGTCAAGTACAAAATAAACATTGCTTGATAAAATTTGTCATGTCAAGAACAAAACAAACAAACTTTTTGGCGCCTACATTTACTTAGGAACGAAATACTTTTTTATTCATTTTGTCGGTACTTTAGGTATCTTAGACAGCTTTTACTTCTTTAACTGGATCACTTGAAACTAATACGAGTACCATGTCAATTCTTGTAATATGAATTTAAATTACGTGCAAAGTTACGCACTTTAATTAAATTCATATTGCGAAAACCGGACCGCATGAGTTACAATGCGGACCTAAGTTATAATTTGGAGTACTTTAGCGTTGAGCTTAGCACACACGATATCACTATTTTCAGGGACCAAAAACCAAAAGAGAATGCTCTAGCTCCATAGAAAAAAAACCAACTTCAGTGGAAAAGTGATTTGCCTTAAATTATTTATATTAATAAGTAATCAAATAATAACAGGTTACGATCGTTGTCCTTACTGACAAATACGGAAATTGCTAGTTTAATTTTTCAGGCGTCGATTTAAAAAAAAATGTTTATTTAATTATTTTCATTACTTTATTTAAAAAAAAACAGGGCAAGTGCGAGTTGAAATCGCGCATCAAGAGTTTCGTACGTTACCTATGAAACCAGTACAATTCCCAAATTGAGTTACGAAGCTTTTGGGACGGAACTTCAAATTTACAGTTTTCAGATTTTTTCCTATACTTGTGCTATGAGACCTTGCTTTAATCTTGATCGACTTGCCATACATACATGGTAAAATAAAGGTGAGGTGGAAGGTTTTTCTGCAGTCTTGAGTAGAGAACTACCCGACTCTTAACCAAATAAAAATTTGTCTCCATAGATCGGTATAGTAAATGGCTGTGAGTATTTTACCACGGACAAAGTAATCTAATTAATTGAGTAATTAATTAATAATTATATTAAGCTATATTTTAAATCGACGCCTCCTCATCATCATCATCCTGCCCTTGTCCCGTGTTATTTGGTGTCGGCGCAACACGTTTTTTTCTTCCATTCTGCCCTCTCACTCGTCATGCTATCACTAACTTCCTTTTCTTTCATATCACTCTTCACACAATCCATCCATCTTTTCTTTTCGTAAAATCGACGCCTGATTAATAAAATTAGCAATTTTTATAGGTTTGCAAGTAAATTTACTTTTTTTTTTAATTAATTTAATTTTTTTTTTGTTAAATGTGTAAAATTTGTTAAATGAAAATATTTTGGCAAGAGACGTTATAGTGCACAATTTACAGGGTGTTGCACAAACGCTGATTAGGGAAGAGAAAACCCTAACTTCCATAATCTGTCGGGACATCAACCTGACAAAACCGAGCATGGCTTCACGTGCTTTTTGAAGCATGAAAATATCTCACTACCAACTTAAAATTCTAGGCTAACACATGAAGATTTTCTACTAGTAAAAGGACAAGTAAATATTGTAAAATAGATTGGCAAGCAGTCGCAGTTTTACTCAACTTTAGGCCTAAAAGTAATACACGCTATTAGCATAAGTTGAGTAAGTATCTACAGAACCCTCTTCATAAGTTCTCGACTGCCACTTAAACACGATTCTTATACGCAAGCAGTTTTATATAAATGAGGTCCAAATATTTTTTTTAGTTTAGAACACGATACCTTGTATACAGGCATGTTCTTTTCGGTGATTTTGTTCGTGATTTGTGCCGTTATGTTTTTACGGTCTCGGAGGCCTAAGGTAAAGCACCCCTTGCCTCCGGAGTATCCAGGCGCTTTACCTTTTATAGGACATACCCATATGTTGCTTACTAGTTCTAGAGGTAAGTAGGAAGTGGTTATGAGAATTTTATTTTTATAAATTTTAAGTCTTGTCTTAACAGAGTGTTGTGACGGTCATTTTTGGAAATTTCTGTTCAATATTATGGTTGATATTACTCCGTTTCTCAAAAATCTTGTTAAGCCATAATATTTTTGTAATCAATATGGACTGGTTTCCGAAATAAATGAATTTTAAATTAAATTTAAATAGGCCCTAACTGTTACTTGTTAGTTGTGATATTTTTTTTGGTGTACAGTAACGTATATTGTATTCGTGTATAAATCTTACATAAACGCTTCGAATATCAAATGCCTTATAACCTGTTCACCAGTTTTATCTAGTGAATGGGCTGTGTAGGTCAGGTAGGCATATAATTCTACGTAAATTACTGTTACATATTCATCTGTATCCGATTGTACTAAAAGCTGACCCCAATATAGTTGGGGATCGACTTTCACACACTGTAGCTGTAATGGGTAGGCCATCCAGCCGTCCAGTAGACGTCCTGACTGAACCTGAGTTGTCGACGGCTTGTAGTATTTCAAATCGTAGGGACCCAGCGAGGCCGAAGCCTACTGGGGCCATGGGTTGACTTTCGAAAGGGAAACCCTTAGTCATAATCATTTATTCTGCAAACATGGGTATAGCTAGTACATAGGTGTTTTTTTTTATATAAAAGAGTCCTCTATATTTTACCATCACATCGGCATGCAAATTTTTACAGTTCTTTTAATTCCGTTGCAATTTAAAAAGAATATATTTATGTTAAAAATGTCAGCTGAATAAAGGTCATAGTAATAAAAATTAAAATAATGTTATATAATGTCAAATGGAAATAAAAAGTAAGTCAACCAGGATCAAAATAATAATGTCAAATGAAAATAAAAAGTAAGCCAAACAGGATCAAAATAATGTCAAACATTGGTTCACTAATTTGGTCATTAAGAAAATCGTCAATCGTGTAATAAGTTTTCAAAATTAAAAATTCATTTAGCGCCCTTTTAAATTGTATTGCTGTCATATTTTTTATAAAGTTAGGAACTTTATTATATATGCGTGGGGCAATACCAAAACAACTTTTTTGCATTAGTGCAGTTTTACTTTTAATTTAGTCCTGGTGTGACTTTAGTGAGATTTACTCCCTAAATCTCGTCTGATATGCCCTTTTTTTCCGCCCGAGAACAAGAGGAGTCATTGGATGATGCCCCACCTAATAAAAATATATATGTAATTGGGAATGAAGGCAGGCAGAAGATGTAAAGACTATGTAGTTTTATTCCTGTTATTCTTTTTTATTTTAGGGTTGTGGTTATTATTGGAGAAAATGTCAAAATTCTGTGTGGAAAATGGTGGAGTAACTTGTGGACAGTTTGGAGCAGATATTTACTATGGTAAGTTTAAACATGTAACAAAGTATTTGGCTTACAGCCACTAGTATTTTAAATCTACCACAAAGTGCAAAATTTGTCAGTTCAAGCAAAACATGACACTGGCAGCGTAATCAATATAGGTTCAGTTACTAAAGTGAAAAAATAAAAAATATATATAAAAACTATTCACTCAAGCGCCCAGCTGGTGTGGCTATTTCGGCTCGGACACGTAGTCACCGAATATAATTGTTAACAAAATAAAAAATACAGTAATTATAAAGTCAAATAGTTGAGGAAACGATTCCTACGAACTCACATAAGATATAATGATACTAATAATTTATTACATAAAATACATATTAGATTCACATTTTTTATGTGCTCTTAATTATGATACTGTTACAAAAGAATAAAATTGTGCTTTAATTAACAAATGCTGCCGAACTAGGTTTATAGCCTGTATTTCGACACGTAGCGCCTCTAGCCTTGAAATTGTATCTTCTAGTATGTCTTCTTTTGCAAAATTCAGTTTAGGTTAAGTTTATTAAGATGGTATTCCATTCTTGTTTACGATAGTCAGAGTGGCTTAAAACTCAATATAAGTCAGCACGTAATCAGAAATCAGAAAAACAACTTTCTAGTACATATTTGCCTGCTGCGGTCTTCCCATCCGATTATAATCATTCAGGTGTCTTCAAAACTATAGTGAATAGGCTCTTATTACAACGATTGCATCATTGCTTACCATCAGACGAGATCGCATTAAAGCATTAGTTTATATCATTAAAAAAAATACCCTTTAGGGCCAACAAGATCTAAATTATTTTCTCCCCTATAACACATTAAAATCAACCAAAAGAGTGCATAAGATACATTTTAAAAGTTTTTGTAACAGAAGCTGCATAAACTTCAAGATAATTCCATAATTAGTCATGAGAAAGGATAATGCTATTAGTTTTTTAGACTTAGACAAATACTATTCTATTAGCGTTCCCGCCAAACGGTTAGTATAATATGAAAAACTTTTTACCAAAAAATTCAACCATCTTCAATTGTAAAAAGTTTTTTATTTCACACTTTTTAGTTGCGATACACTTATAAACAGAGTGCCTATTTCTCATGATGATACCAATTAACTCAAACACTGCTAGGTAACATTGATTAATTACGGAGTTCCAGTGCCTACCTTCCGACTCCATCATCATCATCAGTTCACTTCGATGATACCATTTTCAACGTAACTGTTCAGAACCATTCATTAATTTGTATTGTCATACTTGACTATCTATCTATCTTTATTGTGATATCTATGCGAGTAAGAAGTTCCGTTGATCATTTCTGGTCTTCTTCATCAGTTCCACTTCATCAAAAGTTACTTTTTGACTGTAAATACATAAGTTCTCGATGCAAATACCAAAATCACTATATGGTTACCTATAATATTTGAGGAGTTCCCTCGATTTCGCCAAGATTCCATCATCAGGTCCCAATTTGGTTACTGGACTATGGGACCATTTGGGAAGTATACCCTTTCCAACAAACAAAGAATTTTTCAAATCGGTTGGCAAGCGACGAAGTTATGCGCGAACAAACATAAAAAAAAAATACAAACATCCGAATTGAGAACCTCCTCCTTTTTTAGAAGTCGGTTAAAAAAAACATTAAGAAGTGCATCGCCACTCCAGAACCTTTCAGTCCCATCGACCATCTGTTCTGCGAGCAATGTGCCCTGTCCATTGCCACTTGAGTTTGGCAATTCTTCGGGATATATTGGTAATCTTGGTTCTCCTGCAGATGTCTTCATTTTTTACTTGATCACGCAAGGAAACTTTTGAGAACGCTAACAGAAAGTTCATTTGTCTAAGCCTGCTGTATAAAACCATCTCTCCCTCACACCGGAAACATGGCCTGCCCCATTTAAATATTTGGAATATATAAATTTGTCTGAGCAGAGTGCGCCTTAAGGCGAAAAGTAGAAAGGATAATGGCGGAAGTTTGAGAGTTTTTATGTTTGTTACTTCTTCATGCTCGAACGGCTGTACAGATTTGAATGAAAATTCACATACATTCATTAACAGCATAGGTGATATATTTTTAGGTATTGCAGACCCTGATGATGCCAATACAGTTGCAAATGCCTGCTTGCAGAAGCATTTTTTGTACAAAGTTGCCCATCCATGGCTTGGACAAGGATTATTTACAGGACATGGTTCGTATATATAATTAAGTCACAATAAAAACCAAACGTCAGATGTAAAAAAAAATACATATAGCATTAAAATTCCTAAACTATTTTTTGTTAAAGAACATAGCTAAAAAATGACTTATGAATATAACCATACTACTACTACTATGTTGTAACATATAAGTAGTTAATTATACGTTTGTTTATTTGATACATATTATCATGACGCTAAAAATAATTCTGTCTTCAAAATGCTAGTCAAAGAACATTTACCTCTATCATTTCATAGTTTTGTATTATAGATATGTATGTTTTAATTTAATTTATGTATCGTATGTATTTATGTGAACATTTATTTACTTTTATTGATATATTTGTATGCATAATATGAATAAATTAAGATAATCTATTTTGACTTTCTTAACTAATTTATTCTACATATTACACTGTATCTATATCTGTTATCTAACTCTTCTGTCACAGGTTTTCTGGGTGCTTTTGTACTCTTTTATCTATTTGTTTATCTTTTCGCTTTTATGTATTTGTTTGTACATAAATAAATAAATATTTTCATGTGGACCTTCCTTCGAATTTGATAATTTTTTTGACCAAAGAGTTCTCCGGAAAACATATATTTTTTACAGGAAAACTCAAATATAATTGGTTTGAAATCATTGTCAACTTCAATAGATTTATGATACAACTTTTGATTTTCTCTATTGTTTTAAGTTCCAATGTTTTGTCTGTTTTTGACAGGACCAGTATGGAAGCATCACCGCAAAGTCCTCAGCCCAGCTTTCAGCATACCGGTAGTCAATGGTTTCTTTGATGTGTTTAACAGTCAATCCAGACGGATGGTCAGCGAGCTGGAGGAGCAAGTCGGTGAAGGGCCTTTTGACCACGTTACGCTATTGCGGGACAGTATTCTTAGGATTTCTTGTAGTGAGTTACTTGGAATATATATATGTATCTCTTTTGTGACGTAGTAAATTATTTATATGCAGAGGCTCAATGTTTCTAGCAGTATGACAAATTTCATAATCTTTTCAAAAAGAATTCAGTCGTGGTTGCTAATCTCAACGAAGATTGACTGGGTAAATCTATATTTCTTTATTTTCATAGTTCAATGGAACGGTCAAGCAAAGGGGTGCCACTAAAAAAATAATAAGTGCTCTTTTCTTTTTTATATTTCCTTATCATTTATCATGGTTAAAAAATTATTGGCGTATTACCGTTGAAGTAAACATGGTCTTGAGTTAAGAGTGCCCAACCCATTATATAATATATATTTATACAGCCCCAACTCCTACGTGATTATGTCATTATTACACATCTTTTTCCAGATATTTTGGGAACATAGATATCTTGTGGATATTATCTAGGTTTCTAGAGAAATCAAGACTAATCCAATAAAATAAAATAAATAAATAAATTCCTCTAAATTTCTGCCATTTTGCATAATATTCTCGTGAATAAAAAAAGTAAAGAATATGTATATATAGAAACTATAAATTTTATTTATTGAAACACATTTTATCAAGATTTTGAATGACAAAAATTTTGGCCCCTTTTTTCGTGTTGCCATTGCGTTGAATTACGTTGGCTGAAACAACAAGTTTGTAAACCATGCTCACGTTGACGATAGACGAATCGGGAAGGGGCCCCTCTTTGGATTATGAATCGGAAAGCGTAAGCTAGGACGTAAGATGATAATTTTAGCAAGGCTGTTGCTAGCAGCTGAATAAGAGTTACAAGAATTGTGATGAATGATGTGCGATTGGACAGGCCTAAGTCCAGACATTTGTTGACTGAAGTAATGATATTAATAATTACGAGTTCATTATTTGTTTTTCTGTATATTTCAGTAACAGCATTTGGAGACACAGAAGACAAAGGCGACGATTTTGTGAAGAACTACGTGAATGCGGTTGATGAACTTGTACACATATTAATGAACAGGCTCAACAAAGTTTGGTATCACAGTGAACTAATTTATAAACTGGCTGGACTGAAGAAAGAGGAAACTAAGCTGGTCAACTTCCTAAATCTTATCACTGATGAGGTGACTATGCATTAAAATTTATTATAGATTGTTTCTTACTTGAAGATATACCTAGTGGAACAACGAAAAGTTACACAGCTTTATTTTAAATCAAAGGTGAACATAGAATATTGTAAGCAGAACAGCTATAAGAAGATAATGAAGTAATTATTTCTACAAAAAATAATGTTTATGATATTTCTTAGGTGATAAATAGAAAAAAAGGTTTATTAAAGAAAGGAACTGACAATACTGAAACAAATCAATCGAGTAAGTATACCATTTTCTGATTTATTTTTAAAACCATTATTATAAGAACTGATGGGTGTAGGCATTATGTTATAAAATACGGATATACCCAATGTTTATTTGGGACTAAGAAAATGTGATTTGAATTTAAAATTTTAAAGGCCAATAACGTTTACCCACAAGACGATGATTAACAAAGGAGTTATAAAATCTAACTTAACAAGGGTAGTTAGAACAAACATATTAGACAACAACATATCAGAGTTTAAGCAAGCGGTAGTATAAAAATTGATATTTAACGATTTATAATTTATTTGAATAAAGCAATATTTTTTTTTAGGATAGTCTTAAAATTTTTACAATATTCCAGTTGTCGTTTGATAGCGAAATTACTTACATAACCTTCTGCAAGACTGTTGGGGCATTTCCATGATCTACAAGGCTACTACTTCTTTATATTGCTTACACACTTGTTGTTTTGTTTAAAAATAGTTGTAAACGTATATAGTCATGGAAGCGTGACCAAGCGCTTCCATAACTATATACGTTTACAACTAGTTTTAAACAAATAACGATTTCATCATTGTAACTTTTTATGGTTCCATACCTCATAATGAAAAAACGGTACCCTTATAGGATTACTTTATTGTCCGTCTATCTGTCTGTCTGTTTAGACTCTTTATCTTGGAAACGCGTTGAGGTATAGGGTTGAAATTAAAACCGTATATTCCAGTCTGCGGTCTTTTGAAGCTGTGATAAAATCAAACTTTTGGGTTTACCAAAAAAAGAGATACGGCCGTTTAGGTCGCAAAAAAAATATATTTCAACACTCTAAAAAGAATTAAAATGCATAAGGTACTTCCCGTTGACCTAGAATCCTGAAATTCGGCAAGAAGCAAGGTTTTATAGTATAAATATAGGAAAAAATCTGAAAATTGTAAATTTATAGTTACGTCACATTTTTTTTTTTGTAATTCTGTAACTGTGTCTTCGTAACTCAATTTGGGAATTTAGCTGTTAGCATAGTTAAGTTTGTACAGAACACTCAGTGCGCGATTTCGACTCGCACTTGCCCAGTTTATCCAGAAATTTCATATTTTGGACAAAATTCTCATTTAATAAGTTGGATGACTTGTTATAATCCCACTTTATTGGTACGACTAATACTTAAATACGATGCAAACATAAAGTTTCAATCAATAACGGTCTCTAAACTAAACCGCATATTTACCAACGGATAGGCACATGGCGAAAATATAACAATATAAATAATTCTTTGTTAGGACTTGCTAAAAATAGAGATTGATAATAAAATTGTTTAGGTTTCAGATCTTTCCTGGATATAGTGCTAGAGTTGACAGCAGACGAAAACTTCAGTGAAGATGAGATGAGACAAGAGTTAAATACAATGGTAGCAGCAGCGTTTGAAACTACCTCTCAACAACTGGTATACATACTGACGATGATGGGATCATACCCAGAAGTTCAAGAACGAATTTATGAAGAGTAATTTTTTTAATTTTTATAAACCAGTGCTTGACTGCGATCCCAACTGATAGTTGCTTTAAACGTAGATACAGAATTTTATTTGTAACAAAAGAATAGAAAGGAAAACGAATTTAGTTGGTATGAAACAGTTACAGACTTTATAATTAGTAAAAAAATCACTTAAATACAAACAACTATTCAATATGAACGTTAAATACATATATGAAATAAATAATTATACTTACTATAATTTATATTATTGCACTTGTAAATCACAAGTTCATAAATTACATAATAGGTACTTAATAGATATAAAAACTGAAAATAATAGTACGCTGTTAATGGGTAGTACCTAGAATACTGGCAGCATAGTCACGTTGATTAAAAAAAGCTCGTTGAGCACTAGGATCCCGTGGCCCAAGTATTTCATCTCCAAACGACTCAAACATATAACTCCTGTTATGGTTGTTAAATTTGTGTAGCAGCTTCTCCAGCACTAAATGATTTTATTTCCAGAGTAATGGAAGTAATCGGCGGAGACAGAGACGTGGAAAGAGAAGATTTGCCAAAATTAGTGTACACAGAAGCTGTGATAAAAGAAGTTCTTCGTTTAGTAGCAGTGGCACCGCTTATTCCGAGATACATCGACAAAGATGTCAAACTGAGTAGGTATTTTCTATTATTAATTTTTAGTGAAAACATTGCTTCTACTTCGTAGAATTCCACGACCAGTTTAAATATAAAATAATTTGTTAACGAGTCTTTGGAGGTTCGACATGCAATCTAGATTAGATATACAGGGTGTTTGATGCATCGTATGCCAAATTAAAATGGTTCACTGGAGGGGTCATCTGCTATACTTTCATACCCCTAAACATTTTCAATGCCCCGTAGATTTTTTTCATAGGTTTTTAATTGTTTTATGAAAATAAGACTCAATTTTTTTTATTACAATTGCTCTAACATTCTAATACTAATCATAAGAAACACAAAAACTATAGAATATATACAAACTAAAAATAATAATATTTACAAACGGGTAGAAAAAGAAATTATTGGGCATCAAAAAATTCATCCACATCGATATCAATAGGAAAAGTGCCCAGAACGCTGGCAGCATTGCCACGTTGGATAGCAATGCTGATTCGTTGTCCGAAGAAAAGCCCAGCCCTCTGGTCACGCGAAGAGTCGACCAGTTGTTTGCTGATATCACGAACAACTCGATGAGCGCTCGGACCCCATGGCCCTAGTGTTTCAACCCCAAACGGCTCAAACATATAACTTCCGATGAGGTTATTATATTTACGCCGTTTGAGGTTTTCTGCACTTGCAGCAGCCGCCCCAGCACAACCTGCCGTACTCAGAAGATGGGATGGCGCAAGGGTGTCGACACATGTTGCATCCCACACCAAAGGCCTACCTAACTTCCAGGGCATTATGGTCATCCCGTCTGGCCTCTTTCCATCGTCGCGTGCCAAGCCATTGGGTTCTAGAACAGCTGGCACCCCGGCGGTGACAAGAGCTCGACGGATGATGTCATTAATGCTTGCGTGCCTAGCTATCCGACCAGCGCTTCTACTGCAGGATAGGCCATGGTGTCCGAGGCGGTCGACTGCTTCACCGCATTGACACCGATGTGGAGCTCCGCTAGGAGCACCCAGTCGCAGGCATGTAGCGATCCGGAAGGTGGTGTCACTCAGCATAGTACCTATGTTGGGCGACGGTAGTGTCTGTAGCCAGAGGCCCGACTCCCATTCACCCACAGCCGGTAGGCGGGCACGCTCAGCAGTATTGGTGGACGTGTTAATAAGGTTATTCCGTACCAAACTGCAGAGCGGCTCATCCCACTGTCTCTGGGAAGATGGGTTCTCGGGCAACGCCTTGTTCGGGCAAGCCATTTTCCAGGCGGTTACGGCCTCGGCCAAGCACGGCACCTCACAGCTAACCAATGATGGACTCAAAATTCTATTGGTCAACTGTTGAGTGCTGTGGACCGAAGACAGGAACGCCGGTAGGCTTACACTAGAAATTTTGCGGATGCCGAGCCCACCAAAACGAATGGGTAGCGTAGCTTGTAGCCACGCTCGGTCATCCAGGGCCACATTTAAGATGGAAGTCAGAGTATATCGAATGGTCTGATCAATTTTGTCCAAGAGATGTGGCTGCTTCCATAAAGGGGAAGAGCGAAGAAAATACATGAAATTTGGTGCAAAACAACAATACCGTATGAGGGTGAAAGCCGAATGTAGGTTAATTTTGCATAGTCTTTCCGAAATGTTGTTAAAACGTTCAATTTTGTCGTCAATGAATAATGAAAAACTGTCTTCCAAAATTGGAGAACTTAGGAGGTGCAGTGAACTTTTATCTAAAATTTTGATTTCTGGAGCTATCGAATAAAATTTCTGTAGGGTCGATTGTCTGTCAGTATTGTCTGAAATAAAAATTTCACATTTTGAATGGTTGAGGTCAAGGCCAATGGATTTGAATTGATTTTTGAGAAATTTGAAATCTTCTAAAACGGTTTCTACGTCACCTCCCAGAGTTCCATCATCTAAATACCACACATTAAATTTTGAATTTAACTGTTGGATGATTGGATGAATAGCCAAGCTGAAAATGACTGGCCCGAGAGGGTCACCTTGTTGGCATCCAACTGCAGATTCCAAAACATTATCTTTGTATAATAATTTTGATGGGTGCCTATAGCATTGCCACAAAAAGCCGAAAATTTCTGGTAGCTCTTTTTTTGCTTCAGCCAACAAAGTGTCCCTGTTAACAGAATTGAAGGCGTTTTTAACGTCAACCTTGAGGATGACCTCGCCCTTGTCGGAATTTAAAAAGGTGGAGAGGGCATGTACGGCAGCCTCACAGCCCCCTCTGGAACCAAAGCCAAGCTGTAGGGGCTGAAATTTGTTGGACAAAGCTTCGCCGTATAGTCTGCAACAAATTTTGGCTGCCATACGCCTGTACGTGCACCCGACGGCGATGGGACGAATGCCGCCGAATTTTTTTTCAAATTGAATACAAATTTGAAATATATTTATATGGTGTAGATATGTATTGTATTTTAGTACTTTTAAATTTAAAATTAGTGACATTAGAAATTTAGTTTTTTTTTTTTAATTTACTTGCAAAGTTCTAGACTTAAATTAAAGCTGTCCATGTTACAGATGGCTATAAAAAAATACCAAAATCTTCCAACACCCTCAAAAATTTTTTTGTTTATCCTCTGGCTAGTGATGTGCCACATGCCATAAAAATCTATTTGTAACTTGGCGAATTTGCTAGAATTGTGAATCGAGTCACATGAGACCAACATTCAAAATTATGATTAAAAAAATGTTTTTGCTTAATGATACCTGACAAACCTATTAAAAATGTTATCTCACTCTTATAAGGTAAAATCTGTTATCTAAGATATATCATAGATATCTCTTTTAGTGAGTTTTACTAAAAAAAAAAATGAAATTGAATAATGCAAGGCATATTGTTCCACGCGCGCCTCAAGGAGATGTCAGCAACCTACTGGGGCCATGGGTGATGCGAAATAAATCCCCGGGCCCTGGAAAAATGGCAAAGAAGGAACAGGAGTGGGTTTTTAGTCAGTAGAATTCTGATACTATCCCCTGCTCCGCCCAAGTGAGGGGGATGTCATTAGATGATTTTCCCACCCGAAAAAAAAAACTTGCTATTCTACTACATGTTCGACCCGTGTTCTAAATTAAGAAACATATACAGCTAATCAAACATACCAACTTTCACTTTTATAATTTTAGCAGGTTAACTCATTCGTGCCAATTATAATACTCGATCGATGACCTATTCAAAATTCAAATAAAATATTTTCTTAGGAAACTACACCTTGCGTGCTGGCAGTCAAGTCTTTTTTATGCCTCATGGTTTACATCGTACTAAAGTGTGGGGTGAAAAACCTGAGGAGTTCAGACCGGAGAGATGGTTTGATACTGAAAAACTACCGCAGATGAACAAGTCATTTGCTGCCTTCAGTTTGGGGAAGAGATCGTGTATAGGTTTGTATACCTGTATATATATATTATACTAGCTTTTGCCCATGAATTCCTGCGTATGAAAGTCGTAGACGAAGCCAGATTGAAAGTATATCCTTTCTCAAAATATCCTTCCTTTTAGCTTACTCTGTGCCTTTCATCATAATCGTTTTAGTACTTTAACCATGAAAATTATCAGTAACTTGATGTAAAAGTAAACAAATTTGTCTGTAGTTACTTTTACATCTATACTTATAATAAATCTGTAGAAGTGAAAATTCTGTTCATTGAAAATATCAAAAAAATAAATAGCAGGGGGAGTTACTAGATCGACACAAAACCCAAAAATGTGATTAAAAAAATGTTTGTCTGTGTGTCTGTTTGTTCAGGCATCACGCATAAACTACCGGTCCGATTACGATGAAACTTGGTATAACTTTCATTCTTTAATATCCTGGACACCACACTGGGTACTTTTTATCCCGGAAAAGTATATACAATAAAAAACAATCTTAATTTTGCGGTTCATTCCCTAGACCCGATTACTGTACCAAAAATAAGTTTGCCGTAGGTTACGTCACCCATGGTGAAGTTCTCTAAGGAGCGCTGCACATGGCTAAGATACTACAACATTCTATCTTAAGATACAATATAGCTCGCTATACAATTCAATGAGAGTAGTGGTGGCCGAGTGAGAGCAGTGGTGGCCGAGTGGTAACGGCCCCGACTTACGAGATGTAGGTCGCGGGTTCAAACCTAGCCAGGCGCATTACTTTGTGTAATTTATTTCATC
Source organism: Mythimna vitellina (assembly GCA_949316375.1). NCBI lineage: Eukaryota > Metazoa > Arthropoda > Insecta > Lepidoptera > Noctuidae > Mythimna > Mythimna vitellina. Next base: position 1,555,992 of record OX438705.1, read on the forward strand.
ACCACTGCTCTCAAAACGGTGAAGGAAAACATCGTAAGGAAACCGGCATGTCCTAGAACCAAAAATTAGAAGACATGTGACATCCACCAATCCGCACTGGGCCCGCGTGGTGAATTACGGCCCATTTCCTCTCCTGGAGAGGAGGCCTGAGTCCCAACAGTGGGAACATTATAAGGCCGACTATGCTATGCTATACAATTCAATGAATTATCACACACAACGAAGATAATAAATAATATTTCATGTTTTCGTATCTCAAAATCCTAATAAAATCATTCTCGACTTCTACTCGGATGAAGTCTCGGGCAAAAGCTGGTCAAAAGTAGCTAGTATATTTATTTATTTAAAAGAAGGGTCGATTTTAGCAAAATTTAAAAATGGACAGTATTGTCAATTTTTTGTGTAGATGTCTGTCACATTTTGGTGTAGATGGATGTGAGGTAGCGTTGTGGCGTCGCTTGGGGGGGGCCTATGTCCATCAGTGGACTTCTTTCGGCTGAAATGATGATGATGATGATGGGTAATAGAAAGAACATCAAAACGATAAGTAGCCGTAATACCAAGACTAACACTTTTCATGTCTTTGATTTTTTCTTGTTGTATTTTGTTTTTTTTTTTGTTATTGTTGGCTCATATTTAGGGTAAATATGAGCCAACAAAAAAAAAATCAAATACATGAAAAGTGTGGATTAGTTTTCCTCTGCGGCAAATTCAAAGATACCAACTACGGAAACCGAATAAAAACTAAACCCATATTTATTACTTTACAGGAAAAGCCTACGCCATGATATCCATGAAGATAATTTTGGCACATCTAGTGCGACAGTTGCGATGGACGGCTGACCACACAAAGATGCAACTTAGCATCGATGTGACCCTGAGGTCTGCTGGAGGTCACGAGATTGTCGTTGAAAGAAGAATATCAAATAACAATTACCAAGCAGAAAAGTACTATAAGAGTGATTCAATTACTAAAACTCTGACAGGTGATTCCAATAATTTTGATCAATTTCGCTGAATTTAGTAACAATTTTGATACTTTCGTTAGAAGCAACGATTCAATATTAATTAAGTCAATATTGTAGCTTATTGAGGCTTGATGTTTTCAAAGTTTTTTTTTTTATAATTTTTTTGTGTAACCAATAATTATATAAAATGATGATTGTTACTTTATTTGAAAACTGTTTTTAGAAATAGATTCCTTTTTAGTGCTATTTGTTGTTTATTGTAACATATCGTACAAAATACAGAGAAATACCAAATATTATTTTATTTTATTAATTTGCAATAGGAAAAATAATCAGTTTTAAAGCACACGTGATTTAGATTTCTTATTTCTTTCATAGTTAGTGTTTCTATAAATTGAGTTTTTTTTTGTATTGTGAAAACTAGTGATCGGCTGCCCCGAATTGACTTGCTATTTAGCTTCAGTCGGTATGTTGAAATAATACATTAGGTCACAAAAAATACGGATCACTATTAAAAAGTGTGATAGTTCCTTATATACATGCATGTATGTTATAGACGACTGATTAAAAAATATATCATCTCTCATATCTCAAGTCATTTTAATACCTCCCATCCCTTTTAAATCATAACCGGTAGTCATGATTCAAACGCGTAAGCGACGCCTATTACACGGCGCTTAAGACCTTATTTCCGCTAAAGTTTCGTGCGGCCGCTGCATCGCCACTAAGCGCCACTAAGCGTAACCATCGCTGCTCGCTTTATTGCATGATTGAACGCCAATCGCTTTGCGCACTGCTTAAAGCACATTATTTGCACTGTGCCAACATTTGAATTTTGTTGTGTAACGTGTATTTTATTATTGCGGGATGTCAACAAATTACTGTGCTGGATGTTTGATCGCTTTGGAAGGAGAAGATAGCGTACAATGCTTTATTTGCTTTAAATACTATGATCTTATTTGTGCTAATATTTCTAAAAAAAGCCTGACGTACGTTCAAGTCAGAAATGATTGGAAATGCCCGGAATGCTTGTTTAAACAGCCGAAATATGATAATACTAATACCCCAGTCCAGCATGCCCGGCCTGAAAGCCCTCCAATTGCTAATAAAAAAAATTCTTCACCCATTGTTGTCAGTTTAGAACTTCCTGATAAGCACCGAGTAACTTATTTAAATTGTGCTGCCTGTCGAGGCATTATCGTCGACGGAGAGGAATACCTGAGCTGTACATTGGATAAATGTAAACTCAAATATCATCTTCAATGCTCAGGTGAAGTGATCGTGACTGAAGGGCACCTAATATCCTGGGTTTGCGCGGAATGTGCTTGTTTGATCAAAAGTGACAATAACTCTATCACTTTAACGCAAGATAGCGACCCGAATGTCACCTTAAGGAAAAAAGCCCCCATGATTCAAGACGCCCGAAACCAGGTCGAATTTCAGGAGCTTACATTCGAAATGAGTAAATTGCGATGTGAGATGGAGTTATTAAAAGAACAATTTGGCAAAGCTGTATCTGTTATTTCCAATTATGAATGTAAGTTAACTTGTTTTGCCTCCCAAATAGACCTTCTTAACACCCAGTTAAAGCAGTGCACCATTATGCTAACAGCTCGTCTGTCAAATGTTGTCGATCAACAGCAACCCCCCGGTGTTACAACGGAGCAACAAACAGACCCTGTAACCACCCAACAGCAATTTCAGCACGTGCCCCTGACCAGGTCACCTACATCAGTGCAAACGTCGCACCGTGCCAAAAAACATAAAAAGGTTAAAGCAAAGAGCGCTGCTACTAAAGCACCTGGCCATACTAGCTCCAATCAGCTGGACATCATGCGGGCTAATCCAACTGACCACAAAGGACCCACGTCTGAAACATTGGAACTGCTTTGTGTAAATTACCAAACCTCTCCTGCCAACGACTCCACTTCTGTCGTTGACCACGTTTCTCCTGACAACGACGTCATTACTACCGACAGTTGCACTTTTCCTGTTGCTGACCATGCTGACGATCAAAGCTGGACGAAAGTAAAGGGAAAGAAATTCAGGAAACCTATATCGCTGTGTGGTGTCGCTGGGCCCAACATTACTAACTTAAAAGCAGTCGAACCACGTAAATATCTGCACTTGTGGAATATGGAGTCCAGTGCCGACGATATTCGTGACTATCTGCGTCAATTATGTCCTACGGGCGTATGTACGGTCGAAGAGCTACGAGCTAGGGGAAGTTATAAGTCGTATAAGATCGGTGTTCCAATAATTTATTATGGGAAATGTTACTCGGTTGATGTATGGCCAATGAACGCAAGAGTCAATACTTGGATTGCTCGTAATGGAAGTCATAAGGCACCTGATAGTGCCCACATGAGTCAACAGCCATTTCGTGCCCAAACCGCCTCACACCAGAATTAAGAACTTTGATGTGCTGTACCAAAATGTCCGTGGTCTCAAGACTAAACTCTCAACTTGGAGAACGAACTTGTTACAGTTGGAACAAAATCTCATCGCTGTAACAGAGAGTTTTCTCGATGCTTCTATTGAAGATGGAGAACTTGTGGCTGGCGATTGGAACGTCATGCGACGCGACCGGAGTACACCGTGCGGCGGAGTGATGCTCGCTGCTCGCGAACCTATCGTGCTGCGCCGCCGCCGCGATCTCGAAACGGCCGGTGGTGAAGACTTGTGGGCTGATTTTTCATGGTGCGGGCGAACTGTTCATGTATGTGTGGTATACATCAAACCTAGTGCAAGTGATGAAGAGTACATGGAATGGTTTTGTAAAGTGGAAGAGTATATAAATAATTTAAAAGGACTTGTTATCATTTTAGGTGACCTAAATTTAAATAGTGCATCGTTAAATATTAAGAATTATTATTGTTATTTTGTGTCTTTTTGCTGTATGAATGAGATGAATGTTGTGAATAATTTGTATGGTGGTATGTTAGATGTTGTTTTGGTCCAAGAGAACATAAGTGCTCCAAGAACCGTAGTCACCGCCACCGAGGGAATAGTGCCACTGGACGCATATCACCCGGCGTTGCATATAGAGGTAAGCATTGATGTACGTCATTCTTCAGACTTGATAGAGCTTAGTAATATAAACAAAACCAAGGATTGGAACTTCCGTAAATGCGATTTTTATCAACTTTATTTACTTCTCTCTGGCGAGAATATTTGGGAGGAGGTTTTGGAATCCAAAGATGTTGAAATAGCCACTCGTAAGTTCTACAACATTATCTATGAGTTCTTTGACGCTTCCATGCCTAAAAAGAACAGAGAAAGGTCGGCGAATAAACGATATCCAGTGTGGTATACAAGCGATATTATTCAGGATCTAAAGCTCAAGTTGAGGCTCCACAAGAACTGGAGGAGAACTAAGTGCGATAGTACGTATTTGTTATTTTCGAATCTCAGGGCAAGCTTAAAAGCTCGTATTGCAGATGCGTATACCTTATATATGAGAAATATAGAGAGTAGAATTAAGACCAGCCCTCGTAATTTCTGGTCGCACATTTCCAGCCTCCGCTCCAAAGGTGGGTTTGAGCCTAACATTGTATACAAGGGTGTAACTTTTTCGGGATCTAAGGCGGCAGGAGCTTTTGCCGAGTTTTTCTCTGAGGTTTTTCTACCTGATGCTCCGCGGCTTGATGCTGATCATATCTCTGCGGCTGTTCATACCAGTAACAGCAATTACATAAGTATACCTCCCTTGTGCCCAGTAGACCTTATAAAAGCCATAAATAAACTCAAACCTAACAGCTCCATCGGCCCTGACAATATTCCCCCCTTTATTATTAAAGATTTAAAAAATATTTTCAGTGATCCTCTTTGCCACATTTTTAATTTAGCTTTGCAGGCTGGTACATATCCCTCTCAGTGGAAGGTTTCCAGGGTCACGCCAATTCCTAAAATCCAAAACAAAAGTTCCGTTGAAGATTACCGCCCAATCGCAATTTTATCTTCCCCGGCGAAGGTCTTTGAGAACATCCTTCACAATGCCATCTACCAACAAATAAACACATACTTATGTAATGAGCAGCACGGTTTCAGGGGCAAGAGATCTGTTGACACCAATCTCCTGACTTTGGTTGATTACATATCCTCTAGCTTAGACCGCGGACGTCAGGTAGACGTACTTTACTTTGACTTCCGGAAAGCGTTTGATAGGATTAATAACGACACGCTGCTGATGAAACTAAATAAAATTGGTTTCTCACCCTCTCTCCTCCGTTTTTTCGCAGACTATCTACGTGATCGTCAGCAGTTTGTTAGGCTCGGAATGTACGAATCCGGTGCCTATCACACGCGTTCCGGAGTGAGTCAAGGCTCAATTCTGGGGCCTTTATTATTCCTAATTATGATAAATGATCTTCCCCAAGTTCTGCGTCACGCAAAATGTCTATTGTATGCCGACGACTTGAAACTTTACCTCGAAGTAAACTCTGAGTCCGACTGCTCGGCACTACAGCAAGACATTGACGCCATCTACAAGTGGAGTCTAGATAATAAGATGGATTTTAATACCTCTAAATGCTTCGCTATGACCTTTGGTCGAATGCGGCACCCGGTTGAATTCGAATACCATCTCGATAATAATGCCATCATAAAAACAACTGCTATGAAAGACCTGGGAGTCACATTCGACCGGAAACTCACATTCCACGACCACATGATTACGGTAGCAAAGCAATCATACCAAAGGTTGGGTTTTGTTTTACGCAATTGCCGTGATTTTCGCACCGCACACGCTATTAAAATTTTATTCAATGCGCTCGTGCGCAGCAAGTTAGAATCCAGCTCTTGCGTGTGGAACCCGCACCAAAGTTCTTACGCACTTTTACTGGAAAAAGTGCAAAAAGCGTTCCTTAGGTTCCTGTACAAGCGGAAGCACGGCTATTACCCATTACCTCTATCCGACAAAATTTCTATTGGGTTGCCTCGGATACAACTCACTAGAGGTAAGAAGAGCGCGAGATCAGCTCACCATAGCCTGCAAGACGCTCCGTGGCACTATTGACGCGCCTGATCTACTTACTGTGCTAGCGCGTTTCTTTGTCCCGGACAATTACTGCCGCGGCAAAAAGCACAGAATGTTTGCTGTACCTCAGTGTCGCACTGTTGCCCGTGCGCAGTCTCCAATACCTCGCACTTTGGCTGCATTAAATGATCTCTTGGATTCATATCCAACAAACGATCTGTTTGCGGATGAATGGAAGATGATTTTATTGGTATGCCAGAAGTACTGTGAGAGGAATTGATGTAAGTACTTGTTGTTTTAACCTAAACTTTTTGTTTAATTGCTGTAATTGGTTGTTTAACCGTTGTAATTAATAAATAAATAAATAAATAAATAAATAAAATGATTGCCTGCATAAAAATGTATTAGACTGCAAATGTGCAACTATAGAGCAAGTCCCATATCTGACTAATTTGGGACTAATAATTGACGGCCAATTCAACTGGATACTAGTTACCAGGTGGAATCAGTATGCGGTAAGTTACATGCAATACTCGCCAAATTTTCTATTATAAAATGACATATACTATACAGAACCCTCATTCATATGTATACGGCTCTTGCAGAGTCGATGATCTCGTATGGACTTACCAGCTAGCACCCATAACTACATTTAAAACTTACCTCCATAACATTCATAACTCGCAAACCCATATACTGAAACTCGTAGTACCAAAATATGTGAAAAATAAATACCGAGAAAATTACACTTGGTTTTTTAAACACTGCAAAGTATTACCTGTTCTGTTACCGTATCTATTCCTCATTGAATATTTTGATAATATTTTTTTTAAGGTGATCTATTTATTTATTTCAGGTAAAATAACAAAAAAAACATAAAACACTTAACTAATTAAAACTACTAGCTAAAATATGGCGTCAAAAAACTCCTCCGCATCGCTATCGACTGGAAGTGTGCCCAAAAGGCTAGCGGCATTGCCACGTTGTATGGCATTGCTTAATCTCTGACCGAGGTAAAAGCCAGCCCTTGGGTCACGCGAAGTGTCTACTAAGCGTTTGGATAATTCTTTAAAAAGCCTATGAGCACTCGGACCCCACGGCCCAAGAGTTTCAACCCCAAACGGCTCAAAAATATAACTGCCGACGAGGTTGTTATATTTCCGCTGCTTGAATTTGATAATATTATATTCAAATACCATTCAAATATGGCGTGAACTCACGGTTGGCTAAATCTAAGCTACTTCAAGTGCCACGCAAAAAAAACTTTTATGGCATACGTACAGCTTCTTACTCAATACTTAATGTAATAAACCAGTTTTAATAACAAAAAATTAAAGCGTAAGTTGAAGGAGTACTATATTCAGATAATTGGACCTTGACAGTTTATAGCGCGTTAACCAATTGTCAGGTTGTGGCACGCTGAGACAAACCCCAGGGGTCTAATTGTGTGTATTTTTCTAAACTTTAGGTAAACCATTGTCTTTATAAATAAAATAAAAAAGTCCTTTCAAATGTTATCAAATACGCGGTGTATTTATCTTATTTTATTTTTTTAACACATGACTTTTTGTTCGCTAGAGGATGCCATATCGAGTTCTGTGATACGTCACGTAGCCAATGTTCAGCGAATAATTAAGATGGTTCTAACAATACCTCATATTACGAGTTTCAATAAGTAGATTAAGAGCTATGAGGTAACAGATGAACATACTCACATACATACATTTTTACATAGCCTGGCAAAATCATAACCCTCCTTTAGCAAAAGGAGTTGTATTGGGCAGTTTGTAAAACTTCAATTCAAGTTAGAAAACAGAGTAAAATATTGCTCTAAGACACAGTTTGTTCAATTCATTCGATAAATAGAATGTTTATGTTGAAACCTCATACGTACCAAATTAAAAAAAAATAAAGCAACTATTAAAAGAGTATCTACGTTTAAGGAAGGAACAGAAATCAAGTTCTTATTTTTGTCAAAGTTTAAACTCTTACCATCATCATCATCTTCCTGCCCTTGTCCCGTGTTATTTGGAGTCGGCGCAACACGTTTTTTTCTTCCACTCTGCCCCGTCACTCGTCATGCTATCACTAACTTCCTTTTCTTTCATATCACTCTTCACACAATCCATCCATCTTTTCTTTGGTCTGCCTCTCCCTGTCCATCTATCCACATGTAAACTCATAACTCTTTTAGTAACATGCTACCATTTAGTAAATAAAATTTAAAAAAATACACAAAAATAATAAAATAAATGATCGAATAAAACACATTTTAATTGTTATTACCAATATATTTATAAAAAAAAAATATAAATACAATTATCTACAAAGAATAATAAGTTAATAATTGTATTGATTTAAAAACCAATTAATCGGAATCCATTGAGCAATTTTATAAGTTAAATAAATAAATACTAATGTCCTAGTGACTTGGTGGTACTACAACTAAAGAAATAATTTAATGTTTTACTGACTGACTTCGAGTGATTCATAGAGAGAAAGCGAAATATTTTTATAAAATACTTGAGTAATCTATTAGCGGGGTTTACACAGTCACTGTTTCGTGCATGAAATAGTACTCGTGTGAGAAAGATCGCGCTTGAGAAAATGTTGAAAGGTGACGAGAAAGACCACGCGTTCTGTACTTGTCACTTTCATTAATCGCGAGCGCAATTATTTATTTAGGCGCTCCTGAGAATCGCGATAGAATTGCTGTGTTAAGGCGTCTAAATCTACAAAATCATTTTATACATGAAATTTTTTTTTTGGAATCTCATGTATGAAATGCAATCCGTAAATCGTATTTACTTCATAGTTTTGTTTAACTTCTTGTATAAAACAAAAAGTTATTGCTATACGTACCGAATACTATACGCCAGTATTTTATATGTGTGTTTATTACTTCTTTATGCTTAAACGGCTGAACGCAATTGGATAGAATATACCACACAAAAGTAGACCATGTCCAAGAATAGGATAACAGGATGCTTTTTATCCTGGTAGTTCCTTTGGGACATTTATTTATTTTCACGCGGTTAAAGCCGTTGGCAGAATCTAGTGATGAAATGTTAGCTTAAAGCCTCAATTATGATTTCTTTTGTAAAACTGTATCTTACTTATTATAGATAAGTAAAAGAGTTTTTGTTTTAATATAAATAAATGAATCGAATCAAAGCCAGTCCTCAGTTTAATAAATACTTAAAAATTAAGATTAAATAACGTCTTTCTACTAAAACTATGTTTTGGACGTCGCTGTCATAATTAAACTTCATAGTAAATGCAAAATGTAGGAAATAACAAACAAATGAAAAGTCTATATTAATTACGTAAGTATGAAAAATACTACTAAGAGTCATCGAATGAAATTATCAAACTTTCAGTTTCTAGAAATAAATTTTATAACGCGTCACTTATAAAATGCAAGTCAAGAAGTTACAATATTTGGCTGTTAAAAAATCATAACAGGGAATATGCATTACAAAATATTTGTAATTATAACCAGTTTATCAATACCTGTACAAAGATATAATACTAATTGTGAAAACAATATCAAAATTGTTAGTAAAGAAAACAAGATACAACAATTAAAAAAATATATATATCTGTCTCTCTTACCAAGACGCCGTTTTCTATGGTGGCAGTATGAGTGTCATGGACTTTGACGTCAAACACCATGTCGGATTTATCTTTGATGGAGATATTTTAATTTTTTTTTCATATTTATTTATACCAGAGCCATAAAGTATTTAATTTATAATAAATATCGAAATTGCATTCTCAGATTAAATTTTTCTTCTTCTAAAAACTGCATGCATATTTCCTCTTCGTTCAGAATTCGAAAAAGTTACCGCGGCTTTAGTATGCCAAAAGTAACTGAGGATACGCGGGTGGGTTTTAATCAGTAAAAGTCTGACACCCTCAAGATATTTGTTGATATCCAATTGAAAAATAAACGTACTAACAATTACAGTAGTTAAGACCACATTATCGTATCGTTTTCATTACGAAGACTAAGTCTAAATGAAAGACGCTGAATAAAATTCAGATAGGACGTTCAATAAACTTTAGAAGCTCCATTGACTATAAGAGTAGGTATTATACAAAAGCTATTATTATACTAAGGTACAATAAAAAAACATGGCTCATTTACACACAGTTACAATAATTTAGATTTAATGCTAGTTGACGAAATAATTTTCAAATATAATAATTTGATAGTTTAAATAAAATTAGCTAGCATTAACTTAGTATTTCATAACTCTTTTGTAGGGTTTTCTTAGACTTAATTTACACTCTTCACAATCTTAAAAATATTAAATTAGCTTTAAATTAAATAAATAAGTATTTAAATAAGTGATAAAACCAATTATTCAATCACGAACAACTGAAATATTGACTATTTTTATTGTGATTAAATTGAAATAAACAAACCTCCAATTTCAGATTTCAGACTTACTAAAAACCTTTGAATAACAGCTATTTTGTCATTTAACAAATTACCTTTATGTATTTTAGCACAAAAGATCCAGAAGGATCTAAGTGCTCTGGTTTAGGGCCAGCCCCACAATAAGATAAGATCTTTCTGTATTTTACATTTTGCTATACCTTAGGCAAATGCATTATGATTCGCAAAAACTTAAATGTATGAACAAGTATTTGCAAAATATGAAATGCATTAGTATTATTTGCAACAATTGAAATGATTTGCAAAAAAATAAATCACTTCAACGCGTTTCATTTTTTATTCCTATTGAAATCTATGTTGCAGTTCGGGTATGTTGTATTGCAGTCTTTTTGCTCTTGACCATCTCGAGCTGCTTGGACGTATCTGTAGTAGTGTAGGGCCATCGTGCTGTCTGCTGCAGGTACGAGTTCGGAGGAGTCCCTGAAAAATAAAAGAACATTTCCATTAAGATTGATCATCATCATCATCTTCCTGCCCTTGTCCCATCTTATTTGGGGTCGGCGCAACACGTTTTTTTCTTCCATTCTATCCTGTCAAAAGTCATACTATCACTAACTTTCTTTTCTTTCATATCACTGTTCACACAATCCATCCATCTTTTCTTTGGCCTTCCTCTCCCTCTCCACCCATCCACATGTATACTCCATATATATTTACATGTATATTTCCATTAAGATTGATAAATTAATTTTATTTTTGTTTAAATTATATTTTTTTATCTAACATATTATATATATATTTTTTTATATTTATTAAATTGCATTGATTTAGCATTCTAACCTTTCCAGAATGCTTTACAGTAGAAAAATAAACATTAATACTCTAAGTTCGAAATTGGTTTTTTATATGATTTTAATGCCCTTATTTTATTTTCTTTATTTGACCTAAAATTATTAAATACATTTTTAAATATTTCTTAAAAAAACAATTAAAAATATAAAACTAAAAAAAAATATTTTCTATATATACATACATAATAATTACATTTTTAAATATTTCTTAAAAAAGCATTACAAAAACATTTAAAAATATAAAAGTAGTAGTCCACCGAGTTATGTATCGGCGATCGGGAATAACGTTAAAAAAAATATTTATTTATTATTACAAAATTTAATTATAAAAAATACAGGATATTACAACGGTGGCGGATACAAGACTGAATATAATGCAAATGAAAACAATTACGTCCGATTTCAAAGAAAATGCATGGTTGCAAATACGGCGTTCGCGGAGACTGCGTACTCAGCGTAAACGTGACAGTTACGATGAGTTAACTCCTCCCTCCATAAGATGGAAGCAACTCTTGCTTCTGGCGGCGTCCGCGCTGCCTTTGGTGTCCTCTGGGATCTTCTTAGTTTTCCATTGATACAGCTTCCAGGATGCTGCTGCGGCCAGTAGGACATATAAGATGATTGTGGTCCAGCTCGGTGTAGCTGCTATAATTGGCCAATTATCTTCTTCTGGCACGGAGATGTCGCCTGCTCTGTTGACAAGTTCGTGGATGCTGTCTAGTGAGATGTCCTCTAATTGGAGTTCGTATTGTATTGCTTGTTCAGAGACTTGATGCTGGTCCGGTAGCGGTATGATCTCGTTGATGACGACCGTGTCAGTGTGCGACCGCAGTGTCTTGTTCAAGACGTTCATCTGGCAGTCTTCTGTTAGTGTGACGAGATGAATTCCAGATAGTTTCTTGTAATCTGTCTTGGTATTACATTGCGTTTTGGTGACTTCGTCTTCTCTGAGTACAAGTAGCCAGTTGTTGTCTCCGATCTTCTGAACTTTTCCTCTTCTTAAATTCATCTTAGCGTGAGTGCAATTTGCTGGGCGATGCTGAATGAGTGATAGTATGCAGTCATCTGTGTCTTCGATTCTTCTGGTGTCGAGGAGCTTGCAGAGCTGAGTGCTGTCGGTCAGTGGCTGACAATCTTCCAGGTAAGCGTACTTATCGTTACCAAGTGCTAGGTATTTGGATTTAGGGATGATAGTAAGGTTATTTTTATTTGGGATAGAATAAAGATGGATAAGGTCATAGGTTTTTGACGTGATTGAAGGGATTTCTAGGATGAAATTAACCGAGTGTTCTGTACTGTAAGCTTTGACTTTGATTGACTTCTCTATCCTGTATATGTTACTAAGGCTAATACTAGCTACTGGTTTAAACATAAACATATTCTCTAAGTTTCTTAACTCTTCTATTAAATTCTGAGGACTTATAATACTAGGATGCATGGTGCCCATCTGAGCAAAAGTCATAGCATCTTCTAATAACATTAACCTATCTAAGATTATCTGTAAACTAAAATCTATCTGTACGTAAATATCTAAAAAATGTAGATGGTTAGACAGATCGTTGGAATTACTAGTAATATTTTGTAATAAACTAGCCAAATGTTTCTGGTTATTATTTAATTTTGTTAACTGTTTACCGAACTCATCGATTGTATTGTGTGCTAATACTAGAGATTTCCTTTGTGAATCCTGAATGTTTCTAACTCTGTTTTTAATGTTCGAGATTTCTTCTTCAAATTTAACTGCATCTTCGTGATCGAGATTTCCTGTGATAGACTTAACGACACTACCTAATCCATCTATAAGACCGCGTCGCTTTCTAACTTGCGGCGTTAAAAACTTAATCTTCTTACCTATCATATTAAGGCTATATTCTATTTGATTCCTATATGTTTTATGTAACCCTCCAGATGCTGTACTCTCGGCACTTTTTGTGCTTGCATATAAAGACATCAGTTGGATAGATGTGAAGTGCAGATTGCTAATGTTGTAAACGCAAGCAAGGCTAAAGTAGTTGTCCTGTTTGAGTAGTTGACCTTGTTTAAGGAGGAGGATACCATTGTCGTTACCTACTTGGGTAATGGTTACGGTTGCTGTTGTGTTGAGCACGACGGCTCCTGCGATGAAGATCCTGCAACAAGATGAGGCCTCCGTAGTAGCTTGAAGTGAACCCTAATGGACTTAGAATTTGGGTGATTACCTATTATCTCCGCCACATTATTCGGGTGGAGGTGTATGATCTTGTATGGTCCTTTGAAGACTGGCTTCGTCTTATCACTGCGTGCTGACTTTGCTACCTGTTTGTAGACTGTTTCACCTACCTTAAATTTCATTTCTTCTGCTTCTTGGTTCCGTTTTGCAATCACCTGCTCCTTATTTTGGGACATATGTGCAGCGATGCACTCTTGAACTGCCTCTGCATTGGCGCGATGCTTAATAACATAGTCCTGGTAAAATTCTTTTGGATAATATAACTCTAGTGGGTTTCTGGATGCTGTGTGTCCAAATAATAACTCATGAGGTGTGTAGTCCGTAGCTGAATGGATAGCGTTATTATAAGCTATTATAGAGTACTTCATAATTAGCTGTATAGGGTCGTCTTTGTTAGTCATTCTTTGTATCCTAATTATTTCGGCTAAGGTTGAATGCAAACGTTCAATAGGGGAGTTAGAATTTGGGTTATACGGTGTCGTAAAGTGAATGTGTATGTTATGTAGTGCACATATTTCTTTAATAACATCGTTGTCAAATTTAGTGTCTGAATCTGTGGTTATTTTATTAGGTAAACCTAGCACTGAGAAAACGCTAAGTAATGCTTCAGCTATATGGACACTGCTACATGCTGTTAATTGAACTGCCTGAGCGTATTTAGAGAAGTTATCGATGACTGTAAGGAATGTTGCGCCTCCAGTTGAGTAAAGGTCCATAAATAAATGTTCCATCGGTTTACGAGGTGTATCAGTTATAGCTAAAGGTGGTTTAAGAGGGTTGCGTTCGTATTTTGATTTGAGACATGTGGCGCATTGATTAACGTATCTTTGAATAGTAAGGAGCATGTTAGGCCAATGATAATTTCTGTGCAACTGCTTGTAGGTCTCCTGAATACCACGGTGAACCGTTTTACCTTCATGGTATTTCTTAATCAATTCTTGTTGTTCAGATTTGTTTTCTACTAAAGTTACGCGCGTTGTGCATTTAAGTAACTTAGGACCTCTGTCGTTGAATATAGTTGTGTAAACTCTAGAAAAGGCATGGTATAACTCTTCGTTATGGAAGTAGCAATGGAATATACGATCAGCGATTGTGTGTTCTTTAAGGAATCTGATTATCTCAGACTCTGTATTATTTACTGGGATAAAGACATCTTTTATAACTACTTTTGAGTTGGTCGATCTATTATCTACTCTATACGTAGATCCGGGTGTTGACCTAATGTGAAACTGTTTTAGTTGCCTATCAATAGCGTCCGTAAGAATGGGTATACCTTTGTTTTCGTTATCAGGCTGTGTATGTCTTGTAGACACTAATTCTGGTTCAGCTGACACTATACTCATGCTATCTGTACCTGCGTGAGATTCGGGAACGCTTGGATTTTGTGATTGTATGTTTTCGTTCGGTACTACTGGGTCTATTTGATTTTCGGCTTCTCTACGTGCGTTTTCGAATATCCTGTTGATTATCTCATCGTCCTCGTTATCATCCAAATTAACTGCTAGAGAGTCGATACTACCATGGAAGATTTTAACACGTGATAGGGCGTCAGCGTTAGTATTTTGGCGACCTTTCTTGTATACAACTTTATAATCGTATTCCGAAAGTTTTAGACGCCATCTAGTCAATTTAGAGTTAGGGTCTTTTAAAGACATTAACCAGGTGAGAGGTCTGTGGTCCGTATAGATGATAAACTTTCTGCCGTAAAGGTAAGGTCTAAAGTATTTGATCGCCCATACTATCGCGAGCAGCTCCTTTTCTATAGTCGAGTAACGCGATTCGGTGTCTGAGAGTGTCCGGGATGCAAATGCTATTGGTTTATCGGATCCTACTAGTCCTTGGGAAAGTACTGCGCCTAATGCTACATCTGAAGCATCGGTGGTAAGGATGAAGGGCTCATCAAAATTTGGGTACTGTAGTATTGGGGAATTAGTTAAAATTTGTTTGCATTTATTAAAGGCTTCTAAGAAGTCTGGGGAGTGTACGACTTTACTATTTTTCTTAAGACAAAGGGTCATTGGTTTGGTAAGCTTAGCGAAATCTTTTATGAACTTCCTGTAATATCCGACTAAACCTAGGAAGGCTTTTATTTCCTTCTGAGACTTGGGTAAGGGAAACTCGAGTACGGCTTTTATCTTATCTTTGTTAGGTTTTAAACCTTCATCTGTTAGTTCGTGTCCTAAAAAGTTAACCTGTTTTTGTAAGAACTGTGATTTGTCCAACTGGATCTTTAGATTATGTGTTTTGAATCGATCGAACACTTCTTTTAGCTTTTCTATATGTTGCTGCAGTGACGTAGATATTATTATTACGTCATCTAAGTAGGTATAAACATTATCTATGCCCCTTAATATATGGTCCATTAGTCTTTGAAACGTGCTTGGTGCATTTTTGAGTCCAAATGGCATTCTAAGGAACTCATAGTGCCCTCGTTCAGTGGTGAATGCAGTTTTTTCAATATCATTGGGATGCATTTCCACTTGGTGGTAACCGCTAGCAAGATCTAGGGTTGTAAAGTATTGCGCACGCCCTAGTCTATCTAATATATCATGTATGTTTGGTAAAGGGTATTTATCTTCAATAATACGGTCGTTGAGTCGCCTATAATCAATCACTAATCTCCATTTAACATTGCCTGAAGGGTCGGGCTTTTTGGGTACAATATGAACGGGACATGACCAAGGGGATATGCTCTCTCGTACGATACCTTGCTGAAGGAGCTTGTCCACTTGCTTACGAATTTCTTCACGTTGTTTAGGGGCCTGTCTGTAACTACGTACAAAGACCGGTGTATCATCGTTTAATCTAAGCTCGTGCTTAACTGCGTGGGTAAAAGTGAGTGGTATGTCTTCTGTATAGAACAGGTCCCTATACTGGTAACATAAACGGGTTATTTCGCGTTTCTCTTCTTCGTTCATGTGATCTGTACGGATTTTCTGAAGGTTTTCTTTTAAGATATGATCGACGTTGGTTTGAATCTGTATGTTATTAATATCATGACTATCAATTTTATTGGCAACAGAAAATGTCTCTAATTTGATTGACGGGTTACACGGGATGCATTTCTTTTGATCACTATGATTAATTACCGATGTTCTAAACGAACCGTTTGTTACGTTAACTATAGCTGCTGGGGACATTAAACCATCTGACCAAATCAAATCGTCATGAAGATATTGTCCATCTAAGTAGTTGGCTTTTACCTTGACAAACTTTTGGCATCTAGGTTCGATACTTATCTTTTGAGGTGGAGAACTAAAGTGTATTGGTATTTCTGCAGTAGATGTACGTAAAACATTATTATTTAAATCAATATTACTCTTTAACTTTTGCAGAAGGTCCATTCCGATAAGACCTTTATATTTAGGGTCAAAGTCGAATATTAGAAACTTATGTGTTATATCGCTATTAAACGCGGGAGGTAAGGGAAGATAAACTACTTTATCGTGGACTGATGAACTGTGAGCTGTATTAATTTGGAAAGGTTCAGTTTCTACACAATATTCAAATATGGTACCTGCAAAAACGTCGGTTGCTATAGTTGAATGGCTGGCCCCTGTGTCTAAAAGAAACTTACCGTTAAACTCTGGCAGTATTATGTACGGTAGATACTTCTTAGTCTGGAAATTTATTGAAACTAGGTCTGGCTGTCTCTGTTGATGTCCAAGGTAAAATCCTGGTTACCACTTACCTCTGGTACTTCCAAAGTTATATTCGGCTCGAGCGCTACGCCATTATCGTCTGCAATATTGTTATAGAGTCCCACTTCACCGGCCTCTGGTTGCCCTTGAGTGGCCATCTGAATCGGAATGTAAAACAACTGTTGTGCAAACTGTGGTTTTTCTGGCTTACCTGCCGTACGCATTGTGACGTCTGATGATACTGGTGTGGGAACCGATGGTTTTGGTATGTTAGGCTGATTCCTAAAGTTACTTGAACCATTTGGTCTAGAGTTACCTGATGCTGGTCTGGATTTCAAGGGTAATACAGACTGTACCCATTGTTGACGCTGTTCGGGGGTCATATTATTTTGTTGAGGAATAAAGTTATGTGAAGGGACAATAAAGCCTGGTGCAAACGGGCTTACTGTATTACGAATGGGGTTATTGTTGACTGGTTTAGATAACTCCTTTGGCTTTGCTTGTGAAGTTGAAGGGTTATTATGATTGTAATTAGCTCTATTATATGAAAGCCTAGCCTCTTCTTGTCTAGCCGCTATGATAGCTTCTTCAAAGGTGTCTGGTTTGGCGATTCGAACGCCTAACGAAACGTGGAAGTCTAACTGGTTAATATACTGCTCAATAACCATCTTTTCATAGTATGATTTGTTACCATGCTCTCCTACAGAATATAGAGTATCTAACAGCTCACGGAGGCGCCTGCCGAAGGTTTCAGCGTCTTCTGTTTTAGACTTACGCACTCGCGTTAGCTCCTGCATTACCTGTATTTCGTTTCGCGGTTCACCAAGGCGCCTAATTAACGCGTTTTTTATTCCTAGCCACGAATTTAAGTGGTCTTCGTACGCTATTGCGTCTATGGCAGGACCACTGAGCCTACTCTTAATTAAACAGGTGAATGCTGGGTGCGCACGATCTGCTTCTGAAGTTAACTGTAATAAATTTTCTACTTCCCTAATATAATAATTCAGCAATTTAGGATTGCCATCATATCTGGGCATTAAATCTGCAATTAGTTTATAAGGTTTATAGTTAGCATCATAATCCCTGAGCGACATTGTTTTTCTGTAGCTTGCCTGTCTAGTGGCGCTTGACGTAAAACAATAGAGGTGTCGAATTAAACACTTGGAATTTACTCGTGAGATAGTTAACGCTACTTATTATAGTTTTATGGTTGCCTACTGCGATTTTAGCTTATAGACAGACACACAAACGTTAATATAAAATACACAAATAAAAATAAGACAGGAAATAGAGCAAGGATACTTGGTAAAACAAGAGCACTTACCAAAGCAGCCACTGCATCTCCCGTCGAGTCAGGCCTCCACCAACGCAGCTTCCTCCAATTCTCCGGAGAACTATCCTGATGACCGTAGAGGTGTCCGACCGCGCGATAGGTTCTTTGTAGATCGCGATAGAACGATTTGAGAACCGTCACTCAATAAGATGAAGAGTTTGATTCGATCTTAGAGCGTCGCGATCCTACCGACTGCGCCAGTTATGTATCGGCGATCGGGAATAACGTTAAAAAAAATATTTATTTATTATTACAAAATTTAATTATAAAAAATACAGGATATTACAACGGTGGCGGATACAAGACTGAATATAATGCAAATGAAAACAATTACGTCCGATTTCAAAGAAAATGCATGGTTGCAAATACGGCGTTCGCGGAGACTGCGTACTCAGCGTAAACGTGACAGTTACGATGAGTTAACTACCGGCATCGGGAATTATTTTATCGTTTTATTTCTTAATTTAAAAAAAATATATATATAAAAAATAGTAGTCCAATTTTGTCGGGAGCAGGATCCAAACAAATGGTGGTTTTCTTTTTGTGTTATTCTAGAGACAGGAACCTCCTCACAATGCGAGCCATATCGAGGAGTTCTGCCTTCTGTATCAGGCCGTTGATCCAGCCGCGCAACGACAGCTTCGACAGATGGTCGTCGAAGCTTATTATTATTATCATCTAGCCTGTACTGTTCCACTGCTGGGCAAAGGCTTCTCCATTCCTTCCATTGTTCCGGCTTTGAGCCACTGCTCGCCAATTCCGGAGGAAAACATCTAAGTTGTCCCGCCATCTCTTTTGTGGCTTACTGCGACCCCGTCGTGCGATTTTGTCGAGCACCAATTTAGTATTTCACCGGCCTACTTCTAGATCGGCATGCGGCAAATATTTCCAGCCGATATTCAATGCCCATAATCATCTAAATATCATAAACCGGATTTGATAAGCAAGTTATATGCATAGAAAGTTGAGACATTAACAACGATGAAACGAAAGGCAATAAAAATACTTCAAAATCAAATTATACGAAAATTAGGCCAGTAGTTTGGTAAAATACATTGTTGCTACTTCTAATTATAAAATATGCATTAATACATAATATTTCAGTTGTTGAAGAATACATTAAATAAACTAGACTTACAAATGATTTCAGAAATCAATACCTACTGAAATATGACAGGATCTATCATATCTCAAATCAGTAGTGTAGGATAAAATATTATATAAAGGTAAAAATCAGTTGTAGATGTTTAGAAATTGAATGCCTAACCTATCATCTTCATCATTTCACCGGAAAGACGTCCACGGTTAAACACAGGCCTCCCTAAGGGTCGCCATAACAACCAATCCTGTGCGTCTCGCATCCACCGCATTCCCGCGACTCTCACTATGTCGCCGGTCCACCTTAAGGGAGGCCTTTGAACGTTGGATTTTCCGGTGAGCGGTCACTATTCTAGAACCTTTCGGCCCCATCGACCATCCGTTCTACGAGCAATGTGACCTACCCAGTGCAACTGTAGTTTGGCGATTCTTCGGACTATGTCAGTGACCTTAGTTCTCTTGCGGATATCTTTATTCCTGATGTGATCACGCAAGGAAACTCTGATCATAGCCCTTTGCATTGCCCTTTGGGTGACTATAAGCCTTCTGATGAGGCCCTTACAGTGGGCCTAAGTAATTTTAACCATGATAAAATAAGTAATAAAGATACAACTTGTGAAAAAACTATCAACACTCCGGAAGATGAATGGAAACACGTTTAAGCTATTGAACAACATGAAATATCTCGATAATACTTTGTAGTCGTGATGTTTACTTATGGAAGAATGCATATTTGATACACCACATTTATTTCTAGATCAGTTGAGATTCATGTCAAGGCAGAACATCAAAATAATGCATTTATAATATTCGTTATACATACGCTGATTATGGTCGTGCCAAAAATAGCATATTTTTTTAATCATAACCATATTTTGTAACGGTAGTCAGGTCTCAATCACAGAAAGAAGAAAAAGAACCAGCATTGTTACTTCCATTATTTTTATAGCATAGCATAGTCGGCCTTATAATGTTCCCACTGTTGGGACTCAGGCCTCCTCTCTAGCAGAGGGAATGGGGACCACGCGGGCCCAGTGCGGATTGGTGAATGTCACATGTCTTCGAATTTTTGATTCTAGAACATGCCGGTTTCCTTACGATGTTTTCCTTTATTATTTTTATAATATATTATATCCTGAATTATAATGGATTTTTTAAAAGCAAACAATACTAATAAGGAAAAAAATTTGGTAATAATTTAACTACCATGGAAAATTGTATTATAATTGAATATTAATATATTGTTTTTTTGTTTGAATGTGTAACATATCATTACACATTCAAACTCACATAAAAATTAAACTAAACGAAATTGTTAGGCATCAGCAAGTCACTAAACCTCGTAATGACCAACACCCGTGACAAATGACGGGTGGTAATGACACGTGCCGCGTGGATTACGGTCATTTTGCTCAAATACTGTAATTTTACAACACATAGAGCAGTCGTCGCAAATAGGATGGAACATAATGACTTATTATGTGACACTTATATTGATAAGAACGATGTGAATATTATTATAGAGCTATCATTACGTTACAAATTTTAAATGCTAAAAAATTTTTGAACACTAATAATATTGAACAAGTTTTCACACAACGCCATCTAGTCTCAAACTAAGCACAGCTTGTGCTAGGGGTACTAGACAATTGATAAACATAATTATATATTTCTAAATACATACATTATTATAGATAATTTACACCCAGACACAGAACAAATGATCGTGCTCATCACGAAAATATTTTTCTTGGGTGGGAAGCGAACCAACGACCGGCATAGCAGTCAGAGCCACTATCCACTATATGAACAGGCCAGTTAATGCATAATGCACTTTGAATTTCTGGTATACAAAATGGGAATCAAAGGGTGCAAGTGAAATGTCGAAAAAGGAGACCCCAGGTTTTAAAATTCAAAATTCAAAAAACAAGGTCATTTAAAAGGAAGACTATTGCTTGTAAAACACTTTATAGGATGAATCCAATTTCATACGTCTGCAGATAAAGAAGATGATA
Source organism: Mythimna vitellina (assembly GCA_949316375.1). Taxonomy (NCBI): domain Eukaryota; kingdom Metazoa; phylum Arthropoda; class Insecta; order Lepidoptera; family Noctuidae; genus Mythimna; species Mythimna vitellina. Next base: position 1,577,490 of record OX438705.1, read on the forward strand.
CCCATTTTCCGTTAGTCATGGACTTGTCTTGTGATATAAAATTGAATTAATTTCTGTAAAAGTTAAAACACAATACTCACTTGCTAAGATGTCCTGAGACTAGATTGCTGTACGGCGTATGCTTGAAGGGATCTCCATACAGAGCACACACGGCTCTCTCCCGGCATCCAAGGTCGTTAGCACCCATCTGACTCAACAACCCATCTACAGCCTCAACCAGCGTTCCGTAGAATTTCTCGGCTGCTATCGTTTCCTGAAACGGGAATTTGATTCAAAGCCTAGTAATTAATCTCAACTCAGTATAAAACAGTTACTATTTGCATCTGTCTTTCTTTGTATTTGCTTCATCATCATCACTGTTGGACGTACACTATAACGACCGGTCCTGTGCATCTCGCATCCATCGGATTTCCGCGACCTTCACTTGGTCATCGATTCACCTTCCGGTGCGTGGTCGCTACTCCAGAACCTTTTGCACGCTACGCTTTTAGAGTCCACTTAATTTTTGCTTAACCACAAGTTGGACTTGATTTTCAATTGTAAAGAGAATATTGAACGGGGAAAACAGGCTCATAATATTGAAAATTGAAGACCCCGTAAAGGCATTACTTTGGCGAGCGTTAGAATATAACAATGAATTTAATTAATGCTGTAATCACTACATCAACATGATTATCTTAAATGTAAACATAACTTTGTAAATCTAGTAAATTAGCAAACTCGGAGAAAACTAACAAAACTTTTGTCACATACAACAGAAAAATGTGAATATGTATGTGAATATAAAAAGAAAGTTTGCTACTATGAATTTGTTATAGACTTTCGACATCCAATATAAAATTAGATTGGCAAATAATTCGCTATACTGTTTTGTCAATCGAGTGGTATCGAGTGCTTTTAGATTAGCCTTCGATTCTCAGCTTAGGTAGTGTTATTGAGATTTTCCATTAGGGATTTTTCTGTAGTAGCTAACAGGCTGGATTTGACCCCGGTAAATAGCAACTAGTACGCCCTTTATTATGGGAGACTTAATCATAACAACCGAAACAGGAGTGCATTATATCTTTGCCCAAACTTTAAAAATAAATCCCTAGAAAATACAGGAGTTATAATATTTGTACATCGTAAATCACTTACTGGATCAGACATAGATAAAATCTGCTGCTGCTGTTTCACCAGTTCAGTTTCTGTCTTGATCCGGTTGGTCTCCTTCAGTTTGACTGCAGATACCCGAAGTATCTCGTCCCTGACTGGAGAAGGAGGCGCCCGAGCTGCTATTGCAGCTGCTCGAATCTGAAAACATTGTAATAGATTGTGAAAAAGAGTAGATTTCAAGATAAAAACGTTTTCCATGAACTCCAGGTGATATGGGATAGAGGAAAAAAGATTATGTTGGAAGCGTGGGCTATATCCTTCATTGCTAAAATATTCATGACTAGAAGTAGTATTATACAAGTGGCGTCACTTTTCTATTTTGATTAATCCAAGACTGCAAGATCCTTGTTGATAATTTTGACAAATAAGAAGTAGCGTGAATAACATGTTTAAAAAAATTTAAATTACTTGATGGTTTCATGATGGAAGTTACTATTATTAAAGAATATAATAATTAACACTCATTAGTTATCAAAGGAGATGCTAATGCCTTTTTTATGATAAATCTAGCCATAAAATTCACTATGTGTTTCTATTCACACATATAAGAATAGAAAGCAAGCTTTTTCTATCACATGACATTCTCTTCATGCATTTGTTGCATAACTCTAGAAACAGTAAACAAAAGTCATTAATATATTCACTAATATGACCAAAACAGTCCACTTTATTTTTTTTTAAATTGATATAAACCTGTGCTTGACTGCGATCCCACCTGATGGTAAGCAGAGATGCAATCATTGGTGGTGTGGTTTCTAAGCATATTTTATTTGTTTTCGAATGAATTTTTAAAAAATCTGCTATAAGTTGATAAAATAATGTTCATATTAAACGTTACTGCTCAGCTTATTGACACTAATGAGCATGAAGGTATAGATTATCAATATTCCAGGTCATCCACAATCATACCTGTTTTCACGATCTAGAATGGTAAATAAGTGAACCTGTTGTATTAATCATGTGCAAACCAAACAAACTATGAGAAATTCTACACGAAGGGCTTGGGATTCTTGGTATTTTGGAAAAGTCGATTTGCTAAATCATCATTTGAGACTAGAGATACACTTCTCTTAATCTAAAGTTTTGCAAGATTTTCACCAGCTTCTCTGCTCAATAATGTTCAACAAAAGCTTACAAAAAATTTCATTGCCTCTGCTTGAGTTGTTTGCGCTTGTAATTTTAGATCTACGATACTTTTGTCATTTGATAAATCCGTTGTTTATTTAAAAAGTATTTTGGAACTTACTAATGCTTCCTTTTCAGCTGACAGTGGATCTTTTGGAGTTGTCTTTTTGTTATTTCGATAGTACAAATTCGGAGGTCCCACGGGTCTGAAAGAAGAATATGCAAGTTTCCATTAACAAAAGAAACCAACTATTAGAACTTTCTTCATTACCATATTCATTTTCCATTCAACCAAAATCAAAATTGACGTGGGTAGGTTTAATTTTAAAAGGTTTTATTATTTCTTCCTATAAAGGTTCCAGTCGATCTATAACAGACTGTATTATCTTACCAGTCTAGTGAGTCATATTTCTTACAAAAATAAAATTAACATACAACAAAATAGTTTAGTTTGCGACATTGAAATTTTTATTCTTAGATGTTTACGACCAAGTATTATAATAAGGCATGAGTCATTTAGGAACTAGTTCATTACATCCATTATATAAGCTTATCTTAAGCAGCACTATAACCTCCAACTCTCCTCCTTTTGCACCATTCACTCCATCCCACATTTTAAGGTCGTCGTCAATATGTGTGACCCTAGTATATTATCATGCTTCACAAATGCTTACCTTCCAGTATTAGTAACAGCTACTCTCTGTGGTACGTTAGCTGATGCTGATACACTTTGAGGTACGTTGTTACTTGCACCGTATTCTCCTACGTTCATTGATGTTCCTGAAATATTATGCTTATTCTTTAAAATCTTTGATGAAGTTATACAGGTTATGATTATTAATTTAACCATACAGATATTTAAATCATTAAATCCCGAGCGAACGCCAACGTTCGCTCAGTCATTGTCTTTCTGTTGTGTCTCTAATTACGGTACTCAAAAGGTTAATTTAATGGGCAGTCACTGTAAATCAAGTTTTACAACAGAAAGCAAACGTAATATAATATCCTTTTGGTTTGGGCGTCAAATTTTATATAATACAAAAATGTGTAATATAGAAATGAGCGGTTGATGATCTACCAAAAAAAAAAAATGAGAAAAAAAATAATAAATTTGGGCACCACGGCAGATCAACCAAAAACTAACCAGAATGACCCAAATAGAAGAGAGTAAACTTTTGATCTGCTGGCGGTAGGCGAAGAAGGGAAAGTAAAACTAGGATTATTATAACAGAAGGTTACTTCTGTTATAATAAACGGTTTATAAAGATACGATTGACATTAGTACCCTCTGAACTAGAACTAATGGTTATGAATACTTTACTCTTTTTAGTAAAAAATACTATAACGAATGATTTTACAGTTACTTAATGATTTACTCAATGATTATTTACCTGGAGGCAAGCCGAGTCCCCAAGCGTTGATATCGTTAGCATCACCTAACGTTGGTTTGAAGTTTGATATCGCATTGCGATGGATGTCGCCAATTATATAGCTGTGGAATAAGATCAAATCATAATTTTATATAGCTCTTAAATATTATTTAATTTTATACTTGGCTAACCATTTATAGTATGTTTGGAGCAGGTGAAAAACATAATAATAAAGCATACTTTTTTTAAACTGAGATCATCGTAAACCATGGTATCTTCGTTAATTTATTTTAAAAAATCTGGCAAAGATACAAAGATAAAAATTAATAACTCATTACGAGTTTAGCATTTTATTGATGACTAGTCTATTCAATCATAGCTCAGCCCCTAGTTCTCAGGGCATTTAAGCTTTTACTTTCACTTAATAAGTTTGATGTATTGATCCAAATGCTTGCATTAATGATCAAAGAAATGGAAAACTTTCTTGTAGGACCACTATCTAAGAAATTTTTATCGTTATAAGTGAAATCGATTGAACTCTTTTTTTTAATTAAAATTATTTGTAAACTATGAAACACAACTTTCAAACTTGCAAATATAAACGATAATTGCGAATATTTCTCATTGATACAGTTGTTTTTGATATATTCGAAAATTTTTAATTAAACCATTTACAGGCACTTTCGAATTGTCATGTCTATAAAAAAGATGAAGGTATTTGGACGTTCCGAAGCTTAGATTTCGTTGGAAAAGAACGTGCAAGAAACTCCAAGAACACTCTGTTTTTTATCAATTAATAATTATATAATTATTATTATTGACACAGATATGCATGAACTATGTAAAAAAAAAAACGTACACGTTCGAAACGTCTAGCGCAATAGAGTATTTCTGTAATAGACTTTAGGTGGAATTATACTTACATAATATGTATTCGTGCAATAAAACTGCTGCCCTATATTCCCTAAATGACCTCTGCAGGATAAAAACCTTTTCCTCCCCAGTTCTGCTAGTTTATCCTATTGGTTGGAGTCAAGGTAATACCATCATCTTTCTTCGTCGATTTCGATCGAACGCTATTTCATGCCGTTTAAAGGGACCAATAATTTATTCCAATAACTTCAATGATACTCACTCGGTGCCAAGTGGAGCTCCAGAAAGTTGCCAATTATCGTTATCGTAATGTTCCAAAGACGGTGGAGGACCCTGACTGTGAGGGCGTACCACCACAGTTGACGGATGCGATGAATGGCCTGCGTATGCTGAATGATGACCATGTGGACTCTAAAATGTTAAGCTCCATTAAAATAGTTTAGTACAACTTGGAAAGCACTGTAACATAGTAAAGGTTTTTAGTGATGAGATAAACCATTCAAAGGAGCTAGAATAAATGCAATTAGTTTCACAAAATGTACCAGCTTACTTAAAACTAATTTTTACGTAATAAAGTTTAAGTTAGCTGGTATGAGGTGAATTGTATTCGCTACACTGGGGCCTAAAAAGTTAAAATGAATAAACTGCTAGAATATTGGGGTTTTTGGCTGGGTATATGCCGAAAGCATTCGTATCCGTTGAAATTATGGATAGAGGATATAATTCCTATCAGGGTTTGGAGATTATTTGAAACGATTATCAGGGCCTTGGAAAGCAAATGGTAACTAAAAAAAGACGGATGTGTTTTAGTTAGTAAAAATTGCTCGAGGAGTAAGCAGATATGTCAAATTTTTTGAGCGGGAGAAGTTATTAGATGATATTTCATCATAAAAAAGCAGACAATTTCTTAAATTGTAATAGCTGTAGATAGACTATAAATTATAAAATAGATTACAAAAAACACATCCAAAAATGAAATGGACCTTTGCTGCTGGTTTATTTCGTTGTTTTCATCTGACTTTTTCTTACTATGTTGAGAACTTAGGAAAAGGAAAATGCAATATGTTTTTTTATTCAATGTTGCTCAATTTCAAATTCGTTTCTAATCAGAGTGTATTGACCGCTAACAAAATGTATGTGAACTAAGTAGTTTATCTTGAAATTGGTTATAATTATATCGTGATTGGCTTTATTTATGTTCATAATAACATGACATGATTTCTAGTAAATTTTGTTTTAAATTCTAATTACAATTTTAAGATATTTCACTAATTAATCTTTCGAAAACATAAACGGAACATCATGCATAAAAAGTATGTAAATTTATAAATTTTATTGTCCTTAAATTTTTGACTAATTTATTTAAGATCGATGATGACTGAAACAAAATTTACCCGTTCATTGACTTTTGGTACAAAATAATACTACTACCGAATACTTTCAATCGTATGGAGTGCGATAAAGTCACGATTGAAACTATCGTGAAAACGAAAGACAATGTGCACGCAATTTATGATTGTCATGATAAAAAATATGATGATACACGAAGTTATGTAAAAAATAAAGAAAAAACGTTAGGTGCATGAATTGATTTACGATTCTGATAGTAAGTATTGTGGTAATTTGACGCAGTTACTGAATAATAGTTACGATTATTATAGATATGAATAAAATTAATAGCCGTGGAACAAGGAAGAAAAGGGTAAAATTACCATTTGTAGGACTAGATTTGAGAAAAACAAATCAACAGGTAAAGTAGTAAGCAATGGAGAATTACGGATAAACAAACCTTATGATGATGAGTAATCAAATGATGATGATGGTGATACTTCGTCGTGTGATAGTTCTGATGATACCAAGAGCATAGCTTGAAGATATGGCTCAGGGCGGGGAACACAAACAGCAAGAGTTTTAGGAACATCTTCTTGGCAGTCGTTACACCCATGATCAGGGGTAGCACAAAGACTAACTTTAGGGCTATGAGTTTGATGACTAAGATGATTGCTATGGCCGCTGTAATCAGTTTTTTCTTTATATATTTTTCTGAAACAAATGAAATCGTATTAGAAATAAATATATATATGCTGAATGGTTAATCTGCAAAATGATAAAAAAATATTAATCTGGAATCAGCTATAGTAAAAATGTACGACGCAAAAAAAAAATAAGACCCACGGTGACGATGCTCTGTTAATAAGATTTGATAATGCTAATAAGGCTAGAAGTAGGTTATTTTGTGATAAATGCAGATTAAATAAATGTAGTCAAATCTTTCACTTTTAAGTGATTCAAAGTTTTTGACTTTAGCAAAGGAAGAGGGTTGATAAGAGACATATTTCGCCCATCACACACTCAAAATAAAAGTTTCTGTTACGCGTGATCGCGGTGCATGCGACGTTATGCGCAGAGTATCATTTACCGTATAGCATAGACGCGCACAGTGGACCAAAAATAATATTAGTACTCATATAAAAGATTATTTATTAAGAGTCAACCATTGAGATTCAAAATTAATTAATAATAATACGAGTACGAGCAAGTTCTAGTAGACTTACTTCTAAAAACTTATAATTTCTGAAAAAAGCGTTTCTTCATAACGCGCTCATTACAGAAATAATAACTTAAATATTGAAAAAATACGGCGAAGCACTCTCTGTTTGGGCAATAATTGCTTTGACCTACCATATTATTTATCACGTAAATATCTTTAACTATACATTTAAAAATAGTCGGAAACCAAAACTTTCTTTTTTAGTATGTGATTGGCAAAAATACCTCTTAACTACCTTCCTCCTTTATTTTGTAACTAAATTGGGAAGAGTGTATGAGGTAATCCTGAGGTTCGAAGAATGATTACGATTACTCTTATCACTCTAGTAAAATTGTTGTGGCAAATAACTTACTTATTTTCTTAAAAAACAATCTCCCCTCGCCATTATTTTCTGCTGGCTCCAGGTCTATGTGCACCAACGCTCCTGTCTTCGTCAGTGCCCTGGGAGACACTCTTAGTGTCGCTCCTTGAAAAAATGTCTCCGGTAACGTCAGCTTCATGTCATGAGTCACCAGAAATTTGACACTCTTGTCGTAGAGAGCATCTGTTATTTCTTCTAGTGGAGATTCTGAAACAATATTTTGTTTAAGTAAAGTTGTCTTCGATTCGTTGTGATTACGATGTTGAAATAGATAAAATAAATAATTCATTTTTTCTTTTTGACCATCTGTATAAAAAGAATCTTTTTTATTTTATATAATACGAGTATATTTTGTTTTGTTTGATAATCTTTCAAAATTTGAGTTAAAAGTTCATAAAAACATGACACATTTCTTGGGATTTTTTAAGCAAAATAAATAAGCTATGCTTATGCTTATCATAACCAGCCTTTTAATGTTCTCACTGCTGGGACTCAGGCCTTCTCTCTCTAGGAGAGGGAATGGGCCGTAATCCACCACGCGGACTCATTGCGATTTGGTGAATGTCACTTGGCTTCGAATTTTTGGTTCTAGGACATGCCAACACGATGTTTTCCTTCACCGTTTTGAGAGCAATGGTGATGTAATAAATTACGCAAAGTAATGCGCCTGGCTGGGTTTGAACCCGTGACCTACAACTCGTAAATCGGGGCCGTTACCACTCAGCCACCACTGCTCTTACCGTTCACATAAAATATATAAAGATAGCCAAATCTCAACAAAAAAAAAAATTGCAGCTGTGACTCTTTGATACAAAAAAAAATCAAAACAATTTATTTCACATAAACCTACATAGGCACATATGGAACGCCCGCAACTAGTGCACGGTTCATATTAGTCATTTCCTATGAAGAAGAATTGGAGGAAACTTCATTAAATAACTTATTTAAAGTCCCCTTTACATCAAAATAATAATTAACTTAGTAAAGACAATAGAAATACCAAAAACCAAAAAACTGTAAAAATAACGCTACTTCCAATGTGACAGATTTCAACAATGTCATACGTAACCGCCCAGTCAGAGGGAAGTTCATTGCCATGAGAACAGTTACTGTAATACAATTGATTTCCTTAATTAAACCGTAAGAAACTATTTATTCAAATTATAACAGGTTACACTACACTTACAATGCATAGAAAACCAAGTTTCATAACATAATGTCTTCCCAACCATTTCTCATTTCTCGATCGAAATTTTTCTCGTCTTCACAATGGGACATATGTCTCTCAACATAATGATTCAATATTAATTTCCCCGAGAGTTTTAATTTCTCTTACATTGTGTGCATCGATACTTTCTTCCGGTATACTACGTGGTCTAGATTTGTAGTCGATTAAGGACTAGATATAATGGCACGGTTGGATCTAGCGTTTGACTGCTGCGCTATGTCGCGGGTTCTATTGCCACCCGGAATTAATATTTGTATGGTCTACAAATAGTTGTTTCGGGTTTTGGGTACCTATTTCAAGTATGTGAGTTTTTAGGAGTAAGTCTACTAGAATATACTCATACGTATATCTCGTTTTTTTATTCTTATTAGGTTCGCGCTTGACCGCTATCTCACCTGATGGAAAACGACGATGCAGTCGACGATGGAGCGCACTAACCTAGGAGTAACCTATTCACTCTTTACTTAAAGATTCCCGGGTTGCTATTAGGAAACACACATTCTGGCAAGGAATTCCACTCCTTAGCTGAACGCACAATGAATGTGAATATCTCTTTTTATTTAAAATCTCATACTAAGGTTTTAAATAAAAAGAGAATTGCTGACTTTATCTAAGGCAGAGGCAGCAGTTTATGAGAAATTTACTGATCTGTTGGTGTAGTGGTTAGTGGCTCTGACTGCTTTGCCGAAGGTCTTGTATTCGAGTCCCACCCAGGACAAATATTTGTATGAAGAACATAATCATTGGTTCTGTGTCTGTGTGTAATTTATCTATAATACGTTGGTATGTATTTAAACATTTATCGGTATGTTTATCAGTTGTCAATTGTATGTGCCGTTGTGTGTAAATTGTGGAATAAGTGTACTATTATTATATTTTATATATTATAGTTTTTGTTATATTTCATGCCATAGAGTGGAACATAAACAGGTAATCCACCTGTTTATGTGCCATTATTTAGTAGCCGATAAATATTATCAACACCAGAGACAGCATCTTTTTGAAGAAAAAGATTTATTTTTTGTTCTACTTGTTTGAACCGTTTTCATGGGTGTACTATACCATATAATACATATAATAAATAAAAATGATAGTCAAAATTCATAAAATTGGAATAGACAGCAATTCAAATTGCATTTCTAGTCTCATCTTAATTAATTAATTAATGTACTATTAATAATTACTAATGTACACGCTATAATAAACAAACACGAAGAAGGAAATAAAAAATAGGTACAAAGGTACGCTTTCTTCTAAAGAAATCTCTTCTAGCATACATGCGATAGGATAGTTGTAAAAAAAACAATTTACTTTGAAGTAATGTTACATATGGTGTATAGATATATTATTGCTTATATTTGTACAAATGTACATCTATATTGATAATAAGAAAATTAATAACCTACTATTACAAATTTGTACGCAACTATGAAGATACAGCACAATATTGTTCTTTCTATTACACAAAAAACTTTTTTTTTTTACATTTCGTTCTTTTAATATTCTATTAAAAATCTAAATGATTCATTTCTCTAATCTCAAAAACCAAGCCCAACTTTACCTAAGACCCACTTTATCGTCTAGGTTTCTATTAGCAACAGAACCTATTACAACTGTAACACTTTATGAGTCACGTCCACCTAGGTCAGCCCTTCTTTCTTTAAACGTTTTTACTCCATTTTTATTGTTTTCTATAATTTTCTCAATAAAGATAGACAGAACAATTTTTTCTATTATTGATTTATTTATTGAAAAAGATACAATATTATAAAAATTTGTACAAAAGTACTGCTTATTTCAAAAAGAAATATCTTCCAGTAGACCTGCGAAACTAAAGATTAGAAGAAATTTAAACAATAGCGTGTAGAAATAAGAAGAATTTGTGAAATTTTTAATTAAATTAAAAATATAAAACAAAATAACACAAATAATTTAAATAGTAATAAATATCTGTAATTTACCCTAAACAAAAAAAAAATATATACATAGTTATATAATTATCACACTAGAGAGGAAAGAAATGCTCTTTTACTTGATATTTAAAGAGTGAAATAGATTTCAAATCTCGAATGCTAGGTGGAAGAGAATTCTTTCTGCAGTTGTGTTTGTCAAATATGCTGTTGTATCAGCTTCGACATTGTTTCTATTTCTTTAAATAAATGTTCCTTGATATATTTTTATATACAGTATTTGCCATCATTCATTTTACCAACTGTCTGGTTGTCCTCGTGATCGCAAGTGCAACTATTTTTATTGTGCTTTTAGGTACAAAGTTGACTGGTCTACACTGTCCAATCATACCTATTAATATTGTAACATAGAAATGTAGTAGAATCAATCATTTTCTTTTTAAAGAGTAACTATAGAGCTTATTATCAATTCTTCTTCATAGTAAGCGACCGACTCGATCTGTGCGCTAGATTTTGATGATTTATAAGTGCCCATGTAGTCCTATGTCAAATAAAATAATTTTGATTTGAGTTTGAATGTTATGGAGAAATGTTAAGTAAACTCATTGAACCACATTCTGTTATAACTACTGATTAATTAAAGTGGTATAGTGGTTGTAAGTTCAGAAGGAAAATATAAAAGTATATGAACGAATAACCATATACAATCCCTAACTATCTCCCACGGCAGTTTTCTTTAACAAGTCACTATCACTCGTGGTGTGTATACGTACATAATAGTAAGGTTACGCGTAATAAATTGAACACGATGTGCTTCGTCCGACTATAATGGATCGTCATTTGTCTGTTTCGTTTTTTTGTTTTTTTTTTTAGTATTGTTCCGTTTTTCTTTAAGGAATATGTTTATGCTGAGCGATATTTATTTAATAAGCATTCCGCATCATACACTACAAGCTGCATGCCATGGACACTATAATACTTTTTTTATATATATATATGATATTTGTATGTTGATATTTTTTTAAACTAACCTACGTGGAAAAGATGAAATTTAAACAAGTGAAACACAGGAAGAGATGTGGTATACACATTGAATGTAGACCAGCTGAGGTGTGGCATCGGGGCGCACTCGATCTATTCGCGAGAACTAGAAGACGTCATTCTAAAGATGCGTCTGCTTACTGATAATTTGGTTATTTCATTTATAAACCCAAATCCCTAAATAGTGATTTTAGTAAACACCACATTAAATGAACCCCGGGGCCTTGGAACGCTAAGCAAAGAAAGAACAAACGAGTGGGTTTTTAGTCAGTAAAAGTCTGACATGCTAAAATATGTTATACGAGGGTTATGGCATACATGGTTTCTGGTCTGATTATTAAAAGTTGATGCAAATTTATACAGAATGCTATCATTGAAGATAGACAACAATATCCTCCCGGATCAATGAATAGTATCTACAAAAACTAAAGAAGTAACAAACATACAAACATACTCACAAACACAGATATGATTACCAATCGACCACAGAAAGTAATCAGAACAGATGTATCGCTGTAGTATCATACACACCTGTTCATTGCAATCCATTCCGATAGCATGTCCTATTCTTGCAACAAAATTGATGTAGTTTCTACCTTTCTTCTGTAACCACAGCATCTGTGTAATTTACAGGTGCTTGTCAGCCACCATGACAAGTGCAGGCCCTTTGTGGTTGACCACGAAACAAGTGCTTTGCTTGGTGGGCTACTGACCTAGTGGGGCATATCCACAAACGATCATTATCTTTTGTGGAAATAATAAATGTAAGTAGGTAAATAGTCATCAGTACTTTAGACTTTTTCAAAGTGCAATTCAGATATCGATAGTCAAAAATTATAGGGGTTTGGATCCCCAATACAATATTCAAATGTGTTACATGGTCAACCATGTAACACATTTGAATATTGTTTTTTTTTTTTAGTTTTGCTTTTAAAATTTTCTGCATATTTATAAAAGTATATAGGTACCTCTAGCCTGTACCTGTACCCATCTCTACCCATGTGTATCTCTACCCATTGTTGGGAAAATCATTTATTTAGTAAACGTTGTATTATTTTTTTATTAGCAACTAAACGATATTGTATTATTGTAAAAAACAAAAAATCATTTTGATAAAAAAATATAAGTAAGTAACTTGCTTATAATTTTATATCTTTGGATTTTCTTGGAATTATATGTACAAATAAACTTTATACTAAAGGAACGTTATTATTTTTTCGAAATTAGGTATTTATTGGTTTCTTTGTGTTTTGTATTTTCTGTAATATTGCAATACTTCTAACCATTTTTGTATGAAATCTAAGAAAAGTTACATATATTTATTTATTTGGAAAAATAAATAAAATACGGTAGTACATGGCAAACCCAAACATTTTAGAATTATCGACAATGTAGTAATTGATAGAATGTTACTGCACCTAAATAAGGCTTCACGTCATAAGACTTTATATTATGTTGTGACGTCAATACCAACTTGTATACCAATGCGTTAACTAGAGAAAGTATTGGATAATTCTATTCAAAATGAAATTAATAATTAGTTTCATAATTAATCAGTGTTAGTAGTCGTTGTTTAGTTTAGATGAATAATAATTATTATACTACTGAACTAAACAACGTCCGTCATACAAGAGAAAAGTTACATAATTAGAGCTAATTAGATAAGGAGATACTTTTTATTTGCATCATAATTTATGTTTGATAGAAAAATATTGTTTATAATTATTCCAATACATAAAGTATATAATATTAGTTTTACTAAATGTGAAACCGGAAACATGTGTCTAGTATTTTTATGTAAAGAATATAGGTACAAAATTTCATAACTGTACGATGAAAAATCACAAAGTTTTGAGCTTGTTGTTACCTGCAGGTTATAGCGGACATTAGACATTAACGCACAGCTGAATGCGGGGTTAAAACAACCCCTGAGCCTGGGCCTGGGTATTGGTACTGGCCCGGTTTTAAACCCGCAACATCATGTATGAGGGGCACTGGCCTTAACCACTGGGCCATCACAACAAGATAAGATAAAATAAAATATCGAACACTGATTCGGCGTTAATGGCCACCCTTTTGATGCTACTACGTAATATACTAATAACCACCTAATTTATTATATTGTTATTTATTTATAAAAACAATTTGAGATATTATCACAAATGAAATACCAAGACACTGATTTTCCTGCATTCTTAGCTCGCAGAAACTGTAGCACCTAAAAAGACCATTAGAACTAACTTTTTCTACAAACGCAATTCATACCGCCATTATAACAATGTTACAATAGCAGTTACGCAATCAAATGTAACCCTTATTACACCCGAGTTAAGAATTACAACAGCCGCAAATACCTTGCCGTCGGACACGAAGAAACGATTCAAGTAAATTACGTACAATTTTGAACCTTATTCTTTGAGGGATACGGTTAATACTGTTTACTTTATTTATTACTCTATTTTGCTTTCACTAAGGAATGTAAAATGCTTTCGAAATCACGTTTGCAATGAATTAATTCACAGATGGTCGATGGTAAAAAAATGAAAGTGGACAAAAAAAGAAAAATATGTTAATTTAATAAGATTTTGGGTGGTAATTTGGAACGTTAATATTTTTTCAATATTATGATGTAATGCTAAACATTATGATGATATATCGCACTATTCGGACATTGACAAAAATTCTTATCATGATAAACATTCATGACAAATCATGACAAACATTCTTATTATGATGATTATCGCACTATTCGGACATTGACAAACATACGAGTAGACATTATAGAAATGTGTTGTAGATCGTTTTGGTTCTGTTAAATTGCTGTTGCAGGATCCACTGCATTTTTATGTTGTGATATATGTCAAATTTTATCTAATTTAAATTGTTATGTTATATATTACATTTGAAAATCAGCCCCCCTAGCCAAGATACAATCGTTTCGTTCGCGCCGAACGCCTCAAGTAGGCCACGCCTCCGATTGCCTTGTTCTGACCACGTGGTCACGGAAACCGATTACGGGAAACGACTATAACTTGGCTAGGGGGCTGTTATTTAATTTTGTGGTTAGTTACTAAAAACTAATTAAAATAATTCTAATTACTAATTTGTGTAAAGTTTTTATTTTGTTTCTGTAAGTAAAAATATCTTAAAAATAATATTTTGTTGTCCTGATTTCAGAAGGTTTAATATTTTGTGATAAATTTTGTAGTTTTGCTTACTGTGAGCACCACATAACATTTTTAATATTTGTGTGCCATGAGTTGGCATGCAAATATGTGTCTTTGCACTAATAAGTTAGAAGTTATCATATCTTGTACAGCATTTAATGCAAATAAATGGCTTTGACTTTGACTATGAAGACTGTAGGGTGGACTGGAACAAAACAGTAAATATGTGCATCTTAAAGCTCAATTTGAATAAAATTGGTGATTAGTTAGGTCGTGGTTGACTCATCACCTTAAATCTAAATAAATAGTACAAGTATTTGGATCCTTATATAAGGTGTTAAAAAATTAACTTTAAGAATTTCGAGGGGACATTGTACTCCTCATTATGAACAACTTTTACTATGGGACCAAACCTGAATTAGCTAAAAAAAAATCAGCTGCTCCATACATTTTGACGAGATAAGCGAACATAAACGTAAGGAACAGCTGAATTTTTTTTCGGGATTTCTGGTTAGCAGAAGCTAGTCTGCAATATTTACAAGATACAACAAATTAATCTATAATTTTAGTTGATATAATGATCAGTTAATATAGTGAACGATTTATATAATTTTCAAATAACTAATATAAAATCTTTAGATATAAAACGCTGTGCCAACTTGTAATAATAACAGTATGTTAAACGATACAGCTGTGACAAATATATATTTTAAACGATAGATCTAATGATTTTCGATGAAATAAAATTTATATCCAATAACGTTATACGAAATAACTTTTAGATTATA
This sequence comes from Mythimna vitellina, assembly GCA_949316375.1. Classification (NCBI taxonomy): domain Eukaryota; kingdom Metazoa; phylum Arthropoda; class Insecta; order Lepidoptera; family Noctuidae; genus Mythimna; species Mythimna vitellina. Next base: position 1,593,059 of record OX438705.1, read on the forward strand.
AAAATTTTATATGTAAAGAATTTATATCAACAGATGGTATATCTCACGTTTATTATATCTTGTGAATGTTATTGAAATGAAAATATACCAAATAACTTTATATGAGACGCACCCAAGACGCAGAGTTATAAGAAGGCCTACAACAATGTAGACCGATGACCTTGTGAGAGTGGCGGAATCCGATTTTTTTTTTTTTTAAGTGTGGAAATCCTCTAATGACTTCTCGCGCTCTGGGCGGAGCAGGAGGGCAGACTTTTACTGACTAAAACCACACCTGTGTCCTTCAGTTGCCCTTTGCGTTCTAGGACTACGGGTTTCCTATTCAGAAATTCTCAACGGTCCTAGCTAGTGGGCATCGGCCATGCTGCGCCCCTACGGTTTGCTAACATCTCCTTGAGGAGCACGTGGATCACTACGTGCTGTTGACGACTGGGCTCGGTCCGGACGGTTACCGGACGGTAGGACGGTGAGCCACCCATTGCTCGCCGTCTGCAAGCCCGCGCCTACGGTGGCCGGAAATCGGGATCGGAATCCCGGCGGCGGTTGGAGCGTAAGGACCGTTGCCTCACGCGATCGGCCGCCTCCTTTGCTAGCATTACTGCTTCGCAGAAGGAGGCGACCGCCTGCCACTCCTCCTCGCTCCGGACCATGGCCTGAACCAAGGCACGACGCGAGAGGTCCCTGCCGCCGATTGCCTCCACGAGGGCACGACGGTGCTCCGCCCAAGCGGGGCACACCTCCACCGTATGCTCCACCGTGTCTTCCGGGCGGTCCACACAATGATGACACCCGGGCATTTCTTCCGCCTGAATCCGATGCAGGAACCTCCCGAACTTGCTATGTCCGGTGAGGACCTGCGTCATGCGGAAGGTGAGGACGCCGTGTTGCCGCTCCAGCCACTCCTCAAAGAGGGGACTTACAGCCATAATTGTAGCGTGCCCAGGCGGGAATCCGATAGATGCCAGACGCATATTACATCCGTTGTGGCGACACTTGGGGGAAGCCTATGTCCAACAATGGACGTCTTTCGACTCAAATAATGATGATAATGATATAACAAAACGCTTGGAATAGAAAAGAATCTATGACTCTACGGAATCTTTACCTTGACCTTCAGTTAGCTTCAAGTCTGTCCACAGTCCACCACTTTCGTTGACATTCAGCCAGATTGCCACGGTTGGTGGCACATGCACTTGTTTCTGAGACCGCAGTGTAGCACACATAGCCTCTCACATTGTTCTCAGATTTGCACCAAAGCGGGTAATTTGCTTTTAAAAAAAGTTATTTTTTATAATATAAAATGGGTGTGCTGTCTGATGGTTTTTATTGTTCGTAATAATTGTGATGACTGTCAGAATATCATTGGTATTATGTATTAAATTTAATTTTGAATTCCGATTATGCTTTTTTTAGAACATTAATGATTTAAGATTACTCTAGAAATAAAAATGTTGTTCAAAATTGACTTATTATAATGTTCTAGTAATATTAGTCGACTCGGCAAACGTTCTGCCATTTAATTTTTTTTTTAATGCTGGAGGTGGTGGGGATAGGAGGGTAATAAATAGCCTAGGACCTATTCTCAGACCTGCAAAATATTTACAAAAAAAAATAATCATAAAATTGCTCAAACCGTTTCGGAGGACTTCGACTACAAACATTGTGACACCAAATCTTTATATATTTGATAGCCCTATGAAAACAATTATTTTATACCTGAAAAATGTGTGACTAAAATAATAATTTTATCAATTTAGCGTAACATAATCGCACAGCATAATCAGGCATATAATTTTCACACTGTTGGGTCTCAGGCATCCTCTCTAGGAGAAGGATGGGCCGGAATCCAACATGCGGGCCCAGTGCGGATTGGTGGATGTCACATGTTTACGAATTTTTGGTTCTGAAACATTGTTTTTGTTCTACGTTTTCCTCACAATGTTTTCCTTCACCATTTGAGAGCAGTGGTGATAAATTACACAAAGTAATGCACCTGGCTGAGTTTGAACGCGCGACCTACAACTCATAAGTCTAGGCCGTTAACACTCGGCCACCACTGCTTAATAATAATAATATTAATTATATGCGTAAAATGTGGTAGGTACAAAGGATGTTATATAAAGGAGACTAAGTGCAAAGACACATTCCGCCATTTAGTGATGGCATGCAAATATTTAGTCGATAGTGTTTTCACACAACTACCTAGAGTTCTACGGTTAATAAAACAGAAATATGAACAGATCTTTACCCAAATTATTTAAACTAAAAAATATTCGACACACATTAAGGTAACCAAATTACCAGAGCTTTAGGTAAATGAAATACTTAAAAATAAAACACATTACAGACTATAAAACATTCCTGAAGTGGTAGGATTGACAAGTCTTTTTATTTAGAAATTGTCTTACTGAGTAAAAACTATGCGATATCAACCATTTTTTTTAAACTTTTTAACTAACTTAGTCTAATACTCAACTACCGTAAATTTCATGACATTTATGTGCCTCAATAGTAAATGATGAGGGGACTTATCATGACATGAAAAAAAATCAGTTGTAAGAGCTAGAAAGAGGGATGGAGCTATACACCCTATGGCCCTAACTGCTCCATCCGTTCTTCAGTTTTGAGGTAGCACTGCACACAACTCTTATTCACATCGTCAAGATCAAGGCTTTACGTAATGGTGTCATTGACACTATCGCTATGATTGAGACGGAAACAGAAAGTTCACGGTTGTCTGGTGAATGGATACTTTATTTAGAATTCAATAAAATCAAGAGTTATTTAATTTGTTTGTGCATTCTAGAGAGTTTTTGGAGTAATCTAAAATCATATACGTCAGCTTAAAAACTATCAAGATTTTGTATGTGAAAATATACACGGACACAATAGTTTGAAGCTTTAAAGTAGAATTACATTGGGGACACGTGAGCCACATACGCCGATCTAGACGCATCGGTCTCCATGCATTTTATGTGGCAACTAGACTTGTAGAGCTACATTAGATGCACGCCTCGCGACTCCACGCAACCAGGCGTGGCATCGGTGTAATGTAAGTAGTTCCCGCTTTACCGTTATTTCCTGGTACCCTTAACATTATAAAATTAATAAATTATATATTTATGTCAACAAAAATTTATTAAAAAAATAAAACCAATTTTTTTTGTACTGGTTTTTTTTTTAATCGATTTTTAAGGTCTGAAATAAAGGTTTATTATTATAATTAAAAAGTATAAGATCCGGAATACTTTTTAGCATTCTAATATGCAATACATACTTATTCTGGATTCTATACTTTTTGCCTGCTTAGTCAATGTCTGCCAAGAGAACTACGACGGCATGGTTGGCGCAGTGGTTGAGCGATTGACTGCAGCGCTGCGTGTCGCAGACACGATTCCCACACTGAACAAATATTTGTATGGCCTAATAGGTGTCTCGGGTCTGGGTGTCTTGTATGTGTGAGGAATAATTCCTAGCGTAGGTCATTTTATCCTCGTGTAGGCAATCGGCGGCAGCGACCTCTCGCACCGGGCCCTGGTTCGGGCTATGGTCCGAAGCGAGGAGAAATGGCAGGTGGTGGCCTCCTTTTGCGAAGCAGTAATGCTAGTGAAGGAGGAGGCCGCACGCGTGAGGGAACGAATGTCCTCACGCCCCAGCCGCCGAGATTCTGACCCCAACTACCAGCCACGGTAGACGCGGGCTTGCGGACGTCGAGCAATGGGTAGCTTGCCGTCCGGCCGTCCGGTAATCGATCGGACCGAGCCCAGTCGTCAACAGCGCGTAGTGATTCACGCGCTCCTCAAGGCGATGTCAGCAAACCGAAGGGGCCCAGTAGGGCCGATGCCCGCTAGCTAGGAGCGCGGAGTATTTCTGAAAAGGAAACCCGTAATCCTAGAACGCAAGTCATTTTTTTTTTTAAAGAAAAAAGAAAGAAAGAGAATTAGGCAAAGTATTAAAGGAAGGAAAACAAGACAACTTTTGTAGAAATATAGGAAGATGTGAATACTGTAGAAGAAGTGTATACTGAATAGGTTCCATACAAACTTACCAAAGTTAATAATTGTTCGATTCCCGAATCAAGTATCAAAGTTTTTTTCTGATTCGCAATAAAGTAATTATTTTGTGAGATAACTACATGTTTACAGGATTCTGGGTCAAAAGAAAGTACCTAACCTATAAATTTTGATTCCTTTTCTCCTCCTCCCCAAGGCGTATTCCTCATTACTGAGGGTCGTGAAGTTAACGCTGGATTACTATCACGATGAGATACAGCCTGGTGACAGATGGACAGACAGACGGACCGCGAGTCTTAGTAATAGGGTCCCATTTTACGCTTTGGATATGGAAAATACAAGATGACTATAGTCTACTACTAGACTAATGCTTTAGTAGTTCTGAGGTTGAATGTGGATAGCCAAAATAGTTAAAATAGGCCAAACAAAGATGAAATGGCAACTGATACCTGAGATAACGACAAATAGAGCCCAATGGTTGACTGGTAGAGAATGCTTTGTGGCATTAAGTCCGCCTATGTACCACCACTGTACATGAAGTTTAAATAAATAAATAAATAAATAGAGAAATATGAAAGAAAAAGATAGTCATATTGCACCAACCCCAAATAAAGAATATGTTTTTTAAAAGCACTGACGATCTACTGATCTACACCACGTTTAATCAAACAAAATACAGTTTTGTCCAAAAATTTAAACGAAAGTTCAACCAACCAGTTTAATTTACAATATTTTCATTCTAACCAAAGTTCAGGATACACTGGCCATGATGTCACTAACGACTAGCCTATGCGACATGAATTGCTCATTGTTTGAATAAACAAATGCCTTTTCACCGTAAATGTGGATTTCCTCAGGTTTCAATGTTGTCTACAATATATTATGTCTGTAGGTTACTAAGAGAAATCTTTATGTATGTATGCTAGTACTGTGTTTCTGATGGTATGTGTTTATCCGCATGTTGTGTTTCAACACATTTACTAGTCTATTCGTTGGTTAGGTATAAAGGTACTGGGGAGTATATTGAACTGTGTTTAGCAATTACATGACAATCTTTAAAATGCCAAATAAAAACGAACAACTGAATAATAAAACCAAACGATGTGTCTTTAGCTTTCTGATATGTATAACTACTAAGTAATATTTCTTGCTGCTACATGATAAATATTATGTAGTTTATAATATTATTATCTTCGTGAGATATCTCTTTAATGCTTTTATTAAGTCACAAAGTGACGTCATATATTGTAAGTGTGTAATAAAACGCAGTAATAAGTAAAATTTATGAACGAACTATTTAGTTAATGAACGAAGTAGGCTAATTCAAAAATTGAAGAAACTTCGGAAGTATTACAACCACATTCCAAAGTTACTGTTGTATTTCTATAGACTTTATTTACTTTTATAGAGCTATACAAAATAATCATATTAATAATTTATTGTGAGTAATCATAACAAATCATCAAATTAGTGGCACTAAAAACTAATACTTTCTCACATTAATTAATAAAAGCTTTTGCTTCATTATGATGATGATTAGATTTTCTCTAAATAAACTTACTTTGTCTGTAAATAGTTTTCAGTAGTAAACTTGGCTATTACGAGTAACTTTATAGGTAACTGTATAAGTGATTCTTAAAAAAATAAAATATTTCTGAAGTAGACCCATAACAATGCTGAACATCTAAAATAAAATAAAATCATATCAAATAGGTATATTATATTAAGATCATTCAGATACAGTAATTATGGTACTGAGATTAACAAATAATTAATCAGTACATAAATACAAAATTCAACGCGAACAAAAATGGCGCTTACCTGGTTCAGTATCTTCAATTTCGTTTTCCTCATCCAAGTACCTCTCCTTCTCTTCATTGTTATCGGTGCCAGTGAGGTAGATAGTATTAGCTTCTTTACTATACTTGTTTATATCTACACTATTTTTCTTGAAACACACGCCACTAGACACTTCCACATCACCGTTCATTCCCAGCTTATCATCTAGGTAAGAATACACGTTCTTTTGTAAACAACTCACTGACGGCGTCTCTGTACACTTATTCAAAATATTGTCCCACAACACATTACCAGTCCTAAAAGTACCATTTTGATAAATGTCACTAAAGTATCTCCCGGACACACTTTCTATAATCTTCATTCGTTTCGCTATATCATCATTGTCACTGCACTGAATCTGTTTGGCACTAATTAATATTATAACTAGAAACTTAGTTAAAGTATCGATTCCCATTTTGCTTTTGTTTCTCTCTGCATAGTGTTCAGCCATTGTCATATCATTACTAGTTTCTATGTATTTGTCACAGATAGTTTTATTTTGCACATACGTTAGGTCTTCTGGTGTATCTGCGTGCGTCTACGTGAAGTGATTCCATTCTCTAGAAGTTTTGTGTATTGTGATTTTGGAAAGTGAACTCATCTGTCAGTCGTTGACAGGTTACGAATTATCTGCTGTGTTGATCCGGATGTATCTTGATGTTTCATCTGTAACAAGAAAATTATATCAGTCGACAGTATGAGACTGGCATGTTAATTTATACAAAAATAAGAGGCTCAAGACAACGTAGAATACATTTTATACATATAACATACATACATTTAATGCTGTACGATATGGAATTTTGATTGATATTTTTGAAATTTAAAACAATTTGAACATGAAATCTAACCTCACATTACGTGGATATAAGAAACCACGAGATTAAAATTATGCTTTAACCATTTTGATAAATGTGTTTCAAAAACGTCTAGCTTCGCTAAACTCTCTTTCGAAACTGAGTTAGACAGTAGGGCTGTAAAATAAACCGAGATAGCTACCTAGTTTTTTTTTTGATTTAGTTTTCAAAAATGGAAGTCTAATATTTTTACACTACAAAAAACAATAAACTAAAAAGTCTAAATCTGGCACACCTTGATTTTGAAAATTGAAAGTAGACTTTTTTTATTACGATGATTATAATTCCGCTGGTGTTGATGACGATTCGTATTTCAGATACTTAAAAGTATTTTATATTCGTGGCACATTTTTGAAAGTAGTCTGACTGTAGACGTACTAAAGTGAAAGTGAAAAGATGTCATCATCGAAAATATATGATTTTCTCATCCCAGTAAATTGGTCATGGCTTGTTAACCAAAAGATATACTGTTTATGACACTGATGATGTTCTGATGGCTTCATGATTTCTATAAGATTATGGTTATCGATTCATTGAAGCAGCAAGTTATATTAAATGGAGTATGAATGATGAATCTGGGACCAGTGTAATGTAGTTATCGTCTCTCATTAGAACAAATATGTTGTATTCTTTACCGTACTTGTGTATTTCATCGAAAAACTCGTTTTTTTCCTATGGTGTAAAGCAAAATCTATAAAACACCACCTGGTACGAACACATTTTTTTATTTACTATAATTAGTTGTATTTTAATTATGAGGAGCATCGTCAGCAGAATACTGATAGGTATGTATTTAAGATATTATAACATTATGTTTGAAATGCATACCAAAGTTTTGACAAGCTTCAAAAAATAGGTACTTATATTTGAAGACAAGGAAAATCTCAAAATTTTAAACAAACATGATAATATCATAATTTTTTAAAATGTTGAGTTTTTCTTTATATTATAAGAATGCAAAGTGTTCCAAAAGGTTACTGGAACATTGATGAAACGATGTCCGGGACGTAATTTTATAACCCTTTTGCTTTAAACGAGAAATACTCGTTCTTACAAGGTATTGAAACAAGTCAGTATGAATGAGACTTCTACCCATAAATGTAATGAACAGGAGCTATGATGTATGGACACGGTAGCTTTTATAAAACTAACTTAATGAAGAATAACAAAACAAATTGTACAAGTCACAATAAAAAAACTTTCAACGCTAGATAGGTATGATAAAATATTGGAAGATGAAGCTCAAGTAATTGTAGAAAACCAAGAGAAGCTAATGAAAAACTATACATAGTCATCTGATAACCGCTTGGAATCCAACAAGCTTAAATTATGAAGTATCTATCTATCCTACTATTGTATTTTATTTTAAACATGGAAGACAGATAAGGAATTTGATGATGATAAAGAGCTTGTCAAGTCATTTGTATACATACTACTCTCACAAATGGCATAGCGTTACCGTAAGAATTTTATTAAATTCTTGGATTTTTTTTATACGATATCCAGCTCTAAGAATTACAAAAATATTTGTTCCGTGCGGAAATCGGAACTGCAATATAGGTACAGTTTAGCAGCCAACCAAGCCACTTTGCAACTGTGTCGTCAATTGTTTTTACTGGGATTAACAGGTGGAAACTAATTAATTTATTACACTTTTGCATCAATAGTAAATAGATCAGAACCAATCAATCCAAATCCTATTAATTTTACCGTAAACTTCAAGAATAAAACACGCAACGATGTGAAAAAGTATTGAAATTTTATTAATTGTTCCATAACTGTTGTTGATTACAATTACAACCATGTTTATTTATGACATAAAGTGGGACAGACTGCTTATTATGTGTTACTGGGTAAGCCATTTGAGGCATGAAGAGGTTAATCTGTAACAACAGCAGTAGTTTTTGATTGATTAGACATTTGATTGTTGTCTACCTTCCTTAATTTTACTACTACAGTGCTATTAGAAAATCGAACAGTAAGTTCTTTCATCATTTGCTATCACATCTGATTGACTAAATGTGTTTTATTTATTATTTATTTTTTCTTAAAGAAAGCTTACAGGCTAATAATAATTATAACTTACAATATATACTACTACTACTACTTACTTACTTACTTATAATATACATATATATATATAATATTTATATATTGTCTTTTATATGTAACAGCTATATTATTTCTATGTATAGTCTAGTATATAGCGTGTGTTGCTGTGTACAGCAAATTAATAATGTAAATATTAAATTTACATTATTAATTTGCTGTACACCGCAAACTACCCCCCTTTGTTTCTATTTCAAATTCTTACATTCCACCCTAAGGTTGTCTGGTAGATATCGCTGTCAGCGATAAGACCGCCTTTGTACCCATAGATTTAAGTTAATGTAAAAGTTTTTGTTACTATTTTGGTGTACAATAAAGTTTATTCTATTCTATTCTATTCTATAATTTTACATAGGTAATACAAATTGCTAATAACAAGCTTCCACATATATTTATCTAGCTACAGATTGCGTTGGCATCTTTAAAGTTTATGATAAAGTTATCATGTAATATCAAAGATCTTAAATAACAACTTATTATCTATGATTGTCTCTAAAAAAAATGCTTGCTTAGGATCTTTCTGATAAGCACACACTGATGCAAAACAATACGATTTCTAGGTGCGATGGTAAATTATTGAAGGTTATAACACTAAGTATGGAGAAGGTGTTACGCCTGTACTTTGTCGATGTACAAGGTGCCATTAATAGCTTCTATTATCGCTTACGTAGGTTGTTCTGATTAGTGCGAAGACGAATTTTACAATTATTTGTTACTAAGATAACAATTGGTCTTTAATTTTATTTTAGGATGTTGGATTTGGTCAGTTTCCTTATGATCTGTGGTCAGGAAGCTAATAAGGGGATTTTTTTAAGAATTTCAATTAATTTCTATAAATTAAGTTGCAAGAAATTTAATTATTTATGCCATCGATACATTAAGAAGAAGATTAATTGCCATAACGTCTGTGGTCTGGAGATTAATTTGCATTTATTTTTTTACGACCTTCAATTTTTTCCAGCTTATGTCTAATCGGGAAAGTATGTAAACCAATCAGAAATTTTCGTTTTTACTCTGTAAATAAATAACCGATCTATGTTCTATGAGTAAACCAAAATTATTCTTATTAACTTGGTTTATCAACCTTCTGCCCGGAACTACCGACTAGTTCAACACCACTCCTTAAATCTCATCACGTGTGACCTCTTTAGCGACAACGGTTTGCATTTTAATTATAACAAATGAAGTCGAACCAATGGGGGCTTCCAACAGTTTATGGTTATTCGTAGGTGGAGAAAGTAAATTCTGTTTATGGAAAATTTTGATATGTGGAAGCGGAATGTTGTCATTTTCGTGGTTTTGATTGGAGTTTGATAAGTCATGATGGTTTTTGAATGCCATAGTTGGCAGGATATGAGAAATTGTTTTAAAATAGTGGCAACGTAGTAGGAAATGACAAATTTGGAACTGAGCTTCTGACGTTTTATAAGTGCCCATGTAGGCCTATGTGAAATAAAAACTTTTGACTTTTGACTTTGGCAGGCGTGAGGTACCAAACTAGAACAATACAAAGAGCCAGATACATTTAGAATAAATTACATTGACCTTTCCTAATAACTCTGCATATGTATTAGAAAATATAAGGGATTGTGATAGATATCGACATAAGATAGCTTTATGTCCATATTTTCGTTTTTGAAATTAAGAATTTCAATAAATTTAGGAGGGTCCACGACTGTTATTTCATGGTTATCTAGCACCTAGCTTAGTCATGATCTGCAGGATATGATGCAAACTGGTTTACTGTCGTGTGACTGATATGATTTCGCAACTTTCGTTCTCTAAATTTTTTCTAAAATTCTTTCTCTGTTCTCACTTAGTTGAATAAGGAGATCTTGTGCAAAATTTCATACTAGCTGTTTAAGCTGTGGATGTGGATGTCTGCCAAGGAATGAATAAATTTCAGATTTTTATTAAATAGAATAAACTAAAGCGTTGCGTAGATCAGTTACTAAGTAAGGGCTAAGCCTCAATAGGACGCCAAGGCGGCGTAGCTAGGTCAAGATGCCAAAAAAAGTATGGATTGGCTGCGTGGCAAACAGTGGCCAGGTGAGGTACACACTATAGAGCTGTATACATTTTCTTGATTGCGCAAGCTGGCAGCGCCGCCATGGTGTCCCAGTGAGTCATGGGCCTGTAATGAAACCAAACTGTCTTGGTAATACACCTCAACATGTTACTTTATAAAATAAGTAGATAACATGTTTTAGACGTTTTTTGTTATTTATTTTATGAGCAATGTCGGGTCAGCAGACTATAAAATGAGAATTTCATTAAATACCTAATTGTGCATATGCAAGTCCAAAACGAAAAATTACCAACTTAACATTTTGAAAAACTTTTCAAAAAGAGAAACTTAATTAAAATTGCACATTTTTTGTCTGAATTTAGGTCAAAACACTCTTTTGATAAAATTAACATAAATGAATATAAAATTTACTAACAATGGGCATGTTGCTTAAATATATTTTCATAGTCTAATGAGTTAGGACGTCATAAAACTTATAATTTTTTGTGTAAAAATATAAATAATGATTTCTTGTTTATGTTAACACATAATTAAAAACCTTATTTACATTATATTCTACATAGTCAACTTAAAATTTAAATAAGATCAAAATATACTTGAAAAGAAGTCATACACAAGACATTTATTACTACTTTCGCACATGGAACCTAATTTGTTTACAATTTCATATAGTCTACCTCATATCTCAACTGGACATGGTGGTATGAAAACAGGTCATATGAGGCAACCCGATGCCTCATATGATTTATTGATTAACGTACTTAGAATCACAATAAATAGCTAGAGCTGCGTGATTGTTCGAAAGAGTTACTGTTGCCCTTTTTTAGGTAGGAAATCATCCAAACACATCTCCCGCAAGGGCGGAGCGGGAGGGTGTGTAGGAACGAAAGAACGCAAAGGAGTACAGATGGGTTTTAGTCAGTCTTCTTCTTCCTATCCTGATCCCATATTACCTACTTGTGATCGGCGCAACACGTTTTTTTCTTCCATTCTGTCCTGTCACCCGTCACACTATCACTAACTCCCTTTTCTTTCATATCACTCCTCACACTCTCCATCCATCTTTTCATTGGCCTCCCTTTTCCTTCTCATCCATCTACATGTATACTTAGAACTTTTTGAGTAACATGCGTTTCATTCTTTGTCATCATAATTGACCATACCAAGGCAAACGATTGCCTTTCAACTTTTCAGTCACTGGCGCCTCTCTTATATACTCATTTCTTACTTTATCCATTCTCGTCACACCACACATCCATCTCAACATTCTCTTGGGTCAGTGAAAATCTAAGAATCTTTCTAATTTCATCGAAAACGGTAGGATTTATTTGATAATATCCCACTTCAACAAAAGTCAGTAAATCATGGCTATAACCTTTAAGAGTGAACAGATTACTTCTAGGCAAGCGTGCTTCATCGTCGGCCACATCGTCGCTTAACATCAGCCTCCCTAGCTAAGTTACAATCGTTTCGTTCGGGCCAAACACTTCTTGTAGACCACGCCTCCGATTCCTTTGTTCTGACCACGTGACTGAGCGTTGAGATGACGTCAGAACAAAGGAATCGGAGGCGTGGTTTACTCGAGGCGTTCGGCGCGAACGATACGATTGTAACTTGGCTAAGGGGGCAGGTGAGATAGTAGTCAAACGCGAGCCTATACATAATAAATAATAAAAAATCAAAGGCGTATTGAATTTAAGAGTAAAATTCAACATGGTTTTTAAAACAGAAGATCCATAGCTCGTTTGTATCTTCATTCATCTGTGGAAGAAAATTATCTGTAAACTGGTTGCCCACATGGCCAACAGACACACTTTTTAAAAGAATTACACCGGTTTCCTTTCTGTTGACAAAAAGTCTAATACTTTTGGTCTAAGAATAATTATGTTGAATCAAAATAATTAAAATGTAGTTATCATTTTTTGTAATGTCATTAAAATTGTCACTGATACTGTGAGTGGAGTTTTGCTAGTGTATAGGTGAATGATTTTCCTGTTCATAAAATTAATAAATGATAGCTTTGGGTGATTTATTTATTTATTTAATATATAAATACATACAGAAAACATATATAACATTAATTAAAATTAAAAACTGACAAGTCAGAAGTAGTGCAGGACTTTTAGGGGGACCTATTTAATACGAGTAAATATTATCATCTCCATCTTCCAATCTTCACCAAACATCAAAATCTGTGTTTTTGTCTAGGAGAGCATTAAGCGCAGAGAGTGTCCGCGGTCTGGGTGATTTGGAGTGCACAACTGTACGACACGTCAGAACTGCCAGGAGCCGATGCTTCCTGCCACGGCTGTAGTTGTTTGGCACATAAAAATTACTGATAAGGTTTTGTAGGTCAAGAGCATCTATAATTCCCCTGAGTATTTTAAATGCTACAATCCTCTGGTCGCGTGACCGTCTGGCTTCTAAGAAATATAAGCAAACAAGCAGGAATTTCGTGGGATGATTCTGTTGTAGAAAATTAGCCTACTTATAATCTATCATTCTATGACTGTGCTGTTCCTTGAACCATGATTCATGCGCATAGCATGCGCTACAGTATCGATTTTTTTTTAAATTTCTGTGTAGGAACACTCCGTGAAACAGCCTCTTACTCTCATGTTTTAAAAAAAAGTAATGTTTTTTTTAATTATAAATATTTTATTAATAAATTACGTAGACATTTCTTTTCTCAGCTAATTTCAAACTAGTCAGACTTATAGGACACCTTTACCCAATTAAGAAACAACATAAACTTAAAAAAAAAAAAAACAATTACGTTATGACGGAAAAAACGCCAGCTAGAAGTTAAAAGTAACATTCGAATCATATAGGTACCAATAGAATTCTAGAGTGGCCTCAGAATCCGATGCAATTCGCGTCTTTCATCCGTTACGCTTTCAACGCGTGCGCAACTACGAAGATTTACTTATTTCTGGATGATGCATGAGCAATGTATTGATGTTGTTATGCTCTGATTGTTTTAATTGTTATTATGTACATAGGTGTGTTTGTTAGGGTGTTTTATTGTGACTTATACACCTTTTTAAGTGTCAAGAGAGAACAATCATTTTAATGTATGTATTATACCTATCCATGAAAGTTTGTGAGTGTGTATGTTACACAACTTCTCCACGCTTAAACGGCTGAATGGATTTGAATGAAATATGACACACGGGTAGAGCATAATTATGGTCTACCCATGTGCAATATTTCCTGGAATAACACATAACTTTATCTAGATGTCTTCATGGGGAAAGTTAAAAAGCAATTCTCTTCATTATTGACATAATATTAGTATATATTATGTCAATTAGTATGTTTACTATAATTATATGTATATTAGTTAGTTATGTAGGTTTATATTGTGCACTGGATCCTACCCTCGAATGTGTTCTCTCTCTATAACTCAAAGGTTTGCTGGGAGAAAAGAAAACTCATTGCTGAATTAAGCTCGCCTTTATATGAATTGTCAGTATCACCATTATGTTATGTTTTTGTGTACAATAAAGAATTAGGAACTTTCAGTCCAAGGACGATGGTCCCTTGGAACAATTTTTACTTTCACGAGAGCAAAGCCACTTGTAGTAGCTAGTAAAACTAAAAATTGTTATGTTCTTTTTTTTCTTCTTCGGTAATTCCACGACTGCCCAAAACAAGCAGTGTTATGTTGTTTTTTTCGTACATGTGTTACCTTCAGTAGCTTAATGTGATTTCTGTGTTTTGAAATAGGAAATATTTGATTTTATTGAAACTTTGATCAAACTAAAATTCATCTAGCCACATCTAGTGAAACCAGTTCACGGTGATCAAATTCTCGTTCAAAAACTGCTCAAATTCACTACAGTGATTCATGTTACAAATCAATTGTATGAATTAAAGTGAAACTTTTTAAAAATATATTTATTTTATTATTGCAATAATAAGACTAACAGGGAAGAAGTTTTAAAAATATATTTTTAAAGAAAAGTGTTTCTGTAATACATTGACGAATGTCCTGTTTTTATTGCTGATCGAATAGAAAGTTCTAATATCTCAATTTCATATTACGATTTTTCTCAAATTTTAAACGAAATTCTAAACTACTACTTAAAGTTCTCTCAGACTTAGTTTGATATCATAATTTTTATATTTTGAGTTCTCTTATTTATTATCCTGGCATGCATTTTATTATTATTCGGAGATCGTGGGTTCGATTCCCACCCAGTGCAAATATTTGTGTGATGAGCTTGATCATTTGTTCTGTATCTGGGTGTAATTTATCTATAATATGTGTGTATTTAGAAATATATATGTAAGTATTTTTATCAGTTGTCCAGGACTAATAATACAAGCTTAAAATGGGCCTCATAAGAAAACTTGAACACACAGTAGAGGTGTGCCCCGCTTGGGCAGAGCAACGCCGTGTCCTCTTGGGGGCAATCGGCGGCGGCGATCTCTCGCGTCGGGCCTTGGTACAGGCCATGGTCCGGAGCGAGGAGGAGTGGCAGGCGGTCGCCTCCTTCTGCGAAGCAGTAATGCTAGCAAAGGAGGCGGCCGATCGCGTGAGGCAACGGTCCTCACGCCCCAACCGCCGCCGGGACTCCGATCCCGATTTCCGGCCACCGTAGGCGCGGGCTTGCGGACGGCGAGCAATGGGTGGCTCGCTGTCCGGCCGTCCGGTAATCGGACCGAGCCCAAGTCGTCGACGGCGCGTACTGTTTCACGCGCGCCTCAAGGAGATGTCAGCAACTGTAGGGGCCCAGCAGGGTCGAAGCCTACTTGGGCCAAGGGTCTGATTCTGAAAGGAAGACCCGGCCCCGGTACGTAAGGCAACGAGGGAACAGGAGTGGGTTTTTAGTCAGTAAAAGTCTGACACTATCTCCCGCCCCGCCCAAGAGCGGGGGATGTCATAAGATGATTTTCCCACCGGAAAAAAAAAAAAAAAAAAAAAAAAAATAAGAAAACTTAAATTCACATAAAGAGCAATGAAAAGGGCTATGCTTGGAGTGTCCTTGCGTGATAAAATCAGTAATGAAGATATCCGCAGGAGAACCAAGGTTATCGACATAGATCGACTTCAGTGGCAATAGGCAGGGCACATTTTAATGATTTTTAATTAGATTTCAAATATTATTTATTTACTAGTTGCTGCCAGTGGCTTTTTCCACGTGATAGTAAACTTACCACTGTATAATAAATAGACTATTATCTATTATCAGACCTTCCAAATACGTATACATAAAAAGTTCCACGAAAATCGGTGAAGCCGTTTCGGTTTCGCAGGAGTTCGATAAGAAACATTGTGACTCGAGATTTTTATATTTATTAGATTATTACACACTTTGAACATTGTAGTATTTTTTAACATAAAGTCTGGCTGGTGGAAATTAAGAAAGATAGAAAATATGAAAATGTATATATTTTATTGCTTGTGTACCAATACAGTTCATAAAGTTTAAATAAATGTAATACAAAAGGGCAAGAATTAACTAAATATGAACACTTTATAAGAGTCCCTAAGTAGAGACAAAGAGAGTAGAGAGTGTAATAGAGTTCGTATTGACATGTAATTGATTTGCAAATTATTCAAATTAATAATTAGAGTAATATGTAATTGTTAAATTTATTTTCCATTGTATTATTATAAATTATGCATGTTTTTTTATTCTTTGTAAATTATAATTTGTAACTCTCAGCGACGATTGCACCCCATATTTGTACACCTCCAGGCATAACATAGCGCTCTGTTTATTAAAAATAAGACCTGTATCTCTTTACCTATGTTAACAAATAAATTATTATTATTGTGTTTTTTAGGTAATTTTTCTCAGGCTAGTACCTGGTGTTCTTTGAGAATCTCAAGGCTGTGAACCAAGGTGAGATCCTAATTATTGTTTTAAGATGGTAAAAGACTTTGTACTGAATTTAAATTATTTTCTAAGTCCAGTTGTAGAAATTTTCTAACTATACGACAAGTGTTCAAAATAGCCGCTTTTTGTAGTGTTATGTATGTGTATTTTGATATGTTGAGAACATTAAAACTATTGAATATTTGTTTTGGAATATAACTACCTGTTGCTGATATTACTATTGGGACTATTGTGACTCTATTCATTTTCCAAACTCTTGTGATTTCCTCTTGTAATTCTGTGTATTTCCTAATTTTTTCCGTAATAGTTTTTTGTATGTTATTAGTGTTTGGGACTGCTTATTATTATTATTAAGCACTCACTGTAATTATTTATGGTGTAGATACATATCTATGTATTTATCTCCCACGCTAGTTTTCTATAAGTGACTATCACTCGTGGTTTGAGTTTATATAAGTAATCGTGTGGTTACGCGTAATAAATTGAACATGATAGAATGTAATTCGACTAAAATGAACCGTCATTTGTCTGTCGCGTGATTCTTCGCGTTTCAAGTTTCGTTTTGTTTTAAGGAATGTGTTCATGCTGTGTAGTGTTTAGCAAGCCTTCCGCCTCATACATAGCAAGTTGCATGCTCCATGGATACTGTTATAATGTTTTTGGGATTTGGCTATTGATCATCATTATCATCATCATCATTTCAGCCGAAAGAAGTCCACTGCTGGATATAGGCCTCTGCCAAGCGACGCCACAACGACCGATCCTGTGCGTCTCGCATCCACCGCACTCCCGCGACTCTCACCAGGTCGTCGGTCCACCTTGTGGGACGCCTTCCAACGCTGCGTTTTCCAGTGCGCGGTCACCACTCTAGAACATTTCGGCCCCATCGACCGTCCGTTCTACGAGCAATGTGCCCTGCCCACTGTCACTTTAGTTTGGCGATTCTTCGGGCTATTGATCAGTTATATGAAATTGTAAATACAAAAATATATTATGCAAGACCCTTGAAAGAAGCATAGTGTGCACTATGCGAGACCACTTGTATACACATAGATTTTTATTAGGTAATTATAATTTAGAAAGAGCAAATAAAGAAGGAAGATTAGATAATATTGAACACAATGATGCTGTAAGTATATTTTCTGATAAAAAATGTTTTCTCACGACCTTGTATTGTCATCGATTGTGAGAAGAGTCATATCCAATAGTACCTAATTATGTACCGGTTTAGATGAAAATAAGTGACAATCAAGAAAACAAGAAGAGGCTATCATTAATACACTCTTCAGGAGTAAATTACGGAGTTATGTAATTTGTATTTTTTTCTTACTAAAAAGTAACAGACATATGATGAAATACTCTAAGGTTAGGAGAAGCGACAGTCTTCGCAGGGTGGCTGGTAAAACCTGAATAAGAGTCGCAAGGAGTTAAGATGATCTTAATGAACGGATTTGCTTCATATTTTAATAGTAGACTACTGTAAACTGACAATCATCATCATCTTCCTGCCCTTTTCCCGTGTTATTTGGGGTCGGCGCATTCGTTTTTTTCTTCCATTCTGCCCTGTCACTCGTCATGCTATCACTAACTTCCTTTTCTTTCATATCACTCTTCACACAATCCATCCGTCTTTTCTTTGGTCTACCTCTCCCTCTCCATCCATCCAAATGTAAACTGACAATCATGATAATAATAAAGACTTACTTGAAGACCACATAGAAATTTAAATGATCATTTAAAAATTTTCACACCGTAATGTTGAAAGTGCAAGCGAAGAAAAGCCCATAACCTTAACATAGCACTACACTTACTTAGCATATTGTTCATACTTTGAAAAGAAAATATCAGAAAACAACCTATTCACCAAACGAAGGTCCGAGGTTCAACATGAACACGGTAACTTTCACTACGAAAGTCAGGCAAACATCCATTAGTAGAGTGTGGTTAGCTATTATCACCAGCTAGAGTTTTATGTTGAAGTCATCAAGCTTTAGTTTATCAGGTGTTGAAGTCTTTTTCGGTTTAGCCTTGACTACATCATGTCAAACAGAAGCCTATCAATATCTTTCCAGCCTGCTTTCATATAATCTGGAGGCAATAATCCTTGAAAGTATGCACAATTTGCGCATGGACATGCAATGACGAGGTGAAACTGCGCTGCCACGACAAGTCGCAGCATAACGGTGGGGTTCCGGGGGATCTCATAGTGATATGGTGACGATCCTGCACTTAATTCATGTAGAGGAAACGCCTGGCTGTCACCATTGTGTGAAACACCCGGAGAACACGGTGGAGCATATGGTAGAGATATGCCCCGCTAGAGTGGAGCACTGCCGTGTTCTCGCGCCTTGACCCTGTACCAAGGCGCCATGGCCCGGAGCGAGGAGGAATGGCAGGCGATCGCCTCCTTTTGCGAAACAATAATGCTAGCGAAGGAAAAGGCCACTCGAGTGAGGGAACGGACTTCCTCACGCCCTAGCCACGGTAACCCTCACCTCGATTTCCAGCCACCGTAGGTGGGGGCTTACGGAGGACGAACATTGGGTAGCTCGCCGACCGGCTGTCCGGCAACCATCCAGTCCGAGCCCGAGTCGTTGAAGGCGCGTAGTCACCTCAAAGAGATATTAGCAAAATCCTAATAGTCCAGTAGATCCAGTAGGGCTGAAGCTAACTCGGGCCATGGTAATCTAAAAGGGAACTCCCAGGTCTTAGAATGCAAAGCAAAGAAGGAACATAGGTGTTGTTTTAGTCAGTGAAAGTCTGTCAGACCCTCCCACTCGGCCCTAGAGCGAGAGAAGTCATTGGATGATTTCCAACCAAAAAAAAAATCCAAAAAGTTGATATGATACCAAAAAAAATGCTGATGACAGTGAAGGTTGTGAAAATTTATTAGATTCAAGAAGGATTGAAACATCATCACGCAACATCTTTGGAGAGGCCTGTGTTAAGTGTAGTGGATGTCTTTCCACTGAATTTGGTATGGTGATGAAATAATCGATAGTATTTGTTATTGATAGTATTTTTTAAAAGATACTATCAATAAAAAATACCATTTTTTAAAAGAGATTTGATAGATAGATTTGGAAAATTGATAGTATTTTTTAAAAGAGTAACCTTAGAGTTTCTTGCCGGTTCTTCTCCATAGGAAACGACTAATTTGGAACCGTCCACTAGCTTCTGACGTTTTATCAGTGCCCATGTAGGCCTTGTGAAATAAAAAACTTTGACTTTGACTCAACCATCTTAATTTACTTCGTGGAAATTGAGATTATCGATATTCTTTTTACCGAAGAACATAATAATATGCAAAATATTTGGGTCTATGATATATCCCAGGAGTATCTATTCTTTGGGATGCTTTTCTTTTTACTTGCAGATGAAGCCAATGGCAGAAATTCATTCAGCCGTTCGAGTGTAAAGGAGTAACAAACATACGCTCTGGATGCCCTCTAAATTTTATGTCATATTTCCACATTCAATTTCGATTTGCTAATGAACTGAGTAACAACATAGAAAAATTTTGTGTTCTTTTTTGTGAAAAAAAAAAATATTCATCAAATGACTACTTTCGCTCAAGAGTAAAGCGTGACAGCTTATCAAACTTTGATAAACAAAACTCCAACTGTGTCACACAACACACAACAGCATACTTTTGCATTTTACGACCTCAGTAAACTATTTATATATACCCTAGCAAGTATGAATCCAACTGGGCTCTTTAATTTTTCTGACATCAGCTTAAGGCGTAAAATTATGCGTAAAACCAATAATCATACGGCATTGACCATGACTAAGACACTTATAAATTTTTCATAGAAATGGAAAAAAATACAAATTTAGAAATTAATAAGACTACTTTCGCAACTTATAATATTGTAACTGTCTATCTTATGTATGCTTAAATAGTTAATATTAATACCGAAAATGATGGTCAATATGACCCTGATGTCAGTGTGTTAGTATTTGTTAACTTATTAGCATTCATAATGCTTACTTACTTACTTAGTAACATTAAAAGATATTGCTTGAAGAAAAGTCAAAATGTTTGATTATGTAACCACTAACACTTTTTTAAAAGTATATAGTAGCTGCTGACATTAATGGCATTGGGCGCGTGAATGTAAATTGTCACAAAGGAACATACATTTGGGATAAAAACTATCCTATGTGCTATTTCAGTATATGTTCTACTCGTGTACGAAATTTCATTCATTCATCCGTTTGAGCGTGAAGAAGGAACAAACAAATACAGACACGATTATAAATTTTCTTCTTTATAATATTAGTGTGATTCTTATTAAACTGGAACTAACATAGAATATTTAAACTAGACATAAAATGCTTGAGCGTAAAAAAAAAAACATGGTGTGTAAATCAAAGTATGTCATGAAGTCAAAAGTAAAAGGTAATTGCTTCATAATAAGGTTGTAAAAATACAATACAAAAACTGATTCAAATATCTTTTTATTTATTAATGAGCAAAAAGTAGTGGTTACACTTTTTCAAAAACCTGCCAGTCAAACACTTGAGACATCCTTTAAAATTGCAAGTCAAGCTGCACAAATTTAATCATTCCAAGAGCAGATATTATCAACGGCCATTCAAAAGTAAGTAAATGTGTTAGTAAGACACTTTTTGAAGATCTTTTTTTTTGGAATTAGAAACGACGAATTTTAGGCATTGACGACTAGTTACACTCATTTAGTAGGCATTTAAAAATGCTTGTGAAACTTTACTTTTACTTGCAATTTGGTAAAGATCACGGAAATCCGCTTTATGTCAGAAGTTTAGGACCGATTGTTGAGGCGATGCTTGGGGGAGTAGATAAATGAAATAATGATAGACAGATAAATGAAGAATTTTCGAACTTTTTCCCATACTTGTACTGAGAGACCTTGCTTCTTGCCTTTCACGATTCTAGATCAACTAGGAGCCCCCTATAGATTTTGATTCTCTTGCTGTCAGCACATGCGGTATGCAGGGTTTTTTAATTGCGTTGACTTAGAACTTTGATTTTGTTATGTATTTCAACATGATACCTCTTCACATTTCAAAAAATAAGGGTCTTAAGAGACATGACAACAAAGTGATCTTATTTTTTCTAGGTGTGAAATTATCCTATGACTTCTCTCGCATTAGGGCGGACTGGCAGGGGTTTGACTTTTACTGCCTGTTACTACTCCAATGTTCCATCTTTGCCTTACGTTCCAGGACCCCGGGTTTTCCTTTCAGAAGTGAACCCATGGAAATGATCCTATAAAGATTTTTTTTTTTTTCACCTGTTGCGATGCTCAGCATCTAAAACACTTGGCTCTTGGGTACCTCTATGTAGGGTTCACCCCTACCACATAGTTTATTTACGTTTATAATAAACTCACACAAGACACCACAATTAAAACACAAACATATACACAGCCACAGTATTATTATCATTTACGTTTATCAATAACACTACTCAACATTCACGGCATTTATAATGTTTAACATTATAATGTCGGATGGTGTCGGCTACCCTAGCGCGCGGGCCAGCGCACGCGGCGGTTGAGCGCCCCAGGTTCACTTTTATTTTTATGTGGGTCAGTCGGTCGTAGACCTTACCGCGAACTGCCTGCGCCGCGCCCGTGATTTACTCGCTTACGTATTGTTACGCAAAGTATTATTGTTTTTGTGTAAACTATTGTATTGTGCTGTGACTATTGTGTTTCTCCTGTCCGTTCTCCTTCTTGTCATATGTGTCGTGTATGGATGTTGTCTAGTGCATAAACCGTGAGTACTATAGCTGCAGTGACTTTTTATTTCCACGCACCCGCACTCACTACATACACTTCCCTAAACTGGTGACCCTCGACAAAGAACACAGTATAAAAAAAAAACATGAGTGACAGTGAGACCGGGCTGTTGCAGCCCACCAGACATAACACCCGTCTGGTCGGAGGATCCTCCCTTTTCAACGGAGGTTTGCGGGACTTTCCTCTCTGTTCCGCCTACCTCCAAACTGGATAGCAGCGCTTTAGCTACTGTCTCGGCAGTTATGTCGACGATAGGTACGACCTCTGGCCACCTGGTAAAACGGTCGACTGCCGTCAGACAGTACCTAAAGCCTTGCGAAATTGGAAGCGGGCCCACCAGGTCAATGTGGACAGTGGTGAACCTTGCACGTGGGAGGTGATACGACCCTAATGGCGCAGAAACGTGTCGGTTCACTTTGGCCCGCTGGCACTCAAGACAAGCTCGAGCCCACTCCCTGCAGTCTCTCCTTATGCCTGGCCAAACGAAGCGCTCTGCGATTAATTTGGCAGACGCTGAGACACCAGGATGGCTGAGGGAATGCAAGCTGTCGAAGACTTGCTTTCGTAGCATTACGGGCACAAAGGGTCTGGGAGGCGTTGTACTGACGTCACAGTACACAAATGTACGCTCCCCTGGGACCTGCACCCTCTCCAAAACCAACGAAGAACCTTCCTGGAGTAGCTTGGACAGTTCCGGATCCGAAGTTTGCGATTCCGCGAGAGTGTCGAAGCTGACCGGTACATTTAGTGCTTCCACGCGAGATAAGGGGTCGGCTACGACGTTGTCCTTGCCGGAAATGTGCCTTACGTCGGTGGTAAACTGGGCAATGTAATCTAGGTACCGGAATTGCCTGGGCGAGCAGTTTTTCTTCCTCTCGTGGAATGCAAAACTGATCGGCTTGTGGTCCGTGTAGACGACGAAGTGTCGAGCCTCGAGCATGTGGCGGAAGTATTTGATGGCCTCGTAAATGGCCAGCAGTTCCCTGTCATAGGGAGAATACTTTGCCTGCGAAGGGCTGAGCTTCCTGGAAAAGAAAGCTAAAGGTTGCCAGCCATCATCGCTAAGCTGCTGTAACACCGCGCCGATTGCGGTATCCGACGCGTCAGTAACTAACGCGAGTTTGGCATTGCAATCGGGGTGAGCTAAAAGAGCAGCGTTAGCTAAGCTTGCCTTGCAGTCCTCAAATGCTTGCAAAGTATTTTCCGCAAGACATATGGGCTGCGAGCCCTTTACGTTGCCAATCAAGAGGTTGTGAAGCGGCGCCTGGATCTGTGCTGCGTGGGGTATGAAGCGTCGGTAATAGTTAATCATACCCAGGAAGCGGCGTAACTGACGAACATCTTTGGGAGGCGGGTAGTTCCTGATCGCCTCGACCTTGGAATCTAGTGGTTGGGTGCCCTTTTCGGAGATGCGGTAACCTAGAAAAGTTACCTCCGGGACACCAAAAACGCACTTAGAGGTGTTGATCAGCATGCCGTAGTCTTTCATTCTGCCGAAGATAATGCGGAGGTGCTCCTCATGCTCCACCTGTGTCCTAGAAAATATAAGGAAGTCATCCAAATAGCTGTAGCAAAAGTCCAAACCTCTGGTCATTTCGTCCACAAAACGTTGAAACGTTTGGCCTGCGTTACGCAGACCGAACGTCATGTACGGGAACTCGTACAGGCCGAACGGTGTGGTGATTGCTGTCTTCGGAATGTCTTCCGGACTGACAGGGATCTGATTATAGGCTTTCACTAGGTCTATGGTGCTGAAGACCTTGCAACCAGAGATGCTGTGTGCAAAGTCGTGAATGTGCCTAATCGGATACCTGTCAGGGACGGTCCGGGCGTTGAGCATGCGGTAATCACCGCAGGGTCGCCATCCGTTGTCCTTTTTGGGAGCGAGGTGTAATGGTGATGCCCATGGACTCTCCGACGGTCTGGCGGTATTCAACAGTAGACAGTAGAATAAATAAAACGCAAATTTCAATGTTTGGTCACTTTGAATGTGTGAAAACTTTCTTAACACTAATTCGAAATGCAATCCTTGGCCGATGGATGGTATTAAAGAAACTGCAATATATATTTTCACTTTCCTCTGGCGATTTGATGTTGAAAGCAAAAGTAGGTGATTATTCAACGTCTAAGCTTTCGTGAAATCAAACGAAGTCTTTAGTTTGATGAGTTACTGATGGTGTGTGTCGCAGACTTGCACTACATGATATTATAAAACAAAGGTCATGACTAGATGATTCGATCCCGAACCATTTTTCTAGTCCCGGGATCCCGGGATAGTCCCAGGTTTGTGTCAGTAATGAAAATTGTTAATAAAAAGTCAGTAAAGTATGTCAAAATCAGTTTTATTTGTCCTTTAGCAATAGTAATATACAAACTAGTCACTTCTATTAATGATCTACAAAAGTTTCAACTTTTAGTACAGAAATAACACATAAAATCGTTTCATTTCTAAGGAAGCTTTTTAATTTGTTGCACATTTGTTTAAACAGTGACTGAAAAATCACGTTACATAAGAATAAATAATTTAAATTCGAAATGTTTTTATTTCACATAGGCCTTTATGGGCACTTATTGTCAGATTACAATCTAGTACAAACTCGATGGAAAATGACTTCATTTTCATCGACGATTACTTAATTATCATTAAGTTTTTATAAGTCTCTTCCAAATTATAGCCTTTAGTAGAATTTATCCCAGAGATTAATTTTCTGTTTAATAATAGTTTTACAAAAATCAGTTTCTCTAGTTTCAGTTCTTAGCCAAAATTTTTAATGCTATTTTCTATTTCACGTTGAGGCTTTTCTTTCAATGGTAATTCAGCTTCGATAGTTTAAAACGAAGACTAAATCTACATATTTATTATCTTTTTGTTTTTATTGTTCATCATTTCAACTGGAAGGATGATGATTGCCATCTTGCTTGAACTTCAAAACAAATCCTTTACATCACTATCACTATCTAAGTTATTATTACATAATATATTCCACTTAACACATGTTGTCAATTATCTTTTATGGAGTGCTATGTATAAAAAAGCAAAGTTATCGCTCAATTGTTGTTAAAAAAAACTTAAAAAATATATATTGATCCCGATAGTTCCGGGATGCCCAGCTGAGTCAGATTCGACGATTGACCTCTTTCTCGAGTTAGACCTTTCCAACTGAACCGTCTGTTCTAGGTAAACGTAATCGTCCACAACTTCGAGGGTAGAGTTTCCGATCTTGATAGGAGTGGGTGCTACATAGCTGTTTACCATGAATTTGGTTTTGTCAATGTTCGTTTAAAGTCCTACTCTTTCGGAAGCTCTACTGATACTGCTCTCTACCAAGCATTGTACTGAGCTCCACCCTAGTCTAATGAATGAACACTTTTATTTAAATTCTGGGTAATGCAAGATTTATTTATTTATTTAAACTTCATGCAACACAAAGTACAAAGGCGGACTTAATGCCTTAGGCAGAGCTGGTAGAGAATTACCAGTCAACCTAGGGTGGTGAAGAGACAATATGGTAGGTGCATAAAAGTGTAATTTTACACGAAAAACAAGATAAAAAAAAGTATACATATAATTAAAATGCACATACATATATATCAAGATCAAGATCAAGATCTAAGTATTGGAGCTACCAAACATGATTAAACTCACCTTACCTTTTTACATAATTGTAATTAAAATCTTCAGAGCACCTGTTACAACCCATAACTGGCAGGAGTTGTTCCATCAAATCCACAGTATAGAAAACACGACTATGACGAAAAAAAAAATGACGCAGAAAAAGTATGAAACAGGATTTTTAGGATGCTGAAAAGTAGCTGGAAAACCAAGAACAGAAAAAAGAAAAAGCCGCAGTCACACGTTATACGTAGTATAGTACATAGGTACCAACCGCAACACTTTAATAACGTGTGACTACGGCTTTTTTTTTGTCGTAGTCGGGTTTTAGTTTATTAGTTTTTTTTATTTAAACAATTTTGGTGTTAAACCACTATGCTTCTAAACTTTTTGTCCACTAGAGGGCGCCACATTGAATTTTAATGATATTTTCTGATAAGTAAAAGTGAAGTCCTTTCAAATGATATTTTGATATCATTTGTATTTACGGTGCACACGGTGTATTTATCTTAAATTATTTTTTTAACACATGACTTTTTGTCCGTTAGCGGGCGCCATAATGAGTTTTGTGATACGTCACGTAGCCATTCTAACAATACCTCATATTTCTAGTTTCAATAAGTAGATTGGGAGCTATGAAGAAACAGATGAACATATTCACATACGTACATTCATGATACATAGCCTGTCAAAATCATAACCCTCCTGTAGCAAAAGGAGTTGTATTGGGCAATTTGTAAAACTTCAATTCAAATTTGCTTTTTGTTTTTTGTTTAATTGCTCTAAGACACAGTTTGTTCAATTCATTCGATTTATATAACTTTTATTTTGAAACCTTATACGTACCAAACTAAAAAAAAAATAAAGCAACTACTAAAAGAGTATCTACTTTTAAGGAAGGAACAGAAATCAACTTCTTATTTTTTTCAAAGTTTAAACTCTTACCATCATCATCATCTTCCTGCCCTTGTCCCATCTTATTTGGGGTCGGCGCAACACGATTTTTTCTTCTATTCTATCCTGTCAACCGTCATACTATCACTAACTTCCTTTTCTTTCATATCACTGTTCACACAATCCATCCATCTTTTCTTTGGCCTCCCTCTCTCTCTCCACCCATCCACATGTATACTCATAACTCTTTTAGTAACATGTGTTTCATCTCTCAAAGTTTAAACTCTTACCACATAAGAAAAAAAAATTACACAATTTATAGTCCTGTGAAAGTCAAAAGAAAGCTGAACACTCAGTAAATGCCATAAGGTACATACATAAGGAACTGAAATAACGGCAAAATTGTTTCGAGAATTCGAAAATAAATTATGTCTTGTCTCATCTTCACAAAACTTTACGTTTTGGAGAAGAGGCGATGTTTCGAAATTATTATGGAGAACAGCTTTCATTGAAATATTTTTATACCATTGATTTATACTGGTAAGACTTTTTCTAGGATTATTAGATTTTTGTATCGTGATGACTTAATGATTGGAAGTACCAAGATAGTACTTTAAAAGTGTACCTCGGATATTTGTAAAGGAGATGGACGTGTGGAAATCTTGCCCTAATATAAACCTTGCATTATCTATTTAACGACATACCTGCCTGTATCATGGAAGTAAAAAATTCAACAACTCCCCTTGTTGGGAGATCCAACCAATAGAGTTTTGTAATAAATTATCACAAAAAAATATTAAAATATCTATCTAGTGACAATTGAAACCGCGGTTAAGCCCAAAAATAAAGAAACCAACCAAAATGAATTAATTCACAAAATATATGACAAAACAAACGTTAAGATTGTATCAAGGATCGAAAATATTGCTATATACTTGTATAACCCATGCCTACTTTATTTAGTATGCCATTTTGTCATGATGCTCTTTAGAAAGTCGAAATAAATTTTATCTGGAACTGATAACATAATTATACACTTATGTCTCGCAACTTCTCAGCCTTAAAGCTTTACTTAACAGGATATTATTATAATAATGAGAATATATTTTTAATTATTCAGATGCTAAATTATTCATAAAGAAATAAATCTTGAAAAGAAAGCTAAAATACCAACGGTTTTATCAATCGAATGAAACATTTGATAGCTATAATTAATAAAACAAGACATATTTTTTATAATAATATTAATCGCAAATATTTCAAAATCAACCAAAAAAGCAAGTATATAAATCTTGACATATTCGTGACCCTCTATAACAGCGTTGACATTAAGCAGGTGCTCACCTTACAAGCATGTAAGTAAAAGCGAATAATACTCAATCAACAAATAATAAACATTCTTCAAACCATTAATTTTACTATAACCACATGAGCGTAGCCGTAGCGGTTACCAACAAACCAGTTAACAATAAACTAGTAATATCAAATAACGGGTTACGGCATACTCTAGTGAAAGTAATCAAATTGGTACAACGGACGAAAGAAAATAAAAGTCAAGTTTAGTAATAAGAGAGCTGTCAATGACCGAAAGATACAAATTGTAAAACTTTTTGGTGAGGATTTAGTTAATGAAGATGATGACAATGGTATTAAAAACAGTCGAAATTGTTTGTATGTAAGTATTTAAATAGACAAACTTTTGTAACTAATATCTTATAGTGATATTTTATAGAATCCAGTGGGATGGACCATGAAAGCAAAGCCAAAAGGTAAAAACCAAATATGAACGATGACGATAATAATAAATCACTAACTTCTGCCATTGGCTTTGCCCGTGCGAAAATAGGTTTTTTCCTACAAACTTTGAACCCCTGTTTTATGCCCTTAGGAGATGAATTTTGGAAAATTCTTTCTTATTCTTTTTGTAAATCATAAAAATGAACTAAAGTGAAAATATCAGTGTTCTACATTCAAGGGTTTGAATAGGGTAGGTTATAGGTTTGAGGGCTAGGCATTGATGATTTGTAACATCCGTACGAAGCTAGGGCAGTTTGCTAGTATATGTATAATCTGAAGAATGACCTCATTAGTAGGCTTGAAGCTACCCAAAAGACAACGAAAAAGGCTATACTCGAAGTGCCTTTGCCTGATTGAATCTTAAATAAAGACACAAGTATCCGCAGGAGAACCGCTGTTACTGACAAAGAGTGAGGAATCGCAAAGCTTAATGGCAGTAAGCTGAACTCACTACTCATAGAAATGACTAGGCCGAAAGGATCTGGAGTAGGGAACACATACTGGAAATTATCACGTTAGAAGCCCTCCCACAAGATAGACTGATGATGTCGTAAACATTTCGGAAGACCACTTTATACGAGATGCTCAGGACCGATCAATGTTCCGATATTTAGACTGAAATTATGAAATGTTAGCAATATAAGGAATTCGTACTAGAAAAATAATGGGTATCGACTGATAGTGGTAGATTGTAGAGTATTATGGAAATGAAAGTGTCTTGATCCAGATCAGGCACAAAATACGTGTAAACTGTTACCATAAAATTGGCCTAGAAGAGGGATGGCCAAATCCGATAGTTATACATAAAATTGTTTTGGTCACCATTCCAATTTGAGGATACATTTTGCAGTTGTTTGAGAGTTGCAATTTCATTTTGGATAGTTTTACACAGTATTAAAGGACAAACTGTATAGAAATGGATGAAAAATGAAATACCGAGTACGAAGGCGGTGCTTGGGACAAGCTCGTGTCCACTGATACATGGGAAATTTCCCATCCATCCACATAAAACGTTTTGAGAATAAATTAATTGTGCATACCGCTAAAGAAGTTCAATTCCCTCCCGGTATTTGTGTTTTTCGACAGAAAAATCTTAAAAATCTGTAAGTTAAATGCGATTTTTAGACAATCGTGCTCTAACGTCGACCACCTATCATATTTAATAATAATAATGTAATAAAGGTACTTTTAACAAGCCTCTAGTTAGTAACTTAACTGTATTTTTTACAACGACCTTGTAATGAATGTTTTAATTAATATGTGTTTCACAGTTCATGACTTTGTGTGTCAAAGTATACTTCCAAAAGTAACTAAGAAAAAACGAAGGTTCGTCAGATTTTTTTTATGTGGGTACTTTTTTTGAGGTTTTTTTAAACATTATACGCTTTCTTTAATAATCTGTTTTATTTATTTTTTTAAATCGCTGGTATTAAAGTTGTTTTATAAGCTGTAAAATTAACAGACTGCTCATAAAAAAATTCTGAACGTGGTTTTCAGTATTATTTTTTTTATATTCTCAACTATTTTTGTAGAGTAAACGACAAGAAATTTTATTTATAAATAAACTTTACTGCGCTTTAAGAATTACTCCTGTATCGTAAATGCGTACACAAACTATAAACTTATTTCGTCTTCTTCATCAGTAGTTGTAATATTTTTAGTTTTCTTAACTATAATGATTAGACAACAGTAACAGTAACAATTGTTTTCACAATTTTAGCAGATATGTGTATTTTGTTTCAAGAGTTCCAAATCTTGATAATATTTAATTCGATTTTAATTGTTATTTATGTACTGTTCACACCTGTCACAGTGTTTTCTGAGTAATAATTATTTTTCTGTGTGCATGTAGGTAATTCTGAAACGGTGACCACGTACTGGAATACGTAGCGTTAGAAGGACCGTTCATTGTGGCGACTTGGGGTAGGCCTATGTCCAACAGTGGACGTCTTTCGACTGAAATGATGATGATGATAATGTGCATGTAATTGCAATAAATTAATATTATATCATTATTATTTTAATTCATTAAGCGAACGAACGAAATCTCATTGTTTTCTTTTGTGCCTCTAATTACGGTATTCGAACGGTTAAACCCAAAGGTCGATTCGTAGATAATGCTTTTTTACAAATCCGCCTCTCATCATCTTCCTGCCCTTGACCTTGACCATGTTATTTGGGGTAGGCGCAACACGTTTTTTTCTTCCATTCTGCCCTGTCACTCGTCATGTTATCACTACCTCCCTTTTCTTTCATATCACTTTTCAGACAATCCATTCATCTTTTCTTTGGCCTCTCTCCCCCTCTCCATCCATCCACATGTATGCTTATCGCTCTTTTAGTAACATGCGTTTCATCTCCCCTCTTTATACTATATGACCATACCAATACAAACAATTTTCCTTAAATTTTTCAGTCACTGGCGCCACATTCAAACTTCCTCTAATATACTCTTTTCTCACTTTATCTATTCTATTTTTACAAATCCGCCTATGTATAACTGAAATAATAATTAAGGTAATTGCTACTTCAGTACCATTATCATCTTCCTGCCCTTGTCCCGTTTTATTTGGGGCCGGCGCAATATGTGTTTTTCTTCCAGTCTGCCTTATCTCTCGTCAAGCTATCACTAACTTCCTTTTATATCACTCTTCAAACAATCCACCCATCTTTGACTTTCACTTGAAGGGCATCCGGGAATTGATCCGATGTGCTAATGCAGTACCAACATGAGTTAAACAAACTGAATGCTTATTTAAGCGCTAAATGAAAAATCATGGTCAATTTGTTAGAAGAATCATTTTGTCAAGCTTTAAAAGTCAAAAACAATATTAAAGATTTTATTTTGGTAAATTAACATTTATAGTCAAATTATTTTTGTAAACAACACTATCATAATAAATATTAAATTAAGTTGCTCAACTGACCTATAACTAAATTCTGATCACTTTAAATTCTTTCGACATAATTATAAACTTGTTACACTCTCAAATACCTTAGTGAAAAGTGAAAATAAATAATTGAAGGTTTAGATTATGTATTGACATATTGATATTGACGTTGATAACTGCTGTGATTCTAAAATATCCAGTTTTGAAAGTAGTCAAGGGCTTGGCAGATGACCGGGTTTATTTGGATGGAAGTTTTCCGTTACCTGGTGATACACAACGATGTTAATCTACCATTTCGCTTTTCCTTCAAATATTTGTTAAAGGTAAAGCTGCATAAATTTGTTTAAATTCAGCGTTAATTATGATCATCATATATATGCCCTTGTCCCGTTTTATTCAGCGTAACACGTTTTTTTCTTCCGTTCTGTCCTGTCACCCATCACACAATGCATCTTTTCTTTAGCCTTCCTTTCCCTCCTCGTCTGTCCACATGTATATTCATAAATCTATTTTCGGGGTGGGATATGAATGTATTATTTTAAATTTTAATTAAATATAGACCTTAAATATCTATATTTATGCTGTTTTTTTCTATTGATAGGCTCAAGCGCAAGTTTGACCATTGGTGCACCCGTTGGTATGCAATGATGTAGTCAACAATTGAGCATACTTCTTGAACTTCTTGAAGAATTATAATTCTTTATATATAGTAAACTCCCCCAGGTTATTGCTAACAGCAAGCTTATGGCTAGATTGTGTCAATAACAAACACTCGAGTCAGTTAAATAATTTAGTACTTAGTGGTTTTAAAATTAATGTGACTCACGTATCCAAAGTTGATATTAACAAAATACAAAAGATTCTTAATACTAAAAAATACAACAATAAAAACTTTGCCCGTGTTTGGTACTAATAACCTTTCTTTTATGTTAGCTTCAATGACAAAAAGAAACAATTGGTAGTTTTAACTTTCTCTTTCAAAACAGTCTTGAGGACAATGAGATTACTTCATCGCCTATTGACGGATTAGGTACTATTACAGAGAAATGACTTTTCTCTGTAAAAGTACCTAATCCGGATTTGGATAAAAAGAACTGAATGCTTTTACAAATTTTATTGTAATATTATCTGACATAGATAAAGCACAGATCACGATAGACCAATAATTACACAGTATATATGTAAGCTGAATAAAAATGATGAATGATCCTAAAGAGAATGTTTATGATGTATCTCGTACCTCTACACTACGTACATCGAAGGATTGAAACAATTTGCCTGCTGCGGTCTTTCTTTTTTTTTTCATCTTAATAGGTTCGCGCTTGACCGCTGTCTCACCTGATGGAGCGCGCTTACCTAGAATTCTATTCACTCTTGATTTAAAGATTCCCGGGCTGTAGCCATCAGGAAACACAGATTCTGGCAAGGAATTCCACTCCTTAGCTGTACGCACAATCCAATCCAAAACTTTCTGTCCAATTATAATTTAAGTAATTTCAAAGCTAGAGTGAATGGGCTCAGAATAAACTAGTGCACCTCACCATCAACGATTGCATCATTACTTACCATCATGCATGAGATCGCAGTCAAGTTACTAGTACTGACGTTACTAAAATCCAAAACCATGCTCGTGGAATTCAGAATGTCCGAACGACAATTAGTAATGCAAATGTTCTGCTATTCTTGTCAAGGGCGAGGCATCAACAAACCAGTTTTATAAGGTTCCATTCAAAACCTTATCTTGGCACAAATTCTAAAAGAATTCTCCCGTAATTTCACTCGATTTCCTATCTTAGGGCACATTTTTTGAAGCACTTTCTCCGAAACCGGTAAATTATGACGCAAACCGTGTGGCCACGTCCGATGTCCATATGTAACAAGGTCGAACTTTCGATTACATTTTATTAGTGATGACCAGCCAGCTAGTTATGTTAACATTGACAAATTTATACCTGACTGGAATTTGATCCTTACATGTTGTCACATGCATGAGGTGTATATACATATTTGATTGGCCTACATTTGGCCTACATTGTGTACTTATTTGTGAAAAACCACATGCATGTTGTGGTTGTCGATACTTGAATTGATTCAATGTTTTGCAAAATTTAGTTTATATACGTTTTTTTTTTTTATAGCCCATTTGTGTCTGCTGAGCAAAGGCCTCCCTTTCCCTTTTCCACACAAGTCTGTCTTCGGCCATTGCGGGTCAGTCCTTCTGGTATTCGGTGTCTGGTACAGTCCGCGGTGTCGCCTTGCGTTTAGTGGGAGCCAATAAGTGGCTCATTTTACACGTACAATATCTATATTTGAAAATAAAATTTATCTTTTTTTTGACATCTTTTTATCATATTGAACTGACTTTTTGTCTAAACGGAAACTTCCGTTTAACCAACTGATACGATTTTTCAACAAATACAATAATCTCCATGGGAAGTAAAAAGTATAAATATTCATAAGCTTAAAACTTAAGCAAAGCTTTACGTGCAGGTTAATTACATACTAAAAAATTGCTTAGACATGGAGCTGTGACATGCACTTCATTCACATGAAAACATTTTTGAAAATAATAGTCTCCAGAGGGCTGTTGAAAGCTCTTTTTTGGAAAAGGTAGGACTTTGAGTTTTGGTTAAGGGAATACCATAAACCATACATAAATTAAATTAAATTAAAATTCATTTATTGCACGTTAAAACCCATATTAGTGATAATGCCAAAAAAAAAAATCCACTAAATTAAATCCAATAAAAAAAAAACAATAAATTAAAATACAATAAGTTCAATACATTAAAATCACAATAATCCAAATAATAATAATTCAAAACATTTAAATTTATAATATTCTCATATATGCGACACTGTATGTAACTTATCTGTCACAGCAGTGCCGCACATAAGGATAGTTCAACCTACTCGCTATCATTATACCGAATGCGGCTGAAAACCCCATGCTTAATAGACCTCCACAACCTAATTACTGGGCAACACGTTACTTCTTGGATAGACTGATGGTCAGACTTTCTGGTATCTAACAACCTGTAACGACTGTCAAAGACCTACGAATGACAACCGCGACCAACGGCTTTATGTGCTTTTCGAGGTGTTCCAAACACCCCATACAAACAATAAAACATAATGTCCAAAAAAAACTTGTCTAATAACAACTTATTAGCGTTAAATATGATCATAATATATCTGCCCTTGTCCCGTGTCATTTGGGGTCAGCGACGTTTTTTTTTCTTCCACTCTGTCTTATCACCCGTCACGCTACAACTCCCTTTTCTTTCTCTCTTGAACTGGAAAATAACTTACAGTGTTAGCAAGCTTTCGTGGTAGTGATCTAGTCAAATATTTAGAAGGATGATTGGTCGATGGCCAATTTTTATGATCATCATCATCATTTCAGCTGATAGACGTCCACTGTTGGACATAGGCCTCCCCCAATTGTTACCACAAAGAACAGTCCTGTGCGTCTCGCATCTATCGGATTCCCGCATCCTTCACTAGGTCATCGGTCCACCTCGTAGGGGGCCTTCCAAACTGCATCTTCCGGTACGCAATCGTCACTCCAGAACCTTTCGGCCCCAACGGCTATCTGTTCTGCGAGCAATGTACCCTGCCCATTGCCACTTAAGTTTAGCGATTCTTTGTGCTATGTCGGCGACCTTGGTTCTCCTGCGGATATCTTCATTTCTGATTCGATCACGCAAGGAAACTCCGAGCATAGCCCTTTCCATTGCCCTTTGGGTGACTTTGAGCCTTCTGATGAGGCCCATTGTGAGCGACCACGTTTCGGAACCATATGTCATCACTGGCAACACGCACTAATCGTAGACCTTCGTCTTGAGACACTGTGGTATATTGGACAAGAAGATACCGCGCAGCTTCCCGAACGCTGCACAGCCGAGTCGGAGTCTTATCTTTATGATAGTAACTATCTATCTATGTATATACATCAAAGGAGAAAATGACTGAGTGACATATCAACACACAATCGAAACAAGGAGTGTGAAGGTTTCCTTTTATACCGTAAGAAAGCACTAAGAAAGAATTTTTTAATATTCACCACCTAAGGTGATAAAATGGGGGTCCAAATGTGTGGGGAAATCTATTTTCACCCGGGTAAGGCTACTAGCAGAATCTAGTTCAGATATAATCCGGGTGATATAAAAATATATTTTGCTATACTATAAATTAGATACAGTCATAGCCTTCTCTCTATAAGATACTAACACCACATATGTGTTAAACGGTACTAAAATGAATTCTAGCCTAGATTTCGATCATTTCTCTTTCTTAAAAAAAACAGTCATCAACAAAATATGTCTATAAATATCTGAAGTTAGACCGGTACCGTCCGGCGTTGCTTGAACAATGTCACACGCATTAACACACTTTTACCAACTTCAACGCATTGACGTATGGTTCGGCTAGTCAGGTGTGACAGAAATGAGAATGCGGTGCTTAGCAGTGATATGTTCATCTTTTAATGGATATTTATGTAATATCTTCTCTTGTACATAAGTAGGTAATGAGGATTTGATTTTAAACAATTGAAATCAAAGAATTATTTTAATTTAATACGAGTCGTTTTTTTATCTGTCTGTATACAACATATAGTAAAGAAACGAAATTTAAAATTTATACTTTACACTGATAAATTATATTATTTTCTCATGGTTAAAAAATGCCTTTATATTTTTTGTACTGGCGTCTGCTATCATTGGTCTGACAGCACCAAACTGCACTGTCAATTGCTCAGATCATTATCATAAATTAATTACTTTATAATACAACTGAGGTGAACTTCCGAACCACCCATGGTGGTTGACGGAGATGGTAGGATGAGCAGGGGTCCTTACCATGAAGTGCTAAAAATTTTTGAGCATGCGAGCGAGCTGGGCACGCCATAATTATGGCAGTAAGTCTCCTCTTTAAGGCGTGGCTGGAAATACCTTACGGCGTCCTTACCTTCCACATGACGCAGGTCCTCACCGGACATGGTAAGTTTGGGAGGTTCCTGCACCGGATTTGTACGGAAGAAACGCTCAGGTGTCACCATTGTGTGGACCACCCGGAGGATACGGTGGAGGTTTGCCCCGCTTGGATAGAGCAACGCCGTGGCCTCGTGGGGGCAATCGGCGGCGGCGATCTCTTGCGCCGAGCGTTGGTACAGGCTATGGTCCGGAGCGAGGAGGAGTGGCAGGCGGTCGCCTCCTTTTGCGAAGCAGTAAAGCTAGCAAAGGAGGCGGCCGATCGCGTGAGGCAACGGTCCTCACGCCCCATCCACCGCCAGGATTCCGATCCCGATTTCTGGCCACCGTAGGCGTGGGCTTGCGGACGGCAAGCAATGGGTAGCTCGCCGTCCGACCGTCGGTAACCGTCCGGACCGAGCCCAAGTCGTCGACGGCGCGTACTGTTCCACGCGCGCCTCAGGGAGATGTTAGCAACTGTTGGAGCCCAGCAGGGTCGAAGCCTACTGGGGCCAAGGGTCTGATTCTGAAAAGAAGATTCGGCCCTGGTACGAAAGGCAACGAAGGAATAGGAGTGGGTTTTAATTTTTAGTTAGTAAAAGTCTGCTACTATCTTCCGTTCCACCCAAGAGCGGGTGATGTCATAAGATGATTTTCCCAGAAAAAGAAAAAAGCATGCGAGCGAGAAAGAGGGATTGAATAGCTCCATCCCTCCAGGATGTATAGACAACCTATATGGCTCCATCCCTTTAACATTTCAGTTAAGGTTGCAAAATAAATTGCGGACGAGATTGATCTTTGGCTGTTTTAGGCAAAGAGAGACAGAAGGAGTAAGAATTAATGGGCTGTTCTAAGAAAATCTTAATCTCTACTAATATTATAAAGAGGTAAAGTTTGTTTTTTTTTTTATTTGTAGTAGGTAACTTCTGAAAATACTGGTCCAATTGGTATTTTTTTTTCATCTATAGAAAGCTACTAAAATTAATGTACGCGGGCGATGCCGCGGGCAAAAGTTGGTGTTCTATATACAAGCTGGTTGTACTAAGTTAACATTAGAGAGGACAGAAATAAATATACACTTATTCAAGGTAATAGCTGAGAGTCGCCATAAGGAAGATATGGTGACTAAAGTCCTTTTGGAGATCAAGACGATTTTTAATCTCTTAATCTCTCAGATATGGGTAGCTGTAAGTGTCACCAACCACAAAGTACAAATACAATTTCTGACAAAAAAAAAAATTATAGTGAAAAAGTCACTGATATACTTAAAGTAATCACAAGTTGGATGAGAAGAAAGTTGGGAACATAGCCAAGAAAGATGCAAATCTAGATAATGTAGCCTAAAGCCTAAGCGAATTTAGAAATGACTCCTTAGAAACAGACTAAGTAAGTTACCCATGTCAATATGATGAACGACATAGAACTGTGTTTGTACGCTTTCCTTATTTAAACAATGGGTGAAACTTAACACAGTATTTAAATGGTTAGAAAACAACTAAATATTCATATTCATAACAGCACCTTCCTGTGATTGACCGGCCTATTGTTAGTTAATGAAATTAGAACATGAATTATAACGCAAACGATCAAGCTGTAAAAAGGAAATGAAAATAGTAGGAACAGGAAAATACTTCTTCGAAATCGTTTTCTTCGAAAATGTAACTTAAGCGCTCAGTAAAAGAGCACAAACTGCAATGGTAAGTTATGTACTGAACGGTGGCAATGTCTTGCGCTGGACCCTGGCTCAGGCAATGGTTCAGAATGAGAGAGAATGAAATGCAGGCAGCCTTTATTGAACTGAGGACGCCAAAATCAAGGCGGTATGTTCTCTCTTTGAGAAGTGGCTGGAGAGACGCCACGGCGTCCTCGCCTTTCGAATGACGCAGGTCCTCACTGGACATGATAAGTTGGAGAGGTTCTTGTTTTGAATTTAGACAGAAGAAACTCCTGGTTCACTATTCTGCTTACCGGCCGGAGTACACGGCAGAGGTTATGGTGGAGGTGTGCCCCGCTCGAGTAGAGTACCGCCATGTCGTTGTGAAGGCGATGGGTGGCGCTGACTTCTTCCGCCAGGCCATCCAAAACTAGGAGGAATGGGATGTCGTTGCCTCTTTCAGCGAAGTAATAATGCTAGCGAAAGAGACGGAATGTACGTCCTCACGCCCCAGTTGCCACCAAGAGACAAATCGGATGTCAGGAGTCACAGGGTGATCTCCAGCTACCAAAGTTGCGGGCTTGCTGACGATGAGCAATAAGGAGCAAATCGAACAAACTTTTACATGTCTGGTAGGGCTGCGAGATTGTTCAAAAGAGTTACTGTGCCCCAAAAACACAAAGGGCAACTTTAAGGACATCGGTTAGGTTTTGTTAGTAAAAGTCTGATACTTCGTCTCACTACACGAAGAACGGGAGAAGTAATTTGATGATTTCCCATCTAAAATAAAAAATTACAATGATAAAGTACCATAAATAACAATATGGTACATCAAAGATTGACGTAGGTCCTCACCGGACATGGTACGTTCGTTAAGTTTCTGCACCTGATTTGGGTTGACGAAACGCCCGGAAGTCATTATAGTGTGGACCACCCGGAGGACACGGTAGAGTATGCGGTGGAGATGTGCCCTGCTTGGGTGAAGCACTGTCGTGTCCTAGTGACGGCGATCAGCATCGGCGATCTCTCGGAAAATCGAACATTACAGTGTCTCACAATCTATAATAATAGTATAAAGAGGTAAAGTTTGTTTTTTTGTTTATAGGAGGTAATCTCTGAAAGTACTGGTCCGATTGCTAAAATTTTTTCACCGATCGAAAGCTGCTTTATTCCTAAGTGACATAGGCTGAGTGACAGTAAATTTTATGTACGTGGGCGAAGCTGCGGGCAAAAGCTAGTCTGTAATACTTTGATACCACTTGTAACATCAATGTGGGTAACCATCAGGTACATTCTAATACTCAATGTTTAATTTAAATAGTTTAACTACAAGAAAGTACTAATTATCAAAAAAAAAAATTGTTACAGGTGAACACCTTTGGAAGCAAATCGTAAACAAATGACGCAAGACTTTCTATGACACAATGTTTAGTAGTTTCCCTATTGAAGCTAAAGAGATTCGGAGAAAACTAATCATCTGTAGCAGTTTCTAAATTGCTAATGTTAGAATAGTTTAATGACTCTTGTAATAACAGCCTAAGAATATATTGAATTAGTATGAATATGTTACGATTTATTGCTCGTATAATAACTTGTTTGAAGCTGGTGATATGGTTGACATCAAGATCCTGGTTTCTACTGCCAGGTTTGTAATTGTTATTGAATATGAATAGAAATTTACTGGACACTAACAAAGTCATCTTCATTTATGTGATTTAGGTATAAGTCAAAAACAATACATATTCTATCTCATCAGGAATGATATTTCTATTTGTGGTCTTTGGATACAAAGAAATTTCAAAGCCAGAAACAAAATTGTTTTTTCTTAATATCATTTGAGATTTAGGATAGAAGGGAAGTAGGGGTGCTTGGTGTAGGGTATGATGAATCGTCAGTAACAGAAACTGAAAGCTGGTCTTATATAAAAAACACTGGAAGTGTGCATAACCTGATTCTTATAAAAAAAACACTGGAAGTGCGCACCGTCTAGAGGCCACGGGAGCGCAACGGCAGAGGTGCACCACCGAGTCCTCGCCTCACCGTGTTCTAAGAAAAATACTGGACGATTTATCAATTTGAACATCCAGAGCACTGCAAATTCTCTATAACACGCATTCAAAGAAAACTCAGTACTATAAATCTATTTTCTCTTTCACACCTGAATGCCAAAACACTGAAAACTCAAACGTGAGATGACAAGAATGCAAGTGGACATGCGAAAGAAAGTTGCTTCGACAGAGAAACGATATCATAATTGGATATACCCAATGAGGTATGGCGTGAAGTTATGCTGCATTTCCAGATGAACGAATCTTTGTTATTGTCCCCAGTTTTTGTTGAAACTGGAAGTGGCAGTCGTATTAATAGATCTGTAACGAGAGTAGCAGGAAGACGCAGCGTTGGAAGGCCTCCCACAAGGTGGACCGATGACCTGGTGAGGGTCGCGGGAATCCGATGGATGCGAGACGCACAGAACCGGTCATTGTGGCGGCATTTGGGGGAGGCCTATGTCCAACAGTGGACGTCTTTCGGCTGAAATGATGATGATGATGATGAACGAGAGTAGAATTAGTAGATTTTGTATCTTTTCTGTGATCCTTGAACGAGGTCCGTCGTAGTACAATAGATGTTGTAAAATATCTGATTGTTGAAGACGGTCTCATGAAGGGAAGAATGGGAGAAACAAAATTCATTGAATTGGTTTATGCAAGAATAATTGAAGTTGAAGACCAAATTTCGTAAATAAACCTTGGATGATACAGTAATATCAAAATATGATAAGCAGATATAAAGGTACGAATGCAACGAATCAAACAAGGAACTAGAACAAGGTAAAATTAAACCCATGAATAAGGTGTTTCATTGATACCATTTCACTAAGTAGTGCCTTTGCAGCCGACGTAGATGATAAGTTAATCTTGATCTTGATCATGGCCAAGGTTACACCTGCTTAACTTCCGGGTGATAAATAAATAGAAAGTGAAGATGAGTCTGCGCTTCAATACGATAATCTTAGTATTTGCTAAGCTGGTTAGTTGACATGGTCAACATCGCATAGACACTAGACATACTTAATAGGATAATGCAGCCATTGGAATTCTATAGACACGGTGACTTAAATTGAGTATTAATGCAATAATAAAGAAAACACAAGTAAGGAATAATTAAAGTCAATAAAGAAACGATAGTATAAAGAAACAATTTGAAGTATATATCAATGTCAGATACTAGTTTTAAAGAACTTCATTTCACACACAGCAGCCGAAATCCGGACATAAACAAAAAAAAAATGGTTTTGCAAGCGCAACGTTTTTGTGAAACTTTCGAATGAAAACAATCCGGAAAAACCGGTAAATGTAGAAAAAGTTAAAAATAAAAACAATGATTATAGAGATCATTTACCTGAATCCCATAATTATGAATCCGTAACACAAAACAATCACGTTTTCGTTAATGTTTACGTTAGTAAACAGGTCATGTGTACTAGAAAAGCGCGCGAACCGACGGCTATCGCTTGGCTTACTAAATTCATCTCAGCTGAACGGTGAGTGGGAGAAATTGGTGAGTCTCTTTCGCACTGGCTGTTAGTGGTGGGCGGATGGCTCTGTGCAAAGTTTCGATAATTTTTGTTGATAATGCTTTTTTCAGATCAAAAAATCATATAATTGTCATTAGATGATTTTTTGATGCTCCCTTGCTTTTGGGCGGAGTGGAAGGACGTGTTATACATCA
This sequence comes from Mythimna vitellina, assembly GCA_949316375.1. Lineage (NCBI taxonomy): Eukaryota > Metazoa > Arthropoda > Insecta > Lepidoptera > Noctuidae > Mythimna > Mythimna vitellina. The sequence continues at coordinate 1,635,098 of OX438705.1, forward strand.
CGTTTTTTTTTCAGTCAACATCTTAGGTCATCTTGTAGAGGAGGGGTTTTAGAAATGAATACTTTAAAGTTTCATATATCGCAATGGGATTACTGAATTGAGAAATAGTTTTCACACCCCTGTAATAATTTTGACGGACGGGTGGACACATAGACGGACATGGCAAAACTATAAAAGTTCATTGTTAGAACTATGGAACCTTAGAAAATAATATTTTTGCTCGTTCTTTGTGAGTGTAAACAGCTTAACAGAACTCATGACTCTTCACAAATGTTTTTGTTCTAGACCAACATCGACTTCTTTTTCTATTAACAACAATCTTAAAAAGTAAGGAATCGCGTACATCGAAGGACAGGAATAATTTGCCTGCTGCGGTCTTCCCGTCCAACTATAATTTAGGTGTCATCTAGGCTAGAGTGAATAGGCTCTTAATAAACTAGTGCACCTCACCATCAATGATTGCATCACTGCTTACCATCAGGTGGGATCGCAGTTAAGCGCTGGTTTACATCAATAAAAAAAAAGTAGATTTATATAAACTTCTACATAGAGTAGTGTTGCTTGATTTCAATCTTATTTTAATACATTTTATACAATCAAATATCTATTTAAGAATGTTAATATTTTTATAAACTAAATTAGATTGAAAAGATTAAACTTGATAATGATAAATTAACAACATCGATATCAGCATCGTTACAACACTACAAACGTCAAACCAAGTCCCAAGAGCAAGGTAAAGATCTGGGTCTTTGACCGTATGCAGTGGCCGATTGCAAACGGCCGGCTCTACCAATTGCTAACTAACAGTTAACGTTTTGTTCAGATTAGAAGGTAAAGTAAAAAAAAGTAAAGTTGTTACAACCTTTATAAACTCTAGTTGCTTAGTACTTAATGTTAATAAGTTTTAAATATTGTGATGTTTATTTATGTCACCTATCATAAAACCAACATATTTTTTTTTTCTTCATATACCAGAAGCGTAAGAGAAAATCTGATTAAAGAATTTTATAATAATTGTTTGTATCACAGAATTATTAGTAGTCATCATTAATTAAGCTGTTGTAAATTTTCATTATAATAAATATAATGATAATTATATATAATTTTTCAACAAATCTCTCGATCATTAACATTACATAACACATTCAATAAATTTACTTGAAATAGTTGGGCTTGAAAAAAAACCTTTGAGTCCATAGTCCTAATTATTTCAAATTTAAGTGATACAATTCTTATAACTTATGTGATATGATGTAGTGAAACCCGGGGCCCTAGGACGAGGGCAAAGAAGGAAAAGGAGTGGGTTTTTAGTCAGTAAAAGTCTGACACTATCTCCCGCAGTGCCCAAGAGCGAGATTGGTCATTAGATGATTTTCCTACCTAAAAAACCTATGTGATGTTAAAATACTTGACACGCATCCTTTTTCCCAAATTTAATAACTTCTTAGGTTAACTTTACCACCAATCCAAAGTCACGAACGATAGTTAAGCATGGTGAAACTGAACCATTTGCTTTCGAAAGTGACAGCCACGTTGGGTGCCGGCGCGACTTAATCGCTCATTGAATACAAATTTTAATAGGTTTACAATCATGTGTATATAAATAATTAATTAGAGGATACTTTGCTATCCTTTCCAGTCTGCTGTCTGTCTGTTGGTTGAGTCTCTTGAAAGCGAACGGAAGGAAACGCTTGTAAATGATTTAAGATGCGAAAGCTTAATTGATAAAGGTCATGATAATCACGTCCTTCGATGTACGCGGTATTAAACCGCGTACATCAAAGGACTGGAACAATTTGCTTGCTGCGATCTTCCCGTTCGATTATAATTTAGGTGTCTTCAAGTCTTTTTTTATTTTATTCTTGATAGTTTCGCGCTTGACTGATGGAAAGCGACGATGCGTTCGACTATGGAACGCGCTTACCTAGAAGAAGTTTAGAGCGAATAGGCCCTTAATAAACTAGTGCGCTTCACCATCAACGATTGCATCACTGCTTACCATCAGGTGGGATCGCAGTTAAGCACAAGTTTTAAAGTAAAAAAAGACAAGTAAATAGAGCATTTAAGCTTGGTAACAGATCAGAAGATCATTCGGGATTTCATAGCTGACAGGAGTATAGCGTTGTAATAATTATAAGTACCAATGTATACTAAATAAATGTAAATATTTTGCTCGTCATTGTGGTTAAATTTAAAAAGCTTATTTATAAGCAAATTTAAAATAGTTTGTTTAATATTTACACATTCTTTCTCCCTCCATATTTTTTTTCTTACTTGCATGCCTATGTTTATGTCTACTATTAACTACTTTTCTGTTTTAACAGCTTAGAATAGCGCATTGTTAAATATAATACATAGTATGTTGTGGAAAATATCGTAGGTTTTATATTTATAATTTCTGCATATTTATAATTAAGTATTATGTATAGTTGTTATTTTTTTCGAATAAAATAAAAGAAAAATACTGTAAGGTTTTTTTTTAAATCATTCTATACATATGTCGACGGATTTGGCTAATGTGGTATGTGTACCTATTTTTTATATGACTGTAAAGAGGAAATTAAGACGCTGTCATTAGCAAAAACTAGAAAATAGCTGTTTTTTTTTTTTAAATTGTCTAGTCTGTATAAATCGAAGTAATCAAAAAAATTATGTTTTAAACTGATTATGTTTCTAAAAATAATTGTTTCCGAAACACGTTAAAAAGCTCTGACCTTTTTATTTTTACCGGATTACTAGTCAAAAGAACGAAAGAAAAAAAGGGATAGCTAGTCGGTAACATTAATAACGATAATAAATCAGGTGCACGCAAACCTACTCATATTTTGCAGTAAAGGGAGAAAACGGAACATTTATAGGATCACTTTGTAGCCCGTCTGTATGTCTGTTTGTCAAGACCCTTTATCTCGGGAACGCGTGAAGGTATCGAGTTGAAATTGAAACCATATACTAAATTCAACGGTCCCTTGAAGCTGTGAAAAAGTAAAACTCCTAAATTCAAGAGATTCATATAGTAGTGGTAGTGATTCTTTAAGTCAAGAGTGAATAGGTTACTTCTAGGTAAGCGCGCTACATCGTCGACCGCATCATCACTTTCCATCAGGTGAGATAGTGGTCAAGCGCGAATCTATCAAGAATTAAAAAAAAAAAATACGAAAAAAAGATACGGCCGTTTATTGTAAAAAACGTATATTTCGACACTCTCAAGGTACTTCTCGTTGACCCAGAATCTTGAAATTTGGCATAAAGCAAGGTCTTACAGCACAGGTATAGGAATAAATCTGAAAACAGTAAATATGTAACAAGATATTTACTAGACACGTCACAATAAAAAAGACTATTTTTGCGATTCGGAAAAATCACAGAGACTCCGTTCGGGAATTGAACTACATATTTATGTAACTAAGTTTGTACGGAACCCTCAATGCGCGAGTCCGACTCGCACTTGCTGTTTTTTTTATATGCAGCCCGACAGTAACCTCTCTGTAGGTCATGTCATGGCCTTTTGAAGTTAATTGGATAAGGTCAGTGACACTTATGTAAAAAAAAACTATTTCAGGTTTATTTAACTATGATAAACAAGTCGACGATTTAATGCTTGTGTTAATAACTGTACCAATAAGAAAACTCACAAAATCATATTATTGATTTTTTGATTTTCTTGATATTTATTGATTTTCTTGATATTGGGCTAAAAGAGCCACTTATTGGGTCCCACTAAACGCAAGGCGACACCGCGGCAGACCAAAGCGAAGGTGGAGAGATGAACTGGATAAATACCAGAAAGACTGGCCCGCAATGGCCGAAGACAGACTTGTGTGGAAAAGGGAAAGGGAGGCCTTTGCTCAGCAGTGGGACATAAATGGGCTATGAATAATAAATAATAATAAATTGATTTTCTAATAGCACCTCAGTTGGTACAAGACTGGTCGAATCGAAACAGGATGATTCAAGGATTCATTCAATTTTTTACGTTAATTAACAAAATTTTTGCAAAACATGTATTTGCGTTCTACGAGTAATGTGCTCTGCCCACTACCACTTAAGTTTGGAGATTCTTCGGGATATGTCGGCGACCTTGGTTCTCCTGTGGATATGTTCATTCTTTATGGGATCATGTAAGGAAACTCCGAGCATAGCCATTTCCATTGCCCTTTGGGTGACTATAAGCTTTCTGATGAGGCACATATATAGGAGATGGTCGATGAGGCCGAAAGGTTCTAGAGTGGCGAAACCGGAAAATGCAGCGTTGGAAAGCCTCCCACAAGGTGGACCGATGACCTGGTCAGAGCTGCGGGAATGCGGTGGATACGAGACGCACAGGATTGGTCGTTGTGGTGACGCTTGGATTCCCCCAAGCGTCGCCACAACGCCTCCGCCTATAACCACCAGTGGACCTCTATTGGCTGAAATGATGATGATGAATTATTTTAAAATCATTGAATTCAGTTAGCCAAGTTACATAATTTATCTGTCCTCCTGCAGTGGGGTGTGAGGCAGGGAGACGTCATTTCTCCGAAACTGTTGACGGCCGCAATGGAGGATGTTTTCAAGGTTCTGGACTGGAGTGGATTAGGCATTAATGTCACTCATCTTCGGTTTGTCGACATAGTACTTATGCTGAGACTGCGGAACAGCTCAGCACAATGCTAAATTACCTCAACAGAGATTTCGAAAGAGTGGGTCTTAAAATGAACATGGACAAAACTAAATTCATGATAAACAACCATGTAGCACCCACTCCTATCAAGATTGGAGACTCTATACTCGATGTTGTGGACGATTACGTTTACCTTGGACAGACAGTCCAGTTGGGAGATCTAATTTCGAGAAAGAGGTCAACCGTCGAATCCAACTCGGCTGGGCAGCGTTCGGGAAGCTGCGCGGTATCTTCTCATCCAATATACCACAGTGTCTCAAGACGAAAGTCTATGATCAGTGTGTATTGCCAGTAATGACATATGGTTCCGAAACGTGGTCGCTCACAATGGGCCTCATCATAAGGCACAAAGTCACCCAAAGGGCAATGGAAAGGGCTATGCTCGGAGTTTCCTTGCGTGATCGAATCAGAAATGAAGATATCCGCAGGAGAATCAAGGTCGCCGACATAGCACAAAGAATCGCTAAACTTAAGTGGCAATGTGCAGGGTACATTGCTCGCAGAACAGATGGCCGTTGGGGCAGAAAGGTTCTGGAGTCGCGATCGCGTACCGGAAGACGCAGTGTTGGAAGGCCCCCTACAAGGTGAACCGATGACCTGGTGAAGGTTGCGGGAATCCGATGGATGCGAGATGCACATGGCAACATTTGGGGTAAGCCTATGTCCAGCAGTGGACGTCTATCGGCTGAAATGATGAGTTAGATAGTTAAGGATAGATTTCTAATAACATGTTCCTAAAAGTAATTAGCCACAATGGTCTTTGCCACCAGTTTTGATTGTCTCGTATAAAAAATATAATCTGTATGTTCCACAACCAAGTCTATAAAAAGATAAAAAATCTCACAGATCTAGAACTAAAAAGCAGAGCGTGTCAACTGCTCATCTAAGAATAGAACTAAAGGTTACGGGCCGCGGTTAGTATAGTGGTCGTAATGGTGTATGAGTTTAATAACACAGCTCATGCAGTAGTTGAGTTTTAGGTTGTTGCGATTCGTATCGCAGGTTTGATTCCCGTACGGAACAATATTTGTATGGTCTATTATAGACAGTTAAATTATTTCGAGTCTGAGTGGTTTTATACGTGTGACTTTACTCGTTTCTGAATTATCATTACAAAAGTAATTAGTAGTATGGAGCAACGTTAAAAAAATACAAAATTAAAAGTAAAAATTATGATAAATGACGACAAGTGAAGGTGTGTTCTGTGTTCATCAGTATAAATTTATTTATATGTACTTTATTGTACACCAAGGTAATAAATGATACATGTGAGCCTTATATTAAAAAACATGCAATTGCCAGCCTTATTGCATTCCGCGATCTCTTCCAGGCAACCTAGTATGGGAAAAGATTGTCTGGACATAAAATGAGGTTGCATTTGGTGCATTACAAAATAAGTTAGACATTGGTGAGAAAAAAAAACAAAGTACATACTTAACACTTAAATACATCCATACTAAATAATTATATAGGCAAGAAAACCAGTGACAACTACAATTAATACTGCTAATAATGAAACAAAATTACAAGGACAAGTAATATTCCTTCACAAGTGTATTAAATACATGTAGTGATTCCGCGCGTTTTATTGACGCTTGCAGTGCATTCCATAGACGAGTGGCCGGGACAGTAAAGGTATAAATATATGAGTATTACATAAATTCATCGATATATAATTTTTATGTTCGCAAAGCGATATACCACGAACTGACATTACCTTTTGTCCGAACTTGCCTTCGAATCATGACTAAACGCCTGCTCGTTTTTACTTAGCAAATCAACTCCGCAATTTCTTAAATCAAGCTAATTAGTTTTATGTTTCAATTTATGCACGTCACTTCATCTTTGTTATCAATCGAGGCAATACACATTTGACGACTGTCAAATGTGTATTAATCAGCAGTTTGAAGTTTCTTTGAAGAAAGAGTCTCTAAAATACCCCAACACTTTTTTTATTAAAAAGAAGGAGATAATTAATAATAATTATGCTTTATCGACCCGACCGAAGATGATCGTCTTGTCATCTTCCTGTCCCTATAATTTGGCGTCACGGGGTCCCCATGAACTCATGTGGGACAAAACCTAGCCATGCTAGACCTTGGTAGGTCAAAGGTCGTTGAGAAAACCGTGTGGAAGGTCAGTAAGAATCTGACCGACATCTCTACTTACCCCAGGATGGAGGAAAGGAATTCCTCACAATGGAAAAGGGAAGGAAGATGAAGTGTATGAGTAACTAGTTGTTAACGCCTGCGGTAACGTGGACAAGTACTTTGTGTGTATTGCGTTGCTATTGTAAAGAACAAGGCATCCGTACCGTATTGATTCAAGTAATTTATTGAACTAACAAATTGCTTTTGACTTCGTTTACGAGAATGTTTTTATAGAAACTTTTGTGGCGGCTCAACAGTCAGGATTTTGCTGATTTGCCATTGGTATAACATTAATTGCGCGCAATCGGCTCAACACGTTTTTTTCTTCCATTCTATCCTGTCAACCATCATGCTATCACTAACTTCCTTTTCTTTCACATCACTGTTCACACAATCCATCCATCTTTTCTTTGGCCTCCATCTCCCTCTCCACCCATCTACATGTATACTCATAACTCTTTTAGTAAAATGCGTTTCATCTCTCCTCTTTAGGTACATGACCATTATATTACATTATATTATATCATTTTTCAATTGTGTGCAATCACTACATGTATTTAAAACACTTGTAAAGAAATATTACTTGTCCTTGTAATTTTGCTTCGTTTTTAGCTGTATTAATTGTAGTTGTCACTTGTTTCTTTGCCTATATAAATATTTAGTATGTAAGTATTTAAGTATGTATTTTAGTGTTAAGTATGTACTTTGATTCTTTTTTTTTCTCATCAATTGTTTAGCTTATTTGGTTATGCACCTTGTTGCAGGTTGCCTGGAAGAGATTACGGAATGCGATAATGCCGCCAATTGTATGTTTTTAAAGGCTCAAATGTATCATTTATTATCTTGGTGTACATTAAAGTATATATAAATAAATAAATAATTGCCATTCAGCAAAATCTCGACTCTACACTAACTTTAAACCTTACTTCACTATTACAAAAATTGTAAAAGTGAAGTAAGCAGTTTAGAGATTACATTTTTTTTATTAGGACAATTATCGTCATCGTACTTTGAATGCAGTTTTGAAAACTAATAATGCCTATCAGACTGGCCTGCTTTTGTGGTTAGTGGCCCTGACTGCTATTCCGGAGGTCGTGAGTTCATTTCCTACCCAGGAAAAAAGTTTGTGTGATGAGCACGATCATTTGTTCTGTGTCTGGGTATAATTTATCTAATAAATATATATAAGTAGGTTTATCAGTTATCTAGTACTCATAACACAAGCTCCGCTTTGCTTGGGACTACACGGTGTTGTGTTAGTTGTGAATTATTATATTATATCATTTTTATTTCTTTAGATAAATATTTGTGTCATGTTTTAAGTTCGTTAAATAACCCGAGGAATAAGATTCTCCCATACAACTTTTAACACCCATAAATCATTTTATTACGGTAGTTTTGAATAACCGATAATGTGAACCTTTTTATTTACTTAAGTTAATAATTATGAAAAGTTCTAAGCAATTTTTTTTAAAAAACCCCTTTTCACTCCCTTAAAAGTTCGAAGTCAGGGTCGAAGCCTACTGGTGCCACGGGTAGTCTGAAAGTGAAACCCGGGGCCCTGGGACGAAGGCAAAGAAGGAACAGGCGTGGGTTTTTAGTCAGTAAAAGTCTGACACTATCTCCCGCCCCGCCCAAAAGCGGGGGATGTCATAAGATGATTATCCCACCGGAAAAAAAAAGACACCCCTTAAAAGTTGAATTTTCAAAAACCTCTTTTAATGTTTGCCTGCACCACAAAAGGAAGTTTTGTGCAAAATTACACGTTCATTTCCAGCAGTTGCGGCTGTGCGTTGATATATTAGCCAGATTCTCCTCTTTTATAATATATAGATTTTCCAACCTACATAAATTGTCCCAAAAATAATAGTCAATTGCAACTAATGTAAGTATATTATAAATTATGCAAAAAGCATTTTCCGATACCGGGAATCGAACCCGAGCCTCCTGGGTGAGAGCCAGGTATCCTAGCCACTAGACCATATCGGATATTACGAGTGTAGTCCAAATTTACGTTTTCATGAAAGAAGACCATTTGTTTTTAAATTTTTTATTAATGTTCATTTTTTTCAACAGATATATAAAAGATAACATTTTTTTATACATTTTGAAAAGTTGATGATAGCATTCATTGTTTTATTAAGTTATGGGTGCACGCCATCTAGTGGTTACATGTGACATTATTTATGATTCCGAACGTTGATACTAAAACTGACAGTACGGATTTTGAAGTCTTCTTCTTTGAAATTATTACACCAGTAAAATGATAGATGGCGCTGTTCTAAAATATGCTGAAATGACTCGCTGCCATGGAAACATTAATCTTTAACTACATAATAAAATTATTTTAACGATAATTTAAAAATAAAACTATTGAATTTTGTCAATGCTTACTTTTGTTTTCGTGTTAGAGATTGAAAAGTTAGATCCCTGAAATATTTTTGACAGCGGTGTCTTGTATTCAGTGTAACGGAAACGCCCTTGGTATCGCTTGGGAGTCCCAGGCCGATTCCCGTTCACCGTAGCTGAGGCACGCGTTTGCAGACGACAAGCAATGGGTAGCTCACCGTCTAGCTGTCCGGTAAGGATCGAGCCTGAGTTTTCGACGGCACTTAGTATTCTACACGCACGCTTTAAAGAAATGTCGGCTAAACCGTAGGGGCCCTGTAGGACCAAAGCCCGACACAGGGCCAAGGGAAATTTTGAAAGAGTTTATGCGGTCTCGGAACACATAGACACCTAGGATTACTGAAGGACATAGGTGAGTTTTAGTCAGTAAAAATCTGACACGCCTACTTGCTATAAGTCGCCTCTTCCCGTTCACCGTAGCTGAGGCACGCGTTTGCAGACGACAAGCAATGGGTAGCTCACCGTCTAGCTGTCCGGTAAGGATCGAGCCTGAGTTTTCGACGGCACTTAGTATTCTACACGCACGCTTTAAAGAAATGTCGGCTAAACCGTAGGGGCCCTGTAGGACCAAAGCCCGATACAGGGCCAAGGGAAATTTTGAAAGAGTTTATGCGGTCTCGGAACACATAGACACCTAGGATTACTGAAGGACATAGGTGAGTTTTAGTCAGTAAAAATCTGACACGCCTACTTGCTATAAGTCGCCTCTTTGAGGCGTGGCTGGAAAGACCTCCCAGCGTCCTCACCTTCCGCATGACGCAGGTTCTAACCGAACACGGTAAGTTCGGGAAGTTCCTGCACCGGATTCGTGCGGAAGCGACGCCCGGGTGTCGCCACTATGTAGACCGCCCGGAGGCCACGGTGGAGCATACGGTGGAGGTGTGCCCGTAGGTGCGGGTTTGCGGACGACGGGCAATGGGTAGCTCGTCATTCGACCGTCCGGACCGAGCCCAAGTCGTCGACGGCGCGTACTGTTCCATGCGCGCCTCAGGGGGATGTCAGCAAATCATAGGGGCCCAGCAGGCCTACTGGGGCCACGGGTAGTGTGAAAGTAAAACTGGGGCCCTGGGGTGAAGGCAAAGAAGGAACAGGAGTGGGTTTTTAGTCAGTAAAAGTCTGACACTATCTCGTGCTCCGTCCAAGAGCGGGATTTGTCATAAGATGATTTTCCCACAAAAAAAAAACATGCCCACTTGCTACAACCTAGAGAGAGAAGAAGTCTTTTCTTAAAATATGAAGAGAGAGCAACTGCAGAAACTCCATCAAGATTTTTTTGAGACTTTTTGTAATATTTTCGTGGAGATAATACGAAACTATTTAAAAACACTGGCAATTAATAAAAGTAACTAAGAGAAAAGAAGCAAAACTCATTTAAACACGTTCATAATTTATTATGCTCGCGTCACTCGATTGAATATATTTTACTGAATATATATTATTTTACGCGACTTTCGGTTTAGTTTTATAGTAAAAATTGTTCATAATGATGAATTCTGCTTGAGTTTTTCAGTTTTTTTTTGTATCGTTATCTCCACATTGTATACTGAGCGCGAGGAAGGACGGTAATCTAATCAGCAATGGGTTATAGTAGGCTGATAGTAATTAGTGAGATAGATTAATGAAAATAAGTTGTTTGACTAAAGGCGTTTATAATTCAATCAGGCACAAATAAATACTTAACTAGTACATCAAAATCTAAATAACTTAATTCTCTTACAAATCTATCAAACAATCATACATTTTGTCTACAAAAATATAAACGATTTAAACTCAGGTTCCACTAGGTTCTCTAACACGTAAAATTTCATTAAATAATATAGTCATTCCCACGGATTCTCGTCTATCGTATCATTCACTGTTTCTTTCATTTTATTCATCTTTTTCCTATTCATCCGACTTTCTACTGCACCTTCAACTATTTCCCCTTTGTTGAAATCTTCTGCAGTTATAATTGGCTTGAAACCTTCATCGACACTTTTGATTCTGTTACTCTGTATTTCTTTAGGCAACTTTAACTTTTGCTGACGATACGGATAGAAAACGTATTTTACACCATTCACAATTTTGTATTTAGGATAGTTGGTTGATGTTCTTCTGTTATTATTAATGCCTAGTAGCTTGTTCATCCAGTACAGGTAAGAGCTTTGGAGGACGTCGATAATGCTTCTTTTTCTTCGTGATTTGGCTTTAGTCTGGTTAACTTTGTCGATATCTTCATTTCCGAATAGCATTGTCTTTTCATCAATAGCTCTGTTGTTGAATCTTACTACCGGTGCTACGTAAGAGATGATGGGCCTATTTTCTATAATTTCCTCCTTGCCACCAAGATCTAGTATGGATCTGCTTTGCCATTGTCCGTTCGCATCGTAACCACCGCCACCTCCGCCGCCTCCACCGCCGCCACCTCCGTAATCTGGTCCACCTGAGTGTTAAAAGGTGAATTTTCATTCTATGTTGAATTTGTTGGGACAGTTTGATTATACTGGGATAATACCTGCTGGCATCCACGCGCCACCTCCGCCTCCACCGGTTGCCCATCCCTGTGGATTTAAGGATTGATTAGATGCATTTTTTTTTAATATACAGATTTTAACATCACGTCTGTGATAACTAAAGGAGAATGGAATAACATCAGACTAACATTTTGTCAGACTAATGGTATTGAGTTTAAACACACGTCTTCTTCTTTCACCGTTTATTCCGTGACTGTGAGTTTCGAATTTAATTTTACTTTCTTAGACCAATTTGCTCTAATCATTTGTGTAGGCGTTTTCAATATTTCACAATCATGTGGTATTACTGTTACAGTAGTACAGTCAAAGATTATCTACATTTTTTAATATGATGACATTTTACTGCTTCCTACATTCATATACTTACCCCATCACCTCCGCCTCCATTACCACCTCCGCCGCCACCACCTCCCTTTTTCTCCAAAATCTTCATCAGCAGCATCATCTGTAGAAAAGATAATTTTAGCATTTTTCTCTGTATTCACCATGCATTACTCCGATTTGAATTTGATGACATTACATTTGTCTGCTTTGTTAATTAGGTACCCACTTATTTTGAATTTTTGGTTTATAAATAGATTGACAGGACACACTTATAAAAACCAGGTGCCTTGTTAAAATCTCAATGCAAAGATTTGAAGGTACTGGTACACTCCGTTTTAGAATTGTATCTTACAGGCATTTAAGTTTAGTGCTACTGTGCTAGTATCGAAATTCAATTAGCCTGGTGCCTTACCTTAGCCAACATGAATGACATCATACTGAACATCATTCCTTTGAATGACATCATTCCCATCATGCCCATCATTGCTGGAACCATCTGTAAAATGTAACATTCTGTTCCACAAAAATACTATACAATAAACTACTAATTGGTGACTATTACTTGGTGTTTTTTTTTACACCGACTTCCAAAAAAGGAGGTAGTTCTCAAGTGTTATGATTTTTTTTTTTATCCGGGCTTCTTAGATTCAGATACTTTAAGTTAATAGTCCAATATATTTCAGACATTCTAAAACTGTTGTAATTGTAACGTCATATCTCAATATCAAAATTATTATAAAAGGCCTTGAATTAATTTTGTTGTCTATTATGTGATTTTATGTTAAGATCGTTCAGACAATTATTCATATGTTGTCTGGTAGAGATACTGATCAATGATAAGCCCAATTATGGCCATATTTTTTAATTCGTGTATAAGAGTTGTGTACCTATTTGGTACCTATACAATAAAATATTTATCTAATTCCTGTATTTTTTGTTTGTTCACTTACCATCATCAGCTTCATCTTCATACACATCATAGCCATCATCATCATTTTTTTCTTGCCGAAACCATCTCCTCCATCATGGCCTCCCCCTCCACCACCGCCATCACCTCCCCCACCCCCTTTACGTTTTTTTCTACCGACAAATTCTTCTACTGTAACATTTTTAATGGATGTCTTATTAATTTCAAAGTAATTGTTATTTTCTTGTTGTTATCGTAGAATTAAAGAATATTGAGAACTAATAAAAAATTATGAGTTATTTGCTTCACTTCAGAACCTACTACCTACCGAATTTCAACATAGGTATTTTACTCAATTATTACAATATACTACAATTAAGGAAAAGCTTTTCTGTTTCTTGTCTTCCAGCTAGCTTTTGACTTATTTGTTAGACAGGAGCTATTTTAAGGCATATAAATGTTGAACTGTTGTAGCATTGAAATAGCTACCTACTATGCCCAAACTGTTTAACGAGTATATTATTATCGTCGATTCAAAAGGAAGAAGAAGAGGCACTGGAATTAGCAATCAAACATAGAATTACAAGTGATTGCTCAGATACTTTTTTCGTCCCACATAACCACCAACTAAGGTTGGTGGTTATGTGGGACGAAAATAACACACTCTGCATTGTTAACTAAAGATCAAAAGAAAAAAGTCCTTATTATAATGTAATAAACTAATTACCTAAAACTAAAATAAGTTATTCTTACCGTTATTTGGTATCGGTAGTGAAGTTTCTCTTCCTAGGGCACTGAATATGATGAGATGGTTATCAAAAAAAATATCGATTGCTTTGTCAATCATATGTGTAAGTTCTTCAGAGTTTTTTTCGGCAAAATGGTCTTCCGTATCTTTAGTTTCTTCAACTTTAGTGATGTTTAATTTAACTGAAAACAATCATAAAAGGGATTACGCTTTGTGCAGCCTAATGAACATTTTGTGATCTGTTGCTAGCTTACATATTGCTATCATAAAAAGTTTAGGCATAAAAATTTAATATATCGTTTTCATTCTTACCCAGATTGTTTTAAATTTATTATAATCTTAAATGTTACATTTTCCTAAATTACGGCTGTTTGTAAATTAAACTTTGCTATAAAATTCGCCATTATATACATCGTTGTTCTTTAAAACTATTTCGTAAACTTGCAACTTATCAACACTATTCTTTAAAATAATAAACACTTACCAAATTTTACATAATCTCCAATCACGGATACCTCACTCAAATTATTCAACTGTTTCAAATACATTAAAGTTTTTCTTTGCACACATGGAAACGACATGTGAAGGAAACAATCAGCATAAACACCATTAAAATTATCATCTGGATCCTTTATATCTTTATTTTTGTCATCTCTGACATTATCTATACCATGTTCAATTTTGACAACTTTAGAATTGACTACCACAATACAAATAAGTTCTAGGATGACTGTTCTAAGTTCCATTGTTGGTTCACTAATGGAAAACGCGGTAACCTGCTCATATTATTTATTTTCTTTGTTTATGGGATATAAGGTCAAGTGCCATGGTGTTATTGTGAAAACATATAATTTTATTGTTAACTATTTATTTAAATCACGTTGTGGTTAAGGGATTAGAAAAGGCTTGTGTAAATATAGGATTTTGCTGTTTAATTTGGTTTGTAGAGTTCTTATTTTAAAAGAGATACGATTCATTTTTGTTTAATGGAGAGTTTAGCAACTGTATTTGGGGAGATATGAGTTAAAACGAAACTACAGTACAAGATGTCTCTTTGGGATTCGTTTATAGGTAAAACCTATGAACTTTGAACTTCTAATTATTGTATTTGATTATGGCGTGTACACACTAACAAATTATACATAAATGAAATACACACATATACATATTGTAATGATACACTCTGGCTATTATAATAGTGTATCAATACACATCTAGTGTATTGATCTACTATTAGATTTTTAGATGTATCTATCTATTTATGTACTTTTCTAAGTTTATTTAAGACATTGCTAGCATCCCGTGCTTTGAAAAGCACGTAAAGCCGTTGGTCCCGGTTGTAAGATGCCAGAAACTCTGACCATTAGTCTATCCAAGGAGTATCGTGTTGACTTATAACTGGGTTGTGTAGGTCTGATAGGCGATTGCTCTATATAAATCACGTGTATTCAGCCGCATCCGATTAGACTGTAAATTGACCCGAAGGTAGTTGCAAAAGGGTTAGGGAGATGATGATATACCTAACTATATGACTGTATTTGATCATAAAATTATCCAAGCCACAACAGTTGAATTAGTAGATATAATAAATACTTTTTGTTGACTATACACGTATAACTTTAAATGAAATATATATATATATAATATAAATAATATTTCGATTTCAACACAGAGCTGCATAGCACAGTATCGCGAGAGAGGCGGTAGCGCAGGACTCGACCGAAACATGACCACGACCACTCTTTCAAGAGTGCACGCTTTAAAAAAGAAGAGAGAGTTGTAATTTTAAAGCTCTTACTATAGTAGAAAAATGATTTCAGTTTAAAACTCTCTCATCACGTAAAAGCAAACAAGCGCTAAGATATACAGATAGACATCATTTTCATAAATCCAAAAGATTAAATTGTGCATGAAATAGATAAAAAGCAGATTTTCCAGACGGAGTACATTAGAAAACACTTGTATCATAATCATTATTACAATGTTGCTAATAATAGTGAAACTTTGTTGCCCACACAACACACGTACCATCTTATAACAGGACATCATATGAAACAAATCTTTATTTGAACCAAATTATAAATTTATTTTAATCTAAATTTTAATCTGGAGTAAGCAGCGGAAATATAATTACCCAGTTAGTAGTTATATTTCGTTCGGGGTTGAATCTTTTGGTTTAGGAACCTTACTGATCGCCTTGTTGTCACTTTGAGTAACTCAAAAGCTGGCTAACACCTTGGACAGAAGATAAGCATTGCCAGACAGCTTGGCAATACTTTCAGTCTTTTGGGCATATTACCGTGCATCTTCCCGAATGCTGCCCAGCCGAGTAGTCATGGCTGAGACTACGAAGGAGCTCAGTACAATGCTTGGTGACCTCAGTAGAGCTTCCGTAAGAGTGGGACTTAAATGAAAAAGGACAAAACCAAAATCATGGTAAACAGCCATGTAGCACCCATTCCTATCAAGATCGAAGACTCTACACTCAAAGTTGTGGATGATACAGTTTACCTGGGACAGACGGTCCAGTTGGGTAGGTCTAACTTCGAGAAAGAGATCAATCGTCGAATCCGACTAGGTACTTAAATTTAAGACGGGGAAATAAAAGCATCGGTTTAATTCAAAAATTTTATTGTTTACAAAATATGAGGCATCGTTTCGATATACTTTTATAAATAAATAAATATACATAAGCACTTTAATAAAATGAAAATGAAATATTATGATAAGTAATAATTATAAAATACGAAGAAACTTAATACTAATAAATGTAATATTTGGTATGAAAGCGTAGATTAGAAAAATATATTAAGATAAATATCACAGTTAAATATACTGCTTAAATAAATTGTATAGTACTTTTTAATAAATATTAAAAATATAATAATTAATGATGATATACATAAATAACCTAACGGTCGACTGGTAAGAAATATCTAAGGCATTAAGTCCGCCTTTGTACAGTGTTTCTTACTAGTGCATAAAATTTTAATAAAATATAAAATAAATAAATACTAGTTAGATAAATAAAAATTAGATATATATATGAGAAGAAAATATGTTATTTTTAAACGGTGGGAGAAAATAACAAAAGTAAAATAAATAAATAAATAAAATAAGAGGTAATGAGAATCTTTAACACACCTAACGTTAAAACTGCAATAAATAAACAATTTGAAAACAACAATGAATTAAGAACTAAGCAAATAAATAAACTTACAGCTATTTCATAATGAAAATTTTCGAATAAATTAGTTGATAACAATACAAAAAAGTTATAGTTACAAGTAAAATCGTTTGTGAATATGTTATTATCTAGCAATTTAATTTTATGGTATATAATAACCATATTCGAAGGCTGCTAGAGTAAAATAAATACCACAGACAGTCCCCCAAAGATAGACAAAATATTATATTTTGTTTTTTTCTCAGTAGTGTACTAACTCATGTGTCTCACAGGGCAAAATTTTGTTCCATATAGACCGTAATATATTTTTTTCCAAAGATTTACCTGATAAATAAATTTCAATCTACTATAAAGTTATTCACATTTCTATTACCAGGCATAATATCTTCCTTTTTACAAACAATAACTAAATAATCAATACACCAAAATGCTACTCTACGAACAATATGACAATACGACTTAACTAGTAGTAGTATCATAAGGCATGTAGCTATTATAGTTATTCATGTCATACGCCCTTCTGTAACCACCATGATGACCATGTTCATGTTCGTGATGTTCCTCATGGGAATGGGAATGATGATGAGAAACCTCAGGTTTGGTGATGATTTCGTAAGTGGTGGACTTGTGTTCACCATGGCCCTTGAGTCCTACTAAGGCCGACAGGAGTAGTGACATGAGTGCTGTCATCAATGCTTTTCCAGCAAGTAAGGCTAAGGCTCCAAGAGCTGCTGCGGCTAGGGTTCCTGGAATTACAGAAAATTATGGTGAATTGAGAAAGAAATTAATATTCGAGGATATACTAGAACATTTAGATGAACGTATTACTATAATAAGCACCAAACATCTTAATGATTTTGATGATAAAAATTTGACAGTTAATATTATTCGTTTTTATTTCGTGATTAAAGTACAACCACTTAATTTTTTAATAAAATTTAATGAGCTGATTCAGATTATGGTAACAATAAGGTTAAATTAAGTATGTTGCAACCATTACTTAAATTAACCACACTTATATAACCAAATGTGAAGACAAATATTGATAGGCTAAGAATTTAAAATAAATGAACTAAAACTATATTAATCTGTTAATCACTAGTCAAAGTTATTATTACATTCAATACAATAGTAACCATAATGACGTGACACTACCATGAAATCAATTATATTTACCCGATCAAAAATAAATAAAAAACTGTAATACCTTTCATCATCAATGCAGCAGCCAGGAGAGCACCACCGCCACCTCCTTTGCCACCACCAAATCCACCGCCGCCGCCACCCCCAGACTTCCTTCCAACAGATTCCTTATCTCCCTTCGCCATATCCATCGCCTCCTTAGTAGTCTGAGGATCCAACAGCCTGTATCTCAGGGAATGTCCGTCCAAGTAATCCTGGAGACGATAGAGAAGGAATCTGTTCAGCTTTTCCTCCGGCTTCCCAGGAAACTGCCGCGATAACTCAGCAGCCATTTCCTCAGGACTTGGCGTATTCCCAGTCTGATTTTCTTTTACTATGCTCAATCCCGGTAGAAGGTTCAGCTCATCGCGAGAGCTCAAATCTTCCAAAAAGGACAAAGCATGGATCTTCAAACATTTCGAATTCAGCATACTGTTGCACTCCTTATGCAAAGTCCTTCCAACTCTTTCGGTGTTATTAGGCACTGCTTTAACAGTATCGATTATGGCGTTGGGTTCCGATCCATCGATGGCTGCTTGAGAACCAATCACTAAACTAAGAGTCACTAAAATGGATACACTATTAAGATGCATTTTTATTCACGATTTCACTGCACTGTACCTGTCAATTACTGACACATTTCTATGGGGGACCGCTGTGGACTGATGGATTTAATCTGATCGCAATTTATTTTATACAGACCGTGATACCAAAAAGTACAAGAAAAGCGCTAAAAAGAGCAATGTCGTTGCTTTTTTAACGTTATTGTCAGCAGCACTTTCGTTCTATAAATAAAAGGTTGTTATAATGGAAAAGTTGAAAGTGGTTCACCGATTTTCGGTTTCCAATCGATAATCTGAGGCTGTTAACTAATTTAGATAATAGCTGAAATTTTATAATTGATTATGGAACTTATTTGGCTAAAAAATATAGAACATTTTGGGACATTTATTGTACGTACAACTAAAGAGCGGGATTCCCTGCCAGAATTTATGTTGTAGCTATAACCTGCTGATCTTTGAGTCAAGAGTAAATAGGTTACTTCTAGGCAAGCGTGCTTCATCGACTACATCATCGTTTACCATCAGGTGAGATAGTGGTCAAACGCGAGCCTATGAATCATAAAACAAAAAAGCTAACACTGCAAATCAAAATTCTTTCTGGGTATTGTTTGTTTCTTATTTAACATCGACATTCGAAATTAAAGTTATTTTGATCCTTTAAGTGTTTTTTTTAGTGAAGTCGGTTATTTTCTTTTTTGTAACAAGTTGTTATTTTAGTTGTTATTTCACACTTTTTAGTTGCAATACACTTATATATAACCAGAGTGCATAATTATTTCTCATGACAATTCCAATTAACGCAAACACTGCTAGGTTACATTGTTTTATTATGAAGTCCCTGTGTCTACCTTCCACCTTCTGGCTCCATCATCAGATCAGTTCGATAGTACCTTATAGCCAAACTGCATTTCATCACAATTCTAATAAGCCCAAACACGGCTAGGATACATTGATTAATTACAGAGTTCCGGTGCCTATCTTCCGGCTCCATCATCATCAATATAACGATGATGATATCATTTTCAATATAATTATTCAGAACCATTTATTTATTTGTATTGCCATAGTCATTGTGATATCTATGTGAGTGTGAAGTTCCGTTTGCAATTTCTGGTCTTCTTCATCAGTTCCACTACATCCGATGTTACTTTTTGACTGTAAGTGCTTAAGTTCTCGATGGAAATACCAAAATCAACATATAGTGGTCTATAATACTGATCTATAATAAAGAGTTCCCTCGATTCCTCATGGATCCCACCATCAGAACTGGATTCTGAAAAAAATTAAGCCTTATGCAAAATTTCACTTTCCTAGTCCCAGTAGTTTCGGTTGTGTGTGTCGATATGTCAGTCAGTCAGTTTCGCCTTTTATATATAGATCTTCTATAAGTGTTTTTGTCACCTAACGCCTCTTATATATCGGTCAAGCTGTTTGCTTGACCGATATGTGTATATTTCAGTAGATCCCTGGATAGGAGTGGATCCCTTGAAAATACGATTGGACCTGGTAGGTGGCGCTGCAATCGGGTTCTCAATTTTTTTCTGACGGGCATTTGGGCAGGAAAAAGTCAGTCGGGACCGCTAGTAGGAATTTAAAGTAAAATTATTTCTACATATTACTAAAAATTTAATCTATTATAGACACAGGTCGATCAAATAATATAATAATAATATTTACACCACTATCACTTCGCCGTCTAGTACCAAGCTAAGCAGAGCTTTTGTTGTGAGTACTAGACAACGAATAAACATACTTAAATATTTCGAAATACATACATATTAAAGATAAATTACACCCAGACATAGAACAAATGATTGTACTCATCACACAAACATTTTTCCTGGGTGGGAATCGAACCCACGACCTCCGGCATATTAGTCAGGGCCACTAACCACTAGACCAACAGGTCTGTCGATCAAAGGTTAGTCCGTTGATCTATGACCGTCAAAGGAAACAAAAAAATAGGTATAAATGTGGTATTACTTTAGAATTATTTTCGAAATATTATGTGAGAAGTTAGCACGGTTCAAAGTCGTCATTTCTGTCTCATAACCATTCTTAACAGGTGTCGTAATTCATAATCATTTATTTGCTAATATGGATAATTACATAAAGTTATTGAAATTATATCACAGTCCAACCATATTATACCTTGAGGCATGTAAATCACAAGCTTTATTTTTATAATAATACATTTTCTTGCGAAATTTATTTATAATTAGTACTACAATTAAGTTTTATTTATTTCACCGTATCAAATAACATAGAAAAATACTAAAGTTGATAATGTCACTTGAAGAAATGAAGTAAAAATGTCATTCGTTAAATAATAATGTCAAGATACAATTATAAATAAATGTCAAAGTAAGAATAATATATAAAAAACTAAATCCGTTGGTAAATTCACTATGAAAAATAATAAAGTCATTCAAATAGCTCAGCATAAATCTTATTACACGGTAACTGGGCTTTCGAGTGACTCCAGATCAAGTATTTGTGTTCAGCTGCATTTCATTATTCTGGAAGCTGACTGTAACATAATATACATACTATAGTGTTGTATCATTCGGTTCCCTTCAAAATCGTTGAGCTGAGTGGAATTGATATACGTGTCATGTTCGTGAATGGGTGCTTTCAGTTGAGATTGGTCATCTCTTAGCTGGCAGTGGCTTATTTTAATATAGCCAGCCTTTTAATTTTTCCACTGCTGGGAATCAGGCCTTCTCTCTGGGAGAGGGATGGGCCGTAATCACAGATTTAAGAAGGGAGGCCGTAATCCACCACGCGGACCCAGTGCGGGTTGGTGAACGTCGCATGTCTTCGAATTTTTGGTTCTAGGACATGCCGGTTTCCTCACGATGTTTTCCTTCACCGTTTTGAGAGCAGTGGTGATGAAATAAATTACACAAAGTAATGCGCCTGACTGGGTTTGAACCCGCGACCTACAGCTCGTAAGTCGGGGCCGTTACCATTCGGCCATCACTGCTCTCGTTAAATCATTTCAATTATATCTATTTTAATATTCTAATAATGTAGAATTTATTTTTTTATTTAAATTTATTTGCATTGTCCTCACATAATAGTAACAAGAAAGATGTAACAGTGACATTTGTAATTCATAACATGATTGGAAAGAGTGTCCGTGAAGTTTCTTGCACATTTTTCTCCATAGAGATTTGCTGTTAGGAATTAGCATCATTTTTGTGACGGTAGGATGAATAGTTTATTTGAAATTAGCTTCTGCCCGCGACTTTACTCGCGTGGAATGTAGGTTTCTCCATACAAAATTTGGAGGAAAACCTTTAGGGAGTGAATTTTTTAAAATTCTTTCTTAGTACTCACCTTTTTCATAAAAGCTCCTAATTCCAGTAGTTTCGGTTGTGCATTGATATGTCAGTCAGTCAGTTTCTCCTTTTATATATATATATAGATAAAATGCTTTGGATTTTTGAATCTTTAATACATGGATAGTAGGGAACAAGGCACAGATAGGCCATTTGTAATAATTTTGCTGGTGTGTTTTTCTGCTAAGTTATACCATGTTTTCACTTGTTACAGTTATATACGTATACAATGGACGATGGTGGTCAAGTTCCGAAGTAGTCTGATATACTTTTCAAATTGATGAACGTTCCGCTCCAAAGCCTTGTTTACAACCACAGACGTAATGAGGCGAGCCCAGATTTACGGTTGTGGTTTGAAAGCAAACAGACGGTTCTCTAGAAGGAAAATAAATTATTATCACTGCATCTGGATAACCAGGTGCCACCTGACCAACCACGTTTAGTTAACCTTAAAATGCTTTATTGATTTATTTTGATTATTCATAAAATTAGCTAGAATGGAGAAGTGTGTAGGATTTTTTAATCAAACACTTTAGCTTGACCGATGAAAATTTTCAATTTTCACATATCAAATTGTCTTATTACATTTTTCCCGGATCTAAGAGGACTATTTCACCGTTCTAACAGATTGAAGAAGAAGATTGAGGATAGGGCCAAAGAAATTGATAACTAGAATATTCGATTTCATTTCTTTGTATTTACTATTTGACTATAGTTTTATTTATTTTTTATGCTCGATAGGTTCGCGCTTGACCGCCATCTCACCTGATGGAAAGCGATGATGCGGTCGACAATGGAACGCACTTACCTAGAAGTAACCTATTCACTCTTGACTTGAAGATTCCTGGGTTGTAGCTATCAGGAAACACAGATTCCGGCAAGGAATTCCACTCCTTAGCTGTACGCACAATGAATGTGTTCCCAAAACGTTTTGTGCGTATAGGTGGAATGTCCACCATGTACCGGTGGCGCGTTGCCGTACGCCTGGTGGTCCGATGATGGAACGGGCTAGGCGGAATTAGGTTATGCAATTCCGACGCACACTCCCCGAAATGCAACCGGTAGAAAACCGACAGGCTTGCAACTCGGCGCCGATGCTCAAGACTTTGGAGCCTCGACTCAACGAGTGCATCACTACTATAATAATCTTATATATCAACTAACGTTTGCCCGCTGCTTCACCAGCATACATAAATACAGCCTATGTCACTCAGCAATAAAGTAGCTTTCCATCGGTGAAAAAATTATCGCAATCGGACCAGTACTTCCAGAGATTACCTCCTACAAACCTAAAACATAAAAACAAACTTTACCTCTTTACTATATTAGTGTAGAAATATTATAGTTACTGTAAAAACCCGTACATCTTAGATTAGACTAATACTAAACTATGTAGGTAAATGTCAGAATTTTATAAGAGAGAGATAATTTTTTAGGCTTTTCAGTTCCATCCTAACCCTAACTGACATTGTAATTTTTTTTTTGAGTTTCGTATTTATTTATTAAAAAATTGTGTGTTATGCCTATTCAAAGTCAAATGATATTTCTAAGATTTGACTGACTGAAGTTAATACCTACTTTCTTGTAGCTAGCCAAAAGCCTCCCTCAAGTCTTTTCTGGATCGGTTCTCTCGTGCTTCCTCAAACCAGCAGTATCAAGATAGACCGCAGTATCAAGACGGTTGGCTTAATATGTCATTATGTTTTTCTGCTTCATTATTAGTATAATATTAATTTCTTAATCAGCAAGAGGTCAATCGTCGAATCCGACTCGGCTGGGCAGCGTTCGGGAAGCTGTGCGGTGTCTTCTCGTCCAATATACCACAGTGTCTCAAGACGAAAGTCTATGACCAGTGCATGTTGCCAGTGATGACATATGGCTCCGAAACGTGGTCGCTTACAATGGGCCTCATCAGAAGGCTTAAAGTTACTCAAAGGGCAATGGAAAGGGCTATGCTCGGAGTTTCCTTGCGTGATCGCGTCAGAAATGAGGATATCTGCAGGAGAACCAAGGTTACGGACATAGCCCGAAGAATCGCCAAACTTAAGTGGCAGTGGGCAGGGCACGTTGCTCGCAGAACAGATGGTCGATGGGGACGAAAGGTTCTGGAATGGCGACCGCGTACCGGAAGACGCAGCGTTGGAAGGCCTCCCACAAGGTGGACCTATGACCTGGTGAGGGTCGCGGGAATCCGATGGATGCGAGACGCACAGGACCGGTCATTGTGGCGGCATTTGGGGGAGGCCTATGTCCAACAGTGGACGTCTTTCGGCTGAAATGATGATGATGAATCAGCATTGAATTTTTAAAGGATTCATAAGATAGGTTTCAAAATACATATTCATTTTTATGTTTACAGTCTAAGATCATGGTTATGAATGAACCATTTCTATACAAATGAAGTAATGGGTGTTCTATTGTAATCACGTAGCAGATCAATAATATTAAAAATAAAAGACAGTAACTTTCTCTGCAATAGTATCGTAACAAAAAGACAAAATGCGGTGAAGTTCATCAGTGAATGAAAGTTGCAGTTACTTGCTTTTCTTTATTTATTTTTATTTGTTTTCTTGAAATAAAGGGAATTGAAGGTGAGTTTCTTTTTAGTGTTTCTGTAGTTGGTTTCAATTGTAATGGCCAGTACTCGAAAATAAATATAGGTAATATCGTTAAATATGGCTTCAAATATTCCTCCGAGCTATCAACAGTGGATATTTGCCCAAAAAACTAGCGACATTGCCATGTTGAATGGTAATGTCACTGCTCTAGCTGAGGCAAAAGCCAGCCTTTAAGTCACACGAAATAAAATATTGTAGTAAAATACTGTATGAGTATTCGACACAACTGAAAAATGTAACTACCAAGAAAGTAGAGTAAAAGCGAAACCTGGGGCCCTGGGACGAAGGCAACGAAGGAACAGGAGTGGGTTTTTAGTCAGTAAAAGTCTGACGCTATCTCCCGTTCCGCTTAAGAGCGGGTTTTGTCATAAGATGATTTTCCCAACCAATAAAAAAAATAAAAATAAACTACCAAGAAAGTTGTCATATTTGTGCCAATGAATTTTTCTGCAGGTGCAGTTATTCCAGCACAGCACGACAAAATGGAAAAATAGGATGGCACAAGAGGCCCAACCCAACCCAACTTTCATAGAGATAGAGACATGAAGTTCTGTCTCTTGCCATCGTCGCTTGCCAGACAATGGAATTCTAAAACAGCTGGAACGTAGAACGTGACAAGAGCTAGACGGATGATATCTACACAAATATTATAAAGGTAAAGTTTGTTTTTTTGGTTTTTAGTAAGTAATCTCTGAAAGTACTGGTCTGATCGCAAAAATTTTTTCACCGAAAGAAAGCTGCTTTATTCCTGAGTGACATAGGTTATAATTCATGTACGTAGGCGAAGCCGCGGGCAAAAGCTAGTCATTAATAAGCGTGTGCCTAGGTTTACAGCTGTTAATAACTTCGCCACAATGATGAATAGACCATTAATAAGATATCTTGTTGTGTGTTGTTGTGTGTGTGTTGTATTGTTGTTGTATGTGTTGTGTGTTGTTGTGTATCTTGTGTTTTGTTGTTGTTGCTATAATGGCTCGACAAAAAGAAAGACTAGTTAAACCGTGATATAAAGTTAATTGGTAAAATTGCACATCTGACCAAAATGACTCTCGTCTTGATTTTATTCCTAAGTATTGACTTATAAAATTAAACAAAAAGTTTATGGGTACCACATTCGTTTCTACACTCTTCTTTCATTTTCAATCATCTTCTAAATGCTTTTGCTGTACTTAAAGTACTAGTATTTGGTTTCTTAGTTTAGTTTATCACCAAAGTAATTCCCTATTATATATTATATTTATTAGTTACAACTATAGGTTACCATTACATAACATATAGACATATATACTTATTTTTGATCCAAACTGCAACCTTTACGTTTATAGTTTTAAATATTGTTGTTGAAAAAATAAGATGGTTACAATATTTTAAGTTAACAGTTTTTTTGGAAAATCACGATTATGTCTGCTATGTATCAGGAAAATGAATCAACCGGTTTAGGAAAAAACAAAGCACATTTTTTTAACAAACATTTTATTTTACTTGGTGCTGAAGTGGAAATACAAAGATAGAATAATTTTTATTATCAATACTATACACATATACAACGATATTAAAATAATAAGTGAATATTTACAAAATATAATATTAAGTAATAAATAATAAACAAATATTAGTATTTTCATACATATCTTAACATACATAACATTGGCAATTAATGAGAAACATGAATACATTTAAAAATATATATGTAAAATATGTTAAATGATATAATATTATAATAAATTATCGTTCTTATAAAACAACATCTACATATCTATATAATTATAATAATATTCGATAGGCAGGTAGACAACACATAAAATAGTACCATTTTTGATTAAATATTTCAAGATAAAACATTATGTAAATATATATTTTAATAACAACCAAAATACGTAAACAAAATGAAATAAAATAATTATATTACAATAAAAAATAAAATTCCATTATAATACTGAAATGAAAATGAATACCATATATATATATATAATCAAGAAGTAATACAATAAAATATAATTATGGTAGAAAAATAAGACATTCAGCTAAAAAAATTGTGAACTTAACCTAACAATAAATAGTTTCAATAAATAATGAGTATTCTCGATACATTTTCATAATTTACAGACTTTGTAAAATGTCAATGATCCTAGTTTACGGGTTCTTGAGTATATAACATCGTTTCATTGTTCGTATAACGATAGTAACACAAAGTTGAAAAAAAGAAAAAAAAACTTAATATAAAATAAACAAACAACAAACAAAAAATGAAACAATAAAGTTATCGTTTAAACAAAAAAAGAAATGAAAAAAGAAGCTTCTAATTCGTAATAAATATATAAGACAATAAGAACATAAAACAACAAAAAACAATGAAACAACAAAATTACCCAATCAAACCATACTCCAAAAATAAATTACCCTTTTCTTATTCTTAACGTCTCCTTACATTCAAATTCCTCCCATACCCGGAATGGCCGTAACCACCCACGTCTTCGTGAGCGGTAGAATGAGAATGGGAGTGACTGTACACCGGCTTTGACACGATCTCATAAGTGGTCGACTTCTGGCCGCCAGAGAGAGATTTGATACCGATGATGGCTGAGAGAAGTAGAGACATCATGGCTGTCATCAGAGCTTTGCCGGCGAGAAGAGCTAGGGCTCCTAATCCCATGGACATAAGGGTTCCTGTGGAAGAAGAATTTAATTAGTTTTCGGTTGTAACATCGTGATATCATAAATCTTATTCTTAAAGATGTGAAGATAGAGGTGTAGCTACATATACCTAGTACGCTCACATTTCTATTTGTAAGAAAATGGCAATCTGATTCTGATTTTTTTTTTTGTTGGGAAACCATCCAATGACTGCTTTCGCTCTAAGGCGGAGCGGGAGAGCATGTCAGACTTTTATTGACTGACACCCACTCTTATGTTCCTTCTTTGCCTCACGTTCCAGGGCCCTGCGTTTTCCCCTAACAGGTTCCGGGGTTGCTAGGCCCCTATGGCTTTGCTGACATCTCTTTGAGGCACGCGTGGAACACTACGCGTGTACTACAAAGGATACATCTTTGGTTAGTGGAAACATGTTTTTTTATTATTATTATGGGTAGTTTGCTGAACAATAAATAAAGTAGCAAATATCTACAAACGGATTAATGAATTCAAATGAAATAATAATAACAAAATAATTGCAATGTCAATAACTATAATGTCAGCTATAATAAGAGGGCGAAAGATTACTTTTGATGGTGTGTTTGAACACGGACATAACAAACAAACAATCGTAGACAAGGTATTCTGATTTTATTGTGAGTAATAAATTTCTATACAAACAAGATAGCTTGAAATGTTAATGAAAATGGAAGCACTTTATAATTATCTACTTTTGTAAAAGTACATAGAATCTATTACTTTGTTTGCTCATTACAAATTACTCACAACTTTTTACTTAAATTACAAGTAAAAGTAAAAAGTACAGTATACCTCAAATGACAACCAACAATTTACTTGGTATGGCATGCTCTGATTGTCAACAGCAGAACCATTTTAAAATTGGAGAACTAAATTCTCGACAAGGCTTTCAAGTAATTATGTATGAATTGATTACAGATAAAAAAAGTGAGTAAGATTTAGTTACTTTTCTAAGAAAGGCGATGTATACTTTATAAGAAACATCATCGAGAACAAATACAAAATTTTATATCTCTTTCAAATTACTCAAACTGACGTTAACTAACACCTCTTAAGTAGTCATGGTACCCTAATAGTCAAGATCGGCAGCTTTATGTAGGTACATTGTTGTTTGATGGTCACGGTTGTATTCTCATAGTGTAAAGACTTTTGGCCATTGTCCGCCGATAGATGACAATGGCATGAGTAATCCAACTTAAAATTAAATTTTAAAATGTAAATGCTTGTCACAATCCTAAATTGTATTTGTTTCATAATTATAGAAAGTTAAAAGATATATAACATGCTAGTATTTTTAAAGGGTTTTACGTCCTTTTGCCATTAATCTGACAGAAATAAAGACTCTGAGCTGCTACTAAAAAAAATATTTATGACATTTTCCCAATTCGGTAACGAATTTTTTTTTTTTTATGCTCCTACTATGTTTTCTCTTCACTACCCTTGGTTGACTGGTAGAGAATGCCTAAGGCATTAAGGCCGCCTTTGTACCTTTGTGTTGCATGAAGTTTAAATAAATAAATAAATAACGAAACTAATATCTCATAATCTACAGTAGTACTTGTGACTACTAGATTAACAAGGTAATTTGGGATAGTTAGGGGTGTTCATAGGTCTCTGGTACTAATATTATAAAAAGAATAGATAAGTATGTTTTATAATTTATAGGTAATGAATAAATTCCAAAAATTATTGAACAGTTTTTAAAACTTGTTCACCAGTAGAATGCTAATTTATCACTGAGTAACATTGGTTGTATGCAAATATATAGTTTTTTATTTCACGCCGGCAAAACAGCTGGTAGAAACTAGTCTCTAAATATAAAAGGACTATTTTCGTGGTACTCCCAAAAATCGAAGAAACAACCAGTGGTGTCAGCGGCTCATAAAAGTAACACCAGTAATAACGTAGTGACTTTTATAGCAACAGCATCCTACTGCTCCAAGATGACACACTATGATCAAAAACATCTTCTACAAAGTAGCGATTATGACTCCGCTATCCTTCCAAGATCACTAAGTAGCATGCTTTGAAGAGATAGCAAGTCTACGGTTAGTTATGCATGTATGTTATATAAAATGGTTCCACATTTTGATAGAGTAACAAAAAAAACTCGTCAAACTAATTTATTAGATCGATTGAATGTAATAAACTCGGAGCCTTTTTGCGACAACGTTAAAAGAAATCTTAGCTTAATTATTTTATAATAAAAAAAGTTGTTAGTCTCATTTTTGTCAATGAGAGAGACGTTACGCAAACTGTGTAGTAGTCACGCTTGCAAACGTATATTTGGATAGGTGTAAGATGTAGTATTAACGAATTGTTTTTTACTTGGAGTACCGACGGAATCAATTTGTCATTGACAGTATGACGTCTAAAACTGTCAATGAGATGGAATGTGTTCAATTCCACCTTCACAAATAGGCACGTTTTCAATCCAGTGTTAGATTACGTTTTATTCAAAAAAAGCATTTCTGGTAGCTTAGATACTTGTCAAACAAACTGTGTGATATTTTCATGCTATTATTACGAATCATTTTTTATGGTCAGAATGAAGAACCCAAGAACAAGAGCAGAAAGATCATCATCAGATGATGAATTATAAACAAATTTTTAAGTAACGTAAACTGCACAAAAAGGTGACTAAACTACATCTGACAGTTGATACTATAATGCTAATAATAGTTTTGCAAACTTTTATAAACTTGTATTTATTTTATGTACTCATTGATTTAAAAAAAAAGGTGTAAAAAGCATTAAGTCTACATTTCCCGAAACATCCATTGAAATGCATCTATCATAAAAACCTAGGCCGTATTGTAGATTATATATACTATATACCTTGACCATAAGCCCGTTAACTACAATCGATCGAACACTTTGTTGGTATACTTTTTTCTTCAAACGTACTGAATTACACGACAAACTGAGATATTGATATGATTGTAATAAAGACAATTATCTTCAGATCTAGTTTCTATTTCCTTTGTGCTTTCACTTCAATGTGTTAGATTGCATCTGCCTTCATCTAGCCTGCACAAAAAGTGGTAATGGATATTGATTTCCTATAACTGTTTCAAGCTAGCTTTTACCAAAATGCATTATGTACTGTAGGCCTGTTAATTAGGACACTGCCTTAAAAAGGGAAATTGTTATGTTTTTTGTTTGAAGGGATTAATCTCAGAGAGTACCGTGCCGTTAACATATTTGTTGTTTATGTTTCAGATGCGAGGTTGAGGTGACTTGGAGTTCTATACGCTAATTTTTTTCCCGAAAAATGCACAATCCTATATACCAGTACTATCACTCATATTGATACCAAAAGTTTTTCCACAAACAAATAGTATTTCTTTTATTCTTTTTTTTGGTAATTCAAATGAAATTGTATTGTCATTTGTATTCATTGATAGATAGATTGACCTAATTTTGAATGAGCAAGTATCTAATCCTCTCATGGGATGAAATGGTTAATTCAAATTGTGGCTATCTACAATCTTCAACAATATTTTCATAGCTAGTTATTCCATTTTAAACACGTTGTAAAATCCCCCATAGTTAATCACTTCCCTACAAACATACCTTTCATTAAAAGTCCAGCAGCAAGCAAACCTCCCATGCCTCCCTTCTTTCCTCCCCCAAGTCCACCTTTACCCCTTGCCTCTCCAACCAAAGCCCTGGCCTCTTCAGCAGCATTCTCATCAAGCATCTTTAGCTTTACAGTGTGAGTGTCCAAGTAATTTCCAAGTCTGTATAGAAGATATTTGTCTAGCCTCTCATCAGGCTTCGAAGGAAATGACCTAGCTAATTCGGCAGCAAATTCTTCAACTTTGCTCCCATTTTCTTTAGTTGCTTCCTTAACTACGCTCACTCCTGGCAGAAGTTGTAATTCTTCTTTAGCACTGAGCTTTTCAAGCATTGAAATTGCTTCAATCTTTAAGCACGTTGGACTAAATATTCCGTTCGTACAATCCTTTTTCATTGCTCTGGCCGCACTTTCGACATTTGGTTCCACTTGGTTTTTTGGTGACTCTCCTATTTCGGGGTTTGGCAGTGCGTATACTGCTGTTATACACAATAATATCGATATGAGATACATGGTGGACGTCTGTATCCAAACGAATGCTGGTACACTTTGATAAGCAATTGTTTCGTCCACCTTTTATATGTCTCACATAGATGTATGATTAGTACGCAGTACTCTTATATCCATTATATTTTCATAGAAGGCTGACTGCAAAAAGTTTTGTTTTGTCACAGCATTGTAAACCTTATTTACTTCAACTAAGATTTGTTTTACTTTGAAATTTCTTCTAGCGTAAGGTTTTCGTTTATTATCGCATGCAGTCATTGGAGTAGGCAACCGATGTAAATGTATAGTAATTTTATGGGTTTTTAATATTCTAAACACTATATTACCTTATATTTTCTTTTTATTTCGACTTTTTAGAAGGAAAAGTAAAATTAATTTAAAAATCGAGTAAATTTAGTCTATAGCCTCTAAAAACCCAAAAAGCATCTTATTAGCATTAACTGATCTTATTTTTTATAAGATAAACCATATTGTTTTTTTAATTTCTGATATTAAATATTATATTGGGTAAGACACTTATATAAATGACTATCAAAGTAAAGCAGAAGGACAATATTTACCTAATATTTCGCATTACAGTTTAATTCTATAATAATTTATTTTATGAATGCATGTAAAAAATATCTAAAATTGCATTGAAAGTTAGTCTAGACGCTTTTATTTCTAAACTACATAACCATCGCGTGAAAATTAGCAACGAGAGTAATTTGGCCAACTAAGCCAAATGTGCGTGTTCCATGAATGGATTCACTACGAATCTTTCATTTTCGTCAGTACCTATCATCAGCGTTTATACCGCGTACATCGAGGGACTGGAACCATTTGCCTGCTGCGTTCTTCCTGTCCGATTATAATTTAGGTGTCTTCAATGCTAGAGTGAATAGGCTCTTAATAAACTAGTGCACCTCACCATCAAGGATTGCGTAACTTCTTACCATCAGGTGGGACCGCAATCAAGCACTAGTTTATATCAATAAAAAAAAAACAAAAATATGCAGCTTTTTAAATCTCTGCTGCCCTTATTGCTATTTCAAAAGATTTTTCCTTGCACGTGTTTTCAATGGTCTTTATCTTATTGTGAAATTATTCAGATGCAAAATACAGGCCTTACAAAACTTTGATTTTTGACATCGTCAAGTTTTCATCTTTTTTCCAAGAGATTGATTTGCATTGAAGAATATATAACCTGGTTTTTTATGATTTATTGTTGTTATTGAGTGATTTTTAGCTTGATCGTCATCATTATCATTTAGTCCTTATGACCGTTCCTAGGCATCTTGCATCCATTGGATTCCCGCGACCCTCACCAGGTCATCGGTCCACCTTGTGGGAGGCCTTCCAACGCTACGTTTTCCGATACATGGACGTCACTCCAGAACCTTTCGTCCCCATCGACTATCCGTTATGCGAGCAATGAGCCGTACCCACTGCCACTTAAGTTTGGTGGTTCTTTGTTCTTTAGCTTGATGTGAAATTATATTGTAGAAATCATCTTCATTACTTTGTTTTTAATACCAGTAGTATAAAGCATAGACATTCTCTTCTTCTTTTGTTCTTTCTAATGATGATTCAAATTCTATTTTCGAATTGAAGGACCCCAAAATATAGGGCCAACAAACAGACCGAATACAATTATTTGGCCAGATAACATCCGAAATTGAATTCGTTTCCTCACGGTCGTGTGCCCAACTCTTGGCGTATCTCTAAGAGCAGTAAATGCACTGTCTGTATTTCTGTATATCTGGTTATTCAAATCTTTAACTCCATATACAATAATTTGTACCATGGGACATCAAGACGCTAATCTGTCGCTAGGCTATCAAGTTTTTGATGTTCTTTTATTGATAGCACTATAATTAAAGTTTTCTAACATATAAATAATCTATCTTAAATATGAACGATGCTTTTACCGTCTTGTAAGTCTTGTAAGTAAGCAAGCCTAAAACAGAACCGACCCATTGCGAATCTAAGTATGTGAAAATGAATAGAATAGTATGTTTTTTGAGTAAGTACTAAAACAAGAGAAGACAGTGCAATCTCACCAGTTGAACAACTTTTCCGTTCTCAAAAATTGAATTAGCTCAATTTAATTTTTGATGTATCATGAAGACAATGAGAAATATTCATCAACATTGTTTTTTGAAATTGTGCTGGATAACAAGGTCAAAGATGATAGAAAAAATGCCTGGATATCAGTTTTTATTTATAATATTGACAGGTCCAGTCTGTGCTAACTTGCATATTACAGGAGCTTACACGTATTTTATCCTTTGCAAAAGAAATGGATCTAAAGTGACCGAAAGTAATTACGGGAATCTTTATGAAAATATTGAAAATTCTCAAATGCTGATAATTTATTTTTTGATTGCCTATGTTCGTTTGTTTTTTTTTGCCGTCGGTAATCATTAAATGACTTTGGGTGGTGCAAGAAGAAGTGCCAAAGTTACTAACCTACCCTTTGCGGTCCAGGGCCAAGGTAACCCTTTCTTGGTTCTCTTCATTTATTTACTATACTATACATTTATATTCAAGGTAATCTTTCATAGATTTAAGTTTGTATATAATTTGTGTTACTTTTTTAGTGTACAATAATTTTTTATTGTATTCAATTCTCTTTCAAACAATCCTACGGGTTTGACAGGCCTTAACGGGCTCCGTCCAATTTTGCTGACATGTTTTTGAACACCGCGCATCGTGAACTCGGGCATGATCTTTATTGGAAGGTGAGCTGCTTGTTGCTCGCTTTTCTCGCGCCGTCGGTAGCAGCTTAGATATCAAACTTCTAATGATACTATCCCGTGATACCCGTGTTCCTTCATTTCTTTCAATTGCCGTTTGTGTTCCTGGGCCGCAGTAACTCTTTCAAACTCGACTTTGGCTTTGAGTCTCAGTGACGAGCCTTTGCTCGTCTCTGATTTTAAATTATAACTAATATTTTTATATCTTAGCTATTATTTTGAACTAATAAAAAAAAATGAAGAAATCTGTGTGTTGATTATTTCCGTTCATCCCGTGTATCAAAAAATATTAGCCTGATGCTGTGTTTGTTATTATAATCACGAGCCTTGTGGTGATCGTATAGTATGAGATGAAAAATAAACACAAATGTCATACTAGGCAATTTTATTAAGATTGCCTTGCGCAAACTTTCTTTTATGAATTTGAAGCTTATTATAAAATAAAATCTATAAATTATGGAAGAGCTAGAGTGAAAATTTACCTCGTTATGCGAGATGATTTTCATAAAGAGGTTTTATAATTTATTTGTAGTAAAATGTTAAAGAAGTTTTGAAATTAATAGAATGGTGCTTGTCTTGACGCTATCTCACGAGTTCTGATTATCTCAAGACAGTTAGCAATAACGGACTACAATATTTGTATTATTTTTTTTGTAGAAATTAATAATGAGATCAAAGTTTTATTTTCAATGCTCATATTTGAATAAGCTGTAGAATGGACGTTGTTGCCGTTATCTGCTTGTTAAAGCATACTGCGATCACCAATTTTTTTTTTAAACTTCCCAGAATGTGCTCTACATTTTAGTGTACAGTAAGTAATTTTGGTGTAACAAAGGCATATTTTGTAGTAGAAAACAGGAACAATTTAAGGGACTGTTAAATACTACAGTAAAATTTAATTACTAACAAATTGGAGCACCATTTTGCTGACATATATGTGTTTGGTTGAACACTCAAAAGTCCTTTATCGTCAGTCAGATACATTATACTGTAAAGACTGGTTCAAACCAATGGAGCTATGTATATACTAGACTTTATAAATGACAAAATATAACATACCTTTCATCATCATTCCCATAGCAAGAAGACCACCCATTCCACCCTTCTTGCCACCGCCGAGACCCATCCCGCCCTTTCCTCTGCCTTCCGCCATCGCATTTTTCGCTTCTTCCACAGCATTGTCATCAAGAAGTCTTAGCTTCACTGAGTGACTGTCCAGGAAGCTTCCAACATGATAAATAAGAGACTTGTCCAGTCTATCATCAGAATCGCTGGAGAACGACCTCGCCAGATCAGCTGCTACTGCCTCGGAGTTAGATTTATCACTATCTTTCACTAGACTAACACCAGGAATTAAAGACACTTCATCCTTGTTGTTCAGCTTCTCCAGTAGCGTGATAGCTCCCATTTTTAAACACCCTGGACTTAAAAGTCCATTAGCACAGTCCTTTTTGATACCACGAACTTTATCCACAGATCCATCGTCAGGGTTAGGAAGAGCCACTGCACTAGCCACGGTGATCAAAACGATGTATTTGAACATTTTTACTGGATAACACGTCCTCATTGGTCAGTCCACACTAAAACTGTGATCATCTTGTATATTGTCACCCTTTTATATTTGATGTTTGTGGTCAGCCAAATGATTACTCCCAGTTTGCGTGTGGTTCTGAATCTATATTTTGAAGGTTTTTTTTGCAGTCGAAAAATCATCTTTTAGTTTCTTCTCAACCTTATTACCAAAGGTAGAAGCGCCATTTCCAATTGTATTTCTATCAAAGTTAGATTAAGTAGTTGCAAATCTAAGTTGGTTTTTGTCAGTTTTTGGTAGGGCAGTTAGCAAAAGTTTGCTCGTTATTTAAGTATTTATGATGTGGATTAGTTCTTTATACATTAGACCGATGGTCGGTTTTTGCTTAGCGGTTTTTTGCAGATGTATTGTTTCATTTGACCTGACGTACAAGTGAATGCAAAAAAATACACTAGCGAGTTGCTCAGTGTGCGCAGCGTTAATTTTGTTTTATTTTTTCAGTCTAGATTATAATTTATAATTTCTAGCGATGCATAATGCTTTGATGTCCGAAATTAAGAGTAATCAGTGCATTTTGCTTTGTCAGTATGTAGTTTCACATCTGTCTGTGCGATGTGTATTTTATAAGAAAGTTCTTAATTCAATTATTTAAATAAAATTTTATTATCTTTACTGTAGTATATTGTGAGGAGTGTCGGTTAACAGAACTTGATGGCAGGTAGACGACGATAATTAATTACTCTACATTTTGATTTGCAATTTTTTATTCTTACATGATATAAGTAACAGCAATTCTAATACTTTGGAAGTCTTCATTAAATTTCTGTATGTCTAATTTACTGATAAAAAAATATGGGTAGCTTTATTTGACCATTGTATGTTAGTTTGTTGTAGGTCGCGGGTTCAAACCCAGCCAGGCGCATTACTTTGTGTAATTTATTTCATCACCACTGCTCTCAAAACGGTGAAGGAAAACATCGTGAGGAAACCGGCATGTTCTAGAACCAAAAATTCGAAGACATGTGACATTCACCAACCCGCACTGGGCCCGCGTGGTGAATTACGGCCCATTCCCTCTCCTAGAGAGGAGGCCTGAGTCCCAACAGTGGGAACATTATAAGGCCGACTATGCTATGCTATGCTATGGACTTTAAAAGAGACTTTGATTCCTGAATTTGTTTCTGTGTTTCTTTTAGGGTAGTCTAGTCAGCTAGGAAATATCGGCCTCATCAAGATTAAAGTGACAAAAAAAAAAAAACGTATAAAAGTGTTTCTTCAAACCTATTTACAAAGTATGTTTTTATATCATTTATCATTTAGTTTAATATGTATACAATCGATCTCTATCGATGTGGATAGTGCAGGTTAGCATAGCATAGCATAGCATAGTCGGCCTTACAATGTTCCCACTGTTGGGACTCAGGCCTCCTCTCAGGAGAGGGAACAGGCCAGGTTGTGTTATTATGGTAAATCCGAGGTGAGGGTTTAGCCGACATCCCTTGCTGAAATCTTTGTTGGAAAAATTACAATGGTATTATTTTGGTACGATAGTGTGGTTGCAAGCCTTTTTATTCCCGAGTCGTCAAAGGGGCGTAGTGCTCAAGGAGATGTCAGCAAAACTGTAGGGGCCCAGCAGGGTTAAAGCCTACTATGGCCATGGGTTCGCTTCTGGAAGGAAAATCCGGTCCTGGAATGCAAAAAAACGAAGGAACATAGGAGTGGGTTTTGGTCAGTGAAAGTCAAACACGTCATTCCTGTCCTGGAGCATGAGAAGTCAATAGATGAATACGCACCTAAAAAAGGCATTTCGTTGATATCTGTCAAACGGCCAACAAGTTGGAAGAGATTTTTATAGGAATAAGCATTACCTTTGTACCTATTTTTCTGTTTCCTTCTTCTTCTCTTTTATTTTATGTCTAGCCTGTTGGTCTAGTGGTTAATGGCACTAACTGCTATGCCGGAGGTCGTGGATTCGATTCCCACTCAGGACAAATGTTTTTGTGATGAGCATGATCATTTGTTCTGTGACTGGGTGTAATTTATCTATAATATGTATGTATTTAGAAATATATAAGTATGTCTATCAGTTGTCTAGAACTCATAACACAAGCTCTGCTTAGCTTGGGACTAGACGGAGTTGTGTGATAGTTATTATTTATTATTATTTATTATATTCTTATAGTTGTGGAATATTATTATTAAAGTTATTTTACGTGTGGACATAAATAATTTTATATAAGAAAATATGAACATTACACTCAACAATTAGCTTCTACATAACACATTGATATAATCTGATTAAAACGATTACGTAATCAAAGTAATAAATCCAGTAATAAACGGTTATTACCAAATTATAAAGTACACGCGTAGTTTAGACCAATATGTAACTATTTACAACGTATTTGAATGATAATGAAGACTTTGAAATGGGCAGACAAACTTTTTATTACACTCATAAATAACACCTTATTTTCAAAGGAAAATAAACCTTGAGTTGATGTGTATTGAATCCATTTTATATTGATGTAATTCAGTGTACTAAATTACCTACATAATTTGCGTTTAGCCAGCATTTATCATGATTAATTTAGTCTAGGACTGTGGTTGAAAATCTGGACAACGAGCTTCTTTAAAAATGGGATTTTCTTAAAAAAAACTGAGCAAGTGCGAATTGGAGTCGCGCACGGAGGGTTTCGTACAATCGTATATATATGAAAACAGTTCGATTCCCAAATTGAGGAACGAAGATTTTTCCATATCGCTAAAAATGATTTTTTTTTGTGACATAATTACAAATTGCTATGAGACCTTGCTTCATGTAAATTTCAGGATTCAACGGGAAGTACCGTAAGAATTTTAGATGTAGCATATAATCTGACCATTGACCCTCGTCAAAGTACAAAGAAATTTTAGATATTTTAGCATTGGTAAGGTGAAACTGCATTTTTGACCCTTGACTACCTACGTACATACTACCTCTTTCTTCAAACAAATGAACTATGTGTTATTGATTCAGTAGCGTTTTGTTGTTTAATTTTTATGTCCTAACCACATGTAGAAGAAAAAGAAAGATTGAAAAAATAATAAGCTCATACATTGGCAGTTTTATGTCCGTATATGTAAATCCTTTTAATATTATAAACGCAAAACTTTGTATGTATGAATGTTTTTTACTCTTTCACGCAGAAACTACTGAATAGATTTCGGTGAAACTTAGTACACGTGTAGACTATTTCAGCTAGCTAGCAGCATCTAGTAATAACTAATTTCGTTTGAATTGATTTGCTTCCACGGTAGAACTCATTACCATATTTCAATATAACATGAGGATTCCTGAATTTCATACTCTGGTTAAATACAGCGATACAACTGAAAATACTATACTCAAAGAAACTAATAAATAACTAATTTTGATATAAGTATAACACCCCTTAAATTTTAATTACTACCTTCTGCCCGCGGCTTTGCCCACGTACATAAAATATAGTCTTTGTCACTCAGGAATAAAGCAGTTTTCTATCAGTAGGAGGAGTGGCAGGCGGCCGCCTGCTTCTGCGAAGCAGTAATGCTAGCGAAGGAGGCGGCCGACCGCGTGAGGCAACGGTCCTCACGCCCTGACCGCCACAGGGATTCCGATCCCGATTTCCGGCCACCGTAGGCGCGGGCTTGCGGACGGCGAGCAATGGGTGGCTCGCCGTCCGACCGTCCGGTAACCGGTCTGAGCCCAAATCGTCGACGGCGCGTACTGTACCGGCGCGCCTCAGGGAGATGTCAGCAAATCGGAGGGGCTCAGCAGGGTCGAAGCCTACTGGGGCCACGGGTAGTGTGAAAGTGAAACCCGGGGCCCTGGGACGAAGGCAAATAAGGAACAGGAGTGGATTTTTAGTCAGTAAAAGTCTGACACTATCTCCCGTTCCGCTCAAAGGCAGGATTTGTCATAAGATGATTTTCCCACCTAATAAAAAAAAGCTTTCTATCTATAGTAAAAAAATGTTGGCAATCGAACTAGTACTTTTAGAGATTACCTCCTTAAAACAAAAAACAAAATAAAAAACTTCCTCTTTATAATATTAGTGCATGTAATAGACGTGTAGTGCATGAAATTGATTTGTGGTTTGAATGTCATCAAAAATGTTTTAGAAAAAGTAAAAGTGATCGTATTCTTTTCGTATGTATTGCTTCGTCACTGACTACAATGATGAAAGATTCGATAAGTCTGCCTAAATTGCCTTTCACGGCTCACGATGGAAGATAAAAACCTAAAGCCGCTAAATTTACTCTATTTTTTTTTACAATTTGCTTGAACTTTTTGTAA
Organism: Mythimna vitellina; assembly: GCA_949316375.1. Taxonomy (NCBI): domain Eukaryota; kingdom Metazoa; phylum Arthropoda; class Insecta; order Lepidoptera; family Noctuidae; genus Mythimna; species Mythimna vitellina. Next base: position 1,675,050 of record OX438705.1, read on the forward strand.
TAATATATTTAATAGTTTCTTGGTGTTCCCAATTTTTCTATATGGAGCTGAGACGTCGACGCTGAGGACACGGGACCTTTGTATGATTGACGCTCATGGTGCTGGAGACGCATGCTAAATACTGAACTAAATATAAAAGAGAAATTAACGTTGTCTGTCCAAATACGAATTTTCCAGTTCTTCGGGCATATCACCCGTAATAAAGACTCGATGGAAAGATTGGTAGTATAAGGGAATTCGAGGGCAAAAGATCCTGTGGGCGCCCTGGGGTTCAAGGCTTTTGAAAAACTAAGACTTCATGAAATGCGACCCTTTCGGTTCGGGCACGCTCAGCGCAACTATATTGTAATCCTGTACTTTTTTTTTTTTTTTTCTTGTGTTGCAATAGTCCCCTCCGGTTAGTGGGACACTATTTAGATATAATAGAAAACAGGGCTTTTTTCCCCCACTCTTGGGCGGAGCGAGAGATAGTGTCCGACCTTTACTGACTAAAAACCCACTCCTGTTTCTTCATTGCCTTCGTCCTAGGGCCCCGGGTTTTGTTTACACACTACCCATGGCCCCAGTAGGCTTCGACCCTGCTGGACCCCTACAGTTGCTGACATCGTCTTGAGGGACGCGTGGAACTACCAGACGATCGGACGGCGATGTGTGAGGTGAGATATATAGTGCGAGGATACGTAGCTAGCCTGTGTGTGCGTCTAGGACTATGTTCAGAGTGCCTAATGCAAGTTTGTTTCTCGTTAACGTGATCGATATGTGTATGACGTTCGGCACTTCACTTGGCCCTATATCTATTTTTTTTAATATTTTTAGGGTTTCGTACCTCAAAAGGAAAAAACGGAACCCTTATAGGATCACTTTGTTGTCCGTCCGTCTTTCTGTCTGTCTATCAAGACCCTTTATCTCGGGAGCGCGTAAAGGTATTGAGTTGAAATTAAAACCATACACTAAAGTCTGCGGACTCTTGAAGCTATAAAAATATCAAACTTGTAAGTTAAGGAGAAAAAAAGATACAACGGTTTATGTAGCAAAAAACTTACATTTCGACACCATCGAGGAAATCAAAATTCAAAGGTCACTTCCCGTTGACCCAGAATCTTGAAATTTTGCCTTAAACAAGGACTTATAACGTATATAGGAATAAATCTGAAAACTGTAAATCTATTGTTACGTCACATTTTTTTTTGGGATTCGGAAAATCTTCCGAAACTCCATTCCGGAATTGAACTATTTACATAGATAAGACTCGCACTTGCCAGTTTTTTTATTTTTTTATAATGAGGATGTGTTTGCCCTAAAGTAGGAGTCTTACTAAATTAAACTACTTCGGTGTTCCCTCGTATCACTACTACATTTCAGACGAGCAGGCGTAGTCAAGTTACGACCGTTTCGTTTTGAATCTCTTTCTACAGTCGATAACGCCTCCGATTCTTTTGTTCTAACAGTGTGACCTTTATTTTGAGGTGATGACCCATACATTTGAAGTTTTCTGCTAAACTTGTTAAAAACAAAAGGGGCCTTTTATTTTGACATTTGAGATATACTCTAGCATGTAACTTGGAACGAAACTGAAAGAAACAATAAAATAATAATTAATGAAATAAAGTTTTTTTTTTAAATGTCAAAAGCTTTTTGGCGCGTTAAATAATATTTTGGAATATATTGCGAGTATTCTTTTTGCGAATTTAAGTATTCGTTTTGACAGATGTCAAAACCGGCCTTTTATTTTTTGACGACTTTAGCGTTACCGATTGTAGGTTATCAACTTGGCTAAGCTCTCTAATATCAATAATTTATTATTAATTCTGAAAATACATAGAATAGCATAGCATAATCAGCATTTCAATGTTCCCAGTGCTGGGACTCAAGCCTACTCTCTCGGAGATTAGGAGACGGAATGGGCCGTAATCCACCACGCGGGCCCAGTGCGGGTTGGTGGATGCCACATATCTTGGAATTTTTGATTCTAGAACATTTTCCTCACGATGTTTTTCTTCACCGTTTTGAGAGCAGTGGTGATGAAATAAATTACACAAAGTAATGCGCCTGGCTGGATTTGAACCCGCGACCTACAAGTCGTAAGTCGGAGCCGTTACCACTCGGGCACCACTGCTCTTCTCTCTCTGAAAATGCATGTAGATTATATTTCTATATTATCACGACCACTTTTTACCAAGACACAAAAACCAACACCTATTAGTCCCAAAATACACTCTCACTTTCAAAACGTACAATTACGATAGTTTACATAAAAGTGTCGCGGTTTTGGTCCCAGAAAGCGTGCAGCAGTGTGTGTCTAATCACCAGCTGGCGAGTGCCACTGCCAGAGCGTGTACTTTTGATAAAAGAAATAGTAGCAGCGGTACTTTGAGTAAGGTGGGCGCGTTAGATACGAAATTTATTTTATAATACGGTTCGACGGTACGGTTGGCGCAGTAGATGAGCGATTAGCAGCAATGCTTCATGTCGCGGGTTCAATTCCCGCACTGGACAAATATTTGTATGGCCTGCAGATAAGTTTTCCAGATCTGCTCTTGTGTACGTCAGTTTACGTGTTTGTGAACGCACCCACGATGCAGGAGTTATGGTTAGTGTAGGGCAAGGTTTAAAAAAAAACTGGTTAAGTGCGTGTTGGAATTGCACCCTAAGGGTTCCGTACAATCGTGACGTAATAAAAGTTTACAGTTTTCAGTCTTCAGATTTATTCCTGTATAGGTGGACTTTGCTTTATGCAAAATTTTAGGATTCTGGGTCAACGGGTAGTACCCTATGAATTTTGATTTCCTCGAGAGTGTCGAAATATACGTTTTTTGAGACATAAATGTCTGTATTTTTTTTTTCGTTTACTTTTAAATTTGATTTTTTTCACGGGTTTAAGAGACCGCAAATTTGAGTATATGGTTTTATTTTAACTCAATACACCCACACGTTCCCGAGATAAAGGGTCTTGACAGACGGACAGATGGACGGACAACAAAGCAATCCAATAAGAGTTCCGTTTTTTTTCATCTGAGGAACGGAACCCTAAAAAAAGAAAAGAAATGAAACAAGAATAGAATAGAAAATAAACTTTATTGTACACCAAAATAGTAAAAAAAATGTTTAAACTATCCTAAATCTTTGACTGGCCTGTTGGTCTAGTAGTTAGTGGCCCTAACTGCTATGCCAGATGCCAGAGGTCGTGGGTTCGATTCCCACCCAGGACTGGAGTAAAAGAGTAACCATGGAGTTCCTTGCCGGTTCTTCTCCATAGGAAACGACCAATTTGGAACCGTGCACTAGCTTCTGACGTTTTATAAGTGCCCATGTAAAGTAGGCCTATGTGAAATAAAAAACTTTGACTTTGACTTTAGACAAATGTTTGTGTGATGAACATGATCATTTGTTCTGTGTCTGGGTGTAATTTATCTATTTAAGTATGTATTTAGAAATATATAAGTATGTTTTTCAGTAGTTTCAGTGGGTACTAGACGTACCCATAACACAAGCTCTGCTTAGATTGGGACTAGACGGCGTTGTGTGATAGTTTTAGAATATTATATTATATTATTATATCTATGGGGCCAATGGCGGTCTGACAAGCTGCTGATAGCGGCATCGCCCTCGTCGTTATCATCATTTCCGCCAAAAGACGTTCACTGTTGGATATAGGCTTTCCCTAAGTCGCTGCAAAGAAAGGTCCTGTATTGTTCTCCCATCATCCATCTATCTATCCATTTTGTTTGGCGATTCTTCGGGCTATGTCGGTTACCTTGATTATCCCGCGGATATCTTCACTTTTGATGCGATCACACAAGGAAACTCCGAGCCTTAAACCTTAAAAAAAAACTATCCCAAGGACACATACTCTTAGGACGAAAATTTTCGTATATGCTATTTCTAGTACATGGTCTAATCGTGTACCAAGTCTCGTCAAAAACCGTTCAGCCATTCGAGCAAGAAGTAGTAGCAAAGCATATACATGCACACTAACAAACTTTTACCTTTATGAAATTAGTTTGAATTTTACAAGCTTTTATTTAGTTTAACCTGTCCCGATATCGACGATCCCTTGTTGGTCTGTAATTTGATCCACTTCCCGGTAACCGGACAATGCAAAATTAATATGACATAGAGCTGATCTGATGATGGAACCAGAAGGCGGCCATACGAATTCAGATAACCCTATCGTGTTGGAGCTTTTTGGAATGGTCTCGATGAGTATTAATTATATAGGTATATACCGCGCTATAAAAGCTTGCTATGAAAAAAATTATTTTCATTGAAAACTAATTTAACCCTTGAGATATGCCTGCCTTTTCTAAAGTGTAGGGGTCGGCTTGCAGTCATTAGATGCTGCAAAATACCAGTATCTTACAGAAAATGACTGTCCATCTAACGAAGGAACAGGAGTGGGTTTTTAGTCAGTAAGAGTCTGACACTATCTCCCGCTCCGCCCAAGAGCGGGGATGTCATTAGGATGATTTTCCCACCAAATAATAAAAAAAAAAAACAAAAAAAAAACCCTGAAATCTATAAATTAAGTAACACCATATACCTTTGGCAAGACTGATGTCAGATTGCCAGGCTGCTGACTATCCAAAAGGACTGCCAAAGATCTATAAATACAGCAGAGAGCGACTGCTTAGCATGCTTTCCAGAGCATGGAAGCATCTCGATATGTTAAGATAGCCACCCATCTACAGATCGACCTCGGTAAGCATTACTTAACCCTCAATATGAACCTGAGCTACAGTTATTATATCTCCTTAGTTTTTTTTTTTCTTGATTGGTTCGCGCTTGACCGCTATCTCACTTGATGGAAAGCGACGATGCGGTCGACGATGGAGCGTGCTTATCTAGAAGTAACCTATTCACTCTTGACCTGAAGATTCCCGGGTTCGACCTGAAGATTCCCGGGTTCTAGCCATCAGGAAACACAGGAAAAGGTAGGTGGGTGAGGTAGTTTTATAGCTTTACATTTAAATACAACATGATCCAGCTTTCGGAACTAGGTGAACAACTTTTTTAATGAGAACCCGTTTATACCAGACTAGCTTTTGCTCGCGGCTTCGCTCGCATACATAAAATATAGCCTGTCACTTAGGAACAAAGCAGCTTTCTAACAGTGAATAAAATTTCGCAGTCGGACCAGTATTTTCAGAGATTACCTCCTACAAACAAAAAAACGAACTCTACCTCTTTATAATATTAAATAAGTATAGATTGGTAAGAATATCTACGAAAGTCATGAATCTAAAGCAGTAAGTCCGAATAATTTTATCAGTTATAATCATATTTTTTTGACGTGGGAAGTCGTCCAATAACTTTGCCCAGTCTGAGTCCCAGTGTTCCTTTAGTTGCCTTTTTTTGCGAGGGCTGTGGAACAATACGCAGCACTGGCCCACGTGCGCCTTAAGAAGATCCAGGCCCAGCAGGGTCGAAGCCTACTGGGGCCAAGGGTCTGATTCTGAAAAGAAGACTCGGCCATGGTACAAATGGCAACGAAGGAACAGGAGTGAGTTTTTAGTCAGTAAAAGTTTGACATTATCTCACGCTCCACCCAAGAGTGTGGGATGTCATAAGATGATTTTACCACCGAAAAAAAAAGGCCGAAACCGTGAGCTGGTTACTAGCATTACGCCTCAGCCCCCGCCGAAGGCGTCCCGAGAATCGGTAGCCGCAGGATAATTGTCGGCCACCATAGTCGAGTAAGCCCGAATTGTCGGCCCATTTTGTTTCACGCGCACCTTAAAGACATGTTAACAAGATTGACGGCGCCTATTAGGGCCGATTCTTGCCATGGCTGTGAGTTGTTTGAATGAGTTACCATTGCAAAGGGACACTATGAATTTTAGTCGGTAAAAGTCTGACACAATATCTCACTCCACCCAGCATGAGTAAAGTCATTTGAATATTTTTCGTGTTAAAAAAGTTATGGGTCAAATCAACCGACCATATCGCGAACAAACTCCTGCGCATGATCTACAGTATGAAGATAATGAGCAGTTTACTACAAAGTTCTTTTCTACGGAGCCTTTCCTAGCAATTATTTGACGATACCCTTCAATCAAGAATTTACCTACTGGAACTTCACAATTACGGTTAAGTACACACAAAACTTTTTATTTAAAAAATGAATTTATTCTATATATATATAAGGCAGAACAGATGATTGATGCGGATGAAAGTTTCTGGAATGGCGACCACGTACCGGAAGACACAGCGTTAGAAGGCCTCCCACAAGGTGGAACGATGACCTGTTGAGAGGGTCGCGGGAATCCGATGGATACCAGACGCACAGAACCGGTCATTGTGGCGACATTTGGGGGAGACCTATATCCAACAGTGGACGTCTTTCGGCTGAAATGATGATGATGATGATATATATAAGGAGAAACTGACTAACTGACATATCAACGCACAGCCGAAACTACTGGAACGAAGGCTTTCTTTTTTATGACGTTGGCGACCACTAAGAAGACTTCTGGAAATTCAGGTTGTAAGAAGGTGAAAGGGGAAATATCTAATCTCATTCCTTGTTTCGATATTCTTGAAAGTTAGCACAAATTTTATTTATTTTGGACAAAAAAAAAAAAACAGTTATACATTACAGAATCAATATACAGTAGTTTTATCAGAAAAGTAAAAAATATAAACCACATCATTGTCCACGAAATAACACGTGAAATATTATAACGGACGCGTGTTATATAAGAGACTAGCCTTTGCCTGCGGCTTCACCCGCGTAAAATTTAGTTTTTCCATACAAACTTTGGACCCCCATTTCATCCCTTTAGGAGGAGAATTTTGAAAAATCTTCTCTCAGTGCTCGCCTACGTTATAAAAGGAAACCTGGTGCAAAATTTGACGTTCCTAATCCCAGTAATTTAGTAATTTCGGCTGTGCGTTGATATGTCAGTCAGTCATTTTCTCCTTTTATATATATAGATTAATATAGGTATAAATACTCCTATGATTATTATAAGAGAAGCAAATAATAATGAGTCTATTTTAAGGTCGGGGAGCCAGCAAATGACAAGCTATTTTTCTATATTTTGATTGAGAAACTGCGAAAATGTTTAAATCTTTAAAATGTAAGTTATAATAATAATAATATATTAATAATAATAATATAATAATAATATTCTATAGTTGTAGGTTGCCACTAGTTAAACTTACGTCTTTATAATGTTAGACTAATAAGCATGAGCATAATCAGCCTTTTAATGTTCCCGATGCTGGAACTTGGGCCTCCTCTCTCAGAGCAACAAAGAAACATGGGTGGGTTTCAGTCAGTATAAGTCTGATACTGCCTCTTGCTCCACCTAGCGCTGGAAAAGTTCTATGTTGTAATCCCACAAACAAAAATTAAGAAAAAGTTTAACGTCAAAATCTGCAATTCCGGAGAAACTGGCCAAGTGCGAGTCGCACTCGCACACGAAGGGTTCCTTACTATTAAAATCAAGCAAGACAACGCTGACAAAATAACATATCTTGTATGGGAACCCCCTTTAAATTATTATTTGTTGATGTAGCGGCAACAGCAATACACTGTATGTGAAAATTTCAGCTATCTACTTAGATACTACTCTCATACGGTTTATAAGATACAACCCGCTGTCAAACCAACGGACAGACAGACCAACGGACGCCTTAGCACCCTCAGGGTACGGAATCCTAAACAATATTTCCCTTAAATGGAAACTGCAAAAAAACCATCGAGGAGTATGAATCTTTTACATCAATTCCCTTCACGTCAGAGTACCCGATACAAACAGTTTACTACAAGGAATTTTGTGTCTTATGTAAATGTAAATAAAATCCACTGCTTGTAATTGGAGCTTGCGTGAAGCCGTTATATTCCGAGTAGTTACTGATTTATTTTGAACGCAATGTTAATAGATATAAGGCATATTTTTGCTTGTCTTGTACCTAGTGGGGTTACGGTACCTCATATACATATAGATATTGAATTTGTCTTGTTCACGCATGACGTAGGTTCTCACCGGGAATGATAAGTTCGGGAGGTTCCTGCATCGGATTCGTACAAAAGAATTGTCCGGGTTTTATCACTGCGCGGACCGCCTGGAGGACACAGTGGAGCATGCGGTAGAGGTGTATCCCGCTTGGGCAGAAAAAAACGAGCTCTCGCACCGGGTCTTAGTACAGGCCATGGTCCTAAGCAAGTGGCAGGCGGACACCTCCTTCTACGAAACAGTAATACTAGCAAAGGAGGTAGCCTCACGCGAGAGTGAACGGCCATCACGCCCCAGCCGCCGAAATCCTGATCCCGATTTCCAGCCGCTGTAGACGTGGGCTTTGCGGACGGCAAGCAATGGGTAGCTCGCCGTCCGACCGTCCGGTAACCGTCCGGACAGAGTCCAAGTCGTCAACGGTGCGTAGTGTGCCACGCGAGCCTTAAGGAGATGTCAGCAAACTGTAGGGGCCCAGGAGTTCGCTTCTGAAATGAAAACCCGGCCCTGGAATGCAAGGCAACGAAGGAACTTAGGAGTGGGTTTTATTCAGTAAAAGTCTGACACGCTCTGTCAATCCGCCTAAGGACGGGAGATTTCATTGGATGATTGTCCACTTTAAAAAAAAAAAAAACTATAGGGCGGCAACCTGGCAAAATACGACGGGAAATTGATACTATTTTTATGACTGAATTTGTGTAGCTACCCATTGCTCACCATCCACAAGCCCGCGTCTACGGTATTTATATTACAGTGTAAAATGTATTTTTTTATTACCAGGATCGATATGAAAATTGTTTCTGCATCTACATGATGAAAAGACTGGATGGCACGGAATATTCTTTAAAAGCAAGTTGCTACCAAAGTTCACTCGTCAAGTAATTTCAAAAACTACTTACCTACGCCATCTAATTACAATCATTGCATCATCTAATTTTCAACCGAGTATAAATCTAAAGTTCGTTTTATCATTCAGAAAAAAAAAAAAAAACTATCTAGTCGTTTCTCTAGTTTCTATTAAACCGCTGCGTAATATAAAAAGAATAAAACATTGAAAATAACTCTCTCTAGCGACGGATGCAGATTGCCTCGAACTTTTTGTACTTTTTGTTCCACAGACATGCGTAGCTGTCATTTTAGTTGGCGAAAGTCAGCAAGAGATGGCGCTGGTACTGCAGTGTAGGGTTGTACTTTTGTGACCAATAGATGGCGGTACGTGTATGCGTATGCGATGAAAAAGAACAATAAGAATTTGCTTTTTGTGATGTTGTATGATTTGATTCTGTATTGATATAACAGTTATTCTTTTTTTTAAATTATTTCATAATGGCGTTTTGTTAAGATATTTTCATGATGATTTTTCTAGAGTACCTAACTTTCTTCTAGGTATTGATAGACGCAACTTGCAGAATGACTAAGCTTTATCATTTTAAAAGCAAGCCAATTTATAATTCTGGTGGTAACGATATAAGATAATTTTGAACTTCAAAACCACAAACATGGAATTACTATACAATTGATTTACTTAGTAATTAACGCAGTTGCATGGGCTTACTTTCTCAAGGAGAATGCAGTTCTGTGTCAATTACTTTATTGGCTTTCTTTATAAGATTTAATACATATTGTTGAGGATCATGACTAAAAATATTAGTATTAGCTATGTTATATCTAGCCTATACGAGAAATGTAGATACTCAAACAAACTAGTGAGTATTATATAAAAAACAAAACAAAAACTACAATGTCATGCTCATTACGTATTTTTGTCGATGGCAATTACATATTTTTCATTGTTACATAATATTTAATGTATATAAATAGTGATAGGATTGGTGATTACTAAGTACTAGGATTTCTATTACACACAAGCAATGTTAGTTGTTATAAATAAAACTTTAAATTAGCTCACTAACTAAATATTTAAATTAAATTTAAGCAGTGTAATTATTTATATCACCAAGTTGAATTTTACTATTGACACATGCTATAGAAAATACACGAAATCTTTAAAACTAGGTGTACACAGACATGTCACCTACTCTAGGGTCTACGTATTAATACAAGAATAACAGAAATGAAGTACAGAATACAGAGCCTTTTGTGATAGTTTTATGTATAACAAAGTAATCAATTTAAAATGACAATTATTTACTAAATGTTTTACAAGAAGATAAACTAAAGAAAATTGTATTATTAAGTCTTTAAAGGACCAACATAACATACACCGTAATTTATTAGGAAATAGAAAAAATTCTCTCCATCATTGCAATACTAGCTTCCAACGACTTTACCGTGAAAGTAGAAAACTAAAGTCGAAACATACTTCCAGGATAAAAAAGTTCATGAGCCTCATCAGAAAGATTAATGTCACTCAAAGGGCAATGAAAGGGGCTATGCTCGAAGTTTCCTTGCGTGATGACATCAGAAATACATAGCCTGAAAAATTGCCAAGCTTAAGTGGCAGTGGGCAGGGCACATTGCTCGTTGAACAAATGGTCGATGCAGACGAAAGGTTCTAGAATGGCGACCACGTACCGGAAGATGCAGCGTTAGAAGGCCTCCCAAAATGTGGACCGATGACCTGGTGAGAGTCGCGGGAATCCGATGGACGCAAGACGCACAGGACCGGTCATCATAGCGACACTTAGGGGAAGCCTATATCCGACAGTGGACGTCATTCGGCTGAAAGGATGATAATAATATCCTATACCAGGATGTAACTTGCATGCAAAATTTCATTGATATCTGTTCCGCTGTTTGGGCATAAAGGAGTATCAAACACACACACTAAATTAGTGTGAGTATTTATTACTCGTCAAGCGATTATAGGATATATTTTATTTCTGTGATGGGGTTCATTTTTAGGACATAGAATACACTGTAGCCGAGGGAGCGTGAAGAGATGCGTAAGCATTTCTATTCTGTTCTTCAACCAAAGCTAGCTGCAGAACACCACCTTGTTAGAAGTCCTAATGCCTAGTGAAGGTTTGACACCAGAGTAACCGACACCCATTAGTATTACCATATGGTAATAAAAAGTTTAGACGGGTATAATTGTACTTATGTATATATTATAAATAAAATTCCTCACTACATCTGTCTCTCTGTATTGATGCGATAATCTCAAAAGCTACTACATAGATTTTCACGGATATAATAAAGCAGAGAAATTCTGTGAATGTAAAAAATTTCTAACGCCCGCGCAAAACTTTTTTTTACGTACTAATTATTTCTATTTCGTAGTAAACAATATGGCATTTCATGATTCTAGCTTTCTTTTACTGGGCAACAAGATACTCCTTGGTTAGACTGATGGTCAGACTTTCTGGCGTCTGACTACCTGTATCGACTGTCAAAGATCTACGGATGACAACCGGGACCAACGGATTAACGTGCTTTCCGAGACACGATGTGTCAGTAATGTCCCAGATAGACTTAGAAAAGTACATGATTTTGAATTGAAAAATTTACATTGGTAGTTGCAACCTTATTTATGAGAGGCGGGTGCCATAACTCCCTTAATTCATTAAACCTTAAGCAACCGCTGGCGTTTACTCTCTCATTGTATTTCTATTGTATCTCTAATTACGGTATTCGAAAGATTAAAAAAAAAATCATATAAACAATCCTTTTGTATAATTTCGATATTGAGAATAGATTCATGATAGCATAAATTTAAACCTTAGTGGTTTTTGGTTGCTATTTAACATAGAAAATCCTGTATTAATCAATAAAGGAAAAAAAAAAAAATGGCAATGCTGCCAGACTTTTGGGCACACTTCCAGTCGACAGAGACGTGGAAGAGTTTTATGACGCCATATTGCAGTTAAGAGTAGCCTTTAGTGTATATAGTTTTGATTAGTTAAGTCTCTTTGAAATAATCGTGTAAATATAATGTGAAAATATTAAAAAGATAACCAAAAATAAAACCAAATTTTAAAATACATGATTCCCTTAAAATCATTCGCTTTCTTTAGAGTAAGGTCAACGGCCTTACAGACCAAATAGTTATGCAACACTGAAAGGCTCATTCATCGTTCGTTGCCTGACTAATAAACTCTTTCAACATTTGAAATTAGACCTTATTTTCTTAGTAACAAGTCAGAAATTTCAGTGACGCCTTTTGAATAGAAATATGGAATTGCCAGTGTTGAAAATGAGACTGTAGTAACTTGGAGATAAGGTTGAGTTTCGATTGTGAATTGTGGGTGGAAAAATGAAAGTTCGTGAAAGTTAGCACCTGTATCACGAGTTATATAACTGAGTATGTGTTCGTGAGGTTTATGTATGTTTGTATGTGTGAATGTCATGGTTGTAAGGCGTCGGCTGCGGCAGAGTAGTATGATATGTAGGTTTGAAGATTAAATAGGGTCAATGTATTTGTATGAAATTAATAAGAATACATTTTTTTAAAATTTTCTGTCTAGTTTAGATTTTTCATTTTTTTTTACGTTATTCGTTAAGGTGATAAATTAAGATTCTTCTATCTATAATTATATATGATAAAGGTATAGATCAGTTATATTTTATAAATGAATCCGCACAGGGCTTACATAGTACATTACTAGATCAAAGGTTCTGAAGATATTTAGCGGCTATAGCAGTTTGTAGTACAAAAGACTTCAACGCGCCTCAAATTTTCGCCGATATACGGCTGCGATTTATTTGGCCATATTTTTTATTTTTTTTACTACGATGATTATTTCAATAGGTTTAATTTTTAATTGATTTATAAAGAATCAGAAATCTACACTTTTCATATTGTAAAGAGGCAGTTTGTTTTTTTTTTTGTAGGAGGTAATCTCTGAAAGTACTGGTCGGATTGCCAAAATTTTTTCACATAGAAAGCTGTTTTATTCTTGAGTGACATAGGCTATATTTCATGTACGTGGGTGAAACCGTGATCAAAAGCTATATAACTTTTTGGTCTTTTTTTCAAAGTTACATTGGACTACAAAAAAAAAACTTAAATCTTGATGAATTCCATAACTGCATTTTTTGCTTTTTCTAAAAGATTTGCTTTTAATGTAGAATCCAGTTAGATTAGCACAACTATACGCTATAAAAACATATGACTCAAAATGCCAATAGCACGTGCTAACCCCGCATTCAAACCACTGCACAATAAAAATATATAGGTACCTTTAAAACCCCATACATTTAACCACGTCTCACATCCAATACAAACGGCGCATTCCTGTGTATACCCTAAATACATAATCTTACTACTTACACGATGGTACAGAAGGAGGTCAGGTACACGGATACAAGTGTGCGTCTGTGTGGGTGGATGCCGGTAACACGCACACATGGACGACTGGAAAGTATGAGTAGCACCTGCGTTGAATGGATGGAAATATGTGTTCGTAGTAAGATTGAGGAATATAAAAAACTTTTTACAAAAATAACAATAACCGACTTCACTAAAAAATTTCAGAAGTCGGTGTTTATCGGTATTGTTTGTTTCTTATTTAACACCGACTTCCAAAATTAAAATTGAAACTGAAAAAAAAATACAACCGAATTGGTAAACTCCTCCTTTTTTTGAAGTTGGTTAAAAATGAAGAATGTTATAGTACTATTATTTTTTTAGAAATATCACTTTATTGAGTAAATGATTCATTTTGTTGTTGTGTTCACCAATAAAACAGATAAAGAAACTCTCATCATCATCATCATCATCATTTCAGCCGAATGACGTCCACTGTTGGACATAGGCCTCCCCTAAGCATCTCCACAACGACCGATCCTGTGAGTCTCGCATCCACCGCATTCCCGAGACTCTCACCAGGTTGTCGGTCCACCTTGCGGGAGGCCTTCCAACGCTACGTTTTCCGGTGCACAGTCAACCTTCCGGCCCCATCGACTATCCGTTCTACGAGCAATGTGCCCTGCCCACTGCCACTTTAGTTTGGCGATTATTCGTGCTATGTCGGTGACTTTGGTTCTCCTGTTATGTCCATTCCTTATGCGATCACGCAAGAAAACTCCAAGCATAGCCCTTTCCATTACCCTTTGGTTGACTGTAAGCCTTCTGATGAGGCCCATCAAAGAAATTCTATGTTTATTAAACTCCTTGCCTTTAAGTAACCAGAATCATAGTCAAATCCGGTTAGCTGGTCTCGTCTTTTTGAGTAGCAATTAGTTTTTTATTAGTCTGTATTATGTGTTACTGCTGGACTAACACAAATCTTCTTCTTTGGAACCCCACTGTTTTGGACAATTTCTAGTCAAATTTGACATTACCAATATACGTATTATTTTGGTCTAGAAACTGTAGCTGTAGTTCAAATACATTCTTTCAAACAAAAGCTCTAAATAGCATTAACATCGAATTTAAAACTACAAGGAACTTAAAATAAACGTAGTATTTTGTTTCAATTAAAACCAGGAACTGACTCAAAAGAAAATTGTTCGTTATAAACTTATTCGTGCGCAAACGTTTATTTCCTTTTAGTGAAATGTAGAAGTAGCTGCAAGCCAGGAAACATACATAATTTCTCCGTTTAATAAGAAACAGAAACGAATATAAAGTATTTTAAATTTAAGCATCATTTGTACAAAGGAGATCCTAGTTAGAGAGATACATATCATTAACAATGCAGCCGAAAGACGTCCACTGTAGGATATAAAGCTCCCCCAAGTGTGACCGTAGCGAACGGATGCGTCTCACATCCATCAGGGTCCCGTGAACCTTATCATTTTGACTGGCCTGTTGGTCTAGTGGTTAGTGGCCCTGACTACTATGCCGGAGGTCGTGGACACAAATGTTTGTGTGATGAGCATGATCATTTGTTCTGTATCGTTTATCTATAATATGTATTTATTTAGAAATATATAAGTATGCTTATCAGTTGTCTAGGACTCATAACACAAGCTCTGCTTAGCTTGGAACTAGACGGCGTTGTGTGATGGTTGTGGAATATTACATTATATCAGGGCATGGATCCATCTTGAGGGAGGTCTTAAAATGATACGTCTTCCATACGCGGTCACCGCTCCAGAAGCCTCATTGATCATCTGTTCTGCGTGCAATGTGCCCTGCCCACTGCCATTTAAGTTTGGTAATTCTTTGGACTATGTCGGTAACTTTGATTCTCCTACAGATATCTTCAATCCTGATTCACTCACGCAAGGAAACTCCGAGCATTGTCCTTATCATTGCCCTTTGAGTGACTACAAACCTTTTGATGAGGCCCATATACACGACGAAAATCATAGAAATCAGCATGCTACTCTTTCTCTTTCTTTTTTATTTTACTTCTATCTATCAATAAATTATCAATTTACTTTCTACAGTCAAAACATTATAAATAATATGTTGCTAATATAGAGATACAAAGTAAATAAAATAAAAAATCTCCTTTCAAAGCTTTCATTGAAACTATTCAGATAAATACTAAAAAGTGAACAATTAAGCTAAATATAAACATATAACATTTTCATTTTAAAACATGACAACGTTCTGTTTGAAGATAATACTGTATAATATATTTCTGTCATACAAAAAATAACCCCAAAACATCATCTCCAAAGATATCTTAAGTACTACGTCTAGTCTAAAATACATCTCAACGACGACGATTCTATTCAAAATTTCCAATATTACATAACAATTCAATATTCTATAGTAAATACTTGAATGCTCTCGAGTCGCGAGTACGTTGGAAGTGTGTCGGGTTCATCGACCGACTTTCTACAGCGGCCATATTGGAAATTGACGTAACAAGGATGCTGGAGTGATGTCACTCGAAATGAAAGTTTGAGTTAAATAACCTTTTTTTATTTTCAAGTTTGTAAGGTTAGGTAATGATTCGTATAGTGTGAGTTAGATTTTTTGTGCTTTTTGAAATGTTTCTAGAATCTTTTTGTTTATTGGGTGTGAAGGATTTTGAATTGGCTATTTTTAGTGTATTTTTAATAAAAGGATCATTTTCTATTAGTATGGGAAATAATTATAGGTTTTTTTTTTAGGTGGTAAAATCATCTGGGCGGAGCAGGAGATAGTGGCAGACTTTTACTGACTAAAATCCCACTCCTGTTCCTTCGTTGCCTTCGTCCCAGGGCCCCGGGTTTCGTTTTCGCACTACCCATGGCCCCAGTAAGCTTCGACCCAAATAATTATAGGTGCCTATTTATGTGATTATAAAACCTCTGTAGTAGTAAAAATTTGAAAGATTTTATGATTTATTTTATTAATATATATTATACATGATCAATTAAAAGACCTGTAAGTTCTAAAGACCCAATAAGTTTACCATGTACATTATCACAAAAAATCATTTGATGATCTTTGAAACCTACCAGCTATAGTCTCATTAATAAAAGCTTCAAAACTATTCAACCACATAAGAAGCTACGTTTATCTTAAATTCTTTGTATCTTTTACAACATTCAAGTCAATTTCTAAAAAAAAAAACTGCTGTGATCTTGAAGATTTCTAAGACAGCGTAAAACGCGTTCTCTACAATGTAAGAAGTAGATCTGCTTCTCTTTATTCATTCGTTTCATCCGTATCTTGGACTTCTATGTATTATAAAAGGATACTTTATCAGTTTAGATTTTTTTTTTGTATAGCATCTTTTTTTAATATGAATGTGAGAACACTGTAGACTCCGTGGATTAATAAATTGCTAATTTCATTATGCTTTTGGGTACAAAGTTGACTGGCCACATTGTTTTCACTTAACTTTGAATATTGTAATATGGAAATATTGTAAGAGCATTCGTTTTTTTTTTAATTGTAATCATGGAGCCAGTTATTTTATTTTCTTATTTGTTTAAGTGTTTACATGTTGTACACACACACACATTGTGTGTATCTGTGTATGTGTGCCAAATAAAATATTTTTCTTTCTTTCTTTTATTTTTCTTTCGGTCCTTTTCCGTAGGAAACGACCAATTAGAATCGTGTGCTAGCTTCTGATGTTTTATAAGTGTCCATGTAGGACTATGTGAAATAAAATAATTTTAATTTTGATTACATTAACCGTCGATAACTTTAACGACTTGTTTATTAGTTACTTCATCGGCAACTCTCTTACACTACCTACCAAAAAAAATCGCCGACACCAGTACATCCTTCCTCACGCTTTCGTCTCTCATAAATTACCAAAACACATCCGCCAGTATACTTTCACATCACTTTCGACTGTGTGTGCCACTTCGTACACTTTCACCTTCGAGAGAAAAATGCCACATCCGGCTTGCGAATGCTTGTTGCGAAATGTACCACCTGATATTAAGGTGTGGTGGATTTTTTTGGTAGTATGTGTACACCTGTGGTGTGTGGGACCTGTGTTATAGAATGTTAATATTGATGTATGAAATTCGATGGCTAATCGCTATGACTGTTTTGTATATATTCCTTTTCAGTAAATTTAACGCATGTCTGGCAATTTGAGTATATTCTGCGGCCTACCCAAATGTCCTTTCCTTGATATTGTTCGTCAAGTCGTTGAGAAAAGATAACACAAAATACTTTTAAGGTTAGATAAAATATTTTAAATGGTGGATCAACTTTGTAACATATTATGGTGCACAGTGTAATTTGTTAAACGATTATAATAACCGTCAACCATTGAATGTTGTCCTCAACAACCTGCTCATTTACCAAAAATTTCATAACTAATGCCAAAAATATTATTTATATTAAAAATTATAAGATTTTTAAAAACCATTGCAAAGATATATAAACGAAATATAATTAACAAAATAATTTTAACAACATTACTTTCTTATGTTTTAATTTTTTCCTCCTTTCTCGTTAATTAATTTATTTTACTGGGAGCATTCTTTTGAATACTGCCAAAATCTTAGAATATCTCTTGGTTTCATAGTATTTAAGTTTTTCAGTTTTTGCCATCAATATTCTAGACTTAGCTTCGAAGCTAAGGAACTAACAAATTTCTTTACAGAATATAAATGCAGATACAAGTATAAAGGCATAATTATAAAAATGTTTCTCTCTAGAAAGAAGACTTGAAGTCATTAATAACTATTTCTGAATGATCTACCATAGAGTAATCTATTCAACCAAAAGATTGAGTGATAAGAAAATGCCATGATGCATAAAGTCCATCTTTTTAATTTACCACGTAAAGTATATGTAAGAAAATAAAATTGTTGCAATTGTTGATTATTATTTTATTGTCAAATCTTGTTGTTGTTGTGTTGTTTGTTCTTACAGATTTATATTTAAAGATATGTTTTTATAAGAATATAACATTTTCAGATTATTGCGGGCTACTACAGCACCAGCTAGATTTAAATCTTACAAATAAACTAATAAATAGTTTTTTTTTGTCTTGCTCTTAGCATATATTTTTTTTTTTTTTAAGACAGTTTGTTTTTTGCTTTTCAAGAAAAAAAATGCCTCTTGCTCAAGAACTGAAGACATGATTGCTCAACAAGCCCACGATGCACACAACCTCAATTCCATCAAATATAACATTAATATAACTTATAGAAAACACCATATAAATTATGGAGTTATCACACGGGTGGGCGCCTAAACTTACTACAAAAAAAAGTGGAAACGCCATACCCACTTGTTTTTACTCCTACGCAACAAGAATTTTCACTTAACTCATAATCACCACCTAATCAATTTTAAACTCTATACCTTTAATCGCAAAGTTCGATTTCCAGTAGGGTTTTGTGTACTTATGGTGTTTTACCATGGGGTAAATAAAACCATTGAGGGCATCATGTTTACCCGATCTCACAGTGTGAAAGCGAGAGAAAGGTGTTTAGTGGACGTAGCAGAGGCCCCAAATTCCTGAGTCGGTGAAAGAGATTTTTTTCTTTTTAATAGCTTATGGAAATAGGTTGATTTTTCTTGATAATATTTAGGTTTTGGTGGTAATGATTTTTAAAGGTGTGATGAGAAGAGTCTAAGGTAATTGTTTATGCTAAGTTTAGATGGATTCCGCTGGATAGAGTGAATGAGACAAAAAAAAAACTGGTTAAATTACGAAAGTTAATATGCCAAAGTCAAAGCTGATACAAAAATGATCGTAATTGGAATGTTAAATTAAATTTAAGATGACTATTACTTTCTTTAAAATCGGACTGAGTAAAGTGCTTAAGCAACAAAATGCAATACAATATAGTACATTGACAAATCGACGGTGAAGTACCAATAACTCCTAACTGTCGAAAGTCAAAGTTATCTGTCCAAAAATTGTTAGGAAGTAATACTATAAATTGACACGTTGGTTTAGTTAGGTGTTTGTTTCCACAAATTAATTTGATGCAGTTGCAACTAAATATCTGCTTCGGATATTTTAAGCAGCATGCGGAAACACGCATTTAAAATATAAGCACTTAAAAGTAATTTTATCGAAAAATGTCAGTTAGAAGGTATTGGCACTTCGCCGTCGAAATAAAGTATAGGTATTGTAAGTTATTTGTCAAGTTAGTTACTGCTGTTACTAATAACAAACAAGAATAAAAAAAAATAGTTAAAAACGAATGTTATCTGAAAAAGAACGTGTCATAAAAATTACTTCTTTATCTTTCTTATTATATTATTTTAAGTGACTTCAGTACAATTTAATTTTTTTTTTAATATTTTCTGCTTGCTTCAAATCAGATTAACATGTACATACAATATACATATTTGTGGCAATCCTATGATTTTTTCGATAAAAACCATCTTCTTTATTAAAATTTACTAAAAGACATGGATAACTATATAAGTTCAGTTTTGGTTTTTCTATTTCCAGGACTTGATAATTATTTGACGGATACGTAAGAATTAAATTACATAAGTACTAGGTACTATAGTTTTTTTTTAGGTGGAAAAATCATCTTATGACAAATTTCGCTCTTGGGTGGAGCGAGAGATAGTGTTAGACTTTTACTGACTAACAACCCACAACTGTTCCCTCGTTGCCTTCGTCCCAGGTCCCCGGGGGGTACTATAGTTGTGAATTAGTCTAGAATGAAAGAAATAAAAACATTCCAGTGACTGCAAACATTATTTAAATTAAAGTGAAATTTAATACCTCCTTATTGTTTATCATTATGAAACCAAAACGCTTATATTTTTTTTATATTTATTTATGATATATTTTTCAACAAGTCAAGCTTTCTCAAAAATAAGTTCATAACTAATGTTATTAATGAACTATACAATTTTGTTACCTGAAAGGTAAAGTTTCTTTCCAGGTACTAAAATTTGTTTTTGAAAACATGATTTCAAATTTGGAATCACAATAAAAAAATACAATGAAATCATTTCACGTTGGAAACTGTTCTTTCTAGTTCTGTTTTTTCGTTATTTGACACTGACTTCCAAAATTAAAGATGTTTTTGAATTAGTAATCTACTTGTTGATGCTGATTATGAATTGAGGTTTCATAATCAGAATTGATCAGAATTGTACGGCTTCCCTGAAAAGCATGAATTGTAATAGACAATACCATATCCAAACAGAATCAGTTTTTTTACAAAATTGTGGATTACAAACATACATACATACATCAGGTACTGAAGCTTCGTATTTAGTCCAGCTAAAAATTCTGTTCTAGCTAGCTAAATATGAAAAAAAAAACTTGTTTAAATTATCGTCAATCACAATCATAATTATTAATATGAGAAAACGGAACAAAATACAACAAAAATGTATTCAAGTGAAAGTGTCACCCACACAAAGACAGAATGTCTGTGTAGTAGTGGAGAAAGTTTGCCGTCTACGTAATAGAGATTGCGGAGGGAATGGAGTCGAAAAATGTTATATTTTTTCTTAAGCTATTTTCTACGACTTTTTTAAATATCAGGGCAAATATCTAAGATGATAAATGTGATGTCTAATTCGTCTTGTTTCTAATGATAGAGCCAGTGTTATTATTTTTTTTTAAATCAAACAATTAGCAGACTTTGTTTTAGTGGAGAACAATCAATTAATATAATAGTTAAGTCTTTATATAGAATTGGATTTTACCTAAAATATTGATAAGAATTGACACTGTTTAAAGTATGCAGATAGTTGGTTTTAGTGACGATCTATAAAAAAAAATTGCAAGAAAATCGTCCTCTTACACATCATTTGACATTTTGTGGAGTAAGTCACACTAGAACTTTGTCTAAGAAGTTCTAGAAATAACAATTTTCCTAAGCTAATGCCAAACATTTCAAACTGTAAAAATGTCAATAAATTCAGTTGACAACAACAACATTTTAGCATCACAGCGGTCTAAATAATCTTAGGCTTTTAACGAACAAAATATTTTTTTACCATGACTACTCCACGCATTTCTCTATCCAATTATTTTCCTATCAATGTGTGTGAGTGAAAGGCGTGTACAGACACTGTTGTACCCACGCACTGCCTATCTCTGTCTGTGTGAAGATGGCATGTTCTTTTTTCACATTCTATCTATATTGAAAACTAGTATAAAAGTGGGTTCTCCATGCATTTCGCTTAGTTTCTAAACGGCTTGAGACGAGAGAATGTCTTATTCATGCTTTTCAGGAATTTTCGATGAAAGATTGTTTGGTCATGATTATGATAGTTGTAGTGTGTTTGAGATACTGTCTTTTAAGAGATGATTTCTTGCTAGTATCTTAAATAAATTATTGACTATTATCCAATGAAAAATTGTTATGACATATACAAGGATATTTTTTGAGAAAGTTATTTCATATATTTATTTATAAATTGGTTTGAAAACAAATAATAGACTTACATTGAACAGTAAAAATTTTAACAAATCTCCATTGACTTGTATAATTTTTTTTTCTTTGATAAACTCAACAAAGTGCTTTTTTAAAATAAAATAAAAATATTACTCCAGATATTAGTTAGCAAGTTTTGAAACATATTAATATCATTTAAAATTAATATTTATTTACATTTATGATATTTAAAAAATATAAAAAAGAAACGTAATACCTGATTAGAAGTCTTATCAGGTATGTAATGAATACGTTTTTTTAACTATCACACAACGCCGTCTAGCCCCAAGCTAAGCAGAGCTGGTGTTATTTTAACGTTAACTATTTAATATTTTTTCATAAATATTAATTCGAACTATGAAAGTATGAGTAGGTACATTAAATAACTGAAGTCAAAAAGATACGCCTTTTATCTATAAAAGGCGTATTTGCAAAAATAAGACTGATTTGATTAACTCAAAATAACTAAACGGAATACGTGACGTTGTTACTTACGTATGAAATAATGGCATAAAAATAAAAATGATTAATCATTCTTTAATTCTTTATTGTACACAAAAATATAACATAATACATTGAGATACAGACAGTTCTTATACAAAGGCGAGCTTAACTCAGCAATGAGTTTTCTCCCAGCCAACCTTTGAATTATAGAGACAACATATTCGAGGGTAGGATCCAGTGCACAATATAAATCTACATACTAAGTCTAATATATAAATACTATACATACTATTATATACTAATATTATGTCAATAATGAACGGAAGTGCTCTTTAAGTTCTTTTGAAGACATCTAGAGAAGGGCTATCGCGAAGAGAGTGTGACAAAGAGTTCCAGAGACGTACTGCAGTTAGAGAAACGGAGCCATCATAGCGGCTAGAAGTATGACGTGGAGTACGAAGGAGAAGAGAATTGATAGTGCGACAGGGTTTACCCCTCTGGACGAGTTACTCAAAGCGTTCACGAAGGTATTGAGAAGCATTAGGATTGTGAAGGATTGTATAGAGAAGAGATAGAATATGTGTTTCTCGCCTCATTCTGTTTAATTATTTTAGAACTTACAATTACAGTATTTGGGCTTTATAGATCATTAAGATATGAAAAACAATATGTATTTGTTTATTTTGCACATTTTAAACCCTTGTTTTTAATTATGTGCCATACATAATCGTAGTTATGTATGCACATGTCGTTATGTATTTTTTACACACTTTAGAAGAGATGGAAATACTGATTTTATCTAAAAATTCTTAGAGTATTTAAATATGAGTTTATTAAAGTATGTTGTCTTTTTTTTACTTAGAATAATGCGAGTTCCAGTTTTTGAGTGAGCGCAATACAGGAACAGATTCACTAAAGTAATATATTTTTATTATGAGAAAACAGGGGTTGTCGGAAATACAAGAAATTTGTTTTGTTTTTTTTTTTTAAATCATGGTTTCAAATTTGTTTTTTTTATGGTACTAAAATTTTTTACTTAGTTTTTTTTAGGGTTCCGTTCCTTAAAAGGAAAAAACGGAATCCTTATAGGATCACTTTGTTGTCCGTCCGTCCGACTGCCCGTCTGTCTGTCAAGACCCTTTTTTTCGGAAACGTGTGGTATCGAGTTGAAATTTAAAACTATATATTCAAGTCTGCGGTCCCTTAATGCTGTGACAAAATCAAACTTCTAAATTAACGGAAAAAAAACATGCGGTCGTTTATGCCGCAAAAAACGTATATTTCGACTTTTAAGAAATTAAAATTCATAGTTTAGTTTTCGTTAACCCAGAATCCTGAAATTTAGCATAAAGCAAGGTTTTATATTAAAAATATAGGAATAAATCTTAAGACTGAAAATTTGTAGTTAGGTCACAAAAAAAAAAATGCATTTCGGAAAAATTAAAATCCAAATCATTTAGGAATTGAATTGTTTACAAAGGGATAGGCTTGTACGTTATCCCCAGTGCGTGAATCCCAATCGCACTTGCCCAGTTTTTTTATCGTTGGTTAACTAAAGTCGCCAAGAGATGGCGTTACTAGTTCTCCACGAACACTATTATAAAGTTTCACGCTATGTTGACTCTCAAACCGTTACATTACTTGTCTATACAAACCGTAAAATTCTACTTGCAACGAGTAGAAGATAAGTAGGTCTCTTTATACTTATGTAGATATTTCTGGAAAAGACTGTCTTGTTTGCAAAAACGCGACCGAAACAATAGGGAAAATTAAGTATACTGTTTTTACAACAACTAACTTTCTTGAATTTTGTCCTTATTTATACTGCTTTAAAAGATCTCCCACATGATGAACTGATAACTTTGTGAGGATCGTGGGAATTCCATGGATTCGAGACACACAGGACCAGGGGCCCAAGTTTGCTATTTTTATAAATTCGTCATTCCATTGAAATTTTGCTAAAAGTTCGTAATCTGCTAATTCATAATGAGTGATCATTGATTGGTGAATGGCCTCGTAATAGAGTTGTGGTAAAATGACAATATTGAGCTTATTAAAAGCAATGACTGCACAATGACGTTCTAATGGTAGGTCACTGATTAAAGGAAATGTCAAAATTTTAGCAGATTACCGCATATATCAGATATTCATTTGTCAGTATGTATGAGATTACCACTTCTTTCAATGGAGTGTCAGTGGTTGACCATTGGAAAGTCATAATGACGCCATTCTTTTAGTAGATTACCAAACTTGTCAAAATCAACAATTATGAAATCAATGATAGATCATTCTGATACTATTATAATAGTAGACTTGAGGCCCTGTCGTTATGGTGATAATTAGGAGTGGTCTTTGTTCAGCAATGGACATCTTCCACCTGCATTGATGATAATGATACAACACATCGCAATGTTACGTATATCTTTAAGTTAAGGAACCTACAACTATCCATCATGTTAACACTTTTTTTAAGTGGGAATCATCTAATGACTTCTCGCGCTCCGGCGCGGAGTGGGAGTCAGACTTTACTGACTAAAACCCACTCCTATGTTCCTTCGTTGCCTTGCGATCCAGGGCCTCAGGTTTTCCTTTCAGAAGCGAACCTCAGTAGGCTTTTACCCTACTGGTCCCCTACGGTTCTGCTGACATCTCCTTGAGGCACATGTGGAACACTACGCGCCGTTGAAGACTAAGGTTCGGTCAGGACGATTACCGGACGGCTCGACGGTGAGCTACTCATTGCTCACCATCCACAAGCCCACGCCTACGGTGGCTGGAAATCGGGGTCGGGATCTCGGCGACCGGGCGTGAATTAGTGAAGTTCTCTTGCGGCCAGGAGTAGTAATAAGTTTATTTAGATGCATTCGATAAGCCCGTAAGCTGACTTCAATATAGTAATCCTGTCTCTGCTAGTGAGAAACAGTCTCATGGAATATTAAAAGAGAACAACTCAGATATATAAGTATAATAGCATTAAGACCAATCTCCTCCTGGGTCCACTGGCGATGGCACCTTCCATATAGCCGCGCCATAAAGGAAGCAATGATGACCAAGCATTAACTTGATTCATAAAATAAAAGGAACCGGGATTGTAAAAGTCCTTTTCTACTCAGAGAAAAAGGCGTTAGGGAGGTAGCCGTAACAGGAGTGGGTTTTTAGTTAGTAAATGTTTGAAACTATCTCCCGCTCCGCCCAAAAGCGAGGGATGTCATTAGATGATTTGCCCAACCGAAAAAATTGTCGACCGTAATAATGACAATAAGAATTTACCTGCGTGTTCCCCACCAACCCACTCCTGTTCTTTTTTTTGCCATTTTTCCAGAGCCCCGGGGATCTCTTTCGCATCACACATGGCCCCAGTAGGCTTCGACCCTGCTGGGCCCTAGCGGTAGCTGTCACCGACTCGCCGCCGTCGACAACTTGGGCCCGGTCTGGAAGGTTACCGGACAAACCGATGGAGAGCCACCCATTGCTCGCCGTATTGCAGTCGACAATGGAGTACGCTTGCCTAGAAATAACCTATTCATTCTTGGCTTAAAGATCCTCTAGGTTGGAGCTATCAGGAAAGAGAGACTGGCAGGGAATTCCACTCCTTAGCTGTACGCAGAATAAATATGTTTCCAAAACGTTTTCTACATAGAGGTGGGATGTTTACCATGCACCGGTGGCGCTTCACCGTACGTCTGGTTGTCCGATGATGAAATGGGCAAAGCAGAATTAAGTTATGAAATTTAAAATAAAAATAAGACGATATCAATAATCATTCAGTTTATTTCATGTCTTAAAAGTTAACGTACAGTCTTATTATTGAATACATAATTCTTATATTAAGTACAAAGTCTGATTATGACACATAAACCCGTAATAGTTAATAATAAAACTAGGAATTTAATTATTTTTTTGCACGATAAGGCCGCTTTTTACAATAGCACTGAAATGGTTTTTTTTTAATTTGCTGGTTTTACCCTGTACTATCCAAACTTTTTGCATCATTTTTACAGTTGTTTTTAAATAAATTATGAAGTTAATTTTAGTTAAAAAATATTAAACTCTAAAATAAAAACTCTAAAAACAATAAATTATTTGATATACTAACGAATCATGCACCATTTCATTCAGCTTTTAAAATAAATAGTTTTAACATTTAAAGCTTACAAACGCACCATTAAATTAGTTAAATATCTTAAAATTAATAACTAATCAATATTTTTGAAAATTCACTTAAATTAACAAGATCATTGGAAATCTGTACTTATTTTGAAATTTTACAAAAAAAATATAAACCTATGATTATAATTTTATATCGGATAATACTTTCTATTTTATTATCATAAAATTTTAAATATTTGAATTATTTCCTTATAAAAAATAATAAATTAAATTGCAAAGAAAAACTACAATTACTATTTAATCAAATAAGAATAAAGTTGACCTGAACCAAATATACGTAAACTACAATATTATTATAATATATTAGCATAAGCCTTTTTAATGTTCCCACTGCTGGGTCTCCTGTCTAGGAGAGGAGGCTACTCCACCACGAGGGCCCAGCGCAGATTGGTGAATGTCACATGGCTTTGAATTTTTGGTTCTAGATCATGTCGGTTTCCTCACAATATTTTCCTTCACCGTTTTGAGAGCAGTGGCTGTTTATAATATTTTCTAAATCTCAATTCATGGTTTGACGACAACCCTATTCCTATTTTGATCGCACAGTCTATTATATTAAGCACAAAATTGTTTTACCCCCATCCTGGCTAAATCTAGCTTCTTATGCCTCTATGAGCTAATCTGAGCTTTGTAAGCTAAATCGTTGGCGTCATTCGCGATGTTTGAAGACCTGGCGTAAGGATAGGTGGCTGCTGATGCCGTAGGAGACGTCCACTGCTGGGACGACTGGAAGCCGGCGAGCTGAAAAAGAGAATTTGTTAACGTTTTTGTGTTTTACTTCATTATTCTACTTCCTTATTATTATTGTTAGAGCCAACGCTGCGTTAATTGGGCGCCCGCGGAAACCAGATTATTACCTGCGTAGTGTCGCTAGTTCAAATTTAACGATGTGCATGTAGTCGTGTCGATGGAGAACTTTAATGTATTGTTACGTAGAAAAAAAGGCGCTGGGCGCGGCTGCACGCAACGGGTGCCCGCGCGGCGGGTCGTGACGGAGCACTTTTGTGTGGGACCACACAGGCGCCCGCTTAATGTTTAACTGTATTACACATCAGTTTAGTTTCAGCAATTTTAATAATACCTCAGATAAGACCTTTAAATTGAGAAGAAAGAAGAAAAGTAATCCTTACATAATCGCTCACCTTTCCACTAATATTGTTCAGTCCTCCGCCACTCAGTAACTTCTGGATGCCCAAGGCTGCAGCTACCACGAAGGCCAACTTGGCCACCACCAGAGCCTTTGTCACGAGGAGTGTCAGACCTCCGAAGAGAAGACCAGCTACTGCTAAAACCTTGACTCCAATGCCAGCTAGAAGTGGTGAGTATTTCTTGATTTTTCCACGAGCTGAAATAGAAGAAAATTGTCATTGAAGTGGTTTGAGGTACCTCAGAATTTGGATTCATCATCATCATCGTCGTCGTTTCAGCTGAAAGACGTCCACTATTGGACATAGGCCTCCCTCAAATGTGACCACAATGAACGGTCCTGAGCGTCTCACATTCACCAGGTCATCGGTTCACCTTGTAGGAGGCCTTCCAACGCTACGTCTTTCGGTACGTGGTTGCCATTCCAGAACCTTTCGGCCCTAACGGCCATCCGTTCTGTGAGCAATGTGCCCTGCCCATTGTCACTTAAGTTTGGCGATTCGTCGTGCTATGCCGGTAACCTTGGTTCTCTTGCGGATATCCTCATTCCTGATTCGATCACGCAAGGAAACTCCGAGCATAGCCCTTTCCATTGCCTTTTGGGTGATTTTAGATCTTCTATTGAGGCCTACAGGCAACACGCATTGGAATGGTGGTTTAAGAATGGGAAAAGGAAGGTCCATAGCTTTTCTTATAAGTCATCATCATCATCATTTCCTTAGTATTTTTGCAACCAGCTTGGAATGGACTTCCAGTCTAACCAGATGTGGCTGAATGCCCGTTTTTTACATGGAACGGCGGTCAATCAGACTTCCATAACTCTGCAGTTACTGGGCAACATGATGCTCTTTAAATAGACTGCATGCTTTCCAAGGCACGGGGTGTCAGTAATTGTTCACGCTACATTCATGACGGTAAGTCTCCTCTTTGAGGAGTGGCTAGAAAGACGTCACGGCGTCCGCGTCCTCATCTTCCACATAACACGAGTCCTCATTGAACAGGGTGAGTTCGGGAGGTTCCTACGCTTGATTCGTGCGGAAAAAATACTCGGTTGTCAATATTATGAGGACCGGCCGGAAGACACGATAAAACCTCTCCTGGTTTGGCTCGTTTGGGTCCTCCCGAGCCCGCCATCACTGTGTCCTTGTGGGAGCGATCGGTGGCGGTGACCTCTCGCGTCAAACTTTGGTACAGGCCCTGGTTTGGAGCGAGGAGGAATGGCAGGAGGTCGCCTCCTTCTGCGAAGCAGTAATACTAGCGTAGGAGGTGGCCGCACGCACACAACGGACATCCTCGCCTACTAGCTGTCGGGACCCCAAACCCATTTTCCAGCCACAGTAACCGTGGGCTTACGGACGACGAGCAATGAGTAGCTCGCCATCCGCCCATCCGGTAGCCGTCCGGACCGAGCCTGAGTCATCAAGGGCGCGTAGCGTTCCACGCGCGCCTCAAAGAGATGTCAGCAAAACTGTAGGGGCCCAGCAGCCTACTGGGGCAGGCATGGGTTGATTTCCGACAGAGAAACCTAGGGTCCTATGACGCAAGGCAAAGAAGAAATATAGGTGTGATTTTAGTCAGTAAAAATCTGACTCGCCTGCTCTGCCCTAGAGCGTAAGAAGTCATTAAATGATTTTCTACCTTCAAAAATGATGAATTGACTTCTATTATTGTAAATTTATAAGTCTGTGGGTTCAAGTGCGTGTCTCAGACATCGTATACGTAATAATAAATTGTACTAGTATAAGCTACTTTTGCGTAATTTTTACGTCACCACAGTCCCACATGATACAACATAATAGCGTAATCTTGACCACGAGGTATTACACTCATTTGATAGTTTGTTTACTTACGCTACGATGTGAATGGCCTTCCTTGAGGTTTTTAATAATACCTAGGAGTAATTCCAGTTTTTATTCCTATTCTATGGGGAAGGGAGAATCCAAACTTTCAATTAATATTATAAAAGCGTTTCTATGTTTCTTACTCTTTCACAGTTAAATGGCTGAACAGATTTGAATGAAACTGTATGTACACGTTGAGTTAAGTTGAAACTGATATTAGGCCCCAACTGGAGGAGAGTGGGTCGTGAAAACAACTAGAGGAGGCCCTTGCCACGAGCATGCTTACTTAAGAGATATAATTTAAAAGAAGAAAAAGATAAGAAAGTGAGTTAAATCAGAATAATAAGGCTATTATTATTCATATTCCCTTGGGATAATTTATATTCCCTTGGGATATTTTTTTATTCCTTTGGGATAATTTTCTACAATAACGCGGGCGATGGGACAGGCAGCTAATATTATTATAAAAGCGAAAGTTTGTGTGCATGTTTGTATGTTTGTTGTTCCTTCACAGAAAAATGATTTAGTTTTCCACGCGCGCCTCAAAGAGATGTCCGAAAACCATAGGGGCCCAGCTGAGTACTGAATCCTACAGGGGCGTGGGTTGACTTCGGAAAGAAAAACTCGTGGCCCTGGAAAGCAACGGCAAAGAGGGAACATAGGTGTGGCTTTAGTCAGTAAAAGTCTGACACGCCGTTTCGCTCCGCCATAGTGCTGGAGAAGGCATTGGAAGATTTGCCCCATTAAAAAAAAACTCATAAACCACTGACATATATAAAAAGTTGATAAATATACTCGTACTCCACTATCATATTTTATTCATTATAACATACCTACATTAAAATTCACAACTAGCTTCAACGAGTACTAGTCCTTCGATAACCACACGCCGTAACCTTGACCACGCGAGCGCTCTCTCACGTAACAGTTCATTCACTCACCACACTTTCATTACGGCACATTTTATATAAATTATGATAAGTTACACGCCATCACATCGTTATATTTCCGCAATATTATTAGCTTACAATCACGATTAACTTGAAACGTTATATATTTTGGGTTCTAGAAAAATATTACTTTTAGCTATGCATTTTTTTAATTCTTTTGTGTCAAATGGATACTTATTTGAATTGACACAATGTTCCGGAATTAAAAGTTGTACAAAGATGGTGCAATTTTCCATCAGAAATATTTTTGTCGGAATCGGAAGTGTCATTTCAAAGATTGTAAAGATATTATCTGTTACAAACAATTCAATTTTTTTTTACCTATACCAACTGTGCCAGCAAACGTTGGTCTGCCATATAAATTATATCAAAGAAAAAATGGGAGGAAGCTACCAAATATGGCTCCAGCCAGAGGCTCTACGCCTTACGGTCCAAGGTCCTTTACGGAGCACCGGTGTAGGTGCCGTTGCTGCGAAAGCGACAGGCGACCAAGCTGATCGTTTCCCAGAAGGTCATGGCCATCCAGATGGTGCGAAGATATCGCAGAATCTCCCTCTGGCCTTCTTGCCAGCCTGCCACTATGGGATTTGGAGGCAACAGTTCTTGCACGTGTGCACTATCTGCGCATGGAGATGCAACGCTGGGGCGGAACTCCGCTGCCGCGACAAGTTGCGTCATGGCGGACAGTGTACAAGGCGAGGCACGCCATAATCATGGCAGTATGTCCTTTCTTTGAGGAGTGGCTGGAGAGGTGTTAAGGTATCCTCACCTTCAGCATGACTATGCTATCCTCACCTTCAGCATAGATACCTGGATCCTGGGTGTAATCATTGTGTGAATACCCCAGAGGACACGGTGGAGCATACGGTGGAGGTGTGCCCAACTTGGGCGAAGCACCGCCATATCCTCGTGGAGGCGGTGGCAGCGACTTCTCGCGCCGAGCTCTGGTTAAGGCTATGGTCCAGAGCGAGGAGCAATGGTGTTCGATCGTCTCTTACTGCGAAGCCGTAATTCTAGTGAAGAGGAGGCCATACGCGTGAGAGAACGATTACACTCACGCCCCAGTTGCCGAAATTTCGACCCCGACTACCAGTCACGGTAGACGCAGGCTTGCGGACGTCGCTCAGTGGGTAGTTTGCTGTCTGGCAGTCCGGTAATCGATCGTAGTAACCCACGTAGTAAACCTAATAGTCCTAGAACTTAAAGGACAACTGAAGGTTACTGGTGTGATTTTAGTCAGTAAAAGTCTGACATCCCTCTCGCACCACCTAGGCCGGGTGAAACCTACCAAATATACACAAAATTAAAAAAAAATATCGGGTTGATTATATTTGCGGGGCAAACTTAGCCAGACATCGCTCAAAACAGAGTGGTTCGGAAGGAAAAGTTGAGATCAGGCATTTATCCAACTGTGGAATACACATACTAAAAATATAATAATGAACTATTTATTATATAAAATATGTTGACATTTTTTTTTAACTGTCATTGACTCCTGTATTTGTAATACATTTTAATTCCTTACTTGAAATACACGCCCAGCTGACGTAACCTTGACCGCGCGGCCGCTGCGCTTACGTAAGAGTGCACTGACCTACTCTACAACTTTCATTTCTCTGTATATTGAGATGTTTTCTCACGAGTGTAGTAAATATTGATATAAGTTTTACTATCTGTGTTGATGTTGGTGTTGGTGTTGTTGGTAGGCTAGATGTATGGCATAGCATCATCAAGTATCACCATCACCATCAAGTAATCCGACTTCTGTATACCACACTTGTTAGAAGTAAACTTGATTCAAGCTCTTGTGTTTGGAGTCCATACGAGAAATCCTATACCCTAATGATAGAAAAAGTCCAAAAAGCATTCTTAAGGGATTTCTACAAACGTAGGTTTGGATACTATCCATATTTATACCCAACCAAATTTCTGTTAGGTTGTTTGGGTTTTACTTCCCTTCAGGTTAGACGAGCTTTTGATCAGCTTATAACTGCCTGCAAGATCATACATGGAACCATCGACTCGCCTTGTTTGCATGGGGAGTTGTGTAAAATTTTTGTTCCCGCTATCTACTGCCGGGCAAGACGGCATAAATTATTTGTAGTGCCACTTTGCCGCACGGTTGCACGACGTATGTCACCTATTCCGCGAATGTTAATCGCACTCAACGCTCTCCTTGAATCCAGTCCTAGACTAGATCTATTTGCTGATGAATGGAAGCAGATACTGACAGAATGTCTGGTGATTTGCGAGAAGACTGAGTGAGAGGTTAAGTTATATTATCTGTGTTATATTTTCTTTAATGAATTTAACATAATTTCTAACTAATGTAATCAGTGTAATTGGCATTTAGTCGTTCTGGTTGAATAAATAATAAATAGCATAGTCGGCCTTATAATGTTCCCACTGCTGGGACTCGGTCCTCCTCTCTCTAGGAGAGGGAATGGGCCGTAATCCACCACGCGGGCCCAGTGCGGATTGGTGAATGTCACATGTCTTCGAATTTTTGGTTCTAGTGCATGCCGATTACCTCACGATGTTTTCCTTACCGTTTTGAGAGCAGTGGTGATGAGATGTATGGACTTTCGTCTAATTAATATAATATTAAATCATCGGGGTGATCTATTCTTGAGCTGAGCGATAGTAATCATCATCATCATCATCATTTCAGCCGAAAAACGTCCACTGTTGGACATAGGTCTCCCTCAATTGTTGCCACGATGATCGGTTCTGTGCATCTCGCAGCCATCGGAATCAGTCCATCTTGTGGGATGCGTTCCAACGCAGCGTCTTCTGGTACGCGGTTTCCACTTCAGAACCTTTCGGCTCCAACAACCATTTGTTCTGCAAGAAATGTGCTTTGCCCACTGCCAATTAAATATGGCGTTTCTTCGGGCTATTTCGGTTACCTTGTAGCGTTAGCTTTGAACGCAACTTGGTAAGTGAAACTCGACATGGATGGGTTTTATTCAATAACTATCCGACGGTCCCTCTCTCTCCTTCTCCCGCTCTGGGTGGGTACCCAGAGCGGGAGAAGTTATCTAAAAAAATTCTGACCTATATTTTGTAAAAAGGTAAAACAATATTGAAATAGGGTCGATACTGAATAATACACAACGGTGTACATTACTCTTAAAAAAGGTATATATTGGGCTAGGCTATAATTAAGGAACCAACCTTCTTCAAACGTCCTGGCTGCCTCCCTCAGCTCACCAGGCTCAAACTTAACGTTTAGCTTCTCTTCTCCTCTTGCGTCCCTGTAAAGAGAAAAATAGCAAAATCAGAATGGAATAGAATAAAGTTTATTATACAACAAAAAAGTAATAAAACTTTCACACAAACTTAAATCCATGGGTACAATGGTTAAAAAAAATTAAATTCGTTAAATAGGATTAAATTCGTAGCGATACTAAGAAAATTGTGGAACCTTAGAAAGTATTAATACATACACACACAACACATATACACACACTACACACTACATACTACATACTACACACTTATTATTATGTCTGGGACATTGTTTTCTTAACATAAAGATGGGCGTTGGTAGTTGCGACACAGTTTATAACTTTTGCGGCTGCCATCGTTATCTATATCATTATTGTCAATTGTTTTACGTTCCAAAATAAATATTTTTATGTTTTACCTTAAATAATAATAATATTCCACAACTCACAACACAACGCCGTCTAGTCCCAAGTTAAGCAGAGCTTGTGTTATGAGTACTAGGACAACTGATAAACATACTTATATATTTCTAAATATATACATATTATAGATAAATTACACTCAGACACAGAACAAATGATCGTGCTCATCACACAAACATTTGTCCTGGGTGGGAATCGAACTCACGACCTCCGGCATAGCAGTCAGGGCTACTAACCACTAGACCAACAGGCCAGTCAAATTAAATCAAGCTACCACTATAGGTGTTTGTTAATACTTCACGCTTGGCGTCAGGTCCATAAACCACTAGATCACCAGGCCAGTCAGTCACTGGCAGCAGCTTGTCTTACATAAACACAATTAGAAAATATTTTCCTTCAAAACTTTAAGTAGTTTCATAAGCTAACAGACACTACCATCTTACACACATTTTCACTTATTTACATTATAATGAACGCTAAAATAAGTATTATTAGTGTACAACAGAGAGTTGGGAAGACAGTGTTTGCTGTATAGTACAATAACAACCGAAGTATAGTCTTTTTGTTTTGATATTTTTACTTGATTTTTGGAAAGCAGTAGTGGCCTAGTGGTAACTGTCCCGACTTTCGAGTTGTAAGACGAGGGTTCAAACCCAGCGAGGCACCTATCTTTGTGTAATTTATTTCTTAGGAAAATATCTTGTGGAAACCAGTAGGTATGTCCTAGAACCAAAACTTCAAAGATATGTAACATCCACCAATCTGCAATAGACCTTTTTTTTCGGTGGGAAAATCATCTAATGACATCCCCCGCTCGCGGAACGGCAGATAGTGTCAGACTTTTACTGACTAAAAACCCATTCCTGTTCCTTCTTTGCCATCGTTCCAGGGCCCCGGAGTTCTCTTTCGCATCAACCATGGCCCCTGATCTGCACTTGTCCTGAGTTAGGTTGTGGCCCCGACTTACGAGTTGTAGTCTGCGGGTTCAAACCCAGCCATGCGCATTACTTTGTGTAATTTATTTCATCACCACTGCTCTCAAAACGGTGAAGGAATACATCGTGAAAAAACCGGCATGACCTAGAACCAAAAATTCGAAGACATGTGACATCCACCAATCCGCACTGGGCCCGCGTGGTGGATTACGGCCCATTCCCTGTCCTAGAGAGAAGGCCTGAGTCCCAACAGTGAGAACATTATAAGGCCGACTATGCTATACTATGCTATAATATAGATAAATTAAGGCATTTATAAGTGAAAACTAATGAACATAAAGTGAAAGTATTCGTATGGAAATCTCATACAATCAACATTGTATGGATCAAGGGGCGGATTTATCTCTGATTTGAATTAGTTGTTAGAGGATTATAATTTGTTGTTCTATTGTTTTGTAAGTCGAGACAAAAGCTGCTCAGAATATCAGCTTTGTTTGTGTAGCTATTGGGCTTTGGGAGTGAACTTCTTTCAGCTGATAATAAGACTAAAGTAAGAGTTTAGGGTAATAAACAGGCCTCTGTTCGGAGTTTCTTTGCGTGATCACATCAGGAAAGAAGATTCCTCCTGCGAAGCAGTATTGCCAGCAAAGGAGGCGACCGATCGCGTGAGGCAACGATCCTCACGCCCCATCCGCCGCCGGGATTCCGATCCCTTGCGGACGGTGAATAATGAGTAGCTTGCCGTCCGACCGTCTGGTGTCCGTCCGGATCACGCGCACCTCAAGGAGATATCAGCAACTGTAAGGGCTCATCAGGTTCGAAGCCTACTAGGGCCAAGGGTCTGATTCTGAAAGGGAGATTCGGCCCAGGTACGAAAGGCAACGAAGGAACAGGAGTGGTATTTTTAATCAGTAAAAGTCTGACACTATCTCTCGCTCCGCCCAAGAGCGGGATTTGTCATTAAATGATTGTCACACCTAATAAATAAAAACCAGGAATGAAGATATCTCAACATAGCCTCAAAAATCGCCAAACTTAAGTGGCAGTAGGCAGGGCACATTGCTCGCAGCAAAAATTATCGTTGGGGCCGAAAAGTTCTGGAGTAGCGACCACGTACCGGAATAACCGGGATAACCTGGTGAGGGAAGCAGGAATCCAATATATGTGAGATTCACAGAACCGGTCGTTATGGCAACACTTGGGAGAGGCCTATGTCCAACACTAGACGTCTTTCAGCTAAAATGTTGATGATGATGATAGTATTAGATTTATGGCAAACTAGTTTACATAAATTGTCAAAAGTCTCGCACTTTCGTCAAGACGTTTTCAAAGTAAACAAAGTAGAGTTGTTGTTAAAATCACTCAGTAACCCAACTATGCATGACGACGTGTGGTGTGTGTCGCATATTTAAGTGAATTAGCGACAAAACCATTGTTTTAATATTTTCACTTTAAAACAGGGCTTTGAAAGCTGTATGTTGATTTTTGTATAATTCCATTTTAAGGTCACTTAAAGACTAAATTTAGGGCTAAATAAAATAAACTAGCGTTTTCGACAAACGTTGTCTTGCTCGAAGGTTTTTAGTCAGAAAAAAAATTAATTGAATTGTAGCTTCACCTACCAGGTTCAATTATATTTTCAAACCATTCAGGGACTCATTCGAATATACACATAAAGTTTTATCCAAATCAATCAAGACGTTTAGGAGGAGCTAGGTGATAAAGACTCGTACCGAAGAATTATATACCTATATATAAAAATGTAGGTGTATATTTACATTCAAATTATCACGGAGTCATCTCTGCAAGTCTCATGAAATCAGAATTAGATCATATTTGATAATGTCTTATTATAGAAGAAACACAAAACTAAAATAGAAATCATAATAAACTTAATTGGAAATACGTTACATATGTACTAATATATTTAATTGGGGAAAAAATTACTGCCATGGAAAGTATACCAAAAGTCGATTTACTTATAAAAAGTCTTTTTGACTATTTAACCATCAATCTTCACTATATAATTTGTATATATAAAAGTCAATATCTTGTCACACTGAAATTTTGCAGATTTTTTTTTCTGATGTTTTTGAATACATAATATCCACGTTTTGAAAATATGGTACCAATGTGAGACTCAATTATATTAAGATAAGTTATTGTTTTTTAATTTAATTGTTTTTGTTTTGTTTTTTATCTATAATTTATTGAATTATGTAGTATGTGTTAGTTTTATAATTTTAATTAATGTTGTTGAAATTATGATTTCAATTCAAACATAATGAAAATTTTTCCTGAAAATAAATTGATTGATTGAATAAGATAGGATTTTCTAAAATTCACCCCTTAAGGGGATAAAGGGAGGGTGCAAAGTTTGTGTGGCGAGATCTGCTTTCACACGGGCGAATCCACAAGCTAGTACTGCATAAAAATCCGAAAAAGTCTTGTATTATGTATAATTCAGCTAATCAACACTACCACCCAAACCAAATTTCGCGCTTCAAAAAACAAATGCCACTTACTTCTCAATAGCCACTCCTGAGAACAGCTCAATTCTTCCATCTTCTTCATTCGAAGCTCCTGGGGCGGCACTGCAGGCCACGACTCCTGCCACCAAAATTAAACACAGCACTCGCATTGTAGAAAAAATACTTTTTTAATTCTTATTACTCAACTTTTTAGACTTGGGTTAAAATTACCCTAAAATTTTTGGTCTTAGGGTTTAAAGGCCTTAAAAGGCTTGAAAGGTCTTAAGTCCTTAGTGGAC
This sequence comes from Mythimna vitellina, assembly GCA_949316375.1. Taxonomy (NCBI): domain Eukaryota; kingdom Metazoa; phylum Arthropoda; class Insecta; order Lepidoptera; family Noctuidae; genus Mythimna; species Mythimna vitellina. Next base: position 1,712,600 of record OX438705.1, read on the forward strand.
GAAGGTTTAGGATAAAGTGAGATGGTTCCGGGATGACGCTCGCTTTTATATTCAACGTAATGTGTACGTTAAGGATGGCTGTTACGGAGTATTTTGTAGCGCGACGAGTGGTTTTGATCGTTGGTTCAGTTTTTTATGAAAAATTGGCATTATCTGAAGCTTGAGTTTTTAGACTAAGATAACTTTGAGCTTATTTATGTTAACTACTTATAAGATTTCTAATTGTTTTAATTTATTAAAATTGATGAATAGTTGGTTAGTTTTTTTTAATCGTTTTATGCTTAACATTTCATACTTGCTCAGTAATTAGCAAAGTACAAATTAACAAAAAATCTGACGTTTATTCGGAACACAAATAAATACTGACAGAAAAAGCAAGGTTTGGAAATGTTACCTAAAGTTAAAACTGGTGTGCAGCTTCCATTGTCTGTGTTCAAGTGAGAGGAATATTATGTTCCAGACTAAAAAAAACTACTAATATTTACTTAATATAGATGCTTGTTTTTATAAGGAGTAATTCTTGGTGTACGAAAATATTTTAAGAAATAAAATAAATAAGCCATTGTTCTAGGTAGAATAAAATACAGAGCACAGTTATTTGCAAAATGTAGTCTTTTTTTCGTCCTAAGAACAAATTTTTCACATCGGTAAGTAGGAAGTAGACAGTGTTGCTACTAATAATAAAAGTAATATGTATGTAGCTACATTTTCATATATTAACAATTGTAAAATGATTTGATTTTTTTTAAGAAATCAAATTTTTACTTAAATTTGCCAACAAATTCGTTTTTTAATAACTGCATTCAACTCATCACTGACAATTGGAACAAAAAAATAAAGTCGACGCAAGTGTCTAAGTATCAAAACTTCTCACACGTGGGAGTCGACAACCATTCATATATTAACTCGCGCACACGCCGTTCCTCGAACAAGCGACAAACAAAAGCCGACATTACTACCATAGTATTGAAATGAAACAAAAAATATCAGCAATATTTTTATCTGTTTTTATTCATATTGACAAACTTGATTAAAAATTAAGATATTTACAATTTTGTCTGTATGTACAGTTTTTTTATCATCATCACCATTTCAGCCGTAAGTCGTCCACTGAGACAGACATAGGCTTCCCCCAAGTGTCGCCACAATGATCGGTCTTATGCGTCTTGCATCCATCCAATTCCCGTGACACTCACCAGATCATTGGTCCACCTTGGCCTTCCAACGCTGCGTCTTCCAGTACGTGGTCGCTATTCTTGAACCTTTCGTCCCCATCGACCATCTGTTCTGCGAGCAATGTGCCCTGCCCACTGCCATCTAAGTTTGGCGATTCTTAAGGCTATGTCTGTAACCTTGCTTCTCCTGCAGATATCTTCATTTCTGATGTGATTACGCAAGGAAACTCCGAGCATAGCCCTTTCCATTGCCCTTTGAGTGACTTGAAGCCTTCTAATGCGGCTCATCGTAAGCGATCACGTTTTGGAGTCATATGTCATCACTGGCAACAAGCACTGATCATAGACTTTTGTCTTGAGACATTGTGGTATATTGGTATATATTTTTTATCATACCTACACTCGCAGCCCGACTTTACCCACTATTGAACACAGGGGTCCTACCATGACCTGTTAAAATGTCAGGTGTGCGAGTGAGAAAGAGAGATGAAGTTATACAGGTCTCTCTTTTATGTTCCCACGTTTCTATGCCAGTCTTATCCAGGTTCTTTCCACGATGTCAACAAAGCAGTCTGCCCATCTCAAAGCTAGACGACCAATATTTCTGCTTCCAGTCACTGCCTTACTTTACCTATCATCATCGCCTCTTGCTATTTATACTGTCCATCTTTTTTTACCTTAGTCAAAAGTCTTCAAATATCATCATACACAGCCTAAACTTTAACTACAGACTGAACTCACCTACAGTCGGACAAGCTTCAAGGCCCGTCTCAACCGGATAGCAAACTCCTAAACCATAGTTGTTCAATATCAGGACAAGAAATAGGATGGCGCTTTTTAAAACAGAGCCGCCAAAATTTGTTCACGAATCTTACTACCCAAAAGACACCGTATTTCAAGAGAAATTATTTTATGTCCTGTATCAGTTGGCAGAGCGCTTGTTATTGTTGCATTCTTTATCCATTTGCTGTCAAAACTTCACTTTCTAAAGGACATTCAGTATCCGGATCCTATGGAGTGTAACGTTGGCTTTACGCAATTGTGGCATGATTTTCTTCAGTTGTTGGAAGAATTTTAAACGGAATAGATGAGTCAATTTTCTATGCGAGAGTAATAATGTAAATGAAGTGGTCTGCTATGAATAAATTATATGCCTTTCAGCTGTTGTATATATTCAACTGCACACAGCTCTAAACCTTGGTCTCCTGATAGACAGGTTACATAGATGTGGGGAGGAAGTATAATCACCCTTCGTTATGAATTTCATAATTGACATAATATTTGTATAAATTAGTATCATCAACATCATTATCATCAATCATTTCAGCCGATAGACGTCCACTGCTGGACATAGGCCTCCCCCAAATGGCGCCACAAAGAACAGTCCTGTGCGTCTCGCATCCATCGTATTCTCACAACCTTCACCTTTCTTCATCAGTCATAAATTAGTAGGATGTATATTTTTATATATTAGACTTGTTTCTATAGGTTTATATTGTATATTGGATTTTACACTCGAATGTGATCTTTCTGGGTCACTCAAAGGTTTGCTGAGAGAAAACTCATTGTTGAGTTAAACTTGCACATGAATTGTCAAATCAATATTAAGTTTCGTGTACAATAAAGAAGTGTGTACTGAATTAGTTGATGTTAGATCCTTGAGAAAATTTTAAAATACTGTACCTATATATTTTTGTAGTTTTTTTTTTTAATTATACATAGATTCGCACTTGACCGTAATCATCGACCATATCATAGCTAACCATGAGGTGAGATGGTAAGCAAACATGATTGTGATCAATGATGGAGAACGCTTGCTTAGGAGTAACCTATTCACTCTTTGAAATCAATATATATGTTAGCTTTGAAGTGTGATTTAAATCAACTGATACTACTTGTATTCTGTGTTCAACCGAAGACAAATCTCATATTTACAAGTACCTAACAACAGCTATAAGTGCATAAAATTATATAACAAAATACCAAATTCTATAAAAACGTTACAATTAGTTAGGTTTAAAGTAATTTGACGAGGTTTTTTATTGAAAAGTTGTAATTGAAATGATGACTACATAATTAATTTTAATTGTTTTGTTTTATATTTATCCACTTTGTCAACTTTTTTTACCATATTTACGTAAATAAATTATTTTGACTTTTAATTTTTCCTCTTCTATCACCAAAATCTCTTCAAATCTTTTTGAATTAGGAATGCTATCTTTCAAACGTTCTATTCTTCAAAACAGGTCAAGGTTGCTATCGGAGACTTTCTCCAATAGCCCATAGGATAGTCCCTTAAGGTAGATCGTATACTACGACGAGTGCACTCACGCTTGTAATAAATTCGTTGTGAACGTACAAATAATTTATGGTTAAAAGTGATAAAGATTAATAAATTTAAGTCCACGTTTTGGTAAGATTTCGAAAACTGAAGTTGAAATTTTGTTTTATGTTTTTATTAACCTGTTCTGTTTTAGAAGTGGCAAAAGCCTTTTTCTAGTTAAAACGTAAGAATTATAAAAAGCCCTTTACTTATTAAAACTAACTAAAAAAATATTGCGTCGAAAAACTCCTCCGCATTGTTGTCGACTGCGGCATTGGCGCGATGTATGACATTGCTTATCCTCTGTTCAAGGTAAAAATCAGCCCTTGAGTGGTCGCCCGGGTGTCGCCACTGTGTGGACCACCTGGAGGATACGGTGGAGCACACGGTAGAGGTATGCCCCGCTTGGGCCGTGTCCTCGTGGCGATTGGCGGCGGCTATCCCTCGCGCATCCATCGTATTCTCGCGACTCACACCAGCCCCCCTAGCCAAGTTACGATCGTTTCATTTGCGTCGAATGCCTCGAGTAGGCCACGCCTCCAATTCCTTTGTTATGACGTCATCTCAACACTCAGTCACGTGGTCATCAGTCAGTCAGCATGGAACAAAAGAATCGGAGGCGTGGCCTACTCGAGGCTTTTGACGCAAACGAAACGATCGTAACTTGGCTAGGGGGGCAGGTCATCAGTTCACCTTCTGAGAGAAGACGCAGCATTGGTTTTTGTTTATTTTGAAGAAAATAACTTTGATTTTTGTTGTGCATATGTTTTAGTTACCCTCATAAATAAAATTTCTTACAAACATGTACATTTAGGTTTGCTGTAAGAAAAGCCAATTTTGGGCTAAACTCGCCTTTGTACATCAGCTGTTCAATGTTTAATTTATTTTAAAATTATGTAAGTACAATAAAGAATATCATCATCATCTTCCTGCCCTTGTCCCGTGTTATTTGGGGTCGGCGCAACACGTTTTTCTCTTCCACTCTGCCCTGTCACTCGTCAGGCTATCACTAATTTCCTTTTCTTTCATATCACTCTTCACACAATCCATCCATCTTTTCTTTGGTCTCCCTCTCCCTCTCCATCCATCCACATGTAAACTCATAACTCTTTTAGTAACATGCGTCTCATCCCTCCTCTTCACATGACCATACCAAGACAAACGATTCCCTTTCAACTTTTCAGTCACTGGCACCACTTTCAAACTTCCCCTAAATAAATAATATAAGAAAAATAAAATAAATCAAATAAAGAACGGTGTCCACATGTGCGGTGAGGGTTAGATTGATGTCAGTTGCATCGCTCGCTCAAGGTCGCGGCAATGAACTTGTATCGTCGTACTTTCTATTTGAACTGCGTGTAGTATACGCTGGGATTTAAGATGATATTGCTTTAAGTACATGAGCAACTAGCTTAGCTCTAGCTAGTCTTAAGTGAATGTAGAAAATTGTCCCAAAGGAACACACTCTAGGGATAAAAAAGTAAGTGCTATTTCAATATTTTCATTCATATCCGTTCAGTCGTTCGAGCATAAAGAAGGATCAGCCCCCCTAGCCAAGTTACAATCGTTTTGTTCGCGCCGAACGCCTCGAGTAGACCATGCCTCCGATTCCTTTGTTCTAACCACGTGACTGAGCGTTGAGATGACGTCAGAACAAAGGAATCGGAGGCTTGGCCTACTCAAGGCGTTCGGCGCGAACAGTATGATTGTAACTTGGCTAGGAGGGCAGATATACAAACATACATAAAATCTTTCACCTTTTTTTAATATAAGTGTGATTCAGCTACATCTAATTAAGCTGGAAGCTAAACCCACTATTAGTTAAAAAAAGACTAGACAGATTGCCATAAGTTTATGTGTATAAGTATAGATTATTTATAAACACAAGGGTCACTGCACATGAACCACATGCTACAGCCTTAAACGTCGCGACAAGAAGCTAGAAACGGCCACAAAGGAAGCTGAAGCATGCGACAGCCACTTGTGAACGGTGGCTGCTACTTTTTTCACCCATACGCTCAGTATCATAATATACTCTGTCGAGCAAGTTTTAAATGCACGAGTGGCATATGACGGCGTTTTGTGGCAAAAGCGGGCCACAAGAATCCCTTCTTGTGGCCCGCTTTTGCCGACAGCAGCGGCGGTTACGTTACCGGTGTCAACCGTGTGCGGCGAATCCATATAAAATGTATGAAAACTACGCGTGTAGTCGCTTAGTTTTAAGTTAGTTAAGTAAGCCTTGGCTGTAGGCTTTGATTCTAGAATTGAGGCCTCCACATGCAAGTCCGGTTAAACAGCCGACACCTTCTAGGTTGACCTGCGAGAGGCAACTCATTAAAAAAAAAAGGAAATATAGTAGCCCGTGTGTGGCAACACTTATAAATATACTGTGTGTGTGTGTGTCATCAATAGGCGAAGACACTGGCGTTCTAAACACAAATTAAATCTTATCTTTCATTAAAAACATTTAATGAAAGATATTAGTGTTGTGAGTACAAAATGAAGGTAATATTTTATTTTTACATATACTGTACATCGTGAGAAGCGATGGGTGAGTGTTACGCAACGAGCCGAGTGCGTTGGCACACTTTATGTTGTATAACAAGTATTTATACCGAGATGTGGTCAGTGTTATGAGCTCTACAAATTATTATTATTTATTACAAAGGTTCCCTTTTGGTTGGATTAGAAAGTTTGTACTTATTAGGATACTAAGTTAGGATTGTAGTATTATCTAGAGATTTACTTAGCCCTACTGATAGTATGAAAGCGAAACCCGGGGCCCTGTGACGAAGGCAAAGAAGGAAGGAAGGTTTTTAGTCAGTAAAAGTCTGACACTATCTCCCAATCCGCCCAAGAGCGGGATTTGTCATAAGATGATTTTTCCACCCAAAAAAAAAAAACCCTAATGATAAACTTGACATTCTAGGTTAAATTCCCGTGAATGGCAAAGAGTTATTCGGTTTTTTCGTCTGTAATTTGTCTTGAGTGGGAATCAAAGCTACGACCTTCGGCATAGCAGTAAGGGTCACTGACCACTAGACCAACAGGCCTGTCATTAAATAAATTCTCCCACTCTGGGTAGGGCGAGAGGGTCAATGTCGGACTTTTACAGACTAAAATCTACCCAGGTAAATTCACTTGCCCTTTGCGTTCAAATGTCGCCGCTGATTCTTACGAATAATCACGCCATAGGTACACCATTAATGAATATAAATGTGAGATGTTAGGTTATGAGTGTTCCTTAGATTTTTTTAGACTTACCTGTTGGTCTAGTGGTTAGTGGCTCTGATTGCTATGACGGACGTCGTGGGTTCGATTCCTACCCAGAACAAATGTTTGTGTGATGAGCACAATCATTTGTTCTGTGTCTGGTTGTAATTTATCTATAATATGTATGTTTTTAAAAATATTTAAGTATGTTTATCAGTTGTCTAGAAATCATAACACAAGGTCTGCTTAGCTTGGGAATAGATGGCATTATATTTATTTATTTAAACTTTATGTACAGTGGTGTTACATAGGCGGACTTAATGCCACAAAGCATTCTCTACCAGAATATACTATACTACTACTACACTACTACTATCCTACTACTATCTATGTATTCCATTATGTGACAGTTGTGTGAATATATATATACTTAATCCAGGCTAGTACTCGTATTCTCTGTACAGTTAAGCAGATATATAGGTACTTATAAAACACCCTTTATTTTAAGGTGGGAAATAATTTAACGACTTCTTCCTCCCTAAGGTGGAGCGGCAAGTCATGATTTTACAGACTAAAAACAAACCTGTGTCCTACAATTGCCCTTTGTTTTCTAGGACTACGGATTTCCTTTTCAGAAAATCGCCGCAGCCCTGGCGGGCATTGGTTTTGCAGCTGGGCCCCTACGGTTTGCTGAAATCTAGCTGTTTGAGGAACGCGTGCAATACTATGCGATGTCGACAACTTGGGCTCGGTCCAAATGATTACTGGACGGCCGAACGGTGAACTACCCATTGCTCGTTGTCCATTAGCCCACGTATACCGAGGCTGGTAATCGGGGTCGGGTTTGCGGCGGCCGGGGCGTGATTACGTCCGTTTCCTCACGCGTGCGGCCAGTTGGCCAGAAACGTTTTTGTCTTTGTCACAGTCTTCTTACCCAGACAGACGTGACAGCCACGCGACTTTTTCGTATGCTATCTATAGATGGGAGGATAGTTGTGTCGCCGGCTTGTCACCGAACCTGCGTATGAAAAGTCTCCCAGGCTTCATGCAAGCACTTTTATAAAATCCCATAGACTTAATATGAGAAACAAATAATAGCGAAGACTTAAGTTGCTCGTGCGTGCTATCTTTTATTGTCATCAGCCGGGCCCTAAATCCAGACTCTGAAATACCACGGAGAAATTCGTGTAGTGTAACTAAATAACACTGTTGTACCGGAGAGTCATAGTTAGGGGCTGAAGTAACCTCTTTTCAATCATAAGATACAAAAGTAATATTCTTCTTCTTCATTTTGAAACGATGGTAAACTCGTTAAACTATTTGGGCCCAGCAGGTGGCTACGTCAACTGCAGCATCGGCGGCACTCATTAAATCCTCCAAAGTGTCATCATCATCATTTCAGCCGAAAGACGTCCACTGCTGGACATAGGCCTCCCCCAAGTGCCGCCACAATGAACGGTCCTGTGCGTCTCGCATCCATCGTACTCCCGCAACCGTTACCAGGTCATCGGTCCACCTTGTAGGAGGCTTTCCAACGCTACGTCTTCCGGTACGTGGTCACCATTCTAGAATCTTTCGGCCCCAACGGCCATCCGTTTTGCGAGCAATGTGCCTTGCCCATTGCCAATTAAGTTTGGCAATTCTTCGTGCTATGTTGGTAACCGTGGTTCTCCTGCGGATATCCTCATTCGTCCAAAGTGTAGGAGTATGGGTACTTGAGGGCATTGTAACGTGTGGTTCATGATAAAAAAGTAACATTCTAGTGAAGTATTATGAAAAACTAATATAATAATAGGATTTGGTGTTAAGGCCTTTGCTTTATTTTGAAAAATTCAATTTTGATGTGTCCTATATTGTATGAGCTGTATTTTTTTTATTATATAAACTGGTGCTTGACTGTGATGTCAAGTCCTTGACACCTGATGGTAAGCAGTGATGCAATGCTTTTATAGAGAAGTTCAAAGAGTCTATTCACTCTAGCCTTGAAGATACTTAAGTTATAATCGGAGGGGAAGGTCACTGCAGGGCAGTTGTTCCAATCCTTCGATGTACGCGTCATATAAGACCATTGCTTTATTGTACTCCACGCTCTCCTTGAATCCAGTCTTTAACTAGATCTGTTCGCTAATGAATGGAAGGAGATATTGGACTGAATGTTTGATGATTTGCGAGAAAACTGACTGAGAGATTTAGTTATATATCTGTGTTATGTTTTCTTTAATGTGCTTTACATAATTTCCATCTAATGTAATCAGTGTAATTAGCACTTTGTCGTTCAAGTTAAAAAAAAAAAAATTCACACTAGTTCAAGAAGGCTTATCATTGGCTGATACAATTGATAAACTCTTGCAATTATTAGCTAATGCTAATCGGAACAGGTAATCAAGATGATAGAATAAGAGGTCCTGAAATAATACCAATTTCTAAACCTGTATAATATTTTAATATTATTACCATATAAGTAGCTTGAACATTGCAACAAAATAAAATAAAATAAATAAAAGTTGATTGTTTATCGAATGCACAGTTAGGTATTACTCTAACTGTGCATTCGATAAAAAATCAACTTTGCAGAAAAAAAAACACTATTTAAGGTCTAACCAAAAGCTATCCATGCTAAATGTGAGTAGTTACATAATAAAAACACTATTAGAACTTGTATCAATGCCAACATCAGCAGACTGGAGCCAGAGCCTTTCCCGCCCTTGCCACCCCCGAAGAGGTTATTAAAACCACTGCCACCACTGCCGCCTCGACGACACATCTTTATTAAAATGTCCTTCAAATATTCTATTATTTATTGGATTGAACAACGGTCTTCATAAAACTGCGCGCTAAAGGGATTATCCAAAGCCATAGTACTTTCAGCAATCTTATCTCTGACTTTGTCAGACACAGTGTAAATTCTTCCAACCACTTTCCTCATATTTTTCGATAAAAACATCCTTGGGTTATGCTTGTGGAAAAACGCCTTCATTTTTCTGTGCCGTAACGCCATTTTCCGGCGGATCGGGTGTGGTCTGCTGAACACGGATTTCTTCTTTTTCGGGAAAATACGTCTTCTTCTCTTCCCCATAATTGTGCCTACCCACGGTTATCTGGTGACATTATTTTCCATGAGTCTTTTGGTTTTTGTTGGATTTTGGTGTAAAATTTTTACTTTTAGATTTCACATTCTTCCATGGTGATGTTTTTTTGGTTGTCAAACTGTGCTACTGTCATACATGAGATTTGTGTCTGCTTTTGTTTATTTGCCAGTTTTTTACTTATAATAAAATCTTGTTCTGTATTAAATACTTTTTTACCAGGCGGGTTCCACGATAAAGTTTGGTACAGTTAAATGGGGTGAATAGAAACTCAGGGGCAAATAGAAACATAACTTCAAAGGGTATAAATTCACGATATTTGAATATTTTTAGCAGTATTTAACTATATCAATTTATTAATGATTTGTTATTCTAAAAAGTCGATGCTTTGTTAGAAGTCGATAATATGGTATCGAAGTGAAAAACCAAACCAAAGTTTTGTTTCTATTCACCCCTGCATTTCTATTTACCCCGTTTTATGGTAACTCTAAAGTATTTTATGGACAACAGGGTCGGACTGCAAATATTATTCTTGATTAAAAAAAAAACAAATCAAAGTATTCATTAGGTTTATTTTGTCATACAAATATAATTCTTTGGTTAAACAATATAACTCTAATCTCAATAATATTTTATTATCGTTATATAAAACTAAATTGACTTAACTATTACATAAATGCATATTCTCTGTTTAATCCTATACGTAATCATTAGCAGTAATATAACAATAAGTATACAAAATATCTCTCTAATAAATATAAAATTTAGTTTTTTTTTTTATGTTACATCGATTTTGTACAACTAAATCTAAGAATTCCCGTATTTTCAAAGAACCTTCACAATCGCATTTTAGTCATAATTTGTCAAATACATCTACAATTTTAATTCATTTAGCCAATTTTTGTCATTGATCACTGATATGATGCAGCAAGTTGACTTTGAAAATACGAGAACTGATCTTTTGGAAACCTTCAATGCACCATAACAGGCACTGGTACATAATCCCCTCTTTTATAATGCTCATCATAATACACGTGATCCTCACTCTTTGAAGGCACCTGGATGATCTCTACCTGGGTTTTGGTATCATCTTTTCTATTCTGGTAGCTGTGGTTATGGTCGAACATGCCTTTGAGGCTCAGGACGGATGCCATGACGGTCGAGAAGAATCCCATCATCAATCCTGCAGAGAAACCTTCAAAGTAATTTGCTGTAGTTGACTAAAATAATATATATATGGTTAAAAGTTAATTCATTTATGGTAGGGCTAAGTTGAACTTTTAAACTTTTTGTTTTTGGTGTGAATTCATCCAATGACTTCTTTCGCTCCTGGGTGGAGTGCGATGGCGTATCAGACTTTTGCTGATTAAAACCCACTCTTATTTCTTCTTTGTCTTCGTTGCAGGGCCCCGGGGTTCTCTTTCGTTCGATTCCCACCCAGGACAAATGTTTGTGTGATGAGCACGATTATTTGTTCTGTGTCTGAGTGTAATTTATCTATAATATATATGTTTTTAAAAGTATATAAGTATGTTTCTAGTACTCATAACACATGTTCTGCTTAGTTTGGGACTAGATGACGTTGTGTGAAAAGTTATGGAATATATATGATGGAATATTTTATAATTATATTAATTATCATATTGTAAAGTCTATTGAAATCAAAATATAAGCAGGGTATTTTATTGTTTCGAATTATTGGGGCAGTTGAGTATATCGCAAAATGATAAGGACAGTGTTCCCTGTCAATATATCACAGCCCACTGCCGGCCTTGGTCCTTTACATTTGTTGTAATAAAAAAATAAAAAAAACTTACCTTTAGCCGACAAGAATGCCAAAGCTTTCAAAGCAATAGGAATCAGTAAGCTCTTGGCAGCTAGCAGCCCGAGGATCAAAGGCATCATATATTTCTTCTGCATCTTCGAAAACTTATTCCCTCCTCTATTCTTCTTGGTATTCTTCTTGAAAACCTTGAATATGCACTTCTGGCCTTTCAGCTTACCTTTGCCATGGCGTTTCTTTTTGTTACCCAAATGTTTCTTTTTGCTCTTCTTAGAAGTTTTTCTCGCTTGAGGTTCTGCTTTTGGTAAGATTTTTAAGTCTCGTGATTCTGTATCTGTTACTTTTGGAAAGAAATGGCAAAATTAGATCTGGTTGGGTTTAATACAAATGTAAGGTATGGCAAGGTTTCTTTAAAAACCGGTGATATGTGTTCCATGCCGTTGGCAATACAACATTAGATGTTACATTATAACCTTTTTTTAGTTCAGTTTTTGAAGTTTATTTAAAAAAAAAATCACCTTTGTTGTATGGGAGCCCCACACAAATATTTATTTTATTTTGTTTTTAGTATCTGTTATTATAGTGGTAACAGAAATACATCATCCGTGAAAAATTGCAACTGTCTAGCTATCGCGGTTCATAAGATACAGACTAGGACAGACAGACATACGGACAGTACCCTTTGGGTATGTAACCCTGAAAATAATGTCTGGTGTTTAATTATTGCCTTTCGTACCAGGACCGAGACTTTCATTCAGAATCAGATCCTTGGTTCCAGTAGGCTTGGACCCTGCTAGGCCTCTACAGTACGGTCACCCGCGCCTGCGGTGGCCGGAAATCGGGATCAGAATCCCGGCGGCGGTTGGGGCGTGAGGACCGTTACCTCACGTGATCAACCGCCTCCACCTTGCTAGCATTACTGCTTCGCAGAAAGAGGCGGCTCCTCGCTCCGGACCATGGCCTGTCTCCAAGGCCCGGCGCTAGAGATCGCTGCCGCCAATCGCCGCCAAGAGGACATGGCGGTGCTCTGCGCAGGCGGGGCACACCTCTAGGTTAATACGTATTTGTTACACGAAACTTTTCTGACGTTTGGAAAATGGGCACCAAGGCACAAATAATTTTGCATTTTCTATCAAGAAAGGGAAAACTAAGAGGCACCCATGTCAAAATATATAGGATACAATGCCTATAGCATTGGAAAACTATCAATCAAAAACAAACAACAAACCATTACCTTGCAAAGACCGAGGTGCGAAGTTGCTACTGGCTATAATCCACTCCAGCGGTTCAGTTGAATTAAAACCTGCATCCATATATTTATCATGACTGGAAGGTCCAAATCCAAACAACGTCTCAGTCTTCACTATCCCGTAATTATTTGTATTATCCAGAATCAATCCACGGGAGTAAGGAAGCATTTTGGTTCACTTATCACTGGACTTTAAACCTACGTCTTAAAAGTCAAATTTGCTTAATTTTCGCATATTACTTTTGGAGAATTCGTTCTGTTTGACATGTGCAAATGAAGTGGTGTCGGTATGAGTTGTCACTGAGTTTTATAGCGTGTTAATGGGAACATTAAGTCCTATCAAGCGGTACGTTTTAATGATTCCATGCGTATTTCTAAGTAATTAGGCTTTAATTTTAGTGTTAGGGAAAGCTTTGACTTGACATTGTGTCTAGTTTTCTTTTTGGAGAAGGCGCTGATTTGGTTCCGTGCACTTGCATATAATTTTTTGAAAGAAACCTACTGGAGACCAGAAACACTCCTGTGTTTCTGGTCCATTTGATGTGACGACGAGTGATTACAGCCTATGACTAGCAGTGGACATTTTTTGGCTGAAATTATGATATCCCTGTTTGAGCAAACGAACACAAAACCAAAAATTTAGGTTAAAGATACTATATTTATGACTAGTTTCTGCCAGCGGCTTCGCCCGCATGAAATCAGCTTTTTCATACTAACTTTAGGGCTCCGTTTCATCCCCTTAAGGTGTGAATTTCCGAAAATTTCACACTCCTAGTCCCAGTAGTTTTGACTGTGCGTTGATATGTCAGTCAGTGAGTTTCTCATTTTAGAGATATAGATTACATCTAGTGAAAAAATTATCCTAAATAACGTTAAATGATATAAGAAATTATCCTGTATGGCAAAAGGGCTCGAGAATTATTTTTATTATTTAAAGGCTACTGAAAATGAACTATAACCATTTCACGTTTACTGGTTTCTGTCATGCTAAAAGTTAGTTTTATATGCTTGTGTTTCACTAAATATATTTTTTAAACTTTGCCCCGTATAATAAATTACACTTGTATCGTGGATGCTGTCACAAATATGTAAACCTACATACATAAGACCCGGAACATCCCGGGCCCGGATCCATAGCACAGAAGCTAATCGCTTAACCACTGCGCTACCCATGCCGTCATTTACCGTTTCGAACCATCAATTGGTTCCTTCATTATAATAAAGAAATCAGCAAAGCAAATGCGAGTCAGTCTCGCGCCCTGAGGGTTCCGTACAAAATTACCCATGTAAAGAGTTCAATTCCTGATTGAAGTCTCGAAGTCTTTTCAAAATCGCAAAAAGTATTTTTTTCTTTGCTTTAACAAATTTAACAACAAATTTTTTGTTTCAGATATATTCCAATACTTGTGTTATAAGACCTTGATTTTGCAAAATTTCAGGTTTCTGGGTTTACGGGAAGTACTCTAGAATTTTGGGTCCTTTGCGTGTCGTAATATACGTTTTTTGCGACACAAACGGCCATATCTTTTTTTTTCGTTAACTTAAAAGTTTGATTTTTCATATCTTCAAGGGACCGCAGATCTAAGTATATGGTTTTGATTTCAAACTGGACACATCCAAACGTGCCCGAGATAAAGGGTCTTGACAGACAGACGAACAACAAAGTAATCTTTCAAGGGTTCCGTTTTTTCCTTTTAAAAATTCAAATAACAAATTCTATTAATTGTTTTTTTTTTTCAATTTTACACTGGGCGTTATCAACGTCACATCGTTCTCACATGTTATCTATACATTTAATTTTAACATTGACCATATGATCATCATTTTGTAACTATTTATCGATTTAAAAGAGTGTCCTTTCACATTTTCGCAAGTTCTTTTCCACAGATATGTACGCTTTAGAACATGCAAATAGCGTCATCAAACTTTTTCAATTTTTGACAATTCAAAAGTGCCTGTAAATGGTTAAATTAAAATATACGATTTTAATCTAAATTGTAGGTTAATTGAAGAGTAAGCTTCTTAGGTGAGATCGTCACAAGGCGCAGTTTAGTATAGTGCCTATACTTTAAAATCTCATAGCAATGAATTTCAAATCGTCGGTTGTGTGACTAAAAGATGAGTATCCACGATCTCATTGCTAGTGGCTTGTTATTCTATAACACTGATCAAGACCTACGATCTAGGTAGGCCCCCCGATAATCAACACTTATATTTTTATGAGAATTTAATAAAAAAAATTGATATGTTTGTTATTTTTTTTTCGTAAATTCAAGAGTTACCTGTTAATAAAATTAAAAGCACTAAGTCAGTTAATAGTCATTTTAATTACTTTTACATCAATCAATTGAATTCAAATTCACATTATTTTTTTTTTAATTGTTATAAATCAGTGCTTGACTGCGATCTCACCTGATGATAAGTAGTGATGCAATCCTTGATGGTCAGGCGCACTAGTTTATTAAGAGCCTATTCACTATAGCCTTTAAGACACTTAAATTATAATCGGACGGGAAGACCGCAGCAGGCAAGTTGTTTCAGTCCCTCGATGTACGCGAAATAAACGACGAGGTGAAACGCTTGGTCCGGACCGTAGAGGTTTCAACAACGTAAGGGTGGATACTCGCCGTTCGTCGTTATTATTACTTTTTGAATTTTTTCCTTTTGTAAACTTTATTTTTGCTTTGCTTTTTAGTAAGTAGGTAATAGTGAAAAAATCTATAAAATTTAGTGTGTTATTGTTTGTTTTCCCCCTGGAAAATAAATGAAGTAAAATTATTTATTTAAATATACATGGTAATTCAAAATTAAAATCTGAAAGAAATGAATGAGATGATGATAGATTCTCTCGTAAAATGTCTGTGCATGTATTTTCTGTTCACTCCTACGCAGGCAGCCTTAATTCTGCACAGCCTACCCTAGAGTAGTACCCTACATGGACCTCTAAACAGCCGATCTTGGTTGCCAGGATTTAGCAAGATCTACGTATCTATATCGTATATCTGCCAGCAGTAGTGAAAACTTTGCTGGCAGAAGCTGGTTGGAAGGAAATGGGTTTCTTTTATGATACCGTAATGATCCGTAAGTAGGCCGCTGAGTGAAGTCAAGAGAAGGTCAATCTTGTTCGGACAAAACTGCATCAGAGTAGCAATCGCCTCACTGCCACCGTACCTACATAGTTTTACACAGCCAGGACTCTGGGCGATAGTTGTGGGCTTGCAGAAGACGAACATTGGGTAAATCGCCGTCCAGCCGTCCAGTAACCATCCAGACCAAAACCCGAGTCCTCGACGGCGCATGGTGTTCCACGCGCATATGTCAGCAAAACCGTAGAGGCCCAGCAGGGCCAATGCCTTCTGGGGCTATGTGTAGTCCGAAAGGAAATCCTGGAATACAAGGCAAACAAGGAACATAGGTTCAGTATAAGTAAAGTTTAGAATCCCCAACCAAACCGTCGCAAAGCGCGACATTACACACTTAAATTGGACACCTATTAGAGAACTGTGACATTGTGTTTCCTGGGATCACTTGACCGCCAATAGAGTGATCCAAGGAAATACAGTGGCGAAGTTACCTATCACGTACTTTCGTGGGAGAGGGAGGCCATTTTACAGCTCAGCCCACTCCTATCAAGATCGGGGACTCTGCACTCGAAGTTGTGGACGACTACGTTTATCTGAGATAGATGGTTAATTTGGGTAGGTCTAACTTTGAGAAAGGGGTCAATCGTCGAATCGACGTGCTCATGTAGGCCTATATGAAATGAAAACCTTTTGAATTTTGACTTGACAGCCTTCCATAACAAGTGCCCGAACAGGTGATGCACAAAACGGTTCTAGGATGGTCTCTAAAAGGTCCCGGCACCCCTTCCATGTGTAAATGGTGATAACCAGGCTAGTTTATCACTCTCTAGTCATTTCTCCAGAAGTCCAGGCGCCTCTCCAAGGATGCACAACAAACATTTGAGAAAAGAGCAAATTTTTGAAGTAGTCATTATGAAGATTCGTCTTATTTGTATGTCATATTATTTTAATAAAATGATCATGCGTTGGGAGGCCTCCCACAACATGGACCGATGACCTGTTGAGGGTCGCGGGAATCCGATGGATGCGAGACGCACAGGATCGGTCGTTGTGGAGACGCTTGGGGGAGGCCTATGTCCAACAGTGGACGTCTTTCGGCTGAAATGATGATGATGATCATTAACCACAGTTCCAATCAACGAGGTATCTTCATTAGGAACCAGCCATTGGCCCGTGGTTCCATTGAAAAATGTTTAACTCATCTTCAAGTTAACAGATGGCTCTGTTCGATACTGAGGCTTTGTTATAAAAATTATAATTATACTTTTTCAATAATTATTTTCATGAATTTAACAAGATCAGCTTTTTAGTGAGGCACTTGCTCCGCGTGGAGATGCAACGTCATGGCGAAACTCCACTGCTGCGACAAGTCGCGGCATGGCGGGCAGAGTTCCGGCGGGGTCTCGTGATGGAATGGCTACAGCGACAGTCGCAACCCAGTGCTGGGCCATAATCATGGCGGTAAGTCCCCTCTTTGAGGAGTGGCTGGAAAGGCAACACGGCGTCCTTACCTTCCGCATGACGCAGGTCCTCACCGGACATGATAAGTTCGGGAGGTTCCTAAAACGCCCGGGTGTCACCATTGCGTAGACCACCCGGAGGACACGGTGGAGCACACAGTAGAGGTGTGCCCCGCTTGGAAAGAGCATCGCCGTGTCCTCGTGGGGGCAATCGGCGGCGGCGATCTCTCGCGCCGGCCTTGGTACAGGCCATGATCCGGAGCAAGGAGGAGTGGCAGGCGGTCGCCTCCTTCTGCGAAGCAGTAATGCTAGCAAAAGAGGCGGCCGATCGCGTGAGGCAGCAGTCCTCACGCCCCAACCGCCGCCGGGACCGGGACCGATCCCGATTACCGGCCACCGTAGGCGCAGGCTTGCGGACGGCGAGCAATGGGTGGCTCGCCGTCCGTCCGTCCGGTAACCATCCGGACCGAGCCCAAGTTGTCGACGGCGCGTATTGTTCCACGCGCGCCTCAAGGAGATGTCAGCAACTGTCGCCCAGCAGGGTCGAAGCCTACTGGGGCCAAGGGTCTGATTCTGAAAAAAAGACTCGGCCCTGGTACGAAAGGTAACGAAGGAACAGGAGTGGGTTTTTAGCAGTTTTAAGTCTGTCACTATCTCCCGCCCCACCCAAGAGCGGGGGATGTCATAAGATGATTTTCCCATCGGAAAAAAAAATGAGGCACTTGCCTAGTTTTTTTTATTGCTGATTGTCCTTTGCGAGTTACAAATATTTTTTTCTTTCCTTCTAATATCTGTCAGTGAATGAATTAAAGAATTATAATATGAAGTCATTATTTTATTAAGAAAACCCAATTGTAGGTTAAGTTCGCGTTTGTACATCAGCTGTCCAATTTTTTTAATAATTTGTTATTTTATGTACAATAAAGAATACTTAAGAAGAAAAAAATTAAATATTTTAATACAATTCTTTGAATCGTTTCAATTGTAACGACCACAAAAGATGGGAATAGAAAATAATGGATCGGTAAATAGAGCATAACGCTAAAGCTGTGGTTGTCTTTGGTCATTCTTATAACTATTTATTTATTGTATCAAGACATAATCTCAAGATTGAAGATTTTAAACCAAAAAACCTTGAATATGTATCATTTTATCACTTTGCGATATTATTTTTAACTTCTAGTGTTTTGATTTTCGAATCAGTAGATGGCTCCGTGGGTTACCAAATTTGTGTTCTTGATAAAATAGAATGCAATAGATTTTTTTTGGACTAGGATATAACAGTAACAAAGATAAAGATGATTAGTACAGAATGGTACGATAAAATTACGCCGACGTGCCCGTACGGAAAAGGCAATTGAAGAACACAAGTGTGGCTTTTATCAGCATTAGTCTGACACTCCCTCCTCCTCCTGCTCCCTGCTACTGCCATTGAATGATTTCCCACTAAAAAACAACTATATCAACACTAGCTGGACGTCAAATACTTTGGCGCTGGTTTGGCATGAGTTCTGAAAACCTACGTATCCGAAATCATCTATCGGGCATTTGCCCACTAGACATAGCACCCGTCTGGTCAGAGGATCCTCCCTTTCCAATAGAGGTATGTGGGACTTTATTCTCTGTTCTGAATACCACCAAACTGATGACCTTCGACAATGAACGTCAGAACAGACTTCGTGCAGCTACTGCTTCGTTACGTCATCATCACTTCTTCAAGCTTTCGAGCAGCGAGTCATACAGCCAGCATCCACGGCTATAAAGGGTATCCTAATTTTTTTCAATTTCAATGGAGCCTGCAGCATCATCCCGACTCACTGGCACATCATCGCCTCGACTCTCTGGGGCATCATCCCGACTCACTAGGACAGTACCACCCCGACTAACTGCGACATTCGTTTCTGACCCACTAGAACCAACTTACCAGTGGCCTGGCATGCATCAAGAAGCATCAAGAACCATAGATCTCCGATCTCTGGAGGGAGTGATGTAGCGACATCTATGGCGTCACAAAAGAACTCATCCTGTATCGCGCAATTAAAGTTCTCAGCGCGATTTGAACATATAGAACAATCCGAAATCATCTATCGGGCTGTTGCCCACCAGACATAATACCCGTCTAGTCGGAGGATCCTTTTCAATGGTGGTTTTTTGCGGTTCTCTGTTCTGCATACCTCCATAGATAAATATAAATTTTAACAAGCAAGCGCTAATCTCAGGCTGGTAAGGCCAAAAATAAAGTGAAAAATTATTTTTTCTCTATTTATCTAAATATGCTAACTTTTTTAAACAAATAAATTCATTACTAACGTAGATATTTGACTTTATTAAAAACTAGCTGATGGCCGCGACTTCATCTATATCAGACTTGTAAATCAGTATAATGCCGTTTGGTACAATCACAATTTCAAAAAAGATTTTTTATTTCTCGGATCTCTAATTATTTTTCTAAATAAAAGTAGACTAAGTTACTCCTTATTTTATCAGATACCTAGCAATGAAAGTCCGACCAAAATTGCCGGAACAAACAGGCAGACAGATAGACAAACGGAGAGACAAAACTTAAAAAAAATTAGGCTCTGTTAAATGTTATTTTGATATTACAAAAAGACACTTCAATTTCATTTATAAGCATGTACGAGTATATATACAGAAGATGTATAAATGGGCTGATTATGGAAATATGAGAATAGTCTGACGCACTGACTACAAATGTGGCATAAAGATGAATTTTCTGACTAGTAAGTATACATCATCATTTCAGCCTATAGACGTCCACTGCTGGACATAGGCCTCCCCCAAATGTCGTCACAATGAACGGTCCTGTGCGTCTCGCATCCATCGAATTCCCGCAACCTTCACCAGGACATCGGTCCACCTTGTAGGCCTTCCAACACTGCGTCTTCCAGTAGGCGGTCGCCACTCCAGAACCTTTCGGCCCCAACGGCCATCTGTTCTGCGAGCAATGTGCCCTGACCATTGCCACTTAAGTTTGGCGATTCTAGTTCTTAGTAAGTATACATATCCTATTAATTCATTAATATTAGCTAACAATATATGCTGTTTATGATTAAAGTGTTGAATAAAAATCATGAGAAATAAAAGCACTTGCGTATAATTATATTATTATTGTTAGCGATACATTTTTCTACGTTATAATTGGTAACTACAATATCTACTCGTACTAACAATAAATAAATAAATAACTTATTACTAGCACTTAATTATATTTACATTTGCGCGAGCTTAAAAATAGCGTTGATTGTATTACAAAAATGAATACAGAAAAATATAGTCCAAGTTTTGTACGAAAAACAGAAAATTAAAATGGAACAGAAAAATCTGCCAATCAACTATCGGTGGATTTTCTTTGTTTTCGACTTCAGACTAGCAGGGTGGATTCCAGATGGACGCTTACTTAGACTGAATGGCAACTGCGAGTCGTCGACTTTATTTTAAACTTTTACTTATAATACCGACTTCAAAGATCCGTCATCTTCAAACTTCTCATTTTCCTTATCTGTAATTTCGAGTTCGTGTAATTTGAGATTCCGTTCCAAAAAAAGTACAACCCTGTTAGTAACATTTTGGTGCGGAACTTCAATCGAATTTAGTTCGTCTGTCTGCTTGATACAGTCGCTGTTTATTTCAGAAATTTGAAGCCGGTGTTCTTGGTCTTTGATCTAATATCCTCCTTTCTGTAATCCCATAACTGCTGCAAACAATGCAAAGAAGAAACCTGCTAGACCAGTAGCTCCAATCAGAAGGATTAACCCTGCGATCATGACCGGTACTAGTGCGAAGTACTTCATCTTGTAAGCCAGTAGGAGCGGCAGCATGTATTTCTTGAGCTTTTTCGGCTTGATCTTCTTTCTTTTATTCTTTTTTCGTTCCTCGTCTTGCCCTTTGATGCTACCAATGTCTTCTTCTTCAAATTCTCCGTCATCATCTTCTTCAAATTCATCTTCATCGTCGTCTTCACCCATTATATCTGGAAATAGAGAGAGAAAGCTTAGGTTAATTTGTATATCAAAATAACTATACCTTACGAAAAACGAAAACGAAAGTAATTTAGTAATTGTTTGCAATGACTGCACACAAATATTTCAATCTTTATTATATAGCTGAAAGCCATCTAGCGTCTACTGCTTATAAACCTTTCCGAAAAGATTGCTACAGTCAGTTAGTGGATTTTTGCAATATTTATTAGATATATAATCGGTTTTACTTCTGCAGGGTCTACGACTAAAAGTCTATCACTGAATATGTTTACTTTGAAATAGTGACCACAAGTATATGTCAAATTATGTAAAATCAAATAAGAAAAAAAATAAAAAATTGTATAAGAAAACCTTTTCTAAGTTCTAAGTTTTTGTTGGAAATTAATACCCTAGTCGGTATCCATATTAAGTCAATAATTGTTACCTGACAGAGACACGATGATTATAATTATAATATCCACGACAACAGCGTTAATACTGATAGACTAACAAACTATTACGATTACGTTGCCGTGAAACATCAGATGAGATCCGATTACGTATGGCATGCGTGTCTTTATGATTAGCAATATGATTGTTGGCACTTTAAACGGTGTTGATTTTACTTTAATTATTATTGTTATCACACTAAATGGACAGACATTCTTGTGAAGAAAGTTTTTCTGCTGCATTTGCCGTGACTTTGTAGTCATTGACAATGAAAACTTATAGTAGTATCATGGTGGAAATTGCCATTGAAATTATAAGTTTATTAAATAATAATGTTTCCTTTGCAAGTGAGTCTACGGATGACAACCAACCAACAACAGAAATTCAGGTAATCTTACTGTGGGTATATATCTTTTAGCATTGTGTTTTCCATAAGTTATAGAGCATAGGCGCAGAGTAGCCAGCCTTTCGGTATTTTACAGGTTACATTTTGGAGAGTGTGCGCGGGAATTGCATGACTTGATTCCGCCATCTCCTTTCTACCATCGGACAACACGACGAACAGCGAGGATCCACCCTTACGTTGTTGAAACTTCAACGGTCCGGACTAAGCGTTTCGCTTCGTCGTTTATACCGCGTACATCGAAGGACTGGAACAATTTGCCTGCTGCGGTCTTCCCGTCCAGCTATAATTTAGGTGTCTTCAAGGCTAGAGTGAATAGGCTCTTAATAAACTGGTGCGCCTGACCATCAATGATTGCATCTCCGCTTACCATCAGGTGGGATCGCAGTCAAGCACTGGTTTATATCAATAAAAAAAAAAAAAAAAAGTTTTAAATTCTCAGTAACAAATAATATTAATAATAATATTCCACAACTATCACACACCGCCGTTTAGTCCCAAGCTAAGCAGAGTTTGTGTTATGGGTACTAGACAACTGATAAACATACTTATATCTTTCTAAATACATACATATATAGACCTATTATGGCATTATGATTTTTAAGAAGATAATATCGTACGTTGTCTTCGCTGATCGATTGAATATACAGAACTACTTTAAAAGGACTGTGCAAATTCAGATTTGAATTTAAACTTGATATAAAACTTATTACATTGTTAAAGCCATTTTTTTAGGTAACAGGAGTGCCAAGAATATAAGTATTCGAATATTATATTCTGGAGTTTATCATACTATACACCAGATCTCAGAAAACATCTAACCAGCCTACACCTGGAGCTTGTGCTGCAGCTCTACAATTATATAAGTTAAAAAAAAAAAACTTAAAAAAAAAAGGTTTCATAAAAAGCTAATACCATTAAGCCTGGTAATGTGGCTTATTTTAATTATTCTAAAGACGTAACAAAAACAGAATTTTGAGTGATTTTTGTGTTTTCCAAAGTTATTTTGTGCAAGTGCTAGTTGCCAAAAAATCATTCCTATAATTTTTTGTACTATATCGACTTTATTTTTTTTTGTCAAAACTTTTTTTGAAATCACAGCTTTCTTTTTTTTTAACTCATCACTTTCTACGTTTCAGACCTATTGTTTTGCTAATATCTGAAGGAGTGTAATTATTCGCAGTATTTTTTTTAATACATTTTAACATCGTTGAATGTGTATGTTGAGCGGTATCAATGTCTCTATATCCATCAAATGGTTGTTGAAGCGAAAATCATGTTCTTTATAGAAGATACATAGATTATTGTAATAACGCTTAATCAAAATCGAATAATGATCACGATCATTTTGTAATGGTCTGTTGAAGAACATAATTTGATTTTAATAAGGTAGCAACACGTGAAATGCTAGTCACAGAAACCTATTTCACATTATTTTCTGGACGACTATAGGATATACAATCTTCTACTCCGGAATATAATTGAATTATTTATATGGGTATTTATGTTATCATTGACTTGATTGGCCTGTTGGTCTAGTGGTTAGTGGCCCTAACTGCTATGCCAGAGGCTGTGGGTTTCATTCCCAGGACAAATGTTTGCGTGATGACCTCGATCATATTTTCTGTGTCTGGGTGTATTTTATCTATAATATGTATGTATTTAGAAATATATACTATAAGTATGTTAATCAGTTGTCTAGTACTCATAACACAACCTCTGCTCAGTTTGAGACTAGACAGCGTTGTGTGATAGTTGTGGAATATTATTATTATAGTTTAGGTTTTGATTAATTTTAATTAGATGCACCTACCAATAGCTTTTTCTGTTCCAATCTATTTTCGACAGATGCTTTATTGTCATGTCTAGATGTTTATTTTAAAATTCGTAATGAATAAAACGATGTCCGCGTGATGGGTTACAGCCAATTCCCTCTTCTGGAGTGGAGGCTTGAGTCCCAGCAGTGAGACCATTATAAGGTTAATTATGCTATACTTTATTGTAATCAATAGTAAGTCAGTCCCCAACATCATCCACCCCCCTCAATATATCCCTTTCTATCAGTCCACTGCACTTACCGCCCTGCTCACCCAATAATAGAGAAACGGTCGCAATCATACCACTATCATTACCAACCGTTACAAATTCACCGTCGACTGAATACTAACCCATAAGTTTGGGTCAGCAAATCTACTTTACGCAAGACTGTACGTTGGTAGATGAGCCTGACGAGACATAAAAACTGAAAGTTTACAAGTATTTAATTATAAAATCTAGGATAATAATTGCAGTCATAGCAATTACAGAATTAATCAAATTCATCAAACACGGTAATAAATAAACTAGAATAATAACTGTTCCTCAATTTATTCCTGTTTTTTACTACAAAATATGCCTCTGTTCCACCAAAAACTCCCATACAGTGCACCAAAATATGCTCTTTTTGGTAAAAAAAAATATCATGAACGGGATGGCAGGGTCTGTGTTCACCCGCTTCACTGACTTACTAAATCGGGTCTCCTTCTAACCAAACCTGTCCGAGTCATGGTAACCCAAGTTTCTTGATAATTGTACAAAGACCATTTATATTTGGTGTACGATTAAAAATTTAAGTGAAGAATAAGATTTTTGATGCAAAGTTAAAAATATCCGATACATTCATGTACATAAGTAAGTTCTTAGACGCAAACACTAATTCAGGAGGCTGCGTACAGGCTGAGAGTTACACAGAAATTATTCTATACTTGTCATACTACTAGATCAAAATTCAAACGTCAGGATCTAAAGATGTACGAAGGTCTTCGATATCAAAAATCAAATTATGGAACTGTAATGGGATCCAAGAACTTATAGAAGAAATGCAATAGTGGTACAAAAACGTGGAGAATATAA
The DNA here is from genome assembly GCA_949316375.1 of Mythimna vitellina. Taxonomy (NCBI): domain Eukaryota; kingdom Metazoa; phylum Arthropoda; class Insecta; order Lepidoptera; family Noctuidae; genus Mythimna; species Mythimna vitellina. The sequence goes on from OX438705.1 coordinate 1,737,697, forward strand.
GAAAATCGAGGTGTATATCCAACTGTGGGCAAAGTAGGATTCATCATAATCATCTTTAAATGATCATCATTAATGATGAATCACGAAGAAGAGAAAGGACGAGTAGAAATATGAGCTTTATCAACAACTTTGACTGAACTGAACTGAACAAATTTATTTTCAACACTATCTTATTTTCCGAAAGGTTTCAAAAGCTGAATTCTTTGATAGGTTCAAAAGCTTCTAAGCATAAATCTATAAACATCAGAGTAGTTTGATCTTAAAGAGTTTTGAACAACCCAAACTATAAAATGCACCTTCTGCATAAACCTACTACATGTCACAACTAACCAGCAATAACTCTCGCTGAACTGAATTTCATCAATATTGTAACTAGCAATCGTTTCCGCTCGTTGACTACGATACACGTAAATGTATATTATAACGGTATAGACCGATACGTTACGTTACGGTTATCGTTTCAGATTGTCAGCAGCATATAAAGAAAAAATAGTATTGACACAGCAATTATGGTTATTATTTTCTTTCATATAGCTGTCAATTTTCAGAAGCTATGAACTAGTTCAACACAGATATGGAAGTTTTTCAAGCGCCTTTCACAATTGTTTGAACATATTGATTTTAAAGGGATGATTGTAATAAAATATATAATAAAATAAATAATTATTGCATCAATGTAAGAATTAAATGGTTGTCTTATTAGCTTATGACTGTAATTACAAGTGAACTTTAACTATATAGTTGATATGGTGGTCTCTTAATCAGGTGGCACCAGTATCTTGGTGTCCGGAGTTGAGTTAGTAAAGGTAACAAAATTTGTAAATAATAAAACCTAAAATTAAAAATGAGAGATAAAAAAAATAAATCTTTATATAATTGAATGATTTAATCTGTATCTCATTTTTTAAATAAAAGAATTTAAGTAAGGACACATATTCTGAGGAAATGGTAATTTAAAGTTATTATAACCTGCTAAGTTTCAACATCGTTGAGAAAATTTGCTAAGGTCAGGATAAAAAATATGCAAGTATATGTGTATCACAGAAGGTAGTACAGAAAGTCAAGCCATGGATTTAATCAGAACAATTTAATAATGCTGATGAATTGTCATTAGCATAATTAAACGAAATGGAAGAAGAAGTCTTGTTGCATCAACTAAAATATCTAATATCGAACAAGGATAGGAAGATGATGATGTGAGTGATGATTAATAGAATAGTTCTAGATAATAAATAGAGCGTAAACATGATAATGATTAGAAATTCTAGGGCTATGGAAAGAGTCACCACGGCTCTGGCATGCAAATGGCAACTGAAGAAAAAAGCAAGGGTTTTCTTACACTCCCTATAACTCCTATCAAAGCAGGAGAAGTTATTGATAATTTATCACTCTAAAAAAACCGATTAGAAATTACTTTGAAAATAAATGGTCCTTGAATACTAAAGAGGAAATTTTGGAAAGCAATGATAACGAAAGACTCTTAATATAGTTTCCTAATAAAGTAGTTTGGTTCTAATTGTATAATTGTGAGATGAGTAGCTCATTATAAAGTTAAAGTGTTTGGAATCCCATAAAATTTTCTTTGGAATCAAAGTCATTCTAGGAAAGTTTTTTAATAGATTTATATGATTGAATTAGAAAAACGTTTTCTTTTCAAATAGTTCACTTTGTTAGAGTGAATGATAATTTGTATCAAGTGGAATTAATTTAATGTGATAATAATTTCGTAATTATAAGAGAGGATGGTAATGTTCTGACAAAATGTATACTCTCTCAATTCGTGAAGAATTTATAAATTTAAGAAATGTGGAATTGTAAACAAGAAACAAAAAGTTTTAGTACACCGTTCAACCGCAGAACTAATTAAATAGTTATGCAAATGACTAAACTAGATATTGAAATAATGTTATCAGAACATAGAAAAAGAATAGCTTTTGCCTGAAATTCAAAATCAATTATTAATTAGATGAACTATTATGTAGATAAGAAACTAAAGCTGATTGGACACGCATTGATTCACCATATTCACTTATAATTGCAAAAGTCTAAAAAAGGAACTTCCTAATGGAAGTAGGAACTAATTACCCATCCATTCACACATTTCCTAAAAGCCAATTAAGTTCCTCAATTTTAATTGATTTTTTCCTGTAAAAAAGCGCATATATCAAGAAGTAGGTTAGAAAATGCTTTTGTATTGTGATTATTAATTCTGATGAATTTAGAATCAGTGTCTTACGCTAAAGACACTGATTCTAAATTCATCACGATTACCAAATCCATCTATCAATATTCAGGTAATTTATGTAACATGCCATCTAAATCACAAATAAGTCCATATTTCAATAATTTCTAGAACATTAAAGAAACATCTATTATTCCTGTGTCCATTTGTTTGTCAACATGCAACGCAAGTTCAATGATACTAAATACATAATTTATGTTTGAAGGATTGCGTGATGCCATTAGTTGAACGTACACGATAACATTCGATAGTTTCGTATATAAATCATTTGTTTCTAAATCATTTCGATTTATCGCTAATATTGGGAGTTCGTGAGAAAAATCGAATGAAAAAATTATGTGTGGAATCTGTTGATTTTTTGGAATGATAGGTAAATTGGTGATGATGTGAGCATTTGCATACATGAATATAGAATTGATATCAATAAAGAAAAATATGGTGAGCAATTCCAAAGTAAAGCAATTGCCAAGGGTTTTGCCGTCCGCCTGAATCATCTCACTTTTAGAAAATGGGCCCATGACCTTTCCTGGCCTTTTTACTGGAACAAAACAGGACAACATATAACAAGACTGGTACCTGTGTAAAATTAGTTTCTTTGGAAAGTGATGAAAATGTAATAATTTTAATGATACGCAGAAATCTCTCAAGTTATTTCGGCATGTCATTTATAAATCAGAATAATACGGTACGGAAGTTAATTACCCTATAAATAATATTAATGCGTTAAATCCAAATGTTCAGTCTTATAATCCTTGATGAAGCACTTCAGCAAACACAACATCTTATCTGAAAAAGAAAATTTAGGCAATACGTATATTAATGTTATACTTACATGATAATGATCTCCGTGAGACAGTTGGTTCTGAAAATCCCTCAGGTTTCTCAATAATTGGTTCCTCACCATCCAAAGACCTTTTCTCGTACTCTTCTTCTCTCCTGATCAAGGGTATTGCTCTAACTTGGAACTGGCCATCATCAGTCAAATTACTTTTCTCTTTGGCAATTGCAATATAATTACCAGGGAAAAGAACATTGGATTTATTCTTCACATCTGCATAATACACGTTTCTTTCTACTTGGGGTTCTTCTGGTCTTAAAGGTATAGCACGAGGCTTAAAGGCATACCGCCTATACGTATAAGGGAGCCTAGAGTCTCTTGATTCTCTGGTTTGAAAACTGGAAGGTTTGATTACTATTGAAGCACTGGTGACATCAATCATGGAATCACTGTCTTTGTTCCACAGCTTTTTCAAAGCGTCCTGGTACTCATTCGCCGAAGCCAAGGCCACACAACAAAGCACTAAAGTCTGGTAGTACATATTGATAGTTAATTAATGTCACTTATTACACAACACAGAACACTTCACTTTCCTTAGACCGTCACCCTGTGTACCACCATTTTGCATCAAGCGGTCGCGCAAAACTGAATTACTGTCGCTGTTAGACGGTATATTTATACATGTGTAGGTATAAAGTTGCGTTTTTCCAGTCAATTCACGGTCGGCCGGGCCTTCGGGCTTCCTTCGGTTTCAATTCCGATATGAACGAAATGTGTTTGAAATGAAAAACTTGTCCGTTTTCGCGTCGCTTCTTCCGTTAATAGTTGGGGACAGTTTCTCCAATAGATTGAGGTGCAATTTGTACTTATTATCGTATTATTAGATGGCAGGAGATGCTCTGATATGTCGGGACGGTGAAAAGCTGTCATCTTGTCTGAAATTGAGATTTTGAGTGAGACATCTGTTTTAGTAATCATGATTTGTTCTCATTCATTCTAAATTCGGTAGGCACAGAATAACGGGTTTTAATTTTGTGATATATAATTTTTAAACTATGTTAGTTTCGTCCTTCAATGCGTGAAGAAGAGTTTAGTTGACTGAAGTACAGTATTAGGTTAACGCAATATATTATAGTATCTTATACTACAAAAACAAAGGTATAAGAATAACTTAAAAAAAAAAATGATAGACTGCAATTCTAGGAAGAATCACTATTATATACCAAAGACCTGGTTTTTTTGCACAAGATCTATATTTAAGAGGGTCCTTTTTCACTCACCTATCGCCAACATCGAGCATGGTTTAAAAGCTTGTTACTTCATCTAACGCAATACAACGAGATGTTTGACGGAAAGGCAACGCGATTTACTCGAATATTTTACAAAACTTGTTCCAGGAAATACCTGATTTTTTTTTAAAACCTTAAAATTTTTTGAAAAAAAATTTCACCTTTCGGAATCTTGATTAAATTTATCAGGTTTTTATTGTTGTACTTTTTTATGTTTTCTTTTTTTATAGTTAATATCCACAAGATACTGTATTTCCTAAATATCCAATGAAAAATGTGTAATAACGTCATAATCGCTCAAGAGCGGTTGTATGAAAAACAGTAAAAATGTATGTCGTGTTACATTCCCTTAACAGGAATGATGATGATGATGATAAAATAATGCTGTTACACTTTGTTCGATTCAGCTTGTTCCTTTCTGTCCTCATCCAGTGACGCCTTAAGCTAAGCTTCGGAAGCTGTCTTTGTGGTTACCAGCTACTAGACCATGGTAAAGGGCTCAAGACCAGCTGCGATGGTTTTGAACCAATAAATACATATATATTTCTATTACTTGCCTCATTGTTTGTTTATAAACAAGACCAATCAATATTGTATAAGCGGTTGCAGTTGTAGGGCTGTGCTCGGAGTTTCCTTGTGTGATCACATCAGAAATGAAGATATCCGCAGAACAACCAAGATTACTGCCATAGCCCGAATTATCGCCAAACTTAAGTGGCGGTAGGTATACATTGCTTGCTAAAGAGATGGTCTATGGGGATGAAAGGTTCTGGAGTGACGACGACGTATCGGAATACGCAACGTTGGAAGACCTCACACAAGGTGGACCGATAACCTGGTGAAGGTCGCGGGAATCCGATGGTTGCGAGACGCATAGGACCGGTCCTTATGTCGATTCTTGGAGGAAACTTATGTCCAACAATGAATATCTTTAAACTGTTGAATGATGATGATGTTTCACTAATCTCCTACCTCTTTTTGGCTTCGCGGGGATATTCTGAAAATCAAAGTCGTGGTTCTATAACTCAAAAGACACAGCGGTTGTGTTAGTTGTGTTAGTCTTTTACTATGTAAAACCACACCTGTGTCCGCTACCATGGGTAGTGTGAAAACGAAACCCGGGGCCCTGGGACCAAGGCAACGAAGGAACAGGAGTGGGATTTTAGTCAGTAAAAGTCTGACACTATCTCTCGCTCCGCCCAAGAGCGGGATTTGTCATAAGATGATTTTCTTAAGCAATAAAAAAAAACCTGCGTCCGCTAGCCTTCCAGCGCTGTGTCCCCATCCATCATCTGTTCTGCGAGCAATATGCCCTGTACACTGCCATTTAACACTACCCAACAATTTTTAGGCAAAAATTTTGTGCTTCTGTAATTAAGATACCAATATACTGGTTAATCTTAACTATCAATTACGTTAGTACTTTTATAAAACAGTCGTGTTTATTTTATGCCAACCATACATCACAATACATATCTGAAAACCATTACCCTCTTTTTTCCAACAATCGAGTAAATCGTGTACATAATGACGCATGCACTCTACTATTATTCGAACAACTGTTGTTACTGCTTATCTCAAGTCAATATTACAATATGATAGTAATTAATAACTGTTAACCTATCTTTTGACTCACAAAGTTAAAATATTTTGTCATACTAAGGGTAAAGCTGTAGCAAGAGAGAAAATATTTTGGAGGTGCAAAAAGGCTGTATATGATCTATTTATCTTGTAAAAGTGATCGAGAGTTGCATAATTGGTTTTAAAAAAATATGATCTCTTAACGTTTGCATGTCTTTAATATAAGTGCCTTTAAAATAGTACCAGAAATAGGAATTTTTGTAAAAACAATTATTTTTTTTACAAACTATTGCTTGACTGCGAACCGACTGATGGTAAGCAGTGATGCAATCGTTGATGGTGAGGCGCACTAGTTTATTAAGAGCCTATTCACTTTAGCCTTGTATACTATAATAATATCAGCATAATCAGCCTTATAATGTTCCCACTGCTGGGACTTAGGCCTCCTCTCTAGGAGAGGGAATGGCCCGTAATCCACCACGCGGGCCCAGTGCGGAATGGTGAATGTCACATGCCTTCGAATTTTTGATTCTAGGACATGCCGGTTTCCTCACGATGTTTTCCTTCACCGTTTTGAGAGCAGTGGTGATAAAGACAAATTACACAAAGTAATGCATGCGCCTGGTTGGTTCTGAACCCGCGACCTACCACTCATAAGTCAAGGCCATTACCACTCAGCCACATCTGTTCTCACAACTGGCCTGTTGGTTTAGTGGTTAGTTGAATGGTACGACTGGCCTGTTAGTCTAGTGGTTAGTGGCCCTGACTGCTATGCCGGAGGTCGTGGGTTCGATTCCCACCCAGGACAAATTTTTGTGTGATGAGCACGATCATTTGTTCTGTGTCTGGGTGCAATTTATCTATATATGTATGTATTTAGAAATATATAAGTACGTTTATCAGTTGTGTAGTACCCATAACACAAGCTCTGCTTAGCTTGCGACTAGACGCCGTTGTGTGATAGTTGTGGAACTATATGGCCTTGAAAACACTTAAATTATAAATCAGACGGGAAGACCTCATCAGGTGAATTGTTCCAGTCCTTCGATATACGCGGTATAAGGTTAACAATGTATGGGTGAATACTCGCCATACGTCGGGTTAGGATACCGCATTGTATTTATTTCTTACAGCTTATACTTAAATTCAATTTAGTTTAGGTCACACATGGGCATTTATAAAACATTAGATGCTGGTAAAGTTGAAGCAATGAAAGTGATGGGGTAATATCATAAACTTCGAAATCGATTTCGATAAGATTTTCTAAATATGATTGATGGATGCGTCTACGATCATTATGGGGCGTTAGCACTTTATATAATTTATGGAAAAGTTGTCGGATCATTGCCTTACATTTCGCAAGATGATTTAGGAAAGACGAGCTTTTTGTGGCTTAAATTGTTTATTTTAATCACAAAAGTAGGGTGCTAGAATATTCGTGTTTTGAAGGAAAAAGTGTATACCATTGTTGTTCCAGGTTGGTAGCTGTAGAAATAATAATGACATTGCTACGTCACTTTGTACTAGCGACCGTGTTTTGGGAGCCTTTTATTGAGTGTGCAAGTCGCCCTCTTTTGACTGTTGATACTGACAAGTGAAGGTTCAGGCAGGGGCCATTGTCTTAAAATAGTTTCTGGTAACCAGTCCGCGTAGGACTCCAAAAACCCTGTTTCTTAGTATATTTTTTAGTATGTCTCACTAGTTTTCCACCAACCGATATGATCTTGGGTGAAGTATCAAATCGCGTACAGGGATAGTCAACGGATGGTAGCACGTTCCATCAAAAGCGCTTAAGGGGACTGAGAGTTGGTTTTGACTTCTCGTACGCCTCCCAAAGGTCCAGGATTCCAGGGTTCTGAGATATACTAACCCAAAAAATAATAATAGTGTTTTATTGCAATTAATACACACAGCATATTCACAGACGATTATTTTTAACCGACTTCCAAAAAAAGGAGGCGGTTATCAATTTCGTTGTTTTTTTTAAATGTTTTGTATCTCAGAACTCCATCGTTTATGAACCGATTTGTAATTTTTTTTCCTTGAAGGGAATGCAAAAAAAATCTGATGATAGAATCTATGAGGAATCGAGGGAACTTCTCAAATATTATAGGTCACTAATACAGTTACTTTGGTATTTTCATCAAGAATTTTTTTTTTGGTGGGAAAATATCTTATGACAAATCGCGCTCTTGGATGGAGTAGGATATAGTGTAAGACTTTTACTGACTAAAAACTCACTCCTGTTCCTTCGTTGCCTTTGTCCCAGGGCCCCGGGTTTCGTTTTCACACTGGGGCCATGGGTAGGGCCCCAGTAGGCTTCGACCCTGCTGGGCCACTACTATTTGCTGACATCTCCCTGAGACCCCTCCTCCTTCCCTTCTGCTTACCTACGGTGGCCGGAAATCGGGATCGGAATCTCGGCGACAGGGGCGCGAAGGTCATTGCCTCGCGCGTGCGGCTGTTTCCATTGCTAGCATTACTGTTTCGCAGAAGGAGGCAACCTTGGAGGAGGAAAGCTAACAGATGGCGTTAAAAACAGATTTTTAAACGAAAACAAAGAAAAAAATCATTAAGTGACGGTACTGGATTAAAGGTGCGAATATATACAACTTAACTATTAAATATTATAACTTAATAGGTATTTAAATAAACTGAAAATAATAATAATATATGTAGAAATGGGTAGAAAAAAAAACTCATAGGGCATCAAAAAATTCCTCCACATCGATGAGAAAAGTTATTATTATTATTTTATATGCCTAACGTGATAAGAATTAATTACACATACATTTATTTTTTTATTGTTGGTTTAAATGAAAATACATCTAACCATGTTATCAAATTGTTCTATTTCATATAAATAAAATTATAATAAATATATAAATAAATAAAGATTCTGAAAAAAAAATGTAATTTAAGTTCATTACAAAACTTTTCTTTATTTTGAGTCATTTTTCAATATTATTTTATTACTGGGTGAAATCTGACCCGAAACACGGTAATGTCAATTCAGATTCAGATTCAGACTTATCTCATTGCATAAAAATGTGTAAATAATATAGATGGTAAGATGCTTAATGGTGTTACAAAAATATTCTTTGGCTCAACATGTTTGACCATGGCTGATGTGCAAATAAGACCAAAAGACAAAAAGATTTTAAAAAAGCAAAAACAAATAACAAAAATTCAAATAACAACAATTATCATTAATATGAAAATAAAAAATAGGTCAATAGTAGTGCTGTACAAAATAAGTAGAAAAATAATTTGTCAGTAACTTAAGAGAGATTTATTATTTAAAAATTCATTAATATTATAATAGGCTTTCTTAATCAGTTTTTTTTTAATTTCTTAAATTTTTCTGTATTTAATGTCTTAACATAGTTAGGAATTTTATTATAAATTATTGGCGCTCTACATACAACTCTCTTATACAGTAGCGCAGTTTTAGCTGGGTGAACACGAATTTTACTGTTATCCTGGCAATATTATTAAAGGCCGTAAAAAAAACAATAGGTGTAAACCACATGGCAAACCTGGCCACCGTAGACGTGGGCTTGCCGACGGCGAGCAATGGGTGGTTCGCCGTCCAACCGTCTGGTAACCGTCCGGACCGAGCCCAAGTCGTCGTCGGCGCGTACTGTTCCACGCGCGCCTCAAGATATCAGCAAATCGTAGGGGCCCAGCAGGGTCAAAGCCTACTGGGGCCACGGCTAGTGTGAAAGTGAATCCCAGAGCCCTGGGACAAAGGCAAAGAAGGAACAGGAGTGGATTTTTTAGTCAGTAAAAGTCTGACACTATCTCTCGCTATCTAGAGCGCGATTTGTTATAAGATGATATTCCAACCTAAAAAAAAATGGTCAATGGTAGTAATTCTCTGTGTCAACTGTGTTGCCATCCACAGTCGCTAATACCTAATGAAGCATTGAAAATTACCAGCATTTAGTTTCGATCACACTGAAAAAAATAATTACAATAAATAAAATCGACTGACTCGTTGTTCATGTGGTTGCTAGTGACATAAATGATCTAAAGGTCGATTCCTGGGGCAGCCAAAGTGTTATAGGACCAGGAAGTTTTTTTTCTGTATAAACCCGGAGTCAGGACTTATGTTTAGTTGATTAAAATAGTATCACCTTTTATCACGTGAGACATAAAGGTAAACTAAATTGATGAACTGTTGGTGACCCTCTCTCTGCCCCTTCTGGGGTGGGGAATGTCTACAAGCACAGTGAATTAGGTCGCAAAAATTCCGGGTCGGGGGCAGGACTTTTAGATTTTTACTGACTAAAACCCAGCTGTGTTTCTTCAGTTGCCCTTTGCAAGAGCTACGTTAACTCTTCAAACAATCTCGCAGCCTTGTCAGATAATGTTTGTAGGCTTTGGGTTGCTTGTCAGGGTCTTGACAGACGGACAGACGGACGGACAACAAAGTATAAGGGTTAAATTTTATCCTTTTGAGGCACGAAACCCTAAAAAAGGGCTCGGGGAGACGATTTCAAAAGTATTACTCACTAAAATGTAAGAAATAAAAATAATTGACTGAAACAAAAAATTCGACCGCCAAAAACCACTAAAATGTTCGAAACAGTCACTTGAAGCAGTTTGTTGCAGATGCAGATGTAGATAGCGTCAAATCTATGATTGAACTAAAATAAATTCTATCAACTGCTTCAGACTATTTAAAGTGACTCGTTTTGAACTTTATAGTAGATTTTTTACGACCGGGTTTTTTGACACGGTCTAATTTTTTGTTTTCATAAGTAAAAAGGGTTTTATTACTTCCTTTCATTAAAACTTAAATGGTGATTAGAACGCGTTATTGTTTTTAATCAGATATCTTTGCCAGGGTCGACTTCGACGACGTTCACATTCGATGTTCGTTCGACATTCTGTCCTAGACGTCCAGTGAGTGATAATCTTCGCCCATCTGTCTATGTCCATTCGTGCCACGCGGCTAGCCCATTCCTACTTCAACCTGGTTTTATGGAACGCAGGGTGGTATTTCTAGACCGATCTATTCGCTCAACAGCTATTACGCTATTTTTTATGATGGGAAATCATTCAACAACACGCGACGCCCAACGGCGCGAGAGGGCGTGTCAGACTTTTACTGACTAAAACCCACTCTTGTTCCTTCTTTGCCTTGGTTCCAGGGCCCCGGGGTTCTTTATCGCATCACCCATGGCCCTAGTCGGCTTCGCTCCTGCTGAGCCCCTACTCTTTGCTGACATCTCCTTGAGGCGCGCGTGGATTGGGACATCAATCGAAGGATACACAAAAGTAGTAGATTTGCTGTTGAATCGAGGGGGAGCGAACGGCTGTTGCCTTCTTCTGCGAAGCAGTAATGCTAGCGAAGCAGGGCCGAAGCCTACTGTGGTCACAGGTCAACTTCTCAAAAGGAAACCCGAGATCCTAAAATTCAAGGCAACTGAAGAAACATAGGTGTGGTTTTAGTCAGTAAAAGTTTGACAAACCCTCCGCTAGGAAACTGCACAAACAAATGAATAATTACCGATACATACCGTTCAGTACATGATTATTGCATACTTAATATTTGAATATTACGAACGTTTCCGTGACTTCTCAAATGCCGCGTCCCCTGCGCGCATGCGCGATCGCATTCATTAGTTAAATAGTTGAACAATGAAATGTTTCTTTTAAAGTGTTTGTTGTAACACTTGCGCTAAATAACGTTCTTGAATTAAATTTATTTATTTATAATAAGCACTCCAACAGCACAGTCACTTACAATTCAAATAAACTTACATCTAAAATTGGCATATCAGTAACCATGCAAATAAGAGGCATGCGTGATATTGATTAAATGAATATTAGAGACAAACAGAACAAAAAAGTGTGTCCAAAATATCTAAATATTGAGATTATGGCTGATAAAATTGAAGGAGAGTAAAGTTGTAAACGTCATTATTGAGGGAGAGTTGTAATGGCTCAGTGGTTTCTTCATGTACAACAATACAATACAACAACAAATACACATCACAACAAACAAATACACACAACAACACAATCCAATAACAATACAATTCACTAACAATACAGCACAGCACAGTACAGTACAGTATACAATTGTTTTTTTTTTCAAGAATTGTTATAAGCAAGGACGAATGTTATATGTATGAATGCGAATGCTATGTGACATAAAAATTAATTCAATTGAATTATCACACTTATATCATAAAAGCGAAATTTGATGAGAGCAGTGGTGGTCGAGTGATAACGGCCCCGGCTTACGAGTTTGTAGGTCGCGGCTTCGAACCCAGCCAGGGGCATTAGTGCATTACTTTGTGTAATTATTTCATTACCATTGCTCTCTAAACGGTGAAGGAAAACATCGTGAGGAAATCGGCATGTCCTAGAACTGTAAATTCGAAGACATGTGACATCCACCAACCCGCACTGGGCCCGCGTGGTGGATTACGGCCCATTCCCTCTCGTAGAGAGTAGGCCTGAGTCCCAACATTATAAGGCCGACTATGCTATGTGTATGTTTGTTGCTTATTTACACTCGAAATGCTGAACTGATTTCGATGAAACTTGGTCCATGGGTAGAACATGTCCTGAAATAGTACATAGGATACTTTTTACCCCAAGAATATCTTCCCTTATTATAACTTTCTAATATCACGCGAAACCGCTGTCTGCAGCTAGTTCAATATAATTACAATAAACTAACAATAACTAATATTAAAACATGTCTATTTATTAGAAATGATTTTTTTTTAGGTGGAAAATTATGTAATGACATCTCCCGCCCTTGGGCGGGGCGGGAGCCCTATCAGACTTTTACTGGCTAAAATCTACTCCTGTTCCATCTTTACTGTTGTTCCAGGGCCCCGGGCCCGGCCCGGTTGCTGACATCTCTTTGAGGCGCGCGTGGAATACTACGCACCGTCGATGGCTTGGACTCGGTCCAGACGGTTATCGGAAGGTCGGACGGCGAGCTACCCATTGCTTGCCATCTACAAGCCTACGGTGGCCGGAAATCGGGATCGAAATTTCGACAGCTGGAGCGCGAGGGCAATGGCCCTGGAGGGTAATGGAGACGCCGCACGCGCGAGGCAATGGCCTAGCGCATACGGCCGCCTGTCTTCTTTAGTAGAATAACTGATTCGCAGAAGGAGGCGACAGCCTGCCACCCCTCCTCGCTCCGGACCATGTCCTGTACCAAGACCCGGTGCGAAAAATCGCTGCCGCTGAGCGCCCACACGAGGACACGGCGGTGCTCTGCCTAGACGGGGCACACCTCTACCGTATGCTCCACCGTGTCTTCCAGGCGGTCCACACAATGTTGACACCCGGGCGTTTCTTCTGCACGAATCCGGTGCAGGAATCTCCCGAACTGACCATGTCCGGTGAGGACCCGCATCATGCGGAAGGTAAGGATGCCGTGTTGTCTTTCCAACCGCGCCTCAAAGAGGAGACTTACCGCCATAATTATGGCGTACCCAATCAGAAAATGTATTGGAACATCAACTAATAACAAATGTAGTAAATATATATAATAGTAGATATATTTGGTAGACCTTTTTATCAGAAACCACCTTTCCTAGACCTAGAGATCTTTTATCGTGTTGCCCAGTAACCGGATTGAAGAGGTCTGATAGTCGCCGCATAAAAACACGAGCCGCATCCAATTAGGTACACTAAAAACCTAGCTTTTTCCTAACAAAGACGAAGATTTATTCGTTTTTATGAAATACAACACATAATTATAATAGTCTGGTGCACAATGAGCAGCCAGCTGTACGTAGATCGTGTCAGACGTTTTATCATCAAGTCTATCAAAATGCTGCCTGTCAAGTAAATTTATAAACACATAAAATAATTATTATTACCCAGCGCAGCAGGTACTTGTTACTTTTTATTGAAGAAAGTACTAACCGTGAATTAATATGAGGAAAAAAAAGGCAAACCCGGGGTCCTGAAACGCAAGGCAAAGAAGAAACATACGAGTGGGTTTTAATCAGTAAAAGTCTGACACGCCAAGCCATTGGACGATTTTCTACCTTCAAAAGAAGGAAATTCCAATATAGGCAAATTATTAATATTATATTTATAATTATTTATCAATTAATTATTTTTTTACTTCAGACACAAGATCCATATTCTGTGTTAGAAGGTAGGTACTTAAAATTATGTTAATAATAAAAATGTACGAATAGAAATAAAAGACAGACGGACATAATTAAATCAGTATTACATACAAAAACACTTAACTAATTAAAACTATATATATACATTAACGGCTACTCCTAACTAAAATATGGCGTCATAAAACTCCTCCGCATCGCTGTCGACTGGAAGTGAGCCCAAAAGGCTGGCAGCATTGCCACGTTGTATGGCAATGCTTAATCTCTGACCAAGGTAAAAGCCAGCCCTTGGGTCACGCGAAGTGTCAACTAAGCGTTTGGATATTTCTTTAAAAAGGGTATGAGCACTCGGACCCCACGGCCCAAGAGTTTCAACCCCAAACGGCTCAAAAATATAACTACCAACGAGGTTGTTATATTTTCGACGCTTGAGGTTCTCCGCAGCCGCAGCGGCAGCACCAGCACAGCACGATGAGCTAGGAAGATGGGATGGCGCAAGAGTGTCGACACAGGTAGCGTCCCACACTAAAGGTCTACCCAACTTCCACGGAAATAAAGACATACCGTCCGGTCTCTTACCATCGTCGCGTGCCAGGCCATAAGGTTCCAAAACAGCCGGAACGCCGACGGTGACAAGAGCACGTCGGATAATGTCATTAAGGTTCGCGTGCCGCGCTATGCGTCCCGCGCTTCGACTGCATGACAGGCCGTGGTGACCGAGGCTGTTGACAACTTCGCCACAGTGGCAGCGATGAGGAGAACAGCAAGGAGCGCCAAGGCGTAGGGCAACAGCTAAGCGGAAAGTAGTATCGTCGAACAAGGTGCCAATATTCGACGACGGCAGTGCGTGAAGCCAAAGACCTGACTCCCAATTCCCCACAGCCAACAGACGCGCACGCTCCGCAGTAGTAGCTGATGTAAGCATTAGGTTCTCCTGGACTACTTTGCAGAGCGGCTCATCCCACCGTCTCTGGGAAGTTGGGTTGTCGGGTGGATTTGCATTCGGGCAAGCGAGTCTCCAGGCATCTATAGCCTCGATGAAGCACGGCACATTGAAATCAATAAGTAAGGGAGAAAGGATATTCCTGATTAATTTCTCAGTGCCGTGAACCGAGGATATAAAAGCTGGTAAACTAATACTAGTAATTTTGCGGACGCCGAGGCCTCCCATACGAATGGGAAGGCTTGCTTGAGCCCAAGCTCGGTCATCCATGGCCACGTTTAAAATTAACGTAAGCGTATGCCGGATAATTTGGTCCATTTTTTCCAAAAGATGGGGGTGTTTCCATAAATGAGAAGCGCGGAGAAAATATGTTAATTTAGGGCCGAAACAGCAAAACCGAATTATGGTGATGGCCGAAAGCATGTTAATTTCTAGCAATCTTTCCGAAATGTCATTAAATTTTTGAATTTTTTCCTCAACGAAATCGGGAAAGGCATCCTCGAAAATAGGAGACCCAAGGAGACGAAGAGAGCTTTTTTCTATAATTTTGATTTCTGGGGCTATTGTGTTAAATTTGGAAAGAGTCAGTTGTCTGTCAGTACTGTCAGATAAGAATAACTCACATTTAGAAAAATTGAGGTCAAGACCTATTGAGTGAAGTTGATTTTTTAAGAAAAGTAAATCATTTAAAACTGTGTCTGCATCGCCTCCTAGGGTTCCGTCGTCGAGATACCAAACGTTGAATTTGGAATTTAATTGTCGAATAAACATTAATTTAAATAAAATAAATAAGTAATTTATGCACTGTTATAATATCTAACGTGTTTTTGTAATTTCGGATATATATATATATATTTTTATTTATGTACACACAAACACTTAAAAATTAAAAAAAAACAAAAGCAAATAGAAGTGCATCAAGGTACTGCTTATTTCAAATGAAATTTCTTCCAGCAGACCTGCGACAGGAGAGTTGGATGAGAGATGTAGACACAATGTATACAAATAAGTTTGAAAATTAAAAATATATTGTATTATCTAAATTAAATCATATAAAACATAATTATATATAAGAATAAAAGTATATAAAACACAAAAAAAATTCAGGTCAATCGGTTGAAGATATCTGCTTCAAAATTGGGTTGTAAGATTTGAGCCGAACATACATAGTTACATACATACATTGCAAGTTAATAAAAAGCTTGTAAAATATATACAATACATAAACTATATTTAAAAAATATATATCTAAAGACAAGACTAAGACTAAAATACACTTATTTTTTGCTAAGGAACCCTTAGTGCTAGACAAATAATTTTTTTAAAGAAATGTTCATTTTTTAGTTAAGATCAGTAACACTCATAAATCTCAAATAAAATTGAAGTTAAAAATGCATGAAGTTATGGTATGTAATTATGAGAAATGCGCTAATAGTAATGAAAAAAGAAACATTTAAAATAAAGCGTTATGTTTTGTGCGGCCTGTGAAGATAGTATTATAATTATATAATATAATAATATAATATTCACACAACTATCACACAACGCCGTCTAGTCCCAAGCTAAGCAGAGCTTGTGTTATGAGTACTACACAACCGATAAACTTACTTAAATATTTCTAAATACATACATATTATAGATAAATTACACCCAGACACAGAACAAATGATCGTGCTCGTCACACAAACATTTGTCCTGGGTGGGAATCGAACCCACGACCTCCGGCATAGCAGTCAGGGCCACTTACCACTAGACTAACAGCCCAGTCTATATATAGTCGATAGTATAATACTGGTGCGTTGCACATGTAAATTTGTAGTTACGTCACAATTTTTTTTTTTTCGGTTCGGAAATGTCTTCGTAATTCAATTCGGGAATTGAACTGTTTTCATAGGTAAATTTGTTCGGAACCCTCAGTGCGCGAGTCCGACTCGCAGTATCCTTTGAGTGTTCAAATGAATAATAAAAAAGCTTTTTTTGTTTTACACTCCACACCATCGTTACACTGTTTTACCTTTTTAGTTTTTGAGGTAATAATAATAATAATAATAATAATCGTTTATTTCTCACCACAAAAATAAATAATAATAATAATAAATAAAAATAGCGTTAGGCGGCTGGATCAAGGGCTTGATTCAGAAGGCAGTACTCCTGGACACGGCGCGTATTGTTCGGAGATTCCTCTCTCAGGAGCCCTGACCACCGGTAGCTTGGACCCTGTTCCCGATGCCGGTGGGCTACTATTTTTATATTTCTAAATGTTTTTTTAATATGTTTTTTTAAGAAATATTTAAAAATGTAATCAATATGTGTAAGTAATTTAATAAATGGAATAATAATAATCGTTTATTTCTTACCACAAAAATAAATAATAATAATAAGGTTTATTCACAAAAAGAAATACAGAAACACATTTTTAGTGTACATTACTAGTTGCAAAATCTGTACAAAAAGTATTATAACCCTGTCTCTTAGACTAGGTTAGCCTGTATTCTAAGAGACAAATAAAAACAAAAATGTTTACAATTTAGAGAAGCTTAATTAAAATGTACACGATACAAAGTAATTTTTATTTTTATTGTACTGCAGTATATAATGTGGTGGCTGTGAGGTGAGGAAAATCAACGAATAATTTCTCACGTTCTGGGTGGAGCGAGAGGGCGAGTCGGACTTTTAGTGACTAAAACCCTTGGGTTCCTTTATTTGCCCTTTGTGTAGCAGGGCCACAGTAGCTTTACAGCCTACATCATTTTAACATTAATAATTTTTCAAACGCGGAAACAGCGTCCCATTCGTTCAGCATTTTTCAGCGCAAGTGTACATAAAACTATGTTAGCATCGGACAATCGTGCGTAAAACATATTTATTCGTGCAAAACGCACGACGGGACGGAAGCCGTTATACTTCCATAGTTATTTGCTAATTACTCGACGTGCTAGTGTAGATTTACGAAAGTGAATGTGTATTTGTTTTCGTATTATAGGGGTGTTAAGTTGTAACGGATACGTTCCAGTTTATCAAGAAGTATTATTTTTTTGTTTGATGATTACTAGCGGTCCTGACTGACATTGTCCTGTCGATCCTGTCCGAAAGCTGGCGACTTCTACCAGGTTCAATTGTATTTTCATCATCATACATACTCAGTTTCATCCAATTGGTGAGAGTCCCGGGAATCCAATGGATGCGAGACGCACAGGACTGTTCGTTGTGACGACTCCTGGGGGAGTCCTGTGTTCGAGCGAGCTTAACCCACAATTGGGGTTTCGCGCTTAACTTTAAGGCAGTACGCCTTAAAGTTAAGCGCGAAACCCCAATTGTATACCCCAATAGTCCCTTGAATATCTGCCCCCCCTAGCCAAGTTACGATCGTTTCGTTTGCGTCGAACGCCTCAAGTACGCCACGCCTCCGATTCCTTTGTTCTGACCACATGACTGAGCGTTGAGATGAAGTCAGAACAAAAGAATCGGAGGCGTGGCCTACTCGAGGCGTTCGACGCAAACGAAACGATCGTAACTTGGCTAGAGGGGCACAATACAATATGTAAACATAGTATATGCAGTAAATAAAAACCTATACATACATATTTGTGCGTTTTCTTGAAACAAAATATTCCCATAATCTTCTCTATCTTCGGTAAGGTTAACGCACCTGCACAGAACACCCACCCGTATATTTCCGAACTATCGTATGTCATTAATTGAGTTAGATATAGTGTTGTGCTGTTATTTAGTCAAAAAGTATTCAACAATAAATTCATTTGATAGACATTGTCACTGTAATTTAATTCTTGTTTCTTTCATTTTCACAGAGTTATAAAATTTTGTTATGTTTAGTCTTATCTTATCTTATCTTGTTGCGGTGCGAGCCCTGGACCAGAGCACTTCGACCCTTCTGGATCTTTTGTGCTATTCCCCTCCTGTCTACTCAACCCCTAGCCTTCCGTACACCTTCTTTATGAGTTCCAGTATGGCCTTGATGGAGCTGAGCCTGTAGTCTTCTGATCTTGGAAATGGTTGGCCCAGATACTCTAGTCTTTTGGAGAGTGCTGCATAGTCACACAGCAAGTGTAGCATATTCTCCTTCTGCATCTCCACAGATCCAGCAAGTCGGGTCGCTTGCTAGTCCCATGTTGTGTAGCTGTTTGTTGGTGGCATAGTACCCCGTGAAAACTCCTGTAATTGTTCGGAGCTGTGATCTTCTGTACCTCCATAGTTTTTGGGTCCAGGCCTTATCTATGTACTATATTTTTATTCTGATTGCGGTTCGATTATAAAAAAAAATTACAACCGAATTGATAACCTCCTACTTTTTTGAAGTTGGTTTAAAAGCAACTAAAAACAACAAAAAATATGACAGGAAAAACTTCTTCCCATCGCTATTGATAGGTTATGTGACTAAAACACCTCATATAATCATTCTCTTTCTAACCATATCGACTTTTATACTGTTCATTCATTATTTTTATCTTGTCTTATTTTTTAAAAAAAAACAGTGTTTATTGCTTCTTTTGCTATCAAATATTTGTATACCCGTAAACTCGATATCCGTGTCTGTACCCGAATCATACATACTCGTGATTGCAACTGTCTTGTTCCTGATTTTTAGGGTTCCGTACCTCAAAAGGAAAAAAACGGAAACCTTATTGGATCAACTTGTTGTCTGTCCGTCTATCTCTCTGTCAAGACCCTTTACATCAGGAACGTGTGGAAGTATCGAGTTGAAAATAAAACCATATACTCAAATTTGCGATCCCTTGAAGCTGTGAAAAATTCAAACTTCTCTGTTAACGGAAAAAAAGATACGGCCGTTTATGTCGCATAAAACGTATATTTTGACACTCTCAAAGGAATCAAAATTCATACTTCCCATTGACCTACAATCCTGAAATTTGGCATAAAGCAAGGTTTTATAGCACAGATACAGGAATAAATCTGAAAACAGTAAATTTGTTCTTACCTTGTTGGTCCTATGTTACAAAAAAAAAAACTTATTTGCGATTCGGAAAAATCTTCGAGACTCCATTCGGAAACTAAACTATTTATAAGCTTGTACCCTCAGTGCGCGAGTCCGATTCGCACTAGCCCAGTTTTTTTGAAAACCATGACTATCCAGATTACCATTCAATGTTAGTAAAAAGCTGTTCAAACATGTGACATAGTTCCTACTCATTTTGCTAGATGGCGCTGTTTTAAGGTTTAATATTGTGCTAGCGCAACTTTTTCGTGTCAATTTTAAGAAAATAGTATTAGAATATTGTTTTATTCTTTGTTTGTAGCTTTTATTTTTATGGTAGTATTAGATACCAGTATTTAAAATGGTTAAATCAATACCTACTAAATTATATAATGTTTTAACGATTTGATTTAACTTAATTTTTTTTCTTAAATAATCAATTTGATGTTATTGTTTTTTAATTGAAACACTTCATTAATTTTTATTAATTAATTACTTTAATTAGATTTGTCAAAGTGTGATTTAATTTCATATATCATATTAATTTAAGAACTTTTATGTGTCATTATATGTAATTTAAAAATAATAACGCAAAACTAATTTACATTATCAAAATCGCTGATCACATAACACTAATAGGTAGGTCATGCATGCACCCTTTCAATGAGGCCCAAAGTTGAAGGCTATAATGGTAGCACCAATGCAGGTATTGCGGTACCTATCTACTTATACCTAACTTATTTTTTGTGTAAATAACGATTTAATCAGAAAGAGCGATCGTAGAGTAGGCTGGGGAGCATAAGACTGCCATAAGGGCATACATTTTGTGTAAAAGTTATGGTGTTTTTAGGGTTCCGTACATCAAAAGAAAAAAAACGGAACTCTTATAGAATCACTTTGTTGCCCGTCCATCTGTCTGTCTGCCTGTCAAGACCCTTTATCTCGTGAATGCGTGGAGGTATCGAGTTGAAATTAAAACTTTATACTCAAATTTGCGGTCTCTTCAAGGTATAAAAGACGGGGTACAATGCTTACCATCTGTGCTGCGTTCTAAAAGGAGGTTAGAGTTAACTCGAATGACGTCATCAGGTTAGATACTCTACGTTCGCATTTTTGAACGCGAACGTAGAGTTCAACTGTCAATGCCAAGCAACTGTCTTTCCTGCCGCTTACACCAACCTACCCTGCTCGGAGTTAGTTAGTTGGTTTAACTCTAGAATAGCTACTCGAGTTATAAAAGAACGACTCTGGGTTGCAACTCGAAGCATTTTTGAACGGTTAGAGTAAATACCCTACACTACTCTGGTTATTTTTGAACGCAGGGCTGCAAACCAACGAAGAATGAGAGAAGCGCAGGACTGGGACTGATCATAGAGTTTCGAGAATAGCAACTCCATTCTTCTCGTATTTATTACACTTGGTTGTACTAGTTTTATTGAGAGTAAACAAATGAATGCATAATTGTCAAATATTGTTATTTATTTACCTGTATAAAAAGTTTACATCAAAATTTACAAATCTATTGTCATGTTTCACATCACCATATAACATTTTTTTTTATTATGAAAGTAACTTAAGTAAAATAAATTATATTATTATTGAGTATTCAGGCACAAATAATTAGCAATAAATTAAAGCAAAAATAAATTAAAAGACAGTCTTAAAACTAAAAATAAATAAAACTTTTAATAAAAAGTACCAACACATCGTTTTTGAAACGATTAATTATTATTTATACAAAAAGCACCTCGCTATAGTCTATTTCAATAAATAAAATAATAAATTAAAAGAAATATATTTAAAAACGAGACACACGTTCAAAATGGTGGGCACACAAAAATATACGAAGTTTTTTTTTGTAACTAGTACAAAATAAATAAATTAAACATATTTTTTAATTGAACAAGTGTCGCGTAAATAAATTCGATCGAAGTTTTTTTTAAGTACAATATTACTACAAATTCTGCCTAGTATTTGGACATAGGATCTAAATGATAACAATAGTCGATGATAGGTACATAGTCAATACAAAAATCATTGAACAGTTCTATTTTATCAGATTTATGAAATAATAAACGTCACAAACCAAGCGCGCGGTCAGTGATTGGCTGGATTCATAATTTTATCGACAGCCAATCACAACACTTGAATTGTTTAATTTTTAACCAATCGTTAATCTCTTTTCAGTAACCGAGTATGTAACCTCAGCAGTTCTCATCATCATTATTTCAGCCGAAAGACATTATTTCACTTTTAGACAAAGGCCTCCCCCGAGTTTCGCTACAATGGATTGTGCTGTCGTCTTGTATCGTCAGATATCCGCGACTCTCACCAGGCTATTGGCCCACATTGTGAAAGGCCTTCTAACGCTCCGTCTTCTGGTACGCGGTCGCCATTCCAGAACCTTTCGGCCCCATCGACCATCAGTTCTGCGAGCAATGTCTCAATGCCACTTAACTTTGACGATTCTTCGAGCAGTTCCATCGAAGTTGAAATACAGAATGAAATACTACAATAAAACTTGTTTTATTGAAAGCTCCTTGACACGATAACTTGTGTGACTCTCGAATATCAGCTTTAATATTTTAGTGCCTTTCCTGCATTTGACGATTCCAATAAATACCAATCACATTTGAACTCAAGGTTGTGAATACAAAATGAGTCTCGCTTACGAAACTATATGGAGCTTTGTGGAAATTAATAATTATAAGCTTTGAAAGTGTGTCATTTATAGGAAGTTCTACGAATTTCAGCATAGAATTTGATAACTACGTAAGCAAAATATCAAACACCTGATTTATTTTATTATCCACGTTCCAGATTAAATTCTCGCTTCTAAATTTTATCTGGATATTAACATCTTATATTGTAGTTTTCAAATCGGTCTTGTTCGTCAAAGTTATAATACAATGAACATAAAAGGATTAATTATAGAAAGAAAATCGTTTTGTCTATCAACGACAACATAGTGAAGCCGATAGATTTAGGCTTTGCAGTCTAAAGCTATGTGAAATGGAATGTAAGAGTATAAAAATATATACGATAGTTAAGCGAGTCAAGCAAATGCATTTTGTCTACTAACTTCAATGAAACCTGCTATATTCACACCATCATTGTTTTCAAAAACGGATACTCTGTCTAAATATAGTTTTATCTAGATATACACAAAGACTTAAATGTCATTTTTTTTTTAATTTTTAATAGGCTTGCGTTCGTTATCTCACCTGATGGTTAGCGATGATGTGGTCTACAATAGAGCACGCTAGCCTAGAAGTAATTTATTCACTCAGTACCTAAAGACCTAGTTCGTAGCAATCATTGTAGACATGGA
Source organism: Mythimna vitellina (assembly GCA_949316375.1). NCBI lineage: Eukaryota > Metazoa > Arthropoda > Insecta > Lepidoptera > Noctuidae > Mythimna > Mythimna vitellina. Next base: position 1,760,932 of record OX438705.1, read on the forward strand.
CAAATTTACTTTCATCAATGACCTGTTCACCAGTACCTATCATCAACCCAGTTAGCGTTCTATTCCTTCTTATAAGCCGAGTACGGCAGCTCATCATAAGCCCTTCTGTCCCAGCCCCCGCTGCTGCCTCCAGACGACCAGCCATGGCTTTCGTGTCCACCTCCTCCACCGCCGCCGCTCTTCGCTGACATCAGCTTTTTCAGCAGCATGATGCCCGAGAGCAGTAGAGCGATCTGGAATTGAGAGAAAGGTTTGTTAAAAATGATGAAAGTTGACGCTGTGCCGAGTGATTTTTGTGAAACGATAATTTGGCGATTCGTAGTTTGGTGATCGTTTTCTCTGAGAGAGACTTATGTTTTTTTTAAGGTGAGAAATCAACCAATGACTACTCTCACTTTAGAGTGGAGTGAGAGAGCTTGTCAGACTTTTACTGACTAAACCTACACCTAAGTTCCTTTTTTGCTTTGCGTTCCAGAACCCCGAGTTTCCCTTTCGGAAATCAACCCCTTGTGCCTATAGGCTTCGGCCCTGCTAGGCCCCTGCGGTTTTACTGACATCTCTTTGAAGCGCGCAAAGTAACTGGACGACTCGATTAAAACTGGTGCTAATCGTATCTTTAAGATTAAGTTTAAGGTACTATGCCGCTCAGGGCTGTGGAATACGGTCTAAAACGCCAAGTTTAACTGAAAGAACACGGGTATGACAAGGTTGTCACTCTCTCTCACTCCACTCAGAGCGATATAAGTTATTTGATGACTTTCTACCTTGAAAAACAATGACACCCAGCAAAAAGAATCATGTCCAGAAGGCAAATGCTATCAAAAGTACCCTCTATATGGGTTTTTTAAATTATTCAGTAAAATATTTCTTAAATCACATCAACCTTTTAATATATGAAACTTTATTAGCTAATGCAAAATCAGCCTTATTATGTTCCCACTGCTGGAATTTAGGCCTCTTCTCTTGGCGAAGGAATGGGCCGTAATCTACCACGCAGGCTTAGTGCAAATTGATGGATGTCACATATATATATTCGATTTTTTTGGTTCTAGGACAAGCCGGTTTTCTCACGATGTTCCCTCACCGTTTAGACAGTAGTAGTGATAAAATAAATTACACAAAGTAATGCGCTTAGCTGGGTTAGAACCAGCGACCTAAAAATCGTAAGTCGGGGCCGATACCATTAGGCCACCACTGCTCTCTTATTATTGGCATTACCGCAACTAACACCCTTTGTTCCATACTAGCATAATGTAATTATTATGACCTCGCTACTAACATCCGTATACATCTATACAATGACCGTGTAAAAGGGGTGTTCATGCACCCTCTGCAATGCATAAATAACTCAATAATCCCCGGCCCCCCACCGGCTTACATCAGCACTTATATGGGTTAGTTCAGCCGACATTATACCTACTGCATTAAGCGTTTTCCAATAAAATTTATAATGTTAAGAAAGTTACAATTGTAATTTATTTTGATCAGGCTTGTTTTAATCTGAATGGGTTTTTGGAACACAAAATAATTAGACAAAACAGTTTTAACAGAATTCAGTCAGAGACTTACCTAGGATCAGTACAAAGAAATTGTTTTGGAAATGCCAAAAAATCTTTTTTCAAATAATATAAACTAGTGCTTGACTGCGATCACACCTGATAGTAAGCAGTGATGCAATCGTTGATGGTGAAGCGCACTAGCTTAAGAGTCTATTGACTGAGTCTTAAAGATACCTAAATTATGATCGGACGGGAAGACCGCAGCAGGCAAATGGTTCCAATCCTTCGATGTACGCGGTATATACGACGAGGCGAAATACCCTAATAGGTACTTGAATAAATGTTTATACAATTTTTGAATAGTTCAAAAGTTTAATTAATCATATGAGAACCATGTAGATTTGTGTTTGACATGGTCTTTAGAAAAAAGAACCACACAGATTTGAGGGAACCTGATTTGAAAATTATTTTATAAAAAGTGGTTTTCACTAAACAGTTTTGATAATGACGTAGACATCAGCCGTCTACCAAAAGACGTCAGCATGCATTGTTTAACCTTGAACATCATGCCGTGTACAATGTATATCTATACAATAGCCTAATATATTATTAAACTATGCTTCCACCGAATCTAATAATTTAATACTAGATTTTGTGACTAGGGATAAAGCAGTGTCTTAAAGTCACGGGTGGCATGTTGAATTCCGAACAAAACGACGGTTAGTGAATTTTAATCCCAAATGTAGTGAGAGATATGTATAATATGTATAATTAACTCTCGAGCACTGCGAGGGAGTTAATATAGAAACCTGAGTAAAGTGAAGAATTCAAGCCGCCCAAGACAAAGATAGCTTTAACCCCGTGCTGGACAATCTACTTTTAACACCTATTAATAAGAGATAATTAAAAAACAATATACTAAAACAAAATATATTAGAGAAATATAAGTATTGTTTACAAGTTAATGTTGTTTTTGATTTGAAACATACAAAAGTCACTAATAAATAGAACTACAGTTTTAATTTTCTATAACGCTACTGCTCTTTAATTTTGTTTTTATAGAGACACAGCAGTAATCACATTTTATTCTTTTTTTATTTGTTTGATATAGTATAAGATTAAACTCCCTAAAGCCGTGGATCCTGTGACCTACATCCATTCTCAGAAGCAGATTTAAAGTATTTTCAAAAATTAGTGCAATAAAAGTTGATGAGAAATATTTTAAACATCGGTTTTTGGTTATCGGTTTTAGTTTTGTCTCGAGCTCCGCAAGGGAGTTAATATAAAAACCTGACGGAACGAAACGAATTCCAAAATTGTACGTTCTGTTGCATAGTAACATCTTCTTGTCTTTGTCCCTTGTTACTAAGGTCGGCGCAACGCGTTTTTGTTCTTCCATAATGTCCTGTCAACCGTCACGCTATCACTTTCTTTCATCTCCTCACACATGACGTTCATTTATTCTATTGCTTACGTGGTGTACACAATAAAGGGTATTCCATCTATCGATCTAACTATACATGTAGAGTTCCGCAGTGCTACCTGACCGCCATGCCGCCGGCTTCGTAACTAAACGATGCATCATTGATGTATCTGTTTTTAGCTCGCCAAACATAAATGATTCAGTTTCAACTGCCATTATAGTTGGGTGCATTGTAGTTAGCCTTGTTCATTGGAATATAAACAAACATTAACTAAGAATTAGATGCGGTAAAAAGTACTAATAATTATTTTACTATTCGATTGTTTTCGACAACCTTGTTAGTTCCTAAAATAAGCAGTGGGATTCTTTGCTGGAGACTTTGTTTCTGGAACTGTGATCTGGGGGTTTTTAGGTCAAAAATTAATAGATTACTTTTAGATAAGCGTGCTTCATCGTCGATCTTAACATCGCATAAACGTCAGATAGATAGATAGATGCATTCTTAATCAAGAAGGGAATTCCTTTATTCAGAAGTAATTTAAATCAAAATTTGTACCCTGGCAACACCTTGTCCTGGAATAGTGTACCTTTCGTGCCGAGAGAAGGTTCTCTTGTGATATTTTCGATATTTATGCTGCTAGTCAATAACAAAAAATAAACTGAGGAGCAGCTTTTTTGAAGTTAACAAAATTTAATAATACCGAAAAACACCGACTTCCGAAATTAAAGCTATTTTGATCCTTTTAGTGTTTTTTTTTTTTAGTGAAGTCGGTTATTCTTTTTTTTTGTAAAAAGTTTTTGATTGTAAATGCTTAAGTTCTCGATGAAAATACCAAAATCACTATATGGTTGCCTATAATATTTGAGGAGTTCCCTCGATTTCGCCAAGATTCCATCATCAGATCCCGACTTGGTGACTATGGGACCATTTGAAAAGTATACCCTTTCCAACAAACACAGAATTTTTTAAATCGGTTGGCAAGCGACGAATTTATGCGCGAACAAACATAAAAAAAATACACATCCGAATTGAGAACCTCCTCCTTTTTTAGAAGTCGGTTAATAATATCAAGTGTTCTTTTAGGTAATTTTGGTACGAAACCTTAGAAACGTACCTGTTAATAGATTCCACTAACACATTGCATGCATGCCCAAACCATTTATTTAATTCAAATTAAACTAATAATAAGTGTGATAAGTTTTTATAGTACAAGAGTTTAAAGTGGCTCATTTGAATTTTTATCTTATCGTAATAAATAAGACTTTAGTAGTTCGGTTTTGGTACAGTCAACAGTAGTGACAATTATAGGATTGTTGTCTTGATGTGATATTTGAGTAACAGTATCTTTTTAGGGTTCCGTGCCTAAAAAGGAAAAAACGGAACCCTTATAGGATCACTTTGTTGTCCGTCCGTCTGTCTGTTTGTCTATCAAGACCCTTTATCTCAGGAATGCGTGAAGGTATCGAGTTGAAATTAAAACCATATTATTATATTCAAGTGTGCGGACTCTTGAAGCTGTAAAAAATCAAACTTTTAAGTTAACAAAAAAAAAGATACTAGGGTTTATGTGGCAAAAAAATGTACATTTCGACACTCTCGAGGAAATCAAAATTCATAGTGTACTTCCCGTTGACCCAGAATACTGAAATTTGGCGTAGAGCAAGGTCTTATAGCACAAGTATAGGAATAAATCTGAAAACTGTAAATTGTTACGTTACAATTTTTTTTTTTTGCGATTCGGAAAAAACTTCCTTGACTCCATTCCAGAATTGAACTATTTACATAGGTAAGTTTGTACAGAACCCTCAGGGCGCGAGTCCGACTCGCACTAGCCCAGTTTTTTTTTCTTAATATTGCTGTACTATAAACTGTGTGACAGTGCCACGTGTTCAAATAGCACAGTTGAACTCATTTTACTATCGGTGTTACTAAGTCTAAACGGATGAACCGATCTTGAGTGTTTATATTTTTAACATAATATTTAAAAATTTCAATTTACTATTTGATTTTTAATTATTTATGACATAAATTTACTATGTAATTTTTACATTTTTTAAGTTTTCTTCTATTACAGTAAATGTAGGAACTATGTGGATTTTTTTTTTCTTTCACTAATTTTAATGCTAGTTTGAATACTTTATGCGGCCTACCCAAATGTTCTTTCTTTGGTATTTCGTTAAGATCTTATTAGTACTAGTCCAGCCCTCCTAACCAAGTTACAACCGTTTCGTTTTGATTCTCTTTTCTTTGATCGCCTCGATTCGGCCACGTCTTCCCTTCCTTTGTTCTGACCACGTGACTGCGCGTTGAGATGACGTCAAAACAAAGAAATCGGAGGCGTGACCGACTCGAGGCGATCAACGAAAAGAGAATCGAAACGAAACGGTTGTAACTTGGCTAGGGGGGCTGAGCTACACGAATACTGACATATGCTTGCGCTGACAGGATAGGATCACTCAAATCAGTATTTTTTCCACAAAAAACTATCTCAGACACTAGGCCCGGACGCGAAAGGGAATGTCGATTTAAACTTCTGCACCTAACTACAAATATTGCCCAAGGAAAATTAATGTTAATATCCATCTTATATGTTTTTTTTTATCTACGCAGATTACAATATTTATAAATCTGTAAATAACTAATGACTTTCCTCTTGATAAGTAACCGCTTATCATAAAATAATACAAAAAAAAATCTGTAGATAAAACAATAATAAATGAATGAATTTTATATGATAAGGATAAAAAATTGTAATTAATACTCCCGTTATCATTTATATTATACAATATCTACTGATATTGTTTCATTAATATAGTTAAAAACGCTTGAGATAGATGTGTAGTGTGATGAGAATGGATAAAATGAGAATGTGTATTAGAGTAAGTTTGAAAGCGACGCCAGTGACTGGAAAGTTATAAGGGAATCGTTTTTCTTAGGCCTGAAACTGCGTAAAGCGGGCGCCCGCGCGTTTCCATACAAAAGTGCCCGCGCAGGTCCCCGCATCGGAACTGTTCGATCCAGCTCGTCCCTTGCTGCCCCCCCCCAGCGACGCCCTAAGCCGAGGCCCGTACCCCACAGGGGGTGCCCTTAGCGTGTAGTCGCTTAGTTTTAAGTAGTTTTAAGTAAGCCCTGGCTGGAGGCTTTGATTTTCTAATCGAGGCCGCCACAGGCAAGACCGGTTAAGCAGCCGACAACCTCCTAGGTTGACCTGCGAGAGGCCACACACAAAAAAAAAAAACCCCGCATCGGAGCTCTTTTGTAGGAAACCGCGCGGGCGCCCGCGTCACACAGTTTCAGCCCTTAGTATAGTTTAAAGACAATAAATCCTAATAATCCAATAGCTAATAATATTGCATAAATTATTTCTAAGCATCCAAATGTTTCCTTTTTTCCTCTTTCTTGAGAAATAACGTGGGAAATTATAAGAAATCCTGGTAAAATTAAAATATAAACTTCTGGATGTGAAGAGGAGTGATGAAATTTATGTTACTAAAAGAGTTATGAGTATACATTATAGATGGATGATATGTGTGAGGATTAATATGAAAGAAAAGGCAATTTGTGATAGTGTGACGGGTGACAGGACAGAATCTAGGAAAATAACGTAATGCACTAACCCCAAATAATACGAGACAAGAACAGAACATATTTCATTCAAATTTAAAAATAGTAAATAATTGTAACCTTTATTTTGATATTTTAGAACGCCATCTTTCAAGGCAATGCAAACTAGCCATAGACAACTATCCAGGATAATTCCAGTCAGAATAACGTACGTCATAATACGAAAAAGAACATGGCAGTTTACGACTGTTAACTGAATTGCCTGGAAACAAACTGAATTTTAAAAAGTTCGTAATATGGTCGTAATATGGTCGCGGGTTCAAACCGAGCCTGTTGCATTACTTTGTGTAATTTATTTCATCACCCCTGCTCTCAAAACGGTGACGGAAAACATCGTGAGAAAACCGGCATGTTCTAGAACCAAAAATTCGAAGACATGTGACATTCAGCAACCCGCACTGGACCCGCGTGGTGAATTACGGCCTATTCCCTCTCCTAGAGAAGAGGCCTGAGTCAGAGCAGTGGGAACATTAAAAGGCTGACTATGCTATGCTATATGCTATGCCCGCAGGAAGATAATGAATATAGTTCGAAACACAACTTTGCTTTCGTGGAATCTTACAGGAACTGTGATTTTTTTCCATCACAGTCGGCAAAATGTTAATTAACACATTTCTTTTTTAATTTTAATTAATAAATGAATTGAATTTGGGTTTATATCGGCGAAAATATTGTTTCTGAAATCAGAACAGTACAACTAGATATCTAGAAATTACTTTCTACACATAAGTAAATAAATGTACCTTTTCAGAATATTTATTTTGATGATTTTGGATAGTAAACAAAACCACGGCTCACAGGATAGTAAGTGATCTGCAAGATTATTCTAAAGATTTACTACGGTCTTGGACTGCAAAAAGGCAAAAGAAGGAACACCCGTGCAATCTACTCCCGATTTTTCATTTAAGCATTTGAAGTTGAGTACCTATTTTTCAAACCCTACTTTACCTTGAAACCCTGTCAAATTTCGGCAGTAGGATTTGACATGTTTTTAACATACAATACTCAATTCAGAAACAAGCCTTTAGTCATTAAAAATTTGAGAAAACTCCAGTCCGTTTAGCTACTTTTATCAACCACAGAAAAGGCGGCTGATGTCGAATATGGCAAGACTACATTCCCCTCGTATAGACTATCAGAATAATACAATTGTGTATGTACTTAGTATTTAAATATTATGAAATACCACCCTTTACGGTGATCCATGACCAATCGATCCTGATGCAAAATTATTATACAAACGTACGCAAGAAAACAATAATGTAAAATGGTGACTGATAGGCCTGTGTGAAAAACAATAGAATTAAAAGAGGGTGATGACTGATAAGATGACTAACGGAGATAGCAATGAATGGTTACAAAACTACAAGTTATTCTGTAATTATCTACCCATCCCATTTCCTTTTCCATGATACCTAAATGTTTTTGTCATAATCATCATCATTTCAGACGAAAGACGTCCACTGTTGGAGATAGGCCTCCCCAAGTATCACCACAATGAACGGTCCTGTGCGTCAAGCATCTATCGGGTTCCCGCGACTCTCACTAGATCATCAGTCTAACACAATGATCTTCTAATATTATAACAGTTCAAGCAGTACGGCTGTGGAATGCTTTGCCCGTGTCAATACGGCAGGCTCAAACACTCACAATTTTTAAAAATATGGTTAAGGATCACTACCTTTCCTCTTGAACGTCGTCATTAAGTACATCATTTCTTTGCTTTCATAATTATATGTATATATATATATGTGTATTCGAACCAAAAATTCGAAGACATGTGACATCCACCAACCCGCACTGGGCCCGCGTGGTGGATTACGGCCCATTCTCTCTCCTAGAGAGGAGGCATGCGTCCCAGCAGGGGGAACATTATAAGGCCGACTATTCTATTCTATTCTATTCTATATATGTATTATATTGTTTGTATTATATGCAATTTATTAGTTTATGTATTGTATATATGTAAATAGTACACCACGAACTACCTGCGTATCTTTTTTCTCCTTCTCTGTCAAATCCATCCAAAAGTTGTCTGTAAAAAATCGCTTTTAGCGATAAGACCGCCCATTGTGACACCCAATTTTAAGTTCCTAATGCAATTTGTATTTTTGGTGTACAATAAAGAATATCTATCTATATATCTAACAGCATGTTTATTACACATTTACGCGCAATCGTCTGAACGGATTTGGAAGAAATTTGGCATAGGATAGCACAGGCAAAGTTGCTAAGCTAGTAATCTAATATTTTCATTCTCATACAAGGAACGAATAATGAACGAAAAGTCTCAAGGTTTCACAATCGTTTTGTGGCTACAAGACTATTGAAGCGTGTACCAGGCGGTACTTTAGTAATGAACGCACATTGTTTGTGGTTTATTAAAAGAACATTGCCTTCTAATGAACTCAACCTACTGCAAGGATAAAATTGAAACACAAACAAAAACGCAATAATAAAACCTGTTATTAAGTGCAGACCTTAAAAAAGATACGAAAAAAGCAAAATTAAACCAAAAACCTGTCTCTCAAACTCCCAATTTCAACAAATACGTACTAAAAATCGCAACCAAAAAATCTAACAAAAGCAATAAAAAAGTCGATTTAAAACACCAACGTAAAGAAAATAAATAAATGAAAGACATTTACCGCGTGTTTTTTGAAGCCGTTAAATAGAAGAATTTGTACCATCGATATAAGTAAATCTCGAACGGCTTAAAATCAACATAAGCCGCACGAGATTTACTTGTGCCGACAATATAATGTTGGCGACTTCAAGTTTCATTTTTGCGACTTCGAGTTTTGGCGGCGACTTCGACTTTCAAACGGGAGCGGGCGTTGTGCCCCGCTGCAGTGAGATGACTGCCAGTCGTCGGTTTGTGTTGCTAGGGCAAGGAATTGATACTTCCCTGAAGTGGTGTTTTATATTTTATGTTGAAAGAGTGTTTCAGGTTTATTTTAATAGATTAATTCTACCTTGAAATTGAAAGTGTTCCTTTAGATTGAATTGTGTAATGTCTACCTTTCATTGAGAAGTCAATCTAAATATTATCTTATGATATTTCTCGTCTAGTACTAAATAAAACATATTATTATCTTTAAGCGTAGCGCATGATTTTCAATGCCATATTATTGGAAATAATTATTTACTTACTAAACGCCAAATTATGTATAACTATGAAAATATATTTACCAAAACACTTTCGGAATAGAATCAGTTCAATAACAAACGAACAACTAGAAACACGTAGTTATTATTCAAATAGAAATCGCTTTCTACTGCAAAAGTCTTAGAAAACTTAAATCCTTTTTTCAGACTATTTTTCCCAACTTCCCAGCAATCCTTTCATACCCTAGCAACACTGACTCATATTAAAATGCGCGCAAGCGAAGCAAATGGAACTAGAATGGAACACCGAAGGCCGGTGACGTATGCCTTCAGAACTTACTAAACTCCTTCATACACCATACAAGCAATTATAGATCTTATATTCATATGAATAAGATGAACAATGTAAATAGTGTAGTTTTTTTTTTCAAGAAATTATTGAAGCACGGGATTTTAAACTCACTGCTAAGACGGTTTAAAGTTGAAAGTGGAATAGAGAATGTTTTTGTTAGGGTTGCCGATATAACACTTGTGTCATAATTAAACGCTTTGGCACTTTGATTGGTTTATAATTACTCTTTATTATAGTTTCAGTTAAGTTTCAGAGAAAACAATGGAGAATTGTTTCATATTTATTTTTATTTACAATCGCATTTTATTTTACTAAATTAAGTAATTTTAAAATGGTTTTTTTTTTGCATCATGATATTGGCAATCAAGAAAGAGCCTGATGACCTGATGAGCAGCGGTCATCGTCATATAGACAGACATCTGTAATTTTTTTACTCTGGTCCTTTTAGGAAGAATGCTCTCTTAGGACTGCAGGAACGTGTCAAAGAGTGATCAACGGGGTTACCATGACGTTCAAAGTAAGATTGTTTCATTCTTATTTCAGTGTGGGTAAGAGACAGAGCTATACAGGTTGTCTAGCGCCATCTCTTACCCACACTGCGATAAGAATGAAACAAGCATAGGCTAAATTAAAAATATAGGCAGGTTTTAACCAGTAAAAGTCTAACACGCTCTCTTGCTCCACTCTAGAGCGGGAGAAATCATTTGAAGACTTTCCATTTCAAAAAAGAGCCTCTTTATCTTTGTTTTGGTTTCAAAAAGATTGGATATAGTAACAATAAAGTCATAAATTGGTCTATTTAGCATATTAGCATAGTCAGCCTTATAATGTTCCTACTGTTGGGACTCAGGTCTCCTCTCTGGGAGAGGGGTGAGCCATAATCCACAACGCGGGACCTGTGCGGGTTGGTGAATGTCACATGTCTTTGAATTTACAGTTTTAGGACATGCCGGTTTCCTCACGATGTTTTCCTTCACCATTTTGAGAGCAGTGGTGATGAAATAAATTACACAAAGTAATGGGCCTGGCTAGGTTTGAACCCGCGACTCGGCCACCACTGCTCTCAAAACCAAAAAACATTCAACCTTAATTCAACCATTTAACGCATTATCATCATTTTCTTCCTGCCCTTGTCCCATCTTATTTGGTGTCTGCGCAACACGTTTTTTTCTTCCATTCTTTCCTGTCAACCGTCATACTATCACTAACTTCCTTTTCTTTCATATCACTGTTCACCCGATCCATCCATCTTTTCATTTAACGCATTATCATTGTACAAAAATAAAAATCGATAGACATCGAACCGGTGACATCTCGGTACGATACCGGCTGTGAATACTAAGTTACGATGCATGATGTAATCGTTCGCTGGGTTAAACATGTGGTAGCGATTTGGTGTCAAAGAACGAGGTCATTCACCTTTGTGTTTCTCGGTGGTAATTTTATGGGTTTCAGTATTCAGATTGTTAAACTTGCAAGGAATTTCTGAAAAATCCTAAAGGGCTACGGCCAACTGAAGGACACAGATGTTGTTTTAGTCAGTAAACGTTGAACATGTGAAAGAAAGAAGTAAGTAAAGAAAGAAAAACAGTTTATTTACGCAATCTTAAAACGAGCTAACAAACAAAATCAATTGATAGGTAAGATGTGCGTCACATCCGCGCAAAACGGCCGAACGCTCAGCATAAAGCTGCGGCCTCACGCATAATGCGATGAGCTCACAGCGCTGGTTTTCAGCGTGGGCCGGTGGCGGTGTCGACACAAAAACAACGAACGACAGCGACGAAGACAACGACGAAGAACGATGCAGTGTATAAAAAGATTTGGATTAGAAAAAGGAAATAAAAGTACATATAAATTATAAATTAAAAAAAAAAAATATGGTGACAAATACATTTATATAAAGTGGCAACACCACGCGCACGTTTGAGCAACTCGTTTTTATAGTCTTTGGGTAATTTCTGATAAGGAAACCCATAGCTCTAGAACACATAGGGCAACTAAAAGACGTATGTGTACGGACCCAGAAGGGCCGAAGTCTATTGGGGCCATTGGTTCACTTCCGAAAGGCAAACCCGGGCTCCTGGAATGCAAGTCAAAAAAGGAACATGGGTGTTGTTTTTGTCCGCCCTAGAGCGAGAAAAATGGATGATTTTCCACCTTGGAAAAAAGACACAGCTGTGGTTTTAGTCAGTAAAATCCGCCAGTAAGGTCCAATTTTGTGTGGAGTGCTGTAGCCACATATGGACTGGTGCTGCAAAAAGCCACCTAGCAGCTTTGGACTCGATGGAAGGGCGTGCGATGAGGCTAATTAATTAGTGATCTAGATTTGGTTAAGTCCAATCTTCAAAGTCTTGAGCACAGGCGTAAAAAAAAATCGGTCAGGCGCGAGTCGGACACAAGCACTGAGGGTTGCGTACAAACTTATCTATATAGCTCATTCCCGATTGGAGTTACGAATTTTCTTCCAAAACGCAAAAAAAAAGTTTTTTTTTTATCACGTAACAAAAAAATATTGTTTTTAGTTTTATTCCTATATTTGTAGTATAAGATCTTGCTTTATGAATAATTTCAGGATTCTGGGCCGACGGGAAGTTTTCTAGAATTTTGGTTACCTTGAGTGTCGAAATAAATTCTTCTCGTCTTTTGTTTTCGTTAACTTAGAAATTTGATTTTTTTACACCTTTAAGGGACCGCAGACCTGATTATTATGATTTTAATTTTAATTTGATACCTCCATGCGTTACCAATACAAAGGGTCTTGACAGATAGACCGATAGACAGACAAACGGACGACAAAGTGATCCTATAAGGGCTCCGTATTTTCCTTGTGAGGTACGGAGCCATAAAAAAGTAAATACTATTTTATTTACTACTAGCTACACACGCGAGTAAATATTCAAATACAGTTTGCCCCAATTCCTTATCGCTGTTGATAACGAAAAAGCTATAAAATATACTTTGTGAGCTGCATTTACGTTAGTTGAATGCTGTATTTGCAAAGTAATTTTCAAACGAGGTTCAAACCACGCCATACTGTGATTATGTAGATACTATCTTAAGCAGTAAAAATGGTTGAATGGTGAACTTTAGTTTAATTCCTGGGTCATGGGCAGTTGTTAGTAAAAATTGTGGGAATTTGGCATTCTTTTTAATAATAATCTACTTTCATTCTTTACGCATTACAATACAATAGTCAGTACCAAAACAGAAAATAATAATTAACTTTCATTAAACTTATGAATCTACAATGAATTTTATCTGTTGTGTGTTCTTGTTGTTGTATGACAGGCCTGTTGGTTTAGTTGTCAGTGGCTCTAATTGCTCGATTTCTACCCAGGACAAATGTTTGTGTGATGGGCACAACCATTTGTTCTGTATCTGGGTGTAATTTATCTATAATATCTATGTATTTAGAAATATAGGAGTATAAGTATGTTCAGTTGTCTAATACTCATACCACAAGCTCTGCTTAGTTTGGGACTAGATGGCGTTGTGTGAAAGTTGTGGAATATCAATCTATTTATATTGTTAAACAAAAGCCCTTGTACACTCACAATTTGTCAGTTATTTGTATCACACAAATATTACATGGTGGACATCCCACCCATACGAACAAAGCGTTTTGGAAACACATTCATTATTTGTACAGCTAAGGAGTGGAATTCCTTGCCGGAGTCTGTGTTTCCGGATAGCTACAACAAGGTTTTTAAGTCAAGAATGAATAGGTTACTTCTTGGCAAGCGTGCTCAATCGTAGGCCACATCATCGTTTACCATCAGGGTGAGATAGTGATCAAAAGCGAGCCTATCAATAATTAAAAAAAAATACAGGCTAACGTTTAATTGTATGTTAGCCCGTCTCGCTCAAAGAGCTGAATGGATTGAGATAAAATTTGGCACACGGGTAAATCATGTCTTGGAACTTATTCCAGGCCCAAGGTCTACCCTTATGTAAGTCACTTTTTTCACTTGAACTTAGCTGAGCATATAGCTCCTTCTAGTTTTATTTTTAATGTGTTTTTAATGAAAAAAGTAAGTTAATTACTTTTTTATTAAAAATTTAGCCATTGGCATAGCCATTAAAAATTTGCCTAATTAAACATTGGGGTTGATAGCGATTTTATACAGTTTAATGAATAAAAAAGGAAATATATAGTTTTTTTTAATTATAAACTCGTGTCTCTCTCTCTTGTTTGCTTGTTTGTTGTTTGTTTGGAGTTGTGTAAAATTTTTGTTCCCGATAACTACTGCCGGGCAAGACGGCATAAATTATTTGTATTGCCACGTTGCCGCACGGTTGCACGACGTATGTCACCTGTTCCGTGAATGTTAATCGCACTCAACGCTCTCCTTGAATCCAGTCCTAGACTTGATCTATTCGCTGATGAATGGAAGCAGATACTGACAGAATGTCTGGTGATTTGCAAGAAGACTGAGTGAGAGGTTTAGTTATATTATCTGTGTTATATTTTCTTTAATGTATTTAACATAATTTCTAACTAATGTAATTAGTGTAATTGGCATTTTGTCGTTCTGGTTGAATAAATAATAAATAAATAATTAAAAATATTAACGGATAATTCCGGCACTGGGAGGTCAAGAATCATGTACTGGATTTATGGTAAATATTAATGCATGGATTTTTAAGACACAGTATAAAAATATTTACGTATGAATCATGTCACTTCTCACGTCTAAATAATTAAACCTTGAACTCAATAAATCTAGCCCTACGGGATATCATGACACACATTCCTCCCTCATCCATTCCCCAACAGTTCTCACATCAATCAATCTGCCTAGCACTTCCCATGTTGATTGCGGTTTCCAGTCTAGCAAGGTTTTTTTTTTTTATATTGATCGGCTCGAGTTTGACCACTATCTCACCTAATGTGGTCAACGATGGAGCATGCTTGCCTAGAAGTAATCTTGACGTCGTCCGTTAAATCGCCTACGGTGATTGGAAATCGGGGTCAGAGTCCCGGTAGCTAGGACTTGAGGACGTCCGTTCCCTAACACGGGCCCAATAGGAATCACCAATTTCCAGCCACCGTAGGCGCGGGCTTGCGGACGGCGAACAATGGGTAGCTCGCCGTCCTACCGTCTGGTAACCATCCGGACCGTGCTGAAGTCGTCAACGGCGCGTACTGTTCCTCGCACGCCTCAAGGAGATGTCAGCAAACCGTAGCGGCCCAGCAGGGTCAAATCCTACTGGGGCCAAGGGTCTGCTTCTAAATGGAAGACTTGGCCCTGGTACGAAAGGCAACGAAGGTTTTTAGTCAGTAAAAGTCTGACACTATCTCCCGCTCGCGCCAAGAGCGGGGGATGTTATTGGATAATTGTCCCATCGAAAAAAAAAAGACTAGCAGGAAATTACACTCCTTGGCTGTACAGAGAATGAATGAGTTCTCATTTTTTGCGTACAGGTCGGATTTCGCAACGCCGTACGTCTGACGGTCCGATGATGGAGCGGGCAGGCCGGAATTAAATCATGCAATTCCCGATGCACGCTCCTCGAAATATAAACGAACACTCAAGTGGAATCTAAACACCAGTATTTTACATGGAGGGACTGCTAGTCAGATCTTATATCACAGTTACTGGGTAATAATAAGATATCGATTAGTAAGACTGGATATAAGAATTTCGCGATTCTGATTATCCATAACGTTTGCAAACAATGTGTATACGACAGCCAGCCGACAGCCGGGTCTAGTGGTCTAACGTGGTTTCCGAAACACAGACGAGTATATATGTATAAGGCACGGTCATATAGTACCAAATCAATGGCGTTTCGTGATTTTTGACCTACGGAGATATCTACGTATATTAAAGTGAAGTCTCCAAAACAGACCGCGAATTTTTTTTCTTGCAACGCTCTCAAGTTTTTTGTCTTTTGCAGGACAATGTTACGTTCTGTTTTCATTTAAACATGCTTTGGGACCGAAGGTTCTGTACAAACCTACCTATGTAAGTAGTTTCCGAGTTGTAAATTACCGAAAGAAATCGTTTGTCTTGGTATGGTCATGTGAAGAGGTGGGATGAAACGCATGTTGCCAAAAAAGTTCTGATTATACATGTAGATGGAGGGAGAGGCAGACGGAGACCAAAGAAAAGATACGGATAGATTATGTGAGGTGATATTAAAGAAAAAAAGTTATAGTGTAACGGATGACAGTACAGAATGGAAGAAAAAAACGTGTGGCACCGACCCCAAGTAATATGCGATAAGGGCAGGAAGAAGAAGAAGAGGAATACAAAAATATTATTTAATATAAATTTTATTGTTCACCTCATAATGTGGACAGGATAAACATAATAAGACCACCATTGGATCCATAGATTTAAGTTTCAGTGAAATTGTTACTATTTTGGTGCACAATAAAGTTATTCTATTCTGTTCTATAATATGCGCCTGAACAGATCATAAACGGTATTTTCTTTAGATTGCGTTAATTGAGAAGTTTGATTTTTTACTGCTGCGTAAAGTAGAAGATTTGAGTATAATATAATAATAACTCATCATCATCATCCACGCGTTCCTGAGATGAAGGTTCTTGATTTCTGTCAAGATCGTTTTAGGGTATCGTTTTTGCTGACTTAGGTACGGCACATACACAAATAAAATTCTATTAATAGTTGATTATATTTTCTTTTGTCGTAATATTTCCCAGACGGGTACTATTTCCCATTGGTTCCCATATAGGTACATGATACACAACAACGTAATGACTTCCCATCATGCATCTGCTTTCACTGACCCGACCTGGGCTTCGTGAGTTCAAACTCTAGCCTTTAAATTGACTTTCTACGCTAAGTGATTTACTTGATCGTTTGAATTTCTTCTCTGTAACGTTAATTATATATTTCTCATTGATTTTATCATTAACGGATCAATCAAGTTTATAGTGGCTTACCATTTCTGCATTTGTATGTCATTTATGTAGTTCCTTAATGTGATTTTTTTTTGACATCTTTAATCTATAAGTCTGAAAAACTATCGTCAATTTTGTATGTTACGTACAACGAAAAATTTACAACGGTTCTTTTTTCTGGAAACCAAACCAGTGTCAGGTAAAAAATATTTAATATTGTAATTGGATTTTGTCATTATATATATCCAAAATAAATTTACGTCTAACATACCTTAACAGCAAAATTATGCGATGTGTAAAGTGCCGAGAAAGGATGGTGAGAAATAAGCTCATTAAAGGAAGTTTGAAAGTGGTGCCAGTAATAAAAAAGTGGAAAGGGAATTGTTCATCTTTTGTATGGTTATATAAAGAGGAGAGATGAAAAGCATGTTACTAAAAGAATTATGAATATACCATTTGGATGGATGGACAGGGAGACGGAGGCCAAAGAAAAGGTGGATAGAGTGTTGAAAAGTGATATGAAAAAAAGGTAGTCAATGATAGTGTGACTGCTGATAGAATAGAATGGAAGGATAAGACATGTTGCATCAACTCCAAGTAATTTGGAACAAGGGCAGGAAGATGATGGTGAACATATACAGTAATGTGGGTTTAATATAGGTGAAACCTTACTAATCCTTCTGTTAACCCAAGTGTAATATTTACACTTCCTATAATGTCACTTCAACAAGGCCAAAGTAATTACAAACATCATTAAACTTTCAATGAGTACTAGAATCTAAGTTATTGCCCTTAGAATGCCCTAATCGAGTAGAAAGTTAACAGCTTGATTGCCTGGGCATTCCGGTATGAATGTGTACAAGGAAGGAGTAAGAAATGGAGAGCTAAGTATTCAGAAAATGATATGACCGACATCGACGTGAGCAATGTATGTAATGATGTTGTCAGGACTGTCAGTGAGCAATTTTAGTCTAAAGGATGAAATGCCAAACTGAGTGATTGATATGACACAGAATAGAAAAAAATTGCTGTACAATATTTTATATTGTAATACTTGAGACTAATTTATTATGTAGGTTGTGAGTCACTTAATATAGCACAAGTATAGGGAAAAATCTGAAAACTGTAAATTTGTAGTTATGTCCCAAAAATAAAAACTTAAAGACTCCTAGAGGACTGGGATCAATACAAAAAAGCCCAATACAGAAAAGCACTAAGAACCACCAGAAACTCCGCCTGGCAATTATTGTGATAGCCTTGAAATAAATACCAAAGCAGCACGGGTCAGGAGAATTCTTTCAACTGAGCAGAAACGTACCCTTGGACCGCTAAAATATGATAGACAAGCCATTATCATCATTTCAGCCGAAAGAAGTTCACTGCTGGACATAGGCCTCCCCCAAGCGACGCCACAACGACCGATCCTGTGCGTCTCAAATCCACCACACTCCCGCGCCTCTCACCAGGTTGTCGGTCTACCTTGTGGGAGGCCTTCCAACGCTGCGTTTTCCGGTGCGCGGTCGCCATTCTAGAACCTTTCGGCCCCATCGACCGTCCGTTCTACGAGCAATGTGCCCAGCCCACTGCCACTTTAGTTTGGCGATTCTTCGGGCTCTTCAGAAGGCTTACAGTCACCCAAAGGGCATTGGAAAGGGCTATGCTTGGAGTTTCCTTGCGTGATCGCATAAAGAATGAAGATATTCGTAGGAGAACCAAGGTCGCCGACATAGCCCGATAGACAGGTGCTTCATGTAAAATACAGCTGCATACTGTTAAAATGAAAGTCGATACGTACATAGTTACAAGCTAGGAGATTGATAAACTTTTGAAAGCTTTACAAAGTTTTCAATAGATAAACTTTCAACGATAAAAACGATATTTTTATAATCTACGCACAATCAATCGCGAACAAGAGATTCATTGAAATAAATTGCTATTATCTAACAATACAACAAGTTATAAACGTGTAAAATCTGGTATTTTACTATATTTTATAGTAATCGATTGGCTATACGCAATAGATAGTAAAAATCTTTAACAATTAAGTGAAAGTAGACATAAACGTGTTATTTTTTTGTATTAAGTGAGAGAATATGCCAAAGATGGCAAAATAAAGAAATAATGGTAAAAACAATGTGGTCGATGATAGAGCGCGCTTGCTTGGACGTAACCTAATCACTCTTGACTTAAATATCCTTAGTAAGTAGCTATCTGGAAACGGATGAATAAGATCAGAAAACACTAAAAACAAAAAATAAATGGAGAATAAAAAAAATACTAACAATCAGCTTCCAAACAATATAGATAAAAATCTTGGTGAATCTACGCATGCTAGTTTATAGACCAATATAAAAAGACAACATGTAATAATTTCAATGATGATGATAAAATTATAGTGATTTGAAATCTATAAAAGTTACTTTTTACATTATTTGAAAATAAATTTAAAAATAATTGTTATTGTTTTTAATAATTGTTAACCATATTTTGAACTGACTGAGTAAAATCGTACTGTACCAAGCATCAAAAATGTATAGAATAAAGGAAAAACATTCAACACAATTTTTCAAATTCATTGAGATTGAACAAAAGCAGTCTATAACGGTCATAATTAACTGGGTTAAATAATTAAGAGCATGAAACTAATTATGCTATCATTACCATAAAACAAAGAATTTTATATGAAAATAAATAACATTGCTAGTGGGTCACGCTATAAGACGCAGCAAACATTGCTTGTAATAAAAAGTTATGAACCAAGTAATTTAAATCATATGCGCATTTTACTAGTTAAAATGTGCGGTGTTTTTAAATTGTTCTAATATTTAGAGAGAAGGATATGAGGAGAGAAGAGAAGAGATATGGTTAGATACAAACAGAAAAAAATATGATTGAGTCGCTCTATTTAAATTTACCACGAAAAAAAAAACGTAGGTTCGATTACGAGGATTATTTTTTAATTTATAAAAATTGCAATTGAAAGATATCGGTGAAATGAAATAGGGATGAAGTGACAAGATTAAAAAAGACGTGTCTATTTGAGATATCTTTTCACTTTAGCGATAGCAAATAGATCAATATGGACCTTCAAAAAATACCGCGAGTACCCTTAATCGGTTAGGATGAAAGCAACAGTAGCTAGAAAAATTAAAAATAATATAATTGTGAGTTATCTTTTCAGGGGATTATCTACAATTACATTTACTTTGCATGTCCATCTTCTATTCTTAGAACGTAAGATTTTTATCTAAAATACTTGAAACAACGACCAAAGTTCAACAAAGCATGAAAGTGCCAACTGAGTGAGTCGATGATGATGATGATAATGACACAGGATGGCATTAGGCGTGATCACGTGACATTTGTACTGTAATTACTTTCTACGAATGCTGATCTTTGGCGTGGCACGTTTTGAAGTACAGGTGAAGAAAAAAAAAAACTGGGCAAGAGCGAATCGGAATCGCGCACTGAGGATTTCGTACAAGTGAAAACAGTTCAATTTCCGAATTGAATTACGAAGATGTTTCCGTATCGCAATTTTTTTTTTGTGATTCAACTACAAAATAGTTTTCAGATTTTTTTGTTGTTAACTCAGAAGTTTGAATTTTTTACAGTTTCAAGGGGCTGAAAACCTGAGTATATGGTTTTAATGTCAACTTGATATCTCCACACTTTCTCGAGATAAAGGGTCTTGACAGACAGACAGAGAGACGGACAACAAAGTGATCCTATAAGGGTTTCAACAGTTTTCAGATTTTTTCCTATATTTGTGCTATGACAAATTTCAGGATTCTTGGTCTCTGTAGGTAACTCAAAGTTTGTTTTTTTTTTACAGCTTTAAAGAACCGCAAATCCTAATACATGGTTTTAATTTCACCTTGATACCTCCACGGCTAACTGAGAAGCGGGCCTTGAGAAACAGACAGATGGACAATAAAGTGATCCTATAAAGGTTCCTTTTTTACCTTTTAATGTACGGAACCCTATAAAAGACACTAACATGTATCTAATCTTAAAGCTTGTAACCAATACTCAAACACAAATATACATGCTTATGAAAAAGCACTCATTCCTAAAGCCAAAACTAAATGACAACAACATGATTAAGAAAGATACATCCGTAACAACAAAAGCTCAACTAGAAACAGAAAACGATGTTAAAAATTACTTCCATGTACATACAAGTGCTATCACTGAGATTTCCTTTACGATGATCACGGTAACATCGATCGTCCCCAATGACGTTGGCATTGATACGCGACACAGTTTACATGTTATAAGAAATGACAATAATGTGAACTTAATCGATGCGATGCGTTCTTGTGGAGCAGATAGTTGCGTTTGTAGTGTTGATGGATTGGATTGAGAATATTATGATGGTCTGATGAAGATGGTAAAGGTCAATAAGGAAATTGGAGTTATGGAGTAGGACTTGGAAAGTACGTGTATTCATGATGATGAACAATCATTCTAAATAATTTAAGAGTTCTAAATATAAATAAATTCATATCGTTTATTTCATTGATGTAGTGACTTGAAACAGAGGAGTCTGAATAATAAAGTTAGTTAGGAGTGAATGGTTCACGTAAAGAATTATTTGAGAGCAGTGGTGGCCCACAGTTTCGACTAACGAGTTGTAGCTGGCACATTCAAACCCGGCCAGAAGCATTTCTTTGTGTGATTTATTTCATCACCACTGCTCTCAAAACGGTGTAGGTAAACATAGTGAAGATACCGGCAAGTACTAGAACCAAGTATTCGACGATATGTGACATCTACTAATCCGCACTGGGTCCGCGAGATGAATTATGGCCCATTCCCTTTCCTAGAGAGGAGACCTAAGTTCCAGTAGTGGGAACATTATAAGGCTGATTATCTTGATTACAATTTATAATGATTTATTTATTAATGATAACAATTTAATTATAACATAAGAGCAAAATGCTGGAATGTTTTGCATAGTTTTTTTTTTTTTGGTGGGAATATCATCTAATGACAAATACCACTCTTGAGCGGAGTGAGAGATAGTGTCAGACTTTTACTGACTAAAAACCCACTCCTGTTCTTTCTTTGCCTTCGTCTCAGGGCCCCGGGCTTCACTTTCACACTCCCCGTGGCCCCAATAGGCTTCGACCCTGCTGGGCCCCTACGATTTGCTGACATCTCCCTGAGGCATACGTGGAACAATACGCGCTGTCTACGACTTGGGTTGGTGGCGAGCCACCCATTGCTCGCTGTCTGCAAACCTGCGCTTACGGTGGCCGGAAATCGGGATCGGAATCCCGGTGACCTCCTTTGCTAGCATTACTGATTCGCAGAAGGAATGTTTGGCATAGTTAGATTTTGTAATAGAATATAGCTAAATACAGTCAAACATATCTTAAAATGTAATTAACAAATTAATTTCATACAAAATATATGAAGAAAATAAACTCTAGATCGTGACTTCTATGTACTAGAAATATTTCAAAATGGAGTTCCTTTCTAACTATCGAGGAATTTTCTTGGTAGCGTCAGAAGCATAAGTTACATTTGAAAGTAATTTATTTGAGTTTGAAATCAATGAAGTGTGTAAAGACTTGTTTATTAGTGATATTCACGCTCGTTTTTTATTGCAGTGGATATATGAATAGTATTTTGTAAGGAGTGTAAAACATTGTAACCATAAAAAGTAGGTATTGCTTTAATAACAGTAGTTGTCAAAGAAATGTTTAGTGATTTGGCTAAAAATAAATATAGTGTTATCGAATTTATTTAATAAACAATCATTTTGGATTAGAGTTCCTACAATTTTTACTTAAGTCAACTACCTATTATAAGTTTTCATTTTCCTTAGATAAAGCAAATAGCTTTATAGTTTTTATTTTTATTTATGGGTCACGTAGCCATTTCTTTTTTTGAATTATCCAATGATTTTTCTTACTTTAGGATGGCGCGGAAAGATGGATGGATTGTGTGAAGAGTGATATGAAAGAAAAGGAAGTTAGTGATAGCATGACGAGTGACATGACGAGTGGAAGAAAAAAACGTTTTGCGCCGACCCCAAATAACACGGGACAAGGGCAGGAAGATGATGATGAGGGTGGCTATGGAAGGCGTGTCAGACTATTACTAACTAAAACCACATCTATATTCCTTGTTTACCTTGCGTTCTAGGACCCCAGGGTTCCCTTTCGGACTACCCATAGTGCCCAAATTTTAGGCTCTAGGAAAAGGTGTTTTTTTTTTAGCAATAACAGCAATTAGAAAGCCCAAATGAAACAGCAATTAGAAAGCCCAAATGACAATAGTTTTGCTACTAAAAGGTCATGTGGTCATTGCCTTTTTATTTGTTTTTACGATCATTTCTTTTACTGATAATTTGCTTCTTTTGCTGAAGAATCTTGTTTTTTGCATCATGATATCGAAATTTTGCACCCCCTGGTTTTTTAAATAAATTTTTGACTTCATCATTTATTGCCAAAATTCCACACTTTTTTTGTCACCATTACGGGACCGCTAACTTGCCAACCACAAATAAGTAGTAAGCTATAAGTGTAAGTAAGAGCCTGTGGCTACAATGAAGTATCATTCTCTATTCGTGTCACAAGGTCTTTGCCGCGGGATTTGATCTTTAGTTTCATATCTTGAATATTATAACTGAGAATTGTATCTGGAATATTAGATACATACAATCTTGGAGAACGAGAAAAATAGTTTAGAGAAACAAAGCCAAGTTTGAAACTTAAAACAATCTGGCAACAGTGTACGCTTTAGAAGAGGTGAGTAGATATAATGACAAAAAGACACTTAGAACTCCAGTAGTACCTATACAATAATAAATTAAAGATGACAAATAACATAATAATATTCAGTTACAACATCGATTTTGTAACATAGCATAGAAGTAAAAAAAAATTTGGTTCACATTAACGCCGTCACTAAAACATATTTGTTTCGTTATAAAATGAAAAGAAATCAAGATGCGATTGAGTAGACTTTCAAAAATAATTTTGACTAAATTAATATTTGGTTAGAAAAAAAACATCATTTGAAATTGATTAAAAAATAAAACTAGCTTTAGCTTATAGCAAAAGAGCATTAACATCTCAAAAAAAAAAACAGAACAGACAATCTCAATATAAATAAGTAGCCATTATAATAAGTAAAGCATTTTAAAGTCAAGATAATAACAAACAAAGAAAATTAACTAGAACGGGGGAAAATTTTTCATTCAAACGACTGTTTATCTCATACAAAAGAATTTATCAATAGAAGCTTAAAACATGGAATTAAAATACTTTCTTTTACACTGATGTAACCTTTCCGAAGTAGAACGAGTAGACTATAAAACAGTTATATGACGAGTACAATACACAAGTTTGAGAAAATTGTCTGTCTGTAATAACCATATCTTGGAAGTTTGATCCAAAGATCAAACAATTTTTTTTTTTATAAATTTTATGATCCATATTCTGTATTAAAAAACCCTTATCTCACCCTTATTATTATCATCATCAGCTACAGAATTTTGTTCAATTGCAACTTCAGATTTCATACCAACAATTACATAAATATTTTTTATTTTACTTTGTTGTTATTCCTATTAGAATATACAACTGTTTGTTTAACATTTTAGGACTCTTTGCACTCTATACTGGTTGGTAAAAATATGTGAATCATTAACACAAAAAGAACACGTTCTATTCACGACCCCCTTTTCAAGGGCTTAAATTTAATCCTCATTTACCAAAGAATTTAGGTCACAACACAATTACCAACAACCTATTCTCACATGACGATCATACACCATTCCATTCCCACGACACTGAACGACAATAGGGTGGGAAAAGAAACGATTACTTCTAATTATCCGTTTTCTCTACTTGTATTAATGCTACAAAAACAGTTGGTGATACGCAAAATAGGAAGTGAAGAGAATAAGTGTGTATGGAGAGTATTGAAAGTTGAGAGATGTTTTATCGCACAAGTGAATGCGTGGTATATGTCAATAACTTATCCGCTGAGCTTATTAATGTTGTTGTTATAATGACAGCAGATAAATCACAGGTGAAAAGTTAATTAACAGGATGGGAAAAGCATCGCAATTAAATGATTATCGATATCTCTTACCGATAAAATTATATTGCTTACTAAAAAGGCATAGTGACAACGGTAATTAACCTCACAATCACAATAGAACTCAGTTTGACCATCAAATTTGAATATTTTTAATACTATCCCTATATTCTATGAAATAGAGTGTAATAATTAACGTCCTTCACATACTGATACTTTATTAAGTCGAATTACTTTCAACATTTGAATAGTTCACTAATAGATTTGTCCCTACAAGAAAGCGGAACGAATCTTATAAAAAGTTAATAAAAAAAAAACTATTGCAGACATTTAATACTATTCTCATGTTAATAAAACACATGAATATTTTAAAATATGTGCCTACTGCAAAATAATGGAATAGTACGGATTTAATTGTCCATATACGCTTAATTATTAAGAAACTTTCTCTTACATGTGATGCATACGTAATACGCAATAATTACTTGTCATTATAAGAAAACAATGTCTTTTTAAATAGTACTTTTGTATCTAGGATCGACAATTATGCGATACATCTACAAGTATATGGGAGTAATGAACGAGCATAATCGCTGATTAGCACGAGAGTTCAAGATAGGTATGCTAATAGATTTGTTAAGTACGTTATTAGTAAAGCAGATCTATTCGCGATATAAATCAAAGATACAAGTATAAGTTCAAACTTGTTTGAAATACGAGCAGTAATACAATTATTCATTCTACTGATAAAAACATAAACACACGAATTTTGAATTAATTTGTCAAACTTCGTAAATCTTAATGAAGCAGCTAGATTAATCTCATCCATATCAAAACGTCGTATATCAAAACAAAATCATCAAAACTCCACTTCTATTAAGCTTCAACTCAATAGGTAAAGACAAAATAGTCTCAAGTACACCTGCAAGATTTATTTAGCTGTAAATCAACCTTATTAAAAGCTTGTAAAAATAATTATATCAATGGTACCTTTGACACTATCAGCGCCTTCCCCGCCAGCACGAACAGGCCAGCTATCGCCAGCGGGATCATGGCCATCATTTTCATTGCTCCTCCCATCATCATCATACCCATCATCTTCTTCATCTTCCCTCGCCCTGGAATTGGTTTGGTTGGCTATGAGTTTATTATATATTTAGCTTGTACTATGTCACTGCTGGGAAAAGGCCTTCCTTCATTTTTTATATTGCTCCTGGTTCTACGCTACTAGGTTCCTTTGACGTTTGTGAGTTATGATTAAAATATTTTTGTCATGTTCAATATTGACTAAAACACTTTTAGTAGTTGAAGCTTGAACTTTAACACCGTTTTTAGTTCAAAGCTAATGTCAAGGCCACTTTCATCTGGAAACTTTTCTATACTATTAATGATTCATAATGAATAATAAATAAAATAAAAAAAATGTGATAGATAGAGATAGAGAGTGATATATCAATAGATTGAAGGATACACTTGAAAACTGAAAAGTGAATCACGTCGATTGTAGAAAAGTTTTGTGATAGCTAATTTGGTTACACGAGATTCTTGATTATAGAAATCAAAATTTCTAAATTATTAATAAATTTAACTTGGTAGCCTACAAACAAATCAAAACATAATATGTTAACATCGATGTAAATGCTTTACTTTTATTTTAGGATATAACATTTTTAACAGAGAAACAAACTCATATTTCACAACAATCAATACATTTGATCGTGCAACACAATTTGGACTTCGGAAGAACCACTTCCTAGTCACAACCCTGAAAAGGATGGCATGAACATAACTATAGCTAATAATTTAAGTAAATCACGCAAACATAGCGACCAGGAAAACGCTGCACTTCTAACATTTCCAATACTAATTAGTACAGTGGATTTCCTGATAATTTAATTTGAGCCCACACTTTCTTGTTCTGTTCAAAGTACACTTCCTCCTTTATATAATAAATGATTGATTAATGATTTTACAAAAATATAGATTCACTTTACGTCAAAATTGTAACTCAAATCAATTGCTAGTGACTAATAAATAAACGATGAAAACTAAGATTAATGTAGTGAAGTCATAGAATATTTGAAAAAAAATAACTTGATTTAGTATTCGTTTTTTGATTACATATTATTATTATAAAATAATTGAACAATATCGTGTCAAACTAAACTAAGAGAAGCATAATCATGAATAGTCATAATTTTACACCAATGTCAAAAACAAAGTTCATCAAAGTAACATCATAGAAAAAAAGAGATGCTCTTTTCATTTCATCTGCGTCTAACAATGAAAGGTCAGTAATTGTATGATGAAGAAAAGTAAATGTACATCACGCGGAAAAAGAAAGTAAACGAGCAAATAAAGATAAAGAAAATCGTGGTCATTATTGTAATTGTCTAGACTAAAGAGGTTATTAAACAATTGCTAGAATAATAACAGTGTTACTCGAGAGAGTGCAGTAAAACGAATAATATTAAAAAATACATTAAAATGTTTAATAACAGCCTTTAGTGTACTTAGCAAACATTTTACTAAAATTTTAGCAATCTCACGTACTAGGTCGTAAATTTACAAAAAGTAATTTTCGTATTTTTATTTTTTAAAACAAAAATGCTATCAAAGTTAAAACTTATTTAGATCAAGGTATAATTTCACATAACGCAAATCTTCATAAATTGATTGGTTATTACTATTCCTGAATTATTTACTTGAAAATTACCTTCAAATAATTTGGTTACTTAGAGACATGTTATTCAGTAGTATCTATTCAGTTGTGACAAGTTTGAGCTTAAACAAATGCTTCTACCAAATTTTTAAACAAAAACTAACATTATCAATACTAAAATAAAGCTTCCAACACACTATCAAATCTTATAACTGTTATTAGAAATCAGTCCACAACGGTTGACAACTAACCATAATTATATAGTTTACAACAATCACCACACATTTGCAGTATGAGCCTCTATAATGGGGAACATATATCGAACGATGGTGATTTAGAATAATGCGATAGCAACGTTTATCTTCGGAGAAAGAGCTTTATTTTGTTTTACAATGTATGAAAGCTATTGCTGGTTAAAAAAATTACAATTCATGTAATCTTTTAAATGCAGCTTTAGAGCATCTACAATGAATAGTACCATCGAATTAAAATATCGTCAGTTATCACTTTTACCTTGGCTGAATTATCTCGGTATCAATGAACAGTTACTTTTTTCTAAGCTCAAAGTTATAATTTTACTAAGAAACCATCAATAAGAATGACTAGTGAATTATGATAAATGGGATGATCCATCACACTATTGCCCAGAGTTGATTGGTGAAACGGAATATGTCATAGTATTTCCTGTTATTTGTGTTCATTTCTAATATTCATAACATTAAAATTTTCTTCAGCTACTTTTTTAAGAATGGCTTCAAGAAATTTTTCTATCTGAAACGTATTATCTTCTAGACCAATTTTAATATCTACAGTATTTATACTATGCCTCACACTTTAAACGGTTGAAAGTTTGATGTCATCAGATACTTTTAAAAGACAGATAATAATATATTTTTTTAATTGCCTTCCTTTCTGTCATATTTATTGAAACTATTTTAAAAACAATATGGTTACAAGTATAGTCTAGCATAAGAATATTAAAATAAAGCAACATGTCATGTACTTAACTTCGTCACCAATAAATAATGTTTTATCTTCCTTCATAAGACATTATTCTCAAGATAAGATTGAAGATTTTCTCAAGCAAGCTTGTTATGTACAAGAGACACGTCTAAGGTCAAAGGAAAAGTTTGGAGAGGCTAGATAGAAACGTTA
Organism: Mythimna vitellina; assembly: GCA_949316375.1. Taxonomy (NCBI): domain Eukaryota; kingdom Metazoa; phylum Arthropoda; class Insecta; order Lepidoptera; family Noctuidae; genus Mythimna; species Mythimna vitellina. Next base: position 1,789,691 of record OX438705.1, read on the forward strand.
TTAATGATGTCTCGTTACGCGTTTATATAAATATAAGTACATGTATTGTAAAGACTGGGGTAGTGGGCTCAAAGTGCATGCTTTTGGGGTCTGGAGGCAATATTTTATATGCACTCCTGATACATATGGTCAAGGAAACCTGACAGACGTAAATAATTCAATTATTTTCCTAACAAATTCACAATATATCCTTCTACATTTTCATAATCTTTTGAAATATTATTATTTATAAGATATGTTTATAATGCTTGGACATCACAGTATTTATATAGTAGGTATTCATTATAATATTATCATATTGGTTTTTTATGAATCTAACCAATTATCTTAATAGGATTACGAATTGGTTAATCTTGCACTTGTTCGTTGTTTATCTAATTAGTAGCAAGTGTAAAACACTTTTTGCTATCTTGTTTTATTTATAAAAATTCTTTATCAAAAATGATCATGCAAAAGAGTGGTAAGCTAAGAAAACTTACCCTCATCTAGTTAAAATTGACGTGTAAAATGTTGTTTACAATCTATTTGCAAAAACAAATATCATATTATTATATTTAACTTCAATCATTTTGTTTTTCTTGCAGTTACCAATTCGAATTTTAAAAATTTCTTGGATTATTTGTTTCGATTTAATTTGCTTCCAAAAGTTATACTGCCTATTTGATCTGGTTGTCTAAACTATAAATTTTTGTCTACTTAGATGACCTAATGGTTCGTCTATTGGATAGGTCTACAGAATATGGTTATAAGTCAGCAAGTAACAACCTCGTCGATTTTCTTCAAAAATGTCCTAACTAATCTTTGTCTGGACTAGTATTATTTGATGGTAATATAAATGCAATTATTATGAGTCATTTTGTAATTTAAAGCTAGCGTAGTTCCTTTTTTCTCAACAAAATTATGAGAGATCAAAACAGTAATCAAATTCAAACAGTGCATAATCTAAATCACAGATGCCTGAACTAGTAAAATGACTAATATGAAAGTGCGATTTATCAATAGTCATCCCTAAGAATACATTTGACTACAAATGTAACCTATGACCATTAGGGCTAATAAGGATGACAAAGTTTCTACACAGGCAAACCGCGGTCAAACCGATAGTACAAAATTAACATGACAATCTCAAACGTCTTCAGTAATGATGCGACAGAAATGTAAAGCATTCACTGTCGTTTCTAATGCAAATGCAGTTGATATCGAAGATGATGAATAACTACAAATGTAAATGAGATCGTCTCGTTTATCATTCACGCAATCGCCTATGACAAGTACCTTGTATGTTAAGGATTAAAAAGAAACGATGAAATTGACATAAAATCTTTTAAAATCAAATTACAGTGAAAGTGATTGCAATTATATTTAAAAGTGATATTGCCGGTACAGTACCGCGGTAACTTTATAATTACGGTACCTAAGCATTACTCGAAGATGGAGGTCATCAAGGTCATAGTAAATTATAGCAAAAACTATCTTCAAGTCATGTCATTCTGAAACCTCGCGGTCAATTTTGGAACATTATAAAGCTATAAGAGTTTAAAATACTTTCATTGCTTAAACTGAGAAATCTTACTCGTTTGTAGTCTAATGAAAAGAGAGAGCTTTTAATACAATCTAGTTAAACTTAAAAGAGTAATGTTACTTTGTAAATCCTTATGCCGTAAGAGTTCTTGAAGAAACTAGGTCATTGGGTTCATGCATTGTGTCAAAATATTGTTCATCTGTCATTTTTAACTTTTTGAACTTATTCACCACTTCAAACATGGAATATCATATTTGTATTCAAAATATACTTTTCTGTCACTAAAATAATAGAAGTTAACGTGTAACAACACGAGAATCGAACCTGTGACCTTTTGACCTGCAAATGAACCACTGTACTCTCTCACTTAAAATAAATAAACGCAAGTATAATTACCTTCCTCAACTCCTTTATTCAGAGCTTCACCAGAAACCTTCGGCAACGATAGCTGCACTGTCCTAGAATTTGCAAACGCCGCAATCCTATCCCACAGCATTTCCGTTAAGGCCTCATCTTTGCCCAGATTTCTTGGTAGCACTGCATCGATATCATTTTCATTGATCGCTGGTGTATTGCTTCCTGGTGTTTTGACAACATCCACTCCATCGATTAAGGGAATAACTTCCATCCTGGCTGCTCGATCGAAGAACAGAATAGCTTTTTTCTTTAGACAAGGAACGAATCCATTTGAATTTTGGCAGTCTTCGTACACTCGGCTGAAGTATCGTAAACCAAGTTCGTCTCTGGCTAAGCTTAGAGTTATGAATAGAGATAGTAATAACACTTTTTGGTACATTTTGTTTGATGTTAGTCGCACGGTAGAGGGAATATGACTGTGCTTGGATGGGCTTCGGCGCGCAATTTATATGCTATGTTACGGGGGCATTTGAGAGGCTAGATTGTGTGGCTTAGTTTTTAGTTAAATGGGGCAAAGCTGGGTTTAGGGATGGCTTTTAAGCCTTCTGTGTTAAATTAAAAGTATATTCAAACTTTCTGTTTCAGGTTAAATTACTCAGGTATTTTTTAAAAGATGTTACGTATATATATTTTTTATAATAAGATTTGGTTTCGCCCCAATTTGACGGTCACTTTTGGAAAATAAAGAGAAATTGGGGAAATTTTTTAAAAACTGAGACTCTTTAAAAAAAAAACTGTCACTCATTTAAAGTGTTTCATACCCCTTTTTCTTTATTAACAGATATGGTAACTTTCTCAATTTCATATTTACCTACTATCTAATCACTTTAATTGATATTACAAATGGTAAGAATCAAACCTTGAACCTTGTGTATTTATGGCACTACAGGGTCATCAAATAATTATAGTAAAAGCTACACAATCTTTGAAATGATTTAAAATGCAAATTTTAATTAGAAGATTTAAAGCTGTACTTATAAGCTGGCTAATAAGTGACCTGTACGCTTCTTAAAGGTTTTTTTCAGCTGGCAAATCATCAAATAGCTCCTCTCTTTCTGGATGGAGCAAGACGGGTGTCAGACTTTACATGACTAAAACACACCTTTATTCTTTGGGTTACTTTTTGCGTTTTAGGGCCATGGTAATAATCCTGCAGTGCTCTTTTGAACAATTTCGCAGCCTAAAGGTAGAATTTATAACAAATATAAAAAGCTGAAGAGTTTTATCGTTTGAACTAATTTTAGGAACTACTGGCTCGAAGTGAAAAAATATTTTAGTTGGTATTGTATTATAGAGGCAGGCTATAAATAACACCAGGCATGTTACGACCCACGGTAATGAAGCAGCATGCAGAGGACAGCTAGTTTATTTACACAAATCCTTAGTAAAGATTTCATATATTGAAAGAAAAAAAAGGCAATTGATTCATGGATAGTTTAACAGTAGGCTCAATTTTGGTAAACTCGACTAGTCTCGAAAGTGATGATGTCAACTGAGTTATCAACTACAGATACTATTTAATTTGCCTAACGTGGATGAAGCTTGCATGTGCGTGGCCTTTCTACCCAGCCTTACTACCTAGCCCTTCTACCTAGCCTTTCTGCCATCCATTCTGCCCAGCCTTTCTGCCCAGCCTTTTTGCTTAGCCTTTCTGCCTAGCCTTCCTGATTAACCTTTCTACCTAACCTTTCTGCTTAGGTTTTCTGCCTAGCTTTTCTACCTAGCCTTTCTGCCTAGCTTTTTCCCATCTGTATTGGGGTAATTTGGATGCACCTAGATATCAGCATCATGGAGGTACTATCTTTCTGACCTCCACAAACCAGTAATTGAATTACACAATATTTATTTATTTATTTATTAATCTTCATGCAACATAAAGTACAAAGGCGTACTTAATGCCTTAGGCATTTTGTACCAGTCAACCCTTGACTTGAACACCTTTGGTAACAGATTTCCTGACTTCTGATAATCCCTAATGACTGCCAAAGATCTGCAAGTGACAATCAAGACCAACACGCTCACCGCGCTTGTAGCTTTGATCAGCTAGGCTTTTGAATGCCCTCAAGTGATTGCATATCTAATTCTAGTTGGAAACTTCAAAATTAAATGGCTGTGAAGATACATTACTTACATATTACAAGAACTATTCCTATTGTTGTTTACGCTAAAGAACACATTAATAAATTAGCATATAATCTTTTTTTTGTTATAATTATACATTCATCCGTTATTATCACGTGGTTGAGTATGTTGAGCTTACGTTATACTATTAGTTGAATAATATAGTACCTACGTAGAATGCGTGGTGTGGTTTTTTTACTGAACGGTGGTTTAGACGCGAATTATATCAAAATAACATTAATAAAAACTGATTATTGTGTAGCTATCCATTTTCGTTTGAAAATAATAGTTAATTAGTGCTATCTCAATTTAGAATAGAATAAATTTTATTTTGTACCAAAATAGTAACAGATATTTTACTCATACTGAAATCTAGGGGTACAATAGCAGTTTTATCACTGAAAATGATTATTTACTAGACAACTTTTGGATAGATTATAAAAAGGCTTAGACAAAAAAAAAAATTACATACAAAACTATGGCTATAGCAGGCATTACACACATGCCATCTTATTCCAGAAGAGAATAAGAATAAGAACACATGCCATCTCTGATAAATTGTAATAAAAACAGGAGAAGGCAAATGAAAACCATAATATGTTTCAACCCCAAACGGCTCAAACATATAACCTCCGATGAGGTTATTATATTTACGCCGTTTGAGGATTTCCTCATCTGCAGCAGCCGCTCTAGCATACGCCTTCTAATTGCTATTATTCAAGCTCAAACATAATAACAAATTGCCACAGGGGTTGTCTGGTCCAAAAAAGCGTATTAGAACCCTTCTACCTTGGATCTCTGTAACTAACACAGAAAGCCCAAATGAATGATTCGATGACCCAGAACAGAAATGTTTGGCAAAAAATGACGTGGAGAGCTGAACCAAAATGAAATGGAATAAGGCTCCAAAAAGAGAGACAAACATATGAACGAAATGTTATGGTAGGGATTTTCTATATTATCTACTTGGGGAATAAAACCACGTAAAAAATGCTTTAAAAATCTTGCAGACACATTAACAGCTATTTAGTATCCTATTTCTCTTTCTAAACAACATTCGCTAGTATATGTTCTGACAGGTTGAGAGTAACGTATGCTAGATATAAACTAACTCTTTCAGTAATTCGGTTTAGATTCTAATGTGATGTTGGTAAAAGTTAGTGAAGAGTAATCATTAGTGAGCTATGGATTACTTTCACTTGTGTTTTTTGTTAAATTTAACTGCTTTGGTTATGTCAGAAGGATTCACAGTGTTAATTTTGTAATGATATTGTTATGAAGATGGATTGTAGTAAATATTTATTAGGAGAAAATTATGATAGTTTGGGCAGAAGAATTCTGGTATGGTCATGTGAAGAGGATGGATGAAACGCATGTTACTAAAAGAGTTATGAGTTTACATGTGGATGGATGGAGAGGGAGTGGGAGACCAAAGAAAAGATGGATGGATTGTGTGAAGAGTGATATGAAAGAAAAGGAAGTTAGTGATAGGGCAGAGTGGAAGAAAAAAACGTGTTGCGCCGACCCCAAATAATACGGGACAAGGGCAGGAAGATGATGATGGGCAGAAGAATTCTTCTGTCGGTCAATAAAATACTACGAGTGATAGAACACGGTCTAATCGTATAAGATACAAATAAGGTTTTATCAATTTGCCTGCTGAGGTCTTCCCATCCGATTGTAATTTGGGTGTCTTCAAGGCTAGAGTGAATAGGCTCTTAATAAACTAGTGCGCTTCACCATCAACGATTGCATCACTGTTTACCATCAGGTGGGATTGCAGTCAAGCACTAGTTTATATCAAATAAAAAAAAACTGTATTCTTTAAAAGTCCGGAAAGAGGTGGAGAATTGTCTAGCTGAAGAAAAAACCGAAACAAACTCAGAGCTCAAAAGTCTCTTTTAAAGGCCATGTAACAAACATGCTGTTACATGTTAGTCATATGACTATTCAAAATATGTGAGAAACATGCAGATTAGAGATTGTCTTTTAAGGAAAGAACAATACAGATTTGAGTGGATCTGTCCAGTCGTTAATTACAAATATATAGCATAGCATAATCAGCCTTTTAACGTTCCCACTGCTGAGACACAGGCCTCCTCTCTAGGAGAGGGAATGGGCCGTAATCCACCAAGCGGGCCCAGTGCGGGTTGGTGGATGGAACATGTCTTCGAATTTTTTGTTTCTAGGATATGTCGGTTTCCTCACAATGTTTTCCTTCACCGTTTTGAGAGCAGTGGTGATAAAACAAATTACACAAAGAAATGCGCCTGGCTGAGTTTGGACCCGCGACCTACAACTCGTAAGTCGGGACCGTTACCACTTGGCCACCACTGCTCTTATTTAATATTTTGCGTACATCGAAGGACTGGAATAATTTGCCTGCTGCGGTCTTCCCGTCCAACTATAATTTTCAAGGCTAGAGTGAATAGGCTCTTAATAAACTAGTGCGCCTGACCATCAATGATTGCATTTCCGCTTACCATCAGGTGGGATTGCAGTCAAGCACTGATTTATATCAATTTAAAAAAAAAATAAAAAAAATTGTCAATATTCGTGTAACTCACTCGGTGAAGGAAAACATCGTGAGGAAACCGGCATGTCCTAGAACCAACAATTCGGAGACATGTGACATTCACCAACCCGCACTGGGCCCGCGTGGTGGATTACGGCCCATTCCCTCTCCTAGAGAGTGGAGGCCTGAGTCCCAGCAGTGGGAACATTAAAAGGCTGATTATGTGTAACTCAACTCAAGACTACTAAGGAGCTCAACGGAACTTCAGTTATTTACTAATTTACCAAGATTTTTTTTTATTTTGTTATAAAGAAGTGAAATTATCATTTTGATAACGGTTGCATGTGGAAGTGGGTTACTATAAAGTTGATGAAGTTCACGATGAGTACCCTTTCACGATGCGTGAGTTATGAGTGCGCGCGAGTTGATAGCTTCACGACGGTTAGCGTGGCAGAGTAGGCAGTGGTCAAGGTGAAAGTGATGGTGATTTTATAAGGCTATCTAGTATCTTATGATTTTTCAAGGAAACCCCGAGCGAACGCCGGCGTCTCTAATTACGCAATTAAGCGTCATTAGAGACACAATAGAAAGACAATGACCGAGCGAACGCCGGCGTTCGCTCCGGGTTTAATGAATAATCAGATGGTGAAAAGTATCCAAAAATAGCATTTCATTTTAATGGTCATTCGACTCGGATTTAATATGGAATTAAATATGAATGAGGGAAATCAAGTGGGATAGTAGTCAAACGCGAATCTATCAATAATTATTGTAATAAAAATAAAAAAAACTTTTTACGGAAAAAAAAAATACCACCGACTTAAACGACGACTAAAAATTTTAAAGGAATACTTTATTTTATTTTTTTTAGCGCATTTCATTAAAAGCTTGTTTTTAATTTATTTTTTTACTTTTAATTTTACTTTTTAGTGATATATATTTTTAACTAGCATTCGTATTCACAGCAAGTCCTTTCATTTGATACCCATATTTTTGGAGTGCATTAAATAAAACTAGTCCGCCATAGTTTTTCTTCAGCCATTTTGGATTTAAAATGACGTCATACAGCTAATACAGCATACATTGTCATCCAAACTAAAGGGATATACAAAATTTCAGCTCAATCGGTTGAAGATATCTGCTTCAAAATTGAGTTGCAAGATTTGAGCCGAACATACATAGTTATTACATACATTGCTAGTTAAAATAATAATAATAAAAGCTTGTAAAAGAATACTAAAAAGAGCAAATAAACTTTCATTCCAGAATCCAGTGTTTCTATAATAATTTTTGTCTCTTCCTTCCGGAATTAAAGTTATTTTGCACATATAAATTTTTTTGTTTTGGATTTTTCTTTTTTGTGATGTCCCATCACAACAAAAAAGAAAATTAGCCAAACTTAATTACCTTCCACCTTTAGGCTGTATCTTCAGATCAGTTTGATATATTTCTTTCTTCTTTATAGCGGGAGTGCATCTCATGACAATTATAATAATCCCAAACATGGTTAGGACACATTGATTTATTACTGAGTTCTGGTGCCTACATTCCGGCTTCATCATCAGATCAGTTTGATGTATTCCCCTCTTCCTTCAGTCAGTCATCGACTACACGTATAAACAAAGCAACGTTACTTGTTACGACAGTTCTGCTATGATCCTATGAGGAGTTCCATTCCATATCAACTATATTTCTATGGGACCAATTCGGGATTATAATCTATCAGACCAAAAGAAAAAAAACAAAATTAATCCACAATTGACCGAAAAATCTGTTAAAACCATTGGCGCACCAGTGCTCAATGTTGCTGATGATGATAAATACGTTACAGTGTTGGTACAACTGCTTAAACTGCACAAAAACGATTTAAGGGTACTGCTATAGGTCAAAGTTTCTTTCTTTATTATTCAGTGAAAATATTTGCCTCAATACTTCAACAGCTTTGAACTTACGACCTTACATCACTCAGCACGTTACCCGTCGAACTATTACTGTCATTATCATTTCCAGAAAACTGCATAACGAATTTCAATAGACTACTCTCTCTTTTACATTTATTTGTTGTAATATACTAAGCAAGTCAAAAGTGTATTCATGGAGTATCTTGCACAATCTTCTCCAGAGATTTACACTTTGGAATATGCAATTAGCATCATGTTTCTGACTGACTGACGTCTTGACAGTTCAAAAGTAAACATTTATTTGGAACAAAAACCTGTAAATTATTTATTTGGAATAAATGCTTTGAATCTTGAAGCCACGCTTGCCAAGGTCTGTCGGCGGATGGATGACCAGTTTACTATATAAATATTTTTCTATGCCTTAGAAAAGTGGTTACGAAGTTGGCCCTTGGTGTCATTTGTCGGTCTGAAAGTTTTTATGATTTTTCGTAGTCTTGTTAAAGGGTATCGTACGTGTTACTAAATTACTGGATTATGGAGGCCAGGTGACCTGGTAAAGGTTGCGGGAATCCGATGGATGTGAAACACAACGGACCGTTCATTGTGGCGACACTTGGGCAGTCCTATGTCCAACAGTGGATGTATTTCGGCTGAATTGATGATGATGATGATGAAGCCAGATAGGAAGCAAGGCCAGAAGATCTATGTATGATATATATATGCATATGCATATGCAGCTATGTATGCAGATATGTATATGCAGCTGCATCTCCTTGGACTGGAAACTAACCCCAACATAATTAGGAACATGTTTTAAAATAGATTCAGTTGCAATCGAATTTTGCTAATTTTAATTATCACCATCATCGTTCAAGCCGTCAAAGCATTCACTGATGGACAAAAATTTTTCTCAAGTGTCATAAATCAACCGGACTTTCGATTCTTGGATGTGGCAGATGTTATCGAGAACCATGGTTTAGGGTATGGTATGCAGCGAGAGGGCATGGGATGCGGCTGATTCCTGCTGCGAAGCAGTAATACTGGCTGAGGAGTTTGCCACAGTCGAGAAGGCAAAGGGCAACTGAAGAACAAATTATTATGTTAAGTCACCAAAAGTCTGACACACACCTCTCGTGGAGCGAGAGGTGTGTGTTTTATACTAGCGGAGTGTGTCTGATACTAGTTGAACGAGAGGTGTGTGTCTGATATTAGCGGAGGAGTTGACCGCAGCCAAGAACGCAAAGGACAACTGAAGAACACAATATTATGTTAAGTCACCAAAAGTCTGACACACACCTCTCGCTCCACCCTAGAGTGCAAAATGTCATACAATAATTTCCCGCCACAAACAAACCATGCATCAGATTTTAGAAATTAACAGTAGGTACCTACTTACATGTTTCGAATATAACAAACATAACATTAAGAAGTTAACTTTACTAAATAAACATAACGAAAAGGGTACCATCATCACATCTTCTTCAAATCAGTCACGCACGCCATGACAGTTTTGAAGTGTTTTTACTTTCACCTTTTATACTTATTGTTGGTACGCTTTGAGAGGAGTATGCACAACAAGTGACTATAAATGTAAACATAACGAGCCAAAAAGTTGAACAAATAAGCAATCATAATGTTTGCGACAAAAAAATAATCGCACCTCCAAGAAAAAGGGGCTGTTATGAAAATTTAATGTATGATTGCCTCTTTGGCCTTGTCTTAATTTATATTTCATACAAGCTAAGCCGGTGAAGTTCACACTGCATATTTCTATCCTATATCGCCTGTATAGTATAGACTATTTTATAAATTTTATAATTATTCAATTTGGTACAGTCGTTCGGAAGTTGTTTGCGAACATAAATATTGGCGATTGATGTTCATTTATATAGATTTATATTTGGTGACCTAAAAACCCACTCCTGTTCCTTCGTTGCCTTCGTCCCAGGGCCCCGGGTTCCGCTTTCACACTACCCGTGGCCCCAGTAGGCTTCGACCCTGCTGGGCCCCTACGATTTGCTGACATCTCCTTGAGGCGCGCGTGGATATTTGGTGACCTTTGACTTCGCCGTGATTTTTTTTTTTAGTACTTTAACTGGGGTTTATAAAGGTGTGCGTTATTTCAGTTACATATTGTAGTTAAGGAGAACCAACTCGACATCAATTTTCACTGTTTTTCATGCAATCGCTCTTACACGATTATGACGTTATTAAATATTTTACATTAGATATTTTGGAAACACCGTATCTTGTGGGTATCTTCTATTGAAATCAATTTATAAATTAGTGTAAAACTAATCCAGTAAAGAAGTCTGAACATCTGCTATTTTGCATTAACTTTGACTGTTTATAATTTACTAAAAAATTAAAGAGTCAAATTTAATCAAGATTCTTAATGACGACAATTTTTTTTCAAAAACTTTAAGGGTTAAAAAAAACACATATTTCCTGAAACAAGTTTTGTAAAATATTCAAGTAAATCACGGAATTACTAAATGATAGCAGAGTTTTCAGGCGCTATGTTTCTTTTTTCGCGTTGCCCTTTTTCTGTTGTTCTTTTTTTTCCCTCTTTTTTGCTTTGCGATTTTGAATGCCTTGTAAAAGGTTAGCTAAGATCATGATTATGAGATGATCGTATTTTGAAAGCCCAAGCCAATGACTTGCCTTAAAGGTAATCTTATTTACAATGTGAAGCGTTTAAATACCCTGTGCAAAGCGGTTTTTTCAATTAAAAAATACCAGCGATAAGACCGCCATTGTACCCATAGATTTAAGTTTATGTATAAGTTGTGTTACTTATTTTATTATGTAAATAATTTATGTATACATCTTAACTATTAAATATTATAACTTAATGACTAGCATTTTGATAGTCTTCACAATTGGTATTATATTTTTGTATATTTACTGACTAGCATTTTGATAGTTATCACAATTGTTATTCTTTAAAAAGTATTTAAACAAACTGAAAATAACATCATGTACAAACGGGTAGAAAAAGAACTCATAGGGCATCAAAAAATTTGTCCACATCGATGTCAATGAGAAAAGTGCCCAGAACGCTGGCAGCATTGCCACGCTGGATGGCAATGCTGATTCGTTGACCGAAGAAAAGCCCAAATAAGTTGTGTTACTTATTTTTTGTACAATAAAGTTTATTTTATTCTATTCTATCTCCAAATAAGTCCTCCCGCTATGAATGGAGCGAGTCGGAGTATTAGACTTTTAATGATTAAAACTCCCGTGTATTCCATCAGTTGCCTCAAGCATTCGAAGGCCTCGGTAACTCTTTAGTCGGTAAAAAAAAAATGTTTTTGTGAGTTCCATTTCACATCCATTTTTCTATACCTTTACAGCAATTAATTTTCGGCTTTAATTAATTTCAATGCTAACTAGCTATTTTAACTCAATTCGCTTTCGTTCTTCCACGTACAATTACACATTAAGCTTAAACACTGCTCATACAAAGTATAGTTTGATGAAGTTTCCACACAATAAAGTTTGTCTATGGCCGTCCTAAGAGCACGATAATAACAAGCAGGTACTTGTATCACCTACTTTCATGGGAATTACGAAGTACAGGTACAGGTGATACTGGATTGCAATTGAGCAGTTTTTGCGATTGTTGTATAATTTGTGCTAGTTTCTGCCAGTGACTTTTCTATACATCCGGTACGAAACCAATTTCAAAATTATATTTGCTATTTCTATTTGCCAAATTCTATTAATATTTTATTTGCCAAATTTCATCCAAATCCGATAAGTCGTTTGAACGTGAATGGGTAACAAACTACACATACATAAAATAAGTTTTACCTTCTTAATATCAGTTTGATTAGAATCCTACCCTGAATCCTATCCTGTTTGATATTTGAACAAGTAAAGTTATTGGAAACACTAACGGAAATCGTTTTTTTTTTTTTTTTAAATAAAAAGTAACAAATTATTAACACTTGCGTGGTATTCTTCAATGCTGAGGGTGAGGGCGGTCAAAATATCAATATAGCCCGAAAAACCGTAAGCTGGGCAGCTTACGACTTTTCGGGCTATATTGGTACTAAGGTTAACTTATATTATCTTCACGAAAGGAAACTCCGAGCATAGTCCATCAGCATAGCATATTTCCATTAGATGAGATAGTGGCCAAACACGAGCCTATCAACAAAAAAAAAAACAAATCGCCCTCTCCATAGCCATGTAAGTTACATTGAGTATTCTGATTCTTTATTTTTTATTTAATTATTGCGACTTTTAATAGTATTGTTTTTTAGTTTAATTTGTGATTTGACTTCGATTTATTTGTTTTTCTTGTATTTTCTTTTATTTTTTTGACATTTTTTATTATTTGACATTGTTATGTAATCATTAATTTGTTGACTAAGTATAATTAAAAATTCTATGAATGACTTGCAAGAATTTCTTACCAATAAATTACTATGACTATGACTATTTTTTATCATGGGTTAATTTTAAATAAATATTGAACGTAATAGTGAAAAGAACTGAGTAAAAGTGCATCCAAAAGTAAAAATAGTATTTTCGCCTTTTGTAGCGGAAAGAGTCGTTACACTGAACAATAAATTTATCCCTTTTATTATGATAGTTTGTTTAAGTTTAGCAAAAAAAGTAAACTAAATTATGCTTCCGTCTTCAAAATTATTGGTAAGTAGGTTCGCCTGTGTGATTGTAGAAAATCATTCCAAGGGACCTACAAGCTATTATATCTATATAATAGCTACCTTGCCTAACTTGAGTCCCTTGGGACTAGGGTCTACCCTAGTCCACCGATGTCCCAAGTTTCATCTAAATTCATTTAGCTGTTCGTATGTGAAAAAGTTTTTTTATATTCCTTTTATCTGAAAGGATACAGTTTGACGGAAAAGTGCTACGAAGTAGAAAGTAAATACTTAAGAACACTATCTACACTAATATTATAAAGAGGTAAAGTTTGTTTTTTTGTTTGTAGGAAGTAGTCTTTTAAACGCCTGGTCCGATTGCGAAAATATTTTCAACGATAGAAAGCTGCTTTATTTCTGAGTGACGTAGGCTATATTTTATGTAAGTGGGCATAGCCGCGGGCAAAAACTAGACACGTATAAATTTTGATTTTGATCTTTTTAGTAACAAACATACCCTGCACACACAATCACACATAACTGTTAGATTTATAATGTTAGTTTTATTATAACGTGATGTTTCAATTTCTATATTGATTTTTTGCTTTCCAACTGCACGTCAAAATCGCCTGTACCTGTACAGCACTATTAACTGTGCCTACAGCTATATGAGATCCGTCACGTTTATCACACGTCAGTTAGGCACCACTAGCAAATTATACGCACTCAATATCCCTCCTATGAGGTCCGTATGATATTACAAATATAATAATAATGGTTGAGATGAAATGAATGAAAGGTGTTGGTTTAATGTTGACTTTTATAAAAGTTCATAGTGCCAATTATACACATTAAGTAATAAAATTGTATTCATTTTTATCGTGTTTATTAGCGATTCTAAGTTTTCTACAACTTTTTCAGTTTACACCCAAAATAACCTATAATTGGTTCAATGTCTCATATATTATTTATTTATTTATTGAAAAAGAAGTTAGTGATAGCATGACGAGTGACAGGGAAGAATGGAAGAAAAAAACATGTTGCATCGACCCCAAATAACACGAGACAAGGGCAGGAAGATGATGATTTATTTATTTATTAACACATACAATTGTTTTAACAAGCATACCCAAGATAACAAATATAGTCGCAAAATAGCCACACTCAGAGACGCTACCCACAGACTGATCAAATATGCATTAGTATAGGCAACATACATACATAATAGTCGATGGTTAGTCTTAGGCAGCGCCCTGGAGAACCGGCACAAGTTACACAGAGGACAAGAAACTTAGTGTCTCCCTCTTGAGTTCGCAAGAAAAATTTTTAATCACTGAGAGACGCTATTAAGTATTTCAACCGCCCGAGTCACGGGTGCGAACTAACGAGCAATCTCAACGATTCTAGTATTTGTGGATTATTTAGGATACCCGTAACACCAAAAACACATACTCGACTAGCCTGTAATGGCCTAGTGGTTAGTGGCCTTGACTGCTAAGCCGGAGGTTGTTATCAGATATCTAGTACTCATAACACAAGCTCTGCTTTGTTTGGGACTAGATGGCGTTGTGTGATAGTTGTGGAATATATATACTTTGCAAGAGCGAGATTGTGCCTTACTTTCAACTTACAGTTACCAACCATCCCTATATTAAAGAGGGTTGGATTCATAAGTGGATAGAAAGGGATACACCAAATTGCCGCATGTATAACTACCGAGTAAATTTATTCTGCATCTTTTTCACTATCATCATATAATATTTACTTTTATAAGGATTCCAGATAATGGCACTCGTTTTCAGGTTACTTCGTACCAATAAGTTATATAACGATTTTACAGCTGCCATAATAGTGAGTTCACGGGTTTCACGTATGACAAATCCAAGATTCTTGAGGGTTTTTTCGTACCTGCACGACACGATTTTGAAATGTCAGGTCCTCAGAAAAAGTGACCCCAAGATCTCGCACTGACCCTACTCGCGGTATCACGTGTCCTTCCATGGTATATTCGTGACGTCAGGGTACCAAAGCTCGCGTAAAGGACATAACATTACATATTGCTACATTGAAGAGCAATTTGTTCTCCCTACTCCATGCAACCACCCGATCAATGTCCCGCTGGAGCTCTTCACAGTGCGATTCATGCTTTACCCACAAGAACAGCTTCAGATCGTCCGCAAATAATAAACCCCCGCGTTTTTAATGATTTCTGGTAGATCATTAATCATTATAAAAAATTCTAAGGGTCCTAAATTTGTTCCCTGACTTACCCTCGTAAGGGTACGGATACGGGTTTGAAGTGTAGCCTGCGTAGTCAACAATTTGTTTGCGGCCGCTCCAGTAGCTCGAGAAGAACTTTAAAAGGGCTCGAGTGAAACCAACCCTTGCAAATTTATTTAAAAGCATGTCATTATTCACATTATCAATTGCCTTCCTGAAATCGAAGTTGGCGACATCCAGTTGGGCACCCGGCTCAAAGTCCAGCACCTTACTGGTTTGATTTATAGCATAACATAGTCGGCCTTATAATGTTCCCACTGTTGGGACTCAGGCCTCCTCGCTAGGAGAGGGAATGGGCCGTAATCCACCACGCGTGCCCAGTGCGGGTTGGTGGATGTCACATGTCTTCAAAGTGTTGGTTCTAGGACATGCCGGTTTCCTCACAATATTTTCCTTCACCGTTTTGAGAGCAGTGGTGATGAAATAAATTGCACAAAGTAATGCGTCTGGCTGGTTTTGAACCCGCAACTTACAACTCGTAAGTTGGGGCCGTTACCGACCGTATGGTTTGGTTTATGATACGCTTTAAATTTGAATTAGTGCTGCGCCCCGGCCGGAAACCATACTGCGTGTCACCGAGCTGTGATGCTACTTGCAAAGTTACTTGCAAATAATTCCAGTGAGTTAAACAATGAGCTATCTATCTATTATAATATCACCAGACAGGAGGCTGCTAACACATCACCGAAACATTTTAATATTTTTTACAGTAGATATTCTATATTGATAAAAAAAACGCAGCTTTATGATTAAAAAAACATTCATAATTAATATGGGGTACTCATGAAGAATTCCAATATGATTGCGCTTATAGTATAGCAGGCTAAACACTGGAACAGTGACAAAGAAAACCGAGCAACTCCCGCTTGAAAAACTTGACGTTTGACTTAGTAGTTCAAACATAGAATAATAGATGGCGTTGTTATTGCATTATGTTTTTGCAATTTCTTTTCACAAACGTTTTTATGAGTGAAAAGAATAATTTTACATGAAAATGTAGTTTTGCAATGAAAAATATTAATTATTATCTAATCGAAATGATTATTATGATTTAAGGTATCTATAGTAAATGATGGCCTCCTAATTAATCGCAGTTAGATTACGTCACGATCTTGTAATTCCTGGTAAAAACTCACTTAATGTACGTTTTGGAAACACAATTATTGTGCATACCACATATCTAAAGAAAATTTCACGAATTTAACTCATGTATTTAGGTAATGAGCATAGCATAGCATAATCAGCCTTTTAATGTTCCCACTGCTTGGACTCAGACCTCTTCTCTAGGAGACGGAATGAGCCGTAATCCATCTCATGTCTTCGAACTTTTTGGTTCTAGGACATGCCGGTTTCCTCACGATGTTTTCCTTCACCGTGCTAAGAGCAGTGATAATGAAATAAATTATTCAAAGTAATGCACCTGGCTGGGTTTGAACCCATGACTTACAAGTCGTAATTCGGGATCGTTACCATTGGGCCACCACTCATCATCTTCCTGCCCTTGTCCCATCTTATTTGGGTTCGGTGCAACACGATTTTTTCTTCCATTCAACCCTCATGCTATTACTAACTTCTTTTTTTTCATATTACTGTTCACACAATCCATCCATCTTTTCTTTGGCATCCTTCTCCCTCTCCATACACGTATACTCATAACTCTTTTAGTAAAATGCGTTTTATCTCTCCTCTTTACATGACCATACCAAGACAAACGATTCCCCTTCAACTTTTCAGTCACTGGCGCCACTTTCAAACGTCCTCTAATATATTCGGCGACCACTACACTATTTAAATAATTGTCATTAAACTATTAGCATTCATTAATTTATTAGCATATGCCCAGATTTTTTTCGTCATAGTGAAGTTTATAGGTCATCGACTCTTGAATAGTTTTTTTGGTTGTAAGTACAATAATTAAAGAATGAAAAAAAAGTGAGAATGAAATAGTGGATACAACTGGATTCTGTGTTTTCTGGTAGCTACTACCTAAGGGTTTTCAAGTCAATAGTGAATAGGTTAAGTTAAACGAGGTCCATCTTCGAGATAGTAGTCAAAGGGGAGCCTATCCATGATAAAAAAACCGGGCAAGTGCGAGTCGGACTCGCGCACGGGTTCGTACAAACTTATCTATGAATTTTTTCCGAACCGCTAATAAAGTCTTTTTTGTGACGTAACTGCAAAACAGTTTTCAAATTTTTTCCTATATTTATGCTACGAGACCTTACTTCATACCAAATTTCAGGATTCTAGGTCAACGTGAACGTCAATGAATTTTGATTCCCTTGAGTGTGTCGAAATACACGTTTTTGCGACATAAACGGCCGTATCTTTTTTTTTTAATAAAAACATCAGTTTGATTTTTTTTCGCAGTTTCAAGGGACTACAGACCTGAGTATATGGCTTTAATTTAAACTCGATACCTCCTCGCGTTTCCAAGAAGATAGACAAACGGACAACAAAGTGTTCCGTTTTTTCCTTTTGAGTTATGGAACCCTAAAGTATCTATTGTATCTACAATTCATCCGTTTTTATTTTAAGGTGGCAAATCATCAAATGATTTATCCCGCTCTTGGGCGGGGCTCGAGGGCGTGTTAGACTTTTACTGACTAAAATTCTTCTTTGCCTTCGTTCCCGAGCCCCAGGGTTGTCTTTCGCACAACCCATGATCCCAGTAGGCTTCGATGTTGCTGCGCCCCTTTTTTTTCGGTGGTAAAATCATCCAATGACATTCCCCGCCCTTGGGCGGAGTGAGAGGGTGTGTCAGACTTTTACTGACTAAAAACCCACTCCTGTTCCTTCCGCGCCTTTCATACGTGGGCCGAGTCTTCCTTTCAGAAGCAGACCCTTGGCCGAAGTAGGTTTCGACCCTGCTGGGCCCCTACGGTTTATTGACATATCCTTGAGACGCGCGGGGAACAGTAAGCCGTCGATGACTTGGGCTCGGATCAGTTATCTACTAATGAAGTCCCGTCAAAATCGGTCCTGTCGTTTTGGAGATAAACCGAAACAAACAGACAGACAAGATTTTTATAGATTATGATTTTGTCATTAAATGTAAAACTTGTTTTTTTATATTAGAAATAGACAGTTCAGTTTTATTTATACCTGAATGAATGAATGAGATTCTTGAAAGAGGTTAATTGTCGAATCCGACTCGGCTGGGCAACGTTCGGGAATCTGAGCGGTGTCTTCTCGTCCAATATACCACAGTGTCTCAAGAAAAAAGTCTATGACCAGTGCGTGTTGCCAGTGACATATGGCTCCGAAACGTGGTCGCTTACAATGGGCCTCATCAGAAGACTTAAAGTTACTCAAAGGGCAATGGAAAGGGCTATGCTCGGAGTTTCCTTGCGTGATCGCGTCAGAAATGAGGATATCCGCAGGACAACCAAGGTTACGGACATAGCCCGAAGAATCGCCAAACTTAAGTGGCAGTGGGCAGGGCACATTGCTCGCAGAACAGATGGTCGATGGGGACGAAAGGTTCCGGAATGGCGACCACGTACCGGAAGACGCAGCGTTGGAAAGCCTCCCACAAGGTGGACCGATGACCTGGTGAGGGTCGCGGGAATCCGATGGATGCGAGAAGCATAGGACCGGTCATTTGGGGGAGGCCTATGTCCAACAGTGGACGTCTTTCGGCTGAAATGATGATGATGATGATGATGATCTACAGATAGCTCCAATACTAACAATTGTTTCCACCTCTAAAAGCTGTACTGACATTGCGATCGATTATGACTAACATTCGTGTTCGCGTGCATACTATTACGTAATTTATTCAATAATTAGGTACATTGCTACTGGCCGGCTGGTTGTTGCTACCAATTACTAAAGATAAATCAATTTGCGACATGTTGGTTTCTAATGATTTAGCGGATTAACATGAATGTTAAGTATTATCTGCGCGGTTATTTATTGGTTTTCATCGTTGAGGTTCGTTTTGCATTATAATAGTTTTTAATATATCTTCTATACGTCCAAAAAAAGAATGGCCACCGACTTCTATGTCAAAAAACCACTTTCTTTCGGAAGTCGGTGTTTCTATAATAATATTGTCTCTTCGTTATTTAACACCGACTTCCGAAATTAAAGTTATTTTGCACTTTTCAATGTGTTTTTTTAACCGACTTCTAAAAAAGGAGGAGGATCTCAATTCGGATGTTTGTATTTTTTTTTATGTTTGTTCGCGCATATCTTCGTTGCTTGCCAACCGATTTGAAAAATTCTTTGTTTGTTGGAAAGGGTATACTTCCCAAATGGTCACATAGTCACCAAGTCGGGATCTGATGATGGAATTTTGGCGAAATCGAGGGAAGTCGGTTATTTATTTTTTTGTAAAAAGTTTTTTTTTATATAGAAGTTGGTTGTATTTTTTTTTGTAAAAAGAGTGTTATTTTACACCTTTTTAGTTATGGAACCACCACTAAAAAGTACCCCTCAGCCATACCTAAATACCTTATAGCCAGAGTGCATTTCATGACAATTCTAATAATCCCTAACACGGTTAGATTACACTAATTTATTACAGAGTTCCGGTGCCTAACTCCAGGATTCATCATCAGATCAGTTCGATATATTCCCCCTCTTCTTTCAGTCGGTCATCGACGACACGTATAAATAAAGAAATTTTACTTGTTGCGATAGTTCTTCTGTGTTCCTATGAGGATTCTGTTCCATATCTTCGGAGTTCATTTCGCAGATCATAACAATATTTCTATGTGACCAACTTGGAAGCATAACCTTTCAATAAATATAAAAAAAAAACAAAATTGGTCCATAATTGACTGAGAAATCAGTGAACATACATAAAAAAAAAACATATATTCAGCCGAACATAGAACCTCCTTTTTGATGTCAGTAAATAAAATGCCTAAACCGCTAATCGGGATGATCTAAAACTTGGAGGGTATGTTTTTTGTATGAAGTAGGCATCCGATAAGAATAGATTTTTAGAAATTCTACCCCTAAGGGGTGAAAAAGGGAGACAAAGTTTGTATGGGACAATCACTTGGATTCCTTAGTTCAATCTACTTCAAATTTTGCATGAAAATTCTTTAACAGAATTAATCGAAGATGAGTTACGTATTTAAATTAAATTCATCAGGGGTTAAAAAGGGGTAGAACGTTATTTTGGGAGTGATTTGCTTTGAAATTGAAATCAATCCTTAGTACTTTCGATTTAAATTGGATTTTATTTTGACACATGTTTGAGAACTCAATCTAATTTTATTCAAAAAAAGGTTGAACTCGCAAAAAAACTTGGTGCAATGCAAATACTTTAAAAAAATAAAATATCTCGAAAGTTCGAAATTTGAAATGGTAAGGACTACACGGGACAAGGACGCAACATTTTGGTTATAAAACAAACGAATCATTTCATATTAAAATAACAATGTAAATATTATTTATTTATATATAAATTAATCCTTATTTCTCCAGGTCATGCTATAACTTAAGAACGGCTGGACCAATTTTAATAATTCTCTTTTGTTTTATTCACCAACATACTGGGAAGGTTGTAGGGTAGGTAGGGTATGTAGGGTAGGTAGGTAGCGTAAGGTAGGTAGGGTAGAGTAGGATAGAGTAAGGTAAGATAGGGTAGACTTGAATAGAGTAGTTAGTCTTTACATATAAAAGAAAGTCGTGTTAGTTACACAATTTATAACTCAAGAAAGGCTGAACCGACTTGGCTGAAAACTGGTGGGGCGGTAGCTTAGAACCAGAAAACGGACATAGAATACTTTTTATCGAGTAGGACAGAGTAGGGTAGGATGTGGTAGAGTGGTGTAGAGTGGGATAGAGTAGGGTAGAGTGAGATAGAGTGGGGTAGAGTGGGTTAGAGTGGTGTAGAGTGGGGTAGAGAAGGTTAGTGTGGGGTACAGTAGGGTAAGGTAGGATAGAGTAGGGTAGCGTTGAGTAGAGCAGTAGAGCAGTTGAGTAATCAGTTAACGGGAGCAAAGCCGCGGGCAAAAGCTAGTCTATATATAGGGTGACTGGTAATTAGGGACCGATACTTAAATACGCGATTGTTTTCATGATTACAAACAACTTTTAATAAGAAACTTTTTTATATACTCATTAGTTTTATGACAATAACAAAACAGCTGTTTGAAATTCGCATGATCGTTATGAGAATGACACATCAAAATAAAAAATATCAAAAAGTACTGTGTTTAAAAAAATTGTAACAGTCTTGTAGGATATCAAAATAAAAGCCCCATGAAGACGGTTTCGAAAGTATAACTCACTAAAGTCTAGAAAATAAAAAAGTTTACAATAGGGAAAAAGTTGACAATGTCGAAAAATCCTGACAGTGACTGCTGACAGTGACTTGTTCCAAACTTTTTAGTCGTTTTTTACGGTCGCGTTTTTTCCGGAACGTTTTCATCCTCAAGTATCTTTTTTTTTCGGTGGTAAAATCATCTAGTGACATCCCCCGCTCTTTGGCGGAGTGTCAGACTTTCACTGACTAAAAAACCACTCCTATTCCTTCGTTGCCTTTCATATCAGGGGCGAGTCTTTCTTTCAGAAGCAAACCCTTGGCCCCAGTAGACTTCTACTCTGCTGGGCCCCTACGGTTTGCTGACGTCTCCTTGAGGCGCGCGTGGAAAACTGCGCTCCGTTGAGCACTTGGGTTTGGTCTTGACGGTTAACGGACGATCGAATGGCGAGCTACCCATTGCTCGCCACCGCAAGCCTGCACCTACGGTGGCCAGAAATCGGGATCGGGATCGCGGTGGATGGGGCGTAAGGGCCGCGCTCTCGCGCGCTCACGTACTGCCTTGTCTTTTGCTACTTACACCTTCATCGTATGCTTCACCGTGTTCTCCGGGCCGTCCACACAGTGGTGCCACCAGGCCGCCACTTCCGCACAAATCCGGTGCAGATTCTCAAGTATCTAGTACTCATATAATTTTAGTCCGAAATGATACGAAGATACATCGAATGGTTATCATTTGATGTGTTTTCGGCACCAGCAGAATCACGGTTCATATCCAGAAAATATTAAAAAAAAACTTGGTAGAAAAGGCGCAAACTTAAGACTATGTTGAAAACCTTTTCCTTGACTTAAAAAAAAAAATATATGCGCCACGTCCGAGCAAAACAGCCGTACGCTCAGCATAAAGCCGTGTCCACAGGCAAAATGCGACGAGTCCACACCTCTGGTTTTCGACGTGGGCCGGTGACTTTATCGACTAACAGACGTCGGCAACGGTATTTTGTACCAATAAATTTAAGTAAAATAAATTTTGTTGGGGCCAAAAGGTTCTGGAATGGCGACCACGTACCGGAAGACGTAGCGTTGGAAGGCCTCCTGTAAGGTGGACCGATGACCTGGTAACGGTTGCGGGAGTACGATGGATGCGAGACGCACAGGACCGTTCATTGTGGCGACACTTGGGGGAGGCCTATGTCCAGCAGTGGACGTCTTTCGGCTAAAATGATGACGATGATGATGAAAATAAATTTTAGGACACAGTCATAAATGGTAGTAACAATAATAAATAAATAAAGAGAAAATACA
Source organism: Mythimna vitellina (assembly GCA_949316375.1). Taxonomy (NCBI): domain Eukaryota; kingdom Metazoa; phylum Arthropoda; class Insecta; order Lepidoptera; family Noctuidae; genus Mythimna; species Mythimna vitellina. The sequence goes on from OX438705.1 coordinate 1,812,591, forward strand.
ATTATCTACATACTTATAAAGTAGCAACATTACCCCCACGTCTTTAACAAGGGCGATGCCTTAAAGGACTTAGTATCCAGGTCAAAACCTCTAAAAAAAAACAATATCTCTCATAAAAATGGCCCTCATTGGTGAACCTTGCTTGATGCCTTCCATTCCAATGCTGCTTCCAATAAGCGGTCGTAATCAAGTAGCAAAACATTTTCATAAAGTGAAGACTACGACGTAGGTTCATGGTGGACAACCCACCCTAAAACGTTTTGGGAACACAATCATTGTGCGTACAGCTAAGAAGCGAAAATCCCTGCTAAAGCCAGTGTTTTCTGATCGCTGCAATCGGGGGGTCTTAAAATCAAGAGTGATTAGGTTACTTGTATGCAAGCGTCCTCCATTGTTGTGCACATCTTCGCTTTCCGTCAGGTGAGATAGTGGTCTAGCACGAGCCTATAAAGTAGTAAAAATAAAGTAACACAAAGTATAGTATGCTCCTCAATGTTGGCTGTTTCTTATATTAAGCGCCCGACCTGGTACGCCACGAAACTTACTAGAGATTTTACAGGTTTCCTTTTTAAGGTGGTAATCATCTAAACTTTTACTGACAAAAACCACATCTATGCCCTTCAGTTGCCCTTTGCGTTCTAGGAATACGGAAAATCAGAAAATCCTCGTGGTTCTAGCGGGCATCGGCCCTGCTGGCCTCCTACGGTTTGCTGACATCTCTTTGAGGAGAGCGTGGATGACTACGTGGTGTTGGCGACTGGGGTTCGGTCCGGTTAAGTACCTGATCTACAAGACGGTGAGCTAGGGGTTTTTCAGGTGTGATACAATCCATTTTAAGAGGATTATCTTCAACTTTTGTGTTAAGCAGCCCATGGTGTCACTCTGCGGAATGTCATCAAGAACCCTTCTCAATTTTAGAGAAATCGTTTAACTATCTCCAATCAAAGGGAAAATTTCTCTACATTAGTACCTAATTACATCAAATCAAGTAAACGGCAGGATATGGAAGATAGTTTGAATCCCACGCAGATGTATCGAATAGATATAGGTAGCTATTGAACTGAGTTGATCGCAGCGTAATTGAGATCGAATTAAATTGCCTCCCGTTCATGTTGCAGGCCTGGTAGGTTTATGGTAGATGTTATGAAAAACTAGCATGTGAACAAGATAATCATGGTTAAGCAATTTAACTTAATGATGAAAAAACATGAAAAAAAAAATAGAAGCAGTGGTGGCCGAGTGGTAACGCCCTGACTTACGAGTTGAAGGTCGCGGGTTCAAACCCAGCCAGGTGCATTACTTTGTGTAATTTATTTCACCACTGGTCAAAACGGTGAAGGAAAACATCGTAAGGAAACCGGCATGTCCTAGAACCAAAAATTCGAAGACATGTGACATCCACCAACTCGCACTGGGCCCGCGTAGTGGACGGCCCATTCCCTCTCCTAGAGAGGAGGCCTGAGTCCCCGCAGTGGCAACATTATAATGCCGACTGTGCTATGTCATATAAGTGTACTGAATAATTTGCTTTAGTATTATGTATTTATATTGTTTTCTATATTATTTTGAGTTTTTATTGTCATCAGTTCATTTTAATAAAATTAATCTTTAAAATATGTAACAACTATGTTGCCATTAATGCTTCATCTTCTACCTTACCTCACTAACCCCTGATAAATTTAATTAATTTGGCGAATCGTTTGTAAAAATAATAATATATTTCTCAATACTACTGTCAATTTAAACTGCCACCGAAAATTCCACGAATATTTGCGCAAATAAAATTTTGACAATAATACAAAAAGATCTAACATATTGGGAATATGAAATCTGTGCCACTAACTGATGGGAAGTGGTTATTTTCTAAAGAATTATTATCATATACCTTAAATAAAATTTCAGAATACAAATGTGGCTCATATTTCACCAAAAGTAAAGATAAAGATTTTATTTATTGAAATGAAATAGTTCATAGCTAAACTATTTCCAGTTCCAAAAAAAATATGTGTTTTCGATCAATCGACGAGATCGACATTAATACTATTTTTTATTATGTATAGGCTCGCCTTTGATCACTATGTCACCTGGATGGTAAGGAAAGATGTTGTCAACGATGGAGCACGCTTTATTAGAAGTAACCTATTCACTACTGACTTTAAGACCCCTAGATTGTTGGTATCAAGAAACCCAGACTTCGGCAGGGACTTCCATTCCTTAGCTGTACGCATAATGATACCATAATAAAGTTCAGCAAGTGTAAGTACTACTATTTCATTATTAAAGACTTCTAAATCACAAAACTGTCAAAGTTTCAGTTGTTCTCCTGTCAAAATCTTTCCAGGTTTATCTCGGTCTTTAACAGAGTGGTCAAATAAAACTTACTATTACATTTCAAAATCCTGCTATTTATAAACCGAACAAAAAAATTACTCGTGAACTATATAATGCTCCAATGAGTTTACCATATCTGGCAAGACTGTTAGACATGAATTGAATCCAGCTGCCTACTTAGCTAAATGTCCTGAAAAGTAGGATTTTGCCATAAAACCTTATCCTTGACAGTGACCTTGACTTTGACAATCTGCTCCGTCAGCATGAGAGCGATGACTCACGCACACACACGAGACGAGACCCATACAAGCGTGGACCCAACGTGCACATGCACGCCTCAGTGCACGGCCATACGATGCAACGATTGCACGCTCTAAAAGATTTATAGATAAATGTAGTTCCCGGTGAAAATAGATAAATGCCAGTGCACATTTGCACAGTCCACATTTCAATAGACGCAACCGCCTAAGCCGGACATCGGTCCACATTGAGGGGACACCCGCGGTTTTCAACAAGATGCAGTGCCGCGGTATTGTCCTTTTGTGTTTTTGTGTGCTCTCCGCTTCGGCTGACACCTTCGGAGCCAGCCTGAGGCTATTGGGCAAGGTGTACGACAACTGTGAAAAGTCACAGGAGATAGTTAAGTGCTTGAAGATCCAAGCGACGAAGCTGGCGGATAGGGCGGCGCGCATGGATACGCTGCCCATCCTCGATGGAATTTCATTGGTGAAGCGTGCTGAAGCTGGCAGAGCATCTCCCAACGCTCTACCTGAAGATGAAGACCTTGAATCACTGCCATCGGACAAAATCGACAAATATCTGCAGCTTGCAACCACAAAGTTAATGCAAACACATCGAGTCTTTATATCTCCAATGGATGTCGGTGAAGATGTTGGTCGGTCACTAAACGAAGCTAGGAGCAAACTAAAGAAGATGATGGGTCCCATACTTGCTGGTGTTGCAATCAAAGGTGGGTTCTTAATGATGGCGTTCAACGCAATAGCGCTGATTGCAGGAAAAGCTTTACTTATTGGTAAGATAGCTCTGCTGTTGTCGGCGATCATCGGCTTAAAGAAATTGGTTTCTGGAGGAGAGTCCCATGAGAAGACTACGTATGAGATCGTGAAGCATCCTCAGGTATCCCAAAGTCATACGTATTCATCTTCTCACTATGGCGGCGACTTCGACACCACAGGACCTGGAGGTCACTACAGGAGGAGCGTGGAAGATGAAGCCGCTGCTCAGGACAGGGCCTATAAAGCCTATGCCAAGAAGCAGTAGGTTTTAGAAAATACAACAGGCTTACGACTCCATATTTTACAAAATTCACAACGACACGGCATTTTTTATTTGCACTATAAACCCAAAATGTTTGGGTCCTTTTGCAAAGGAATAATGTATAACCAAAAAATGATTATTTATTGTGCTTATTCAAACGACACTAGGTAGTTAATTTAATTAGTAATTGATTATTTATTCGCTAGCTTAGTCCCATGTTTATTATTATTTATTCAATGCATAATAATGATGATATAAAAGTTATAATTTATTATGTAAATAAGATTGCGTTCGCGATTTTTGCATGTGTGTATGTATGTTCAGTACATTAGTTATATAGGGTTGTTTAATCGGACGCACCAAATAATAAATAATAATGCTAATAAGTATATAAATATACAAATAATGAATGTTATTATAATCATGAATTAATCATAATTACATTAAGACTTTTTAGGCTAGTCGACGGGTACTGTGCATTTCTGTTTCTACGTTTGTCCAATTTTGTAAAAATAGCGGATAAGTTAAAGGAATAAGTTATTTATATTATTTTATTTATACGGTGCTGTTTAGAATAAGTAGTTAATTTATTTATTTATTGGGTATTCTTTATATAATAACATCTTCATGTCGATCATCGGCAAGGTGGTTACGCGAGTACCTTTTATTTATTTATAAACAAAAATAATAATTGCGTACTATATTAACCCTGTTATTATTAGGTTATTAATTTATTTAATTTTAAGTTTTGTAATGATGATGAAAAATATTCTTAAAAGAAACCAACGAATGACGACTAAAGAAAATTATAGAAACTGAATGTTTGTTTTATTTTTAAATTTGATTGGGGATGACAGGTTTAATAAATTAAATTTGAAATTTGGTACGGCTGTATGTTATTTCACCTTGAAGATGATGCAACAAATCTTATGACACAAAATGACAAACTATTTTATGATTTAAATAATAATCTATATAATTTACTCCACACAATGTGAGCAAATATAGCTCTAGACACACATAACCATATATAGAAATTCTAGCAGCGTAGCAACAAGCATAAAAACTTACCGAGGAAATTATTTCCAACAATCTGTACTGAGGAACGAAGACATCATCGCGTCACCTGGAACTATGAAACACCGAAGAAAAATCTCCGGACACTGAAATTGAAAAATTTTTTCACTAGATGAAGATGAAACTCAAGTATATACTCAATTAAGGCTTTAAGTAAGTATGATTTAACGAAATCAATGAAGTAACTAACCTAGGATTCGATGATATAAGTCTTCCATAATATACTTAATGAAGGAGGAACTGATTCTAATCAAAATCATTAAAAAGTTAACGTACAAATTGTAGGTACGAATCATGCAAATCATGAAACTCTTAATATCAGTGTAATAAGGTATAAATTACAATGAATGACTCGCGTTTATAATATTGAGGTATATCCAAAGTTACCCACAATTGTCGAGCCAGTAATTATAGGTGGAACGATCAATATAGCAATTTATTATTTTCTACTGTCACAGTCGACTGGCCACTATCATTTGCATGAACAATGTCGCTAACTGCAGATCATTCGTTTTCATAAATACTGCATTTCCATTTTCACCGGATTGGATTTTCCTTGCATTTTTTTGAGAAATTACCGTGTTTGATTTAAAAAGCATTTTTGTGTAATCGTAGCGTTCAAGGACTTTAAAAATTAAGAGCATTCATCCGTTAAAATCACGCTGAAGCCAAAATCAATGAATTCCGACGGACGCGTTGGGTCTGACGCTATTCCGTGTTTTTTGTAAATAATAATTTCGTAAATAATTAATTGTAGTGTAAACAAATAAGTTATTAAAAAAATTATTGTACCATGTTATATATCGTAAATATGTTCAATTAATAATTCCAAAAAAAATGCCTCATATTTTATTCTAAACTAATACGTTTAATATCTCGAAAAATCTCGTTTAAAATGACAGTTTTCAGATTACTTCTTGAATGAAAACTTACAGCAATCGTGTTTATTATTAATCCATGGACTAGTCAATGTTATAATTTTTTTTTAAGTAAAATTATTGAAAATTTATCATACACGATTTAACTACTATCTTGCTACGTCTACGCAGATCGTAAAACGTCGAACGCCTATTTTTAAAAACGGCTTGGATAAGAACTGTTTTAATGGGAAAACTATACGACTATTTGGAAATGTTTTTAAACCATACACTAGATTATAAAATCACCAATAATGTGACGTCAATATCTTATCTAGAAATGAAACACATTATTGTTATATTGTCCGTCGAAAATCATTGATTTTGGCTTCTGCGTGATTTTAAGGGATGAATGCTCTTATGAGAAAATAAATTAAGAGACTTTAGCCAAATATTATAACTTTACTAATAAGTGTTGAAGCAGTTCCTTTTTTAAGAATAAAAAGGTTTAAGTATGATCTGATCATTAGCAATCAAAATAATTGTTGTAAAAGCAGGATATCATTTTTTGTTGATCGATATTACATCTGAATAAAATGAAAAGAATAATTCTTCAGTTATTCTTAAGAAACCCTGTGGTTTCATTTATTTTTTTTGGAAATTATTTTAATTTGCTTTCCTTTTGTGATAACCAACTACTAGACATAGCTATTACAACTGGTATTAGCATCCGTTTTCACAAAGGTGTAATCAAATAATTGTTAATGCTTATTCTACACATTATTTCCATACACACCATCATCTTCCTGCCCTTGTCCCATCTTATTTGGGGTCGGCGCAACACGTTTTTTTCTTCCATTCTATCCTGTCAACCGTCATACTATCACTAAGTTCCTTTTCTTTCATATCACTGTTCACACAATCCATCCATCTTTTCTTTGGCCTCCCTCTCCCTCTCCACCCATTCACAGTATTACAAGTATTTCCATACACAACCTTGTCCAGATAATCACAATAAAAAAAAACAGCATAATTGGTCGAGCTATTCTCATTTAATGCTCCCGTTTACATGTGTTTATTTATTTTTATTTATATAAAAAAAAGAAAATTTCAGATACACTTCGTAGCAACAATAATAAGCACGACAATATTATAAGTTATTATTCAGGCATTCGCTAAAGGAAATTCAGTTAGTTTTATTGCAATTGCTTTCTGCCATGCAACTTCTTAATAGTTTTATTAATTCATCAAAATAAAATGTGTATTTATTGGTTTATATATTTAGTTACGGCACATCAACAATATCAATATAAACATGGATAAAGTACATTGCATGAGGTTTTTTTTTTTTTTTTTTATTGGTTGGGAAAATCATCCTAATGACATCCCCGCTCTTGGGCGGAGCGAGAGATAGTGTCAGACTCTTACTGACTATAAACCCACTCCTGTTCCTTCGTCGCCTTCGTCCCAGGGCCCCGGGTTCCGCTTTCACACTACCCGTGGCCCCAGTAGGCTTCGACCCTGCTGGGCCCCTACGATTTGCTGACATCTCCTTGAGGCGCGCGTGGAACAAAACGCGCCGTCGACGACTTGGGCTCGGTCCGGACGGTTACCGGACGGTCAGACGGCGAGCCACCCATAGCTCGGCGTCTGCAAGCCCGCGCCTACGGTGGCCGGAAATCGGGATCGGAATCCCGGCGGCGGTTGGGGCGTAAGGACCGTTGCCTCACGCGATCGGCCGCCTCCTTAGCTGTGGGTCTTAAACTAGAGTTCGTATCAATGACAGACGTCTTTTTGTTTAGTATAGATTTATCTTTTTAAAAAAAGTAAGTAAATTATAAGATAAGCCCCACAAAACCATTGCAATGGTTTGAAGGTGGGGTCGCTGAGTGTCTAGACATAGGTACTTAAATGTACTCAAAACCATTTCTAGATAATATAATTTTAATTTGCGTCTAAATCTATTTGTGTTTGTTTCACTCCTTATGTCTGCCGGCAGACAGAGTTCAATAAGTGTGGTATTCTACTTTTTAGTGTTCTGTCACCAAAGTAATTGGTGACTCTGGGTACATTGAATCTACCAGCAGCCATAGATCGTGTATTATGATTATTGTATACGTGAGTTAAGCTATGCTCTTGGGTACTATGGTGGTTAACTAATAAAAGATATTTATGTTTTAAAGTGATAATTTAATTACATAGATAACTTTTAATTAAGATCTAACAAATGAAGCAAAATTAAAATGTGGAAAAAAATTATGAATTTGAATCCGATTGATAGAGGAAATAATAATAATAATCTAACATGTTAGATCAGTAAAATAAAATTAAAGTTAAAAATAAAAATTAGATCCCATATCAATTTGGTAAAATATATATCTGCATTAGCAGTGTTGTTATTAAGATAAAACTAAGCACACCATTTAGTAACACGTCACACCATGCGAGATACAAAATCATCTGGATAAGCAAACTATATGCTATTAAAATGATGATACAAGTGATTTAAAAGATGAGCTGACAATTTGTTATCATAGTCGGTTAATTTAAAGTAAAGATTTATTACAATGATAGATAATGAATGGAAGCAATAAGTAACGCCTGATATTAATTAACTGAAATTATATAAAGGATCTTAAAGTGTACTGAGAAAATTCAAATGAATCCATTGGGAATCCAATGGATTGAATTTCCGAAACGAACGGAAATTGAACTCAAATGAGTTCTGTTTCACACAGTAAACAATATATCACGTAGGCCACGTGATGTATGGCCCATTTCTTTTCACAGCCTGTGTCTGCCTATTAAAATATAATAGATTAATTACCTGATATGCTAACAACTAAACACAATGTGAATAACTACTGGTTACTGGCAAAATCATCAACATCCAACAAGTCGTATTACGCTTAGGTGGTCGATCCAAATTCAATCATATTTGGAAAGTTTACAATGCTAATGTCAGACACATTGTCATGAGTACAATAACGTCAACTCGGGTGAATCATGACTCTCATAATGAATCTAATGCGAGAATGCGGAGGATTAGCAGAGCATAAGAAGATATCTTCTTTAGTCCTGCAAATCCTTCGCCTTCTCGCATTGACACTTTGTATATCCATAGTGTAGACCAAATAAAAAAGTATGATACATTCATCAGCAACTGCTAGCAATACAAAAAAGCTCAAAAATAAAATCTAGAACGAACTAGATCATTAACAGATTCACAATTAACGATGTCAGTAGTAAAAACTGTGTGTTAGTGTAACGGAAGCAGCTGATAATCAATTATATTCAATCCTAGAGGCAGTTGGAGCAAGACTAGTCCGTTATATAACCGTCTGCTTATTTAGATGTGAAGATAACGTATGTTTGTGTGTTGGTATAATACATGGAAAAGATTTCTTTGATATCTTCTTATTTTCGATTCGATGGCAAACTCGTCAAACTGTTGGGCCCAATAGGTGGCTACATTAATAGCAGCATCGGTAGCACTTATCAAATTCTCCAAAGTGCAGGTGTATGGATAACTTTGATATTATGTTAAATATGTATAGCCTTCCTTCTTGCTATGTCATACCTAAATTTACAAAAGCTGGCTGCTGATAATGTTGAAGGCATTTTAATTTTCTTGGACTTTTTATAGCCCTTGCGCTAAACCACGTTTTTTATTAAGTGAGGGTATTTATTTTAGTCGATAATGAACCTATCTAGTTACAATGTTTGCAAAGCGTAGACTGTACGTAAAATGAGAGTTACTTCTACTAGTTTCGATCTTTTCATTAAAATAGAGTTACATCAAAATGGGATGGGACAATCACAACTTTGGACATAAAGGCATTGCAGATCACAGTGCCGCTGCCGTCAAAACCTGATAATATGGAAATTCCAAATTATATTAATTTACAGCCAAAAGAGATTCTAATAAACATAAAATTTATGTATTATTTTTGTAGATAAAATGAAAAAAAAAACAGTTTTTACAGAAAACAAAACTTTGGTAAGTAAATAATAAATAGGTCATTCTGCAGTCACATGAACGAAAAAAGTTTTTTTTAGGCAGAAAAATCCGTCTAATGACATCCCTCGCTCTTGGGTGGAGCGCGAGGGCGTGTTAGACTTTTTCTGACTAAAAATTCACTTCTGTTCCTTCTTTGCCATTGTTCCAGGGCCCCGAGGATCTCTTTCGCATCACCCATGGCCCCAGTAGCCATCGACCCTGCTGAGCCCCTACGGTTTCTGACAATGAATGAACTAGTGATAGCCGTATCAATGTCTATTTTTATAATTCCAGAAAACCAAGCAAACGCAACAGTAAAACCTAGTCTAACTCCAGATATAACCCAAGAATTCTATCAAAGAAAACCGAGAAAGCTTCAAATGTACACGCAAAATGCATAGCACGCGATTCAAACGCATGGCTCACCGGCATTCAGATAAAAAACTAAGAAAGCAGTACAAGTAGAGGTGGTTTATAAATTAGTGTGCTCATCAGATTTATATTATTGTTAGCTTGATTGTTTCAAGGTACTGTATTGTATTGGTTCAGAGCTGGAACTCTTGCCCGCACTTGAGGTTTGTTGGTATATGGTATGGTAAATGGTTATATGTAACTTTATGGCTCTGTTATTCCAAGATAAGAAAATGTTTGGGAAGAGCATCGCCGTGTCCTCGTGGGGGCAATCGGCGGCGGCGATCTCTCGCGCCGGGCCTTGGTACAGGCCATGGTCCGGAGCGAGGAGAAGTGCCAGGCGGTCGCCTCCTTCTGCGAAGCAGTAATGCTAGCAAAGGAGGCGGCAGATCGCGTGAGACAGCGGCCCTCACGTACCCTACCGCCGCCGGGACTCCGATCCCGATTACCGGCCACCGTAGGCGCGGGCTTGCGGACGGCGAGTAATGGGTGGCTCGCCGTCCGGTAACCGTCCGGACCGAGCCCAAGTCGTCGACGGCGCGTATTGTTCCACGCGCGCCTCAAGGAGATGTCAGCAACTGTAGGGGCCCAGCAGGGTCGAAGCCTACTGGGGCCAAGGGTCTGATTCTGAAAGGAAGACTCGGCCCTGGTACGAAAGGCAACGATGTTGCTGAGTTGATGAGTGAGTTTTTAGTCAGTAAAAGTCTGACACTATTTCCCGCCCCGCCCAAGAGCGGGGGATGTCATAAGATGATTTTCCCACCGGAAAAATTAAAGGTAAGAAAATGTATCTACGTAATTTTTGTCATTCTCTTCTTGGGTTATATACCCCAACTGCAGGATGCCTGAATTCTACAAAGTTGGCCAACTTTGGGGGCAAATTTACTCCCGTAAATGAATGCTGGACTCTGAGATATACGGAATTTTATTGTAGAATCATCAAGTTGCTAGCCAGTCGGTTTTCTATCGTTAACATTTCGGGAAGCGTGCAATGGAATTACACAGTTTAATTCAGTCAGGCCCATTCCATTATTAGACCACTAGACGTACAGCTTTGTATTACCGGTACATGGTGGACATCTTACCCATATGCACAAAACTTTTTGGAAATATATTTATTATACGTACAGCTAAAGACTGGAATTCTTTGCTGGAGTCTGTGTTTCCTGATAAGTATAATCCAGGGGTCTTTAAGAGTTGGTTGTAGTCACAGAGTATTTTGGAGGTTCTCCACCCGGGTCTATGTCAACCTTTGACCCTTTAAAAAAAAACAAATAAAGTTTTTTTTATGTAACTTTCATATATTTTCGTGACGTTATCTCGTAGAAATATTTTCGTCGTTTTAAATTGTAAATTAGGGTCATATTCGTATTTTTTTTTATTAAGCCAACTAATTTATATCATGTTTTGATTTTTGGTCATATAGTCAGTTTTAATAAAATATTTTTTTATAGTTTTCTCTTTTATATTTGTGGATTCCCATAGGTTCAAAAAAGATCAAAATTAGTAGAACCATTAGGTTACTTTTGTGCAAGCGTGTTCCATCGTAGACCATATCATCGCTTACCATCAGGTGAAATAATTGTAATAATAAAAAAACTAGGCAAATGTGAATGACTCGCGTACTGAGGGTTCCATACAAACTTACATATGGAAACAGTTCAATTCCCGAATTGAGTTACGAAGATTTTTTCGAATCGCAAAAAAAAAATATTTTTTGTGTGATTTATCCACAAATTTAAAATTTCAGATTCTTTCCTACATTTATGCTATGAGACCTTGCTTCATGCCAAATTTCGGGATTCTAGGAAAACGGCAAGTACCCTATGAATTTTGAATCCCTTGAGAGTGTTGAAATATACGTCTTTTGCAACGTAAACGGCCGTATCTTTTTTTTTTCGTTAATTTACAAGTTTGATTTTGTCACAGCTTCATGGGACTTCAGACTCAAGTATATGGTTTTAATTTCAACTTGATACCTTTACGCATGTCCGAGACAAATGGTCTTGATAGACAGACAGACAGACAGACAGACGGTCAACAAAGTGATCCATAAGGGTTCCGTTTTTTTCCATGATAAGTGTGTCCATGAGAGTTTCTTGCACATTCTTCTCCATAGAGATCTACGCTTTGGAATGTGCAATTAGCATCATTTATTTTTATTTTTCTGACTGACTGACTTCTTGACATTTCAAAAGTGCCTGTAAATGGTTTATTTCGAATAAATGCTATTTTGATTTTGATTTTGATTTTTCCTTTTGAGGTTCGCAAAACCTAAAAACCATAAAAACTTTCATTCACAAGTAGTGTTACTGAAAAGTTCTATAAATCCAAATCAAAATATTATAAACTCAATGAGGAAACTACAACATTCGCATTCAATAATAATTAATCATCATAAGTAAGGATGTTAATATATAACATCGACCAACGTGCTCAATTTAACACTTCACCAACCACAAACTAATACAACAGCTCTAGCCACCCATTTTTCATTATAATCAAAGCCGCCCATTTGTGCTACCGACTTCCTTACTAGAAAATTACGTGTTGTATTTCAATAAATATCTTTTAATGTTCCAACAATTATAAAAACGGATGCAGTTAGAATATATCGTGTCCATTTGTTTCCATTTGGGTTTAAATCGGAAACTCTTCCTACTTAGCGGCCATTTTCTCACTATGTAGAGCGTGTAATCGTGTAGAGGATGTCTAAAGATAGGTGTGGATCGGTGATTGAAGAAAACTTATTTTCTTTAACCTAATTGGTTTAACTGCTGTTAATGACCCAGTGTTAGTGCAGTGGTGGCCGAGTGGTAACGGTCCTGACTTACGAATTGTAGGTTCTGGGATCAAACCTAGCCAGGCGCATTACTTTATGTAATTTATTTCATCACCACTGCTCTCAGAATGATGAAGGAAAACATCGTGAGGAAACCGTCATGTCCTGGAACCAAAAATTTGATGACATGTGACATCCACCAACACGCACTGCGCCCGCGTGGTGGATACGGCCTATTCCCTATCCTAGAGAGGAGGTCTGAGTCCCAACAGTGGGAACATTATAAGGCCGACTAGGCTATGCTATGCTGTCTTGTCTTAATATCTAAACTACTGGTAGTATCTATTTTGTTATTAATTTATTAACTACTAGTGTTTACCAACGGCTTTTCTCGCGTGAATGTAAACTTCTCCATACAAACTTTGGACCCGCGTTTCACGTCCCTTAAAATTTGACTTTCCTAAAATTCCTTCTTAGTGCTCGCCTACGTCATTAAAGGAAAACTTGTGCAAAATTTCACACTCCTAGTCCTAGTAGTTCCGGCTGTGCGTTGATATGTCAGTCAGTCGTCAGTTTCTCCCTTTATATATATAGATAAAAATGCAATGCGAGCAATGGTGGCCGAGTGGTAACGGCCCCGACTTACGAGTTGTAGTAGGTCGCGGGTTCAAACCCAGCCAGGCGCATTACTTCGTGTAATTTATTTCATCACCACTGCTCTCAAAGCGGTGAAGGAAAACATCGTGAGGAAACCGGCATGTCCTAGAACTTAAAATTCGAAGACATGTGACATCCACCAACACGCACTGGGCCCGCGTGGTGGATTACGGTCCATTCCCTCTCCTAGAGAGGAGGCCTGAGTCCCAACAGTGGGAACATTATAAGGCCGACTATGCTATGCTGTATATAGATAAGGTCTTTAGCAATGAAAGACAGATTGATTTATTTATCATAAGTTTTTATTAAGGCTTTCAAAAAACAGTAATCGTGATTTAATCATTTAAGTGTCTGGGAAATTCGTACAATATAGATTATGTTGTATTAGACTTTGATTTATTAAAACATTTCTAATTTAGCATATAGCATAGCATATCAAATCCAGTTTTATAATACTACAAGCACCGATAGAAAAGTGATGACTAGAAGTAAAAATAATTTAAGTGCTTTCTTTTATAAAGGAAAAATGTAAACTGTTTTAACTTAAACTAGGTACTTAATTGTTATTACTAACATTCATTGTGTAACTTAAATCTAATAAATTCTTCTCTTTATATTTTATATTGGATTCTATCATCTTCATATTTTAGCATAAGATAAGCCAACAAATTAAATTATTATAACCCATGCCTTTGCCGACAAGTTCTGGAAAGGCGACTGAGTACGGAAAGATGCAGCGTTGGAAAGCTTCCTATGAGGTGGATCGATGACCTGCTGAGGGCCACAGGAATCCAATGGATGCGAGAAGCACAGGGCCGTTTGTCGTGACAACACTTGGGGCGGCTTGTGTCGAACAGTGGGCGTCTTTCGGCTAAAATGATGATGATGATGTCTTTACAGATGAAACCTATCCACTATTAATAGGAGTCCAAGCAAAATTTCTATTCCTTGCGCTAATATCTTCTCTTTCATTTACAGATTCTTTCTTATTAGTAACAAACAGTCTTTCTAATCTACTTCTTAGTTCATCAGGAGTGATGGGTGATGCTGTTGAGGTTTCAGCTGACTTCTCTCTGTAGTAGTAGTCTGGATGTGGTTGACGGCGGTAGTAACCTGGAAGGAATTGGAGGATTTATTTTTGAAGCATTACAATTGGATGGGAGTCAACTAAGATTTTGTTTCGGCTACATATTTTGTTAATAAATATCTCAACTAAATTTAAATGACTGTGTCAGATTCAAAAGATATTGTTCAAGTCTGGTCTGAAGGAGATATTATTTTGTACAAGTGTATTTTCTGTTTCTTTACATAGTCAGATATATTTAGCAATCAGACACGACTGGATAGAGAACAGGCGCAAATCCAACAGCTTTACATGCTTTCCAAGGTCCGGTGCCTTGTCACAATACAAACTTCCAAACTCCTGGATACTAAAGAGCAATTCCCAAATACTTATGCCCACCCTGGACCTTACGAACAATTGTCATGCATTAGCAACATATTTTGTGTTTGTCATCGTAATAATAGCAGATACTTTGATATCAGGATACCTGTACAATTAGTTACAAGTGATGAGAGGCTCTAGACTAGTGGCATAATAATTTTGGCAAAAAGTTAAAATATAAGGGTAACCGTGGGATATTTTGGTAGCGCTTCTAATTTCGATATATTATAGGATTTTTTCCAACACAATGTCGCTCGCTTAAAAGCCACTTGTCTATCATTAGTCTATGGGTAAGAAAACGATAATGAAGATGGAATGACGAATAAATTGTGCTCGTATACGAATCAGATACCAGAATCGATATTGTATACGACGTACACCTGTTTTTGCATAAAATAATAAGCAGTTTTACTAATTAATCAAAGAACTTATACAAAATAGCCTACATCTTCAGGCTCAGAACAAGCAAGTAGACAACAATACATAGCTAGCTTCTGCTATCGGTTTTGACAGATAAAAAATAAATGTGCTAATCCAAAACATGATCTTCTGGTGTATCAAATTTCATCCGAATCCGTTCAGACGACGTATGAGAGTGAAAACGTAACAAAATTTTATCTTTGTTGATGTAGCACATAGTTTTATCAATTTTATAAATGTAACTAACAGAAATGACCACATCCAACCTATAAGAAGAATACTGATAGACCCATAGTTTAAACTACAAATGTAGAAGAAAATAAATTACGGCAGCAATAATACATAATTATGACACGTTCAGAGCCCCTGCCAAGCTTATAGAACTGCTTACCCCACTAAAGCTACAACACAAAATACTCACACAATCCATTCCGTGGCATTTTCAACTTTGTATCTAAGACTCTAAGGTCCAGAATAGTTAAATCCAAAGAAATCATTGGAAGGCTTTTTGACAGTGCACCGGCAAGAAGTGATCGCACCTATCGGAAACGAATTTGTTGTAAATGTTTCCGAGAGTTTAAACTAGATGTCGCTATCATATATATTCTTACAAGTACAATAGAGTTTAATATTATATTACAAACCAAAAGGAATGCTCATTAAATATTTTACATAATGATTATTTGTCTCAATCTAATCTACTTTTTTTGCTTTATAGCGTAAAAGAGTATGGATTATCTATTTGTAATATTCTATCTCCAATTAAAACATTTTTTTATTTACTTACATTTTCTGAAGCTCCTGATGTAGTGTTGATTCAAATACCAATAAGTTAATCCAGATTAATGTTAACGTGAATATTGTCTAATTGTAGTTAGTTAGCAATGACGATTTTTTTAAGATCGTTGAAACTTCTAATGCTCTTAGCAGTTCCCAAATCATTTTGTAAAAATTAAACTCCTAGCCAAAATATCAATAATAACGTTAATGTATTATAGGTACTAACCTGAAGTTGTATGGTGATCATGCTCATGGAAATGTCCTGGATTCTCATAGGCATAAGATGAAAGGGAAGGTCCTCCAAAACCTCCAAAAGATCCTGATCCACTCGAGCCAAATCCACTGCTGAATACTGTGACAGCCAGGAGTGCTAACTTTGCAAGAAGGAATGCTTTTTTGCTGGCAATCAATAATAACCCCAACAGCAGAGGCAGTAAAGTTGAAAGTTGGAATTTAAAACCAAGAAGGAATGGTACTAGAAGGTTTCTGGTTAGAAGACGACCTGCATAGAAAAAATATTGCGTATTTTTTAAAACATAAGACAAAACTTTTTTAGATGTTCAATCAGTTTTTTTTTTATCTTTACATCTCATTAATATAGCTGTAAACTACTTGTTGAATTATAAATTCGCAAGTTGACACAATAATTCGAAAGTGCCTAATTGTAGCTAATCTAAAAAAAAAACAAAGTCAATATTTTCATTTAATGTCTTTTACGTTTACATTTGAACCCGCAAAAACTATCTATTATTATAAAAGGACGTATATAAACAATATACAGTTATAATAATCTGAATGATCGATGGTTTTAGGAAGTTGGTAGCTCTGTTCATAGGTAGCGCTGTATCAAGTTCAATGTCGAGTTAAACTTGAACAACGGTGACTTAATTCGTTTTCGGGTAAATAGATAGATGGCGTTAAATACATATTGCACAACACTGCAAAATATTTAGATAAATAGATGAAAACTTATGATTCTTCTTCAGCTTCTTTTAATTCAAATTTTCAAATATGATATATTATGAAGTAACTGAATATTTTTTTTTTTCTTATTTCGAATTGAATTAATTTTGGAATGACGTAACGTACCTGTGGAAAGTTCAGCTGGTTGTTGATAAGAAGACCTATCTTTAACTCTCGGATCCATAACAAACTCAAGTACTCCATTGGCTAAGGTTGGGCCAATCCTCATGACCAATCCAGGATAGAATGTGCTAAGGTCCCAATGAAGAGACCTTTTGGATATCAAGTTACCAGCATCTTCTAGGATTGAACTGTGAATAAAAATATGACGTTGAGGTAAGGTAGCATCTTATAATAGGACAATTTTTATATTTAAAATGTTTTCTAGTGAAATTCTGGATATAGCGAATGTTTTTTGAGTAAGTGAATTTTACTTAATTACTTTTATTAAACAAAAAATATAGGAAACAAAGTATACCGGAAATCCATTGGATCTTTATCAAGAAAAGCGCCAATATCCCTCGGAGTCTTTTCATCTCTAACGAAAGAGACACCAGTAGCTAGACTGAATGCATCAGCCTCATCATACTTATTCAATTTATTCAACAACTCTTTACCAAAACACACTCCAACATCAGTACTTCTCCTCACACTAATACATTCATTCAACTGACTATCATCAACACGATTGCCTTTGATTTCTTCACCTTCTTGTAGATCAATTTCTATTGGTATCACTTCAACAACTAGTATAAGCAATAACACACATCTCAGATTTTTTATTAGACACATTTTTGATGGAACTTTGATATCAACACATGCTTCAGTTTCCAATGGCACAACTATCCTTGTTGCTACAATTGTAACTTTAAAAACAATATCAAGTCCCAGTTGGTTATATAGACTTTCCATGTTCTGTTCCGGTGAACTTTGCCATTGTTTTGGTTGTTACGCCAACTTCTCACACAGACAATAGGTGAAAATTCGCCGAGGATAATTTGCGAACTATCTTTGAGAACAATCTCTAATTCTGTTACGGCAATTGCATAATACACGTAATTTTTGGCAGCAGCTGGTGAAATTACGTATGTTTTGTATGGTGCGCTGGGTATAGAGATCAATGAAAATACTACTTTGCTATTTATATTGGTTGTAATGATTGCATCATCTTACACAAAGTTTTCAATGAAATGGAAGTAGTGATTACTTAACTTTTTTGTGAGATGTTCGATAGTAGTCTATTAACCTAGACTTTAGATTATTATTGACTGACCTGTAAGTTGGTCTAATGGTTTGTGGCCCTGACTGCTATGCCAGTGGTCGTGGATCCGATTCCTACCTAGGACAAATGTTTGTGTGATGAGATGTATGTACTTATTTATAAGTATGTTATAAGTATGTTTATCAGTTGTCTAGTACTCATAACACAAGCTCTGCTTAGCTTGGGACTAGACGGCATTGTATGGTAGCTGTGGAATATTATTATTTATTATCGATAGCTCGATTGGTGCCATAGTTAGTGATTGGTGTTTGAACTAGAGTTTGTTTTTATTTTGAAAAATAACATTACTTTTACTATCTTCAAATATATCCTGAATTGATCCAATATACAGTTCTAAATGGTGTAAAGTTTGCAGAATAGCTCAAAATTAGCAAAACAGTAGATATGGATACTCGACTGTTTTGTCTACTGTTCTGTCTAATTACATAGAAAATTACTTATCCGTTACGGGGCACTACATGACTATATAAACTGTAAATACCATTACAATCTTAACGTCTAGTTGTTGTTGCCAGGCTACTATGTAACTGTAGCCAGGATCAAACATTATAAATTATAAATCTTGACAAATAAACTATAGCCACAAACTTTTACTATTCAAATGACAATTCACATAAACCGCCAATACATATGAAGCCTTTGACCTCACATTGTCTCACAGACTGACAACATCAATATGCATAGGATTCACATTCTTGTCACAAGAGAGCTAAAGGTTACATTTCTGTGCAAAACTCAAGGAAGTTCCGTCAATTTGAAAATTAAAGTGGTCAAAGAGTGAAAGTATTAATTTTCTTGTATGTCCATCTCTTAGAGTAAAAGTTTCTGATGTAATATTTTCGAGTTTTAAACAACAATATGGATAGATTTCACGTCTTTTTGTAATTTTATTAGTAATTATTATGACGTTGTTTAGTGGATGTGAATAATATATCACATTGGCGTTAATTGAGGCTTTTACACATTTCTCTTGTATCTTTATATTCTTGTGTTAGTTTTGAATAATATACATAATTTACGTTAGAGTGTAAAATTCCTTTGTTTATTTTACAGGCATCTTAATATATGAATAGTTTTAGTTTTACTTGTATCATTAAATGTTTATCCATTATCGGCTTCTCTCGGTTCCTGCTCTTCATTTAGAACCTAATCCTGCGTAATTTCTTTTTTAAATAATTCTGCCCAGTTCACGTGCCTAATTTTAGCGTACACGGGTACTTATAAAAGCTAGAACACTGATCCAGCCAATCGTTTTCTATGAAAAATTAGTGGTAAAAAATTATAGGGCTCGCGTTTAAAAAAAAATCACAAACTGTATAATTCTAGTCTGTTATGCCACATACACACACATATACATATCTGTTATGTACTTTAAACCCAAAAAATTGTGTCATTCAACTTTATATAGATAGTGTTACGCCATTGGAATCCAAAAATATAACAAATCAGTCAAGTGTTATAGGGTTACGCATTTTTTTGTATCTGCAACCTCATTCGTGACCTATGAGACTTCCTTACATTAGTCATCGACAAGGTGCTTTCGCTGCTGTCGCCCGAGGCCCATCGGCTTTCTGTATCTCATGTATTTTATGTAACCTCCCCCTCTTTATTCTCCCACATTTGTTTACTTACATAGCCTTGCACTTGCTACTAACTTTTTCATCTATTACTTACTTTATGATCATTGACATAAGAATCAAAGTCGTTTAGCCTCAGTCTTTCGATATCCATATTAACTTTGCCAAAGTAAACCACAACTAGAGTTCACACACCTTTACGAGAACCATCGTTTCAAGTGCAATCATACGGTCTTATACCAATGGAATAAAGTTGAAAATCATATGTCAAATAATACAGAAAACAGGTATTTGCCTTGTCCACTGAACAGATTCAAATTTGCCGCTATCAAATTCGTAATTCGATTACAAGCACTCGTAAAGTCATGGCTATAACGTTGAAAATTGCTCGACAAGAAGTTTTGGAGATGGGCAATTAGATTTGTAGACTGCTTTAAAGGAAAAGCGTTGGATGTAAACCGGACACAGGAACGCAATGTGAAGTGAAATTTCTTTTTTTCTCTCTCTTTTCGAAAAAGGATGTCGTAGGTGCGTCTGACACGAATATCTTTTGGTGACGAACTTAAATATGTGTATAATTAAAGAATGTGGTTCTAATGTCATCAATGTGGGTTGTATTTGTCATAGACTCGCTTTTTGTATTTGATAAAGGATGACGGGGTCAAGAATTTGCTGTTTTTGGGTGAAACTTTCGATTTCTTTGATATTATCTTAATTATAATATTTATTGCTGTAGATGCTATATTTTGTAGCTACTATAATCTGCAGCTTTCTGTTAATGTCTATGTTTATTGGACCTAATTGTTTGTTAGCTTTTATGCGTTAATATAATCTACTTATTGGTCGTTCGTGGTGATGTTAGCATGCACTTCATGTTATTATGCAATTAATTATGAAGTGTTCAGTTTGCTTGTAAGGAAAAATTGTAGATTTTGATGAACTAAAAATTTAACACTAACCACACAGAGCATACAATTTTATACATAGTAAATTAGTCGAATACGTTACCACGTAAAAGTAGGTTTTCTTTACACATAGAAGTAATTAGGTACCACAGATTTAATACCGTAATTATATTTCTGGCTTCTAATGTTAGTGTCACTGTGGATGTATAAACAGGGAGAGGGATGCCAAAGAAAAAATGAATGGATTGTATGAGGAGTGATATGAAAGAAAAGAGAGTCAATGATAGCAAGGCTGCTGGCAAAATGGAAGAAAAACTGTGTTGCGCTCATTTCGTAATATGAGACACGGGTAAGAAGATGATGATGAATTTTACTGTCACAGCAAACTAACTTAGTGAGTCATTCAGTTGAAAACTAGCTTCCCAACTGAATGACTTCAACTTCAATGACCATTCACCTAGCAGCCTGATTGATAATATATTCATTAATACAATATTTGATGAATTAGTTGGCAAATTTTTAGGTCATTTATAGAATAGAGTGAGAGTTTAACAAAAAATATCTTAGGGTGCCGACACAGACAGGCAAAGTTTGAAGGAGATGTCGCGTTTTTTTTGGGCCAGGTTCTTTTAATCCCTGCTTAGAGAAAAAGAAGCCCAAGAGCTTGAAAGATTCATCAAATGTTTCCTTAGAGCATTTCAAGAACAAGAGGTTTACCATCATTATATAACAGTACAAGCTGCTGCCAGCGGCTTCGCCCGTGTGATATTAAAAAATATCCCAAAGGACTCCTGGAATAAAAGGTTTTCTATGTGCTATTTCAGGACATGATCTAACCGTGCGCAAAATTTCATCTAAATTCGCACATCTATTTGAGCGTGAAGAGGATACAATTATACACCCACAAAGTTTCGCCTTTTTGTATGAGTATATATTAGTGTGATTATTATATTATAGCAGTGTTAGCAGTATTAGAGTAGTGGTGGCCGAATGGTAAAAGCGTCGACTTACGAGTTGTAGGTCGCGGGTTCAAACCTAACCAGGCGCATTACTTTGTGAAATTTATTTCATCACCACTGCTCTCAAAACGGTGAAGGAAAATATCGTGAGCAAACCGGCATGTCCTAGAACCAAAAATTCGAAGACATGTGACATTCAACAACCCGCAGTGTGTCCGCATGGTGGATTATGGCCCATTCCCCGCCTTAGAGAGGAGGCCTGAATCCTAGCAGTGGGAACATTAAAAAAGGCTGATTATGCAATGCTATTATATTATACCTTTACACCTTACTAGAAGGTAAAATCAATCATAAATTCATGAATTTGGGACATATTCAGTCATTATAAAAACAGTAAATACGAAATACGTGCATAAAGTCATACCTCAAACTTTCGCTGTTCACTGCGTACACAAAACTTACACAACATGTTCTAATAAAATACACAACAAGATCCGCTTAGGAACTAGCGATGTACTGCAAATTGGCACTAACTCACTTCTGTCACTCATTCATACTTATGTTTGTAGTATCTTGGTTGTTTCACGATTGTAAGTTGACTTGTTAATTTGCGACGCACGAATTCGATATACCGTAGTATTTTTTTTATTTGAGTTAAACTAGTGCTTGACTGCGATCCCACCTGATGGTAAGCAGTGATGCAATCGTTGATGGTGAGGCGCATATGATATTTTATTAAGAGCCTATTCACTCTGGGTCAGGGCTCAGGTGTAGGGTAGTTAGCTTTTCGGTATTATATAGGATGCATTTTGGGGAGTCTGCGTGGGAATTGCATGACTTGATTCCGCCATCGCCTTTCTACTATCGGACAAACCGACGTACGTCTAGTGTTCATTCTTACATTGATGGTACCTCTATTGTATGGATTAAGCGTTACGCATCGTCATCTATACCACGTAAATTGAAGGACTGGAACAATTTGCCCGCTGCGGTCTTCTCGTCCGATTATAATTTAGGTGTTTTCAAGACTGGAGTTTATAGGCTCTTACTAAATTAGTGCGTTTCACGATCAATGACTGCATGACTGCTTACCATCAGGTGAGATCGCAGTCAAGCACGTTTATAATAATAATAATAAAGCCATTTATTCTATAACCCTTAAATTTTACATTTCAAATGTTGTTAGTTTTTTTTTTTTCGTTTTCTTATATATTACCTTAAAAACTAGTGTTATTATGTGAATCTCCTTCATCTAGGTTATGGAACCCATTTTGAGTATAGGCCTCCCCCAACCTTTTCCACCTTTTCCTGTCCTTGGCCTGGTCTATCCAGTGTCTCCCCACCGTCTCGTCCTCGATGTCTTCTACCCTCCAAGCACGTTTATATCAAACAATAAAAAAAAATAGTCAATTTATTAACATAATCATAATTTTTGACCTGACAAGCACTGCGCATAAAGTCGTGTGGTTACACTACACATCGTGTGCAAAACGTGAAAGTGTCAAGTGTTCAGGATGTGGTATTACGTGAACTATTCCGCTTGCTAATTTGATTGCTTCATCAGTGTCACTGACGTTTGTTTAAGATCATTGTGTTTCTTTTTATTATTGCATTTATGTTTTAAAATGAATCCTTATTTCTCCTGGTCAATTCTCTGGTCTAGCTGGACACATTTTAAAAATACTTTTTTTGTTTTGTTCACCAGCATGCAGAGAAGGTTTAAAAGTTAAAAAAATTAGTAGGTTGGGTAGGATAGGGTAGGGTAGGTTGGGTAGGTAGAGCAAAGTAGGGTAGGTAGTCATTTGACGAGAGCAAAACCGTGGGCAAAATCTAATTAGGATAGGTACCAAGAGTCTCATACTAATTTTACAACATAAGTTTGATGTAGCTTATGTTGTGAAAATAATGATAATGATGATGATGAAATTTTAACCAGACTAATTCTGGTTAAAATTTCTTATCAGCAGAGGACGGAATTAGGTAAAGTTGTTCATGTAGTTGCATCGAAATGTTGATATTAATATGGATTTCTAATGAAAAATCCCGTGTGGCCAACAATATTACAAATAAATAATTATGAAAATCTCAGAGATAGATGAGAAAAATATAACAAAGATAATTCATCACCATCATCATCTTTTTACCCTTGTCTCGTTTTATTTGGGGTCAGCGCAACACGTTTTTTTCTTCCATTCTGTCCTGACACTTGCCACGCTATCACTAACTCCCTTTTCTTTCATATCAGATCTCACACAATCCATCCATCTTCTTTGGTCTTCCTCTCCATCCATTCAAAACAAAGATAATTAATATACAATTTTTATTAGTATTTTTCATTGAAAGAGATCTCTGTATGTCAACTGAGGTAAGGTTAAAAAGCTTATACACTTTCTCCTCCTCGTCATTAATACAGGAAGAAATATTTTCTGCTATATTTCTGATGTTGTCATAAAAAAAATTGGTTTTAAAATTAATCTCGGTATTTGAGGCATATCCAATGTATTCTTTTGCTGTATGAGACCGGTGTAAGTACATGTTTAACTCTACCTGATTCCGACCTCTGCTTCTCAATGACAATGATTGCTGCAGTAAAACGATAATGCGCTTATTTTATTTTGATGCTAATTAATTAATACAATCTTTCAAGCACTATATCAAAATTAAATGATTGATTATATGGTGTTTTTGTTCTATATTTCTGATTTTGCCTGTGTCTTCTCCTCTTCTCTACTTTATTTTATTTTATTTTTTTATAACATAGGATAAATCTTTGTTTTAGATATTTTAAGGTTTCCGTACCTGAAAAGGAAAAAAACGGAACCCTTTTAGGATCACTTTGTTGTCCGTCTGTCTGTCAAGACCCTTTATTTCGGGAACGCGTGGAGGTATCGAGTTGAACTTAAAACCATAATTATACTCAAATCTGCGGTGCGTTGAAGCCGTAAAAAACTTCAAACTTCTAAGTTAACGAAAAAAAAAAGATACGGCTGTTTATATTACACAAAATGTGAATTCCGACACTCTCAAGGTAATCAAAATTATTAGGGTACTTACCGTTGAAATAGAATTCTGAAATGAAGCAAGATCTTATAGCACGAAAATAGGGAAAAATCTGAAAACTGTAAATTTGTAGTTACGTTACAAAAAAAAAAATATTTTTTGCGATTAGGAAAAATCTTCGTAAATCAATTAGGGAATTGAACTGTTCATAGGTAAGTTTGTACGGAATCCTTAGTGCGCGAGTCCGACCCGCAGTTGCCCGGTTTTTTTCAATAAAGACTTTCTTACAATATGCTTAACAAATGACTATTATACTTAACTTGGTCATTGCTAAGCACATTATGGGAAAGTAGTATAAACTTCTACGGATGAATATGACAGGAATGTAACATTGAAGTTTGACCTTCAAAGTATACGGACGTGAAATCGTATGCAAAGTGAGAAAGTGTGATATTATAATATTCAGGATGTGTCATTATGTGAACCATTCGGCTTGCTAATGTTATTGCCTCATCGTTGACGCAGGTTGATTCGAAAATATGGGGTTCAGACGAATTGTGTAAGATTTTTTAAGAAGATATTTTTTTATTATTATGAATAGGCCGCCTTTACCACTATCTCACCTGATGGTAAGCGACAATGTGGCCGACAATAGAACACGCTTGCCTAGAACTAACCTATTCACTCTTGACTTAAAGAATCCTAAGTTGCAG
Source organism: Mythimna vitellina (assembly GCA_949316375.1). Taxonomy (NCBI): domain Eukaryota; kingdom Metazoa; phylum Arthropoda; class Insecta; order Lepidoptera; family Noctuidae; genus Mythimna; species Mythimna vitellina. Next base: position 1,838,027 of record OX438705.1, read on the forward strand.
CAATCAGGCAATTCCACTCCTTAGCCGTACGCACAATTGGTATGGATTGTGTGAAGAGTGATATGAAAGAAAAGGATGTTAGTGATAGCATGACAAGTGACAGGGCAGAATGGAAGAAAAAAACGTGTTGCGCCGACCCCAAATAAGATGGGACAAGGGCAGGAAGATGATGATGAGATGATGAGCTATACGCACAATTAATATCTTCCCAAAACGATTTATACGTATGGGTGGGATGTCCACCATATACCGGTGGCGCAACGCCGTACGTCTAGTGGTCCGGTGAGTGAATGGACTGATTTCGGAAATCGGTGTTAAATAAGATACAAATAATACCGAGAAACACCGACTTCCGAAATTAAAGTTATTTTGATCCTTTTAGTGTTTTTTTAGTGAAGTAGGTTATCTTTTTTTGGTAAAAAGTTGTTTATTTCATCCAAATTTTGAGGTCCAGATGGATTGTGTACGATTTTAAGAAAGATAGAAGATTTTTTAGAATGTATCCAGTAATAGTAAATTAATATTCAATAATTTGTAGCTTTATGATTTGTGTAAAATTTAACTTGAATAACAGTGGTATTTGTTGTATATTGTTATACATTATAAATATAATAAAAAATATAACAATATAGATACTAAATATCATATATTTATCTAATCTAAATAAGATCAGATATTATTAGTATATTAATTTCGGTATTTTCAAAACTGTATTTAATGAAACTCCCATACTTTCCTACCACAAGGTAAAGAATATAAATAACTTAAGTATGAAAATTGTCCTGCTTACATCATTGAGTAATATAAGTATAACATAAAAATAATCGAATTTGAGAATTTCGATCTCAGTGGAAAATCTTAACAGAAATTTACCCGGGGCCCTAGGACGAAGGCAACGAAGGAAAAGGAGTGGGTTTTTAGTCAGTAAGAGTCTGACACTATCTCCCGTTCCGCCCAAGAGCGGGGATGTCATTAGGATGATTTTCCCACTAAATAAAAAATAAAAAAATAAAAAAAAAAGCGGAACCCGGAGCCCTGGGACGAAGGCAACGAAGGAACAGGAGTGGGTTTTTAGTCAGTAAGAGTCTGACACTATCTCCCGTTCCGCCCAAGAGCGGGGATGTCATTAGGATGATTTTCCCACCCAATAAAAAAAAAAAAACAGAAATTTCCCAAGTACGCAGGAGATATTATAATGCAGCAAGGATGTGAGCAATCGCAGTTGCACTCTTTATTTCTTCACTCTTATAGTCCGATAGAACGGCAATCCGACACGACCGGAGAGAGTTCAAGCACAGGACCAAAGGCTTTACGTGCTTTATGCCTGACCCAGGAATCGAACCCAGGACCCTATGCTCAGAAAGCATGCTTGCGACTACGAGACCAAAGAGTAAAAAAAACCAGGCAATTGCGAGTCGGACTTGCGCACTGACGGTTCCGACCAATAAAGATTATATCTATCTAGGTATCTATCTATCTAACTTACCTATGAAAACAGTTCAATTCCTGAATTGTGTTACGAATATTTTTCCGAATCACAAAAAAAGTTTTTTTTTGTATGTACATGTCAAAAAGTTATTTTTGTAACAATCATTCTTCTAAAACCCCCTTTTTTGTGACGTAACAACAAATTTACTGTTTTTAAATTTATTCCTGTATTTGTGCTGTAAGACCTTGCTTTATGCCAAATTTCAGGATTCTAGGCCAACGGAAAGAACCCTAAGAATTTTGTTTCCCTTGAGAGTGTCGAAATATACGTTTTAGTGACATAAACGACTGTACCTTTTTTTCGTTAACTTAGAAGTTTGGTTTTTTCACAGCTTCAAGGGACTGCAGACTTGAGTATATGGTTTTAATTTCAACTCGATACCTGTACACGTTCTTGAGATAAAAGGTCTTGACAGACAAATAGACAGACAGACAATAAAGTGACTCAATCATCATCATTATCACCAGTTTTTTTTTCCTTTTGAGGAACGGGACCCTAAAAAATTACCACAGTTTTTTTTTATCTTTATTAACATTAGTGACATTGACCACCAAAATTAGGATATCTGTGTTTTTAATCGAGACCTTTGTCATCAGAAATGTTTTATAAAAATAATATTAAAAAAGACATTTTTTCTGCGTTATTTAAAAGTAACAAAATTATCCCATTGTTAGTCTTACTTACCTCACCTTACTTACTTTTTGTTATTAAGTTAATAATCCTTTTACTACTGCTTCTTTCTTAATGGTTCATAATAATTCAATACAAAAAATCTGTTACATGTAATTCATTTTTACAAATTCGCAATTTCAGTATTAGCTGTGTTTTAATCGACACAATAAAAACCACAGAGACAAAAATTTAAATTGGTATCTTAAACTGAAATCAGCATAAAACACAAATAAATCATGTAACTACTGTTACCCACCTATTTATTTTAATTTAACTAAATTTAACTAAATTTAACTTATTTTGACATTATTTGACATTATTTAATTTAATTAATTGATTTTTTCTATTTGCAATTGATTATTAATAATTCCTAATTCTGTATTATTTTTATAAATTTTTATTGCCTTGTATTTATTTTTATCTGTACCTTTTTATTAATTATTGCATGAACATATAATGTAGAACAATTGATTTAAAATGTAATTATTATTATTAACTTACCAAACCTTGTAAGTGCTGTGCACACCTTTAAGTGAAGAATTCGCTGGGTTAATTGCATATTAATAAGACTTTTTTATTGTAAATGTATCGGCGAACTATTCGTTGGAGTGCCATAATAAATAAATAAATAAATAAATAAATAAATAAACTACTAACGATACATTACATGTCTCACAGTATAAGTATTTACAGTATTCGAAAAAAGCGTTACAGCAGGGTAATTGTACAAAGATTTTGAAATTAATGTGTAAAGTTATATAAAGGTTTATTGTTATTTTTGTTATTAATTTTGTTTATTCAGTGATTTTAATTATATAAAATGTAATCCTTGCTGGCCGATCAACGTCTCACCGTCGACGACGGCTGGTGCTGAAAATCAGCGCTGAGGCTCTGTCTTGCACGAGCCCTGGCATTTTGCTGAGCGCTGGCCGTTTTGCGCGGATATCGCGCATATCCTATCATTTATATTTTAAGTCGTTTGTTGTTATTTGTTGTTTTTATTTTTTAAGCTATGCGCCGTGTTTGACGTGAATAAACCCTTTTTCTTTCTTTCTTTCTTCCTTTCTAAACTTGGGTATAAGTTTTAAATTTAATGCAAGTACTGCGAATTGGGACCGTTTTATAACTTCATTTATCTCTGTCTTTTTGAGCCTGGTCCTTATTAGACGGCAAGCTGCTGCTTGCCATCCATAAGTCCGCGTCATCTGTCTCCTATTGTTTGGAGCTTTATTTCTATTAGTATTTTCTCTGTCTTTTTGATTATCTTTCAGTCCCTTTTCTTCCATACCATCATCATTATCTTCCTGCCCTTGTCCCGTGTTATTTGGGGTCGGCGCAACACGTTTTTCTTTCATACCATTTAACATATTTATTGTTGTCCATCTTTTTGAACCTGCCTCTCCCATTCATTTGCAATTAAAAAATCCAGTACTGTTGCAAATTGTATCACTGTTTATTCCTCTACTGTGGCTTCTCATTATCAAGCAGTTTGCGTGTTTCTTTCATCTCATATAACTTGGTAATACGATTGCGCCCCACTTCCGAGGAACGGCAAAGATCGCGTTATTATAAAGTAAATTGTGCGTTCAATTCAATTTACCCTGGTTTTACTTCATTGAGATATTCTGGTAACGGTGTGGTCAAGGCTGCTGAATATGGGCGTTCCCATAAATTATTGCAAACTGGGTGAATCTATTTTATTACCATCATGCGATGGGGATTGTAGATCATTTCGTTTTTAGATCAGTTTGGTTTGATTTGATCGCTTGTGGACTCATATTTGGGTTTTAAGTTAAATTATTATTATTATTATTTTGATATGAATTATAGATATAAGGAAATTGATGACGACTTTTCATGCTATTTCATTGGATGAAAATAAGCTTTTGGTAAATGACAATTCTATCTCATTGTTTTAGTCCAGCTCTTCTCATCATTTTTCACCAAACAGACAGTGATCTTCAAAACAAATATTGAAACAAACCTTCATCTTGGAAGAATAGGAGGCATCTACTTCTTACCCTTCCAATCTACCTTTTTTAAAGATGGTAGTCATGTGCACAGACTAGAAACCAAGGCTCCCAAGGAAGTTTCGTAACGTGATAAGATAGTAAACGTTGACGGGGACAGAATTTCAACTTGAGATAAATATGGAAAGAGAGTTGTAATTAAGTACACACTAATCATGCTTTTCTAACTGATCAGTTATAAATTTTTTATCGATGAACAGTTTATTGACCTTGTTAAGGTTAAAGGAATCGCGATAGAAAGATCATTTAATAATGACAATAAAAATGTCAAAGACATAATTGTATTCCAAGTATGTTATTTGCGTGTCACTAATCATAATGTAATTCGTTCGACAGTCGATTTAAGAGTTACAAACGCAAAGAAAATGAGAGTTTTTGTGTTTTGTTTGAACATTCGCGTGATCAATGTGTTTATTTCATGTCATCATATTCTTATGCAATGGAGTTTATAGGCTTTTCTGTCTATCTGTCTATCGGTGCTACGATTTTATCGACAACCTGAAAATTTTCACGTTTATTGATATTGACCAACTCATTGTGGTCATCAACGTCTTTTATCGATTCATGAATGTTGTTACCGAGTGTAACACTATTCTTAATTGATTTGATGTTGTTTTTAAGTTTCAAGCAGCCAAAGTTTCTAATTAAACTATTTCAATGTCCAACTTATCCCAGGCCAAGGGTAGACCTATGAAAATGGCTAGCAGAGCAAGACATTTGTTCGAGCCCAGTCCCAGAATTCTACTAGTATAAATAAATTACGATTTGAATGTACATTAATCATCAAATAGTATATAAACGTGATTGAATACAATTCGAAGCATGTTCCTCAATTAAAATGTCGGAAATTTTACAGAAAAAGTAAAATATTTGTACTGGTAACACATTATTTACTTTCATTATTATTTTTGATACGTCTATTAGATTTTTGTCGTAAGTGCTTAATAGTCTCATCTATAATTATCATCCCCAATATAAGTAATCTATCTATAAAACGTTTTAAGTGTTCAGGTACATTGACTCGTTATTTATACAGTACCCTTCTCGCAACCTTTCAATTCTTGTTAAATCAATCAATTTATCATCATTGTTTCCCTTAACAGATGTTCAGAATTTCCAAAGTCCACACAAAATGAAGGTCAAAAAATTGTCAATCACGCCAATGAAGGACAATTATAAATTGATAACCATAATTCAAACGATTTGATGATTTGACGGTCATCATTCATGTTTAGTAGTAAGTAGTAGTCCACAAATTACGAATGATGAACGAATGTCCTCTATTTGTGCATGCGTGCAAAACGTTTCAGATCAAATAATTGATTGAGTAAGATGCAGTCATAAAAGCAACTGTGAGTTGATGATAAAATTTTGCTTCTAAGACAGGTCTTATAAGCAAAATTTTCAGGGAACATCTTCATTGAAATAAGTTGGAACAAACAAGCAGAAACCAAAGATAACGTTGTTACAACACGACATAAAGGAATGAATGACCTAAATACTAATAAAAATGTTTAAAATAATGCAATTTGAATATGCACAAGGAAAAAGAATATCTACATTACATTTGGAGCTAATATCGATGACAAATACGATACACTGTAGTTATCATATTATATTATATTGTACCAATCTTGAAGACAGTTTCTCAAAACGAAAACCAAGAAAAGAGTTGTCACTACCGGCACGCCTACCATGTTAGAACCTAGCGGCTTGGCACGTTACAATGGGAATAGACCAGATAGCATGATGTTGGTGCCGTGATGACCAGATGCCATGCGGGCTGTATTAGGGCTGGCTTCACGTCTGCTGGAATCCTCAAATGCCACAAATATTATATATATATCGGTATCTAATTACAATTTTGAGCCGTTTGAGATCCAATCGCTTGAGTCATAGGGTCTGAATTCACGTCATCTTTTCAAAATTATATCCTACCGACTGATCGACACTTTGCGTGAGCTAGCTCTTTTATTGCCCAAAAAATTAGAATTAGAATTTGTAAAATTAGCTGCCGGTCTTTGAGCATATCTCCCGCGAGTCTAAATGACAGCAATGTGGAGGAGTACTTTGACGCCTAAATATATTTGATTATTACGTATACAGTCATCTGTAAGCACAAGCGTAAGCTGAATATTGACACAGAAATAGAATAAAAATATTTTAGAAAAGAGAGGTTAATCAAAATTTAAAGCATCTTTCTACAGTTGCAATGACTTCATTTGAACAGCTGAGACTATGATTTCAATGAGAGATCTCATAGAAAGTGATCTCAAGATTGTAGCTATTTATTGGCTCAATAAATTGATACCAGATAGAGATGATCTCAATAATTTCAATCGTCAGTGGGCAAAGATGCACCTCGTAACAGTTAAGTCATGATATCGAACTGTTTTAAATTGAACTAGTCCAGTGAAGTACAGTTAGGTAGAAAATAATGATGAAATTAGAAAAAAATATGATATATTATTTCTTAAAGGAAAAACGCAATGAAAGCAATTGATGACCTCTTTTTGGTAGGAAAAGTAAGTATATGTGGACAATCAGAAAAAAAATCAGTTTAAAGTAACATGATGATAGTAACGAGATCTTAATTTACAGAGTGGGATCTAGAAGGAACTACTAATACTAAAGATTCATTCGATTTAAACAAACATTAAAAATAAATTCCACTCTCACGTCACTCTCGTTAGTAACATTAAAAAAAAATCATAACAGCATTTCTATATTCCAATTGTTATGCCTAGTAGCTAATATTCTCAACGTGGACTGACTGCAGAAATCTATCAGATATATTATTATGGTAAATAGAACTTGCTACAGTTGACATCTATCATTAGCCACAGTACTAGGGTACGAGGTCCAATCTTCAGATTTCTTTACGGCTAGCTTACATACGATTAGGAATTCTCACTAATTATATCTATGTCACAAGGTAAGTACTAAGTATTTTATTTATTTTTTTAAGTTAGCCCAATAATTTTGGTATCGTTAGTGCCTTAACAAATATTTGAAATCATATACACAAGACACTCACCATTGTGGCGTATGAAAAGTAGCCTAAAATTTACTATTTGAAACCAAATTATATTCTCATTTAATGAGGCACTATTCATTAATATTGTTGTAAATAAATATCCTTGCAAAAATATGGTACAAAAATCTGCCTAATCATTGAAAGATCCTATGGATTTAAATCTATATTTTATCAATCCTAACTCAACAAAATAAGTTCCCGACAGTACCCAACAACATAAATGCATCGCTGCATCCCTCTCAGCGATAGCCAGTGTACCGTGACACTAAGCGCATATAAACGCAACCAATGCTCTAGTTATACACAGTGCCCATATAGCTAACATAGTGCAAACAACAAACATGGTAAAGTACCTCCTGATATTGACCTTGGTCGCCGCAGCCACGGCTAGAACGGCGACCACAACACAGAACAAATTAGAAGCTAGAAGCTCAGACGATAATGTTCTAGGAGACCTAAAATTAGCGTATGAGACATACAAAGATTGCAGCGGGTCCGATATTTCGCACTGCCTCAAAAGGAAATTGGCGAAGACTTTGAGCAGGCTGACGAAAACTGAGGAGTTGGACATCCTGAATGGAGTGACAATAACCAAGGATAAGGATGTGCATATTGTCGAGAAAGAGGAAGCAATCCCCAGGGGGATGGACGAGAGCTCACTCAACAACCTCATTTTGGACAAGGTCGTTAACTTTATGAGGTCCCATACACTGCAGGTAAGGAGCTAAATTATTTTAGTATAGTTTAATATTTCTTTCAGCTTGAAGTTATCTGGAATTAAAATTTGGTCGGACAACATAATATAAGAAACTTGCTGTTTGATCATGCTTGACTGTATGTACCCTTAAAATGTTGCAATGTTAAATTTAAGTGATGTTTGTATTAAAATTTGTCTGGATAATAATAATTGGTTTAGCTTACAATACTTTACTCAAAATATTCAAAAACCACACACATTTTAAAAATTCAGTTATTATAACCACTTTTACTCCTCCATTCTCTTCCTTCTTTGTAACTTCTAGAAAACCTGGTATCAAATAAAAAAAATAACCGTATCTATATAGGCTCTTCCGTTTAAAAACTACGGCGGTATAGACAGGCAATACACATGGCCGCAGGTTTGATAAGTAATTTTCAGGATAAAATATTATTATTGCAAAATTGACTTATTGACGTATAGTTTTATACCACGTGGTTGCCGATATATTGTTAAGGATGTTTACAAACTTTTGTCACTAATTTGCTCCTTGCTAGAGTTAGATCTATTTTGGTTTTCAGTCTTTGTCTTTTTAAAATTAACTATTAGATTTTACCCTTGAACTAATTGTTGCCTGGACTAATGGTGGTGATATTTATTATATTGGTATTTAAAGCTAAAAGGCTGGTATCACATTCTTTCATTTCAACAATAAATGCATTGTTAATATATCTGCATGGTTCTTTAGCATTATCATTTATTACAGTCACTATGTGTATGAGATTAAAATGATGTTTTTCGAGTTTGTCTTAGTAGGTTCTAATGAAATTGTTAACTCATACCTACTTCAAAGGTCTTATGAGCAAATTCTGGCTTAAGAGATAACACGTGATACCATAAACGTATTTCCTTATTGATGCATAAAACTTCAGTAATACAATCTTCGATACAATTTCAATTATCCTTGACTCTGAATGAACAAGTTACTTCATTCCATTAATTGTTTGTATGACATAACACATTATAATGCTTCCATACATAGAGATAATAGAGTAATTATTATTCATACGACGCTTTTGATATACTATTAGTTATCTATAGATACCTTCTATATATGAAAGTCAAATGCTGGTCGTTTGTCTAACTAAATTTTATAGACAGTTTGATCGATTTGATCAAATCGTCTCCACCGTTCTAATACAGGGGTGGTCCAGAAAAAAGAAAAGCTGTTGTAAATTTCAAAATGGTTGATTTCGTTTGGAAACCGTCTATTAAGGTGGGAAGTAACGTCTTATAAATATACTTGTATTATATATACATTTATTTGCGGGCTTTGTTTTATGAAGTTTGATTTCAGGGCTTATATTTCTTACCAAAAATTTATGGTGTTGGGACTATTATTGAGAATAGAAAGGAGATGAAAAATTACCTGGAGATGACCCTACTTCCACATTCCGACCTAACAGCTCATGAAGACAAAGCGAACTGTCTGTTAGGGATTTCTGGAATTGAAACAATAAGCTTGACAGGAAGGTAACAATAACTTGACACGACTTAAAGTCACGACGATGATTATACGAATCAAAATCACAAACGAAAGTTTTCACGGTATACGTTATATTTATAATAATGACTCTGATTAAGTCATATCATCATTCTTTGGAAAGTAAAAGACCCACTAATATGGATGAAAAGCATAAAATGATCCAATAAAGCCCTAGTTCAAATTGAACCAGCGCGTCATGACTGTGGTAAAAAGGAAAACCTTAAAAAGTTCATCATCAACATCTTTTTGTCTTTGTCCTATCTTATTTGGGTTCATTGCACTATACTTTCTTCTTCCATTCTGCCCTATCAACAGTAAATTTATTCTTTTCATAAATTTATTTCAATATTATTTATCACACAATCCATTCATCTTTTAATTCGGCTTACATCTTCTCCATTCATTTTTATTCATCACTATTCTATTTATTCTAGATCGCGAACATCATATGCTAGCTATGATGCTAATTATAGCTTTCTATTTAATTGGTATTGGCAGTCATTAGGAAGTAATTAAAAATCCCTAAGATGGCAAGTTCGTGTGTCATAATCTGTGGTCGTAATTAGCAATACAAAAGCAAATTTGCAAAAATTTAAAGAACACTACGCACAATGTGTTACAGTCTCCATCGCCTTGGTCGACTAGTAGAGAATGCCGAAGGTATTAAATCCGCCTTTGTACCTTTGTTAAATGAAGTTAAAAAATATACACATAGCTTTACTACATCACTGCTTTTAGCTGTCAATGAAAAAATCACTTGAGGGTAACGCATAGAACTACGCCTGTAATTAAAAAGCCGCCACTAATGACTTAATCTACAAAGTAGTGATAAACAGCCTATCATTTGTAATTATTGCGACATCATTTACAATTACCAATAACACTACTTAACTATCGCTTATTACTTACTTGGTTGTTTCACGTTTACAGTTCAATAATGACTTATAGTTAACCGTTGTTATTAATAAATCTAATACCTATTACAGTACCAGCTTCAATGAGTAAAATTGAAATATTATTTTCAATACCATCATTATCATCATTTCAGCCGATAGATGTCCATTGCTGGACATAGGCCTCCTCCAAATGTCGCCATAATGAACGGTCGTGTGTGTCGCATCTATCGAATTCCCGCAACCTTTATGCTTTATACGAGCAATGTGTTCTGCCTATTGCCACCTAAGTTTGGCGATTCTTCTTGCTATGTCGGCAACCTCAATATATCTTTTTAATACACTACTCGAAAACTCTCTTTTATCGCTTTAAGGCACGCAATTTACTGTTTTTAGTAGTAGTGCAGAAAAGGGTAACTAGCGCATTACCCCCATCACAATTTAATACATTTATCATATCAGGCTAGGCGATAAGTGACTTCTACGAGTCGCGCGACAATCCCCGTTTATCTGTGTATTGAAAAAGTCGTATGATACACGTGGTTTATCACTACAGCACTCGGCTCTATAACACCCTCACCTACGGCTCGTGCGAATTCCGCCTCGGTCGCAATGACAAACTTTCCCCACTTGTATAAAAATGAACTATTTTACGATTATTTACGATGCACCGCTTATTCAAGACCAAACATTTAGCATATTCAATTATCTTTTTAACGCGCTGCTTAATTGTTTTTCAATTCAAACGCACGATAAAGGCTGTCATCAAACCATAATCGATAGGTAGGTAGCGAAAGATTTCTCAGGTGGAATAATAATGTCAGCGTGAGTGATAGAGCCCGCTAGGGCTGATACTTGCAAGCCAAACTTCTAATTAACAGTCCTATGACTAGCTCTAATTTACTTTTTTTATTTAAAGTTGTTAAATTAACTGACCACGTTCAGAACACTACACTGCGCTGCAAAACGCAAATCATTGAAAGGGGAAAAAGGGACCAAGCAGGACATGTCTGCCACATGTCTAAAAAGCTGTGGGCTCGCGAAACACAGGATTAGTACCCAGACATAGCAATACAGGCCCGTGGTAGACTACGAAGGAGATGCCAGATCTGGATGCCTTCTTTAAGAATTGGAAAGAGAAAGCAAGGAATCTTGGTCATTGGAAAGAATCGAGGGAGGCCTTTGCCCACCAGTAGGACCATACGGGCTAGTAAAACAAATGATGTACCATAAAAAATATGCTCCTTCAAAATTAATTACTCCAGCTGGTTCCGGTTGCATCTAGATCCGGCTTTTCCCGTAAAAGCGTGACGACTCAATCTTACAGTTAATGCGTAAAAACAGCATACCACCCAACAACGCAGCGTGACAACTTTCCCAATGCATCTCATAATTGCATTTAATTAGTCCATCTTCACTTTTTGCCGGCCACACTCTATTAAACTCTGCAGTTTCTTCTAATTGCTCCGTGCGTGATAATTGATATGCGTAGAGAAAATCTAATGTGTGCTGAATGGGAGGTCTGCACGGCAGTGCGTGTCATTTCTAGTAATGTATTTAGGGACAAGTGCGTGATTGGTTCTTGGTTGAATAGGTTCTGTCGGACCAGTAATTGTTGAGACTTTTCTGTAGCTTGCGTGCAAAGCAAGACATACTATGGTTATAGGTTACTTAAGAATTGTAGTAAAGGATCTTCAACTTTAATAATGGTGTCGAGATCGTGACATTGCTAAAAAATTGGAGTCGATCTTGATGGTGCTAAACGACGAAATATGTCCACTTCAATACTTTAGCATGGCTTATGCGAAAGATGCAAGACGTCCCTTAGCTTACAACACCGCTCAAGTCGAAAATTGGCGGTTTTCACATTTGAATGCCTTTTGTTTTTTTTTTTTTGCTTATTGCGCGTCTAACCATTGGTCACATGATATAGATTTCAGATAATCAGAACCTATAATTCGAAAAATAGTGACAGCGTGCAAGTCGGCTGGCCTGTCAACACCGCACAGTTTTTTTCGTTTCCTGTAAAGTTGGTAAAAATGACTTATGCGGTGTTGTTAGCTAAGAGACGAATGATTTCACAAATTGTTATTTTTAAATTTTGTTCTCTTATGGGGGGTCAAAGTTCAACAATACTCTCACTGGTCGAATTAAAGCATTTGATTTTCCCAAAATAGTGTTTTTTTAATCTTTTTTTTGTGTTAATTCTCTTCCGTTGTCATCTGGTGTTATTTGATTAAATAATTTGGTTTAAATAAATTAGATTTGGGTATAATTATGTTAATTTGACTTGTTCAACGTTAATGCCATTTATATAATACAGTTTAGCTTATTTTGTGTCACTGCTGGACTCTCTTAAGTCTCCCTTTTTTTCTTTCCGCCTACTTTTAAGTAACTCTGATCAAGTCCTGACTGTAGATATGGAAGTCGTCCCGCTATTTTCACCTTTGTTTACTGTTATGTTACTGAATCTTTTCTTGGATATAATTTGTTCGACACGCGGGAAATGTTACCGGTCTACAGTATTTTGGAGCACTGTATTTCGATTACGATTTTTGCGCGCCATGATCTTTGAAAAGCGCAGGTGTAATTCTAGCTAAGCTATTGTTTTGCCAGCAACTACGTGGTCCTAAACCTACTGATGTGTCTGTAAACATAACTTTCGTCTTGAAAGAGATAAATTGAATAGATTGCTGACATAGATTTTAACTAAGATTACTACTATCATGACCGAAGTAGAAGAAACCCGAAAGCCGGTGAAATAGTCTTAAATTTTTTTCAATATTTGAGTTCCCGGATATAAAGCAAGTCGCTTTAGTGCCGATATTAAATGGCTTCCGAGTAGACTTCAAGCAAATATTTGCGTTGATGAAAAGTTGTATCACTTAGGTTTTTAATGTCAAAATCTGTTTTTTTGAGATAGGAAATCATCTCTCTAGGGTAAAAAAACAAGGTGTGTCAGACGTATCAATAACAAACCTGTGTCCTTTAATTTCATTGTTCTTTGCGGTTTAGGACCACTGTAGTTCTTTTAAACCTTCCCGTCAAACATTAGAAGCTAGTGCACAGTTCCAATTGGTCATTTCCTATTGAAAAATACCAGCAAGTATCTTCACGGTATTATTTTTTAATATCTTTTTTTACAATAGTATAGGGTCATAGTCAGCCATTTTTTTATATAACTTCTTTTTTGTATGACATAAACTAGTGCTTGACTGCGATCCCACCTAAAGATAAGCAGTGATGCAATCGATGATGATGAAGCACACCAGTTTATTAAGAGCCTATTCACTCTAGCATTGACGAGACCTAAATTATAAGCGCACGGGAAGACCATAGCTGGCAAATAGTTTCAGTCCTTCAATGTATACGGTGTAAACGATGAGACGAAATAATTAGTCTGGACCGTAGAGGTGTCAAAAATATAAGGGTAGATACTCGCCGTACGTCCGGTTGTCTGACGGTAGAAAGGCGATGACGGAATCAAGTCAAGTAATTCCCGTGCACACTCTCCAAAAAATTCTTCATTGATTTCCGTATCTATTACATTCATTTGTAACTATTCAACCTTCAAATTAGACAAGCTCTACATATGCCACGCATATTGGCTCCAACATTTCTCTAATTAATACTTTTCAATAGTTTCATGTTCCATAATTTAAAAATCTTCCGCACTTTCTTCTTGCGTGTTCTATTGTAGGAAGTTATTGTATATTGGTCTTCAATTATACGTTTGGACCGAATAACTAATTGTTATTACAAACGTTGGTTCGGTTTGAAGAAACAATTTACTTTTTGTTGTACATTATTAGCTTTAACGTATCAGTAGCTTGATAATGAGTAAGCATTACCATGCAATCACGGAATATGGTCAAGCAAGTGACCGTAATTGCAACTTAGTATTCGAATTATTTTTCAGTTGAATAGTCTTTAAGTCTCGGTCTAGGTACGTTTTTATATGTCACCTCAAAATGTAAAGCAACATAAATGTAGTTTATATTTATGTTGTTTTTGTGCTGTTGTGTTTTGTTGTTTATGCTGCTGAATGTAACGGAGATTTCCCTAAACACAAGACATTCGTCGCGATCCTTATCACTCATATCATCATCATCATCACTTCAGCCGAAAGACGTCCACTGTTGGACATAGGCCTCCCCCAAATGCCGCCACAATGACCGGTCCTGTGCGTCTCGCATCCATCGGATTCTCGCGACCCTCACCAGGTCATCGGTCCACCTTGTGGGAGGCCTTCCAACGCTGCGTCTTCCGGTACTTGGTTGCCATTCCAGAACCTTTCGTCCCCATCGACCATCTGTTTTGCGAGCAACGTGCCCTGCCCACTGCCACTTAAGTTTGGCGATATCGCTCATATACCTTACCTGATTTCATTAACTTAATATTTTATGTAATACCAGAAATTGACCTTTAGAAATAAAAAGTATAATTAAATTTAGATGAAAAATATCGACATCAGCATCAAACAAGGCAGTACCTCGGATTACAGTCTAAACAAAATTCAAACATAGCACTGTCACTTTTTGGTTCATTTAGAAAAATGACAGAATTAATGTTACAACCTTCTTCGTTGCGGGTACTTGTTAGCTCAATCCCTTGAATCATTCTAGATTCAAAAGATTGAGCTAGGTTTTTATTTTTGGAGAAACCTTCTTTCATGCGGGCAAAGTCGCTAGCAGAAGCTAATATACTATAAACTGGTGAATTTTATAAAATAAAAACAGTTACGCAGGTAATGATTGTATTCCAGCGTCATTTTCAATCCAACCGGATCCGACCGGATTTGACCGGATTCCCATTGATCCGGATCAAATCAGGATGATTTTCACTTTTTGGTTAAAAATGAACCATTACTAAGTTAGTCAAGTGTATATAATAAATAATGTGCAAACATAATAAACTTTATTTCCAATTCAATGTTAAGATTTGAAGACAAGCAAACAATTAAAATCTAGTAATGTAGGTAACTAGTAAAATTTTAACGATGTAAAGAGTAGCTCACTTTTCTTATATTTTACTTTCACAGATAGATCAATTATTTTAGTAAGTAACTATAAAAACTCTAATATAATTAAACTTACGTAATTTTTTGCGATGAGATCACAACAATAATTAAGTTATTTGAGAATGTCAACAAAAAAGTCTTATATTTATGACAGACACCAACATTATTCGATGAATCTGTCTTATGAACGACACAATTAATTCTTTAGTTTAATCAACTTATGATAAATAATTATTATAAGTAAAATTTTAAGTAATAATTGTCTTAGTATTCATTATACATTATAAATAAAACAATTTTGATTTTGAAAAAAGGATTGTATTAAACAAATAGTTAACACTATTGCATCATCTGCGAGTCAACTTCTAATAGAGCTGCAAATATAACCTGCGACCGAAAAGGCCCTTTCAGCTTTTAAATTTGTCGGCTTTCATGTCTAAAATCTTTAATGATGGTGAATCTAAGTTCACTTCTACTATGTCTTTAATCTTTGCCCAATATTGCTAGCACCGGATCCAGTAAAAGTTTAATGATGCCGGATCCACCGGATTACCGGATACGTTTTTCCGGATTGCAATCCTTACACACAGGTTGAACTTCAATGTTACGCAATGCTTGACCTGAGGACTTAGCCTAGTTGATAATCTACAATCGCTGACGTTAAAAGAAAACTTCAAATGTATGGGAATGACATCATCTCAATGTTAAGTCACGAGGTCCGAACAAAGGAATCGGAGGCGTTACCAACTGTGGAAAGAGATTTGAAACGAAATGGTCTTAACTCGGCTACCCAAGTTCTTTAAATTTTCTGATTCTACACTCCCAACTAACAGAACTTTTGTTCCAAATTCCAGGTCAAATTCCCCACCGAAGATGGCTCAGAACTATCTGAGGACCAGGGCCGCAGTAGAAGAAAGAAGCTGGCGCCTCTTCTCGCAATCCCCCTGCTTATCGGTGGTATGATGGTACCACTGGCGTTTGGAGCGTTAGCACTACTGGCTGGAAAGGCACTCATCGTGTCTAAGTTGGCACTGGTACTGGCTGGTATCATTGGGCTGAAGAAATTGCTGTCTCCGAGTGGAGGTGGTCATGAAGCCCATGAGGTGGTCGTCTCGGCAGGACATGGTGGCTCTGGGTGGAGCAGGTGAGATTGTTTCGAAAAACAGTTTTGATATATTTATAAATTGAGTGTTATGCCGTTATAAGTCAATCATAAGGCGTAGACCGTATACGTTCAAGTGCGTATTCAAGATTATTCAGGCACAACTTCTATTTTATGATATGGTTAACCAGAGAACATACGTAACCAAAGAAAAGATGGATGGATTGTGTGAAGGGTGATATGAAAGAAAAGGAAGTTAGTGATAGCATGACGAGTGAGAGGGCAGAGTGGAAGAAAAAAACGTGTTGCGCCGACCCCAAATAACACGGGACAAGGGCAGGAAGATGATGATGATGATACGTCTCATAGCCGGTAATGTGTCCCACTTGCAAAGCTAAGACATGCATTTACAATTACATAAACTATATAATGCAATAAAACTTGCGTTGTATAGCTTACATCGCCGTCATACATATGTACAATACTAAAAGATTGGCTCAAATAAACACCAAATTTTAAATGCGTGTCTTAGTTTAGCAAGTGAGTTACGTTACCGATTGGGGTATGTACGAGTATGCCTGGTTTACCTTACACTGTATTAAGAGATATATTGATTTGAGCACAGATGGCTTAATGATTTTTTCTGGGATATGCACTTAGGGTCACCGCACACGGGCCAACGGCCACAACCACAAAACGCCGCCTTTGGAGTATTTCCTGTAGGTTTCATACATTTTATATGGATTAGCCGCACACGGTGGACGCCAGTGGCCGTCACATACTACAAATCGCCACCGTTTGCTTCTTGTGGCAGGCCCTGTCCACTAAACGTCAATACAAAACTCCGTAACATGCCATTCGCTCATTTAAATCTTCTTCGTCAGAATCCTTGCCGGAATGTGTGTTTCCTGATAGCTACAACCCGGTAATCTTTAAGTCAAGAGTGAATAGGTTGCTTCTAGGTAAGCGCGTTCCATCGTCGACCGCATCATCGCTTTCCATCAGGTGAGATGGCGGTCAAGCGCGAACCTATCGAGAATAAAAAAAAAAAAAAACCATTATGATACTTTGCGTATGGCTTAAAAAAAGCATCAGCTACCAGCCATAAGGACTGAGGCGCTTTAGCTGCCTTTGTGGCCACTTCTAATTTATCGTGGCGGCGTTTGTGGCTGTGGCATCTAATCCATGTGCAGCGACACTTACAGATCAATATTTGTTCCGTTAAACGAATTGTCTTAGAAGTTGGGTTGACCAGTTCATTAGGAGACCTTATCTTGCTCACTGATGGAGATAGTTTATTATGGAGATATTTTTTCAATTTGAATTACCCGGCTCGGTTTTTTTTTTTATTAAATCAATAATTTGCATGCACTTCTCTAAGATTCTCATTTCTACTTAAAGATTTTATTTTCACATGTTTTTCATGAAATAGTTTGTTGCAGAAAATTTGACATTTATTTTCTCTAATTTACCAGCGTTGCGCAAAGTGACCACCTCGAGAGAAATGCCGGGGGCAACCCAGGGTTAGGACTTTTTTATTATTTTCGATAGTTTATAAATATAAAATTTAGGAAAGCACACAGGGGAGAATATTTGTTGTTTTTTTTTTTATTGCATGCACTTTTGTATAGACTGTAGAAAGATATACGCGCATTTGTAGAGCCTATACTTTTAAATTTACTATCCAGGGATTTTTTACACGCTTACAAGTAAATAAGCCTTAGTTTTGATAGGAAATATTAAACGTTTGCATGTTGTATAACGTTTTGTTATAACACATATAATTATATAATTATTTTCATGGTTCTTCTGTATTGATTCCAGGTCGCTCGAGAAAGCCCAAGACTTAGCGTACAACGCTTATGCTCAATAACCAGCTAACCCACCGTTATTTAACATTAATTAGAACGCGACTCTATGGACCAGTTGGTTTCACATGAATATATAAATAGACAACATATAATTAAATTATTTACAATTATAGAGTACATAGTTATGAAACATTTGAGTGAGGATGTCTACCGCAAGTTTCGTTTTATTCTAAAATCTAAATAAAATAAATATTTACTTATTTTTTATTCGTTCTAAAAACCATTTTTGTTTTTATATATTTTTTGGGATTCTGTAAGTAAAATTAAAAAAAAATATATACTGTCGAATGAACGTTCGATTTAAATTCCTATAATGTGTGTGTCATATTATACTATCTATTTTTTATTTATATTTATTTATTGGATAAAACATTATTGCTTCACGAATAACAGGTTGGAAATGAATATTTTAGAGTGTATTATAATTTATTTTACTTCAAGGGTCAGTAAACTGCTGTTTTGTTATGGGATATTATAATAAAAATATAGGAAAACGGAAAAAATGAGTAAGAGAAACTATTTCCTCTTAGCATAAAACGTTTCATTAAAAGTACCTCAAATACTCTTTAAATTACTCGACGAATATATAATAATGTATAGTCTTATTAACAAAAAATTTAAGTTAGAACCAAATATATTTTTTATATTATTTATATATTTTATAAACTTATATATTACAAGACTTTGGGGTGTGCTTTAATTAATTTATTTATCAGCATAATAGCGATATTAATATTTATTACTTCTCTCTTTATATAATATTTTTGAACTTATATAAGTATGACGTATATTGTATGAGCATATTTTTGTACGAATATCATAATATTCATTTATTTATTTATATGCTATGAACATTTTATATAATACAAAGACTGAAAATATCTATGTATAGTAATTATAAAAAGAGTATAGTATCCACATGTACATATGTAAATAAATTATTGCATTTATTTAATATTTTTCCTGCATAATATTTATAAATTAAAAGTATTATAGATTGCCAAATATTATTGTTTTACAAATATATTTATTAATCTACGTAGGTTACAGATCTCATATTTATTTTGATATTTTCCTATTAAATGGTGCTCATTTTATTTAAATATAATGTAAATATTGAGGCGTTATTTATTTATTTTCATTTATTTAATAATATGTTCCAGTCAGTTCATTAATTTATTAAAATAATTTATTGTCAAATGTTATTAATTAAACTGTTGGTACTCAAGATTATTTGTTTTATTTTTAATTGACCTATTGTTGTAAATTATGTTTTTTAGCGATTTTTGATCGTCCCTGTCTTCTGTCAGAATCTTTATTGGGTAAAAAGTATTGCAGGGACGGTTTTATCTAACACAAAGCTCACTTACGTTAAAGTTACAGCTACGCTGCTTAGCGTCAAATAATATATAGCGCATATAGCGTCTTTGTGTCCCAAAGACAGCAATAGTTCTGCCATCGATTTGTTACTTCAAATCTTGTCAGAAAAACGATTAACTTGCTTTCTATTTAAATATATAAAAAAGTAGAACAAAATGATCATCACTCTAGCCTTGTCCCAATTAGTTTGGGGTCAGACGCCGAGCAATGGATAGCTCGCCGTCAGACCTTCCGGTAACCGTCAGGACCGAACCCAAGTCGTCGACGGCGCGTACTGTTACACGCGCGTCTCAAGGAGATGTCAGCAAATCGTAGAGGGCCAGCAGTATTGAAGCTTACTGGGGTCAAGGGTTTGTTCCTGAAAGGAAAACTTGGCCCTGATATGAAAGGCAAGTCAGTTTTTTTGATAGTTTTCGAATGCGGCTAAATACCCATGTTGTACATGAAGCGCGCAAATGCGCATGCGATCATCAGAAAAAAGGTGGCATCGCTTGTGAGGAGGATTCGGGGGAGTGACAATAGCATCCTGAAAGTCGTTGCTGAGGATCCGAGAGCTCCTGTGCTGAGGCATCTCATGAGGAATCATTGTCCGCCTGAAGTGCCTCGTAAGTATATGACTCACTAATAAAATTTGTTGTCTGTTGTAATTATCATTACTAATCCTAGTGTTTAGCATGTAAATTAGCATGTAATTAATTAATTACTATTCCGAAAATTAAAAAAAATGTTATTATTTTTATTATTAAATGCCTTTCAGACCGCTACAACCCAGCTGCTGAGTAACACGATATTCGTTGAATAGACTGGTGATCGGATTTTCTGGCGTCTGATCTACGAATGACAACAGAGACCAACAGCTTTGACGTGTTTTCTGAGGCACGGAGTGTCAGTAATGTCCCAGATAAAATTAGATAAAGTGTACAACAAACAAAACAATAAAACAACGAACTCTGAACCTGCTAAAACGGTATTCACTTTCGCCGCATGTAAATTTATATCACAGTTACTCAACTATACTTTTGAATGTGACACAAAGAATACAATGGTATCATGCATTATGCAGACAGGAGCGGCTGCCAAACTTTATATGAAATATGGTTGAGGAAATTGTGTCAATTAATACGTGTTGGTTTTTGCGAAATAAATATGCGAAAATTTGGATAGTGGTACTTGTTGATGACAAGGAAGTAAATTAGGATAGGCTGTTGGGGTGGCAGAAATTGTCAGGGATGAGGGATTGTTAGATTGACTTGCTCTAGCCCTGGAACACAAAAAGAAACTGAAGGATTTTATTTAGTATCAATCTGACACTCATTCTCGTTCCATCCAGAGTAAGAAGATGACCACAAAAAAAAAACAGTGACAGAATTAAACACCTTTTTGGAATTTTATTAAACTTATATTTTAAAATATGACGTCAAAAAAGTCTTCCACATCGCTGTCGACTGGTAATGTACCCAAAAGACTGGCGGCATTGCCACGCTGTATGGCAATGCTTATCCTCTATCCGAGGTAAAAGCCAGCCCTTGGGTCACGCGAAGTGTCAACTAGACGTTCTGGCAGATCTTTATACAACTTGTGAGCACTCGGACCCCACGAATCAAGAGTTTAACCCCAAACGATTCAAAGTATAACTTCCAACAAGGTTATTATATTTTCGCCACTTGAGGTATATTTTCGTTTGATTTTAGTTAGTTGTAATTAGTGTAAAGTTTTTTTGTTATTATTTTTTATATTATTGTAATTATAGTTTGTATTTTTAAGTGTAAACTACCTTATTGTTATTTATATTTTTGAATACAACTTTTATCTTTATAAATTTTACCATCTTTCTTTGGCGCTTACCACTGCTCTCAAAACGGTGAAGGAAAAACATTGTGATGAAAAAAAGGAGGTTTTAAAACCAAAAATTCGAAGACATGTGACATCTACCAATTTGCACTGAGACCGCGTGATGGATTAGAGAAGCTCTTCTAGAGAGAAGGCCTGAGTCCCAAGAAAGGTAAAACTAAAAGACCGTTTATGCTATGTTATTATGTTTCTTCAGGAATGCCCATTTCGTCATTTAGAATCTATACGTAGCGTTTACAATCACTATGAACTAAAAGAAAAAATAATTGACCAAAAAATAAAACCAACTTTTTTTTTGCACTTTTTATATAGTCATTTTATTTAGTCATTACATGTGCGCCTACAAAATTTGAAGAAATCCCTCGATTTCTCCAGGATCCCATCATCAAATCCTAACCTTGGGATCATAAGAAAGCCTTACCTTTAAAAACAAAAAAGGATTTTTTTAAATTGGCCCAGGCGTGTACGAGTAATCGAGGAAAATGTATAAAATAAAAAGATAGGTACAAATTATTTAAAAATAAAATTATACAAAATTAAAAAACATGAGCACCTTATGATGGAATAATATTTACGGTAATGATGATGATGATCAACATGATGAAGATCAACATTGATGATGTATTGATGATGATGTTTTCGGGTGTTAATAATGATATGTTGTTGTTTTACTGATATTTTTTTTATTTGATTCAAACTAGTGCTTGACTGCAATCCCACCTGATGGTAAGCAGTGATGCAATCGTTGATGGTGAGGTGCACTAGTTTATTAAGAGTACTTCACTCTAGCCTATAATTTAGGTGTCTTCAACCCAAATTATAATCGGATGGGAAGACCTCAGCAGGCAAATTTTTCCAGTCCCACAATGTACGCGGTATAAACGACGAGGCGAAACGCTTAGTCCGGACCGTAGAGGTTCCAACATCTTAAGGATGAATACTTGCCATACGTCGGGATGTCTGATGGTAGAAATGAGATGGCGGAATCAAGTCATGCAATCCCCGCGCACACTCTCCAAAATGCAACCTGTAAAACACCGAAACGCTACCTTACGCCTGGGCTTTGAAGATTGGATTTAACCAAATTTGGATAACCACTTAGTCTCTTCGCACGCCTGTCCACTGAGTCCAAAGCTGCTAGATGGCATTTTGCAGCACCAGCCCATATTTTTTTTGACTGGCCTGTTAGTCTTGTGGTTAGTGGCCCTGACTGCTATGCCGGAGGTCGTGGGTTCGATTCCCACCCAGGACATATGTTTGTGTGATGAGCACGATCATTTGTTCTGTATCTGGGTGTAATTTATCTATAATATGTATGTATTTAGAAATATATAAGTATGTATATCAGTTGTATAGTACTCATAACACAAGCTCTGCTTAGCTTAAGACTAGACGGCGTTGTGTGATAGTTGTGGAAAAAAAAACTTTGGCTGCAGTACTCCACACACGATCGGACCTGTGCTTTGTATAACATCAAAAGCTATCCCAGTGTGAAGTACCGCCGGACCTTTGCAAGAACGCCGAGTTATACTATTATTAAATTGAGAAACTTCTCCTTTTTGAAGTCGGTTACTAAAAATATCAATCATGTACAATAGAGATCCGTAATGTATACTTGCGGGGCCAGTGATATTTTTACAGACTAAGCAGTTAATCATCGACAATCACATGACAGACAAAGAGGCTGTTTATAAACATGAATTATGGTGGACGTATAGAAATTGATATAATGTTTCCGCCTTTAATATAGTTTCACTTTCGATACAATATTATCGAACTGCGTATCGATATTACAGTCTCTTATTATCTCTTTGAAATGACTCTTTGAGCTTGTTTTCTGGTAGTTTCTATAGCAGTTTTGGTGAAATTGATTTTTGTTAAAACCTTATTTATATTTTTATATATTAATAATAATAATGTTTTTATTGACATAAAGAGACTGATACATATTGAACCCTGACTCCTGAGATAGGTGGTATCTGTGTTACATTGAACATTAACCATAATTTATGCAACAAAATTAAAATGTATTATATATATATATAACAAAATTGTTTACATTGACATACCCAGAAATATTGCCAAACTTAAGTGATAGGGCACATTGCTCGCTAAAGAGATGGTCGATGGGGACAAAAGGTTCTGGAGTGGCGACCATGTACCGGAAGATGCAGCGTTGGAAGACTTCCTACAAGGTGGACCGATGGCCTGGTGAGGGTCGCGGGAATCCGATGGATGCAAGACATATAAGACCAGATAGTTACAGCAACACTTGGGGGAGACCTCATATCCAGCAATGGACGTCTTTCGGCTGAAATGATGATGATGATGATGCCATTATTACAGAAAAAACAAAACCCTTAATAATAAAAAAACAATTAATTCTAAAACGGGAATGAAATGCCTTCAATATATATAGGTTACTTGGAATTATAATCCCAAGTCAATCTGAAGATAATACAGATCGAATGGTGCATAAAACGACAATTAAATAAAATATGCCAAGACTCATCGCCCTCTTCTACGGAGCAGTAATGTTAGCGAAGGAGATGGCCGCACGCGTGAGGTAGGTAACGGACTTCTTTACGCGTCATCCGCCGAGACCCCAATCCCGACTACTAGGCAACGTAAGCGTGGGCTTATGGACGACGAGTAATGGTTAGCTCGCCGTACGGCCGTCCGGTAACCGTCAGTTTTATTCAGTAAGTTTTTGCGCCACCGGTACATGGTGGACATCCCACCTATACGCACAAAACGTTTTGGGAACACATTAATTGTGCGTACAGCTAGGGAGTGGAATTCCTTGCCGGAATCTGTGTTTCCTGATGGCTACAACCCGGGAATCTTTAAGTCAAGAGTGAATAGGTTACTTCTAGGTAAGCGCGCTTCTTCGTCGACTGCATCATTGCTTTCAATCAGGTGAGATAGCGGTCAAGTGCGAACCTATCAAGAATAAAAAAATAAAAAAGTCTGATACACCCTTTTGGCTTGCCCTAGAGTGGAAGAAGTCATTAGATAATATTTCACCTTAAAAAAAAGTCAATCTAAAGCTAACCCTGTTCAAGTTGTGCAGTTTGATAAAATGACAATTTCATAAATGTTAAGACCTAATATTTAGCCACAAGCTTTAAAACGAGTACCTTCAATAAAGCAATCAACCAACGTCTATAATTCACACACAAACTACAAACAAACACTTTCAAACATACCAAACAATGAACCAACTCAGTACAAATACATCATTAACTGCAATAATACATACATAGGTAGTATTGTCTTGAGTCATCTCCGAGCCCTCCGGCCAATGACCTTTAGGAGAAAGTTGACGGACATAGATCATTTCAAGTAATTATGCCCATCTTTCTTGTATAGAATAGGATGCAGCTGGATGGAATTCCAATTAAAGGAAATACTCGTTCAATGATTGAGCGGTTTTTTTTATAGATATGGCTTTATCGGATGCAGGAGAGAGCACGGGCTTTTTAATTAGATACCATTGAAATTCTCTTCAGAATGGTTATTAAAGTATTTGGAACTGGTTCTTTTGCAACGTCTTTCTTCATCGTTTCGTCCTAATCAATGAATCTGCTTAGTCTTTTCCCAACTAAGTTGGGGTCGTCTTTTAGTCTAACTGGAGTCATTATACATGGAGTAACTGCTTATTTGACCTTGGCAAGACTGGTGTTAGATTTTCTAGCTTCTGCCAATCCATAATGAATGTCTAAAGATCTATCATGTCCCGTTCCCGAACTATTATAGGTCACGTGACGAACGTCTTGTCATTCGTACATTTGTTTGACAGTCGTACCTATCCAAGGAGTTTAGTATTGCCCAGTAACTGGGTTGTGGAGGTCTGATGGTCACTCCAAGTAAAACACGGGTATTCAGCCGTATTCAATTAGACTGGAAGACGGCCCCAAGCTTCTTTTTTTTAAATTTATTTGTTATAAACTAGAGCTTGACTGCGATCCCACATAATGGTAAGTAGTAATGCAATCGTTGATGGTGAGGCGCACTTGTTTATTAAGAACCTATTCACTCTAGCCTTGAAGACACATTGCTATCGGACGAGAAGACCGCTGCAGGCAAGTTGTTCCAGTCCCTCGATGTGCGCGGTATAAACGACGAGGCGTAGCGCTTGGTCCCAACCGTAGAGAAAAAGGTTCTTGGGATAAAGGCTCGGGTGATAAGGGAGATGATGAGCTATTCCTCTTTAATTCCACACATCTCTTGAGGAAAACATAAACTGAGAAATCAAACAAAGAAGTGGCTTATTGTTGGAAAACAGATTGCCATGAAGCAGAAATCATCAAAAAAAAAAAAAAAAATTCCACACAACTTGTCCCAATTCTCGGCCATCCGCTTCTTGCTAGCCTGTAAAAACTGTTGTTTGTATCTTCATCATCATGGTCATCATCATCAGTATCATGGTCAATCTATAGTATTATGGTCATTAAAATTAACATAGATGTCACCTTTGTTCACATTAGAGGAAGTTTAAAAGTAGCAGTGATTATCTCGGTATTGTTATGTGAAAAGGAGAAATAAACCTTATGTTAAAAAAGTTATAAATATACATGTGGATGGATGGAGAGGGAGAAGGAGTTCAAAGAAATGATGGAAATGGATTGTGTGAGGAGTGATGTGAAAAAAAAGAGTTAGTGGTCGCACGACTTTTGACAGGATAGAATGGTAGGGAAAAAAATGAAAAAAAGAAAAAACATGATAAAAACAAAAAACATGGACAAGAACAAAAAAAATATCATAGAAGGCACCTCTTAAATTCATAAATTTTTGCAAGAGTTTGTGTTGAAGTTGATAATTGAGCGAGTTCGTTTAAGTTTTCTTTCAAATTTATTTGAACTCGAGGCCTATCAAATCGTCAGGGAACATAATATGTCATCATCATCATCATTTCAGCCGAAAGACGTCCACTGCTGGACATAGGCCTCCCCCAAGTGTCGCCACAATGAACGGTCCTGTGCGTCTCGCACCCATCGGACTCCCGCAACCGTTACCAATATATGTACAGTATAGTATGTACAGAAACCTCATTAACCTCATGATCGAATTTTTAAATAACAATTCGACTGCAAATATTTTTGGTTCTAACGATTCCACCTCTTCATGATTCTTGACCGTCTGAATCACGTTGTATAGTTTTATTTAAGAGTGAAAATATACATGCCAATAAATAATATAATTTATTTAGAACTCAGACAATTTAAGAAAGAGAAAACAAAGTAAAACTGTTTTCCCAACGTCACTTACAACTTATAAGTGAAGATTTGCCAGCGAAAGCGTAATATGGTCGTTGACTGTACCGTACTGTTAAATAAATTAGTTGAAATGACGCCTCTTGTACACTTTCTTGTGTTATGTTTCATAGCCGGCTTGACAGTGCCATAATCATTATGACATGCTGTTATAAGAACGTAAAGAAAGCTTTGGTTATGGCCCATAGTTGTGGAGTAAGAACAGATTAGTAGACTCAGACGATCCAGTTGGGGAGGTCTTTTTTTAGGTTATAAACTAGTGCTTGACTGCGATCCCACCTGATGGTAAGTAGTGATGCAATCGTTGATTGTGAGACGCACTTGCTTATTAAGAGCCTATTCACTCTAGCCTTGAAGACTCCTAAATTATAATCGGACGGGAAGACCGCAGTACGCAAGTTGTTCCAGTCCGTCGATGTTCGCGGTATAAACGACGAGGCGAAACGCTTAGTCCGGATCGTAGATATTTCAACAACGTAAGGGTGGATACTCGCCATTCGTCGGGTTGTCCGATGGTAGAAATGAGATGGTGGAATCAAGTCATGCAATTCCCGCACACACTCTCCAAAATGCATCCTGTAAAACACCGAAAGGCTGGCTACCCTACGCCTGTGCTCAAAGCTTTATAGATTGGACTTAACCAGATCTGGATCACCAATAAGTCTCTTCGCACGCCTTTCCATCGAGTCTAAAGCCAGTTGGAAGTGTCAGGTGGCATTTTGTGGCAACAGCCTATATGTGGCTGCAGTACTCCATACACGAACGGACTTGTGCTTTGTATAACAGGTCTAACTTTGAGAGAGAGGTCAATTGCCAAATCTGACTCGGCTAGGTAGCGTTCGGGAAAATACGGTCTTTTCGCATCTAACATACCACAGTGTCTCAAGACTAAGTCTATGACCAGTGCGTATTGTCAGTAGTGACATATGGCTCTGAAATGTGACCGCTTACTCTGGGCCTCATTATAAGACTTAAAGTCACCCAAAGAGGTCTTATGCTCTTATTTTCACCAGAAATGAAAATATCCGCAAAATAACCAAGGTTACCCCCATAGCTCAAAGAATTGCCAAATTGAAGTGACAGTGGCTAGGGCACATTACTCGCAGAACAGATGATCGATGGGGTCGAAATTTTCTGGAGTGGCGATCGCGTATCAAAATATACGTAGGAATGCCTTCCGCGAGGTGGACCGATGACCTGGCGAGGGTCGCAGGAATTCGATAGATATGATACGTACAGGACCGGTCTTTTCTTTTTTTATTTATTTATATATTTATTAAAACTTCATGCAACACAAAGGTACAAAGGCGGACTTAATGCCTTAGGCATTCTCTACCAGTCAACCAAGGGTAGTGAAGAGAAAACACGGTAGGTGCATAAAAAAAAAGAAAAGATTGATAGGAAAACAAGCGATCAAATGTATATATATATAAAAAATAAACATGCATAAATATTTAATATAATATGAATCTACATATACATACAAAACCAAACCAAACCTTTATTTACAAAACTTTTGAAAATTACTCACAATTAGATTTTATCCTACGTGATCATATCTAGGTTGTGAAAAGACACTACCTTATACCAAACCATGTATCTATTTATCTAACGTCTGTCAGATCCGTGAGTCATTGTTTTATCAGTTGACATCCGCAAAGTAAACTTTCTTTTCACTGTTTTACAACTATCTTCTTTCAGTAAATTTTCCCGTAATTTATAGATTAGTTTCCATTTAAAAACACCCAAAGATTTCCTCTGTCCAATTGTTTATTTACGCCGTGTTTCGACCGTATAATCAAGATATTACTTACGCCACTGACCGTGAAAATTAAAATCAATTTTATTCGATTACTTACTTTTTAGGGTTCTGTATCTAAAAAGGAAAAAACCTAACTCTTATAGGATCACTTTGTTATCCGTCTGTCTGTCAAGATCCCTTACTTTAGAAATGCGTGGAGCAATCGAGTTGAAATTGAAACCGCCCATTCAGGTCTGCTGTGAAAAAACAAAAAAAAAGATACAGCCGTTTATGTCTCAAAAAACATATCTGACCCTCAAAATTCATAGGGTACTTCATATTGACCCAGAATCCTGAATATTTCGCGTAAAGCAAGGTCTTATAACACTTACATAGGAATAAATCTGAAAACAATAAATTTGTTGTTACATTACAAAAACATAAACTGTTTTTACGAGACGGTAAAATCTTCGAGACTCCATTCGCGAATTGAACTATTTACATAGGTAAGTTTGTACCGAACTCACAGTGCGCGAGTCCAACTCGCACTTGCCCTGTTTTTATTATTTTATGGACGTTATTGTTTTATTTGCAATTCTTGAAAGGGTGGATAATAGGGGAAGTTCAAGTTCGAAGTTAAACGATGTTGACGGCTCTGCTATACTTTTGTAATTACATAATGTTTTATAATTCGTATCTGCAACTGAGTTTTGCCTCTGCTTATTTTTGTTCAATATTTTGTAATAAATAACAAATAACACAAAAAGAAATCATTATTTGAAAACAGTATCAAAATTGGTTATCAAATGAAGCAGCAATTAGCATTCCAAATAGTGGTTTGAGGAAGAGTAGGGGGTGGTGGGAATATCTCGATATCTATTTTGACTTACGCAATCGAATGGTGGTGACGTCATATTTCAGTATGTGCATCCTTGTACTGTAATTTGACAGTTTCCCCTTCCATCAGATTTAAAAGGTTTCTAACTTGATTAATATTGAACGAATTTGGAAATATCTTTCTATTTACGATTTTGGGAACTTACCTTTTTATTACAAACAATTTAAAAAAATTGACCCAAGTACCAACTAGGTTTGCTTTTCTCGTTGTCACACCTAATGCAGATGTGATGTTATACGGTCGTAATTTCTGATGGGTTTGGCAGACATTTAATACTGTTGGGCTCGCCATAATTATGGCGTTAAGTCTCCTTCTTGAGGAGTGGCTGGAAAGACACTTAGTGCCGATGTATGGGATCTGGGCTTGCGCATCGATAGTACCAAGAACTGGCGTACACAAGTGGCTAGTGTTTGTCGGAAGGTCACAGGAACGGTGTGGACTCCGTTTCGGTTGAAGAACCTGTTACCATCGAGCACGAAAACTATGCTTGCACAGACCTTAATATTTTCAATAATTGATTACGAAATAATTGATTATTTAGTTTTGTCTTCGTCAGAATTATTATTAAGTTCTCTTAATAATTTGATATTTTTCATAGTATTTATTAGTTTATAATTTTAGCAATATATTTTTTATAAATAATTTATTTTTATTTTATTTTTTCTTTTTGAATTATCTGTTATTTGTTTATTGTGCAAGCCTACCACAGTGTTGTCTTTTTAACCCAAAGGTTGACTGGTAGAGAATGCCTTGTTGCATTAAGTCCGCCTATGTACATGAAGTTTAAATAAATAAATAAATTATGGTGACGTGTGCTATTATGACCTGAATGCAGATCTCCTCAACAAAATTGACCGTATTCTGAATTACTGCATTCGATTTGTATTCAATCTGCGTAAATATGATCATGTCTCAGAGCATCAGTCGCTTCTAAAGTGGTTGCCCATGCGTCAGCGCAGAGAGCAAAAGGCGCTCACTACCTTGTTTTCATTTGTTGATTCTTCTAATTCCCTTAGCTATTTCACCCCTCATTTGCAATACATTTACGCCAACCACAATAGAAATCTGCGCTCATCTCATAACTGCCGAGTCCAATGTCCCTCTCATCGTACTGACTTTCTTCACAATTCATTCTTTGTTCAAGCTATTTCTCTATGGAATGAGCTCCCCCAGGAGATCAGGATGGCAACAAGCCGATTAACATTCAAAACT
The DNA here is from genome assembly GCA_949316375.1 of Mythimna vitellina. NCBI lineage: Eukaryota > Metazoa > Arthropoda > Insecta > Lepidoptera > Noctuidae > Mythimna > Mythimna vitellina. The sequence goes on from OX438705.1 coordinate 1,868,742, forward strand.
AATTTCGAGCGCTAATTCGTAAGAAGTTGGCAGTAGTATCATCACAGCGTTAATGTTTTCCAATTGTCGATTTGGACTAATTGTTTGATTATATTAGGTAGTTTATTAATTTAAGTATGTATTGTATAATTGTATTATATATATGTATGGTTTATTAGTACTTATTATTTATTCACGTGTTCGTCTTCTCTCTCTCGTTTATTGCACCTACCACTATTTTTCTCTGCATCTGGAAAAAGGACTTGTAATTGAAAAAGGGATGAGAGTAGGGAGATATTTCTGATGTCTTTTTTTCCACATTATTAGAAGTTGTGAAAATTTCTGAACTTAATCTTTCTTGATATAATTTTTTTTTTAGGGCTGTTTAACATTGGATTTAAACAATTTTATTATATTTTATCAGGATTTATTTTATTTCATAATAATAATAATATTCCAGAACTATCACACAACGCCGTCTAGTCCCAAGCTAAGCAGAGCTTGTGTTAGGAGTACCAGATAACTGATAATTAATATACTTACATATTTCTAAATACATATATATTATAGATAAATTACACCCAGACACAGATCTAATGATCGTGCTTATCACGCAAACATTTGTCCTGGGTGAGAATCGAACAGTCAGGGCCACTAACCACTAGACCAAAAGGCCAGTCAAAAGAAAAATAAAGAGTTCTTGACCATGTATACACAGTCATCATTACATATTCAAGAACGAAAAAGAAAACTCATTGCACCTTCCAAAATATACCACGCTATCATAGTATTAAAACTTACGTAACAACAAAAAAAACTTCTTCAAATATCTAACATTGCTATTGACCTACAAAATGTGTTACTCAACAAATACGAAGCAATTTCAAAAGAAAAAAAACCTACAATAGAGGTTAGAGAAAATAAAAAACTGCGGTTAAAAATGTTGCATCATAAAATGTAATTCGGGTTTACTTTTTTTTCGGAAAAGAAAGCGATGACTGACCGGTTGCGCCAGATGTAGTCTCTGCCACAGAGTAAAGAAATACAGAAGGAATACCTAGTGCAGGGAATAAAAATAATATTTATGTATTTAGAAATATATAAGTATATTTATCAGTCGTCTAGTACTCATAACACAAGCTATGCTTAGCTTGGGACTGGACGGTGTTATGTGATAGTTATGGAATATTATACCTTATATAATTTCATCTTTTTAACAGTTTAGAGAGCATGGTAGCTTTGCAGTTCTACAGGGAGTGGTGCGTCCATTCTGGACAATCAGCGTATTAGTAGTGATCAGTGTGCCTCGCTGAGTAGTGTTTAGAGGTATGCGAAACAAGATGTACAATCCCGCAAACCTCCAAAAAGGGAGGATCCTCCGACTAGGTGAGTGTTGTGTTGAGTCTGATCCAAGCAACTGCATGGTAGTTGAGATTTCAGATTTATCTTATCTTTGTGGTCTGGTTTCCATACTTAGTCCTCTATGGACCATAGGGCGTGGGCCACGGCGGCCTTCACTCCAACCAGCCCAGATATTTCCAGAAACAAATGAGTCTCTTCAGTTTGCCCAGGGCATCCATCAGTGTATTCGGTGCTCCCAAGGTCCGTGTTCTTATCTCGCTGACGGCTGTGCACTCGAGGAGCACATGCGTGATAATTTCTTCTGACTCCATGCATCCTCTGCACATAGGGCTATCTGTGATATTCATTATGAAGAAGTAATTGTTCAGGGAGCAGTTTTCGGTAATGGATCTTAAAAGGTTGCTGATTCAGGTTCTAGATTTCGGGCTATTGTATATGTTTTAATCGCGCGGAGAACTCTAATACCGCTAAGCAGGATTTTTTCTTTTAGCTTCTATGAGGCGTTATAGATATCGCCTTAAGTAGATTGGTTATATAACTGCATTTTAAAATTCGCGTTCTTTCTTAGTATCATTATAATGGAAAAATGTTTTAATTAAAATTGCTTTGTAAAAGCGGCAGAAGTCTTGACCAACAGCTGGTTTCGACGTAAACTTTAAAAAAAAGAAACTGCCTGACAAAGATTTATCTATCTATCAAGAACTCAAGGATTATAAGAATGAACATAATAATAATTATTGTCTACGGCAGTGTTCCGCAAAGGTGTCGCAGTACACTGATTTATCGGTGAATAGTAACTGTTAGTGTATCTCGGAAAAGTACTGTTATATCATAAAATTAATAGACGGAAGAAAAATGTAGATCTATAGACTGGGTTTGAAATTCATTCTCCGAGGGAATTTTTTTTTGGCACCCACCGATTAGGGGAACTTAAATTTGTTTTGTTAATTAATAATGTAATCTGTAAAAGTTCGGCTGTTATATTTTCGAGCCGTTTGGGAGTGAGACTCTTGGGCCGTGGGGTTCGAGTGGTCATGCGCTCTTTCAATTATCCAAACGGCTAGTTGAAACTTCGCGTGACCCAAGGGCTGGCTTTTACATCGGTCAGAGATTAAGCATTGCTATACAACGTGCCAATGCCGCCAGTCTTTTGGGCATACTTCCAATCGACAGCGATGCGGAGGAATTTTTTGACGCCATATTTTAGGTAGGAGTTATTGTGATACATATTATGTAATTTTAATTACTTAAGTGTTTTTTTTTTTTTTGTAAAAACACTAATAAAAAAGTCTGCAAAACAATATTTTTCATTTATAGTATACCTCCATTCCGAGTTCGTAGATGTATTTTGAAAAGAAAAAGTTTGTGGAGACCTGTTATGGCAACTATTTGATTGTGTTGATAAAACTACAGGTTTGTACTGAGAAAACATGAGAAGTCAGATCTCGTCACTTCGATTAATTGTGTGAAATAGAACTTCTGCACTGTCTTGCTACTTGAATGTGTTTGTAAGTTCACATGCTGCATTTCTAGGGAACTGCTGGTCCAATTTGGGAAATCCTTTCACTTTTGACAAACTTGCCTTCTAATTAGTCGTTGGTTCGCCACGTCGTTTATACCGTGTACATCGAAGAACTGGAACCATTTGCCTGCTGCGGTCTTTCTGTCCGATTATAATAAAGGTGTCTTTATAGCAAGAGTAAATAGGCTAATTAACTAGTGCGTCTCACTATCAATGACTGCAGCACTGCTTATCATTAGGTGGGTTCGCAGTAAAGCACAAGGTTATATAATTAAAAAAAAAACTGTTTGAATTGGCAGGTTTTATTTGGAATTCTTTGGAGTTCTTTAAATCTTATTTGCTATTCTCCGGTGTCTATGTATAAGGTTGTTGACTTTAGCTGCAGCAGCTTAAATGCTTCATAACTGGTTTGAAGAAAGCCAAATAGGAAGATTAACCTGTCATTTGGCTGACGTCAGACCTCGTTAGTGATTAGCATAAAGTACAAATTATGCACCCACACCAAGCATTGCATCATACTACCGGAACTCTTTTACAAGCTTCTTATTTCATGAATAATCATTATGACGTGTGAGAGCAATGGTGCTGAGTGGTAACGGCCCGTACTTACGAATTATAGGTCGCAGGTTCAAACCCAGCCAGGCGCATTACTTTGTGTAATTTATTTCATCACCACTGCTCTCAAAACGGAAAAGGAAAACATCTTGAAGAAACCGGCATGTCCTAGAACCAAAATTTCGAAGACATGTGACATCTACCCACCCGCACTGGGCCCACTATAAAACCGACTATGTTATGCTAAGCATTATGATGTAATAGGAAAATGGAGAAATTCGTCTGTATAATGAATCACTGCACACGTCATGTTTTGTCAGTAACTTTAATTTAATATTAATATTTTTGAAGTGCGAATTGTCACTAAATAACTTTTAACACTTTGGTTGGAGTGAGATTTGAGTGTCAGATTTTTCCTGACTAAAATCCACCTGTGTTACTTCAATTGTCCTCTGCGTTTCAGGCCCAGAACCGAGCAGGCACTAAAATACCTTACAGACTGAATAAAAGCCTCATTATAAACAAAGAATTTGGTTGATAAAAATTATAATTTCAAAAATATATAAAGCTTTTGAACTTTTCTTTAGACTAAACAATCTGTCATGCTCTTTACATTTGCTCGGTGGTCTTGCTTTTTCCCCAACAAGTTTTTTTTGTAGGTGGAAAAATCATCCAATGACATCCCTCGCTCTTGGGTGGAGCGAGAGGACGTGACAGACTTTTACTGACTAAAACCCAATTCCTGTTCCTTCGTTGCCTTTCATACCAGGGCCGAGTCTACCTTTCAGAAGCAGACCCTTGGCCCCAGTAGGCATCGATCTTGCTGGGCCCCTGGTTTTGTCTTCTGTCCGTCCTTGTCAAGGTTTGCTGACATCTCCATGAGGCTCGCGTGGAACAGTACGCGCTATCGACGACGGAAGTTTACCGGAGGGTCGGACGGCGAGCCGACTAAAACCCCACCTGTATTATCTCAATTGCCCTCTTCATACCAGGGCAACAACCGAGCAAGTCACTAGAAATACCTTACAGACTGAATAAAAGCCTCATTAAGAAACAAAGACTTTAGTTGATAAAAATATATAATATATATATATTCAATTTCCAAAACTATAAAGCTTCTGAACTTTTCTTCAGACTAAACGTTCTGTCTTGCTTTTTCCAAACAATTGGGATTTGTATTTAATAAAGATAAATGGATTATACGTGGAGTGATAATAAAAAAGGGAGTCAGTGACAGCGTGACGGCTGAGAGGATGGAAGAAAAAAATGTGTTTAGCCGGCCTCAAGTAACACGGCACACGGGCAAGAAGATTATTTATTTATGCATACATACAGCTATCATTACAGACCAATCCAATGCGATAGTGTAGTCAAAAATATAAATTACAATGATGATGTTATATCAATTTGATCCAATTCATAACATTTACAAAAATAAAATAACTTAAACTACTACTACTTAAACTAAACTACTACTTAACTTAAACTACTACTAGCCAATATAATAAAAATTAATATAACATACAATTAAAATAATGATACTGATATTAGCTACACTGGAGTCAGATTTTTTTGCTTGTGACTACTACCCGTAAAGACTCTCAAAGATCCACAAATTACAGCTGAAAACCTTCAAACTAAGGGTCACCGCACACGGGCCACCGGCCACAACCACAAAACGCGGCCACCGGTATATTTCCTGTAGATTTCATACATTTTATACGGATTCACCGCACCCGGTTGACGCCGTTGGCCGCCACATGCTTCAAATCGCGCTGCTCGTTTCTTGTGGCTCGCACTGCCCACTAAATGCTGATACAAAATACCGTCACACTTCACTCGTGCATTTAACCTTACGAATACCGTGATTAGAGACACAATATAAAGACAATATAGACCAAACGCTGGCGTTCGCTTAGGGTTTGGCCTTTTTCGTCAGAGACCTTTATGATACTGCGCGTATGAGTAAAAAAAAGTAGCAGCCACCGCTTCTAGCTTATCGTGGCGGCGTTTGTGGCTGTGGTATGTTGCCCATGTACAGTGACACTAAACCTAGACTGATGGCCAAACTTTCTTGCGTGTGAATAATTGTAAAGACTGTCAAAATTTACGAATGGCAACCAGACTCAATGTCATGGGGGACACCCCACATTACTGATAAGTAATGTCCTAGATTTTAGAAAAGTACGTATAAATTAAAAATATAATTTTAGACAAAAGGCAACATTAACCAATAAATATCACCATGACTCTGTAAACATAACTATTCCAATGCACACTACATTTTACCCTAAATCAATCACAGCGACGCAGCATTGTGTGCCTTGTTCATATTTGTCGTCGACAACACGACGCGACGCCACGCGACAAAACACTGCGACAAGTCACGCGTAACAAACGCACGATTATGATGTCTGATGTCACTGTCTGCGACAGGTTGAAACCTATTGTTTATCTGCTTTTATGAGCTTAGTTGCCTTTTAATTTATGGGTCGTGTATTAAAGGAAGTTTGAAAGTTGTGCCAGCGAGAGAAAATATGAAAGGAAATCGTTTGTCTTGATATTGTAATGTGAGGAGGAGAATGCCATTCCACCATGAGATCCCGCCAGAACTCTGTCCGCCATGCCGTGACTTTGCGCGGTAACGGAGTTTTGCGCCGGTGTTGCATCTCCACGCGCAGATAGTGCATGCGTGCAAGGACTGTTGCCTCGAAATCCCACGGTAGTAGGCCAATGCAAGAAAGCCCTGGAAGCTACTCATTACAAAAAAAAGGTAAATGAACCAGGAAGGATGGAGGGCTGATAATCCGCAAAATATCTTTATTAACAACACCTCAATGTTTGACTTATATGTTTTCATTACTCCAAACAGCTTCAACTATTGTTTATCTACGTGTGAAAATAGCCCTTCATTATAACTGGAGAAATTCTACTTTTCTTAGTTCATAACAGAATATTGGCGAACGTATACTAATAATTCTAAATGACCTAACAAAACCTCTAATGCATACGAGTACATACTTATACTAAATCCCTTTTATAGATGTCTTCATGTTTGTTTATCAATCACGCTTCAACGGATGAACGGATTTGAATGACATCTGGAAAATAGATAGGCCAAGCCCTTTATTTTTGCGAGTGGAATTTTTTTTGGATGTCTTGTGGTGGGTGGCATCTATCAGACTTATTGTTATTATTTTTGGGTACAACTGTATAGACATACTGTTCTCACAAACCTATTTATTGTAATATGGAAATATTGTAAAATCAAAAATGTTTTAAAAGAGAGTTTGGAGCCAAGAGACCATTATGTTTCTTTCCAGTTCTTCTCCATAGGAAACGACTAATTGGAACTGTGCTACCTTCTGATGATTTTCGAATTTGAATTTAAATGTTTTTGATTAAAACCACCTTGGTACAGGCCATGGTCTGGAGCAAGGAGGAGTGGCAGGCGGTCGCCTCCTTCTGCGAAGCAGTAATGCTAGCAAAGGAGGCGGCCGATCGCGTCAGGCAACGGTCCTCACGCCCCAACCGCCGCCGGGATTCCGATCCCGATTTCCGGCCACCGTAGGCGCGGACCGTCTGGTAACCATCTGGACCGAGCCCAAGTCGTCGACGGCGCGTACTGTTCCACGCGCGCCTCATAGAGATGTCAGCAACTGTAGGAGCCCAGCAGGGTCGAAGCCTACTGGGGCTATGGGTAGTTTGAAAACGAAACGAACCCTGGGACGAAGGCAACGAAGGAACAGAAGTGGATTCTTAGTCAGTAAAAGTCTGACACCATCTCCAGCCCCACCCAAGAGCGCGATTAGTCGTTAGATGATTTGTTCACCGAAAAAAAATATTGTATTTTTCAAATATTTTTAACCGCTATTCTGGAATAGTTATACAGTTTTTTAAGCTCCCTGGCTTGGATCAGAACATAAGTAGAATAATTTTTATGCCGGTAGCATGTTTCCGACGACAATTTTCAAATTTCCTGCAAGCACCACCGATGACAAAAGTTTTTAGTAAAATAATGCGTGTATAAATTCCTAACAAAACAATAAACTTTCTGCAACATAATCAAATAATATATGAATATAAAGTTTCCAACAGAACAGCTTTCGTTTACTTACTGTATATAATGAATTTTATTTATGTACTTCAAGCTTTTTAATTGTTATATACTGAGTTGTTTTATGTAGTATACAGGGAGTCAATGATTTTGATACCTGGGTTTAATTTTTTTTAATATTAGCACCTTTGATAAAATCGTTGTAAGTAATCGTTTAGTTCTAGTTATGTTTACTATTTTATCTTTTGACTATAAAATTACTAGTGTTCAATTTGTTGTTAAGTATCTAAATGATTTTTTTTTATACCAAAATTCATCATCATCATTTCAGCCCAAAGAAATCCACTATTGGACAGGCCTCAACCAAGTGTCGCATATCGACCGATCCTGTATTTCTCGCGTTCATTGAATTCCTGCGACCCTTATCAGGTCTTCGGTCATACTAAAATTGTTACAAACAAAATCGTAACAGTTATTGATTAATCAATTAAAACTTCATGCAACGCAAAGGTACAAAGGCGGATCTGATCCTATGGCATTTTCAGTCAACTAAAGGTGGAGGAGGGACAACATGATAGGAGCATAAAAAAAATTAGATACAAAAGTAGTAAAAAGAAGGTGTAATAGTTAGATTTAATCTCTATCTATAACTCTCGATGATAAATGCATGATCATTTTCAGCCTCTGATCTATAAACCAAATTATTATCTATATATATTATAATGGCTTAGCTGACGGACGTTTAAAATTCCTTTTAGGCGATATTATTCAAGAATTTTGTCAAGAAATTTTCAAGAATCTGAAACTCAAATTATCATTTATTTCGAAAAATTACTTTAAACAAAACTTAGCGGTAGTGAGAGTAGTTTGCACCTATATCAACGCTTTGGCATGCAATACCCTCAAAGATAATCCCTCTATTAAAATTCAATTACCATTCCTAAACACATATTTCCTATTTGTATTCAGGTTAAACTTGGATCTACTTTCTCTCGAATTACTTTTCGTTGATCTATTATAAGTGACTTATTGAAATCTAAACATTTAAATTCAAAGCAAGGAAATCAAGGGATATTTTCAGATCCGGAACATTGGCCGCAGAGTACCGTCCAGTTCCAGTGGCATCCTGGGCATGATTGCTGACAGGCTAAACTGCTATGTTATAAATCTTTGCTTCAGTATCTTAGCTGGAGTGCTGAAGCAATGTTTATTTGTTGTGTGTGTTGATGTCATTTATGGTTATAATTGTATTTCTAACATAGTTGTAAGTTTGTTTATTGTTACTAACACTATATGAGTCTCATTGTTACTCGCATTATAGATTATTTTTATTATTTCCTTATTTTAGGTCTCTAAGGGTAGCCTCTTCTATCGCTTTCGATTTATATCCGTTTGTGGCATTTATTCAACCTTAATAATGTCATTAGCCCATATTTTTTTCTGTCATCTGACATTTTTTTCTTGCAGAGCTGCATCGTTTTGTTGTTTAAAGGGACCCATATATTTATGACATTTCTTTATCCCTTGCAAAATAACATAATCTCCATTTTGATAATTTTAAACTTTACTCTACCATTGTCATAAATCCGAAATAATATCCACACCCTGGGCTGCTACTAAGAAATTATAATAACTTAAATCTTGACTTAACACGAAAAGCGAAACCAGGATTTCATTTTAAGCAGTAGTATTTGTTATCTATTCTAAAACAGCCTCCAATGAAATCACAAATTATTATCAAAAAAACCCCTGAAAAAAATACTGCAGATTTTTTTTTACAGCTACCATATCACAGACATGCAGTCTAAAAAGTCCTCAATTAACATACACAATGACTACTTATTTAGGATCCAAGTCACATAATGTTTAAAGTATTTGTAACAGGGTCATTGCCAAACTGCACACGTATAGAACGGTGAATACTGTTTGGCACATACTAGTGGTAAAATACTTGTTCTTCTAGTAGGTATTAATGATAATATTAGGGTCAATTTCACTTTAGGAAATACCACTTTATATATATATATATATATATATAATAGTTTAGTTTATATTATTAATATATATTAATAATATAAACTAGTGCTTGACTGCGATTCCACGTGATAGCAAACAGTGATGCAATCGTTGATAGTGAGGTGCACTAGTTTATTAAGAGCCTATTCACTCTGTCTTGAAGACACCTAAATTATAATTAGATAGGAAGACCGCAGCAGGCAAATTGTTTCAGTCCCTCTATGTAATTGACTATATTGTCGTAGTTTCAAGGATATGGTTTATTTTTTATTAAAAGTAGTCTATTTAGAGATATACAACCGTTTTTTGAGGTGGGAAATCATAAAATGACTTCTCACGCTCTAGGATGGTGCGAGTAAGCATATCAGATTTCACCTCTAGCATGCACCGGCCCTACTGGGCCTTTAAGGTTTTGCTGATATATCTTTAAGATGCGCGTAGGATGCATCGCGCAAACCCGTGCGTGCCTAAGGTGAGCGAAAATTACTTTGTGACTCCTACCGATCGGGACGTTTTTTACGGCGGCGGCTGAAACATGAGCTTGTACGATCGATCCAGACCAAAACCAGACGCGAGAGTTCATCACTGCAAATTGCTTCCACCAGGACACAGCTATTCCGCCCAAGCGGGTCTGACTTCCACCGTATGCTCCATCGTGTCCTCCAGGCGATTCACACAATAGTGAGCGTTTCTTCCACCTGAATCAAAAACAGGAACCTCCCGACCTGACTATGTCTTGGCGGCTCTGTGATCACTCCTCAAAGACCCAGGGGACATACCGCTGAGATTGTAATATGCCCAAGGCCATTCAACTACAACAAGTTTTTTAACTCTAGAGATGTGTTATATACACACAAATAAGAGCATCAAGAGTATGAATACAAACCTTCCATCATGCAATGTATAAGAACACAATATGGTTTCGATCTAATCTCATCATAAGAATACCATGGTATAAGGTGAACACAAGAGATATTAATTTTACAAAGGTTATAAGAGAAATGGGTTAATATATCATAATTATGCAGGTGATCATGATCTAGTTGAAGCAGATCTGTAAAACAATAGAAACATTACTAACCTTTTTTTTAAAATCATATGCAATGCATATGAAATTCTCAGTAAATCTTAAAAGGTAAACTTTTTGATATTGTTTTGTCTACAAGTAGAAGAGTCAATAGGCAACAAAACTGCATATACTGAAATGGCAGATCAAAAGCAAATTTATTTTAAAATAAACCCAAAAATCAAATATATCTTCTTTATTATATACACCAAAAAATTTTACAATAATTCGTATTTCAAAACAGCTTTTAACATAATATTCTCAGTTTCACTAATTCAACGTCATGTAATATTTTCGATCATATATCAAAATAATGAGCTCATTGAAACTCAAGAGATTTTATAAAAAGGAAAGTAAGTAATCATTAACAGTGATCAACATCTGTTCATTGTTCCAACATTTGGTGAGAAGAAAAAGTTTTTAGGTTACACCACCATTCTTTCGTTTAATAGCAACTAACTTGTTGTAGATATGATGATAAACGAAGCTGAGAAAGAAAATATGGAGTACGTTAATGGGAAATGTGAGAAAAGCGTAGTAATATTCCACAGTGGTGATAAAAAAGGTAAGTTATTTCTGTCTTTGACGCAGTTTGAAAAAAAAACATCCATGCTCCCATAATAAGCTAGATGTAGAACAAGAATATGTGAATAAAATCGTAGTATATCGTATCTATTTCTTTATTTACATATACTTTATTATACACCAAGATTACAATTTACAAAAAGGAAACCGTATAATTAAAAAGACATATAATTAGCGACCTCACCGCAGTCGGTGACTTCTTCCAGGCTACCCGTTATGGATAAAGATTTTTCAGACACAAACAAAATGGAGTTGCACTTGGTGCAAATATAAAAGTAAACAGAAATTTAATAGGTATGTACTTAATACTAAAATCTTAAAGTAAATAGTTAAAGGTACTTACTAGGGTTGAGCACAAGAAATAACATAAAACATTATTCAACCTTTATTTTTTAATTCCCCCTCAATACTGTCTCTTAACAATAAAAATGTTAAAAATAAACCTGAGCTAGGAGTTCTACTTATTAAGACTCAATAATATGACTAAGAAAGTGATCAAAAGTTAAAAACAACATACATATTTCCCAAAACCAGAAGCGTATTAATAGCTACACGAAAGTGAAAAGAATGATTGATAAGATATGAATACAAACAAACAAATGGTATAAAATGTTGTAAAAATATAATAAAATTTAAATACACAAATGTAGAATAGAAAAATTATAAATAACATAGAAAACAAAATAAAAGGAAACAAAATATTTTTTTACGACCGACATCATAGATTTTGGCAAACCTGATATACATGTTTCCGATATCACAAAAGTATCAAGACCACAAACTCCCCATAAGTAGCACCACACTTATCAACTGTCACCAAGATCCCCGACCACACCCACACAACCACAAAAAACCACGTGCGTTCCCCGAAAACTGTCCGTAGGTACAACAAAATAATTTCGTAGGTACCAGTTTAATCGACCGACATCAAGTTCACTTTTCTTGACCGCCGCGAGGTAGTGGGGTAAGATGCTTAAAACAGGCCGTCATATACAACGTCGCTACACTTTGTGCCAAGCTTTCTGTAGGGGTAGTTTGATTCGCCGCCATGATACGATACGTCGCAGTCCTAGTACTTTTCACCGCGGCGCAGGCGATGCCAGCGCTCGACAAGGAGCCCAACGAAATCGGAGTTTTTGGGTCCTTATTAGGAGTTGTTAAAGAGTGCGTCGATGGAGATACATCCTTGTGCATAAAGGTGGGATCAGTGAAGTGATAACCGTGCAGTGCTCCAAGTGATGTGTTACTAAGTTCTTATCTTTTGGTTGCAGGAGAAGACGTTGAAATATGTGGAGGCTGTTAACACTGCGCGGGAGTTGGACCTTGCTGATGGTGTGGCCATACTTAGCAATGGCTCCCCAAGGTCTGCAAGAGCCTTGGAGCCGTTGTCTGAAGAGCCTAAGGCCAGGGAAGCTCAGATCGAGTCCAGGCTGGTGGATTCAGCCGCTGACTTCTTGGAGAACCATGTGATCCAGTTTAAATTACCTTCTTCTGCTATTGAAGGCATGAAGAGGTCTCTTGAGGAAGGTAAGCATCCAAAACATGTCATCCATTAATGCTGAATCAAATTAGTAGTAAAATAAAGTGAGCGTATATAATGGAGTGTTAATAGCTTAATTACACGTTAGATGTTAGATAAAAGCGATTTAAATGAACGTAACAATTATTTTGATTCATTCAAACAAACATAGTTAGCATAACATACTGCTAAACTTAGAATGTATATATACGAAATGAAAAGTAGAAACGTACATAAATCTAATGCAAATTAAGTGATAGGAAATATAATCATATGCAAATTAATGATGCAAATCGAACCAGTTACGAATTAGATTTCGTTTTCAAATTCATTGAACTTTCGAAGTTTAAAAAAAAATAAAAGAAATATTACACAACAGGAAAATGAAATAGATTCAAATGAAGTGGATCATTGATCCGAAACTAAAGTGATTTAAGTACGAGTAAGATGTTGCGGTTTCAAGATAGCGATTAAATAGAGCAAAACAATTGTTTATAGAACTAAATTTTTAGTCATGCTTTTGTCTTTAAGTTTCTCCGTTTTATATTACTGTTTAATAATAACTCTGACTGAACTTTAAGAATCTTTTCTACCAAAATTTTAATATTCTTTAGCTTTTTTAAACACATAATATTGTCGAAAGTAACGCAGATCGATAAGAAAAACTTAATTTTAAAGTCTATCGATTATAAAGATAGTACGTAATTCAGTTTATTCTTAAATGCCCAGGAATATTGCAATGCATTGTTAACTTACAACCACAACCAATTTAACGATAATAATATTAACATTGATCAAGATATGCATCGGTTCAAAAAATATTCGGTTCTAAAGTCAGCTGTTCTTGAAGGTATGATTTCAATAGTAGATAATCGCAATGTCATGCATGCAGTAAATATATATACCCAAAATTGCAAATCATGCACTACTACAGATCTCACGTTACTAATTGGATCATAAAATCAGTCTGGTTATTTAAATTGTTGTATATTTCATTTAATAAAAGAAAAAAAAATATTATAACACAAATATCACACTACATTGCCAGAATAAACAAAATGTACACATGGTAAAAAAATAATGCAAATAAAGCAAGATTTGAAGACATTAGTAAATAAGACACCAATATTAGTAGCCTAGTAGAAACATAGCATAATATTGGAAAGTTTAAAGTGTCGCTTAAATTTCCATAAATATAAAATGTACGTATACGAAATGAAGGCGACTGTACTTAATACCTGTCCAAGTTATAGCTCGACTGTACAGTTACATATTACAAATGCATGCTGGCGGTACAAACAAGAGGCAGGGTTGTCACAATTTTGTAGTAAAACCAGTAGCGATATTTTTTTCAATACGCTTTTTTGTAAACCTACTCTTACCTCTACCGCTTTAAGGCACGCAATTGAATGTTTTCTGCACTAGTGCAGAAAAGGTTGCAAGCTCGTCCCGCCCCAATTTATTGTAGTTATCGTAACAAGTTGGGCACTAAATTACTCCTACGAGTCGCACGTCAACCCCCGTTTATTTATATCTACGTAAATGTATTGAAAAACATCGTTTAATATACGTGAAAATTTGTCACTGCAGCAGTCGACTCAATACCACCCTCGCCTGCGGTTCGGGCTTTCTCTACTTATATCAAAATGTACTAAATCAATTCAGTTTTAAGTGTGGCTAATGTAACACAAGGTCCTATATCAGGATATTATGCAATTGACTTGCCAAATGAATATATTCGTACGAATAATATACAATACATTGCACTTTGCCGTGATTACCGTGATGAAAAATATTTACAATTAACCAAGAAGTTAAATCATATTATGTTTCGTAATTGAAGCATCCCGTCAGTTGATAAATAAGTATATTTATTAATTTATACTTGAAAGAGTCACTAAGTATTTAAATATTAAATGCAAAATTTCACGTAATTTTGTAAAAAATTGCGTCTATCAAGCTGTTGTTGTTTGAAAGAATTATTTACTCTTTGGTGGTACTAGAATGCAAAGAATAACTAAAAAAATATGAGTGGGATGAAGTAAGTATAAGTCTGACAACCAAACTTGCTCCATCCAGAGCAGGAGAAGTTACTTAATAAGTTTCCAACCCAAAAAAAAAGTTAACACATTTATACATTGACTAAATTAGATGTTAGTTAAAGACATCATTGCTTGATTGATATTAAAGTGGACATAAACGATCAAGCATAATAACAAGAGCAAGCATAAGCATAGCATAATCATCCTTATAATTTTCCCACTGCTGGGACTCAGGCTTCCTCTCTTGGAGAAGTAATGGGCTGTAATCACAATACAATACACGGATCTTGGCGTATAGGTGTAATTCACGTGTCTTTAAATTTTTGCTTTTAGAACCTGCCAGTTATGTTTTTCCTTCACCGTTTTTTAACAAGAGCAAGAAGTTCAATTAATATAAATATTTTATAATAAACAATAAACAGTTGATTGAATAAAAGATGGACAGCCCTAGCCGCATGCATGTAACAGTTAAAATTTGTAGACTACAGATAATCTGAGCTATTGATATAAATAGAAAGCCTAACTGCCCCATTAGTTAGCGATGTACTATTTTCATGCTTTGAATTCTACGCATGAATAAATGTATTTAATTACAAACATGCAATATTGCGATTTCCTGATATACATACCAACCGTATGGAAAGATGCTCTACTTCCATTAGTTCCGATTGTTATTTCTGATTAGGTAAGTAGAATCATCAAATCAAAGAACTTCCTGAAGCCATTTGAGTGGTTAAGAAATCTTTTCTTCAAGTATGTTAGATATATTTATCAAGTTAATTAAACAAGATCACTGTGTTTGATATCATGTTTACAACCACTCGCAAATGCAAAAGAGATTTTATCTTGAACTGACCTCGTTTATTGCTCTGTGTTCGTTGTTAGATGCATTTACGGTAATTCTAACTTTACTTCATGCGTAAATAATGTCAATTATACTCTCTGTATTTTCTTCGCATAGCGTTTCTGCCACTTAAGTTTTGTCATCATCAAAGCTCTTTGAGTTCTACCATAAAGAATATAAGGATTTTTTTCTTTTTTTGTTTTTCTATCTTCTCTTTGACCCAGTACATTAATTTATTTTAAATCATTAACAAATTTTTTTTTCGAATCAAAATAATTAAATTATATTTTGACAAAAGAGATTGGGCGATTTAGACCCAAATGTACTGTATCAAGTTTTGGGTAAGATCATGGTAATTGCTTTGTAGTACCGTACTTATGATTCATTTTTTTAAGCAACTTAGTCTAGAATGAACGTAGGTAATTACTAACCTAAAGTAACCTGGGTGAAGTCTGATAGTGCTTGACATGGTGGTGGGGATTAAAAATGAATGATCTGTTATCTGCTTAAATTGCCTATGATGAAATACACTTGTAACGGACCACCCCTCCACTTGACTGACGACGTGTTGGTCCAAAGAGATCTTAAAGAAGTTCATCTCGATACAAATGGCGCATAAAATCGTAATCAATGGAAAATCACACCCTAAATAAATGGGATAAGTTCTAGTCAGAAGAAAAAAATCAGTTACACTACACTTGAATTTGTTGATAGCAGGCAACTATTCAGAGTGAAATTTAACTAAAGCACCACTTAACTTCACTCAGGTTTAATTTTTTTTGTCTATAACGATAAAAAATGTAGTTAAATGAATGCAATTAATACTGAATTAACATACATGGTTGAAGTCTTATTAAATTATAATACGTAATCGATATTTTTCTGTCACCAACTAGTTTTTTTAAATGGTTCATTCTATAACTTGATACAACACTTGCGTATAAAGTCCATACAAATATGCCCATTGTCCTTTCAATCATTTATTGCTAAAGAAATATCTAAGAAGACCTTTGACACTAGCCAACTCCTTACAGTTTAAAGGCCGCAAAGATAAAAAGTCTAAGAAGTGGCAATAACGGATGTTACATGAATGCTAGGTCGTTGCTTATTTATTTATTACTTACTCATAAAATGAAACTTCAAGTGGACGTACCCGTTAAGTTCAGACACATGTTCCCGCAAATTGTCACGATTATATTCCGGTTTCAGAAAATAAATGTTAGGCGGTATTACGTAATTTTTTAAAGCAGATTTATGTAAATCATTGAATTGATCAATGTACGAGTATGTCTGTTTAAGTTATTCTGCGTTAGACGTTTTTGATTTAACGTCTCATTTTGTAATATATTTGATGAAATTGCAACCACTTTCCAGTAAAGATGTTCTATCCTTTTTTATTAAGTACTCGTACTGCAATTTTCATTAGCTCTTATTCATATATTATTAATAGCTCTTAGAGATATATAAAAGGTATTGACATATTCGCAGCAGTTCAAATGAAGATGAAGAAGAGCAGTCTCATTTCAAAATTAGGACATCTCACCACTTCCGTATTCTGGAAATGTCACTCCACAAAAAAGGCCTTCGCATTGAGATTGTCAACAACATATAGAAACTCGAAAGCGGCACATTCCCTCTACGGCATTAGTTCGAAGTCCTGCCTCTAAACCAGTTTAACAAGTCATCGAGAAATCGTGTAAACGGCACTCCTCGACTCTTCTCTGAAGAAAGTTGCCTTTCCAATATTATGATATGTGTTCGTGTTACAACTTCGATTGATAGCAATTATGGTGTTATGAGTCAAACTATTCGTTTTAATTGTCTTGTTTTTCTCAGGAAATGGAACATCTGTTTTCCGTTTTACCATAGACACTTTGTGTTTTGGTTCATTCAATTTTGTCTGTATTCAATTATTTACGTTATCTTAAGACATACTAATTTCATCTGAAATGCTGTATTCGTAGCAGGTTCTGCCGAATATTATCAAATCACGTACATTTTTAACCACCTACTATGCTTTGATCTTTCAATGAAACAATCAATCATAGGTATGTAAGGTATGTAGTTGCTCTGTTCACCTTATCACAGACAAGTGCTTCAAATTCTTGCAGATCAAAATAACTTGCATAATCTTGAGGTTCTTAAAAACTATAGTTATAATTGTTGTTTGGGCCAATATATGCAAAACTTTTTATTTCCTTCTGGGTTACTTTGAACTTCAAATGTGATCCAAATGTTTTGTCAAGGTCATTTAAAAGATTTAACACTATAAATATGTCCCTACTTGTAGCTGTACGTGTTGTCAATAATTCCGATCCACAAAGTTTGTTACTTATAATAATAAATTATTTTATTTTGCTACCGCGTCAAAATAATGAAATGGTCACACCCAGTCATTTACCTCCAAGCACGGATAAGCATATTATTGGAACACTCGAGACTAATTCAAAAGACAATTATACAGCAATTTTACTGTCAAAATCAGTACTGAGAGATTTTTTTAGATAGTTGTTTATCATGGGAAAAAAATTAGCCTATGTACATCAACTGTCCTATTTTATTGATAATATAAAATTGTGTGTACAATAAAGAATAAAGAAAGAATAAAGAACCTCACACCTTTTCACTGTGCTTAGTATTTTGTTCGGTACTCAAATTAGTCAACAGGATGTAGATATTGGAAGGTATAGAGTTGGTATGTGTTTCATAAGGTGGATCGATTACCTGGAGGTGGTTTTAAAAATATTTTGGAAGCCAAAGACATTGAGTCAGTCAATGTGGCTGTGCTTATGAGAGGCATATTTCCACAGTTGATGACTACCGACTGATATTATGACAAATTATTATTTGGTAAAAATAAAATTTGCTGATGTGCTAAAAAAATTATTAAAAATATCTAGCTCTTTTGTGCTTGTGTTAATAATATTTTCTATAACTATGTCTCTGCGGGTACATAAAATAAACAAAACTTTATTCAGTGCTAGGCTCAGATATTTCAGTTAAGATATATGTTTTACTCATGCAGTAAGTAATACTGACAGCCCAAATATACTTACCTGAAGTTGATTGAGAAGCGAGCCAAAAAGGTCATCGGTGATAATGCACTTGTCGATTCAAAACTCCAAAGCCTTGAGCATCGACGCCGAGTTGCTGGCCTGTCGGTTTTCTATCGATTATATTTCGGGGAGTGTACGTTGGAAAATTGAGCAATTTGATTCCACCAATTCCGTTCCATAATCGGACCTCTATATATACGGCGTTGCGCCATCGGTACATGGTGAACATCCCACCTATACGTACAAAGCGTTTTTCGAATACATTCATAATGCGTACAGCAAAGAAGTGGAATTCCCTACCGAAGTCTGTGTTTCCTGATAGCTACAATTTAGGGGTCTTTAAGTCAAAAGTGAATAGGTTACTTCTAGACGAGCGTGCTCCATCGTTGGCCACATCATAGTTTACCATCAGGTGAGATAGTGGTCAAACACGAGCCTGTCAATAATAAAAAAAAAACATACAAAAATAAATTGCTATGAGTCAAGATCAATTATTGTACAAGTATATTTAAATTTAACAAGTTCACAGGTTAACGTGATAATGAACTTGATATTTAAAGAAGAATGACTAAAATAAATAGTTATCAATTTAGATATCTTGTCATTTCAAATTCTAGAAATTTGTCCTAATTCTAGAAATTAAGGTTTGTAGCAAAACGATACATGAGTGAATGATTTAGATGAATAGCTCAGTAATAATAATTAACCAGATACAGTTTTACTTTCCATCAAATTTGTTCCACTATATTTCTTAGCCCTACATAGGCGATTGAGGGAAGTATGTCATGTAGGTGCTTGTGGGCAATGGGCCGGCGATGTCACTATGTCAATCATAAACAAGTTTTAAAACGGTGACCATTTGCACCTGTCTGTCTCGCATTTGTAATGCTTTTTTTTATACTCTATCGTCTTTAGAATAATGTCTATTTTACCGTTAACGGCTCGATGGTTAGACGCTTTGTTTAAGATTAATCCGAAAACACAATTAAAAGTTACATTAACTTCCACGATGTTAAGTTATCAATCTTTTTTTTTTGACTTGGGTTATTCAAATAACTTCTCCCGCTCCAGGCGGTGTGAGAGGATATGTCAATTTTTCCGAACATTCCCGTAGTTCTTCTATATCAACCATGTAAATCTAAAATTTATCCACTACCAGATAAAATAAATGTTTTGAATTTATTGCAAACCATAATTTACAAAATTCAAACTGGCCAGTTGATGCTGATACCTGCCAGTGCTAGGGGTTGTTTAAAAGAGTTACCATGACTTTCGCAAAGGATATCCGAAGGAACACTGTAGTTTTAGTCAGTAAAAATATGTCTTACAATCCCTCCACTCGGAGCGGGAGAAGTCAATCGATAATATAATTTACTAAGTAAAAAAAAGTAACCCAAACTAAAAAAATATTGTATAGTTATAATAATAAAATAATAATAATAATGAATAATGATGGTATAATGAATGTGCTAAAACTTACATTGATTAATTATTTGTTTAACCCGTAAAAAAAAAAATATGTATCCAATTTCAAATTCCATTTCATTATTCTGATTCATAAACAGTGGTTATCTAATCTCTGAACAAATAAAGTAAAAGTTTATCGAACGATGAAGTTCAAGGAAAGTACAAGACTTGATAGTTCACAGTCAATGTCAGAGATGGCGACACTGTTCAAGGCTGTGGTTACACTGGCAGCGAGTGCAATGAAACGCTAAGGCCAAGTCTACTTGGATGACTTAACGCGAATCCAAGTTCTTAATCGCCTTGAACATAAAGCGGTTGCTATTAACTTAAACTTTTTAAGAATCAACTATTTAAAATTGAATTCTTTAGATTATATTTCTGTAACGAAAATTGAATTGAATACACTATAAGATTTTCTGGATAACTCAAAATATTAATTTATTTATTTGGTCAGCCAACAACTGCTTACGCAATACATTGACAATATATTAAAACAGAACTACATTCATTACTGTAGCAATTAATTATAGGATAACACCATATGTATTAAATTTGGTAATGCATATTATTATTAATTATATTAGAAACAATCAAGCAAAGGTAACAATGACTAATAACAAAAAAATTACATTATAACACAGCACATAATTATATTTACATAAAGCAGTTACTTTAATATGCAGAACTAAACTTAAGATAAGTAGTTCATCTAAATTATGAACGTTTGAGAACACATTGATTATGCGTACAGCTAAGGAGTGGAATTCCCTGTGGAAGTCTGTGTTTCTTGATTATAACTACCACCTAAGGGTCTTTAAGTCAATAGTGGATAACTTAATTCTGAGCAAACGTGCTCAAGTGATGATGTGGTCGACATACCATCAGGTGAGATAGTGGTCTAGTGCGAGCCCAAAAAAATATATTCTATTCATGAAATCATGTACCATGTAGATTATTGCAGCTAATGTTGACAAACCTTGCACTCATAGTTTGTGGGTAATGAACCTTGACAACGATGCCGACAGTTATGTACGGAATTATCTCAAAGCAAATGTGAAAGTTGTAGGAGTGTTAGCGGTATGATATAAACGACGTATTGAGAGTTCAAATCGATGTAAAGAATTAATTTGATTTAAATATCATGTATATAGTAGAAAACATTTAGTAATAACATACTCTCACTTTATTATACTACTTGTAAACAATAGAATGGAAAGTTTAAGAAAATAGACAGATTTTATAAAAAAAAATATACACTATTGTGTTTATCAACACTAACGTGTCGCTTTTATGATTTCAGCTCGTGGCAAAAAGAAGAAGATCAAGCAGCTCCTGCCCCTCCTTGCCATCGCCAAGCTGAAGATTACAGCCCTTATCCCACTGTTCCTCGGCATCATCGCATTTGCCGCTGCCAAGGCCGTCCTCCTCGCCAAGATCTCTCTCCTTGTCGCCGGTATCATTGCTTTGAAGAAGCTTTTGGCAAGCAAGCATCACGAGACCAGCTACGAAGTAGTCGCCCATCCTCACCATGAAGAACACTATGCCAGCAGTGGTCACGGATGGGGACGATCTATCGATGATGGACAGGATCTAGCCTATTCCGGTCACGTCAAAACCGATTAAAGCCACGGAATTCACAAGGAGCTATTCTAAGTCCTGTACTTATTGTAACATAGTGTGAAATGGAATGTACTGAGTTTATTTATTGTAGTTTTTAAGGCGTATTTATTGAATATTTTACGAAGAATTTCCCTTTGTAAGGGATTTTTACCGAAGACGCGATTTGTTACTGTTTTCCCATAAAATGTTGTTCTAAGTTTGTATGGTCTTTCATACTATACTATATTAGTATTTTCGAACCCTATACGGTATCCGTATTTGTGTATTTTGTACTTCAAAATGTTTGACTTTTTATTTTACTATTAACTTTTATAGATTTACTATCTAGTCCTTTCTTACTAAGTCCTTATATTAACTATTTAGTTTTATTTGTATATTATTATTGTGTATATTATTATGCATAATATGTTTGTGTACATTTATTTTGTGATATAATTAATTATTTATTTACGCTAATATTTTTATTTATTTATTTACATACTTCATATTTATTCATTTTCATACATCTTTATTTTTTAATATTTATTTATATTACACCAATATATTTTCATATATAATATTTACGTTACTTATAATCAAAGAAACCACCTATAATATTACTTACATTATTATAATTCAGTTTATCTTCTGCTATACATAATTACATATTATTATAATAATTATTTATCAATGTGCCGCTTTGGGAGTACAAATATATTATAATATATTTTAATACTTTCCTATGCATACCTAAATATTTATAATTATGTAAACTATTTTTTATATGATTCGTACAAATAAAGAACTTAAAAGTGTATTGTTTTAGTTTACTTAATCCTAAAAAGTGATTTTAAATTACTCTAAACACTGATTAGTTATTTAAGAAAATATATCGGGTATGCTCCGTTGCGGAGACCCGATCGGCCATCCCTCGCGGGGAGTCGGGCACCACACCCCCTTTTTGCTTTGTAATAAATATTAAATTCTCTATCGACATGACTACATGCACACCGTTAAAGTAGAACTAGTGACACCGCGCAGGTATCAATCCGGTTTCCAGGACGGGGACCGTCGCATACAACACACGCACTTTTTCACGCGACGGCTGACCATCGTGGGCGTCCGCTTAATGCAGTTTCGGCCCTTACTGTATTAAGCACTAATTATTATAAAACAATAATGATTACTGATTTTTGAATTATTGGCTCTATAGGTACGATAAAATTATAAGCATAAATAGGCTACAGAGATAGACATATAGACATAAAAATACAATATATAAGAGAATTAATTGTGCAATGTAAGCAGGTCTAGCCAAAAACTTTCAAACAATCTTTTGAATTACCTTTGATCTTTCTCAGTATGTGACTACATAAACCACATGCACCATAAAATAATAAAAAAGAAATTTCAAATAACTAACAAATAATCTCAAACACTCTCTATCATAAAGCACATTAATTTCAATTTCATTAAATGCAATATCAATTTCACTATTATCATTAACATTACCGTTAACTTGTTCACTAATGAAACGTTTTCTAAACCCATCATCTTCAAGATTGATATCATCATCACTTATAACAGTGGATATTTCGAAACAATATATGTATTATGATTATGGTCAACGCCACCATATCACGTTGCTAGCAACGAATTATTTAATAAATAACTTTCTCTAAAAGTTGCGTAAGTGTTGTAATATATTGAAAACGAAAGTTTCACTGATGAAGTTGTTTTACTACTATATCTTCAAGGATGTTATTTTATTCTTGTAATAAAAGTCTCTCAAATTTAAATCATCTTTTTCAATGCAAAGTAATAACGGTTGAAGAGCAATACGATAAGATTGAAGATATAGTGACAGTTTTAATATTTAATTGTCGGCTCGTTTAGAATACCTTTGGGAATTCAATAACTCCATCTACCACCAAGTGATTATTTTCCAACTTGATCAAATCTCTCATAATTCATTAGTAGTCCTGAACTGACACTGAAAACCTGTTACTCAAAACATGCAAAGTGGAGCTATCTGGCAGGCATTGCATCAGAGTGTAAAAAAATAAAGACCAAAATACGTCACCAAAATTAAAAGCTCTCTGCGACCCTAAACCAGCAGTATAAGCGAATATTACACCATCACTGAGAACGCCGCGGAAGTGTTCATTTAAAAAAAATAATTAAATACTGTCAGAAAATGTTGGTTTCATATCCCAGGAATTGCTCATTTTCAACTATTTTGGGATTTTAAATACCAAGTGATGTTATACTACTACTGTGTGTATGACAGTGATTCAAAGATTCAAAGCATTTTATTTCAATTAAACCATTTACAGGCACTTTTGAAATGTCAAGAAGTCAGTCAGTAAGAAAAAATCATGATAATTGCACATTCCAAAGCGTAGATCTCTATGGAGAAGAATGTGCAAGAAACTTCATGGACACTCTTTTCAACCATGTTATGTATTACAAATATCTCGGTTACATGTTTCTTGTCGCTATATGAGAAGTAGTAGAAATGGAACATGAAAAAACTTATTGTAGAAGATTACAGGTACACGAAGTTTAAAAAAATATCAACATAACTTGGCGTTCTTAGAAGTAACACCTATTTAGGTAAGTTAATAAAAAAAAGAAGACGGTTTCAAAGTCAAAGTCAAAGTCAAAGTCAAAGTTTTTTATTTCACATAGGCCTACATGGACACTTATAAAACGTCAGAAGCTAGTGCAGTAGCTAGTAGTAGTAGTTTCGAAGAAGATTAATACTTATTTACTAAGAAAACATCAAACAATTATACAACTTGTGTATTATAAAATTTTGTGGGTCGCTTAGCATGCATGCTTATTAATTGCAACAAACTTGATTTCAAAGAGGAGTTAAAGGATGAAAACACAATATATGTACATAACATAGGTATAGCTCTTTTTTTAAGTTTCATACGTCCACTTTTATTAAAAATCACGGTGGCTTGTAAGAAAATAACAGCTTGATAAAACTAATTATTTTTCTCACTATTATACCATGTTTGAGTTCATTTTTAGGGTTCCTTACCTCAAAAGGTAAAAACGAAACCCTTATAGGATCCCTTTGTTGTCCGTCTGCCTGTCTGTCTGTCAAGACCCTTTATCTCGAGAAAGCGTGGAGATAACAAGTTGAAATGAAAACCTATATACTCAAGTTTGCAGTCCCTTGAAACTGTGAAAAATTCAAACATCTGAGTTAACAACAAAAAAAAATCTGATAACAATTTTGTAGTTAAATCACAAAAACAAAAATTGCGACTCGGAAAAATCTTCGTAACTCAATTTGGGAATTCAACTGTTTTCATTGGTAAGTTTGTACAAAATCCTCAGTGTGCAAGTCCGACTTATAATTGAGTAAATTGCAACGCTTTTTTGTTCAACTTCACTGCTTGTTTTAACTATATGGTTACATCAAAAAATAAATAGAAATACTAACCGTCGCATGAGATTATAATTAACCTAATGCAATTTTCTAAGATCTTAATTAAATGTAGCGCACTTTTAATTTAGACCTCTGAAAACATTACTGTAACATACCAGATAAATAATAATGGTACTGAAGTACTAGCTAAAGATTCAAATAAACATAAAAATAAAATAACAACACCAACCATTGTAGACGAGAATGAATAAAAAATAAACTAACCGAAACTTAAGGCACCAAGCCACCAAACAAAAAAGACAAAATCAAATGATGAAAATAAAAATACAGCTTAGTGATTAATTTGGCACTGTTGATTAACTTAAAACAGCAAACCCAGCGAAATCGATGATCCCAAACAATTCACAATAAATCGCGTGAGAACATAATCTTACATAAAAAAAATTAACGATTACATTTGAAATTTCTAAAGTATTAATACATCATATAATTGAGTAAGTAAGAATTAATACTTTAACGTTACTAACATAATAATGTTATGTAATAGTATGGTTTTTAATATAATTTATGCATATAGGGAAAGAAAGCTGGGGTTGCCACGAAGTAGATGTGACTTGGTTATGTGAAGTCGATTTGGTGTTACGAGACACTTATGACGTCAATGAAATAGGCGGTTATAAATAATTTGCTGCATCGTGTCATTATCATATACATACATACATATAAAAAAATTGAAATATGTCAAATTCTACTTTGATCTGAAAACTTTTCAAAATTTAACATTATGGTTTATCGCAATTATTTTTTATATATTTATTTAGAAACAAAACTATAGTATTAATATTTTTTTTTTTCGTTGTAATATCATACAGGAAGAGCATTGTGATGATTGATTAAGACAAAACTATTGCATGAGTACAAATAAACCAGATCTCTTGCTGTTACGTGAACTATGTCTTCAAATTATTTAAGAGTAAGTCTACCGACGATGAATGTATATTAAATGCATACAACCTCATCAAAAGTTTTATGTAACAGTATACTGCCAGACATTCAGGCGTCGAATGCAACCTCTACATTGTGAC
Organism: Mythimna vitellina; assembly: GCA_949316375.1. Taxonomy (NCBI): domain Eukaryota; kingdom Metazoa; phylum Arthropoda; class Insecta; order Lepidoptera; family Noctuidae; genus Mythimna; species Mythimna vitellina. The sequence continues at coordinate 1,894,902 of OX438705.1, forward strand.
AACCGCTCGCCCAAACAGGTCCTATAAAGCATAGTTACAAAATATTCGGCATAACCATTAGATTATAACTAGAAACGCCAGCGGCATCATCCAGTTTACGCACCAAGATTATTTATTGCAAATACAAGTATTGATTAGAAAGAAAGTTTGGGAAAAACGTGCTTTGAAACACGTGGGCTTTAGTCGTTGATGAACAATTTTTTTTATGAATGAACGATGAATTTTTTAAACATACTACACGCAGTGGGTTACGTAACACTCGCGTGGACACTGTGGCCATTATCTTTTACGTAACTTTAGTTTTGATGCATTAACATACATAAAACAGTAGACAGAAAACTTACTGACATATTTTTTTGACCTATTATTTTTACTGTTGATAGACACATATAATCAAACTACCCAGTCATACTACGAATAAATGGTATAATAATCAACCACTTTTCGATTTCAGTCGCCTTCCAGTAATAAAATTAGCATAAAATATAAATACTATGATACCAATACATAAATTCATCAATTTAATAAATAAATGGATAATTAAATAAAAGTAAAGAAGTTATTTCAAGTCTTTTATATTTCAATAAAATTAATATTAATTGACTTTCCTTGTTCTCAGTCCGCTATACGGAACTGCCATACCTGCTTATCACCACAAACAATGGTTACAGCAATAAAAAGTTTAAGAGAAAATGTTTTTATAACGTGTGAAACTAAACACTAGTCTAGCAGATTCATGGTTTCACACAAACTGCTTTTTAGAGACCCGCAAGTGAATTGCATATTGATCTTTACGTACTTGTGGTTACATAAAGATGTATGAATGACGCTTACAAATTTTATTCACTTACTTTAGTTTCAATTCACATAATAAGGCTAGAATACACGAGTATATCAATAACTCTAGCGGATATCTTCATTTTTGATGTGATCATGCAAGGGAACTCCTAGCATAGACCTTTCTTTTGATCTTTGGGTGATTCGAAGCCTTCTTAGCCCGAGTTCACGTAGCCCGAAGGATCGCCAAACTTAAGTAGCAGTGGGCAGAGTACATTGCTCGCAGAACAGATGGTCGATGGGGATGTCACATTCTGGAGTGACAACCATATACCGAACTCATCGTTGGAAGGCCTCCCAAAAGGTGGACCAATAACTTAGTGTGTGTCGCTAAAATCCAATGGATGAGAAACGCATAGGACCGGTCGTTATGACGACACTTGGGGGTAGCCCGTGTCTAACAATGTATGTCTTGCAGTTGAAATGATGATGAAGATGATGACACGAGTATATTTTCTAAAAACGATTGTAACTGGTAACAGATTTAAAGAAAAGTATGGCGTAAAACTGATTTAAAAATCTCATCATAGATGACATAAATGATGAATTTGTCAAAACAGGACCTAAGATGTTCACTTGACCGATGACAGGTTTACTTTTTAACTGCGTGCAATAAGACACTTGTAAGTAATTCACTTTTACTACCATAGTATTTAAAACCCTACAGAGTATTCGAGCTAGGCGCATCATAAATATTGAATACACATAGCCGTGTGTATGTAAAGCTAGAAATGTGACAAATTTAGCAAAACGTTTGCTGGCAAAGCGCCAGGTAGGAAGGAAATGAAGTGAGTGCATCTTTTGACTCAGTAATGTAATTTCATTTCTCTTTAATTTGTATAATTATGGAAGATAAAACGTTTACTCAGTCTGAAGAATTTTCAATAATACACATATAAGTAAGTAAATATGTTAAAGTAGTAGACAGTAAGTAGGTACTGCTAGATGCCTCTAATCATTTACCTTTTACCACATACTTGTGTCCTCTGCTAATATGAAAAAAATATTTCTTGTCTCTCATATCAGCAAAATGTAGTCAGTAAAGTAATGTTACCGACAAATGAAAAAAAAATTGCTAATCTACTCCCTGAATTTCGATATACAAGGTGTTTTTGACATCGACGCACAAACGAATACCACGGATCCAGTAGATGATTCTGGATCCCCCAGTGGTGGAATTTTTGGTCGTGTTTTTATTAAATCTGTACTTTTTAAAATTTAAACTGTGTAAAATCGTTATTCTAACCAGATCCGATGATATCTTTAATTTAAAAAATAATTCATTCATTTTTTTTTTACTAATAATAATGTTAGAGTAACGATTTTATACAGATTAAATTAAAAAAAACCTATGGGCGACCAGAATCATGTACTGGATGCATGGTATTCGTTTATGCCTCGATGTCAAAGATACCCTATATAATTATCAATTACTGTAATAAGTAAATCGCGATTTGAACAGGATTGTAATATAATAATACTACGGAACCAAACCACTAAGCACTAAAACACAATTCTTGGCTCTTTTTGCTCGATATTAAATAGCTTAGTTCCCACAAGATACAGTAAAGTAAGTTCATAGTGTTGAAGTTATATTTAATCCCATCTCTAGACTAACGGTACAATTTTGCAAAAAAAAAAAAACAATGGCGGATTTTTCAAAAATGGTGATTATGATGGTCCATGACATTTTCGTAATAAAAAAGATGATATGCCATTCTTTGTCTTTTCTATTATCGTTAATATTTGGCTCCTATCGATATGGCCTGAAAAGGTACAATCAAGGGTCAAAAGTGTAGTTGTATTATACTAATGTTAAAGTGACTAACATTTCTTTGTAGAAAAGGGTCAACGGTTTATGAATGATTTAATTTGTAGGGTAGTATCTAAGGTATTGAATAAATGACTTTTGGATCACTGAACGTCTACTATTCAGAAATTTTAGACACTTGTCATTGGTAAAGTGCAACTGCTCTTTTGACCCCCGAATGTACATTTTGTTGGTTTGGGTTACAAGATGTATAAATAAAATACATGTAAAAACTAATTATGGTTGTAATTTTGACAAGAATTTTGTGAATTTCCTTTTTTTTATTTTTATATACTTTGTGTAACTTCGACATTATCTTGTATTTATTTGATAATATAATTTTCTATTTATTTTGAATTATGTCATTATAATTTTAAAGTAATTTCTAATTAATAAAGTTTCTAAATTATAAATATTTGTTTAAGTTTTTGTATAAATTTTTCTTTTTTCAATGTTACAAAAATATTATTTACCAATACTTATGGCTAAACATGACTGGACTCAAACGATGCATATGAACCGATAATTTTGCTTGCTCTTGTATCACGTATAAATGTATAAACAAATAAAGAAATTTTATTTTATCTTATAAAGTATTTGTGATCAAATAACTAGATAGAGAAATTAATAGGAATGTATATTTTGTACCATAGAAACCGCTATTATAGTACAAGTAGGTTAACGATAAACAATGGAAAAGGTCAGGATACAAATGAGTGTAACAATGAGAAATATAATCATTATGCACTTGATGTCCTACTTGATTGAAAGAACACTTGTTCTTAAATTCTGTTAAGTCATAATTTTGTACACAAAGACATTTCTCTTAGTAACTTTAATATCTCTTGTACACAATGGGCCACTTCACCAATACTTCGTGATCCATTGCTTCTTTCATTTTCTGGTAGTCTATCAAAGTCGTCAGTCACGCCTCAATGAATGATAAAGTGTGTCCAACTACGAACATTATAATAAGCGGTGGATGACAAGCATTCGCTACACTTTCGTTTTTTTGTAGCATTTGCTACAAGATAACATGACTTTGAGATCTGAGTCACTATTGAAATTGCAAGTTAGAATTAAGTGCTTAAAACCTGAGATAACTGACGTTTATTTTTTTATGAGCCGTGATAAAAAAATCCTGCAAATGCCAATTTGTAACTGTTGACTAGTAGATATATAAAAAATAACATAGGCAGGCACATTGCCAGCATATATTGAATTAAAAACAAAACCAATGATAACAACCTCCAAGCCGCTACATACTAGTCTGGTAAAATTTGGATATATTTTTAGTCACACAAAAAAGAAAACGTAGTTATATTTCAAAATATCTGTTATTTGTTTATTGAGCACACCTACCACAGTGTTGTCTTTTTAACCAAATGGTTGACTGGTAGAGAATGCTTTGTGGCATTAAGTCCGCCTATGTAACACAACTGTACATGAAGTTTAAATAAATAAATAATTCTAAATTATTATACAATCCATTAATTCAGGTTAATAGGTTCAGAAATAGAATAAAATAGACACTCTTTGCTATAAAAAAAAGCATATCCTAGAACACTTTGAAACATCTAACAAATTAAATCAAATATTTGTCCCAAAACTACAATGGTCAAGGTGGTGGTTAAGTATTAGTAGCCTCAACCTTACAGAAGCTGGCAAATGCATTGATTGACGTCATCATCATCATCATTTCAGCCGAAAGACGTCCACTGCTGGACATAGGCCTCCCCCAAGTGTCGCCACAATGAACGGTCCTGTGCGTCTCGCATCCATCGTACTCCCGCAACCGTTACCAGGTCATCGGTCCACCTTGCAGGAGGCCTTCCAACGCTACGTCTTCCGGTACGTGGTCGCCATTCCAGAACCTTTCGGCCCCAACGGCCATCCGTTCTACGAGCAACGCACTGACGCGTTGATTGACGTACTGACTACAAAATACTCGAACAGGACCCACCGTTCAACAAAAGCTCATACATCATTAACGCCACCTACAGCGACAGAGAAATTTCCCTTTACACATTCAGTATACGACCAGAAGCGATTAACTCATTCATTGTCCTAGCCAAGATCGTACCTAGATAAAAGTGAACCTTTAAGACAACTCGTAACATCATTTTGAAATTTAACCTGGTCAAAATAAGAGTCAATTTTGATTGAAATTTGAAAAATGTTTCAATGGATCGGGACAAAAGACTCTCTCCGATTTAAATGTGATTGAATAGTTTGTCAATAGTTCCTTTTGAGGCAGTAATGAGTGAATAATTATGCCACATTGTGTTTGGGGGCAGACATAATGTCCTATCATGTGAAGAATGTCTTCATTCTATTCTGTTTCTTTTTTTATTATTTTGTGTGTACTTTTTATCCTATTACTGTTACACAGGGTATCTACATATCTATTTTCCTCCAACTCTCCTTTCGCAGGTGTGCTGGAAGAGATTTCTTTAGAAATAAGCATCACCTCTGTACCTATTTTTCTGTTTCCTTCTTCAAATTTTTTATTTTGTGTGTGTACATAAATTGTTAAATAAATAAATTATAATTATGTACTAATAACCAAACCTAAAACTATGCTAGCAATATATTACAGCAATATTACATTGTATCACTATCCTGAATAACTTAAAAATTGGCATCTATAATTAATTTAGACACTTCACGACTTATCACAAAATAAAATCAATCTAAAAATTATATTTCCAAAAAAATTTACTATATTAGTAGTTTTCGTCAACGCGTCTCAACGTCATATGAACCAAAACGAAAGGAAGATCGTATTTGTTATAAATTAAAAAATCGCAATGACGTAATTATTCATGTATCCAAGAAAGTCTACGCATTACGCAATGGACACAGAGTTCAACCTAAATGAAATTAAAAGTGTTTTAAACAAAAGACAGGTTGGCAACGACCATGAGTATAACAACATAATTCTGCACTTTATATTCCAAATAGACATATCACCTTTGTGTTTAAGTACCAGAGAAACTTTCGCTGTGTACAGACAACTATGCCTATAAATGGACTATTAAACAATTTACTTTAGAATACAAATGGTCAAAAAATATAGAAATTCAACCGATGATATAAGTATTGATGGGTTTTAGAAAGCGATTTTGCGAAACCCTCCAACGAAGAACCGGAAATATTGCGGTATTCCAAATATTTCGGACGAAGTAATTATTTCAAAAGGATTTCCGATTATTCGCAAGTTACGAAATTGCTCACTTACTTTATGTCATGGTTACATTTTTTTTACTATTTTCATTGAAATCCGTTTGAAGTTAAATTAAAGTAGCAAAAGCTGTCCAATTACGAAAATTGCATTTTCTCTACAATTTACAACTCATTTCATCATCATCATCTTCCTGCCCTTATCCCGTGTTATTTGGGGTAATTTACAACTCATTTACCAAATAAAATAAAACAGAAATCAATACACGTACAATATCGAAAAAATTACAAGCAAATGTAATAATTGTATAAATAGTTAAAAGTTCATTGGCAGAAAATCCAATTCACTTTTTTCCCGCGCAAAATTAACAATTTCAAATTTTCAAGCCAATAAAAATCAAAAACCAAAAAATTTAACGCTCAAATCTTTGACCGTGTTACCATGCCATCATAACACATATATCCATTAAACCTGACAAAAAACCTGCTAAAATGCCTACCCCGTCGTAGTCATATTTGTATTTCGTCATAGGCCTCACACTTACGAAGACTCCGTGACATATGGAAATGCAGGGAGGGGGAACGCAAAATAAAACTCACGCTCATACACTGATCTTCAGCAATTTGTGTTTAGCCATCGAGAAAGATGAAGGTTGTAGTGCTTTTGTGTGCTGTAGCAGTCGCCGGGGCATTGCCCATGGCAAAGGAGGATGGAGCCGCCGAGAGATTCATCTCGGCCCTAAAGGATTGTCTGGATTCAGATACTTCTTTGTGTCTCAAGGTGTGTTGTGAAGTGAAGTGAAATGTGACAGTGTTTTGTGATTGGTTATGGATCCCTGGGGTTAAACAGGCTTTAAGCCTGGCAGTGTCTCATTTTGATGTTAAAACTCAAGGACTTTGAAAAATAATTGCGGTTCTATAGTGCTGCTCGAAAAAAAATCTAAATATCTTTGAATAGATTTTCAGTAACTTGATTTTTGAATTACTGGATTAAATTGCCAATTTGCAAAATTCAAATATAAACAAAAGGCGTTTAAACTTTAACAAGCTCAAGATATAACTCTATTTATTTTTCAAAAATACCTTTGATTTAGTATCCCAAATTTCAATCTTACTTTACCAATGATTTAATAAGTAACTAACAAATAAGTCAAACATACAATAATTAGGCCAAGAACAAAGATACAAAAACTAAAAGTAATCCTTTTGTTTCGCAGGAAAAAGCAATGAGATTCACAGACAAACTGGCAGCATCTTCAAGCCTTGAAGTTCTCGATGGCGTTAGCTTCAAGAACACCGGTGGAAGCCGATCTGCTCGCAGCTATGAACCTCTTCCTGATGACCCGAAAGCCAGGGAGTTGAAGGTCGAAGAAAGAATCATGGAAAATGTTTTGGACTTCCTTGACAGCCATGTCTTGCAGCTCAGAATGCCTAAAGCTTTGGAAGACGACAACACCCTTGATGAGGAAGGTATGTACAACTTGTTTTAATTTTAATCAATTGTTACATTCATTTTACATTTTCATTACATTCTACAAGTTTGTTTGGTAGTAGGACAAAGATAGAATTAATGTGGCATATCAGACCAGGTAAATATATAAAAAGAAAAAGGATTTTAACCAGACGACAATAAGTTTAAATTCAATTTACAACATAATTGTAAAAATATTTTTAAGAACAAAGCTCACAGTAATTTTGGCATCCAAAGTTGTTAAGAGTTTAAAATCATTCAAAAAGTTGTCTCAAAGAAAAATAAGTAAATAATAATTATTATGTCTCGTAAAGTAATTACTGCGTAAAACAGTTTAACTTGTAGTAAAAGTTTGCCGTGCACGTAAATAACGCGCCATTAATAAACTGTAGTAGGCTTTTAACCTAGAACATTATTACCATGTTGAACCCGCTACAAAAGTGCTAAAGTATTTAAAGAGAAATATAAGCTTTAATTACCTACTGAATAACAGTTGTTGGCATGGAAGATAAAGTAAATGCAGTTAATCAAGTATATTTTATTGAAAAATATAAAAAATAGCCAAAATTATTGTACAAATAATTCGCAAAATGAAGCCATCAACAGGATTCAAAAGTTCAGACATATTAAATCGTACAAAAAATCTCAAGATCTTAAATACAGTTCATGCCAACAATAAAAATATTAGTTACGGCATTAAGCATACAAAATCCGGCGTGAAGCACAATGTATGAAATTTTCCCACGCACCGAGATAAAATCAGCAAGTAATGTGTTAATTTGATACAGTAGTTTATGCACTTTCTTGACATTGTATTAGATTTCTGCAACACTGGGATCAGCAGATTTGAAAGCGACTTTAATGTCAAAAGATCTGATTGAGATTTTCGATTTTTTAATCTGTTACCGATTCGTTTTTTTTAATAATTCCCGAGAATCATTAAAATCTACACAAAAATTTGCTGCTAGCAATAAGTTGTAGAAAGTATTATTGTAACTCTATCCTTCTTTTCCTGGCTTACCATAACTGCGAAAACAAATAAAAAACTATAAGCAGTCAAAGTAACACATGAGTTTATAGCCATTACTTGACTAAGCATAGACTGAAATCAATAGCCAGCTTCTATATTTGGCTAAGCTTTAAATGTTTCTCACAAACTGTCTAGTGCTTTGTCAATAGAAGCTTTTCATTAACACTTAGACGCGAGTGAATGCTTTAACAACATTTTGTTTGCACTTTCTTAAACTATCATTTAAGCATTGCTTAACATAAACCGAAACTTAAATGAAAACCAAAATGTGAATTTAAAATCGCATTTGAGATGAAAACTTAAAACTAAAGTCTTCCTGAAGAAGATTTGAATTTGCGAAAGGTTAAAAGTCACTTCTTGCCAAAAAGTAATTTCTAATCTATCATTATCGTTAAACGTTTACATCGTAAATCAGTTGAGACTAAACTTTCACTTAATATTTCAAGTAAAGCTTTAAATCTCCTTGGGATCCGTGCTTTATATAAGCTAAAAAATTGCGGACACTTCCACATGACCTGACTTCAGAATTACTTCCTTTAAAAACATTTACTTGTGGTTCCCGTTCACCTGAAGGTTTTTGATTTATTATTATTGTATCGTCATTTTCATGCTGTTCCAAACTCATTGCAATATCAATTTCATTCTCTTCAGTAGATATAAACATATCATCTACATAATCCATTTCTTTCTTACCCAAAATTCTAGAGATCACTATGTGCAAAAATTTGTAATAAGTTTAATATGAACTATTCTCTAATACATTGAATGACATAATACAATGGTCACTTAGATTTCATTTTCACTCCAACCCGTTTATTCATGTAAGAGCCTGCTTGACCAGTTCCTAGGTACTTTATAAGTTCACTGTCTTTAGATTTCTATCTGCAAATCGGTGTGTAACCTAAGACCATTGATCTATCGAGGCCAGTTACTAATTATGTAATAAACTTCATCGCTAACATATGCGTTAACTTGTTTTACAGCATCATTTGTTTTATATTCGAATATTGATTAATTTAAAGTCATTCTTACTGTATTTTTTATCGATATAATGGATATCACCAGCTTAAAAATTATAATCAATTTGGTAGTTTCTGTTAAACCGCTCACCAAAATTCCAACTTTTGCAAACCATTCATGATACGAAAATAATTCTCACTTTTGACCTTTAGTTCGTGACATACATGCAACTTTCTCAAAATTATAATTTTATTTAACTATGAATGCCAAAAGTTGAAGCACGCTTTCTTTTAATTGTCGTATCTACGTGTACAAAGCTATGGTTCTTATTATGATGATGTGGGAATTTTTTTTTGTGAACAAGATTCTTTGGAGTTTGCTATGTGAGATTAAACGGTCTATAATTCTTTTGTTGGCTGGATTTGTTTTTGAGACAATTAGTGACTTATGTGTGACTTTCAACGGGGTTTAGAGAGTCGTCATTGATTGTTCTCTTCTTTGTTGGTTGCACTTGAATGCTAAGCTTTATTGAGAATTCTTTTATTGTGATCATTCAAGTATATTTTTGCACCAAAAGATATTAATATCGTGAAATAAGTTTCATATTTAAATTATGTTTATGAAAAATTATGCACTTTGACAAATAAAAATATTTTTTTTAATAATGTTATATCAATAATAGTCTTTAAATCACGTTCTACAATAATTTGAGAAACTTTGACTCAAAATTTCCTATCTGAATTTCAGGTCGTGGCAAGAAGAAGAAGAAGCTGAAGAAGCTCCTCCCCATCCTGGCCCTCATCAAGTTGAAGCTTGCAGCCCTCGTCCCTCTGTTCCTTGGTATCATCGCCTTCGCCGTTTTTAAGGCCTACCTCCTTGGTAAAATCGCTTTCATCGCCGCTGCCTTCGGAGCACTTAAGAAACTCCTCGAATCCAAGAAGAGCAGTGGTTGGTCAGAACCTCCTCATGAAGAGAACCACGGCTGGGAAAGCAGTGGTGGCTGGGGAAGGTCTCAGGACGCCCAAAACCTTGCGTATGGCGCCCATGTCAAACAGGCGTGAGATTAAATTATTAATTTATTTATTCTAGGTAAAGTTAACTTATTAATCTTTTTGTAAATCTTCTATTTCTTCCTTGTATATATTTTGACCACCGTTCGTACACATGCTAAGTTTTTTTCTGTATATATCTATTTTATTTTAAGTTCTATCATGACTGATATTATTAGTCTCTACCTTTATTGTATATAAGTATTTTTATTTATCTATTATGTATAAGTATACATCACTTTCTTTTTAAGTGAGAGTTGATAGTAAATTTTATTATTTTAAGTTTTCAGTTCCAAAGATATTTTATATATTATAACTTTAATATTTTCATTACAATTTATCTTTTTTGAGTCATTTTTGTTGTATGTGTATGGGTATGTTTCGAGTCATATTTATTACAAACTAATGTGTATTTAATGTGAAGAATGTTAACAGTTTGATTGTTGCGATGTTTTAATTTATTATTTTACGAAGGATCCTCGTAAATGTTAAATAAAGACGACTTTTATAAAATTTCGTGTGATATTTTATTAATATGTCTAACACAAAATGCAAAAAGTATTTTCAATTATAGCATGACCTGTCTAATCATTAAAAGAAAATGTAGGCAAAACATAAACTTTTCAATTCAATGAAGCGCTTTAGACACAGTAAAGTCAGTCTAATAACATGGTTTTACAATCTGTTATAAATTAATTTGCTATGGTCAAATTTTAACGCTTTATTTATTCTTTATTATCAAGATACAGAAAAATATTATCGCTATTTAATATAAGGTTCTATGATAGCCCCTATTCAGTTACTCCTTCTTTCTTGTTCTACGTTCTATTTTGTCTATAGATTAATCCATCTATCGTTGATTGAAATCTCTGACGAATATTGATAACAATAATAAAATATTGTACACTGAAAAAGATACACGAACTTACATCTATGGCTACAATGGCGGTCTCATCACTGACTGCGACATTTACTTACTAGACAATAATGGAGAAAACATGTAATGAAGGTTTTAAATTGTCTAGGAAATGTTTATTTGTTTATACATATATATTGTTTATGACAATGTTTGTGTAACTTATACATATTTAGCAGCAGAACCAAGGTTAGCGACATAGTTCAAATTTACTAAATTTAAGTAGCAGTGGATAGAGCAAATTACTTGCAGAACAGATGGTATATGGAGCCGAAAGTTTCTGTAGCTTAGCGACCGCATATCAGAAGACGCAGCGCTGAAAGGCATCCCACAAGGTGAATTATTGACCTAGCAAGGGGAGTTTGATGGATCGTTTGTTTCACACATTTCATGATGGATGAATTCATCATCCATCATCATCACCATCGTCACACATTTTTTGCGATAGAAGGAATAAATAATATAAAATCGAATATGAAATTAAACTATATTTTTGAAAGAAGTTAGCAGACTAGTTTTGTCTTACTGGCAACAATAATGCATTCCACAATCTTACAGCCTGCATTATCAACTGTGTTTGGTAGTATTTAATAAAATGTGAAGGTAACAAAAGTATCTAATTCTCCGATAATCTCAAGCTTGCTCTGTGACTTTATCACCACTTACAACGACAAAAAAAAAATACATAGGAATGGCCTCTTCATGTCTTTCAGTTTCTTTTCTTTATCAGTAATTAAGTTTATATTGAAAATTTATGCCATGGTAAAATTTTTTGCCAGTCAGCAAAGTAGAAACGTAATTGACCACACCGCCAAATCATGTTCAGTGCTCGCCGTACTGCGGTAACAATTAGGTATATTGACAGCATCTTTGTAACCGTTTTCACATTTCTATCAACCGCTGAGTGTGGTTGACCGTACCACAAGTCATATTAAATGTGAGTACTGTGTACGCTACGTACAACAAAACCTCTTAAAGATTATTGTAAAATCTTAGAAAGTGTAAAATTAATTTCATAAAATGAATATACTAACTTTCTCACATAGTACTAATTAAGTGAGAATGTATCGGAGCTATGAGAATTTTTATCAATAATGGTGGGAAACTATTGCTTTTGAACTCTATTCAAGCTACCCCTGAACTATGATTGACCTGTTCGCATAATCCCCACCGACTATGTTCCCACGTTGTCGCCGTGGTGGGGCTTGCGTGTCTCTATGACCTTGAGGGCTATGCCGGTAGAGCTACTCATGCCGGAAGGCCTCAAGCGAGAGACCAGACCAAGAGGAACACACAGGCGGAGTCCAGACGGACCGCCAAGGAGGGTGCACTGTCCAGAAGCATCGGCACCAACAGCTGTTGGTGTTTTTGGACAGTGGTTTTGAGAGAGTGGGTTCGCCTCGGGTACGCGTCTGCTTATCAGACGTGACCACGATGGCGAACGTGTTATTGGGGACCCCACCCCAATGTAAAAAAAAGGCAAAGCTGTGCTCAGCAAAGACATGGACGCGTCTCTAAATAGAATACTACCCCAGGAGGGTACCGCCTGCACCGCAGGCGGAGAATCCCTCCCCGAGCAGAGCTCGGGCTGCCCCTCGTATTCTGGGGGGGGCAAAGAGCGCGTCAGGTCCCAAAAGGACCTGTTACCGTCCTTCGTGGACGCAAGGAGCCAGGGTGGCTCACCCATCGGAAGCGCGGAGTCCCTGGGACCTGTTCCCAGCACGTCCGCTGCGCCGGTGGGTCCTGCAGAGGCCGGCAGGAGCTTCGGCCTCAGGGAGGTGAGCGGAGACGCGGCGTCGGACTCCGATGCCGCGTCTTCGCTTGGATCGGAGAGGATGGAGGTGGAGGAGTCCACCTCCAAGACCCAGTTCCTCAAGCGCCGCATGTTGGGGGATGGCCGGAGGACATCCTCCGACGACGACGAACTGGGCGTATCGGCCCGCAAAGTCTCCACCGCTGTGCGGGGTGCGGGCCGAAAGATGGGGAAGGGGAGCCGGCGCAACGCCGAGGAAGTGGCCCGGCGATCCCTCAAAGCCGCCAGGGAGGGGTGCCACCTCGGGGCACTCAGTGGCCTGGTCGGCCCTCCGCAACCGGAGCCTTCGGGCAGTGAGCCAGAAGGTTTGGAGGAGGCGCTGAACAGGTTCACGGAGATCGTGGCAGCTGCCATATCAGGCGTGGCCAAAAAAAGGGAGAGGGTTGCCAAGAGGCGATCCATCTCCCAGGCCATGACCTCGATAACGGAGGCACTAGGTATCGTCCTGGAGCCGTTCAAGCGATCCCTCAATAAGAGGATTGAACGGCTCGAGGCGGACCTGGCCGGTCTCCGTGGATCTGGCCCTGAGGTGGCGCAGGTGGCGCAAAAAGGGGGATGCAAGCAGGGGCAGAGTCGGTCCCAGCCCTTGCCCCGGGCGGAGAGCGAGTTGCTGACCCTGCTGCGGCAGGAGCTGGCCGCCTTCCGGCAGCAGCAACTGGAACAGCAGCAGCAGTTCCAGGAGCGGGTCCAGCGGCAATTCGCTGTCCTGGAGGGCATAGTGCTGCGCCCCCCGCTTGCGGCCTCCGGCGTGAAAAGGGCGGTGTCGTACGCCGCCGCCGCCGCGGCCACGGCTGCTGCGCCAAAGGCGGGCCCGTCGGGGCAACCAGCGCGTGGAACCCAGGTGTCGGAGCCGGCGAGGCCGGTCCCGGCGCCCAAGCAGCAGCAGCGGCAGGGGAAACCTGCTCCTCCCCCGAAAGGCAGAGCGGTGCCTGCCGCTAAATCGGCGGGGCCTTCCGCGGCGGTGGCGACTAGGCCGCGCCTGCCGCCTCCCTTGCCTGAAGAACCCTCGGCTGGCGCCGAATGGACGGTCGCCGGCGCCAGCAGGAAGGCGGGCAAGGCGGCCAGAGCGGCGAAGAAGCGCGAGCGGCGACAGCAGCGCAAGAAGCGGGCCATGGCAGCCAGGCTCCGCGCCCCAAATTCCGCAGCTGTAGTGATCACACTACAGCCAGCTGCGGAAAAGAAGGGCGTGAGCTATGACAAGGTCATGGCGAAGGCGAAGCAGGCGGTGGTGGATCACCTCGACGAGTTCGGAGCCTCTGAAGGCTTCCGAATGAGGCGCACCGCAACCGGGGCCCGAATATTGGAGGTCCCTGGTGCGGACAGCGGCCCTGCCGCGGACGCCCTGGCCGCAAGGATCAGGGCGTCCCTGGACGTCGAGGAGGTCCGAGTGTCCAGGCCCACAAAGTGCATGGACATGCGCATCATGGGCCTGGATGACTCCGTTAGGGTGGAAGAGGTGGTGGCCGCCGTCGTCAGGGCGGGAGGATGCCAGGCCGATCAAGTGCGGGCTGGCACCATCCGTGCTGACAGCACGGGCATGCGGGCCGTTACGGTCAGCTGCCCCGTGTCGGCGGCCAAAGCCATCACGGCTGTAGGCCGTAGGCTCTTGGTGGGCTGGGTCTCCGCGCAGGTAAAACTGCTGGAGCCCAGACCTCTGCGGTGTTACCGCTGCCACGTGGGGCACCACGTGGGGGCCCATTGCGCCGCGGAGGTGGACCGCAGTGACCGCTGCTACCAGTGCGGTCAGGCCGGTCACAAGGCCGTCGAATGCCGTGCAACGCCGCACTGCTACGCATGTGCGGCGGCAGGCAAGCCGGCCGACCACCGGGCTGGGGGCAGGTCCTGCGACCCCCCCGCCAAGGCCAAGGCCAAAGCTCGGAGGCCCGTCCACCCTGACGTACTAACCGCCGCAGCCGCCTCCTTGGCTGCCGCCGCTGTCGCCGTCGCACCCGCCGCGGCGGGGCCCTCACGGGGGGCTCGGGAGGAGACTGTAATGGACTGTCAATAACGACCCCATTACGTCTCCTCCAGGCGAACATCAACCACTGCGCCCCCGCTCAGGATCTGTTGCTCCAGAGCATGGCGCAGTGGTCGATCAATATCGCCGTGGTCTCCGAGCCGTACAATGTCCTGCCCAGGGGAGACTGGGTGCGGGACCTGGACGGCTCGGTGACCCTAATTTCGTCGGCCGCCGCCGGTACCCCGACCCTCGAGGCCGTCACGAGGGGACGGGGTTGCGTGGCAGCACGGTTCGGGGACATTGCAGTGGTAGGCGTCTACCTGTCCCCGAGCAGATCTCTCGGCGATCTTCACATCTCCCTAATGGAGCTGAAAGCCGTCGTCGCTGGGTTTGGTTCCCTCCCCGTGGTCGTTTGCGGGGACTTCAATGCCAAGAACTTGGCTTGGGGTTCCCGGCTCACGAACCAGCGGGGTCGGATGGTGGAGGACTGGGCTCTGGAGACAGGCCTGGTCGTCCTAAACCGGGGTTCTGTCCCCACGTGTGTGCGGATGCGGGGTGACTCAGTGGTGGACATCTCGTTCGCCAGCCCCGCTCTGTCGCCGCGTGTCGTCGACTGGCGCGTTATGGAGGGGGTGGAGACGTTTTCGGACCACCGGTACATCCGGTTCGACGTCTCCGCCCAAACCTCGATTGCGCCGGTCCGACAGAACCCTTGTGGTCCGCGGTGGGCGCTGAGGCAGATGGACCGGGAGCTCCTCCTGGAAGCCGCGACGGTACAGGCCTGGGTGCAAGCACCGGACAGGCCTGTCGACATAGACGTCGAGGCAGAGTGGTTCCGGGAGGCCATGTCGCAAATTTGCGACGCGGCAATGCCCCGAGTCCCTCCAGGACGTGCTCAGCGCCAGGTATACTGGTGGTCGCCGGAGATTGCGGCACTGCGCAACGCGTGCAATGCCGCGCGACGCCGGTATGCCAGATACCGCAGGCGCCGCATCCGTCCACCGGATGCGGAGGCCAGAGAGGCGGAGCTGTACGAGGGATACAGAGCGGCAAAGCGCACCCTCCGAGCGGAGATAAGGCGGGCCAAACTTGAGGCCCGCAACGTGTGGCTGGGGACTCTGAATGGGGACCCATGGGGACGCCCGTACAAATTGGTACGGGACAAACTCCGCCCCTGGGCTCCCCCGCTGACGCAGAGTCTCCGGCCCCAGCTCGTGGAGGGTGTGGTGAGCACTCTGTTCCCCACGCGAGGGGAACACTCTCCCCCGCCCATGGCTCCGCCACCAGCGGTGTCCGACGCGGACCACGATGGCGACGACGACGACAACGCTCCAGAAGTGACCGAGGTAGAGATGAGAGTGGCGGTACGAAGGCTGAGTGCCAAAAATACCGCCCCAGGACCCGACGGCTTGCCTGGGAAGGCATGGGTCCTGGCCATGGAGGCTCTCGGGCCTCGACTAAGAGGGCTCTTCAGCGCATGCATGGAGAGGGGCCAGTTCCCACTTCGCTGGAAGACGGGGAAACTGGTCCTCATCGCGAAGCCGGGGCGCCCCGCGGACTCTCCGTCCGCGTACCGGCCCATTGTGCTGCTTGACGAGGTGGGCAAGCTCTTTGAAAGAGTAATTGCAGACCGCCTCGTCGCACACCTAACACGGGTGGGGCCGGATCTGGCGGACGGCCAGTTCGGCTTTCGCAGGAGGCGCTCCACGGTGGACGCCATCATGTGCGTGCGAGCTCTCACGACAGGGGATGCAGTGGCCCAGGGCAGGTGTGTCGTGGCGGTGTCTCTGGACATCGCCAACGCCTTCAACTCCCTGCCTTGGAGTAGCATTGGGAGGGCACTCCGGTATCACCGGATGCCCGACTACCTCTGTCGTGTGGTCGAGGCGTACCTGTCAGACAGGTACATAACCTACCCCGGTCACCAGGGGGTGTGGGAACGTCGAGAGATGTCGTGCGGTGTTCCGCAGGGATCGGTACTAGGGCCGCCCTTGTGGAACATCGGATACGATTACGTGCTGCGCGGCGACCTCCCTGACGGGGTCAGCGTGGTCTGCTACGCAGACGACACGCTGGTCCTGGCGCAGGGAGAGTCGTACCAGGCGGCGGTCGAACTAGCGACACGCGGGGTCGCGACGGTCGTTGGCAGGATCCAGGAGCTGGGACTCGAGGTGGCATTGCACAAGTCCGAGGCCATGTGCTTTCACGGCCCTCGGAACGCGCCACCCCCGGGTTCCCGGCTAACGGTGGGAGGAGTCCACATCGGCGTCGGGTCAACGATGAAGTACCTGGGACTCGTTCTCGACAGCCGATGGGATTTCGACGAGCATTTCCGACGTCTGGCTCCCAAACTAAATCGGACTGGGGCTGCTCTCTCGCGGCTCCTGCCCAACCTTGGGGGTCCAGACGCCTCCTGCCGGAGGCTCTATGGCGCGCCGGTGTGGGCGCCGGGGCTGCGGAAGCAGCCGGCGGCCCGGCTGAACGCGTGCCAGAGGGTCATGGCCATACGGATGGTGCGAGGATACCGGACGATCTCCCGCGAAGCGGCGAGCCTTCTTGCTTGCCAGCGACCATGGGAACTGGAGGCAACAGTCCTTGCACTCATGCACGAACGGCGCATGGAGATGCAACGCCGGGGCGAAACTCCGCTGCCGCAACAAGTCGCGGCATGGCGGACAGAGTTCCGGCGAGTTCTCATGGAGAAATGGCAACAGCGACTGTCGCGACCCCGTGCTGGGCACGCCACAATTATGGCGGTAAGTCCCCTCTTTGAGGCGTGGTTGGAAAGACCTCACGGCGTCCTCACATTCCGCATGACGCAGGTCCTCACCGGACACGGTAAGTTCGGGAGGTTCCTGCACCGGATTCGTGCGGAAACGACGCCCGGGTGTCGCCACTGTGTGGCCCACCCGGAGGACACGGTGGAGCACACGGTGGAGGTGTGCCCCGCTTGGGCAGAGCAACGCCGTGACCTCGTGAGGGCAATCGGCGGCGGTGATCTCTCGCGCCGGGCCTTGGTTCAGGCCATGCTCCGGAGCGAGGAGGAGTGGCAGGCGGTCGCCTCTTTCTGCGAAGCAGTAATGCTAGCTAAGGAGGCGGCCGATCGCGTGAGGCAACGGTCCTTACGCTCCAACCGCCGCCGGGATTCCGATCCCGATTTCCGGCCACCGTAGGCGCGGGCTTGCAGACGGCGAGCAATGGGTGGCTCGCCGTCTGACCGTCCGGTAACCGTCCGGACCAAGCCCAAGTCGTCGACGGCGCGTTTTGTTCCACGCGCGCCTCAAGGAGATGTCAGCAATCGTAGGGGCCCAGCAGGGTCGAAGCCTACTGGGGCCACGGGTAGTGTGAAAGCGGAACCCGGGGCCCTGGGACGAAGGCAACGAAGGAACAGGAGTGGATTTTTAGTCAGTAAGAGTCTGACACTATCTTCCGTTCCGCCCAAGAGCGGGGATGTCATAAGATGATTTTCCCACCCAATAAAAAAAAAAAAAAAAACCTGTTCGCATAATTTATTGTTTCAAGAGCAGTTATGACAATGATTAATGATCTTCTAACGGTTCATAGAGGTAGCAGTAACTTCTTAATAGTTTGGTTATTACTAATACTATCTCTCCTCCTCCTTGCGTCGTCTTCCTCAATCCAAAGGGTCGTGACCTGCTTCATCAATTTCATTTTTATGATGTTCTTCCATCTATTCCTGTCTCTGGCGGTGTGAAGAGCCTTGTATACCGTGAAGTTAAGAGCGGTATGGATCTGGTCGGACCAGATTATTGGGCTGCGCCTGCGAGGCCATTTTCCATCTACTTTACCGGTCACGATCAACCTTTTCAGGTTTCCATCATCTTTTCTTGCAATGTAACTGAAGAATTGCAAAATCTTGTGACGACACTCGAACGACAACCGTGAGAAGATTTTTAGTTCTTGCAGTATGGATAAGTTGGTAAGAAATGCTGTCCAAGGAATACGGAGCTTTTTTCTCCAGCACCATATCTCAAAAGCGTCAATGCATTTGCGATCTGCTGCTTTTAGCGTCCAAGTCTCAACGCCTATGAAAATATCGAGAAGATCGGAGTCCGCGCCCGTTTGGTTTTGGTCTTTACGGAGATGTTGTGTCCTTCCAGATTTTGTTTACTATCTCTAATAGATGTTTCATTTAAAGACTGTGCTGTATTTTTCTGACTTGACTTAATCATAGGGCCTAAGCTTGTGAGATAATTTTGGAAAATTCTCTGTGACTGCGTCATAGTATCTAAGTTTGAGTTGATCACAAATTTTCTTTTATCAAACGTCTTTTTTACTTATACCTTTACCCCATTCTAAGCAAAAGGTTTCGTAGTTATTTTTCCAGTCTTCACGGTGTTTTCTGGATACTCACATTGATATCAAAATATTTTTTAATATTCCATGATCTCTCTGCTTCATAATTATCTTCCTGCCATTGTCCCGTGTTACTTGGGTTAAGCGCAACATTTTTATAGGTAATATACGTTAGTAATTTATTTTGTTACCGTCTCATTTATTTATTTTTCTTGCTATTTGTTTATATAGCCTCTTTTTTATAATGTGAATGTGAGAACAAAGTAGACTCCGAAAATTCTTAGATTACTTCCTATTACGACTCATTTTTTACCTATGATTACTTTTAATGTACTTTTGAGTACAATATTGACTGGTCTATACTGTCCTTACATAATATCAACTAATACTGTAATGTGGATTATTGTAAGAACAACAACTTTTTTTAAAAGAGTAACCTTAAATTTTTTCGTCGATTCTTCTCCATAGGAAACGACCAATTTGGAACCGTGCACTGGCTTCTCACGTTTTATAAGTGACCCATGTAGGCCTATGTGAAATAAAAACTTTTGAATTTTTGAATTTTGAATGACGAACGGGAACAACGGCTTTACATGTTTTCCTAAGCACAGGATGTTAGTAATATCTTAGATAAACTTAGGAAATTACATATGAATTGAAGCAAGGGTGCCTTAACCACTGAGCCATCATGACAACAACCAATTTTTTTTGTAATACCATTAATTGTACCAATCATCCCTACTACGCCGAAACTTACCAGAACTTTCTGATCATAGTAACCACCATAAATTATGTGCTTAACAATAAACATCATTAAAGCTTCATTCTGTAGCTAACTAGCATGTATTTAGTAGCAATCAACTCGTCTGTCACTGTATCAGTATGTGGGCAGTGTGCCGCTATGCCGTTCAAATGTAACAAGGTAAGTATAGACGAGTAAAATCTAAGAAGTGGTTTGTTGGTAATTATTATAATGATTAGCGGATGAATGACACACTGACATGAGACAATGATGGGTAATATTGTGGAAAGAGTTATCAGTACTCAGAAGTGAAACATTCATAGTACAAGTAAAGACGTAAAAAAAATTATGCTGATTATTCTGGTCTTTTTGTTTAAATTTTGCAGATTTTTTTTTGAGGTTGTAACTTCAAAAAAAAAAACCCAACTGTAAGTTAAAAAATAAATTTTATTAATATTAAAAATATATAAAGTGGTCAGGGCTCTTAAGATAGAAATCTTCGTACAATACGACAATATTATTATAATTATTGGATGCAGTTCAATAATTATAAAGGTTATTCCTTTATTCCACTTCACTATGAGGAGGGTCTAAAAATTTCCATAGTAAAGTTTTCTGTATGGGGCTTAGGTGGTTCTTACAGATGGGGAAGTCCGATGAAATGATGAACGGACTATGTCAAGACGATATAGTTCAATGATGACACTAAGATGATCATATAAGTATGAGTACAAAAGAAGAATTAATTGGAATTAGGGCAAGAGCAATAATTATGGTTAGCTTCGTTGATGCAATAGTTAGACTGGATAATTTCTTTTTAAGGAGGGTAATCATCCTACGAATCTGGGGTGGATCGAGAGGGCGTATCAGACTTTTACTGACTTATACCCACCTGTGTTCTTCTGTTACTCTTTCCGTTCTAAGCCCCTAAATAAAATCTTGATTAAAAAAAAAAAAAAGGCCACGGTCATTCTTTCAAACGTTCGCCGTGGACAGGACAATAGATTTTTAGAATATTATAGGACGCTTACTTTTGGCAGTGACTTTGTCTGCATGAAAATATAGTATATGTCATTTAGTGATAAAGTAGCATTTCCCTGTGAAATAATATTTGAAATCGGAACTTGAATTTATAAAAAAAAAAATTAAAAAAATCTCTTTGTACAAAATTATTTTCAATATATGCGAAACCCGAAATATGTGTCTAGTATTTTAATGGAAAAATCACAAAGTTATAAGCTGATTGTCCTCCATCTTACCCGGTTGTCCGCAATAATATATGGTCACTAGGTTATCCGGGCGACTAAAAGATTATTTTGCTCCCGCACGTCCAGCTGTCTACTGGTGCCTAATGCCCGCTATGACCTGCCGTAACCTGTGTTCTTCGTTGTTTTGGTGGTATCAAACTTGTGAACTTTTTTAAATATTTTTAGGAAATAATATATCATGGTGTTAAAATTATTGAAATCGATTCAGTTACTGATTCTGAACAAACTACAATATATATTATAAATTATGTTAAGCATGTCCTGAACGAGAAGACGCTATTGTTTTCAGATATTTAAGAACAGTCATTTTTTGGTCACTATTGTTGCATTTGCAACAAATTTTGAGCTCTAACAACCGTATCCAGCATACCTTTTGTTGCTGCATTACTGAGTGCGTAAACTACTACATTCTATTCACTCTGTCTGCACTCGGGGCCGGATGTCAAGAGCGCACCTGTGCAAGCGTGCAGTTTGCAACTTATTTACCTTCTTAACTAAAGTACTATTCTGGAGAACAACGCTATGTCGATGTGCTATGCTATGAATAAGTAGATGTTGATAACTGGTTGTATTTGATCGAGATTATTATATTTTAGAGTCTGTATCTCTTACCTATTAATTTGGTTTCGTTGTATAAATTATTAAAAAATAAAAAAACTGGACAGGGCACTGAGGGTTCCGTACAAACTTAACCATGTTAATAGTTCTATTCCCGAATGGAGTCTCCTATATTTTTCCGAATCGTGTTTTGTTTATGACGTAACAACAAATTTACTGTTTTCGGTGTATACCTGTGCTGTAAGACCTTGCTTTATGTCAAATTTTAGGATTCTGGGTTGGCGGGAAGTACCCTATGAATTTTGATTCCCTTGAGAGTGTCGAAATAAACGTTTTTTGAGACATAACGGCTTTATCTTTTTTTCATTAACTCAGATGTTTGATATTTTCACAGCTTCAAGGGACCCAAATCTTCAACTCGATATCTCCACGTGTTCTCGAGTTAAAAGGTCTTAACAGACAGAAATACAGACGGACGGACAACAAAGTGATCCTATAAGGGTTCCGTTTTTTTTCCTTTTGAGGTACGGAACCCTAACACTGGATATATCAGTTTTACCTAGGTTATTATTATTTTGTCATTGCTTAAGCTAGAATTTATAGTTTCTTAGAGCTGTGTATACGTATATTACTAGTCGACAAACATGTGGAAGAGTTGTTTGACGCCATTTTTTAGTTTTTGTTTAGTGAATTTTAATAAGTTGAAGGTTTTTATTATATTTTTTTTGTTTTACTGTAATTATAGTGAGTTATGTATTTTTAAATATAAATTATATGTATATGAAGACTGGCCTGTTGGTCTAGAGCTTAGTAGCCCGGACTGCTATGCCAGAGGTCGTGGGTTCGATTCTCACCCAAGACAAATATTTTGTGATGAGCATGATCATATTTTGTTCTGTGCCTGGCTGTAATTTATTGCAGTTAGAAATACATAATATATGAATAATTATTAGTTGTCACACGATAAGCTCTGCTTACTTTGGGACTAGATAGCATTGTGCGTAAGTTGTGAAATGGTTATTTATTATTTGTAGACATATTTTAGATGATTTGAATCAATATATATTACATTATTTAATTTAAATTTTATAAATTGTTTTGCTTAAATGTGACAGTTCTATTTTGATAATATTTTAAAACGATGTAATATTCAACACAATGTTTATTGTTATGAATAAATAAATAAATTTTAAATAGATAAATATATGAGCACTCTCAGAATAGGTCCACGACACACGCATACGACATGCGTTTAGGATGTTTGTGTGGAAAGCCACCCGGATGTGCTCGAGTGGAGAGATCCTTAGCTTTTCACACGCATCTAGAATAAATTGCTTGCCCGTTTGTGGTCTAATAACTTCTTTAGTTTTACATTTTCCCGGGCCATTATGTCTTGCAACTGCAGTTTTTAATATTGCAATTTCTTTAAGCAGTTTTTTTTTACTCTTGCAGCTTTTGTTTGTGTTTAAATTTGATACTACAGTATATAACCAGGTAATTGAAATCAAATTAATTTGCTTCATTCGTGCACACAAGTACAATTTAGGCGCAAAAAAAATGTCTCTCTTTGTTCTGCCACAGTAGTTAGTATACAAATATTAATATAATATTTATAGGTACGTTTAAAAGTATTACATAACATAGTCGGCCTTATAATGTTCCCACTGTTGGGACTCAGACCTCCTCTCTAGGAGAGGGAATGGGCTATAATCTACCCCGCGGGCCCAGGGCGGGTTGGTGAAAGTATATAGAAGTATTTGAAAGTATATTTACTGAATAATATTAGATAGTTATGTGTATCAGGAATGAAGATATCCGCAAAGAACCAAAGTTACCAACATAACCCGAAAAATAGCCAAGTGGGCAGTTGCGCACATTGCTCGCAAAACAGTCAATGGAGCTGAAAGATTCTGTAGTGGCGACCACGTACAGGAAGACGTAGCGTTGATAGGCCTCCCACAAGGTGCACTGGTGACTAGATTTGGCATAATTATAATTAAAATTTCGCCATAGTTCCCTTGCCATAGTTAAAATTTCGCATTTTACTAGCTTCCGCCAGCGACTTTGCCCACGTGAAAAAAGGTTTTTCTGTACAAACTTTGGACCCCCGTTTCATCCACTTAGGGGAAATTTTTTGTAAAATCCTCTCTCAGTGCTCGCCTACGTCATCAAAGGAAGCCTTGAGCAGAATTTCATGTTGGTAGTCCCAGTAGTTTCGGCTGTGCATTGATATGTCAGTCAGTCAGTTTCTCCTTTTATATATGTATACAGATATAGCCTAATATGTATATGCTCCAGGCTTTGTAGATTAGACTTAACCAAATCTGGATCATTAATTAGGTTCTTCGCACGCCTCTACACATTCGCAAACCATTTGGTTTGTCGTCTATAACCAGCTGTCACCACTTTCCATTAATTAGGCTCATGTCCGTATCCATTACATAAATCAATGATTTATTAATGAATGAACATACGCACGATATTATGTGACTATTACGTCTACACATACTGTGGAGCACCGGTCCTAGACTCCCATATCAAAAGACATCAAGTTAGGTAAGTGATCATGGAAATTAGATTTCTCAACCGACTGATCAAAAACGGATCCTTAACCAAGAATCACACACTTATCATGTATAGATATTATGTATAACACTATTATATATTCATTTTTATGACCGTACGCATTCAGCTTTCACTCAAAAAATAATTTATGACTCTAATAATGCGGTGTAATTATACGATCAAAATATGTACCTATACAATCATATTAATATATTTAATTTTAATTAAGATTATAAAAATATTAGAAACTCGATAGGAAATTCAGAAAGCGACTAGGTATCTACTTTTTGTGGAGTTATGGCATAATAATGCACGGTTCCAAATAGTCGTTTCCTATGGAGAAGAATCGGCAAGAAACTCGCCTATAAAGTATGATGCTGTTCACATTTCTCTGATGTGTGGTGTTTTATAATAAAGGAAACCAATTAAAATCCTGAAAATTGAATTACCCAAAAACCCAATATTTTCTTTCCTTAGCTGTTTTTATTCGTTTTTTCAAATAATACATCACAACACGAACTTTGTCGATGTCAATGAGTGGAAAAATTTGGCTAATTGGACATATATATACACACACGCACGCAAACACATACAAACTTTGTCTTTAATAATATTAAAGTGATTTTTTGTCTATCGAAAGAATGATTTTGTTTTGCGGTACAAAAATATTCAAATGGTAAATTTACCTAGTTACGACTAATTTTGCCTATTTCAGGGACTATTCAGATATGAACAAAACCAGTACATGAAAGAATATAGCGATGGCCTACGAAGTTAGGGTTTGGCTAAACCTAAACTTTTGGCTAAAACTACATCTATGGTCCTCCAGTTGCTTTTTGGTTTGGCCGGACATTGATTTACCTTTGACCCTGCTAGCTGGCATCTCGGCGAGCTAACCATTGCTCGGTGTCCGCAAAACCACGCCTATTGAAACTGGAAATCGGGGTTGGAATCTCAACGGCTGGGACGTGAGGATTTCCGTTCCCTCACGCGAGCGGCCGTCTCCTTCATTAGCATACTGCTTCGCAGACGGAGGGAACCAGCACTCATTCTACCTAGCTCCAGACCGTAGCCTGTACCAAGGGCCGGCGCGAAAGGTCGCTGCTAAGGTTTATTGTACTTAAGTTTGAAAACTCAAAGTCACCCAAAGAGCAATGGAAAGGGCTATGTTCGGAGTTTCCTTGCGTGATCGAATCAGGAATGAGGATATCCGCAGGAGAACCAAGGTCACCGACATAGCACGAAGAATCGCCAAACTTAAGTGGCAATGGGCAGGGCACATTGCTCGCAGAACGGATGGCCGTTGGGGCCGAAAGGTTCTGGAATGGCGACCACGTACCGGAAGACGTAGTGTTGGAAGGCCTCCTGCAAGGTGGACCGATGACCTGGTAACGGTTGCGGGAGTACGATGGATGCGAGACGCACAGGACCGTTCATTGTGGCGACACTTTGGGGAGGCCTATGTCCAGCAGTGGACGTCTTTCGGCTGAAATGATGATGATGATGATGAAGTTTGAGAGTTTAATCAATAAGACTTGTATCAGAGCATAAAAAAGAATTTTCTTTATTTAACTTTAATATTATAACATGTGACTTTGATAAAAAACATTTAGTCCTGAAATTATCGACCCACAGACGACGCGTACTGTTCCACGCGCGCCTCAAAGAGATGTCAGCAAATCGTAGGGGCCCAGCAGGGTCGAAGCCTACTGGGGCCACGGGTAGTGTGAAAGCGGAACCCGGGGCCCTGGGACGAAGGCAACGAAGGAACAGGAGTGGGTTTTTAGTCAGTAAGAGTCTGACACTATCTTCCGTTCCGCCCAAGAGCGGGGATGTCATAAGATGATTTTCCCACCCAATAAAAATAAAAAATAAAAACCCACATTCAGCAAAGAGTGAATAGGCTCTTAATAAACTAGTGCGCCTGACCATCAATGATCTTCGCTTACCATCAGGTGGGATCGCAGTCAAGCACTGGTTTAAATCAATTTAAAAAAAAAGGTACTGATAAATACTCGTGACTTCTCTTATATTATGAACAGAGAGCTTTTGCAAAAGGTGGTTTAAATAACAGGCTGATTTTATTTATATTAATTATTTATTTATTTAATCATAGGAGAACCAACAACTATAACTAAATATTCCACTACTATCACACAACGCCATCTAGTCGCAAGCTAAGCAGAGCTTGTGTTATGGGTACTGGACAACTGATAAACATACTTACATATATATTTCTAAATACATACATATATAGATAAATTACACCCAGACACAGAACAAATGATCGTGCTCATCACACTAACATTTATTCTGGGTGGGAATCGAACCCACGACATCCGGCATAGCAGTCAGGGCCACTATCCACTAGGCCAAAAGGCCAGCCAATTGAGCCAATTACATATAGATAAAAAAATAACATATTTAAACATCCCTTAAGTACAATCAGCACTATGCACTTTTGAAAAAGTCCGCATTCAGCTGAGTGCATGCCGAATAGGTTGGAGTATTAAACGGGTCAAAAGAGAACTCTTTGCAAAGAACATTAAAGTCCTTATTCGCTCGCATCATGCACGAGTTTCGTCTGTAGTTAGAAGAGGAAATTTATGGTATGGAAACAATAATCTTTCTAGTTTTTCTTTTTTTTAAAATCTTTTTCTTTTCTGTTTTTACCTTTTTTTAAAGTTATGTTTAGAAAATTAATTAACAGTCACAAATTGTCTTTTTTTTTCGGCCTCATCATCATCATAATTTCAGCCAAAAGACGTCCACTATTGGACATAAACCTCTCCCAAGTATCACCATAACGACTGGTCTTATGCGTTTCGCATCTATTGGATTTCCGTGACCCAAGTCATCGGTCTATAAAACAATAATAGTCACAGTTCGTGATTTACAGAAATCAATTATCGTCATTGGAACGTTTACTAAATTATTTTTATTATTTTTTTATAAAAAAAAAAAACCGACTAAGTGCGAGTCAAACTCGCGTACGAAAGGTTCCGTACCGTCCGTAGCAAAAAACGGCAAAAAAATCACGTTTGTTGTATGGGAGTCCCCTTAAATATTTATTTTATTTTACTCAGTTTTTTTTTGGATTTTTTGTTATAGCGGCAACAGAAATACATCATCTGTGAAAATTTCAACTGTCTAACTATCGCGGTTCATGAGATACAGCCTGGTGACAGACGGACGGACAGACGGACTTTTACCCTTTCGGTACGGAATTCTAAAAATATGACCAATATCTGAATACCTAATAGAATAGCCAGTTAACATGGAAGCCGCAAGCAGAAGATATTTGTAAACGTTTAAGCACAGCCGCGCTTATGTTATACAACCTATCCAAAAAAGTAAATCTGCCAACAACATTAGTGGCTTACCATGGTCTCGTAATTTCTATCTTAAGGTTTGGTGTAATATTTTGGGGTTACTGTAGTGAACGAGAAAGCATTTTTAAAGCTCAAAAGCGCTGTTTGAGAGCTATATTTGGCCTCAAACTTACTGACAGTTGTGTGCCCATATTTAAGTCTCAGAAATTATTAACTTTCCCATGCCTCTATATCCTCGAATTAGCAATATTTGTTATAACAAACCGTAATTTATTTGCAACATTAACAGAAACTAGAAAACGAAGTACATCATTAAGATCACAATATCAGAACCTACTATGCACAGGCACGTTTAAAACTAGCTTATTAAAAAAAACTACATATTTGCCTTATTCAACTTAGTTGTATAATAAGTATTGTATTTGCATGCCAACAAGGCAGAATGTACACGGTTCTTTATTATGTTATTTTCGATCCTATTTGTATGTACCTGCATTCTTAGCAAATAAAGTCCTATTCTATTCTATTCTATTCTAACACAAAGGGCATAAAATCGCGTAAAAACACGAAAAACGCAACACTCCATTAAATCAGGAATTCAACTTCCTTACACGAAAAATTGCTGATGCTCATCACGTGTACCTAGTATGTCATCGTTACAAAACTCCGGTACACAAGTTCATTTCCGGAGGCCTCCCAGTCAGGTGGTACTATAGGTGCGGCCCGCGAAAGTGCTTGCCGCGCCTCGATTTTGACGTCAGGCCACACGGGTTGAAAGTTTTTATTCGAATTTTTGTCGGCATAGGTTATTTTTTTTTTGTTTTTTTAATTATGTTGCATTATTAGCATTAGTTGCGAAAGTTTTTTTTTTATATAAAAACTTTTGTTTTATAGTTTTTAGAAAATTTCTTTCGGCATTTTCGAAAACAACTTGCATAACATGAATAATGTTCAAGCAACTACTGACGTGCTTAATTATATGAATCTAGATCCATGATCATCGAGATTAAATTCATGTTTTATAATTTTGTGATATTTGAGAAATAATTATGTCTACCTACGTCAGAAATAGTTTAATATTTATGCTTTATCTGACGTAGGTAGACATAACTAGTCGGATAAATTATAATTATTATATTCTTCTGACGTAGTAGATATTATGTTAGATAAGAAAGATAACAAAAAGTTTACACTTTTTAAGAGAAAACTAATTTATTAAGTAGATTATTACTTATTTTAATTTATTCATGCTCCATTAAACTTTAAAAACACACATGTATTATAATCTTATATTCCAACGCAAACATTTTTATTATATCACTCAGTTTCAAGTTTTTTTACATTCAGAAGTACTAAAAGCACAGTTATGTTCAAGGATGAACTTTCCATCTGGGAAATAATTAGGAAAAAAAAATTGTCAGTGGCTAAAACAAAGAAATAGTATTAATTACAAACAGGCTTAAATAAAATTTGAGGCGCGCGTGGAACAGTACGCGCTGTCGATGTCTCGCTAAGATGTCAACTGTAGGGGCCCAGCAGGGTCGAAGCCTACTCGGCCAAGGGTCTGATTCTGAAAGGAAGACTCGGCGCTGGTACGAAAGGCAACGAAGGAACAGGAGTAGGTTTTTAGTTAATAAAAGTCTGACACTATCTCCCGTTCCGCCCAAGATTGGAATTTGTAATTAGATGATTATCCCACCGAAAAAAAAATCCATCACCTATGTCTAATGGAAATAATGATAATATTTTTTTCTAGAATCTTGCCATTTTTGTCGTTTGTAATTGTAGAAAAACTCTTGTTCTCGGTAGAGTAAGAGAGAACTTCTTCTTTTAAACTTCGTCTTCGTCTTAAACTTTTTCTTTTTAATTTTTACTGATTAAACCCTCTTGTGTTCCTTCAGTTATCCTTTTCGTTCCAAGCGCCACATTAACTGTTTTGAACAATTCCACAGCCCTATCAGGTACCAGCCTAACTGAGCCCTGTCGATTTTACTGATACACATCACTACTGCTACTGATACAGAACGTAATTTTCTGCATTCAACCAATTTTTTAATTATCATTATTTTTATTGTATTTTTGGGTACAATGTTGTCTGAGTCTGCACTGTCTTCTCATTTAACTTGATTTGGAAATATTACCCATGGAATTGCTTGGCAGTCTTTTTACACAGGTCCAATTAGGACATTATTAGGTTTCTGCACCGTCCTAAGATCGACTGGTAGAAAATGCCTGCATTAAGTCCACCTTTGTACAGTGTGTAGGCGGTCGCCTCCTTCTGCGAAGCAGTAATGCTAGCAAAGGAGGCAGCCGATCGCGTGAGGCAACGGTCTTCAGGCCCTGATCGCCGCCGGGATTCCAATCCCGATTTCCGGCCACCGTAGGCGCGGACTTGCGGACGACGAGCAATGGCTGGCTCGCCGTCCGATCGTCCGGTAACCGTCCAGACTAAGCCCAAGTCGTCGACGGCGTGTACTGTTCCACGCACGCCTCAAAGAGATGTCAGCAAATCGTAGGGGCCCAGCAGGGTCGAAGCCTACTGAGGCCACGGGTAGTGTGAAAGTGAAACCCGGGGCCCTAGGACTAAGGCAAAGAAGGAACATGCGTGGGTTGTTAGTCACTATCTCCCACTCGCCCAAGAGCAAGATTTGTCATAAGATGATTTTCTCACCCAATAAAAAAAAACCTTTGTACAGTGTTTATTATTAGTGAATAAAGTTTCAGTAAAATAAACATTGTACTAGTCTGTGACGTTTTATAAGTGCCCATGTAGTTAATATGTAACAAAATATTTTGATTGAAAAATACATTAATGAGTTTTAGTCAGTAAAAGTCTGACACTCTCTCTCACTATACAGAGCGGGAAAAGTTATTTCATAATTTCCTTAAAAAGTAGGTATATTGGCTGCATTTGCCTCAAGACCAATTAACTACCATACTGGTATTGATATTGTGTAAGCCTTCCTCTTTATTGTATACCAAAACAAATTTTCGAATAACTCGAATAAAAATAATACCGTTATTCGAAAAGCTTCATCAAAAATTCGCTCCGTGTGTTCCAACGGACCATCAAAGTACCGTTGTTTTCAAGGTCGGCTTTGCACAGGCCGCAAGTGACTCTGACTCACGGCACTTTCATCTTGATAGTCGGTTAGGTAAGGATTAACAGGAGTTCTGTTACATCAGTTTATTGATAGGATTCCGTAGCTAGTAGGTCAATTATTTACTGTGCGTTTATGTATGATATCCTATTTTTTTTGTAAGTGAGTCTTTTTGCCTCTTCCAAAACTATTCTTGTTTTTCTTAACGTGTCGATGGCAAAACTAGTAAAATTTCTTGCCTGGCCCAGTATTCGGCCACGGTAATGCGGAGGGCACTGATGCTGACATTAGGTCTCTACATGAACACCAGGTAATAGGGCAGGCTGTTGTAGGTAACAGGGCATGTGTTGCAGGATGGAAGGTGGGACATGGCCTGCGGAGAGACGCCGCACAAAAACTGAAGATCGGTACTGTCTGAGAACCCCCATCTGTGGAGATTGTCTTTGCTGCGCCCAACTTGGGTGCGGAGTCTGTTTAGAGTTTTCGAGGTTGGCCATGGCAATTCATGTCCAGGCGAGAGGCTCTCCGACGGCTCGATGAAATCTTCAGGAGGTTCAAACTTCTCCCGCCAGAGGTCGCATCTCTTCGAGGTCATCATCTCTCATCTTACTTTGAGATCGCAAACTACATTGTCTTTCAGTTCACATAAAAGCAAAGTTTGTACAGTTCCTAATTTATTTATTTTTTGGATGGAATTTGGGATACTTCATAATTTCGTTTTCGTGGAGATTTGCGAGAGCCAAAAGCTTTGTTTTTTTTTATTCTTGGTAGGTTCGCGCTTGACCGCTATCTCACCTGATGGAAAGCGACGATGCGGTCGACGATTGAGCGCGCTTACCTAAAAGTAACCTAATCACTCTCGACTTAAATATTCCCGGGTTGTAGCCATCAGAAAACACAGATTTTTTTTATTTTTTTATTTTTTTATTCTGGATAGGTTCGTGCTTGACCGCTATCTCACCTGGTGGGAAGCGACGATGCGGTCGACAATAGAGCGCCCTTACCTAGAAGTAACCTATTCACTCTCGACTTAAATATTCCCGGGTTGTAGCCATCAGGAAACACAGATTCTGGCAAGGAATTCCACTCCTTAGGTGTACGCACAACGAATGTTTTCCCAAAACGTTTTGTGCGTATAGGTGGGATGTCCACCATGTCCTAGTGATATTAGAAAATTTTCTCAAGGGAATATATTCCCGGGATCAAAGTACCGTGCTAGTCCAAGATGGCTACACGTGTCCCAAATTTCATTTTCCTTTAGCTTCAAGAAGTAACAAACATGCATACACACACTCATAGACTTTCACCGTTAATAATATAAGTGTGATTTAACCAAACTTCATGTACCAAGTACAAAACAAAGGTAGACTTTATTATGCAGTAGATATTTTCTTCAGTCGGTAATACGGTTGTGCAAATACAGAATATGGTAAGATGCATGTAGGTATCGTTTAAGAGAAAGAATAAGCAAAAAATAAACAATAATTTTATTCTTAGATTTTTTTTTTGTGGGTGCGGAAATCGTTCAGTGACATCTGCCGCTCTTTTTTGTCAGACATTTACTGACTAAAAACCCACTCCTGTGCCTTCTTTGCCTTCTTCTTCTCCTTGAAACAAATCCTTAGCCGGTTAAGATGAGAAATGATGACCTCGGAGAGATGCGACTTTTGGCGGGAAAAGTTCAAACCTCTTGATTTTATTTTATCGAGCCCTTGGAAAGCTTCTCTCCTGGATACGAGTTGCCATGGCGAACCTGGAAAACTATAAACAGACTCCGCACCCAAGTTGGGGACTTAATGACAGCATGACGGAGTCAATAGACGATTAGAAACTTAAAACTACTTTACAATCATCCCAGAGTATTTTTACCGTTCTTTTTTAGCCTGACAAAGGCAATACTCACCTTAACCACACCTTGTCTTTGTAATTTAAGGTTCTTGCCTCTGAATACATATCATAATCTTCTTGTCCTAGTCCTATTTTATTTGGGGTCGGCACAACTCGTTTTCTTCTTCCATTCTATCCTGTCAACCGTCATGCTATCACTAACTTCCTTTTCTTTCATATCACTGTTCACACAATCCATCCTTCTTTTCTTTGGCCTCCCTCTCCCTCTCCACTCATTCACTGCATACTCATAACTCTTTTAGTAACATGCGTTTCATCTCTCCGCTTTACATGACCATACCAGTGTTCAATCACTGGCGCCACTTTCAAACTTCCTCTAATATACTCATTTCTCACTTTATCCATTCTCGTTACACCACACATCCATCTCAATATTCCTATCTCCGCTACATGCAATCTTTTTTCATCCGTCTTTTTCACAGCCCAATATTCTGATGCTTCTGAATACATATTAATATTATAATAAGCAGTAACCAATCCCTGCAACAACTTTATTACTTCCTGTGATTGCTGCAAGAGATGACTAAAAGTTTGCTTTAGGAATGTGAACCCAACCTTTGCTTCAATGTAATTACATTTATACTGATAACATCACAATGTGACTAACTCCATGCTTGAAACTGCGTTATATAAAACAAGAATTTATGCATCCTGTTGTTTTATTCAAAAGAAACAACAATCAGACTGTTTTGAGGATTACGAGAGATTTGGCAGATGTAAAAATTTGTAGATATTGTTTCTACTAAGATAGTGAGATCGATACTTTGCTTAGGTGCAGTTTTAATTTCTAAAAATGCCAGTGGTAAAATTTTTGACAATATGATTGTTAATCATATTGGTGTACATATATAATGCGAGTCTATCATAGAAAAAACTGGGCAAGTGCGAGTCGGATTCACGCACTGAGGGTTCGATACAAACTTCGAGCAATGGGTGGCTCGCCGTCCGATCGTCCGGTAATCGGACCGAGCCCAAGTCGTCGACGGCGCGTACTGTTCCACGCGCGCCTCAAAGAGATGTCAGCAAATCGTAGGAGCCCAGCAGGGTCGAAGCCTACTGGGGCCACAGGTAGTGTGAAAGCGGAACCCGGGGCCCTGGGACGAAGGCAACGAAGGAACAGGAGTGGGTTTTTAGTCAGTAAGAGTCTGACACTATCTCCCATTCCGCCCAAGAGCGGGGATGTCATAAGGATGATTTTCCCACCCAATAAAAAAAAAAAACCTATGAAAACAGTTCAATGCCTGAATTGAGTTACGAAGATTTTTCTTTAAAAGTTTTTTTTTTTTTTTGTGACGGAACTGCAAATTTAAAGTTCTCAGATTTTTTCCTATAGTTATGAGACCTTGCTTCATGCCAAATTTCAGGATTCTAGGTCAACGGGAAGTAGCCTATAAATTTCGATTCCCTTGAAAGTCTTGAAATATAACTTTTTTGCAGTTGCGACATAAACTAACGTATTTGTTTTTTCGGTTACTCAGATGTCTAATGTTTTCACAGCTTCAAGGGGCCGCAGACTTCAGTATATTGTTTTAACTTCAACTCGATACCTCCACGCGTTCCCGAAATAAAGGTGTTGACAGATAGACATACATACAGACAGACAGACAACAAAGTGATCCTATAAAGGATCCATTTTTCTTTTTGAGATTTTATTTTTAGGTGGGAATATCATCACTCATCCCCCGTTTTTGGGCGGGGCGGGAGGGCGTGTCAGACTTTTACTGACCAAAAACCAACTCCTGTTCCTTCTTTGCCATTGTTCCAGGGCCCCGGCTATCTCTTTCACATTACCCACGGTCCCAGTAGGCTTCGACCCTGCTGGGCCCTTACGTTTGCTGACATCTCCTTGAGGCGCGCGTGGAATACTACGCGCCGTCGACGGCTTGGGCTCGGTTCGGACGGTTTTTACTTTTGAGGTACGGACCCTAAAAATGGCACCTTTGGCATTAGATACATTAACAAAAAGAAATAACACCATTGCTTACTTTACCTACCGCCCTGCTAGTGTCAAAACTAATCAACGCGTAAAAAAGACATCCTCATAAATCCAACTACTATCTCCTAGTCTTCCGCGGTCCATACAGAAAGGATGAACAACTCACTTTAGCTTCGCGTTCGCGATTTGAAATCTGTGTTTACATCCGCACTAATAATATACAGAAGTAAAGTTTGTTTTTTGTATTTTTTTGCTTGTAGGAGGTAATCTCTGAAAGAATTGGTAAGATTGCTAAAATTTTTTCACCGATAGAAAGCTGCTTTATTTTATTTTACAGTGATAACAAACAGCAGTATACAATACAATAATATCGGCACTTAGTCAATAGAAGTAACATATACACTACTAACGACGTTATCCACAGATAATTACACAAAATAGCTGGCTGTTAAAAGACAAAATCGATTAAATTTAATTGTTAGGAAGGAAGAGAGGGGTACAAATCAAAAACAAGGAAAAAGTAATCAAGCTCTATATGGACTCCGTAGGCAGTTAAACGACTCACAAAGTTAACATACATAATTATCTTCATTGACTACTGTTGGACTTTTAAGAGGTTATAGTGTATATGATGTGTTTTTATTCCTGAGAAAGCCTCGAGCACAGGCGCAGGGTAGCCAGCCTATCGGTATTTTACAGGTTACATTTTGGAGAGTGTGCGCGGGAACTGCATGACTTGATTCCGCCATCTCCTCTCTACCATCGGACAAACCGACGAACGGCGAGTATCCACCCTTACGTTGTTGAAACTTCAACGATCCGGACTAAGCGTTTCGCTTCGTCGTTTATACCGCGTACATCGAAGGACTGGAACAATTTGCCTGCTGCGGTCTTCCCGTCCAACTATAATATAGGTGTCTTCAAGGCTAGAGTGAATAGGCTCTTAATAAACTAGTACGCCTTACCATCAATGATTGCATCTCCGCTTACCATCAGGTGGGATCGCAGTCAAGCACTGGTTTATATCAATTAAAAAAAAAAAAAAATGAGTGACATAGGCTATTTTTTATGTACGCGGGCGAGGCTGCACGCAAAAGTTAGTAAACAATAAAATAAATAAATACATAATGTATTCTTTGTACGACTATACACCAAAACGTTCTTAGTATCCCGTTACAAGTCAAAAGAATTATTCTCACTCCGTCATCTATCGTAACGCCCAAAAACTTACGCATAAGCACTGTCACAGCAAATCAAATTATGTAGAAAGTAGGCCTATTGGTAGTATTGAATTCAAAGAGCGATGGCACACATTCACACTGACCTCTTTGCTTGTTTCGTGCTGTGACATCTTTATGAACTATGTAGGTGTTCCTAAATTTTGAGAAATGAAAAAAAACCGGCCAAATACCTGCGAGTCAGACTGACGCACTGATGGTTTCGTACAAACTTACCTATGTTAATAGTTCATTTCCCAAATGAAGTCTCGATGATTTTTCCGAATCGCAAAAAATCAGTTTTATTATTTGTGACGTAACAACAAACTGTTTTCAGATTTGTTTTTGTACTAAAGACCTTACTTTATGCCAAATTTCAGAATTCTGGGTCAACGAAAAGCACCCTATGAATTTTGATTCCCTTGAGAGTGTCATAAACGGCCGTATCTTTTTTTTTTTTTTTTTTTTTTTTTATTAATGATAGGCTCGCGTTTGACCACCATCTCACCTGATGGTAAGCGATGATGTGGTTGACGATGCAGCACGCTTGCCTAGAAGTAACCTATTCACTCTTGACTTAAAGACCCCCAAGTTGTAGCTATCAGGAAACACAGACTCCGGCAAGGAATTCCACTCCTTGGCTGTACACATAATAAATGTATGCATGTATGTATGTGTGTGAATGTGTGCGTAGGGGTGTATGGGTGGGATGTTCACCATGAACCAGTGGCGCAACGCCGTACGTCTAGTGGTCCGATGATGGAACGGACTTGGTGGAATTAAATTGACATAAACCAGTGCTTGACTACCATTCCACCTGATTCATTTCGTTGTTCGTTGATCAGTGATTCATTTCGTCAACTTAGAAGTTTAATTTCACAGCTTCAAGAAACCGCAGAACTGAGCATATGGGTTTGATTTCAACTCGACTTCCAGGCGTTCTCGAGTTAAAAGGTCTTGACAGACAGACATCAAAGAGATCCTATAATGGTTCCGTTTTTTCTTTCGAGGTGCGGAAACCTAAAAATGGAGAAAAAAGAATAAGTTTTAAGCTGTAAATTCGGTGGCAGTTTTTAAATATCTTCTTTTTTCTCTTTGCGTCTTGTTCCTCACTACTGAAGGTCGTAACCTTCATGATGTAAAGTCATTTTTCTGATGATCTTTCGCCGTGTATGCCTATCATTGGCATTGCACATCCTGGAGTTTTGTATACAGAAATGAATGAATTTGAAGATGGAATCTTGGCAGCCCAGAAAATTGCCGATCTTAAGTGGTAGGCGCGAATGCGTACCGTAAAATGCAGCATTAGAAGGCCTCCCACAAGGTGGACTGATGTCTTGGTGAGGTTCGCAGGAATCCGATAAATGCGAGACGTACAGGATCGTTCATTGTGGCGACGGCATTGGGGAGGTCTTTTTCCAAATATGGCACTCGGCTGACATGATAATGTTGTTTTGGATCCTCATGGATGGTAAGAGACCAGATGGTATGTCTTTATTTTCGTGGAAGATGGGTAGGCCTTTAGTGTGGGATGTTACCTGTGTCGACATTTTTGCGCCATCCCATCTTCATAGCTCTTCGTACTGTGCTGGTGCTGCCGCTGCAGCTGCGGAGAATCTCAAGCGATGGAAATATAATAACGAGTGCTCATACGCTTTTTAAAGAATTATTCAAACGCTTAGTTGACACTTCGCGTGACCCAAAGGCTGCATTGCCATACAACGTGGTGGGTGCCGCCAACCTTTTGGGCACATTTCTAGTCGACAGCGATGCGGAGGAGTTTTATGACGCCATATTTTAGCTAGTAGTTTTTATCTTTAATGTATATATAATTTTAATTTAATTTGCAATATTTGTTATTAAGTATTTCGATTCAGCCTTCTTGGCAAGTTTCGCTGAAATACTGAATTAATTTAAATGATTTCACATATTGCCTAGTTGCGATGACACTTAAAACACACAATTACATCAATTTTAAATCACTGTTCCACTACGTACAAATTTGTGAATATACTACAACAGCTGTTGAACTTAATTCGTTAAAAACACTAGTTATTTCATTGAATCTGTACTTTTGTGGCCTCTGTACCATAAGAACCGTGCAAAAAAGGTGCCTATTGTCACACTTAAAGTGTAACTTTACCTGTGATTTTTTTTTAAATTGAACTTATATTTCCAGAGATTACTTCCTTCAATCAAGCACAAAAGAGGTGAAGAAATGGTTATATACGTCAAAAATTTAAGTAACTAAAACACTAGTGACTAACACATTCGTAATTTGAAGACTTCTTTGTACCTACAACTATTATTTGCTTCAGCTTTTTATGGGTATGGTCTTGTTAAAATAGTTCTAAGAAGACACAACCAGCATTTGTCGTAAAGCATATAGGATTGTGTAGATACATAACTGTGTATGATAATAGAAAGTGTCCTAAATTCTTCCTCGATTCGTAACTTGGGAGCGTCTCACAAAACTAACAGATCCTGTTACCTTTTTATTCTCTCTCTTACATCATTTTTGGCCTCAGAGGCTATAATAAGGCTGTGCAGTATTTTCCATTCTCGGTTCAGATAAATTAAACGGTACTTCTGAAAAATTTCAAGTGATTCAAAAATATAATTTCTTTGCAACCAGTTTGACATCCAAAGAATATGATCGGCTGATTGCTTGAAAAACTTACAATGATTTGTATGACTTTTTACACAAGTGTGGGTTTTATGGCAGCTATTGTTACAGATACTTTTCTTCAAATCAATCCATCCTGTTCTCTTTTGAAGCAATATTTGGATTGGAATAAACCCATGCCTAGTAATGGTCATCATTTGACTGTGATGATGGTGATGATAACAGTAGTATCTTTTAACATAGTCACAATGCTATACCTGTCTATAAAGAAGACACTTCATACATTTACTTTCATACTATGCGCTAGTACAACAATCAGCATGCATTCACAGTGGTTGAGGCCAGTGCTAACATGTTTAACTGGTTTTATTTCGAAGCTGGCCTCAAATGTCACCAACGGAACTGCGTGATAGTTCTTGAAATATTTTGTTTACCCCTTTATATTCTACTATTAGAAAAGCAGGCCTCATAGTTTGATTCTACTTAAGTACTAATGAAGAACAAATATTTATATTCTCTTTGAGTTTGTACACTCTGTCTATAGAAATTACTTTGAATAGGTATTGTTGACTAAGGTTTTAACAAGCATACGATTAGAATAAGCTGTTTCAATGTTCTGTAAAATTTGATAAATTTTGGATGCACATAAGCTTTTGATAAGGCTATAATTTAATCCATGCATACCTACAGAGTTGGATATTTTATTTTTATCTGTTGCATACTATTGCAGCTGAAATGGATGAGAATCTCAATACTATTATCATTGTTAGAATAGTGAATTCAGCAATTTTGCAAAACAAGGCAGTTTCGCATATCCTTATATTTCTATGGAGTCCCTAAGGGCACTTTTTCATTCATTTGCTTTATAAGTATTCAAACGACAAGGAATACATTAAGTTATATAAAAATATCAAAACGAGATAGAATTATGAAAAATATGAAACCAAAATGTGCTACCAAAAAGTCTCTCTTTAAAGCTTCAGCCGCAGCATCAAGTACAGTTTACTACAAAATTCATTCACATCACACACCATACATGTATTCATATTATACATATCAGCAACTTGTAACACGACTTTTTCCCTGCAAGTCTTGCCAGCGTCTCGGTGAGTCTTGAAATTAAGAAGTGTGTAAAGTATGCACGTGTGTACTTTCACTTGTGCAAAGCAATGTAGTTACGTCACTGACACATTTCGTACACTTGAGCTCAATTATTTAATCGTTTTATAATAATTGTGACCTAGACATTTTGTTGCTATGCGTAGCTTCTTTTTTATTTGTATAGATTTGTGATTTGTATGGTTTATGTAAAAAAAAAAATTGTGCTTCTTATTAGAATTTTATATGTATCTGTTATAGAGATATTTATCAACAGACTGTCATTTATTTTCATTTATTTTGCAATTTTTTATGCGAACAAGTAAATCGTTTTTAGATTCTATAATTATTTATTATTGTATATGCATATAAGTAATTTTGAATTAAAATAGACTGTATGTTTACTTACTATGAATATAAAAGATACAGCGAACGATTTATCAAATCACACAACTATTGTTAAATTAGATTTACTCTCATCAGTGATTTAACTTAATATATAACACACAATCTCACTAACTTTTATCAGCCCGACCTTATGTGTAAAACTAATTAAAATTAATTTAAATATTGCTAAAGGAAGTAAAAGTTTTATAATCGTTTTCTTTATTCAAAATCACAAAAAAAATCGCAATATTTTGATTTCAGTATGACCAAAACCCAGAGCGGTCAGCACGACTCGAATTCACGCAATAATATGAAAAATTAAAAAAACGTAAAATTTTGAACGTATAAAAAATTTATAAAAATTTCGAAAAAAGTAGAAAATTTGTGTTTCTAACGCAGTAACGTATCAGTGTTTCCGATGCGACAGAAAGTTTCTTAACTGAGTCTCTAAGCTTTCCGGTTTCCGATACGACCTCGAAATCTATAGTATTAAAAAATAGCTACATATAAATTTAGACAGAGTTTATGAGAGAGCGAACAATGAATTTCACTTAAAACAATATTTTATTACAACATTATAAAATTTAACGTTACAACGTGTTTTTAGAAATTACAACATTCATTTTCACCTCCGCATATGGACTTACGAAAAATCAAACAATCACACTTTTTCTTTCGTTTTAATTTACACTGCTCATAACGTATGAATGCCTATTTTCGATGTCGTAAACGCAAACTTCGCTTTCTAACATCCAATATTTATTTTTCTACTTATCCTGACGTCTGAGCTTAAACGATCTACGGTCGATCAGTTAGCATACGGCTTCAAACAGCGCGCACACACTTTACGTCATATTGTCAAAAAATTGTAGAGGGGAGGCGAAGGATAAAATCCATCAGTTTTTTGGAAAATCATCATAAGTTTGCCAACGTTGGCAGTTGGAGTACAAGCATCCAGTGAAGTAAATGTTTATTAAATTAAAAATGTGGAAGAATATAGCTTTGTTAGCCATTTTGGCTTCAGTGAAGTGTAACCCAGTGCAAGAAAATGGTGTTGCGGAAAACTTAGTGGGTGCAGTTACCGAGTGCATAGAAACGGATACTTCGTTATGTCTGAAGGTGAATATCGTGGATACCAAAGTGTTGTGGAGTGCAGTGATCAGAATACCAATCGAGTGTAGTCGTAACAATGGCCAAGCTCATTGTTTTTTTAGTAAAAAACCATTAACATAACGAGTGGCTACTTACTGAGGATTTGTAGTAAAATCATTTCTCTCCAATTGATGGAGTTGCATAAATGTGGATTTCGTTATTTAAAATTCGAATTATTTGACCACTGAGCATCTACGCAGTGGTTAAATGATTCGAATTTTAGTTAAATTATTCAGTATTCTGCGTAATTTTTCATAGTATATATCAGTGCAGTTAATATTTCAGTGCATAATAGAGAAAACATTTCAAAATCAGTACTTACAAATTAAAAAAAAAAACTGAAGAAATTACTCATCGTTTCCAATAGTTTCATGGCATCATTACTAAATCTAATCTCTTTTTCCACAGGAAAAAGCCTTGAAATTCACAGAAAGGCTGTCAATCTTGAAAGATGTGGACATCTTCGAAGGTATGAGCCTGGTAAACACCGGATCAGCTCGATCAGCTCGTAGCTACGAGCCATTGGCTGAAGAACCCAAAGCCAGAGAACTCCAGATTGACGAGAGAATCGCTGATAATGTTGGAGACTTCTTAGAAAACCATGTCCTGCAGATGCGTCTATCTTCTCCTGATGATGGTGAATCTAGGGGACTCGATGAGGAAGGTAAGAAATATTTTTAATAATAATAATTTATATTTAATAAAACCACAATATGGTCCACTATAAAACCACAATATGTTTAGTGAGCTTAAAATTACTTAAAGTCAGTGTTAGTATACACAAACAAAGGCTATTTGCAGCTTTGTAGCTGCAAATAAGAAAATACATGATCTTTTCAATGTTAAGTTTACAACAAAATATATATATATATATATATAAAATCACAAAATAAAAAAAAAACTGAAAAATATTTCAACTTCTGGAAAAAAAAATGATGGAAAAATCATTTCTCCTGAAATTAAGATAAACGACAATAAAGTGAGTCCCACGATAATAAGGGTACGAAAGCTTACATAAAACCTAAACCAGTCATTAGCAAGACAATAAACAAATCCATTGCGACAACTAGAAACTTTGCCACTAAAGTGGCAAACGAGTTTCAAACAATGCATTGAAGTCTAGGTACCTCACAGCTTTCTCTCCGAACATATTTACATACTCAGTTGTCAAACAAAGCCCTTTACTGTGACAAGAAGGTGCTAAAAGGAACGTCTTGTGATGATAATTTCATGGATAGTTTTGAAATCACATATTTTCATCACAATTCTCTGTTAATTTTATGTCGGTGCTATGCTGCAACAATGTCATATCTAAAGCTGTATATAGATTTACAAATTAATCAGGAATCCAGAAATTTTTTAAATTTTCATATCAAAAACCTTTTTTATTCCGCACAAATTTACTTTTTATCTTTTTCATAAACAACTCCTTAATTCGTATTCAACAAAAAATTCCAAAGCAAAAAAAATGTTGAGCGAACATTAGAGTAATAAGCATCTATTAAATAGACTCAACATACAATTTTCGGACACTTGGCGGCTTTGCATTTATTATTATGCGTCGTAACATTATCCAACTCCTTGCAATCATGACGCCCTGTTACTTTCGACCCCAAATCGATGACGCAAGAATTGATGACTATAATATTTTCTCTTTTATTTCCAGCCCGTGGCAAGAAGAAGAAGAAGATCAAGAAGCTGTTGCCCCTCCTCCTCCTCTTGAAGCTCAAAATGGCCGCACTCATCCCTATTTTCCTCGGTATCATCGCTTTCGCCGCTATCAAGGCCGTCTTCTTAGGAAAGATCGCTTTTGCCATGAGCGCTTTCAGTCTCATCAGAAAACTACTAGCCAAGAAGGGCGGTTCATCATCTTCTAGCGTCTCGTATGCAGCTCCTGCCCACCACGACGAACACCCAGGATACTCCTACGAGCCAGCTAGCCAAGGTTGGAGTAGGTCAGCCAAAGATGGAGCCTCAATGGCCTACGCTGGACAAATCAGCAATTGAACTGATTAGAATGATTGTTAAATTATTTGTGTGAATGTGTGCTATTTATTCATGTTTGTTGAAGCCATGTACAAGTACCTCAGTCTTAATTTATTTATTTAAATAAATATTTATGTTCAATTTTATTTGATTTGTATTGTTTGAAATTTCCTCATGCAACATTTCAACAGAATTATCTATATCAATATTTTGAGTCACATGAAAAGTGAACCCATGCAATAGTCTAAATGCTCAATCAGAATGGAACATGACACATTATTATCTTTCAACGAACCTCTTTGTATACGACTCGTTTTCCATTATTGCAAGTCAACAAATTATCACATACAAAATGCAAAACACTGCCTCACTTTATAAGCTCTTTAGTCTATAATTGTACGTACACGTACTCACTTAAATAAAAATGAACAAAAAACACGATTCGAAAATCTATCATCAAAATACACTAAAAAAAAACATATCCATTGGCAATCGTCGTATCAATATTCAAAAGTGTGCTACTCGCCTATCAAAAATCATCATTATCATTCAGCCTAAAGACCACCACTACTGGATATGTCCAGTAGTGGTGGCCTCCCCTAAGTGTCACCATAATGAGCAATCCCGTGCATTTTGCATCAATTGGATTTCCGCGACCCTCACCAGGACGTCGGTCTAACTTATGGAATGTATTCCAACGCAGCGCTGCCGCTTTGCAGTTACTACTCTAGACATCACTTTCAGCCTCATCGACCATCTGTTCAGCGAGGGACTATGCCGGCAACCTTGGTTTTCCTACAAATGTCTTCATTTCTGATTTCTGATTCGATAGCGTAAGGAAATTCTGTGCATGACCCTCTTAATTGCCCTTAGGGTGAATTAACCTTCTGATGACTCTAAAACGAAGTCGCTTACAATGGGAGGCCCATAATTGTGAGCGACCACACTCACACTCTATGGCATCACTGGTCATAGAATTTACTGAAAATACCTAACAGATTATAATCGATTTGGAGTATTAGTATATAAGTTTACTCATTTCAGCTTTTACAAATATAAATAATCAAGCAATATAAACTGCAAGAAACCACTCGTCAAAAAAAAAATCTTTGCATGAATAATTTGTCCAAACACATGAAATAACAAATAAGAACACGTATTATATAGAAATAGAAAAACTTTTTTTTATATTTTTTAGGTCAAAATTTTGCCGATCTGATTTTGTTCACGGGGCA
This sequence comes from Mythimna vitellina, assembly GCA_949316375.1. Lineage (NCBI taxonomy): Eukaryota > Metazoa > Arthropoda > Insecta > Lepidoptera > Noctuidae > Mythimna > Mythimna vitellina. Next base: position 1,939,359 of record OX438705.1, read on the forward strand.
AACTTGGCCTGAGATCGTCTTTGGCAGAAATCTTTGAAAGGTAAAAGACTAGGCCTTTATCCAGCAATTCAGTAACCAAAAAAGACTAAAAAAATAACTGAATTTTTCTTTTGATCAGTGGCAGCCATACTACTAAATAATATTTAGGAAAGCTTGCCATGCCAACTTTGAAGAAATTACACTGAGGGCAGGTGAATGATAAGATAAGGACATAGTCGTAGCAATATGAAAAATGTAATCTTAAGAGTATTAGTAAGTATAGATGATAATCCGGCAGTGACTCGGCTGGGCAACGTTCGGGAAGCTGCGCGGTATCTTCTCGTCTAATATACCACAGTGCCTCAAGATGAAAGTCTATGACCAGTGCATGTTGCCAGTGATGACATTTGGGTCCGAAACGTGGTAGCTCACAATGAGCTTCTTCAGAAAGCTCAAAGTCACCCAAAGGGCAATGGAAAGGGCTATACTCGGAGTTTCCTTGCGTGATCGAATCAGAAATGAAGATAACCACAGGAGAACCAAGGTTGCCGACATAGCACGAAGAATCGCCAAACTTAAGTGGCAATGGGCAGGAAGCATTGCTCGCAGAACAGATGGCCATTAGGGCCGAAAGGTTCTGGAGTGGCGACCGCGTACTGGAACACGTAGTGTTGGAAGGCCCCCTACAAGGTGGACCGATGACCTGATGAAGGTTGCGGGAATCCGATGGATGCGATACGCACAGGACGAAAATAAACGGTCATTGTGGCGAAATTTGGGGGATACCTATGTCCAGCAGTGGACGTCTATCGGCTGAAATGATGATGATGATGATGATTTTTTTTTTTGATTCATTCGAAGACATGTTGACATCTAACTACCCGCGCTGGGCCCGCATGTTGGTTTACGGCCCTATTCCCTCTCCTAGAGAGGAGAGGAGTCCTGAGTCCCAGCACTGGGAACATTATAAGGCCGACTATAATAACAATTTTGATTCGATCGAGACTTGGGCTGTACTGCAGTCTCTCCAACGGTGTCAGATTGACTATCGGTATATCGAAGTGCTGAAGTGTTTATACAAAAACGCCACCATGTCAGTCCGACTTCAGGACCAGACCTCGAAACCTATCCTCCTGCAGCGGGGTGTGAGGCAAGGAGACGTCATTTCTCCGAAACTCTTCACGACGCAATGGAGGATGTCTTCAAGGTTCTGGAGTGGAGAGGGCTAGGCATTAATGTCAATGGCGAGTACATCACTCACCTTCAATTTGCCGATGATATAGTAGTCATGGCTGAGACTACGGAAGAGCTCAGTACAATGCTCGATGACCTCAGTAGAGCTTCCGAAAGAGTGGGACTTAAAATGAACATGGACAAAACCAAAGTCATGGTAAACATCCATGTAGCACCCACTTCTATCAAGATCGGAGACTCTACACTCGAAGTTGTGGACGACTACGTTTACCTGGGACAGACAGTCCAGTTGTGTCTAACTTCGAGAAAGAGGTCAATCGTCGAATCCGACTCGGCTGGGCAGCTTTCGGGAAGCTGTGCAGTGTCTTCTCAACCAATATACCACAGTGTCTCAAGACAAAAGTCAATAAAAGCGTGTTGCCAGTGATGACATATGGCTCCGAAACGTGGTCGCTTACAATGGGCCTCATCAGAAGGCTTAAAGTTACTCAAAGGTCAATGGAAAGGGCTATGCTCGGAGTTTCCTTGCGTAATGGCGTCAGAAATGAGGATATTCGCAGAAGAACCAAGGTTACGGACATAGCCCAAAGAATCGCCAAACTTAAGTGGCAGTGGGCAGGGCTCGTTACTCGCAGAACAGATGGTCGATGGGGACGAAAGGTTCTGGAATGGCGACCACTTACTGGAAGACGCAGCGTTGGAAGGCCTCCCACAAGGTGGACCGATGACCTGGTGAGGGTCGCGGGAATCCGATGGATGCGAGACGCACAGGACCGGTCATTGTGGCGGCATTTGGGGGAGGCCTATGTCCAACAGCGGACGTCTTTCGTCTGAAATGATGATGAATAACAAACATTCTGAAAAGATCTATTTCTATTGGATAACATTCGGTACCTTTATTAACTAACTGCCCCAAATGTTTTTAGAGTGTCTTTATGTAAGTATGTAGGTTGGCGCTTAGCTTTTACCTCTTTCTGATAATAATGGATACTCTAATGTTGGATATCTAGGAAAAGGCTTTCAGGTGTATGTTATTTACCGACGACATTTTGCTGGTTTCCGAAAGTGGTCTAGAGATCCAGAACAAATTGGAGGTGTGTTGTCAAAGCCTGGGAGTGTTGTTGTTGTGAAATCAAGCAGAGCCAATACCGAATAGTTGTTCTGCTATTTCAGTGGTCTTTCCAGTCCTGCGCTCTTAGTTCTCGCTGGAACGTCTAAACCAATCTGTTCCGACTTCCAGTACCTCGCTTGTTAAAGGTGATGGTGTAGACAGAGATTTAACGCACTGGATCAAGTCAGGGTCAACCACAACCAATGCACAACCATTCCAAAGGCCCTTTAAGTTAAAGGGTAAATTCTACAAGTCCATGATTCGTGTTGTGTCTGGATCAGAATGTTGGGCTGAGAAAAAGATGAAAACAGGTAGTGCAAGTAGTAGAGATGAGAATGTTGGCATGGATGTGGATAGTGACAAGAATGGATAAAGTGAGAAATGAGCACATCAGAGGAAGCTTGAAAGTGGTGCCTGTCAAAAAGAACGTTTATTTTGATATAGTCATGTAAAAAGGAGGAAGGGAAGGAATGTTACTAAAAGAGTTATGAATATACATGAAGATAGATGAGTTGAAGAGGAAGAGGTAGGCCAAAGAAAAGATGGATGGATTGTGTGAAAAGAAAAGGGAGGTGTATTATTTAGTGAAAGAAAAGTGAGTCAATGTTACCGTGACTGCTGACGCATAGTAATATAGAACAAGGGCAGTGAGAAATGATGTATGTAAGCTTTTAGGACTTGGATGTCTATTTCTTCGGCATGCTTTTTAGTCCAAACAGCTTGTTACAATTTTAAAGTAGTGTGATGCCGTTTATGGCAGTTCAATACGAGCACTGCCATTGCTTTTTGGTGGTTGTTTTGATGCTTTCAATTCATTTTTTATCTCAGGAAAACGGACAATTCCAATTAAGGCTCGTACCTAACTTCATTTATGAAGTAATGAAAGATCGCCATTAGACTGAATCACTATACAGTTGCAAAATAAAGACCGTTTAGAGACCTCCACCATGCAAGTCTGCACCGCTTAGGCGGAGTACCATCATGTCTTCATAGAGGCAATCGGCGGTAGTGACGTCTCACATTCGTTCCTTGTCTAGGCTATGTTATGAAGTGAAAGGGCATAAGAAGCAGTCACTTCCTTATGTGAAGTAAGTCAAGCAAAACGAAGGAAATGGTAGAAAGTATGAAGGAGAACACATCCTCAAGTCCCAGCTACCGCGCTACAGGGGACGCTCTGGTTGTCGTGAGTCACGGGGTGATTCCTAGACACCAAAAGTGCAGGCTTGTAGATGGCGAGCAATACGTAGCTCATCGTCTGATAAGAACCATGCATGCAAAGAGATGAAAGCGTAATTCACAGGGCCTGCAAAGGCTGAACGTCGAATCTGATAGACCGTTTCGTTCTATTTATGTAATATGGGAACTATAATATTTTCATGACTCGATAAAATGAGATGCATAACTGATCTTGTTTTCGCAATTTCAATGTCCTGTTAGAAATTTGTATACGTCTTGACCTTTTAGCTAATATAATGTCGAATGGTCTTGTGTAATATGAAGTAATGATCTTCGGACCTGGATGGAAACCAAACATGGAACTACACTTTAGGCATCGAAGCCAAATGTGATAGTTGGCAGATAGTATAGTACGCAGTGTCCATAAACAAAGGAATCTTAAAATGTAAACCGACGACCAATGAAAAGACTGGAGACTGTCCAGTTATTGCAAACTCTTGACATTATGCACAAAATAATTTTGATGGCATCGTTTTCAACAAGTGATTTATCAATTTGTGCAAAATAGCAGCTACAGGATACAAAAATGTTAATTAAGGTGGGTTTAACAAAAATCTGAAGCTTCATCTCACGACAGATCACAAACATGGCTGCTTAGCGAAATTTCTCATAGAACCATCCAGTCCTACAAGAGCACACGAGAGTCCGGAGAAAGTGCCCAACGCACAATATCTCACCAAAAGCAACCTTTGAATATAAAAGTAAGAGAGAAAAAAATCGAACGTGAATTCCAAATATATATGAATATTAATGAAAACAAAGTATGCCACGCACTTTTGCATAGTATCGTCTGATTTTCATTTGGAAGATATGACATTAAAATGTTAATTCTTTAAACAGCAGAGTGGGGGAAGTTTGGATAAAAAATACTGATCCAATCGAATTATCATCACAGTTCGAACGATCTTGGATTAGTTGAGTCCAGAGCAGAAGCAAAAATGAAGACCTTCGTTGTGTTTTTGAGTGTTGTGGCTTACGTGTCCTGCGGACCAGTTAATCCGGATGATTCAGTGTTAAAATCAGTCCTTGGAAATTTCGTCAATTGTAACAGTGATTTGAGTCTGTGTATGAAGGTATGGAGTGACAGTGAAGTGATTTTTATTTTGGCTTGACACATGGACGTATCAAAACATGGATATTACAAAAAAAAGTTGTGGATATTTCAAGTGCATTTTACAATTAGGCGCTATTAAGCAATGTGTTACAAATCTCTAATGGATAATTTAAAAAAAGTGTTAAAAATTTAGAAGGTCATGATTTTACAAGTCCAAGTGTCAAGTGCAAGTTAAAAATAAGGTTTCCTAACTATTGTCGTTTACTAAGGCGGATTTCAAATAAAAGTTGAAATAACAAAAGGAAATAATATCCTTATTCGGGGTGACCTCAAAGTTAAGAGAAAGGAAAAAGTGTCAAGTCCTGCCAAATGAGGCTTTATAGTGAAAGTGATTTTTAATTTTTGGGACTCATTAGATACGTCAATATAGAATTAGCGACAGGCACTATAGCCGACAAATGACTGATCACAGTTATTAAAATTAATAGTTTCTGTTACTTAATTGTCAATGTAAAGGTCATGGGTAAAAGAGGGCTTTGTTTTGCACGCAAAGACAATTTTGACAACAATTACAAAATAATTTGTAATCATAAAACCTGACCATTGACTTGATTAAACTTCTCTCTGTGTAAACCGACAATAGATGATTACTATAGTAACAGTGATGAATATGTTGCTACAAAATTTTAAGTTTTCTCAATATTCGAGACTTTAGATTTATTTTACACCACCAGCCAAATATTTCTGAAAATTTTCATTTTTTTTTAAAGTATAACATAACTATCTTTTCACAGGAGCATGCCCTAAAAGCCAGTGAAAGGCTGAGCGCTGCTCGCAAGCTTAAAATCATCGAAGGAATCACTCTCCTAAACAATAACCCTAAGGAAGGCAAGAGCTTGGACACTCTTTCCACCGACCCTGCTTTGAGGAACAAACAAGTCACTGAGAGGCTTTGGGAGAGTGCTTCTGACCTTCTGCAGTCCAGTGAATTGGAGCTTAGCTACGGTGAAAACGAAGAAGATGAGGCTGAATCCAGGGCCATTGGAGACGAAGGTATATTAAAAACAGCAATCAAGGCTATTTTTTTTTTTGATAGTACAACATGATGAAAGGAAATGATAGTTCAATAAGTGCAAGCGATGGAAAATTTTGGTGATTCACACAAGTTTATTTTAAAATTCTAGTTTGGTAAAACTATAAATTTAGAACCAGTTTGAAAGTGCAGACAATTTAAACGTTTTGAGTTGAATAGTCGTTAAAGTCAGTATATACTCTGACTTAGAAAATATTAAAACTAACTTCTACCAACCAAGTGAAAGTAGAAAATAACCTTTGTCCTTTGTCTCCGTAATAAAGTAGTATTCTAATGACCGAAGATTTTTTTTGAATCGATCCAGCAGTTTTTGAGTTTATTTATTATAAACTAAAATACAAAAACAGAAATCTTTTCTCTTTATAATTTTAGTATAGACATACAATTAATACTAAAAATAGTGTTATTTACGATGCTTCCATTGATATCTTTGGTTGATTGATAATATTGCATATTAGTTAAAAAACAGTGATTTATTTTAATATTACTCTCCATATAAAAACTAACAGTTAATCTTAGGATGACATTTCATTTATTACAACGGTTGTTTGATCTTACGACCCTTCATATATTATTAAGAACTTTTAAAGAATGAGCAAATCTACATCATAAATCTGCGAACTTGCTTTCTTCGTAGCTTTAATAAACCGTTAGCTTTCTTAGACCTGTGCTTATATTAATGTTTTCGTTCCAGTTGAAGAAAGCCGTGGCAAGAAGAAGAAGCAGCTCAAGAAGAAACTGAAGGTCTTGATTCCCCTCATCCTCCTCGCCAAAGCCAAAGCCGTTGCCATCGTTGTTATATCCTTAGTCATCATCGCCGCTTCTCTCTTCAAACTGGCTCTCCTTGCCAAGATCGCCTTCATTATCAAGCTTATTGCCATCATCAAGGCGCTGCTTGCCAAGAAACACGCCCAAGAAGAGTCCTGGGAACCTCATGGTTGGGAACCCCATGTTGAACACCACCCCGTGGCTGCTGAGCATGGCCATGGATGGGAAGGTGGCTGGTCCCGCTCCCGGAATGAAGCCAACAACTTGGCTTATTCTGCCTACAACTAATCTTGTTACCAAATATTACGTATAATCTGACCCTTAACGATTTAAGAGTGAATGTATTTAAGTATGTCTGCCGCTTTTGTTTTCTTTTTTAGTTTGTATTTTGTTCACTTTTTCTCAACAGTTTTTCTTTTCAGTCATTTTATATTTTTTTGCATTTATTTGTGACTTTGTTAATCTGACTGAAAAGGATTCTTGCTTTTATTGTGTATGTGATAGTATTATTAGTTATTTATATATATTTAAGTATACGGGTATATTTAATACGTATTTATAAGTATTTGTTATTACTTATACTTATTATTTATGTTTTTATAACCAAAAAGAGGCTATATGTCTATCTATCTGTGTATATATTTGTTTATTTATTGTTATCATAATTATTATTTGTGTAGTATAATATTTTGTATATTTCTTAAGTACCTGTATGATTCTCATTGTACAATTGATGTATATATTTAAAGTACGATCTCTTATATATTTTCTACAATTTATATTGTATCGTGTATCACGAATTGAAGATTTATTTATTTTGTTTGTATGGATGAGTGTGAATTGTTAATTTATTATTTTACTTATAGCAACAATAAACCAAACAGCAGTTATTTAATTATTAGTTTCAATTAAAAACTCCCCTACCTTCAATTGTAATTTTCGAATAAAAGGATATTGCAACTGAATCAAATATATTGTCTTAATTAACTTATAAAATTTAGTATTTACAAAATTTAAGAAAAGTTTATGAAAAATAGTTAGCATGATTACTTGACCTGTAGGTACAATGTGTCTAATGATATGGATATCTTGTATTTATATTTGAGTTTACATGTCTAGAAAAACACCCATAATACTGGAGTAATTTCTACTGCTGAGCAAAATGACTGTAAAAGAAAGAAAGAACGAGGTAATATGGTAATATTTATAGATAGATATTCTAAAAACAAAACTGATCTATAAACATTATTGTGACTACCCAAATTTGTCCTGTCACAAATTATTCAGAATTTAATCTATACACAGTCAACAATTTGTTAATCATAATAATGCTAGCCTGGTTAAATAAAAAAAAGGATATTTGTAGTTCTGTAGGGCATAGAAAATTTAAAGATCAATCACAAGAAAATGATTTCAACGTCACACATAGCTTCGTAATCGTCACATTAACGAACTCTGACTTTGACAATTTCCATTCATGGTAATAATCATACTTAAAGTTATAAAGGTGAAAATAAAATTTTGTAACCATACTACTAATATTATAATAATGAAAAGTCTGGTTGTTTGGAAACTGTTGGATTGAAAAACTCGATACAAAAATTTTTCTTTCTTTTTCTTAATTCTTTAATGCTGAAAATCACAATCACTACTACGCGTTTCCATGTTTGTATTTGAGTTGCCAAACACCTTCTTGATTGCATCTGCATTGCAGTTATTAGTTATAAATATTTACAATTGCTTTTAAAAGCCTTTTAAAAGCCTAAATTATTTAATGCCCCATCTTGTCGTACTGTAGCTCGATCCATCTCATTTTTGCCAAATAATAATATGTCAAAAATGTTCAAAAAGTTTGTAGAAAACAAACCTTGATTTCACGTGTTTTTGATGGTGAATGGAAGACGATGTTTTTAGAATGTTGGTGGTTCTGTGCTTACGTTGAGAGGACAGATTGAAAAGATTATTACATTGTGCTATTATTAAAAAGGTATTATATTATTATGAATTCTTGTTACTTCTTAACGCTCAAACACATAGCAACCTGGATGTTATTCCAAGAAATAGTCGACTAGGCTATTTTATCCCAGGAATATGTTTATCAACATCATCATATTTTCAGCCGATAGACGTCGATTGTTGGACATAAGCCTCCTCTAAGTGTTGCCAGAATAAATGGTCTTGTGCGTCTCGGATCCGTCGGCAAACTTAAGTGACAATGGGCAAGGCACATTTCTTGCAGAATTGATGGCCGTTGGAGTTGAAAGATTCTGGTTTGGCGGTAATATATTACTTTAGGATAATTTTCCATTTTCAAATCTGATAATTTTGCTGGTATTTGGACAACCACACTGTATGGTATTACATCATAGGTATACAGAAAGAAAACTCTATTTCTAACTATGGACTTCACCGTACAGTCGGCATATCAATATTTGTTTTATTAATTAGCAATGCTATCACGTAGACGCTTCATATAAAATTATAACAGCGTATTATGGTAATGTCTTACGTTAATTTGAATATTTATTTATGTTTTGCAAATCAGTAAGAGTGAACTGAATATAACGTGACTAGGAAAAATTATAATATACTATGATATAATTTCAATTTTGTCATACTTTTTTTTAGATGGGAAATCATCTACCGCCCTTATGTTTCAGACTCTTGCTGACTAAAACCCACTCGTTTGATCCTTCTTTGCCTTGTGTTCCCGGGCCCCGGGGTTCATTTTCACTTAACACATTGTCCCAATAGGCTTCGACCCTGCTGAGCCCCTACGATTTGCTAACATCTCCTTGAGGCGCACGTGGAACACTACGCGCCGTCGACGACATAGGCTCGGTCCAAACGGTTACCGAGTGACCGGATGGCGTGCTACCCATTGCTCGCCGTCCGCAAGCCGGCGCCTATGGCAGCTAGAAATCGGGATCGGGACCCTGGTGCCTGGGGCATCAGGGCCATTCCCTCGCACGTGCAGTCGTCTCCTTTGCTGAGGCAACTGCCTGCCACTCGATTCGCTCCAGACCATGGCCTGTACCAAGGCCCAGCGTGAGAAGTCGTTGCCACCGATCGCTCCCACGAAGACACGACGGTGCTCTGCCTAAGCGGGGTAATTTTGATAAATCAGTAACCTTTGTTCTCCTGCGAATATCTTCATTTTTGATGTGATTACGCAAGGAAACTCCGACCACAATCCTTTATATTGGCCTTCAAAATTTCAATAACCTCTTCAAAATCTCCACACGGGTACTGCACTTCTATCCCGGGAACAAGTCATCGAGACGCCTACAAATATTATGATAGCAATACTTTTAACATGCGTATTAGTGAAAGCTTTCACCACTTTCTTACAAGAGCACCCGTCTGTTTTGCAATATTGCTAACACACATTCCACAGGCTTTCTTTACGTGCTAGTTCTGTTTCTTCTACTCTTCCTTGCGTCGTATTTCCCAATTCTGAGGTTCGTGTCCTCCCTCCTGCTTCATGACATTCATTCGTACATTATTCCATTTGTTTCTATTTCTGTCAGTGCGAAGGCCTGTTCCATTGTTTTGTTCTACTCCTGGGTGAATGTTTTCCTTCATTCCTTCCTTCAATCGCAAGCCTGCTCTTTCTCCTTCTAGTTCTCCGCGTCCAGTCCCGCCATCTCCTTCCTTGTCTGCCACGACTCCTTCAAATTATCTCAGGCACGAACTGTGTGATTTCTATCATAAAACTCAACGTTATTTATTTACAAAAATGTTATTAATGAAAAAATCTGATAAGCAGTCACGCCAAATAAAACGCAGATATTCAGCCACATCTAGTAAACTAAAAGCCGACCCTATGCTAGTTGGGAAGAGGGTAGGGAGATGATGATGACGAAAATTGCATGCAACACAAAAGTGGCCTTAATGCCTTAGGCATTCTCTACCAGTCAAAGTTGGTGGAGACACAACTGTTGGTCTAGTAGTTAGCGGCTCCACCAGAGGTCGTGGGTTCGATTCCTACCTAGAAAAAATGTTTGTGTGATGAGCACGATCATTTGATCTGTGTCTGGGTGTAACTTATTTATAATATGTATAAGTAAGTTTATCAGTTGTCTAGTACTAGCTCTGCTTAGCTTGGAACCAAACGGTGTTGTGTGATAGTTGTGGAATACCATTATATTATTATAAAAGTTAAAAAATATACTTTTAAACAACAATTAAATAATTTGACTGTGTCAGATTCGCCTATATTATCAACAAAATATCTCCTCAAATTCACGAATTCATAAATTTCAGTACAAAATATTTAAATTTTTATGTCACAAATAAAGTGAGTTGATTCTTTAGTAGATTGAAACAGTCGCAAATACTATTGACAAAGATGACACAGTTTTTTTTTTTAAAATTAAAATCACTAACTACTAGAAAAAATTTAATTATGAATCTGCTGATCAGTGTTTAAACTAGTAATCGCATGCTCATTTTTTTTTTCTATAAATAAGGCTCATATCATAAAACTCCTTGCGAAAGAGCAATGGCAATAAACTTGTATAAGGCCATATTATGAATGAGTGAAGGTAACTTGCAAACTAGCCTTGCACTTGATAGTGTAAACTCGGCCGGCTGTCTACATGTGGAGTAAACCTTGGCAATGTAATGGATATTCGTTTGATTTTGAAAGAAAAACAAAACAAAGCAGTATCTAGACGCTCTTTTGTTTTTAAGAACAATTTCAAATATGCCTCAGTTTTTGTAGCTGCCAGTGTCAAAAGAGGCAATAGAATTGTTTTTACTGAAATAAAGTTGTTCAAATATTATTAGAACGAAATTTCTGGAAGTATTGTTCCAGTTAAAAACTGAAAAATCTTTCAATTGCTGAAAAATATATACGTTATAGATGTGTAAAACAGTTGTTTTACTTAAAAAAAATGCTCAACTCCTGTATTATGGAAAGAAAGCCGTGTGAAAAGTTATCAGTGCAATCTAGTTGTTTTTTTACAAGTGTATCTGGCTGGTATCGAAAAAAAATAATATCAATCTAGACAAAATGTAAGGCTGGAGATAATTTTTTTACGACCTTGAAAACAACGCCATCTGTTTTCGATTATGTGAACTTGGAGAAAGATGAGTTGCATCATTCACATCTTAGTTTCGTATACTTTCACTTTAGATTTGGCGTTAGTGTTGCAATAGAAAGCTTTTTGTAAGACAGGGGTAAGTAGAACTTGTAGTATGGCTGTCTCTGCCTGTGAGTGTTACCTGTGTGAGTTTGATGGCACAAAAGTAAATAAATTGGTTTTAAGCTTCAATGCTCACAAACAAGTGACTATGTGATTCATTATATTTCAGTCTTTATCTAATGCTACTTAAAGTCAAAGCTACACGCTTTTTTTCTTTCAATTTGTCCTATCTATGTAACTATGACCTAAATAATAATATGTCTATGTTATTATAACCCAGCCGTCGCTTTTTCCCTATGGATTTCTGATTAATGTCACTTTTTTGGTCTTTAAATTTATCAATCAATAATTTTTTCATCATTAATTTTATAACTACATATTTCTCAATTGGCATAAAATATTTAATACATTATATATATATTATTATTTTAAAATAATCCAATCCATAATACACCATATGGTTTTTATTTCCGTACTGTTGAGATCTAATGCGATTTCGTTACTGTTTTCTATTTTGCAAAATTCATTTTAATAAAATTTAATGGTAAGAAACGCTTTATTAATTTAATAAATAAACTTACTAATATAATATTTTTTTTGGTTTTATTAATTTATTGTTAAATAAACATGCATATTATTTTGTTGAATTATCAAAAGTATTAGCTCCATTTAAGCAGCGTACAGTCAGGGTGAACAGCTTCAGATTTTTTAATTCGGCCTCCTTTTTGTTGTGCCATCCTTCGATGGCCACAATCTATCGACGTAAGCGAACTATTGTTTACCAAAAAAGTAAAAAGCGTAAAAAATAGATAGAAAACAAGTGATAATGACACACAATTAGAAATATTAAATATTTTAACTGTTTGAGACGCGGTTTGCTTAAATTTCGTATCGGTACTTGACTAAGAGGGTTAATGCGCCTTATTATATTTTCGGAAAATCACCGCCATAATATAATTAATGTTGTTATGAAGTTCAAGTTTCATGTGACTAAAATATCACAAGATTGATTTAACAATAATAATAATAATCCCATCGCCGTATCTCTACATTGACGTCGTGGTTTTGCTTGCACGCTGTATCTGTAGCGATTGCTTTGCCGTAACAAGCTTAGGGTGTGGGCCGGACTAAGAGAAATACAATCCACAGGGCAGTTTTGTGGCTAACTGTTGGGTATTAGCGACCCCACGGACCCGATAACCCGGGAGAATTCATGTTCTTCATCTCCGGCTTGCCTTTATTGTTTGGCTTGAGTGGAGATTCGCAAGCAAACAAACAACGCAAAGGCAAACGTTATCGGGAGAAGGTTCTGTAATCCAGTAAGGTGCTGGTAGGGATCTTGACCGTACTTCCGGGATTGTCCTCAAGATATGTTGCTCTCTTGTTGCTACGTCACTTCGTGCTAGCGGCCGTTTTTGGGGGGCCTATTTATCGAGTGTGCAAGTCTTCCCCTGCCTTTTTTATCAATGAATATTGATAAAAATTGGTCAAGCAGGAGCCATAGTCTTAACATAGTTACTGATACACACTCCACTCCATCCCACTCCACTTAGACTCCTAAGACTATAGCCCTATCGTCTTTGTTTTCTATATGTCACAATAGTTTTTCACTAAACGAGGGTTGTTCTTGTGTGCACTGCGTACTGAGATGATCATTGGTTGGTATCATCGTTCATTGAAAGTGTCTAAAGGGCCTTTGCGAGTTGGTTTTGGCTCCTTGTACACCTTCCAAAGGTCCGAGACTTTGGGGTTCTGGGCACTCCCAGAACCCCAAAGTCTCGGATCGGATAATAATAATTCTTTATTGGCATAATTTACAATTTGAATTATAGGATTCCCAAAGGCTTGCGCTAGTAGAAACTGTGTTGCAGGTGTTAGTGTTTTCCCTATAATAAAGTGACACTTACACACTCTACCAGAGTGAGTGATCTGCCAGAGTGTGTTGAGAAAGAAGACAAAACAAAAACAAAAAATGTTTTTTGGTGATATAATGATAATAATAATCGTTTATTTGACAGGAAATTATTCCCTTAGTAAAACACTACAATTTACACAAAATACGCACATACATACACAATTATATAGATTGTATTAAAATTCAATTCATTTCCTTTATATGTCAAAATAAAAGTTCATTAAAATAAAGTATTCCAATAATTATATATTAAGCCTTCTGATGAGGACTATTCTGAATCCTTTAAACTAGAAAATCTTATATACAGCATGACCCTCCTCACTTGTCAAATCAAAGAAGAACTGCACACAACTTTCCCTGACAAATATAACAAGAAGATAATTAAGCAAACTGTTTTTCTAAAGTACAGGCGTTTTTAATCTGAATTAAAATTAGTAGAAGTAAAAATTATGAAGTCCACCAAAACAGTAATTAAAATTGGATATTATGACATAACTGCCTATAACAACGGAAATGTTGTAACAACTGTAACAACTTCAAAATATACTATTACATAGATAAAATCTATTTCGGTGTGTATTGTTAGTGGTACCATTATATTAAAAATAAGCACGTTTTTATCGTTAACTATATCTTTTCTTTGGTGCCGCGTGAGAATCTTGAATTAACTTTATTACCGTAAAATTTTTGAGTAATTTCATTCATAAACACATTATACTTTAACTAGTCAAGTCAAAATGCCCATAACATTAGTCTCATGTTATCGTCGGACTACAAGAGATTGTGTTTTTTTTTGTGAGTGACCTCTCGCCGGTCAATCTAGGAGGTTGTCGGCTGCTTAACTGGACTTGCCTGTGGCGGCCTCGATTCTAGAATCAAAGCCTCCAGCCAGGGCTGAGATTGTGTGACAAAAAACTATTTATTATATAGATGACCTTGAGAATAACAACTTAACAAATAAAATAAAAACAAAATAAAAATATACTAAAATTATAGTGCGTACTGAAGAACATTCCAAGCCTTCTTGAGCTTTTAAAATTTTAGGGTGCAGGTGCACCAAAATAATAAATCATAATTTATTCTTTATTTTTATTTTGTAGAGTTTGCTATAATGACATTTTCGATAATGCCACGTTAACTTTCATGGATTTTTGTTTAAAGTCCATCGTCCTGTAGACATTTTTTTTTTATTTGATATAAACTAGTGCTTGACTACGATCCCACCTTACGGTAAGCAGTGATGCAATTGTTAATGGTGAGGCACACTAGTTTTAAGAGCCTATTCACTCTAGCCTTGAAGACACCCAAATTATAATCGGATGGGAAGACCTCAGCAGGCAAATTGTTCCAGTCCTTCGATGTACGCGGACATTTTTAGCATAGTAACATTCTAAAAATGACTTTTTCTGTCAATTAGTCTTACCGGATCAATTCATTTATGCCCTTTTCTAAGTTCATCTAGGACTTTACTGACACCCTGTCCTTTGGAAAATACGTTAAGCCATTGGTCTCGGTTGTCATTTGAACAACGCTAGAAAGTTTAACCATCAATCAATCCAAGGACTATTGTGGCGCCCAGTAACTGGGTTGTGGAGATCTGATAAGCAGTCGCTCCATGTAAAACACGAATACTGGAAGCTGACACCAAGCCAGTTAGGAAAAATTTTGTGAGGTGTTGATGTCTTGCATGATCAAAGCTTGTTCATTATATATTACCAGCCACTTTCACCAAGTCCACCATACAACCGTACCTTTATCAGAACCCCAAGAATCCAAGAATCGGGCCTAAGTCGTCGACGGCGCTTACTGTTCCACGCGCATCAAGGAGAGGTCAGCAACCGTAGAGGTCCAACAGGGTCGAAGCCAACTGGGGCCATAGGTGATGCGAAAGAGATCCCCGGGGCCCTATAAAAATGGCAAAGAAGGAACAAGATTGGGTTTTTAGTCAGTAAAAGTCTGACACTATGGGATGTCATTAGATGATTTTCCCACCCGAAAAAAAAAAACCTTTATCAGAATAAATCTAACAATAGATACAGTCCATTGCCAGACACCGCAGTCGTACTTCATCAATTTGATTCTTGAAAATTCTTATTCAGCTAAGTTGGACCTTTTTTTTTTTCAAAACAGCATCAACATCAAGAAATCTTCTTATAAATAATTCAACCGTAGATAGATAGTGTTGATAAATCCTCTCAGGTACACCGATTCTTATCATTCGGTGTAAGCGACGAGCATCATTAAAATTAAAAAGCGTGACCAAACAGATGTTAGTAGAAGCATGTATGTTTATTAATTAGGTTATGTAATTTTAATTATTTAGGTCAACAACAAGGGAAATGATTTTATAAATTAATTTTAAGGGAAAGCCTCCCTGACAGCCTCATTCAAGAATAATATGATAAATTATTCAGACAACTATCACACAACGCCGTCTAGTCCCAAGCTAAGCAGAGCTTGTGTTATGAGTACTAGACAACTGATAAAAATACATATTTCTAAATACATACATATTATAGATAAATTACACCCAGACACAGAACAAATGATCGTGCTCATCACACAAACATTTGTCCTGGGTGGGAATCGTACACTAACCACTAGACCAACAGGCCAGTCAAAAATTTTCAAAATTATAACTACTGTCATCACAGGACTGTCAGTCTGTTAATTATAATAATAATTTATTGCATTAAACGATTTTGTACACTCAAACACTTACAAAAAATACATAGAACAACACAAATGTTACAAAACAAGAACAATTAGAGTTAGAAGTAGCAAGTATTTGTAATGAATCTGATACCCAAAGAAAGATTTAACTTGTGTTATGGGTACCCGGATTGTCAGCCTTTTGAGCCACAACGGTTGTGATGATACTCTAAGAACGCCTATGTCCTACAGTGGACGTATTCCTGCTGACATCATGATGATGAATCACTGTCATCAGGATTTTTTTTAAACCCATTCCTGATAATTTGGTGAAGGCCGCGGTAATCTGCTGGATACAAGAAGCGCAGGATCAGTTGATGTGATGAAGCTTGAACGCCAATGTCCAGCTGTAAACGCCTTTCAGTCGAAATTATACCATTGGTGGCGAGGACTTTCACCAGAGACTGCTTACTAAACAAACATTTCTTCACAATGATAATCTGTACTGAGCATGCATGGAGTCATAGGAAACTGTCTCGCACGTGCTCTTCGAGTGCACAGCCGTCAACAAAATAAGAACACGAACCTAAGAAGCACTGAATTCACTCATACACGCTCTGAGCAAACTGAAAATAACTCATCTGCTTTTGGATAGAAATGAGCTGGTGGAAGTGAAGGCCGTCATAGCCCACGTACAATGGTCCACCAAGAACTAAGTGCGGAAACCAGACCACATAGAAAAGATACCATTGGTGAATTTGAAATTGAGATGAATTTGTTATACTTATCACTATAATCCGAAGAATCGCCAAACTAAAGTGGTAGAACGGATGGTCGATGGAGCTGAAAGGTTCTAGAGTGGCGACCTCGCACCGGAAAACGCAGCGATGGAAGGCCTCCCACAAGCTGGACCGACGACCTAGTGAGAGTCACGAGAGTGCGGTGGATGCGAGACGCACAGGATAGGTCGTTATTCGCTTGGGGAAGGCCTATCTCCAACAGTTGACGTCTTTCGGCTGTAATGATGATGATGATGATGATCACTCTAATGTTGTGGAGTTGTTGTTATCTTCTAATTGTACAGAGGTGTATTATAGTTTAGCTTTCTTCGTTCCAGCTTCAACACTAAGAAGTTTTGATAGATGTTTCCGGTGTTGTCTTTAGTGACTTTAGAAAATTCCGTTTCTCTGACTCATTGCTGTTATTTTCTTTCGTTTTGCTGACAAATTCTTTCAAGCAGAGTTTATTACATTTCTACTGTCTTCAAAAATCCAAGAGAGCGTGAAAACACATAATAATAATACATAAGTAAAACAGTAACACAAAATACGTTTTTTAAAGTTTTCGCTTTCTGCGTGGGTGAGCGAGCAAGGAAAGTGTTGGTATTAGTGGGCTTGTAATCGAACTCTTAGTAACTGCAAAGAGAAATGGCTTTGTTTACAATCTGTTGTAGATACGGATGTCGGTTTAATGATGTTTAAGACCATAACTTTCAATTAGTATAGTACCTTCAAATCCGTTAAGCAAAGGGAGTTGATGAGTAAACATTTTAACTAGACTATCGTTTCGTTTTTCCATAACTTTCACACACAACCATCATTAGCATCATCATTTCAGCCGAAAGACGTCCACTATTGGACATAGACCTCCCCCAAATGATGCCACAATGACCGGTCTTGTGCTTCTCGCATCCATCAGATTCCCGCGATTCTCACCAGGTTATCGGTCCACCTTGTGGGAAGCCTACCAACGCTGCGTCTTCCGGTACGTGGTTTACATTCCAGAACCTTTCGTTCCCATCGACTATCTGTTCTGAGAGCGATGACACACAACCATCGAGTCCTAAACTAAGCAGAGCTTATGTTATGATTGCTAGATAACTGATAAACATACTTATATTTTTTTGAATACATACATATTATAGATAAATTACACCCAGACAGGAGGAATGATCGTGCTCATCACACTAGTGTTTGTTTTGGGTTAAAATCAAACCTACGTCTTCCAGCAAAGGAGTCAGGGCCACTAAAGACTAGACCAACAGGCTAAATTAAACAAAACGTGAAACAATTTTTCAAGTCAGTGATATCGCTAAAGTACAAGATGAGACTAGAGAGACAAATGATGACACTGAAGTGATACTCGAATGATATTACTGTAACTGTAACCTTTGGTGGCATTCAAACCAGAGCTGCAGGATAGTTCGAAAGAGTCAACGTGAAAAATACAATTATTTAAAAATTCGCACTGAAATTAATTAGCCCAAAGTGATACACCGAGATACGAGAAGGACCAAGAATGACACTTGAATCTTCATCACGTAATTACCATTTGTATGAACAAGCAGTAGTTGCTTCACCCAACACTGTAGTGCACCTGCTGTACTAACCAATTAAGGCGCACGACCACGATGCTGCTGTCCGTTTCTAGGCTACAGCACACCACGAAGGTTGAGGAGATCGTGGAGTATGTACAAGTCAAGACAAACTGGACTTTGAGAGTAGCAGTTGGAGCCGCGCCATAACAATAATTTCAAGTCAGCGCGGGTGCTGACTCATCATTTGGAGACCTTCCTCAAAGTAGAGTTTTGGCTGAAGGGTGTCGTGGAAGGATACTGTCCTAGGCACATTGCTCGCAAAACAGATGGCCGTTGGGGTCAAAAGGTTCTGGAGTAGCGACCGCGTACCGGAAGACGCGGTGTTGAAAGGCCTCCTACAAGGTGGACCGATGACTTTGTGAAGGTTGTGGGAATCCGATGAATGCAAGACGCACAGGACCGTTCAATTTGGCGATATTTGGGGGAGGCCTATGTCCAGCTGTGGACGTCGGTCGGCTGAAATGATGATAATGATGATTATTAATTGTATATTTCGTCTATGTGCCTTAGTTACCTGGTAATAAAGAGTTATTATTATTAAAGGTATAGCCACTTTGATTGCATGTTGAAGTTAACTTCAAATCATTACATCGGTTCAGTGCGATTATGCTCTATTATACACAGAATTTCTATTTTATATCTATCACTTTCTCAATGCCGGCCTTAGACATAATTATTGATACTTATGTATAATTAAGTGGGACTAGTCGGCTCAAGATGGCGTATTAGCATTTTGTTTTAGACTGGTACTTAATAAAACGCTTTCATGTTAACCGACTACTACTTGAACATTAAAAACTTAGTCCTAAAATATGTTTAGATTGTGTGATCATGTTGAGAGGATAATTGAATGTCTCACTGATGGTGGCGCATGAGTTGAATCATTCGGTTCCCTTCAAAATGGTTGAGTTGAGTGGTGCTAATATTAGCGTCATGTCCGTGAACGGGCGCTGTCAGTTGAGGCTGGTCATCTCTTAGCTGCCAGTTGCTATTTTAATATCTATATTTAGTTTTTATTTTTATTTACATTGTTCTCACATGATAGCGACAAGAAACATGTAACAAAGAGATTTTTGTAATTACAAAACATGATTGAAAAGAGTGTCCATGGAGTTTCTTGCACATTCTTCTCCATAGAGATCTACGCTTTGGAATGTGCAATTAGCATCATTTATTTTTATTTTTCTAACTGACTGACTTCTTGACATTTCAAAAGTGCCTGTAAATGGTTCATTTGAAATAAATGCTTTTTTGTTTTTTTTTTTATTTGCCGTTAACAGAATGTATTAAGATATCGAAGGCAACGGCCACAATTAAAAAGCAGGCTAATCAGACAAATATATTTCTAAAGGCTTGTGCAATAAGAATTTGTATTACAATTTTAGATTTGTCAATATGCCCGTAAAATCAAATTTGACAATTCAGCATTTCTCAATTTCAGTAAGTCTAGTCGATCAATCTTCGATACAGACGTAGTAGTATGGCGAATCAGAGGGTCATCGATATCTGGAAGGTGCGAGGACACCGCACGGTCTCCCGCGAAGCAGCGAGCCTCCTTGCTGTCCTGCCACCATAGGATCTGGAAGCCGCACGATTTGCACATGGAGATGTAACATCATCATCATTTCAGCCGAAAGACGTCCACTGCTGGACATAGGCCTCCCCCAAGTGCCGCCACAATGAACGGTCCTGTGCGTCGGTCGTGTGGTCGTGTGTGGTTCTGTGCGGTGTGTGGAGATGTAACGCTGGGGCAAAACTTCGCTGCCGCAACAAGTCGCGTCGTGGCGGACAGAGTGCCGGCAGGATTTCATGGTGGAACGGCTACAGTGACTGTCAAAACCCAGTGACCCATCATCATCATCATCATTTCAGCCGACAGACGTCCACTGCTGGACATAGGCCTCCCCCAAATGTCGCAGTGCTGGGTACGCCATAATTATGGCGGTAAGTCCCTACTTTGAGGAGTAGCTGGAAAGACGTCATGGCGTCCTCATCTTCCACAAGATGATTGTTCGCACCGGACATAGTAAGTATGGGAGATACCTGAACCGGATTCGTGCGGTAGAAACGCCCGGCTGTCCCCATTGAGCGGACCGCCGTCCGGAAGACACGGTGGAGGTGTACCGCGCTTGGAGGTAGTACCGCTGTGACTGCTCCATCCTAGAGTGGGAGAAGTCATTGGATGATTTCCCATCTCAATTTTTTTTTTATGTAATGTGACGATGAATTTACTCCTTAATAATGTAATGTTGAAATAAAATTGTTTCTCAATTAAATTTAGGCCTTTATTGGAAACAAAACAATAGGTAAAAAAACATAGATTTGGAAGTTTCAATCCCACAATCGTAACAAAAAATAATTGAGTCCATAAATTTCCATAAATAATAATTGAAACGAATGACGTCATAAGTAAAAGTGATAGCTATTTATTATAACGAATATTATGTTAATTTTATGCGTTTGCCTCGAGTTTATATTAATATGCGTGTGTGTGTCACTCGAAAACTGTTACACGATAATTGATGCTATTTAAAATATTCTTGTTTATCAAGTTTTTTAGAACTGACAAAATAAAACGCTTCAACAGACAATGCGAGGGCAGTGCTCCTGATCAGACGATGGCCACTTAATAGAATGCACAAGGTGTCCCTACCACTGACACTACTGTAAACGTACCTACTGGGCCCAAATATGTAGAGGCAAACTGAAACTATAGATTTGAGACGAAGAAAAAGAAAAGTGATAATTTTTAGGGTTCCGTACCTCAAAAGGGAAAAATGGAACCCTCATAGAATCACTTTGACGTCCGACTGTCTGTCTGTCTGTCAAGACCCTTTATCTCGGGAACACGTGAAGGTATCGAGTTGAAATTTAAACCATATACTCAGATTTGCGGCCCCTTGAAGCTATGAAATAACGTTTATGTTGCAAAAAACGTATATTTTGACATTCTCACGGGAATCAAAAATCTTAGGGTATTTCCTGTTGTTCTAGAATCCTGAAATTTGATATAAAGCAAGGTCTCATAGCATAAATATAGAAAAAAAAACCGAAAACTATAAATTTATGGTTATGTCACATTTTTTTTTTTGCGATTCTTAAAAATCTTTGAGGCTCGATTCGGAAATTGAACTGTTTTCGTAGGTAAGTTTGTACGGAACCCTTAGTGCGCGAGTCCGACTCGAACTTTCAACGTGAACGAACAAACATGTGAAATAACAATTTTTTATAGGTTTTTCCACAATAATAATATAATATACCACAACAGTCCCAATCTAAGCAGAACTTGTGTATGAGTACTAGACAACTGATAAACATACTTATATATTTCCAAATACATACATATTATAGATAATTTACACCCAGACATAGAACGAATGATCGTGCTCATCACACAAACATTTGTCTTAGGTGGGGATCAAACCCACGACTTCCGGCATAGCAGTCAGCGCCACTAAACACTAGACCAACAGGCCAGTCATAAATAAACGTAATCTAGTAAATAATAATATAATAATATTCCACAACTATCACACAACGCCGTCTAGTCTCAAGCTAAGCAGAGCTTGTGTTATGAGTACTAGACAACTAAT
Organism: Mythimna vitellina; assembly: GCA_949316375.1. Classification (NCBI taxonomy): domain Eukaryota; kingdom Metazoa; phylum Arthropoda; class Insecta; order Lepidoptera; family Noctuidae; genus Mythimna; species Mythimna vitellina. The sequence goes on from OX438705.1 coordinate 1,961,481, forward strand.
AAACATACTTATATATTTCTAAATACATACATATTATATGGCTCATCTAATGAAAAATTATGGTTACGTACATCTACATGCTGAAACGATAATTCTCTCGGTACAGGCTCACTTAACGCAATTATACATACTATATTGTATCATACTGTACTTATACTGTGTTTTTCCTTTGTGTTGTGTCTCATCATCTTTGTGCTTTGGTTTCATGTGACTTGGGTTTTTTTCTTTTACCCTCTCAACCGTCATGGTGTCACTGACTCTCTTTTCTTTTATATCACTCCTCACACAATCCATCCAACTTTTCTTTAGCCTCCCTTTCCTTTTCTATTTATCTATTATTTTAGTCATAACTCTTTTAGTAACATGCATTTCATTCCTCTACTTCAAATGACTGTACCAAGGCAAACGTTTCCTTTTCAAATTATCGCTCACTGGCGTCCTTATATTCATTCTCGTTACTACACGCATCCATTTCAATACCTATTCTCATCTTCACAACACCCAATTTTTTTTCATCGGTCTTTTTCACATTCCAAAATTTTGATCTAAACTGCATAACAGGTTTAATCATGGGTTTGTAGATTTTCCTCTTCAACTTGAATTCATGGGTCGCAAGTTGTTCCAGTGACCTGTCACCATTTCAGCCATATTGAGTTGTTTCAGTGTATTATGTCTTGGTCTGGAAGTCGGAACAGATCGGTATGGGCGTTCCAGCAAGAACTAATGGCACAGGACTGGAGAGACCGTCAAAATCGCAGTCTGTATTGATAAATAATTTTTATGTTCTACGTTTGTATGTTCTGTGTGATATTCCTAGTTATGCTCAAACTTAAAGACAATATATAAGGTGTTAATAAAATAACTTTAAGAATTTCGAGGGGACATTGTACTCCTCATTATGAACAACTTTTACTATGGGGCAAAACCTGAAAATGCGAAAAAAAAATCAGCTGTTTCTTATGTTCATGTTCGCATAACTCGTCAAAATGGAGCAGCTGTTTTTTTTTTTGCGATTTCATGTATGGTCCCATAGTAAAAGTTGTTCATAATGAGGAGTACAATGCCCCCTCAAAATTCTTAAAGTTAATTTTTTAACACCTTATATATATATTATTATTAATGAAATATAATTTTACTATGAATAGATATTTGACAGAGCTATACATACACAGTACGCCATATTCATAGATATTGTATAACACAAGCACTTAACTTATATGTATTATGAAATGTATTGCGAAGTGGTTGCCGCTGTAAGCTGAAATACAAGTTCCTTCTAGTTTCCCTCCAGTTGCTAAAACTTTTGTGTGCATTGACTGTTCATAGCATTTATTTGTAAATTATAACAATGTTTCAACGTTAATGTTTCTCTGTTTGTCGATTTGGACCAATTTTTGTTTATTTTTTTTTATTATATAAATTTAGTTCATTAAATTAAGTAGATATTATGTAATATATATTATACTTATTGTATTGTATCTGTGATTCATTTGTATATCTTTTTATATTAACCTTTTTTTTCTCTCTATCTTTTATTGCACCTACCACTATTCTTCTCTGCATCACCCAAAGGTTGACTGGTAGAAAATGCCTAAGGCATTAAGTCCGCCTCTGTACCTTTAAGTGCATGAAGTATTAAATAAATAAATAAACAATTATACCTTTGCGAAAGAAATATATTATAATCAAAAAATTCAAAATTAGGCCTACATGGGCACCTATTAAAATTCAGAAGCTAGTGCATATCACTAAATTATTCATTCGTAATGCTAAATACCTAATACGACAATTTAATTTATTTAAATCAGAAGGCAGAAAATCTAAACGTAAATGTTTAAATACTGAGTCATAAATAAAATTAGAAACTATAGCTGTTTTCATCTACAAGATAAGGGGCCTTTGCCCAACAGAAAGACTGTCATTATAGTCTGTGTAATTAACGGCTAGCAACCTCACAAAGAAAAAGCGAGAAGCTTCAATACTAATATTAAAAGTGAAATCCATTGACTAACGGGTCACCCGGCTTCTCTTACAACCGGATATAATATTTGAGTTCCTCTCTTAACTAAATATGAATTATTTATAGCATTTTATGTAAATGTGAATTAACAAGATAAAAAAACGTTTTTAGCGTTCACATTGGGACCTTCCTGAATAACCTTATATTTATTTATATATACTGTGGTTTGCGGTTAAGTTGCGAAGATTAACAATGTTTTATGTATATATTTATTAAAACTTTATGCACGTGGGTGCAGGTGGTGCAGAGACGTAACATGGTAGGTGCAGCTTAATGATAAATGAATAGAAAAGAAATATAATAATAAATATATACTTAGATACACACATACAAAATAACAATGTAATTATGAAATGCAATTATTATATTTTTATCAAAATTGGGTTTGTAGTTTTACTTTGGAAACGTTGAAAACCAGAGGAGTGAGTCATCATCATTTCAGCCGAAGGACGTCCACTGTTGGACATTGGTCTTAGCAGGTTATCGGTCCACGCTGTGGGAGGCCTTCTAACGCTGCGTCTTCCGGTGCGCGGTCGCCACTCTATTTGAATCTTTTGGTCTCACCGACCATCCGTTCAAGTACAAGTGACTATTTTCACACAAAATTTTATATCTTGTCTGTTAGAACATTATCACCTTAGTTATAATATGCAGTACAGTATGTTCAGTAAAACTAATAGGTTCTTATAATCGTAGGGGCCCAGCAAGGTCGAAGCCTACTAGGGCCACGGGTAGTGTGAAAGCGAAACCCGGGGCCCTGGGACGAAGGCGAAGAAGGAACAGGAGTGGGTATTTAGTCATTAAAAGTCTGACACTATCTCTCAATCCGCCCAAGAGCGGGATTTGTCATAAGATGACTTTACCACCCAATAAAAAAAAATAATAGGTTCTTATAACAAAATTACTAAATGACTTATGATCAAACACTACGGTATTTTGCCACATTAAGAAGTTAGAATAACAAACTGGACGCCTAGAAATGTTTAAAAGAAAAGTGCCATGCCATTTAAAAGGTGGAACGATGACATAGTAAAAGTACCTGGTAAACTCTGGGCCAGAAAGCTAAACTGTGTGAGGAATGGGAGTATTTGGAAGAGGCCTTTACCGCCTCAGGCGGTCCTTATATTAAAAACGAGAGCAATGAAGATACACACAATACTAATAAATAAAGTAAGTAATGAATCTGTTTTACATTAACAATACACTAGCTTTTATAACTGTTTTTTGTTCTTATAATAAAAACTTAATTTTTTATTTGGTTGCTTACTACGGTATTTTGGAGAACCTAGATTCACATATATCTACTCACGTGTAATAGTGTCCACAAGATACAGATTTATGGACATTTATCTACACTGTTTTTTTTTTTGTGTACCGACAAATTTCTATAAAAAATCACGCACCATAAGGGTAGCTCCTGTATAGGTTATGGCAAAATTTAATAACCTTATCAGCCTAGGTCAAACGTTCTTTATATTTCCTAAGAATCTGAAGGAGAAGAATCTTGCTTAAAGAAAAGCATACAAATTTTGGATGGAGAACCGGATAATAAATTGTATTTCTAGCGATGCTTAACTACCTTATAGCTTATAAATTGCATAATTTAATCATGCTAATCCAGTACATGGTGGACATCTCATCAATACGCACAAAATGTGCGCACGACGCAGGTCCTCACCGAACATGGTAAGTTTGGGAGGTTCCTGCACCGGATTCGTGGCCCAGCAGGGTCGTAACCTACTGGGGCTAAGGGTTTGATTCTGAAAGGAAGACTCGGCCCTGGTACGAAAGGCAACGAAGGAACAGGAGTGAGTTTTTAGTCAGTAAAAGTCTGAAACTATCTCCCTCCGCCCAAGTGCGGGGATGTGATTAGATGATTTTCCCATCGAAAAAAAAAAACCTATCAAAAATAAAACTAGCTTCTCACTATTTTCCAACTACGTTAGTATCGGCTTTCAACCTAACTAAATGCAGAATACCAATAATATACATGTGGCAATTTCATTGAGCTGGTGGCCAAGTGGTAACGGCCCTAATATATTGACGAGTTGTAGATCGCAGGTTCAAACCCAGCCATTAGTTTGTGTAATAATTTCATCACCACTGCTCTCAAAAAGGAGACGGAAAACATCGTGAGGAAACCGCCATGTCCTAGACCCAAAAATTCGAAGACAGTTGACATTCACCAACCCGTACTGGGCTCGTGTGGTGGATTATGGCCTATTCCCTCTCCTAGAGAAGAGACCTGAGACCCAATAGTCTCATAGTCATCTGACACAACTGGATACAATACTTTTTGGAAAGACTGGTGTCAGATTTTTTAACTTTTCACTAATCAGTAACGACTGTCTCTGTGTTCATATGACAGCCAGGATCAACGGCATAACATGTTTTTCAAGGCACTGAGGAATCTCGGTATGCAATAGATGGTCACCCATCTGCAGACCGACCTCGGCCGGCATAGCTTAACTACGAAGTTTAAACCGTCAGCCTGTTATTATTTCGCCATGAACTCCGCAGCTTATCGTGAGGAAAGGAATCATGGCACTGTAATTAGCAATCATCATAACTATTTCACTTTGGACGTGAGAGGTTTCCCTACAATAGTTTTTATACAATTTCACTGGCAATAAAATTTTATTATACAACATATTAGAAGACGCTTTATCGGAACATAAAAATAATAATAATTTACTATCGGATAGCAAAGAAGGGCGAGGATTAATAACAAAAATCGATCAATTGTGAGTTGGACTCGCGCACCGAGGATTCCGTAAAACTTACCCGAATCGAGTCTCGATGAGTTTTTCGAATGACAAAAAAATTATATAAAACTATTTCACGGGACTTCGTCCTTTACTAATGTTATGAGACCTTTTATTTAAGGTGGGAAATTATCCAATGACTTCTCCCGCCCTAGGCGGAGTGAGAGACCATGTCAGATTTTTACTGACTTTTTAGCCAGTGAAAATCACACCTGTGTCCTTTGGTTGCCCTTTACGTTCTAGTACTACGGTTTTCCTTTTCAGATAATTCCCGCGGTACTAGCTAGTGGGCATCGGCTACTGGGGCTCTATTAATTTTAGTTTTCAAGAATTGTAAGGGTTAGGATTAATGTATTGGTTTATTAAATCCAGGAAAAGAGGGTAAACTGAAACAAAATCACAATACATATCATATTAATGTTATAAAGCCGAAAGTTTGTGTACGATACGTACGAGTACATTGGAATAGCACACAAGATACATGTTATCTCGTACCTATGTTCCCTTAAAGTAGTATATTTTTTCACTATCACATAACCAAAGCCGCTGACAGCAGTCTCTCCGTAATTCTGTTCACCGCCAGCGTTTCAAATGTTTTTATCTTACTTTCTTTCTCAATATTGACAGCAAAGCCATACATCACACCTTCATGGTTGTGATACACAACCCATTTTCCTAAATGCATATGTTTAGGGAAAACAAACACTTTCCAACGAAGTTATTATACAAATACGAAGATTCTAATGTCAGTACAAACGAGCCTGTTTAACTCGATCCTCAGTGGGACAGACGGGCGATTAAAAGTTGCCCATATAGATGATTAGTGGTCATAAAGTTTGTATTTGTGGGGTAGGGTTGGAATGTTGACGATGGATGAAATATTGCAAATTGTGAGCCAATTTGTTTTATATTTTGAATTTGAGTATGATAAAAATACATGATGAAAGTCAGCTTTTTACCAAGATGAAGCGTGAACGAATCTCACAATAAATTTAAATTTTATTTATCATTAAATAATATCATGAATTCGGTTTTAATTGCAAAGATAACTTCCCATTAAATAAATCATCCATGAAAATAAAAATATTTGGTTTCAATATCAATGTTTAAAAAAATCTTTATAGGCCTATGAATATTTTTTATACCTATAAATGGAAATGCTAATAATAATCCAGACAAAAATGAAGTCATAGAAAAAATAAATTCATAGGAGCACAACAATCAGAACTAATTAAATAAATAACTCAAAAAATTCTACCATAATAAAAAAACCCTCTTTCCTCTTCTATTATCATTATCACAGAGCAAATAACCATCACTCTCCCACATGATTAAAAATCATTTAAATAAAAAAGTGGAATGTTCTCTAACGTAATGTTTGAAAGAAGCACTTATCTCATTGAGACACAAAGGCTCAAATAAATGAACATTTATAATACCTATTATATGGAACGAGACACAGGGCAAAAAAAACTTACTCACACTTGACGCAATGCAAGTCATAATTCATAAGCCATTACATAGCAACTTTCGAATCTACACTACTGTATCCTTTTTAGTAAAAGTTGTCAAGATCTTACAGGTTAATCTGCAGCGTCATAAGAATTATTACTAGAATAATCTAGACAAAAAATGGCAACGTCACAGAAATCGTGATCAAAAGACAGTAACAGTTACAGAATCGTGCTTAACGGCAGCAAAAAAGTTGGATCCTCATGGATGAAAAATGTGACATTTTTTGCAACAAAAAGTCGCCGTGTCTGGATAGTAAAATCTAATCAACTGTCTTTACTCTGGATGAAGATGAAATTGGACTAAAACACGTGAAACCTCATCTATAGAAAGTCGAGGCTCCACTGTATATACTTTTAACCTGTTTTATCGTTAACCAGTTTCGAGAATCGACTTTAGCTATGTTTATTCACTTATATGTGGAACATATTAAAATAAGCATATTATTATTGGAGAGAGTGGAACTCTTCTTTTTAACTTGAATAAGACATAAATACTTCCGTATCCACGGGAAAACATAACCTTGTCCGACATAATTTATGCATGAGTATTTACAGATCTGTGATTATAAAGTCGAAATTAGAAATTGGACAAGCGTCTTGATTATTCCGGAACAAACACACCTACGGATGTGAGACGTAATAAAAATATGGCGTTTCTATGTGCCAAGATAATTTTGAAATTCTGATCAAACCCGAAACGGTCATACAAGGTAATTTTACAGCTCAAAACATTGGCCAATTATCTGCTATAAATAATATTATTATCAATCAACGAATGAAAGTAAGACGTAACAAACTCGCTCAGCATGTTTGTGAACTCCTACGATCGAGCCACTGACATGACTTCGAGCAATTTCGATTTCCGTTTCGAATCAATCAGAAACTATATCTCTAATGACACCTTTGAACATAATAAAACGAACAAAATAATTGGTAATAATAAATAGGTTTTATTTGACAATAAATTAATGGCAATAAATTAAGAAAATAAATAAATTCTTTGTACAACAGAGGTTACTACGACGACCGTCGATTTTTGCTAAAAGTCTTTGTGATTATGTTGAGCGCGAGTAAGCGCTGTATGCCAGGTTCTGGGCCTCATCGAGGTTTTTGTTCCAGTCCTGGCCGTAGCTGGAGTAGCCTCCGTGGCCGCCGTGGCCAGCGTCGTGAGCCACATGCTCAACATGCACTGGGTGATGAGACTCGTGGTGGTGAGCATGAGGGATGACCTCATATGTCGTCTTGGTCTGTTCACCCTTCAAGCAGTAGGCGACGAGGAGAATGGCGGCAAGGACAAGGGCGATCTTGGCGGTGGCGAGAGCCTTGAGGGCGATGAGCTTGACGATGAAGAGTTTGCCGAGAAGAAGCTTGGCACCAAGGAGACCGATGATGCCCATGCCGCCGCCGCCTCCTTTCTTTTTGCCACGACCTGGAAATAAAAAAAAGATGATAAACATCTACGCATATTCACGACATATTAACATTAACATTTTAAAAAGTTATTCTCCATTTATTTAAGCTTCATAACAGTTTTAATTTGTATCAAAAGCACGCATTGTTTTTAGAAATTATCTAACAGTCAATTATCATATCATCAGTAGTCTTCTTTATAATAATCTCTGCTATTTTAAGAATCCAACAAAGCGTTGCAAATTATGAATTAATTAACCTTTTTCTCGATTTTATAATGACTGCATTCATTTTAAGTCACTGACTCTACCGATTTACTTTTCTATTTATGTCTTGAAACTGAACCAATTTTTATCTTATCTTCGTATATATAGTGCTGAAGATATAATTAGGAACACAGTAGTGATTATTTTTACAGATCTCAAGTGTTCTGAACTTCCATATGGGAATTCGAATCCTATTTTGACATGTTAAATTACTATTTAGTACTAACCTTCTTCAAGAGACCTCTGGATGGTATCCTTATCAGCCTGGTTCATTTTGACTTCAAGGGCGTGAGTTTCGAACAGGCTCACGACGCCATCAACCAGTCTGTAGTTGACCTCAGCGTCCCTAGCCGTGGGGTCAACAGGCAGAGCATCCATTTTCTTAGCAGACCTGGGTTCAGGTTCTCCCTTGAAGACCACGCCATCTACAATTGTTATACTTTTCGATGCTCTCAAGTTGTCGACAACTCTGAGCATTTTTTCCTGTGAAAGAAAGATTTCATTAGAATTTTAATTTTTGGGGTGAGGAAAATTTTGTGATTGAGATTAGTTTTCATCGAGATTTGGCAGAGATAAAATTGTAGTTTTGAAATAAAACTTTAAAGTTTTGATTTAACACTGCCACAACAAATTCTTTTCGAAAGAATTTCCGATTAAGCTCCGAAAGTTTCGAGCCAAATTGGAAAAGTTAATGGTTTAAGCCGACCGTTGTAATTTAGATCGAATGCACACTTGCTACAAGTGAAATGAGAAATCCTCGACAGCAGCCACTACGAAACCTGATCCCACAACAACACTTCACTTTCACTTGATATTAATAAAATTATTAACCTTCACACATAATATGTAGTCTCCTTTACAGTCCTTAATGAAGTTAATCGCCGTCTCTAATGTGTTATCACTGTCTTCTGCTGAGACAAAGGCCGTGGCCGCCAAAAATACTAGGAAAAGTTTCATTTTGTTTTGATTTTTTTTTACTTAATTTTTTTTTAGAATTGTTTTTCCGACATCTAGGGATGTCAAGCAATGTTTGGCGTGGCGATTGGTCCGCTATACAGTTTTATCATATTCCCCCCCACCTGATTTCTGTACGAAGCACGTTGGACCATCTAGGTTAAGATGAGGATTATGTGATTATAAACTCTAATGTGATCAGAGTTAGAGCTGGTTTTTCGATGAAAGTTTCTTACTAGGGTTTGTTGTGCATTCTTAAGGTCAGGTTCTTGAATAGTCGGTAGTAAAATATTAGTATATTTTGATAGTCATTTACGTGAAATGAATAATTTATCGATGTAGGTTATTGGAGGCATTGTATGCATACCATTAACCAATAATTATTTTTGGTTATGAGTTTTCGAAAGTAGTGTTTATTTTTGGTTAATGTATGGATCTTAATGGTGTTGGGCATATACGATTTTATGAATGAAATGAGAGGAAAGTGATTTTGGTCACACTGAGATTTTTAAGCGTATACTATTTTCTTTTTCAACCGACTTCAAACCAAGGAGTGGATTCTCAATTCGGCTGTATTATTTAATTCAAGATTATCTACTGCCTACATGATTCATTTAAGTCTATTATATTATATCTTCCTAAATCCGTAGAATACCACAGATCTAATTCAAAAAGATATCACAATGCACTCTTAATAATCGCAGGTAGTCAAGATGTTTCTGTGCGGCTACAAAAGTTCTTCTTGCATTTCTAGGTCTGAAATGGTTTTATAAAAGATCTACTATAATACTTGTGATTTTGCAATAACACTTTTTATACTAGTAACCATATTAGTTATAATGATTATATGAACTTTATGAGCATCAATATAATTATTTATGCAATTTCAATATATTATATATACATCTTAACTAATAAATATTGTAACTTAATAAATATTTAAACAAATTGAAAATAATATTATGTACAAACTGGTAGAAAAAGAACAATAATCATTAACATGATGTTTATCTCATAATACATTTAGTTTATGTTTATTATTTAAATAATTATCAATCAACTTAAAAAAAAATTTGAGATTTTTAATTCATCTGAGTTTTTAACATACGTTCCTTGTTTACTGGTATAGACCTTGGCCTATCTTGGAATTTCTATTTTTATTTGAAAAGCTATACTTTCCAGATAGTTACATAATCATCAGATCAGGATCTGATGATGAGATCTTGGAAGAATCGAGAAAATGCTATACGTTTTATACGCACACTTGTAATGGTTATATTCTACAGGTGGCTGACTATAAGAGTTGCTCACAATTTAGGTTTAGCTGAAGGGTACCACTTTCCATTTCGTCATATTTTCATATTTGTATAATTATGTATTTACTCTTATGTGCAACTTTATTATCTTTATTTCTTATTAACTATGGATTATTGTGATATTATTATTGCTTAGAGAGCAGTGGTGGCCGAGTGGTAACAGCCCCGATTTACGAGTTGTAGGTTGCGGGTTCAAACCCAGCCAGGCGCATTATTTTGTGTAATTTATTTCATCACCACTGCTCTCAAAACGGTGAAGGAAAACATTGTGAGGAAACCGGGATGTCCTAGAACCAAAAAATTCGAAGACATGTGACATTCACCAACCCGCACTGGGCCCGCGTGGTAGATTACGGCCCATTCCCTCTCCTAGAAAGGAGGCCTGAGTCCCAACAGTGGGAACATTATAAGGCTGACTATGCTATGCTATGCTATGCTTGTGATATTTAGTTTTTATGTATGTATGTAAATATTTTTTTTTACCTTTATCGTAAAGTTTATTGAACTTTTTTTCCTACTCCTTAGACGCAGTGTCTACATTTCTTTTTTCTTACTTTTCTTTCACAGGTTTGCTGGAAAAGATTTATTTAGAAATAAATAAAACCTTAGTACCAATTTTTTGTTTATTTATTTATTAAAACTTCATGCAACACAAAAGTACAAAGGCGGACTGAATGTCTTAGGCATTTTCTAGCAGTCAACCTAGGGTGGTAAAGAGAAAATGTGGCAGGTGCATAAAAATACAAAAGAATATTACGGAAATAAGATTTTAAAAGTATACATATGCATATATACAAAATATATACAAAAAGAAACAATATATATATATTGGTTTTTGTCTTCATTTTATGTGTGTGTGTACCAATTGTAAAATAAAATAAACCAGAAGGGTATTTATTTTTATTTATTTTTTATAAAAAAATACAAATTTTAATGAAGAAGTTTTTTTATTCTTTAAGTAACGATAAAAAAACTTCTTACTTGAGTAAAACTACCGATAAATAATATTATTACAAAATACTTTTCAATATATACTGTTATTTGCATCTATTCAAAGGAATGCGAACACCGTAACATAAATGAAATCGAAACTAAAAGTTATAAACGGCCATTTAACAATTCCGTTTAACATATTTAAGTAATAATACTTTTTTTTTTCATTTCAATTACAATTCAACTCATTCTTTATACATAAGGTGTTAGAAAATTAACTTTAAAAATTTCGATGGGACATTGTACTCCTCATTATGATCAACTTTTACTATGGGACCAAACCTAAAATCGCGAAAAAAAAAATCAGCTTTTCCCTACGTTTATGTTCGCATAATTCGTCAAAATGTATGGATCACTGATTTTTTTTTTTCGCGATTTCAGGTTTGGTCCCATAGTAAAAGTTATTCATAATGAGGAGTACAATGTCCTCTCGAAATTCTTAAAGTTAATTTTTTAACACCTTATATAATAGATAACTAATATGCTTAAGATTATGTCTTCATACTGGGTAATGTAATCATACTAAAATGACAAAGACGAAATTTTGGATGTATGTGTGTTTGTTACTTTTTTGAGCTCAAATGGCTGAGCGAATTCGGATGAAACTTGAAACACGGGTAGATCATGTCCTAAAATAAGACATCTGTCACCCCCATGAAATTCATACTTCAGGATAGGTATATATAAGCTAACTTGTAACTCAATTTCATCTATAACTTCAGTCCAGTCGTTTGATCGTGAAGGAATAACAAATATACATACACAATTACTTACAAACTTTCGTTCTTATAATATTACTGTGATTACTAGCAGTAATACATAATTACTTGTTTGTGGGTAGTCATTACTAGAAGCTGATTCAAAAGCGACTATCGTTGAATTTCTGATGTTACTTTTGTACCCAATAAACAGTCGATTGAGAAGTCAGCCAAGAAGATCTTCGTAATGATGCACTTGTCGAGTCAAAACTCTAAAAATTTAAGCATTGACGCCAAGTCTAGAAGCCTGTCGGTTTTCTATCGTTTACATTTCGGGGAGTGTGCATTGGAATTGCACAATTTACCTCTAGGCGTACGGCGTTGTGCCACAGGTACATAGTGGATATCCCACCCATATGTACGAAGCGTTTTGGGAACACATTCATTATGTGTACAGCTAAGGAGTGGGATTCCCTGCCGGAGTCTGTGTTTCCTGATAGTTATTACCTAGGGGTCCTTTAAGTCAAGAGTGAATAGGTTGCTTCTAGGCAAGGGTGCTTCATCATCGGCCACATCATCGCTTATCATCATGTGAGATAGTGATCAAATGCGAGCCTATGCATATTAAAAAACCAGCTAAGTGCGAGTGAGATTCGCATATGAAGAGTTCTGTACCATACATAGCAAAAAAACGAGCAAAAAAATGTTTTTTTTTGTATTGAAGCCCCCTTGAATATTTAGATTTATTCTGTTTTTTATTATTATTTTTTGTCATAGCGGTAACATAAATAAATCATTGTGAAAATTTCAACTGTCTAACTATCACAGTTCATGAGTACAGCCTGGTGACAGACGGACAGCAGAGTATTATATTATAGTATTATAATAGGGTCCAGTTTTAACCTTTAGGTACAGAACCCTAAAAAAAGAAAATTCATGGATATTAAGGACATTGCGGTTCAGTAGGATATCAAGATTAAGAGCGAAACCGCGAGCAATAGCTAGTGTTTTGCATAGCGGTATACCTCGGCTCCGCTCGGCTAACGATGTTCAATCTATCGTATCTTCACTTACCGTGATAAGACATATTCTATATGTTTACTAGACTATACAGGATTACCGCGGAGATTCCGTTAAAATGCGTCTTCTTAAATTTATGATAGAAACTTGGGAGTTTATATCAAATTGCCTCGTTTGTAATGGTCGTGATTTATCGGTGAAAATCTTTAAGCTTAGAATTTCCGGTTCAATAGTGTCCGTTTTGGATTGGCTTGTGCTATTTTTAGTAGCTCCTGCTATCAGGCTCAAAAAACTTAGGGGACTCATTCAGATGCCCATGTATACATTAATATAATAAACTTCCTAGTCATATTCAAAAACTAAGCTTTAATAAATTCAATTCATTTGTAAAGCGAAAACTTTTGCAAAAGACTTTTTACACTAAAAAAAGGACTATCTTAAGGACAAAAAGACTTGGAATTGACCGGCTCCAGTACGCTCTACAATTGTTGTAATTTTGGGCATTTTAGGAATGGAAATAATACAAAAATGAGTGACGTCATCAACGTATTAATAATAGTCAGTTACAATCAACCAGCTGTGTTGTGTTTCTTCCCGAGTATCAGATAATATACATTTGCTAGTACCTTTGCAAGTTTGTATCGCTATCGTTGGAAATTACTTTAGCCACGTATATATTGTCAACGTGAAGTAGCACAGTCTATCGACTGTCTGGCGAGAAATCACTATCCCTTTTGTTAAGGCCAAGTTCTGTGTTATTGGAAGAGTACTAAAATTAGGACAGTATGTTTGTTAGAGCTCATCATATCAGAAAATTTAGCAGAAATTCTTATATAATATTGTTATGTCATATGAAATGCTGTTAAATTTCTTGTACATATATTTAGATTCAATGAGGACTCAAATTGGGTATTTGCCTATGCTTATATTTGTCCAATACTAAACAACACTAAAAAAAAACTATTTCTGAAGACAACTTGGTTAAAATTAGGTAGCAATTAGCATTCCAAGAGTCGGCTCTCAGCCTTTACCTCTTCCTGATAATGGACGCTCTGATGTCGGACATTCAGGAAGAGACTTCCTGGTGTATGCTGTTTGCCGATGACATTGTGCTGGTTGCCGAGAGCAGGTAGAGCTTTTAACAGATTGGAGGTGTGGTGGCACAGACTGGAGAGTGTTAGCCTGAAATTGAGTAGAACCAAAACAGAGTGTTTGTTTTGCGGTTTCGGTGGTCTCTCCAATCCTGTGCCTTAAGCTTTCGCTGGAACGACCACACCGATCTGTTCAGACTTTCAGTACCTCAAATCGCTCGTCCAAGGGGGTGGTGAGGTAGACCGGGACGTAACACATCGGGTCAACGTAGGATGGATGAAATGGCGACAGGTCACAAGAGGATCTTGTGACCCACGGATGCCCTTGAAGGTGAAGAGCAAAATTTACAAGTCCGTGATAAGACCTGTCATACTGTATGGATCAGAATGGGATAAGGGCAGGAAGAAGAAGAAAAAGAGCAATTAGCATTCCAAATACAACATTAGTTTTAGTATACGCAAAACCCGAAACACATGTCTAATATTTTTATGTAAACGGCCGTATCTATTTTGTTTGTTAACTTAGAAGTTTGAATTTTTCAGAGCTTGAAGGGGCCACAAGTCTGAGTACATTGTTTAAATTTCAACTCGATACCTACACGCGTTCCCGAGATAAATGGTCTTGACAGACAGAAAGACAGACAGCCAGAAAGACGGAAGGACAACAAAGTGATCCTATAAGGGTTCCGTTTTTTTCCTTTTAAGGTACAGAACCCTAAAAATGAGTCAGGTACCATTATCTCAAGATGGAATACAGAATACTGTAATTATCAAATAATAATGACAAAATTATGTAATAAATCCAAATGACTTGTGCAAATTTATCAAATTAATCAAATGTCAATAAAATAAAAACGAACAGCTGATTATTATTATACAAAGTGCTTTATGGCTGTAAGATTATGAATGATAATAAATTAATAATAATCGTTTGTAATAACTTATAACATTATTATGATGCAGACGCTGATGATTTAAAAGATTTTATGGTCTAGATTTTTAAGTGTATTTCTAATTTACATAATAAAAAATGCTATTAACACTTGGCTAGTCGACTTGTTTGTGAAATGTTTTCGGATATTAATCTTAATATGATTTGGTTTTCAGCATTAAATGAGGCTTGGTCTTTTTTTGTTCGGGTGGGAAAATCATCTAATGACATCCCTCGCTCTTGGGCGGATCAGGGGACAGTGTCAAACTTTTACTGATTCAAAACCCACTCCTGTTCCTTCTTTGCCATTTTTTTCCAGGGCCCCGGGGATCTCTTTCGCATCACCCATGACCCCAGTAGGCTGCCCATGCCATGACCCTGCTGGGCCCCTACGGTTGCTGACATCTCCTTGAGGCGCGCGTGAAATGAGGTTTGGTCTGTCTAATATTAACCTACAACCCTTTTTAGGTGGAAAATCATCTAATGACTTCTTCTTCTCTAGGGCAGAGTGAGAGTGCGTATCGGACTTTTACTGCCTATAACCACACCTATGTTCTTTTTTTGCCTTGCTTTCTAGGACCCCGAGTTTTCCCTTTGGAAGTCAACCCATGGCCCCAGTATGCTTCAGCCCTATTGGGTCCATACGGTTTTGCTGGCATCTCCGAGGCGCACTTGGAAAACAACGCGCCATCAACGACTCGGTCTTGACCCAGACTATTACTGGACTGCCGGACGGTGAACTTCCTGTTTCTCGTTGCCTGCAAGCCCACGCCTACGGTAGCTGGAAATCGGGGTCGAGCCCCGGTGGCTGGGGCGTGAAGATGTTCGTTCACTCACGCGTTTGGCCGCCTCCTTCGCTAGATATTTATCTTGATATGATTTGATTTTAAGTTTTAAATGTAAAGATTTGCTTAGATTTCTACTTTTTACGTCTGACGTTTTTTTTTTTTTTTAAATTAAACTTCGCCTTAATATGAAGCCCTCTTTTATTGTATGTCTTTCAGGAACCAATGTATTTCTTTTTATCTAGGTCTAACTTTTACCAGCGACCTTGCTTGGGTGAAAGCAAGGTTCTCCATACAAACCCTGGA
Source organism: Mythimna vitellina (assembly GCA_949316375.1). Classification (NCBI taxonomy): domain Eukaryota; kingdom Metazoa; phylum Arthropoda; class Insecta; order Lepidoptera; family Noctuidae; genus Mythimna; species Mythimna vitellina. The sequence goes on from OX438705.1 coordinate 1,977,550, forward strand.
CCTCCGTTTCATTCCCTTAGGGGACGAATTTAGATAAATCCTTTCTTACTCTTTGTTTACATCATAAAAGGTAACTGTGTAAAATTTCAGCGTTCTAGGTGGTTTTGGGATGGATGATATTGAATCAATGAACGAGTTTGGACTTTCGACTTTTTATGCATAAAGATAACATTAAAAAAAAAATTATAAAAAAAAAATTCAACCGACTTCTATGTAAAAAAAAAAACACTGAAAAATGCAAAATAACTTTAATTTCGGAAGTCGGTGTTTCTATAATAGTTTTTTCTCTTCGTTATTTAACACCGACTTCCAAAATTATGAAAATGTAAAAAGTTTTTTATTTTACACTTTTTAGTGGTGGACTAAAAAGTACCCCTCAGCCAAACTTAAATACGTTATAGCCAGATTGCATCTCATGACAACTGTAATAATCCCAAACACGGTTAGATTACATTAATTTATTGCAGAGTTCCGGTGCCTAACTTCAGGCTTAATCATCAGATCAGTTCGACATATTCCTCCTCTTCTTTCGGTCAGACTACACGTATAAATAAAGCAATATTACTTGTTACGACAGTTCTGCTATGTTCCTATGAGGAGTTCGGATCTTCGAAGTTAATGATCAGATCATAACAATATGGGACCAACTTGGAAGCATAATCATTCAATTTTAAAAAAAAAATTCAAAATCGGTCCACAAGTAACCGAGAAATCGTTGAATATACATAAAAAAATACATTCAGCCGAACATAGAACCTCCTCCTTTTTGGAGTCGGGTAAAAAATAGTCCAAATCGAATCTCAAATCTTTATTGCAATCCATAATACAAAGGTAGTAAAAAGTTAAAAATAGCAACAACTAAGCTAGAACTACATTAGACCGACGACGCATACGTGTAACACGCCTAATTTGTACGTAGATCGACGTCACGTGACGTTGCACAGCTTGGATCTAGTATAGCTCTACAAGTCTAGTTTCCGTAAAAAATGTATGGAAACCAACGCGCCCAGATCGGCGTGTGTGGCACACGTGTGCGCAGTGTAGTTCTACCATTATCGGCCCTGTGGGCACAGCAAAATTTCAAATAGTAGTGCAAAAAACTCTTAATTTTTTTCCTTACTATAATATATTATTATTTGTCATATACTTATTTATCTCAGAACTTTGGCGTCTTGGACCTTTGCAATACAAAGGTCCAAGACGCACGAAGGGCATACAAAGGGTCGAAGCCAAATCGCGAAGATTATTCCTGTAAGCTATAAATAGCAGACAAACCTCATTCCCTTTCTCATTGGTGGGAAACTATTGCGACATATAGGAAAGAAAGTTATAGGAGTATAGTTTTGAGAGGGTTAGGTGGTTACCACGAACTATGTTAAGACTATAGCGCCTGCCTGAAGATCATCATCATCATTTCAGGCAAAAGGCGTCCACTGTTGGACATAGGCCTCCCCCAAGTGTCGCCATAACGACCGGTCATGTGCGTCTCGCATCCATCGGATTCCCGCGACCTTTACCAGGTCATCGATCCACCTTGTGGGAGGCCTTCCAACGCTGCGTCTTCCGGTACGTGGTCGCCATTCCAGAACTTTCGTCCCCATCGACCAACTGTTCTGCGAGCAATGTGGCTTGCCCGCTACCACTTAAGTTTGAACAGTGCTATTATTATTATTTTCAACTAACATGGTGTTACTGTAATAGTTAAATTCATCTCTTAGCCCTCCTCCCGTTTTTGGGTGTCACCATTGTGTTGACTGCTCAGAGGACACGGTGGATCATATAGTGGAGGTGTGCCTCACTTGAGCTTGAGCAGAGCTCTATCGTGTCCTCGTGGAGGCAATCGGCGGCAGTGGCCTTTCGCATCGGGCCCTGATTCGGGCTATGGTTCGGAGTGAGGAAGAATGGCAGGTGGTCGCCTCTCTCTGCGAAGCAGTAATACTAGTGAACCAGGAGGCCTCACGCGTGAGGGAACGAATTTCCTCACGCCCCAGCCGCCGTAATTCCAACCCCGGCTGACAACCACGGTAGACGCAGGCTTGCAAACGTCAAGCAATGGATAGCTCGCCGTCCTGCCTTCCGGTAATTGACTGGACCAAGCTCAGTCGTCAAAAGCGCGTAGTGATCCAAGCGCTCCTCAAAGAGATCAAGAGTCAGCAAACCACAGGGGCCCAGCAGGGCCGATTCCCGCTACCTAGGACCGCGGAGAATTTTTGAAAAGGAAAGCCGTAGTCCTAGAACGCAAAGGGTACTTGAAGGAAACAGGTGTGGTTTTACAGTAAAAGTCTCACACGTCCTCTCACTTCCACAACTTTAAGTTATTGAATGAATTTCACCCTTAAAAAAATCCTCCTCCCGTTACCTAAATTTATTTAAGATCAGTACAGTGTGTTTCTTCGTCCTCTACTTTCTCTCCATATCTATCGTCTTTCACACAACCCAGACAACGTTTTTTGGGCCTTCATTTAGTATATTTTTTATTTGCTCAACTTTGTATATAATTAGAAAACGGGCCCCAAACCCCTTCTTTTCTAACTAATACAACATTAAAGACAATAATAAGTAGACGCAGAATTAGAAACTGCACAAAACCAGTTTTCTGTCTGTTATGGGGGATATCATTCTAAAATGCCTACTTTGAAACGTGCTTGCGTTGAGGTACTGCCAGATTGATGCGTTTTCTTGACGCTGTGACGTCGGACGTTCAGGAAGAGGTTTCTGGTTGCCGATTGTGGCCTACAGGTCCAGAGCAGATTGGAAGTGTGGTGGCATAGAATGGAATACTTGTTCTGCGATTTCGGTAGTTTCTTCAATTCTGTGGCTCTCATCAGAAGGCCTATACCGATCTATTCTAATTTTCGGTACTTCAGGTCGCTTGTCCAAGGGGGTCGTGTGGTAGACCACAGGATGGATGAAATGGCGACTGGTCATGGAAGCATCTTGTGTCCTTTGTTTGTCGTGACGTGTTATACATTGACATATACTGGTATATTTATATTCTTACGCAATTTCTCAGACAGGTAAACCACAAAATTGCATCGAACAATATTTAAGTAATGCGACGTCTTTTTTCATGAAGGATTCTTGAGGCTCCAACGGTGCATCGGCCAAAATATTTACTTGTCTTATTTATTTCTGGCTGTTAATAGGTTAATCTATGAGGTTTTTGTCAGCTTAACCGGCTTTGTCTGTGGCAATGTGGCAACGAGGGCATGGTGGTGTTCCGCTCAAACAGGGCTCACAGGACACGGTGGAGCGTACGGTGGAGATATTTCACCGTAAGCTCCACCATGTCCTCCGAGCGATCCGCGCAATGGTGACACCTGGGCGTTTTTTTTTCTGGCCGTGTCCGAAACAAGAATCTTTGTCTCCAGTGAGGAGCTGCGTCCGGATAATGAGAAAGCCGTGGCTCCTCTTTAATCACTCCTCAAAGAGGGAACTATCACCACAATTATGGCTTACTCGTGCAACAACCAACTTGGGTCCACAGTTGTTTAAAAGATTTACAGATTGATCACTTCTATTCGCGTTCAAGGAGAAATGCTATACTTGGTTAATGAAATGTAGAGTAGTTGGGTGTTTCTTACAATTTAGTTACTAATTGTAAGTTTTTATTTGTTTATTTATTTAAAACTTTATGCACTAATGAAACATTGTACAAAGGCGGACTTAATGCCTTAGGCATTTTCTACCAGTTTTAGTTGTAATTTGCACGTAAGATATATTTACGACCATATATGTCAATGTTCAGAAAGCTTTTGCTCATTTTATCGCAGTATTATCTAGTGTGGTAAGGCTTTTACGTTTAACCTACTGCAGTCAGGTACTAGTGCTATTATCTCCTACAAACATCAATGTAATAGATTCTGATAGCATTGATACCACAAATAAAATCGCTTTTTATTACCTATTGATTAATAACACCATCTTTATTTTCAGCTAAAAGCCTACTCCCCTGTCCACTGCTGGACATATACCTCCCCCAAGTGTTTCTACATTGACCACGCCTGATGATAAGTTAATCTTCGTTTTGCCTACTTTCTTAAGTTTTATCATCATAGAAATCCTACATCAATAATATGGCCAAACGTCGATTGCCATATCAACAAATGTTTACGTTTAAACGATTTGGCCAGTTTTATTTGGCCATATCATAAAGAGATCAATTCAAAAAGTCCTAAGTTTTTTTGAACGTATAAAATACTTTCTAAGATATAAAAAGAAGACATAGACAGTATATCCATTTCTTTAAATTTATTTCTGAGGAATTCCCGAGGACTCATTTTATAAATAGCCCGGATCGCCCTCTTTTGCAATATGAAAATTGAGTCTACATCAGCTGGAGATTCCCAGAGTAAAATGCCTTATGACATGATACTATTATGTAAATAATTATCATGATCATTTATACAAAAAACTACTAAAAATATGCACACGTTCGTGCATCGCTAAACATCAATATTTTTCGGTCTATTCATGTTATGCAGTTTCATTAACGTCACATTTTTTGTTGATCGTCTCATGAATGCATAATAAAAAACCAGTAAAAAATGGTTAGTGTTACATAAAACCTGCGATAAATTGGATGAATACATAATATCTACTTTTACTGTAATATGGAAATATTGTAAGAACAAACATTTTTTTAAAAGAGTAACCATGGAGTTTCTTGCCGGTTCTTCTCCATAGGAGACGACCAATTTGGAATCTTGCACTAGCTTCTGACGTTTTATAAGTGCCCATGTAGGCCCATGAGGAAAACAAAAAAAAAATCACTTTGAATAAGTGGAGGTGGAGTAGAATAATATCATGTTATATAGTTCGAGGACTGAGGCTCAGGCTTCGTCCACCGAATGTGACTTGTTTTTTATGATAACGCTATCGAAACATTTACCGCGTTTAGCTCTGATTGGTTTAGAGCTTGGAGCGGGCCAATCGGAGTGCCGAACGTTATAGACGCGTCGATTGCGTTAAGGTAAAACCGACTTGCACTAGATCTACTCGTACAAATGACTTGCGAACGAGGAATAATGGGTCCCTCCGGGCATCCAATAATCATCCGGACTGAGCCCAAGTCGTTGACAACGCGTAGTGTTTCACGCACTCCTCAAAGAGATGTCAGCAAACTGACCGAACCAACTACGTTAATAATAAAGCGGGATTTGCGTGGCTGACTTCTGGTTTAAACATAATATATCGGTAATACAAAATTATTTATTATTATACATACACTTATTCTGCCATCTAAATGTTAAGAATAATACTATCGCAACATTAATCTGCTATTGTATTATATTCGTGCAGTAAACAATCTTGATAATCTACGCACGAATTGGTTCTTGTATCGCTTATTGGTTTTTTTGTGGACACTTATATTTTTAGTTTTAATTTATTATCTGTTTTTAGGGTTCCGTACCACAAAAGGAAAAAAACGGATTCCTTATAGGATCACTTTGTTGTCCGTCCTTCTGTCTGTCAAGACCCTTTATCTCGGAAACACGTGGACGTATCGAGTTGAAATTCAAAACAATTATACTTAAATCTACGGTTCCTTGAAGCTGTGAAAAAATCATACTTTTAAATTAACGAAAAAAAAAGATATGGCCGTTTATGTCGTAAAGAAAGTATATTTCGACACGTAAGGCAATCAAAATTCTAGAGTACTTCTCGTTGACCAAGAATCCTGAAGTTTTGCATAAAGCAAGATCTTATAACACAAATATAAAAATAAATCTAAACACAGAAAATTTGTTGTTAAGTCACAAAAAAAAAAAAATATTGCGTATTTGGAAAAAAAATCGAGACTCCAATCAGGAATTGAACTTTTTACATAGGTAAGTTTGTACGGAACCCTTAGGGCGTGAGTCCGACTCGCACTTGCCCAGTTTTTTTTTGTTTTTTTTTTTTAATTTTTAACTACTTTACTTATTACTTTGCACCGGTAGAGTAGCAGTGGCCTAGTGGTCCTGACTTTACAAGTCGTAAGTCACGGGTTTGAACCCAGGTTAGTTTTACTTTGTGTTATTTATTTCAGCACCACTGCTTTTCAAAACGGCGAAGGAAAACATCGTGAGTAGGTGGTGGTGCATGTTTTTTTTTAAATTTAATATAAGCTAGTGCTTGACTGCGATCCCATCTGATAGTAAGCAGTGATGCAATCGTTGAATGTGATTCGCACTAGTTTATTAAGAGCCTATTCACTCTAGCCTTGAAGACACCTAAATTATAATCGGATGGGAAGACCTCAGCAGGCAAATTTTTCCAGTCCTTCGATGTATGTGGTATAAACGACGAGGCGAAGCGCTTAGTCTGGACCGTAGAAATTTCAACAACGTAAAGGTGGACATTCGCCGTACGTCGGATTGTCCGATGGTAGAAATGAGATGTCATATAACCACAAAGACATGTGACATCCATCAACACGCACTGGACCCGGAGGTGGATTACGGTCCATTCCCTCTCATAAATGATAGGTAAATGATATTAATTTTGCAAATTGGTTTAAAAAAAATTGTAGTCATCAATTTTTTCTTCAGTTTAAACTCGATGAGGCTAATATTCTCTAGCTGACTACCCAGAGAAGAAACAACGAAAAAAAAACTCAGAGCATATTATGTAATGGTCAAATTATGTGAAAACCATGCAGATTAGCCTCTGGGATTGTGTTTTGAGGAAAGACCCACACAGAATTAAAAGTCGAATAGAATTGAGAACAGAAAATATCACATAGGTAGCTTGAGTCTCAGTAGTAGGAACATTCATCATTATCATCATCATTTCAGCCAAAAGACGTCCACTGTTAGACATAGGCCTCCCCCAAGCGTCGCCACAACGACCGATCTCGTGCGTCTCGCATCCACCGCATTTCCGCGACTCTCACCAGATTGTCAGTCCACCTTGTGAGAGGCCTTCCGACACTGCGTTTTCCGGTGCACGGTCAGCATTCTAGAAAATTTCGGCCCCATCGACCATCCGTTCTACGAGCAATGTACCATGCCCACTGTCACTAGTTTGACGATTCTTCGGGCTATGTCGGCGATCTTGATTCTTCTGCGGATATCTTTATGCTTGATGCGATCACGCAAGGAAACTCCGAGTATAGCCCTTTCCATTGCCCTGGGAACATTATAAGGCTGATAATATACTTATTACTTTTCCTTGCTACACCAGCAACGCTATTTTCTAAGATGACTCAACCACCGATTGAAAAAGAAAAAAAAAAGCATAATTCAATTTCTTATTCACTCGATTAAGTCGTATATGACGCACGTACGGAATGTTTTCTAATGGTTACTGTCGGAATTAAATAAATCTGTAACGTTTTTATTTTTCCATTGATGAGAATAGATTTATAGCTTTTTCTGCAAAAAAGCCGACATACAAACACTGAAGATTGAAACCGTCCAAGAACCCCCATCTGTGAGAGATCTGTGACTCAGAAAGGATGCACCAGCTGGGCCGATGCTTGTTGCTGGTCATAGGAAAACGAATGAAAGAGATACTCGTAGTTCTAAATGGCAAAAAACAATACACAGGGACACAGATGTGGTTTTAGTCAGTAAAGTCGCCGGTAAGTCCCCTCTTTGAGGAGTGGCTGGAAAGGCAACACGGCGTCCTTACCTTCCACATGACGCAGGTCCTCATCGGACATGGTAAGTTCGGGAGGTACCTGCACCGGATTCGTGCGGAAGAAACGACCGGGTGTCACCATTGTGTGGACCGCCCGGAGGATACGGTGGAGCACACGGTAGAGGTGTGCCCCGCTTGGGCAGAGCAACGCCGTGTCCTCGTGGGGGCGATCGGCGGCGGCGATCTCTCGCACCGGACCTTGGTACAGGCCATGGTTCGCAGTGAGGAGGAGTGGCAGGCGGTTGCCTCCTTCTGCGAAGCAGTAATGCTAGCAAAGGAGGCGGCCGATCGCGTGAGGCAACAGTCCGAACGCCTCAACCGCCGCCGGGACTCCGATCCCGATTTCCGGCCACCGTAGGTGCGGACTTGCGGTTGGGTGACCGGACGGTTGGCCGTCCAACCGTCCGGTAACCGTCCGGACCGAGCCCAAGTTGTGTGACATTAATACTTAATATCACACAACTTGGGCTCGGTCATCATAATTCATTCAATAAATTCATATCATAAAAGTTTAACAAATTTTACTCAAAATATATTACAAATTAATAATACAATAAAATTCACAATAATAATAAATGTCAAAAAATAATTAAAATACAATGAAATACAATTCATATTAAATGTCAAAAATTAAAAATACAATTCAATAAAAATCATAATTAATGTCCAAAATCTATAAATTTATTAAAGTAATAAATTGCATTTGTAATTATTTAATTTTCTTTTGGTTTAGCAGTTTGAGTTTATTTAAACCATAGTTATATCACAGTTTGTTTGAAGTGTTAATCTCATATATCACTATTTAAAATTAAAATTGCAACCTTCAACTACACTTAGCTAAATCGATTTTTATGGCAGTTTTACGCAAACTGCTGGACCACTAGATTGTAGTTACCAGAAAAACAGACTCAAGCAGGGATTACGCCTTAGCTGTACTCACAATGAATGTGTTCCCAAAACGTTTTATGTATATGAATGGGATGTCCACCATTACCTGGTAGTTAATGGCGTGCGTCTAGTGGTCCAATGATGGAACAGGCTTGGCGGAATTAAACTGTGCAGTTCCAACGCACACTCCCTGAAATGTAAACGATAGAAAATCGATGGGCTAGCAAGTCTGTGCTGATATGCTCAAGACTTTTAAGCTTGTATTCGATAAGTGCCAATGATCTTTTTGGCACGTTTTTCGTTATTGACTGCAGTGCATAAAGGTGGTATTTGGTCAAAAAAAAAACTGGACAATTGCAAGTAGGACTCGCACCCTGAGGGTTCCGTACAAACTTACCTATGTAAATACGAGTAGTTCAATTCCGGAATGAAATTTCGGTTTAAAATAAATTTGACTTAACAACAAATTTACACTTTTCAGATTTATTCATGTGTGCTTTAAGACCTTGTTTCATGCCAAATTTCAAGATTCTAGGTCAACGGGAAGTACCCTCTGAATTTTAATTCCTTGGAGATATTTCGACACTCACAAAGGAATCAAAATTCAGAGAGCGTCAAAATATACGTTTTTTTCGCTTTAAATTTCCGCATCTTTTTTTTCGTTAATTCAGAAGTTTGATTTTTTCACAGCTTCAAGAGACTGTAGACGTGAGTATATGGTTTTAATTTCAACTCGATATCTCCACGCGTTCTTGAGATAAAGGGTCTTGACCCCTATTAGATAGGTTTCCGTTTTTTCCTGTTGAGGTACGGAAACCTAAAACAAAACTAAAACTTTCTAAGTACCAAGTTAACACGCTTGAGTGGAAAAGCCTCAGAATTTTTGTACAAAACTTCTATTTCATAAACATATTCCACCAAACAATCAGCGTTTACTTCTGCCACCATTTTACAGCTACATAGAATCGAGTTAACTTATTTGTAAGCGTAAATCGAGTTATGTAATCGATAATAAATGACAGGTAATCAATTTTACGCTTATCTACTACCGTCTGACCCCTGATAGATGCGGAACTAAATTCGCAGACTAGTCTTATATGTGTGTTTGTTTAACTACTTTAGCTGTTGTTTGTTTGAACCAAAAATGTTTTCTGGTCTGCTGGCGGTGGCAGGCCTTTTGCGGTTTCTTTATTTGCTTTCGCTATGGTAATGTTCTCTTCATATATTTTTGTGTAACGGTAGAAAATTAAGATAATTCATGTTTAAAATTATATATAACTTGGATTGTCATACTGCATGTAGCGGAGATGAGAATGTTGAGATGGGTGTGTGGTGTGGCGAGAATGGATAAAGAGAGAAATGAGTATATTAGAGGAAGTTTGAAAGTGGCGCCAGTGACTGAAAAGTTGAAGGGGAATCGTTTGTCTTGGTACAGTCGTGTAAAGAGAAGAAATGAAACGCATGTTACTAAAAGAGTTATGAGTATACATGTGGATGGGTGGAGAGGGAGAGGAAGGGCAAAGAAAATATGGATGGATTGTGTGAACAGTGATATGAAAGAAAAGGAAGTTAGTGATAGTGTGACGGTTGACAGGATAGAATAGAAGAAAAAACGTGTTGCGCCGACCCCAAATAAGATGGGAAGGGCAGGAAGATGATGATGGATTGTCATACTGTAAAATAAAGGCCCCTCTCCATTCCATTGTTAAGTTTCTGCGCCACTTCTTGCCAATTTCTAATGAAGACTTCTAAGTCTTCCCAACATCTTCTGTGTGCAATGCCACGAGCTCGCTGTATGATTTCAGGGCACCAAATGAATATTTTGCAGGACCAAATTTTATATCTGTTAATAAATGCAATAAAAAGAGATAAAATTCAGTCTTTACTGATTGCTCGCCGTCCATAAGCCCGCGCCTACGGTGGCCGGAAATCGGAATTGGAATCCCAGTGACTGGGGCGCGGGGGTCTCACTAGTGCACGTGCAGCCTACTCCTTTGCTAATATTACTGCTTCGCAGAAGGAGGTGGCCGTCTGCCACTCCTCCTCACTCCAGACCATGGCCTATCCTAAGGCCCGGCGCGTGAAATCGATGCCGCCGATCACCCCCGCGAGAGGACACGGTAGTGCTCTGCCCAGGTGGGGCACACCTCTACCGTAGGCTCCACCGTATCCACCGTCCACACAATGGTGACACCCGGGCATTTCTTCCGCATGATGCCCTCCCCACTGCCACTTAAGTTTTGCGATTCTTCTTTTGGGAAACTTCGAGTATAGTCTTTTCCATTAATTTCAGCCTTTTGATGAGGTCTGTTATGAGCGACAACGTTTCAGAGCCATATGTTGTCACTAGCAACACGCACTGATCATATTATGGTCACTTTCGTCTTGAGACACGTCTTAATAAAAGTATGGCCGATTGAATACGTAGTGCACACAGCTCATGGCGGGCAAAATAGGGTTCATCCGGAACCTGCACACAAATTGGATAGATATACTTATCTAGCTACCATAAATAAAGTATATTTCAATTTAAAGGTAAACATTGTGAGAAATATGTCAGTGGGATGGTCGCAGGCAATGATCGACTTGACTACAATGCATGATTATGCAAATTATAGTGTTTACTGGTATACTTACTGATATATCTCTTTTCTTTCTTTTCTTGTGGTTGTGGTAACGATAGCATTTGATAAGTCGCCAATGACTTCTATCTCATTTATCTCTGCCTTTTTAAGCGGGCAAAAAATTGAATTTAGCAGATAACGGATAATGCCGTTTTCTTTTTAACAGGCTTGAAAACGGTAGTATAAGAATGTCCCCACATTAAAATAAAATGTATGTTATTCAGAAAGCAAGATGTGTGATTATATCAAAGGTAATCAGTAACTGATAACACAAAAGATAAGCGAGAATGGAAGAAGACAAAGATGATAAGGTTTAGCCAAAGAGGCCAGACTATGATTTGGAAGGGACTAGGAAAGATAAGAATATTTTTTATAGCCCTATATCTTTTTCTATGAAGCAATTTAATTTTACTGCGGAATAAAAATCGCTTCTTCTCCAGAGAGGAAATTTTAATGTAGTATATGTTTAGGATTTTAAAAGTAAAAACTAGAAGCAGTGGTGGTCCGGTGAGAACGGTCCTGATTTACGATTTGTAGGTCGCAGGTTCAAACCCAACCAGGTGTATTACTTTGTGTAATTTATTTCATCACCAATGCTCTCAAAAAGAGTGAAGGAAATTTTCCGATTTGGCATGTCCTAGTATAAAAAAAATTGTAAGACATGTGACATTCACCAATCCGCACTGGACCCGCGATTTTCTTTCCCAGAGAGGAGGATTGAGTCCCAGCAGTGGGAACATTATAAGGCTGATATGCTTATGATTTTATGCATAGATAGGTATATTCTTTATTTTACACCAAAAATACAAATTACATTAGGAACTTAAAATTAATAGGGTGTCACAATCGTATAATAAAGATCGCTTCTCACACATGACTTCAGAAGTAAAAACTATCGAGTTCTTTATATTACTAAGACAGATTTAATACCCACATAAATGATTCTTCTGAAAATGACAAATCCCAACATGGTAATTAGATCCACGCGCGCCTCAGCAAAACCAGTAGTGGCCCAGCAGGGCCGAAGCGTACTGGGGCCATGGGTTGACTTCCGAAAAGGAAACCCGGGGTTCGCACAGGCAAAGAAGGAAAATTAGATAGACACTTTGCGTGACCAGAGGGCTGGTTCATGCTTCGCCCAAAGAATTAGCATTGCCATTCAACGTGGCAATGCTGCCGGTCTTCTGAGCACATTTTCGGATGACAGCAATGTGGAAAAGTACTTCGATGCCTGAGTGTACTTGGTGTTTTTGTATTAAATTTATGTACATAGTTAGAATTTAGTTTAGTTAATATTCAAGTATTTTTTATGTAAGAGAGTGTAAAAGATAAAATAATACTTAATAATAAAGTTGAAAAATTCCAACAGGTGTGGTTTTAGTCAGTATAAGTCTGACACGCCCTCCTGCTCCAACCTAGAGTGAAAGAAATCATTGGATGATTTCAAACCTGAAAAAAAGAAACATGATAGTTAATTATTGCCAATTTTGCTTGACTATTCTGAGGGCCCATATTATTTAGCATTGCCAATTTATCTTCGTTAGTTACTCAATCCATCTCTAATCTGCCAACACACTACCGGAACTCGACTTTAAATAGCTCCGACCAATTACGGAACCAGCGGCCACTTTCCATATTGACTGTCAAATATTGCGTGGGTAACAAAGCCAGGCCATCGATATATATCTTACAACCTTTACACATGTTAGAAAGCTATTAAGAGAACAATTAGATGATCAGTAAAATACCGAATATGTGGGAAAGGGACAAGAGACGATAGTTTTGTGTTAGAAAGGGATAGGTGATGTTAATCTATTGATATCGAAAGTTAAGATGTAGATGACAGGGAACCGTTAGAAGATGTTTAGGACGTACGATTTGTCGTGTCGCCTGTCTGATCGATGTCGCCATATTTCGTAAAAAAAATACGAAGTATTTTCTTCTTTGCTTAAAATTAAAATTTACCCCACATTAGGAATTGTTGCTGTATCGTGAGTACGTCCACAAACTTTTAAATTATTCACATATACGAGAGCTCAAGACCCGGTAAATATTTGTTTCGTGCAGGATACGAATCCATGGCATGCAGCGTGGCAGCCTAACGCTCAACCACTGCACCAATTCTTTATTTTAATTTTATCATATTTGTCAGTGATAAAAAAGAAAGAACACTTCTTTAATTCGTCTTCAATTTTATTTAAACAAAAAAGAAAAACAGACGAGACAATTATGAGAGCTATAAATTATAATGGTTCTATTAGTTACATTAAACAATTCCTTAGCAAGCTTATGATAAAGATATTTGCTTGTAGTCACGCGATCTTATCACGAACACAAATTTCAAAACTAAAAGCGTCATTCATAAGCTTTTTTTTCAACCATTACAAAGTATCCCTTATAATATATGATGATATTTTTTAAATTATAATGCCGTAAAATATTTATAAAGATTTGATATTTTCGTAGAGCCAAAATGACAAAAAGCAATATAGAGTGTTAGTATTTGAAAATAGTTAATAAAGTCATCATAGTACTGCAATTGAAATGTCAATGCCAAAATGACACCGATTATTTTTTTATTATTTAATTCGACCCATCTCTAAGGGTCGCTGCATACGGGCCACATGCCACATGGCGGCCACAAAGGAAGCTGAAGCACGCGACAGTCACTTGTGGCCGGTGGCTGCTACTTTTTTTTAACCAATGCGCGCAGTAAAATAATGGACTCTGTTGCAGAAAGTTTAAATGCGCGAATGGTGTGTGGCTACGTTTTGTGTCGGCGTTTAGTGGCCAGTGCAAGCCACAAGAAGCAAACAGCGGCGATTTGTAGCATGTAGCGGTCACCGGCGTCAACCGCGTGCGGCAAATCCATATAAAATGTATCAAAAGTATAAGAAATGTGGCGGCGTTTAGTTGTTGTGGCGTCTACCTTAACACAGTGCTAGTGTGAAGCTGCTGCACAGGACATGCTGCCCATCTTGCATAATCTGCTATACTTTTCAGAATGTATAAGAGATCAATAATATAAATGTACAAGTTACCAAATACCAGTCATAAAAAAATAATAATTTGAGTCCATTGACACAAAAAGAAGATTAAATTCAGAGAGTTGTGCCGAAAAAAGCTAGTGTTTGGTATGACATGATAATTCTAGGTGTGATACGAACATCACAATTTCTGAAAAGAAGCCATCAGTCTAATCCTAACAAATAATATAAGGTCTCAGTAAAAAAAAACTGCCTAATTTTTTTTCTAAGTTTACGACTTCTAAACGACTTAAGATCGTACACTCTAAAAGTTTCGCGATCAATATGGTTAATTTTTGAAACTCATCGCCAACGACAGTGGACCATCCAAACTTTCGATTTCGTACACACCTCACTTTCTTAGTTTGAATGAATTCTTTGCATAGTTCACTTTCTACACGAGGTCAGAGGTAGGGCCTCGAAGGGCGATAAGAATCATTATGATTTGCGTTCTAATGATTGAAACTTAGCGGCTATGTTTTAATCTGTTGTGTGTATGTGAGTGTACTACCAATGATGTAATCTTTCTGATCGAATTTCAATACGGCGGTCAATCTAAACAGATATTAGCCAAGCACGTGGGAAATATTATTATATCTGTGTATTCGCAAACACATGTACACTTTCTGTGCCTTTAGGTACTTTGATAGTCGGATAGGACGACGATTTAACAAAGGGAGAGAGATTAGCCTGCGCCTGATCTTTCAAACGATTTTATGTGTTTTCCGAGGCACAAGGGTGTCACACCAAGATCCAACTTACCATCCATTCGACTGTCGATACTGGCCACATAACATAACTTCTGGATGATTCTTTGAAGCCGAGAGACTGTCTCATTCATCTGGCCTAGTTTTTTCTTTACAGTTTGATATTTGTATCATATTAGTTTTCCCCAATCACTAAATGAGCTAAGCTGAAAGTGAATTTTCGTTCAAGTGTAAAAATCGGAACTACTACTTGAAGTCCTCTTAACTTTAGTTCGGTCTTCGAAGACCAATCGCGTTTTAACATTTGGCTCGCATAATCGCGTTTAGCCACTGTCACTAGTGTCACTTGTTAAAATACAACAAAAGAAAAATACAGACAAGTGACACTAGTGACAGCGGTTAAACGCGATTATGCAAGCCAAACTTTAAAACGCGATTAGTTTTATTGGTGTATTCCGCCCTTAGGATACTATTTCTATTAGCTTTCAAGTATATCGATAACGGAACGAGATGAGACACGGAATGAGATTTTGCATACAAACAAAATTCCCTCTTTTCAGTTCCTTAAAAATTGCATTTTTAAAACTCCTTATTAGTACCTGCCTACATCGAAAGGAAACGTCCAAAATTGCACGTCTAGGCCCAAAAGTTTCGGATGTACGTTGACAAGTTAATCAGTCAGTTTCTTCTTTTATAATTTATACAGATTTACAAATTCCTTTAGTAATTTATGCAGATTTAACTCCAAATACACGTGTGTCGGTTAGGTAGGTTTTAAGACCACAAGTGAGTGACAGATGCTCGGTCAGTTCACTTGAGTGGTTTTGAAAAACCGGTTACTGTCAGTCACCTGCTAATGATTTAGGACGCGTTTCCACTATGTCGTAACTGTTAATTTATCGTCGGACGACTGTCGTCTCTAGATGTTCACATCTTAACATTTTTTTTTCGTGGCCACGATAGATAGTCGCAACAACGACACTAATTTACCGTCACGGTTTACTCTTAACAATTTCTTAGGACTGACGTACTAGCCGTTCCTCATCATCATCATCATCATTATTTCAGCCGAAAGACGTACACTGTTAGACAAAGGCCCCCCAAGCGTCGCCACAAAGAGCGATCCTGTGCGTTTCACATCCACCGCACTCCCGCGACTCTCACCAGGTCGTCGGTCCACCTTTTTGGAGGCCGTCCAATAAATGATATTTATTTATTTTGTAAGTAGGTTTAAAAAAACACTTTTACACGTCAATTTTTTTTTGTCATTTTAAACTAGATGCGCAATGCTGCGTTTTCCGGTGCGCGGGCGCCACTCTAGAACCTTTCGGCCTCATCGACCATCCATTCTACGAGCAAGCGAGCGAGCCGTTCCTACTCAAAATCAAAATTCAAAAATATTTGTATGTCACGTAGGCCTACATGGGCACTTATAAAACGTCAGAAGTTAGTGCACGATTCCAAATTGGTCGTTTCCTATGGAGAAGAACCGGCAAGAAACTCCATGGTTACTCTTTTTAAAAAGGTGGTTGATTACAATATTTTCATATTACAGTTTTAATAGATATTAAGTAAGAACAGTGAGATGAGAATGTTGAGATGGATGTGTGGTGTGACGAGAATGGATAAAGTGAGAAATGAATATATTAGAGGAAGTTTGATAGTGGCGCCAGTGACTGAAAAGTTGAAGGGGAATCGTTTGTCTTGGTATGGTCATATACCAAGACAAAAGACGTAAAGAGGAGAGATGAAACACATGTTACTAAAAGAGTTATGAGTATACATGTGGATGGGTGAAGAGGCAGAGGGAGGCCAAAAAAAAGATGGATGGATTGTGTGAACAGTGATATGAAAGAAAGGGAAGTTAGTGATAGCATGACGGTTGACAGGATCGAATGGAAGAAAAAAACGTGTTGCGCCAACCCCAAGTAAGATGGGACAAGGGCAGGAAGATAATGATTTAAGAACAGTGTAGACCAGTCAATATAAATAAAATAATCAAATAAAAAAAGTGATTCTTAATAGATATACTATCATGAAATCTGTTGTCACCGCATAAAAATGTCGTAAACGACAGTTTGTCGTGTCGTCCTATATGTGAACACCTCCATTTAAATATATAAGCCGACACTAAAAACTACACGATATCTGTAGTCACGACAAAGTGGGAACGCGGCCTTAGATGTTACAAACAACTAGACTGCATCTGGCAAGATTGTCAGTCGACCTTATTTTATTTTGGCGTGGAAAATTATGAATTAACTCTTTCCGCCCTGAGTGGAGCGATAGGAAGTGGCTGACTTTTATTGACTACTAGATTTTGCTCGCGGTTTTGCCCGCGTACATGAAAAACTCTAGCCTATATCACTCAGGAATAAAGCAGAAGGAGGCGACCGCTTACCACTCCTCCTTGCTCCGGACCACGGAGCCGGTCGGTCTACGGCCCCCACGAGGACACAGCGGGACAAACCTCTACTGTATGCTCCACCATGTCTTTCGGGCGGTCCACACAATGGTAGTACCCGGACGTTTCTTCCACACAAATCCGGTGTAGGAACCTCCTGAACTTACCATGTCCGGTGAGCACCAGCGTCATGCAGAAGGTAAGGACGCCGTGTTGCCTTTCCAGCCACTCCTCAAAGAGGGGACTTACCACCATAATTATGGCATGCCCAATATGTTGGTGTACAATATAGTTTATTCCCTTCTATTCTGTGAAGACAGCTCTTTGAGTGCCGCGTGGAATACGATGCACTGTCGACCCGAACCTAGTTCTTACTAGATGATGAACTACCCATTGCTCGCCCTCCGCAAGCCACATCTACTGTGCGTCTGTTACTCTTGATGCCTAGGGCGTTTCCTGCAGCAGCTGGGGTTTGAAGATTGCCTCTCCATTACGCTTTCTGCCATCTCCGTCTCGCATTACTGCCTCTAAGACGGTAGCGTCTGTGGATATTAATCCTAATAGGTACATATACGGTGACAGCTTTAAGTTCAATAACCCTTAGTATACGCAATAGATTTTTGTCTTACACAATCAATGGACTACTAATTATTATCTCATAAGGCATCTTCAATCAAATATTTTCACCCATTACAACGAAAGTGGCTCTCGAACACAATGAAATGTTATGGGAATGAAAAACAATTGTTTGTTGCCAACATATTTTAATAGTATTCTCACAAAATAATATTTGTAAGTAGTACACTTATACTTAGAGTATAACTACGTAAATAAGTTTTTTAACAACTAAAAAAGGGATTTATCATTAACTAACTTATACGAGCGACTTCGCCCGCGCCTAAGTACGTTTCTCCATACAAACTTGGCCACCCTGTTTCATCCTCTTTTTTAAGATGGGATATCATCAATTGGCTTAATCCCGCTCCTGGGCGAAGTTTTTTTTTTTTTTTTTGGTTAGTAAAATCATCTTATGACAAATCTCGCTCTTGGGCGGAGCGGGAGATAGTATCAGGCTTTTACTGACTAAAAACCCACTCCTGTTCCTTCGTTGCCTTCGTCCCAAGGCCCAGGGTGTCGCTTTCATACTACCCGTGGCCCCAGTAGGCTTCGACCCTGCTGGGACCCTACGATTTGCTGACATCTATTTGAGGAGCGCGGAACAGTACGCACCTTCGACGACTTAAGCTCGGTCCGGACGGTTACCGGACGGTCGAACGGCGAGCCACCCATTGCTTGCCGTCCGCAAGCCCGCGCCTACGGTGGCCGGAAATCGGGGTCGGAATCCCGGTGGCGGTCAGGGCGTAAGGACCGTTGCCTCACGCGATCGGCCGCCGCCTTTGCTAGCATTACTGCTTCGCAGAAGGAGGCGACAGCCTGCCACTTCTCCTCGCTCCGGACCATGGCCTGAACCAAGGCCCGGCGCGAGAGATCGCCACCGCCGCGCCGATCGCCCCCACGAAGACACGGCGTTGCTCTGCCCAAGAAGCGGGGCACACCTCTACCATGTCCTCTGGGCGGTCTGTGAATCTGGTGCAGGAACTTTTCGAACTTACCATGTTCGGTGAGCCACTCCTCAAAGAGGGGACTTACCGCCATAAATGTGGCGTAGGGGAAGGGTGTTAATTTTGCAAAATACTTAATTATTCTTTGCAAACAGCTACTAGCTTCTGCCCGTGGCTTCGCTCGCGTAAACGTAGGTTACTCCATACAAACTTTGGACACCCGCTTCATCTCCTTAGGAAGTAAATTTTGTAAAATCCTCTCTCTAAATCACATCACAATAAAATTGTAACTGTGAAAGTTTAGGAGACTGTGAGTGTATGTTTGTTACTTCAATGAAATTTGGTAAACGGGTTGCTATTTCAGGATATGATATACTATATTACTTAGGACAATTTCTACTTTCAAGCGGGTAAAGCTGCGAATAGCAAACCTGTGAAAAAATAACGTTTTTTTTTCATTTATTTAATCGCATATTCTTAAATAGATATATAATCTTACTATATATAACATCTGCCAAACTGCATAGCAGTTTGTCGGCAGCAACGTAAGAAGTGACGTGATAGGTCGTTACCTTTCACGTGGCAATGACTTTTCCTTGCCATACATTTTGTACTTAGCATGTAGCGGGAACGCGTTTCAAAACTGTGTTAATATTAGGGTGCCTTCAAATTTGCAGCAAAGAGTTACACGGCAGCAGCGCAATTGCAGCGCTGCCGCCGCGCTGCTTTGTTATTCCATACAAATAAAAGACGCGCGACTGCAGTCCCACACCCGCGCTGCAGCTGCGCATCAGTTCAACAACATTATTATGCTAGAACCTAGCGGCACTTTGCGGCAAATTTGAAGGCGCCCTTACTACAAACAATCTAATACAATCCAATATAATTTAATGATAATCCAATGCAATCTAATTTAATTTTGATTTTAACATTTCATTGTATGTAATTTTATGATATGTATTGTCTGTGTGTGATTATGGAACTAAAATGAGTCTTTGGTACTCGAAAAAAAATAAAAAAATAAATAACAACTCACGTATATAGTCACACAAAATAGTAACACAATACTGTGATATAACTATACTACACTATTTCAATATTCATAACTTATATTGTTATAATGTAAGAATCTAATTTTTGGTAGTACAGTCACCAAAAAAATCCATCAAATTATAATTTATTAAGCAGACTAAAAATTGAACTAAATATTTTATAACAGAAAACGTATAGAGCCAACCCCAAATTGATAAAGTTTTGGGGTCAACTCTGCATATTTTCTTGCCTCGAGTAGGCCACGCCTCCGATTCGTTTGTTCTGACGTCATCTCAACGCTCAGTCACGTGGTCAGAACAAAGGAATCGGAGGCGTCAAACGATTGAAACTTGGCTAGAGGGGCTGAGCTTGTAGTTTTAAGCACATCCCTAATTAGTCAATGTTTGATTCAACCCGTCTAATTCTTGGGTATAACATAATCGTAGCAGTAAATCCCTTCTTTGAGGAAAGGCTGGAAAGATGTCACGGTGTCCTTACCTTCAGCAAAACGCAGGTCCTCACATAGACATGATAAGTTAGGGAGGTTCCTGTGCCTGATTTAGTGCCTGTGGTTGTTTTAAGCAATTTTTAAGTGTCTTCTAAATCTGGGTTTTGATTTTATTAAGTTCACTGCAGGTAAGTTCATTTTATCAGACGACCACCTCATAAGTTGACCAGCAAGAAGCCAGTAAGAAGAGTAATCTCGACCTGAAATATATTGGGACAAAGAAAGGAGATAAAAATGAGCGAAAACTGTTTATTATTAGTTACTGACTTACATATCTTCATAAAAACATCTAATCTAACAAATGTTATAACTTAATTGGAATATATACACATAAAAAAAAAATGTGCACAAAAAGGTAGATAGAGAACTTATTGGGCATAAAAAAATTCATCCACATCGTTATCTGGAACTGGCTCTTGAGATACAAGTATTTATTTTACTTAGTTTAGGAGTCAAATGTTCATTTTATTTCCACTGATCAGTGTTTGTACAACTATACAACAAATATAACAATTATATCTGTTCATGTCATTATATACTGTTACTGTATGTGTTAAACGTACAAAATAAAGATTATCATTATTATTATCTTATGGGAAAAGTGCCCAAAACGCTGGCAGCATTGCCACGTTGGATAGCAATGCTGATTCATTGACCGTAGAAAAGCCAAGCCCTCAACTGTTTGCTGGTACTGACTGAAAAAAACATAAAACGGAAAAATAATGCTGAGTCAATTTAAAAGTCAAAGTTGATATATGATGATTGATTGTGCTGTGAACCATACTTATCACTTTTAAACACTGCAACTTAATTAGTAAATTTATTAATATGCATGCGTTGTGTAAACGGATCCGATGGGCTAATTAATATGTAGTGTGACACTTATGTCCTTCTGTGGTTGAAATGATACTCACTGCGTGTGTGAGAAGTGAAATTGTTTTGATTTCGTTTTCAATATTCATACTTTACCTTTATACAATCCACCACACGTACGGCACGTTTATATTGCGATATAAGTACAATTTTGCTTGTGTCATCTTTATAGCATGGCATAGCATAGTCGGCCTTATAATGTTCCCACTGCTGAGACTCAGGCCTCCTCTGTAGGAGAGGGAATGGGCTGTACTCCACCACGCGGGACCAATGCGGGTTGGTGGATGTCACACGTCTTCGAATTTTTGGTTCAAGTACATGCCGGTTTCTTAACAATGTTTTCCTTCACCGTTTTGAGAGCGGTGGTGATGAAATAAATTACACAAAGTAATGCGCCTATTTGGGTTTGAATCCGCGACCTACACGCGTAAGTCGGGGATTGCTCACATGTGACACCAGACACCACTGCTCCATCAGCACTTTATCATCTTTATCGTAATGTTTTATGATGGTACCTATTTACAGTTCGTTATGATTTCCCGCGTGTCTAAAGGAAACGTCAGCAAAACCTTAAGGACCCAGCAGGGTCGAAGCCTTCAGGGACCATAGGTTCGCTTCTGAAAGAAAAACCTTGGGTCTTGGAACGCAAGGCAATGAAGGAACATAGGAGTAGGTTTTAATTTGTAAAGGTCTGACACAGGCGTGTGTCCACTCCAGGGCGGAGCGAGAAAAGTCATTGTATGATTTTCCAGCGTGACGTCTGCGTAACAGACCACGCTGACCCCGTCAGGGAGTTCGCCGCGCAGCACATAGTCGTACCCAATGTTCCACAAGGGCGGCCCTAGTACCGATCTCTGCGGAAAACCGTACGACATCTCTCGCCGTTTCCACTCTCCATGGTGACCGGGGTAGATAATGAACCTGTCCATCAGGTAGGCCTCGATCTTACGACAGAGGTAGACGGGCACCCGGTGATACCGGAGTGCCCTCCTAATGCTACTCTAGGACAGGCAATTGAAGGTGTTGGCGACGTCCAAAGACACCGCCAAGACACACCTGCCCTAAGATATCACATCCCGCGTCGCTAGAGCTCGCACGCGCATTATAGTATCCGCTGTGGATACACTTATAGCTAGAGTACCTATTTCTCATGACAATTCCAATAAACCCAGACAGTGAAGTTCCCGTGCCCACTTTCCACCTTCCGGCTCTATCATCAGATCAGTTCGATAGTATCTTATAGCAAAAGTGCATTTCATAAGAATTCTAATGAGCCCAAACACGGCTAAAGAAACATTTATTAATTATGTCCATAAAAGACGGAGTTTTGTAAAAAAAAAAAATACAACCGAATTGATAACCTCCTCCTTTTTTGGAAATCGGTTAAAAAGGTTATCCAAACTACATAATTTCTCCAAACTTTCTGTTTCATCATCGTTCCACAAGACGTGTGTTGATACGCCACCGGTACTTAGTGGACATTGGGCCGGATGATGTGTACGCACAAAACGATTACACGCACAAAAGTAGATCCCAAGGGAAGATACGTACTCCAAAGATAATCGAAAGAAAATATTTCCCAGTTTTTTTTTTCGGTACCTAATTTGGACAGGAAGTTGATATTCTGCAGCTACAATTTTGGTTCATTGAGTCCAAGACCAAGGTAGTTGCTAGAAAACCAGGCGTTCTTGCAAAGGTCCGACGGTACTTCACACCGGGACAGCTTTTAATGTACACAAAGCACAGGTCCGATCGTGTGTGGAGTACTGCGGTCACATATGGGCTGGTGCTGCAAAATGCCACCTGACAGCTTTGGACTCGGTGGAAAGGCGTGTGAAGAAGCTAACTGGCGATCCAGATTTGGCTAAGTCCAATCTTTAAAGCCTTCGGTGTTTTACAGGTTGCATGTTGGAGAGAGTGCGCGGGAATTGCATGTCCTGATTCCGCCATGTAATTTCTACCATCGGACAATCCGATGTATGGCGCGTATCCACCTTTACGTTATTGAAACTTCTACGGTCCGGAATAAACGTTCCACCTCTTCGTTTATACCGCGTACATCGAAGGACCGGAACAATTTGCCTGCTGAGGTCTTTCCATCCGATTATAATTTGAGTGTCTTCAAGGCTAGAGTGAATATGCGCCTCACCATCAACGATTACATCACTGCTTACCATCAGGTGGGATTACAGTCAAGCCCTGGTTTATATCAAATCAAAAAAAAGTTTTTAATGGTATTCTCTTTACATACTTTTATTTTTTAATATCCTCGAAAATGACAAGTTCACGTTGCACAACTGAATAAAAATATCAGTCATCATCATTTTAGCCGAAAGACATTCACTATTGGACATAAGCCTCCTTCAAGTGTCGTCACAATGACCCATCCTATGCGTCTCGCATTCGCCGGATTCCTGCGACCATCACCAGGTCATCGGTCTACCTTGTGAGAGGCCTACCAAAACTGCATCTTATAGTATGCGGTCGCCACTCCAGAAACTTTCAGCCCCATCGACCATCTGTTACTTAAGTAGGCTATAATATCTGTAGTTATAATCAAAGCTTACTTAATAATAATTGGCTTTGAAATATTCCCACTGCTGGAACTCAGGCCTCGTTTCTAGGAGAGGGAACGGGCCGTAATCCACCACGCGGGCCCAGTGCGGATTGGTGAATGTCACATTACTTCGAATTTTTGGTTCTGGGATATGCCGGTTTCGTCACGATGTTTTGATATTGAAAGCTCACTTTAGGGCAAAGTAATCAAGAAAAACAAAATCTTCATAGATGGCATTGACCTTGTCTAACAGCGCCATCTATTAGAAAGTCTTTGTGACATTTCATCGATCGTCAACGGCAAGAATGATGTTAAAAAACCCCTTTCTTGTCATCTTCATTTTGTTGCTTTCGTGCATACTAAGCAAGTAAAATACCAGTTTTGATTTAACGCGTTTGTCAAGTTCAAGTTTACGTATGTGCAGTATTAGTTCCGACTGATACCGTTAGAGAGCGCTTTCCTCAGTAGTGTGTGAAAGAAAGTAGGAGGGAAATATTAGTGATATTATTATTGTTATGAGAAATATGTACTCTGGTCATAAGTGTATCACAACAAAAAAGTGTGAAATAAAAAACTTTTCACTTTTTTCATAGAAAAAACATCAACGCGCGCTACAGATTCCTGAGTATCGTTTTTGTATTTTTTTTTTAGATTTGTAGCAATTTTTGTTTTACAAGCTTTTATTTTGATTCAATTTTTTTATTTAATTTCACCTGTCACAATTTTTGTATGACTGTAATCAAATCTTGCAACTAAAATTTGATCCACTTCCCGGTTACCGATTGAGCTGAAATTTTGCATGCATGTGTAAATCAGATGACAATGCAAAGTTATTATGACATGGAGCTGATCTAATGATGGAACCGGAAGGTGGCCATGGGAACTCAGACAAACCTATCGTGTTTGAGCTTTTTGGAATAGTCTTGATGAGCATTAATTGTAGTTATACCGAGCTATAAAAGCTTGTTATGAAAAAAAAAAGAACGATTTACTCTCAAATCGACACTAGAAATTACTCTTGTGTTGTGTACACACTGTACATAAATATATGAAAACATTCACATAAGTCACCCAGACCCATAACTACAAAAATAATTTATACTTCTATACAAATATTATAATGTGTAATTTATCTATAATATGTACGTATTTAGAAATATATAATTATGTTTATCAGTTGTCTAGTACTCATACCACAAGCTCTGCTTAGTTTGAGACTAGATGGCGTTGTGTGATAGTTGTGGAATATTATTATTATTCCATTCATTTATTTTTTTTACATATTCATTACATTTTTAAATTATATTATTATTATTATTATAAAGAGAAAAGACATATATATATTTTTTTTAATGAATAAACTCAAAAACTACCGGACTAATTTTCAATATTGTTTCATTTGCAGAATACTACTTTACCACTGAGCGACGTAGGATATATATTTTCTACACTTACGCGGGTGAAACCGGTGGCAGAAGCTAGTATCGATAAACTAACAAAACTTAAACCATAGAATGTAAGAATGAAAGACAACCAAGTGAATACCGTACTATTTGTTTCATAAATGAAATAAGAGATTGGCTAGATTATTGGAGAGATTATATGTTTCTGAATTTCGTGTTAAACTCAAGTGGTTGCCGATTCGCCTTCGCCGTAATGCTCATATTCTTTCCCTCTTGTATAATGTGCTCTTTTCCCCTTCTACCCCTCGTTACCTCAAAGAACGGTTCCAATTTCTTTGCGACTCCCACATGAAAGTTCTTAGGTCATCGGATAACTTGAAACTTAAAATACCAATCCATACGACTACTTTCCTGGATAAGTCTTTTACTGTCCAGGCCGCTCGTCTATGGAATGCATTGCCTGTGGCAATAAAGCGTGCGCAAACACTGCCTGTATTTAAGAGGCTTGTGAAGGATCATTACTTGTCACTGTAATCGTGTCTTCGTTTCATCACTTATTTCTCTTGATTATATATTTATATTTTGTATGTATGTATATGTGTATCTATTTTAGTATTAAGTTTTTGTTTAGTTTTATATTTGCACCAAGTGCAACCCCATTTTGTGTCCAGGCAATCTCTATCCCTTCTGGGTTGCCTGGATGAAATCGCCGAATGCGATAAGGCCGCCAATTGTATGTTTTTTATTGTATTACAATTCAATTTCTTAAATTTGTAACTTGGTATGCAATAAAGTATATATAAATAAATAAATAAAACATTTGTGAATACAATTCCCAAATGAAATTTCTAAAAGGGATTGGATAGAAGATAAGTTTTGTGGTCATATCTTTACATTAAATTTATTTCACTTTAGAAAAATAATATTTATAATTTTTATTTTATAACATTTTTTTTTTCTATCTCATTCAACTTAGTGACAATTGTATTTTAATTTAATATATAATTGGTTTTCTGGTAAGAATACCAAATTTTATTTTAATATTTTCAAACTTCTGAACTAACAGAAGTACCTAAGTGAAACTTACATATAATGTAGTCAAAATAAGTCTTGAAAGAAAAAAAGAAAAATGTTTTATTTGGCACGCATGGATACACACACTGTCAAAACAAAGTACAAGGCAACTAAGAAAAATCACAAAACAACACGAAATTATTATTATTAAATGGGGATGTTCCTAAATCATACTTAAAATCACTAATAAAGGTTCAATCATTGTACTATAAGTTACATAAGTGTGACATGTGAAGTGAAGTGTGTAGACAGATCGACACGAGACTTGCTAATAAGTGTGGAATATATGAGTGGAATGTTTGCTGAGCATGCTCGGTAAAATGGTTGGTCGATCATGTTTAGGCAAAATAGTTGGGTGATCATGTTGGATCAACTTGAAGTAAGTAATTTAATACAGAAGTAAGAATAATGTATGTTGTGCAATGTGATGTTGGATTGTAATTCTCATGATACACAATTTTAACATACTGCCAAACTTAAGTAGCAGTGGGCAGGGCACATTGCTCGCAGAACAGATTGTCGTTAGGGCCAATGGTTCTAGAGAGGTGACAGTGTACTTGAAGACACAGCATTGGAAGGCCTGTTCCTCACCGGACATGGTAAGTTCGGGAGGTTCCTGCACCAGATTCGTGCACAACAACAAGGAGATGTTAGTAACTGTAGGGGCCCAGCAGAGTCAAAGCCTACTGGGGCCAAGGGTCTGATTCTGAAGACTCGGCTCTGGTACGAAAGGTAACCAAGGAATAGGAGTGGGTTTTTAGTCAGTAAAAGTCTGACGCCCAAGAGCGAGGAATGTCATAAGATGATTCTCCCACCAAAATAAAAAAAAGCATTGGAAGTCATCAGTCCACCTAGTGGGAGGCCCACTAGGTGGACTGATGACCTGGTGAGGGTTCGCGGGAATTCGATGGATGCGAAACGCACAGGGCCATTCGTTATGGTGACACTTGGGGAAAGTCAATATCTAAAGATTTTTCCTCTTGAGGTTCCTGTTGGTCTAGTGATTTGTGGCCCTGACTGCTATGCCGGAGGTCGTGGGTTTGATTCCCACCCAGGACAAATGTTTGTGTGATGAGCACAATCATTTGTTCTGTGTCTGGGTGTAATTTATCTATAATATGTATGTACGAGTATTTATAAATATTTAAGTATCTTTATCAGTTGTCTAGTACTCATTATACAAGCTCTGCTTAGCTTGGAACTAGATGGCGTTGTGTGATAGTTGTGTGAATATTATTATTATTACTTACAATATATCCACCCACAAGTTCGTTTCAAAACGCTCGTCACATTACGTTCCTGTATGTTTTCACCACAAAGCTTAAGAATAACGATCACTTTCACAAAACAAGCGCATATTTTACATATTTTGAACATGGTGTCTTAGCATAAATTATGTGGCATAAGATTAAATCAGTACGGAGCTGCTTATGTAACACATTAGAACCTTTTGACATCAGAAGTGCCATTTTACATAATATTTTTTTGAAATATTGTCTTTTGGAATATTTGACGAAAGCAGATTAATCGCGCTGGGCCCTGGTACAGGCCATGGTCCGGATCACTTTCTTCTGCGAAGCAAAAGAGGAAAACAACAGAGGAAAAGAGAAGGGAACGGCCCTCACGCCCCAGCTACCGGGATCCCAATCCCGTTTTCCAGCCACCATAGGCGTAGGCTTGCGGACGGTTAGCAATGGATAACTCACCGTCTGATCGTCCGGTAACCGTCCGGACCGAGCCCAAGTCGTCAACGGCAGGTAGTGTTCCATGCGCGCCTCAAGGAGATATCAACAAAATCGTAGGGACCCAGAAGCGTCGAAGCCTACTGAGGCCATGGGTTAAGTGAAAATGAACCCCGGGGCAAAAGAACGAAGGCAAAAAAGGAACAAACGAGTCGGATTTAGTCAGTAAAAGTCTGACACGCTCTGTCGCTCCGCCCAAGGGCGAGATGACATTGGATGATTTCCCACCCAAAAAAAAAAAAATATTAGTCCAAATAGATTTAAGTTTTTGCGACAGATTTAGGTTTAATGTATCTATGTACTATTCACCATAATTTTTTTGAACTTCGTCATCATCATCATTTCAGCCGAAAGACGTCCACTGTTGGATACAGGCCTGCCCCACGTGTCACGTGTCAAAATAAACAGTCCTGTGTGTCTTGTATCAATGATATTCCTACAACTATCACCAGGTCATAGGACCATCTTGTGGGAGGCCTTCTAACGCTGAATCTTTCGTTACACGGTCGCCACTCAGAACTTTTCTTCTGTCTTTTGAACTTAAACTAATTTATTTTAAAGTAGCGCAGTTCAAATAAGTTAAATTTTTGAAGAGGAAGGAAAGGTAAGGCCTATGTAGGTAAGGTATTTTTTTTTTAGTAACACGATGTGTGAAAAAAAAATTACCTTACGTACATAGACCGTTTAAAATAGTAAAAAAATCAATAGGCTTAAAAAAATGTGTATTAGGCCAGAGTGGAGAAATGGCGCATGGCTAAGGGAAAAATTAAATAACAATGCAGGTTTTTGAGGTAAAGGGGTTTTTAATGCTTAATCAGTCGGTTTATGTATCCTTATGACTTAAACTTAATTTAACATTATTATAAAAATCTTCTAAAGAAAACAAAACCTTTGATATTCGGCACCAGCCGACATGCTTCGGGTAAAACTGAACAGAGAGTGGGGTAATTACGAATGACTATAATTAAGTTTTTTAACGTCGTTGTTGTTAATAAACTTAATTAAATATCACATCAGCTGCCGAAAATCATCATCATCATCATTTCAAACGAAAGACGTCATTTGCTGGACATAGGCCTCCCCCAAGAGTCGCCACAATTAACGTTTCTGTGCGCGCCGCATCAAGTCATCAGTCCACCTTGTAGGAGGCCTTCCAACACAACGCAAGTAGCTGATAATGCAAAAATTAAAAGATTTAAGAACGTATCACACTCGACCTTAAATAATTTGAAGTATTCGCTGCTCTAAAATGTGAATCACCACATTGTACAAAGTAAGCCTTCTGCTATTAACATTTTTTGGCAAAAACACTGCACATAGAGGTCGGTGAAGATGGAATCAAGATAACATCGTTAGAATTTACATTTAGTTAATTAGAAGTTACAATTTAAAAGGGTTTTGATCATGAGTCCGTAGAAATAGAAACTATTTTTTTTTATTATAACGAGGAAAGTATTGTTTTACAATTCTGCGGTATGATGGTGATGTTTATCTTGTTATAAAGGCCCTTTGCTTAGCTTCTTATAACAAGCAAACACACAAAACACACACGTAAACACACAATAAAAAAACATATACTTGTAATTGTAGTACAATTCAAAAGACCACATACACAAAATAAACAGACGCGTAATATGTACACACAGATTCCGATTGTTCAGTAAGTGAACCATACAGCAATGGTTCAGGTACTGACAATCGAATCTCTGCGCGAATGCCCTGAATATGCCATTGGAGCTAGCCCGAATCCTGCACACCAGGGATGTGCACCGTTTTCACATAATTATAATAGAAACAGTTGACTTGCTTGCAGTTGAGTCGCTCGCTCAATTCGCTCGATTGCAACTACAACTTGAATGACCTTGAAAAATGCTAAATTGTTGCTTTGTACACACGTTTGTACAAATTTTTTTTAGCCAAAAATTTTGGTTTCTATATCTTTGTTTTTTCTAGAAAAATCCAGAAAACATTTTTTTTATTTATTTATTTATTTTTGGTGATTTACGTAAAAAGGCGCAATTACGTAATAATAATATCCCTCCGCGCGCGAGGGGTTAATACAAAGTTTATTTGAACTTATAACTCAAAGGCAATCCAACACATCAAAGCAACCCGTTTTAAAAGCCGGCAATTGCATACTTTAACCCTTGTTAAAAAATGTAAGACATAGGACATCTACCAATTCAAACTGAGCCCGCGTGGTGGATACGGTTCATTCTCTCTCCTAGAAAGGAGCCTTGAGTCCCAGCAGTGGATTTTTTAAGGTTCGCGCTTGACCGCTATCTCACCTGATAGAAAGCGACGATGCGGTCGACGATGACTTAAAAACTCCCGGGTTGTAGCCATCAGGAAACACAGATTCCGGCCAGGAATTCCACTCCTTAGCTGTACCCACAACGACTGTGTTCCCAAAACGTTTTGTGCATTTTAAGGCTGATTGTGCTATGTTATGCTAATGTTAAGAAAACCTAATGACCAATAAAGTTAACCGATTGGAAAAATAGATGCATTTAATCATAGCCTTACTAACTATAATGAATTGGTATAGTTTGTTGAATGACCGTGTTTAATTGACTATGAATACATAACAACTCAGAGGTTTACATGTTAATTTGAAAATTAAGGAAAATGTTGACTTTAACAGCTGTTAAATGTTACGAGATATAAAACGTTATTGTTAATGTAGTCGAAGAGTTTTTTGGGAATGAGGAACCTGGTTCCTTTCTACCATCGAACAAACCGACGAACGGCGAGTATCCACCTTTACGTTGTTGAAACTTCAACGGTCCGGACCAAGCGTTTCGCTTCGTCGTTTATACCGCGTACATCGAAGGACTGGAACAATTTGCCTGCTTCTGTCTTCCCGTCCAACTATAATATAGGTGTCTTCAAGGCTAGAGTGAATAGGCTCTTAATAAACTAGTACGCCTTACCATCAATGATTGCATCTCCGCTTACCATCAGGTGGGATCGTAGTCAAGCACTGGTTTATATCAATTAAAAAAAAAAAAAAGAGGATTTTCTAAAATGACGTTCACTAGGAATCAGCACTGAGGCGTTAGGTCCAGGAGTCAAAACGCTTCTGTTAATAACATTAGTCAGACATCCATGCCAACGTCAACCATTAACGTCATGTAAACGTTTTCAAATGAAAAGAACTAAGTATATAGTAAGTTCGGGCTTCTGCATCACTCGCCTTGCTTCGCTCGATTCGTTACGCAGACACCCCAATTTTCTATACGTAACGTCTTGTTATGGTCATGTAAAGAGGAGAGATGAAATGTTATAAGAGTTTGTTTGTTACAAGAGTTATGAGTATACATGTGGATGGGTGAAGAGGGAGAGGGAGGCCAAAGAAAAGATGGATGATTGGGTGAGGAGTGATATAAAAGAAAAGGAAGTTAGTGATAGTATGACGGTTGATAGGGTAGAATGGAAGAAAAAAACGTGTTGTGCCGACCCCAAATAAGATGGGACAAGGGCAGGAAGATGATGAACGTCTAACCGATGCAGCGTATTGGCAGTCCTTAAAAACATCAATTGAAGTATATGTCCTCTTATACCGTAAAAATGCAAGTGGTGGAGAAGCCCCAATTTTATACAAGTACCATCTAACCGATACAGCGCATTGTTAGCGCTGATGAACGTCAATTGAAGTGTACGTGCTCTTATACTGCAAAAATGCAAGCAACGCAAATGTTTTTCGATACCAACGTCTAGCGATTTTTTTATATATCTTCAAACATTCCTAATATTTATAAAAAGGAGGTCTTTAATAACATGTATGTAATATTTAGATTTCATTAGATTTTTTTTTGTTTTCCTTTCGTGTAATGAATCACTCAATCAATGAATTTAATCGAGGAGTGCGCCAGGGATGTAATCTATCGCCTGTTCTGTTCAATGCGTATGGAGAATACTTTATGACACGTATCTTCGAGAATTGGGAGGGAGGCACTATAGATGGCGGCGTAAAAATTACAAACCTTCGCTTCGCCGATGACACCATTCTTCCTGCGGAAAATGGATGTACTCCTAGATTGAATGGAGTGGATTAGCGAGGAGATGAGGCTTTCCGTGAACAGGTCAAAAACCAAGGTAATAGTGGTGCATAGCATAGCATAGCATAGCATAGTCGGCCTTATAATGTTCCCATTGTTGGGACTCAGGCCTCCTCTCTAGGAGAGGGTGAATAGTGGTGCATAGGTCTGGATAATTGTAAAATCTCCTCGCGGTTGTCGTCCGAGTGCCTTCGCAAGATTCTGCAACTCTTCGGTCACATTGCAAGGAAAAATGATGGAAAACTCGAAAGGTTAACTGTGACCGGTTACGTAGATGGAAAAAAGTCTCGCGGGTGCAGCCCGCACCGCTCTTGACTCCATGCTATATAAGGCCCTTAACACCACCAGAGACAGGAATAGATAGAGGAACATCATAAAATGAAAGGAATGAAGCAGGTCACGTTCACGTTCCGCAGCATTGAGGAATACAAGGAGGGAGGATTATACAATAGGGGCCCAGCAGGACCGATGCCCGCTAGGGCAACGGGGATTTTCTGAAAAGGAAACTAGTGAACCTAAAACACAAAGGGCAAATGCAGGACACAGGTGTGGTATTAGTCAGTAAAAGTTTGACCTGTATTCCTGCTCCTTCCTAGAGCAGGATATGATGGATGATCTTCAACCTCAGCCAAACAAGAAATATGCCAAATATCACAATTTATTTTAGGAAAAATTATTAGCACTGATGAATAATAATGTAAAAGTCTGCGAATTAAATTAATTTCTCACAAGTCACTCATCATCTTCCTGCCCTTGTCCCGTGTTATTCGGGGTCGGCGCAACACGTTTTTTTCTTCCACTCTGCCCTGTCACTCGTCATGCTATCACTAACTTCCAAATGCTTAAGGCATTAAGTCCGCCTCTGTACCTTTATGTGCATGAAGTGTTAAATAAATAAATAATAAACTTCCTTTTCTTTCATATCACTCTTCACACAATCCATCCATCTTTTCTTTGGTCTCCCTCTTCCTCTCCATCCATCCACATGTAAACTCATAACTCTTTTAGTAACATGTGTTTTATCCCTCCTCTTCACATGACCATACCAAGACAAACGATTCCCTTTCAACTTTTCAGTCTCACAAGTCACTACTGGACATAAATTTCTTTATATGATGATGCAAAAAACATTCCTCAAGCTTGCACTTAAAATTCTAAAATTAACAAAACGGTACCATCGTCTAGCCAAACGTTTATTCGATTGCAATTCAAATCGATTCATTAAAGGCTATATCGATGTCGTCCGTCGAAAGTCGATTATGCGAATAATCGCATGATATGTATTCGAGATACGGCTGTTAAGACGTGAGAGAAAATTTGTTTCAATGATGTAATTTGAACTTCTGTATGCACTTCCGGTGTGAATAAATATATCAAATTTTGTCAATTTTTTTTATTATTTTGGTATCGCTGAATATTTTCATCAAAACTCGATTAAATGACTGTATTCCCTTTCATTGTACTCGTGAAAAAATCATCTGTAGACAAAAAAGATTTATTAAAAAATAAAAACTCATGATAATTTTTTGGTTCACCTTATGAGAGGCCTTCCAACGCTGCGTTTTGGTCGAGGTCAGCTGGGGCCAAGGAACATATTCTGGAAGGAAAACTCGGCCCTGGTATGAAAGGCAACGAAAGAGCAGGAGTGGGTTTTTAGTCAGTAAAAGTCTTACACTATCTCGCGCTTCGCCCAAGAGGGAGGGATGTCATTGGATGATTAAAAAAAAACGCTGCCTCTCAAATAATTACATCACTCATACAAGTGTTTTAACTCAATCGCCATTACAACTGACACACTATTTTTAGAGACCACCGATACATCGCAGTTAGCAAAAAATGCTAAAAATAACAATATCTTCACTCAATAGTCATTTAACGCGTTAATATAAACCACACTTTCCTACTTCGAAATTATGGGTATTACATCACTATCGACTATCGATGTCGATGAAAGTTTTATTATAGTGGAGCGAATCGCCGATGGGCGATGTATCGATATTTTGCGTGACGACGCCCATTTGTAACACGTGCGCATGTGAGTGGAAAAAGAAGAGCTTTTTTGGATGCGGCACTTTTAAAACTAATATGTTTTGTTTAGTTCTTCGAAATTGTAGTTATGGATAGTTATGAAATTTCAGATTTAGATACGGAATAGATAGAAGAATAATATTATACTCGTTTCGAATACCGTTACAGATATTAAATTGTTTCGAATTATACACTAATTTCGAATAGTTTCGGTTACGAATATTAAAATTTTAAAATTATAAAAGTAAAATACAAATCTAGATTAACATTTTTTTTTGTCCGGGACAAATAAAACTAAAACCAGTAATGTAGACTCCACCTATACCCAAAACTGTATCGGTTTTGGTTATGGTTACGGAGCTCCATTAAATCCCTCATTCTGACTAGGCTAAAGCTAATTTGAGATAACTGTTTTTTTTTTTGGTACCATAGTGACCCGCAGAGTTTGAGCGGTTAATTTTGAGTATTTTTGGGCAATTGCTCCATATAAAGAACTTGTCTTCTGATGTATCAAGCTAGACCAACGTGGAGGTAAAGGCTTGGTAAACAATTTGGCTCCACGGTTGGTACAGGGGTTGAATAATAATAATAATATATTATCTGTGTTTACCTATGTCGCATTTGTTTTTCACCAACCGGGGGTTGTCCTTGGGTGCTCTAGCATAGCTCGTACAGAGATAATCGTGGTATCACGTTCCATAAAAATTATCTAAAGGGCCTCTGCGAATTGGCTTCGACCGCTCGTACGTCTTCCAAAGGTCCAGGAACCTAAGGTCCTGAGATGTATAAATGCATTAAAAAAATATTCCATAGCTTTCACACAACGTCATCTAGTCCCAAACTAAGCAGAGCCTGTGATATGAGTACTAGACGACTGATAAACATACTTATATATTTCTAAATACCTAAATATTATGGATAAATTACACTCAGACACAAAACATTCAAAGTTTCAAAGTTTGACTGTTTTAACATTTGTTTTGGGTGGGGATCAAACCCACGACCTACGGCATAGCAGTCAGGGCCACTGACAACTAGACCAACAGGCCTGTCAAAATACTGATGCGCTGCGTGTTGTGCGATTCGATTGCTAGGCATTACAAGTATTTCAATTCATATGGCTTTCAGTTATTAGCTTCAGGTATGGGTGACCTCTGTATTTGTGTCCTCCCCGCGACGTCTAATAGGGGCACGCGTGGAACACTACGCGCCGCCACCTCGGGTCTTACTGGATGGGGGACGGCGGACGACCCCGAGTCCGCCGTCCATCCGGACCTCTTAACCTAACCCAACCAACACCAATTCACCAATCACCATCAAACAACCAACCAACTCACCAACCACCACCAACTCTCCCTAGTTAAAATACTATACTAAAAATATACCGCATCCATTGATTTAGCACTATGCTCTTACATTGACATATCTCATTCGATATGAATGGAGTAATAAGTAATAACGTTGTGATTTTCTTCGTGAATGTAAAGCTTCATTCATTACAAAATGTCATTCACTCTTCGATTTCATTCACTCTCTATTTCCTTTGTGGGTAATTTGTTAATATAAATGTACTTTAGAATCATAAACGGAGAAGATGTTTTGTATTTTTTTCTTGATTTTAGTCCATTTAAATATATGACTATAGAATAGAATAAACTTTATTGTACACCAAAATAGTAACGAAAACTTTTACACGAACTTAAATCTATGGGTACAAAGGCGGTCTTATCGCTGACAGCGATATCTACCAGACAACCTTAGGGTGGAATGTAAGAATTTGAAATAGAAAAAAGGGGGGTGGCCTGCGGTGTACTGCAAATTAATAATGTAAATATTAGATTAAAATTATATACTAGAGTATACAAACGACTATACGTTGTCTAAACAGTTAAGTTCGCATCATACCTATATATGAGATCTGTCTCAAAAATCCACCTTGGTTAGAGTTACGGGAAAACGTTCCAAGGACAAAATCCATAACTTTTTAAGATAAAGAACAGCATTCACAGACATTTTGGAAAAAAATACATTATCGTTTTTCCGTGCAAAAAGTATGGGAAAAGTTATTGGCGATTTCGTCATTTCTATTACACATATCTTAAATGGTCTCTTATTCTTTTGATCCCTTTATGAAATAGGATCAATGGGCAATTTTTTTTTGTTTTTGTATTTGAGTATTTCTTTTGCCGACCACATTTTTTTTCTTTATTTTAATTTCAATATTTTGTTTTTTTTTTTTTATTTCTATTGCTGTCATATTATAGAAGTGACAAGAAATATGTAACCGAGATATTTGTAATATATAACATGATTTTAAAGCAGTAAAAAAGAGGAGTGGAGTGCAATTGAAATTAAAACCATATATTTAATTTCAACTCCACGCGTTCCCGAGATAAATGGGTCTGGACAGACAGATATACAGACAGACGGACAACAAAGTGATACTATCATATGAGGGTTCCATTTCTTTCTTTTTAAGGTACGGAACCCTAAAAAACACCCAGACACAGAAAAAATGATCACGCTCATCACACAAACATTTGTCTCGCGTGGGTATCGAATCCACAACCTCCGGCATAGCAGTTAGGGCCACTAACTGCCTGTTGGTCTACAACAGGCCAGCCATATTGCTTTATAGATAGATAGACACAGACATGCAAAATAAACTATCTAAACTTTCATATACACAAAAGAATCCATTGAATAGACAGTACTTACTGACACACTGAACTTGAACCATGTGATGCAACAAGAATACTAACTTCGGAGATCTTTATTCAATAATCTATAATCTTACTTGCTAATCCTAACGCCAGATAGTGACTTAGTTTTTCCTGTGGATGCCATCCTATATTTTCCTATTGTGGCCTGTTGGTCTAGTAGTTAGTGGCCCTGACTGCTATGCCGGAGGTCGTGGGTTCGATTTCCACCCAGGACTAATGTTTGTGTGATGAGCACGATCATTTGTTCTGTGTCTGGGTGTAATTTATCTATATATGTATGTATTTAGAAATATATAAGTATGTTTATCAGTTGTCTAGTACTCATAACACAAGCTCTGCTTAGCTTGAGACTAGACGGCGTTGTGTGACAGTTGTGGGATATTATTATATTATATTATTATTGTGTGCTTCCGCTTGATACAGTTGAAGGGGAATCGTTTGTCTTGGTATGGTCATGTAAAGAGGAGAGATGAAACACATGTTACTAAAAGAGTTATGAGTATACATGTGGATGGGTGGAGAGGGACAGGGAGGCCAAAGAAAAGATGAATGGATTGTGTGAACAGTGATGTGAAAGAAAACGAAGTTAGTGATAGTATGACTGTTGACAGGATAGAATGGAAGAAAAAAACGTGTTGCGGCGACCCCAAATAAGATGGGACAAGGGCAGAAAGATGATGATGTGTGCTTCCGCTTACCATCCTTGAGTTTAGAAAAAAAAAAAATGCGCTTAGCTACCCTGGCTGGTTTGGACAAATGATTTTGAACCGCGGCGTCAGGCGTCTGTCTATGGTTCATTATTTATTGCATTTTATAATTAATATTTCTCTCTCTCTTTTTACCAATATTATGTATTTATTATCAATTTCAAAATTACCAAGGTCTACAATAATATTGTTTTGTATTTTGTTATTTTGAGACAATAAATTTATTTATTATTATTATTTATATTATTTATTATTTTTTCACTTTTTGTTTTATCAATAATTGTATTTATTGTTTTATTTCGATACTTAGATAGATAAACAAGAAACTATACAAAAGAGAACCAAAAAAAAGACAAAGAGGAGAGAAAGAGAGAGGGGGAGTTACTATTTTGGTGTACAATAAAGTTGATTCTATTCTATTATATTCTATTCTCCTCTCTAGAAGACCGAATAGGCCGTGATATCACATATTTTTGAAGTTTTGGTTCTAGATTATAGGAGTTGGAACAAAGAAATGTAGACACCGTGTGTAAGAATACTTTGTTAGATAATAAGTACAAACAAAAAAAAATCATTGAAATAATAAAACATACTATTTTAATAGATACTATCATAATTATTATACAAAATTATTGTAAATAATAAATTAAACATATTGAAATAAACTTCACAAAAAAATCTGGGCATGTGCGAGTCGGACTCACGCACTGACGGTTCCATACAAACTTACCTATGTAAATAGTTCAATTCCCGAATTGAGTTACGAAGATTTTTTAAAAGTATTTTTTGTGATCTACATGATGTATATCCTATACTTGTGCTATGTTACCTTGCTTAGCGACAAATTTCAGGATTCTAGGTTAACGGGAAGTACCCTACGAATTTTGACTTCCTTGAGAGTGTCGAAATACACGTATTTTGCTACATAAACGGCTATTTTTTTTCTTTTCGTTAACTCAGAAGTTTGATTTTTTCACAACTTTAAGGAACTGCACTGTACTCATAGACATGGTTTTAATTTCAACTCGATACCCCACGCGTTCCTGAGGTAAAGGGCCTTGACAGACAGACAGACAACAAAGTGATCCTATAAGGGTTCCATATTTTTCTTTTGAGGTACAGAACCCAAAAAAGAAAAAAGATAAATATCATCATTTGTTGTAGTTGACCATAGCATTGTCAAGCGTATATAGACAACAACATAAATTTAAGTAACAACATGTCATAACCATTAAAAAGTTTCATCTGTTGCTAATTTTACCAATTACCTGTCTCTACCGGAATACAGTAATTTTGTTCAATTGAGACTTGATATAATGGTGTAAGTGGTAGTCCCTTTTTTTGGGATGTAGGAAATTGGTTAATGACTTTAACCACATCATCATCATCATGAAGACATCCACTGCTGGACATAGGCCTCCCCAAGTGTCGCCACACTGAACGGTCCTGTGCGTCTCGCATCCATCAGACTCCCGCAACCGTTACCAAGTCATGGGTCCATGTTGTAGGAGGCCTACCGACGCTACGTCTTCCGGTACGTGGTCGCCATTCCAGAACCTTGCGGCCCCAAAGGCCACCCATTCTGCGAGCAATGTGCCCTGCCCATTTCCACTTAAGTTTGGCGATTCTTCGTGCTATGTCGGTGACCTTGGTTCTCCTGCGGATATCCTCATATTACTTTTCCTACTCCAGAGTAAAGCGACAGGACTCGTTAGATTTTAACTGACTAAAACCTACTTAAGTTTCTTCAGTTTCCTGTTTTGCTAGGTGGAAAATCATCCAATGACTGGTTCTGCTCTGTGAAGAAGCGCAAACTTGTCCAGGCAACCATGAACAGAGGTCTATTCTAGATTGCCCGGAAGAGATCACAGAATGCAATAAGGCCGCCCATTGTATGTTTGTAAATTCAAGGCTCATATTGTATTATTTATTATTTTGGTGTACAATACATAAATAAATATTCTTGGTATAAAAAGTATTCTATGTACTATTCTAGAACATCTATATCTATAACCAAATGTCATTAAAATCCGTCGAGCCGTTTGAGCGTGAAGAAGAAACACACACATACACTAACAAACTTTATCATTCGGAATATTAGTAAAACAACTTAGTTTAAAAAAATAATTAAATAAGACAGTTTTTTCTTTTAATTGATATAAACCAGTGCTTGACTGCGATCCCACTTGATGGTAAGCAGTGACGTAATCATTGATGGTGACGCGCACTAGTTTAATATTCACAGTTCCGAAGACGCTGTTCCGTTTTATAGAAATATCTAATTTATGGGTTATTTATTCATATGGTTATATCATAACTTTATGTAAAAAAATAACTAAATCTTTTTATCTACCACTTCGAGATAAGTTCAATGAACTGTCTCCACTTGAACGTATAATATAAAACACAGAGCTATAAAAACCACTTTTACTTTTTTAGTTTTTGCTTGATAATTTGCACAACTAGTTTAATATGCTTATAACATAAGAAAGTTGAATAATTCCATGATAAGTCAGAATTTTGTAAAAAAGTTGCCTCAAGTATGTTATGATATGGAAACTAGATTTTTTTGAAAACTGTTTTCACTTTTGCTATTTTTGCGCCAGACCATCAATGATTGCATCTCCGCTTACCATCAGGTGGGATCGCAGTCAAGCACTGGTTTATATCAATTTAAAAAAAAATTGACCTAATAGAATTAGGTATCGTTCTTAAACAGTTTAATAATATTCATAGGGAAAAGATGTCGGTCTAGATTGACCACTTTTTTAACCATGGAAACTGCTACTTTGCCCGCTTCAAGAGAGTAATAGAAAAAAAAATAGTAAGGGCAACTGATATAGGAGGATATCCGCAGGAGAACCAAGGTTACGGACATAGCCCGAAGAATCGCCTAACTTAAGTGGCAGTGGGCAGGGCACGGGGTGCTACGACAGGAAACCTCCACGAGTGTCCGCGGGCTGTAGTTCCCTTACGGATACGTCCGGAGCGAAGGCCAGTCCGCGGGACGGTGCACCCTGGGAGGCGGCCAACGACTCCCCTTGGGTACTTCTGCCTAAGGGGTCTCGATTTTCGCCTGCGAATATCCTGTCCGAAGGAACTCTTCAACGCGTGTCCCTCTGCTATAGCAGAAGGCACAGTGGCGAAGTAAGAGCGGGCTCGGTGTGCACTTACCCTGCCACCGGGCAGGCAGGAGGAAGACTTGGTCCTCCTTCTGCTACCGTTAGTCTCGTAGCCCCAGAGATTGTCCAAGGTCATGTTTCTGACTTTTGATGGGGGTCGAGGGTCCTGGCTTAACCGCCTGGGCCGCGAGGAAGACAACCTCTATAAAAAATTACCCCAAACTTCCAAGCGGCGGCGCACCGTGAGGGAGGTTGTTAGCTTGAATAATGGGTAGCTTAATTAGTCTCTAGTGCGAACCACTGAATTTGAGCCGGTACAGAATGTTTTTTTACTCGTGGGAACAAAAATGGACAAACAAAAATTTTTTTATAAAACCCCAAACGACGAGGAGACGGAGAGCGATGCGC
This sequence comes from Mythimna vitellina, assembly GCA_949316375.1. Lineage (NCBI taxonomy): Eukaryota > Metazoa > Arthropoda > Insecta > Lepidoptera > Noctuidae > Mythimna > Mythimna vitellina. The sequence goes on from OX438705.1 coordinate 2,018,625, forward strand.
AGTCGGAGTCCGATGCGGCATCCAGAGGGAGCTCGAAGGGCTCGGAGGACGACAAAGCAGAGGGAGACTCCGGAAGGAACAGAAGTTACTACCGGAAGCGCTCCAAACCGGGGGACGACGGGTCGTTCTCTGAGGGTGAGAAGGGCTCGGCCCCAAAAATCCCCACCAGCAGCCGCGGTGTGGGCCGAGCGCGAGGAAGGGGGAGGGGGCTCACTGCCCAAGAGTCCGCCCAGCGAACTGAAAGGCTCGCCGCGGAGGGACGCCACCCCAGAGTGACCAGCGCTGAGGCTGACCCCTCCGGGTTATCTGGCAGTGAGCCAGACACCGGAGGCGACTCGGCCATCGATGAGGCGCTGGAGAGGCTGGAGCTAGTCCTTGCATCTGGCTTGGCTAACGTAGCCAAAAAAAGGGAGAAGTCCTCCAAGAGGAGTGCCATCTCCCAGGCCAGGACTTCTCTCCAGGAAGTGGTGGACCCTATCCGCAGGGGGCTTGCCAAGCTTCGGGCTGACAACGCTCGGCTCCGAAAGGCCTCGGGCCAGCAAGAGCTGCCAAAGGGCGACTCTTGCAAACTGGCAGAGGGGCGTGATCGGGGGCAGGAGCAGAGTCAGCCCAAGTCCCAGCCCGAGTCGGAGAACCAGCTGCTGACGCTGGTGCAGCGGGAGCTGGCTGCCTTTCAGCAGCAGCTGCAAGAGCAGCAGCAGCAATTCCAGCTGCGGATCCAGCAACAGCTGTCCCTGCTGGAGGGTATTGTGCTGCGCCCCCCACTTGCGGCCTCCGGCCAGCGAAAGGCGGCGTCATATGCTGCCGCCACTGCGGCTACGGTCGCTGCGCCCAAGCAGGGTCCATCGGGGCATGCCAGGCGCGGGACCGTACTACCGGTGTCCGCGGGGTCAGCCCCTTTGGTCAGAGGACAGCAGCAGGGGAAGCCAGCCGCTGCTGCTGCCCCTCCTAAGAGGGGTCCAACGGCGCTGGCCACGAAGGCGGTGGAAGCTCCTGCAGTGGCTGCAAGCAGGCGGCCTATGCCGCCTCCCCCGCCTACCGAATCCCCGGCCGAAGCCGAATGGCAGGTGGCTGGAGCTAAGGAAAAGGCGGGTCGGGCGGCTCGGGCCGCCAAGAAACGAGAGCGACGGCGGCAGCGGAAAAGGAGGGCCATTGAAGCCAGGTGTCGCACCCCGGATTCTACGGCTGTAGTTATCACGCTGCAGCCGGCTGCGGAGAAAAAGGGTGCGACCTACGGTGAGGTCATCCGGAAGGCGAGGCGGGCGGTGAACCTGGCCGAGCTCGGAATCACCGGGGGCTTCCGGATGCGGCATACCGCGACCGGTGCCCTTATGCTGGAGGTCCCCGGGAAGAACAGCGGCCCCACCGCTGATGCCCTGGCCGAGAAAATCAGAGCGTCCTTGGATGCGGAGGAGGCCCGAGTGTCCAGGCCCACAAAGTGCGTTGACATGCGCATTATGGGCCTGGACGACTCCGTGTCGGTAGAAGAGGTTGTGACCGCCGTAGTCAGGACGGGGGGGTGCCTTACCAACCAGGTTCGGGCAGGCGCCATCCGCGCTGACGGCACGGGCATGGGGGCAGTAACGGTGAGCTGCCCCGTGTCAGCGGCCAGGAACATCACCGGGGAGGGTCGACGGCTTTTGGTGGGCTGGGTCTCTGCACGGGTGAAGCTGCTGGAGCCCAGACCCCTGCGTTGCTATCGCTGCCACGTGGGGCACCACGTGGGGGCCTGTTGCGCAGCGGATGTGGATCGCAGTGACCGCTGCTTTCAGTGCGGTCAATCCGGTCACAAGGCCGTCACTTGCAGTGCAGCGCCGCACTGCTACGCATGTGCGGCGGCAGGCAAGCCGGCCGAACACCGGGCTGGGGGCAGGTCTTGCGATCCCCCCGCCAAAGCCAAGGCCAAGGTCCCGAGGCCCATCCCCGCGAATATGCTCGCCGCTGCGGCTGCCAAGTTGACAGTCGCCGCTATCGCTTCCGCAGACGCCGCCGCCGCAACCACCACGGCAGGGCCCTTACGAGGGGCCCGGGAGGAGACTGTAATGGATGACCAATAACGGCTCCATTACGTCTCCTCCAGGCGAATATCAACCACTGCGCCCCCGCTCAGGATCTGTTGCTCCAGAGCATGGCGCAGTGGTCGATAAACATCGCCGTAGTCTCCGAGCCGTACTCCGTCCTGCCCAGGGCCAACTGGGTGCAGGACCTGAACGGCTCGGTGACCTTAATTTCGTCGGCAGCCGCCGGTACCCCGTCCCTCGAAACTGTCACGAGGGGGCGGGGTTGCGTAGCAGCACGGTTCGGGGATATTGTAGTGGTAGGCGTCTACCTATCCCCGAACAGAACTCTCGCCGATCTCCATATCTCCCTTATGGAGCTGAATGTCGTCGTCGCTAGGTTTGGTTCCCTCCCCGTGGTCGTGTGCGGGGACTTCAATGCCAAGAACTTGGCTTGGGGTTCCCGGTTCACGAACCAGCGGGGTCGGATGGTGGAGGACTGGGCTCTGGAGACAGGCCTGGTCGTCCTAAACCGAGGTTCTGTTCCCACGTGTGTGCGGATGCGGGGCGAGTCGGTGGTGGACATTTCGTTCGCCAGTCCCGCTCTGGCACCGCGTGTCGTCGACTGGCGCGTCATGGAGGGGGTGGAGACGCACTCAGACCATCGATACATCCGGTTTGACCTCTCCACCCAGTCTTCAACCGCGCCGGTCCAACAGACCCCGTGTGGTCCGCGTTGGGCACTGAAACAGCTGGACCGGGAGCTCCTCCTGGAAGCCGCGATGGTACAGGCCTGGGTGCAAGCACCGGACAGGCCTGTCGACATCGACGTCGAGGCCGAGTGGTTCCGGGAGGCCATGTCGCAAATCTGCGACGTGGCAATGCCCCGAGTCCGGCCAGGACGTGCCCGGCGCCAGGTGTACTGGTGGTCGCCAGAGATTGCAGCACTGCGTAGCGCGTGCAATGCCGCGCGGCGCCAGTACGCCCGGCATCGCAGACGCCGCATCCGTCCACCGGATGCGGTGGCCAGAGAGGCGGAGCTGTACGAGAGATACAGAGAGGCGAGACGCACCCTCCGAACAGAGATAAAGCGGGCGAAACTAGAGGCCCGCAACGTGTGGCTAGAGACTCTGAACAGAGACCCATGGGGGCGCCCCTACAAGGTGGTGCGAGAAAAGCTCCGCCCCTGGGCTCCCCCGCTGACGCAGAGTCTCCGGCCCCAGCTTGTGGAGGGTGTGGTTAGCGCTCTGTTCCCCGCGCGAGGGGAACACTCTCCCCCGCCTATGGCTCCGCCAGCTGCGGAGTCCAACGTGGACCACGACGGCGACGACGACGACATTGCTCCAGAGGTGACCGAGGTAGAGATGCGAGTGGCGGTACGTAGGCTTAGTGCCAAGAATACCGCCCCAGGACCCGATGGCCTGCCTGGAAAGGCCTGGGTTCTGGCCATGGAGGAACTCGGGCCTCGACTAAGAGGGCTCTTTAGCGCATGTATGGAGAGGGGCCATTTCCCACTTCGCTGGAAGACAGGGAAATTGGTTCTCATTGCGAAGCCAGGGCGCCCTGCAGACTCACCGTCCGCGTACCGGCCCATCGTGATGCTCGACGAGGTGGGCAAGCTCTTTGAAAGAGTAATTGCAGACCGCCTCGTCGCGCACCTAACACGGGTGGGGCCGGATCTTTCTGACGGCCAGTTCGGCTTTCGCAGGGCGCGCTCTACGGTGGACGCCATCATGCGCGTGCGAGCCCTCACGACGGAGGATGCGGTGTCCCAGGGCAGGTGTGTCTTGGTGGTGTCTTTGGACATCGCCAACGCCTTCAATTCTCTGCCCTGGAGTAGCATTAGGAGGGCACTCCGGTATCACCGGGTGCCTGACTACCTCTGTTGTGTTGTCGAGGCTTACCTGTCGGACAGGTACATTATTTACCCTGGTCACTTGGGTGAGTGGAAACGGCGAGAGATGTCGTGCGGTGTTCCGCAGGGATCGGTACTGGGGCCACCCCTGTGGAACATCGGGTACGATTACGTGCTGCGCGGCGATCTCCCTGACGGGGTCAGCGTAGTCTGCTACGCAGATGATACGCTGGTGCTGGCACAGGGAGAGTCGTACCAGGCGGCGGTCGAACTAGTGACACGCGGGGTTGCGACAGTCGTGGAGAGGATCCAAGAGTTGGGACTTGAGGTGGCATTGCACAAGTCCGAGGCCATGTGCTTCCACGGCCCCCGGAACACGCCACCAACGGGGTCCCAACTAACGGTAGGAGGAGTTCACATCGGCGTCGAGTCGACGATGAAGTACCTTGGACTCGTCCTCGACAGCCGATGGAATTTCGAGGAGCATTTCCGACGTCTGGCTCCCAAACTGGATCGTGCTGGGGCTGCCCTCAAGCGGCTCCTTCCCAACCTAGGGGGTCCAGACGCCTCCTGCCGGAGGCTATATGCAGGAATTGTGCGGTCCATGGCCCTTTATGGGGCGCCGGTATGGGCGCCGTCGCTACGAAAGCGTCCGGCAGCCAGGCTGAATGCAAGCCAGAGGGTCATGGCCATCCGGATGGTGCGGGGATACCGCACAATTTCCCGCGAAGCAGCGAGCCTCCTTGCCGGCCAACCACCACTTGATTTGGAGGCAACAGTCCTTGCACGCATGCACGATCTGCGCATGGAGATGCAACGCCGGGGCGAAACTCCGCTGCCGCGCCAAGTCGCGGCATGGCGGAAAGACTTCCGGCGGGATCTCATGGTGGAATGGCAACAGCGACTGTCGCAACCCAGTGCTGGGCACGCCATAATTATGGCGATAAGACCCCTCTTTGAGGAGTGGCTGGAAAGACCTCACGGCGTCCTCACCTTCCGCATGACGCAGGTCCTCACCGGACATGGCAAGTTCGGGAGGTTCCTGCACCGGATTCGTGCGGAAGAAACGCCCGGGTGCCGCCATTGTGTGGACCCGTAGAGGTGTGCCCCGCCTGGGCAGAGCACCGCCGTGTCCTCGCGGGGGCGATCGGCGGCAGCGATCTCTCGCGCCGGGCCTTGGTACAGGCCATGGTCCGGAGCGAGGAGGAGTGGCAGGCGGTTGCCTCCTTCTGCGAAGCAGTAATGCTAGCAAAGGAGGCGGCCGATCGCGTGAGGCAAAGGTCCTCACGCCCCAATCGCCGCCGGGATTCCGATCCCGATTTCCGGCCACCGTAGGCGCGGGCTTGCAGACGCCGAGCAATGGGTGGCTCGCCGTCTGACCGTCCGGTAACCGTCCGGACCGAGCCCAAGTCGTCGACGGCGCGTTTTGTTCCACGCGCGCCTCAAGGAGATGTCAGCAAATCGTAGGGGCCCAGCAGGGTCGAAGCCTACTGGGGCCCTGGGTAGTGTGAAAGCGAAACCCGGGGCCCTAGGACGAAGGCAACGAAGGAACAGGAGTGGGTTTTTAGTCAGTAAGAGTCTGACACTATCTCCCGTTCCGCCGAAGAGCGGGGATGTCATTAGAATGATTTTCCCACCCAAAAAAAAAAAAAGTACCGGAAGACGCAGTGTTGGAAGGCTTCCCATAAAGTGGACCGATGACCTGGTGAGGGTCGCGGGAATCCGATGGATGCGAGACGCACAGGACCGGTCATTGTGGCGACATTTGTATTATGTCCAACAGTCTTTCAGCTGAAATAATGATGAAGGGCAACTGCGGGTATACGGATTGGCCGTGTTTCTTCAATTGCCTACGGCGTTCCAGATTCGTGGTAAAAGTTTCAAGTAATCTAGCAGCCCTGGCCAGCCTCAGTTCCAGCAGGCCCCGTTGACTATTCGGACATTAAAAGCATACGTAGAACACCATACCGCGTCGCGTCAACCCGTACCTGATCATTATCAGTACCAAGAGCTGCCCATTGTACATCGTCCATAATTCCGCGTCAATGGTTGCTGGAATCGCCTTGCGACTCGTGATGCCCGGGTTGTGAGGATTGTTTGTTCTAAGCGCTTTTCGCCACCTTCTTTGCATCGGGCTTGCGGACGGCGAGCAATGGGTAGCCCGCCGTCCGACCGCCCGGTAAGCGTCCGGACCGAGCCCAAGTCATCGACCGCGCGAATTGTTATATGCGGGAGACGTTAGCAAATCGTAGGGGCCCAGCAGGGTCGAAGCCTACTGGGGCCATAGGTAGTGTGAAAGTGAAACCCGGGGCCCTGGGACGAAGGCAAAGAAGGAGTGGGATTTGTCATAAGATGATTTTCCCACCTAAAAAAAACCTTTTTTGCTTGAATTACTTTTAATCAGAAGGAGGTGTCTACTTTCTATGCCCTCTCTCTACCTATTTGATTCAGCATTTAATAAAATGCATGTTTATTTCCTATTAAGTATAATAATATAAGATGCTAAAAAAGGGTTACATTTCTTTCACACAGAAAAGACAAAAAAAGCCCACATTTTGTGAAACTTATCATTCTCTCCATAGCAACATACATGGGACATTTTTTATCACCCATTCATCTACCTAATCTTCTCTCTTAACACTAATTAAATATTTAATACACACACGAAAGTGAAGACAAAACTTTTTGTCTAAATACGTCGCTCAATTATTCCATTGTATTACGAATGAATGAAAAACGTAGCCGAGTTTGTTAGGCAATTATATCGCACGCGCGTAATCTAATAGTAAAAGAAAATTGAAGCAAAAAGTCTTGTTAATATTGTGAGCACAACACTACTGCTTATTGACGTTGACATGAACGTTTGTATGAACAAGATCTTCTTTTATGTTTCGTGAGAAAATCGTGACGGATTTCTATAGATTACATGCGCCCCTAGCCAAGTTACGATCATTTCGTTTGCGTCGAACACCTCGAGTAGGCCACGCCTCCGATTCCTTTGTTCTAACCACGTGACTGAGCGTTGACATGACGTCAGAACAAAGGAATCGGAGGCGTAGCCTAGTCGAGGCGTTCGATGCAAACGAAACGATCGTAACTTTGCTCATCGCTCATCGCTCTCATCATAAAACTGGTTCCAGAAAATACGTGTTTTTGTAAATTTGCAAGATTTCTATTTTTTTTTTTTTGACTTTTTATATTTTTAGTATATTATGAAGGGTTCATGAAAGTTCATGCGAAATAGCAGTTTTTCAGAGGTCTTTGCTGGATTAGTTTTACACAAATTTATAAATTGATTTCAATAAAAGCCTAGAAAGTATCCACATGATATCTGTGTTTCTAAAATATCTAATGAATAATATATTATAACGTCATAATCGCGTAAGAGAGCTTATATGAAAAATAGTGATGACGTATGTTGGGTTGAACGCTCTAGGGATCAAAGGGAAAAATTTTACATTATCATCATCATCATCATGATCATTTCAGCCAAAAGACCTCCACTGTTGGACATACGCCTCCCCTTAGTGCCACCACAATGAACGTTCCTGTGTGCCTCGCTTTCGTCGGATTCCCACAACCTTCATTAATATAGCAGGTTTTTTTAAGGTGCCATTTGAACCTCGGCTGCAGGCTGCGGATGCAGGCAGCACATGAAGTGGCTGCGCGAAGTCACCTGCAGCTGCACGACTGGTTTTCTGTGTATGGATTTTTGTGAAAATCATTCCGAACACGGCTGCGGCGTACGTGCTACCGAGCTTTGGCTGGGAGTGCTGCCGTGAACTGTAGTCACATTTAGCAGCGACCAGAAGTGCTGCTCATATTGGATTGACTGGCAGCATGTGAAGCAAGCCTCGGAATCACTCCCGGCTGCAGATGCAAGCAACGGCTGCGTATCATGCGTGTGCTACCTGTATTCGCAACCTGCAGCCGAAGTCCGGATGGCACCTTTATGCATTCCCAAAGTGTTAAGTGTGGTTTCATATAATTGGTCAAGTGGTAGTCAGCATTACAAGATTTGCTTACTATACACGTGACATGACATAACACACTATAAGGAATTTTGCTGCCCAAAAGCGATGCTCTTGAAAGCTGTTTCATGAACCGGTTTCCTACAGATGATGAAATGTTATGAGTTGATTCAATCATTTTATTTATTACTTAACATCTTTTAACTAAGATCCTTTCCGAATCCATTAGGCATCAAATATAAACTGATGGTGTTTTATTTACAGAATAATAATTATTTTCCTATCATGATTTATCCAAATAAAAATAAAAGTCCTAAAAATCATCATCTTCTTAGCCTTGTTCCATCGTTTGTCTTGGTATGGGCATGTGAAGAGGAGAGATGAAACGCATGTTACTAAAAGAGTTATGAGTTTACATGTGGATGGATGGAGAGGGAGAGGGAGAACAAAGAAAAGATGGATGGATTGTGTGAAGAGTGATATGAAAGAAAAGGAAGTTAGTGATAGCATGACGAGTGACAGGGTAGAGTGGAAGAAAAAAACGTGTTGCGCCGACCCCAAATAACACGAGACAAGGGCAGGAAGATGATGATGATGATGATGATGTTCCATGTTACTTGGGACTGACGTAATGTCTTTTTTTCATTACCTCCTGTCCATTCTTAAATCAACAAAAACAAACAAATTATGAAACAGATGGCCTACATATTACTTATTTTCCTCCTCACCTCTGAAATATTCGCAGCCGACAACACTGCTGTGGCGATCTTTAATTTAAAATCAGCACGTAATTGCTATGCGGGCGGTTGTAATACCTGCCTTCTTATTATCAATGGAGCTCGCGTTTCGTATCGGAATTTTATTCGCCTACTTATTTGTAATGGTCTCCGGATGTTTATAGTCTGTTTCTCCCTTTTAGTCAGTTTTTTTTTTAAATTGATACAAACCAGTGCTTGACTGCGATCCCACCTGATGGTAAGCGGAGATGCAATCATTGATGGTCAGGCGCATTAGTTTATTAAGAGCCTATTCACTCTAGCCTTGAAGACACCTATATCATAGTTAGACGGGAAGAGCGCAGCAGGCAAATTGTTCCAGTCCTTCGATGTACGCGGTATAAACGACGAAGCGAAACGCTTAGTCCGGACCGTTGAAGTTTCAACAACGTAAGGGTGGATACTCGCCGTTCGTCGGTTTGTCCGGTTTCCTTAAAACGTTGACAGCAGCACTCATTTTTGTATTATTACCATTCCTGCGATACGGGGCTTTTAAGACCTCGTTTGAAAACCATAATTAAGGCATAAGGGGCTTATTAGTCTCCGTAAGTTTTAAGCAATTATAAGCTTTTTCGGTTAAATTAAAAGGAAACATAAAATTTTATGTCTTCAATGCGGTACGAGGTCAAAGTGACCCCGTATTAAAGTAGACACTATTGCATACTGTTTTAATAAGGCATTTTAGTTGTATATTCATGTCTTTCCTAAAACAAACCAAATTGTAATTACGGCTTCCGTTCGGCGGAGAAGATTATTTTTTTTAGCCGCACCGCAAGTAAGAAATTTTTTCCTTGCGTTACGACGAGGCATATTTGACCTCGTTCCAAGATTAAAGACTTTTAAATTATCTGAAGAGGATAGGTCAGTAGATTCATATCAATTATCATTCAAAGTCAAAGTCAAAGTTTTTTATTTCACATAGGCCTACATGGGCACCTTTAAAACGTCAGAAGCTAGTGCACGGTTCCAAATTGGTCGTTTCCTATGGAGAAGAACCGGCAAGAAACTCCATGGTTACTCTTTTAAAAAAGAATTTGTTGTTACAATATTTTCTGTTTACAATATATTGGATTTATTATGTAAGGACAGTGTAGACTGGTCAATATTGTACTATAAAGTACAATAAAAATAATCATAATAAAAAGGAACCTAAGTATTCGCGGAGTCTACAGTGTTCTCACATTCACATTGTAAAAAAGAGGCTATATAAATAAAAGCAAGTAAAATAAATAATTACAATTATTAATAAATAATAAGATAACAATATAAATAATAATAAATAAATAAAATAAAAAATATTGCAAAAGCAATGTATATATTACAACAATTATAACAGACTATCCTTTTGCCCTAACTAACCCTTCGTGTTGTTATGATTTCATATCACCTTGTTCTATGTTTCACCATAAGCTGACAACTCAGTATTGAAGTCTATCAAGTCATATCACCAGCATTTCATTGTTGTTATTTAGATGAAACAACGATCTAAAATTGTTCTTTAGACGTTGTATAAGAACGGATTTGCAATTTTTTTTTCCCCTTAAAGGATATGCTTACAGAATGGTCCCATTTCAAAATCCAGTTCTGATGATGGAATCCAATATGAATAAAGGGAACTCCTCAAATATTATAGACAACTACTTATAAGACTGAACTGATTCTGATACTGATTTCGGTATTTTCCTTGAGAACTTAAGCAGTCAAAAAGTAACATTTGATGAAACGGAACTGATAAAGAAGTCACATAGATATCACAATGAAGATAGTTAAGCGACTATGACAACATAAATAAATAAATGGTTCTGAAAAGTTATTTTGACAATGGTATCATCAAAATGACCTGATGATGATAGTTACTGGAACTCTGTAATTAATCAATGTATCCTAGCCGTGTTTGAGCATATTAGTATTGTCATGAGATACACTTTGGCTATAAGGTACTATCGAACTGATTTGATGATGGTGCCGGAAGATAGTCACTGGAACTCCGCAATTTATTTATCCTAGCCGTGTTTGAGCTTATTAATAATGTCATGAGATACGCTTTGGGTTATAAGATACTATTGAACTGATTTGATGATGGAGCCGGAAGATAGTCACTGGAACTCCGTAATTATTTAATGTATCCTACCCGTGTTTGAGCTTATTAGTATTGTCATGAGACACACTTGGGCTATAAGGTACTATCAAACTGATTTGATGATGGAGCTGGAAAGTGGAAGGAAGACATGGGAACTTCGTAATAAAACAATGTATCCTAGCAGTGTTTCGGAAAACAACAAACTCAAACTAATATACGATCCATAAAAGAAAACCAAAGTAGCCCAAACACTAAAACTAACTGAGACAAAAATAAAATAAAAATAGGAAACGATATACAAACCTGTACCGCACCGGACATTACGTAAAAAAGTGTTCACGTGCGAACATTATACGAATTAAAATATACGCTCGAAACACCTGCACGATTATGCAATTTTAGAAATCATAAAAAGTACGTATTTCTATAACTTCACGGCTAGCCTAAGGGGGTAATCAGAGTAATTTGAGTATTAAGTAGGCATCCGCTTTCTGTGCTCAGGGTCGGTTTTTTCATGAAGAAAGCCTATCTAAGCTTTCTTTAACAGGAAGAAAGACAGTTAAAAGACATACTTCTAAATCTTGACCCGCATGGCATACAGATATGATCTTTTAATGTTCACTAAAAGAAATTACTTCCAAAACTACACCATTAGAGAAAGAAATAATGAAAACATATTTATGTGGCACACATAGATACACACAGTCTTTTAGACTAATACAAGTAGTTATTTAAAAACATATGATTGAAAAAAGAATACTAAAATTATGTGTCTCACAGTAGTAGTAGAAGCCTGCCGCTGAGTTTCAACTGAACCTTACTGTGAATGTGTGGATGTAAAATTTTTGTTAGGTGTGAAGTAAATAAATAAACAATATTATGTAGTAAAAGAAAATGGGTTAAGGAAGTCTGACAGGCAGTCGGTCCATGGCATGGGTAGTCAGCCGCAACTGGTTAGAATGGAAACTAACTCCAAGCTATTTGGGAAGAGGCTAGGGAGATAATGATGGAGTAAATATAAATTTTGTGAAAATAAAAAATATTGAGGTAACAAGAAAACCTGTCATCAAATTGATCTTATCTATAACCAATGTTATGAATACGGTCTAAAATCAACTAATAGATAATTAAAGTGACTCACTACGCATATTGTGTATCATTTCATTGAATATTGCTACAAATGCCAATGAATCTAGTAAAGAGTTTCATTAAATAAAACGCATTAATTGGATTTCATTGAGTTCGCTCTAGATATGCTCAATAGTTTTTGATTTTACTACACCTTAAAAGTAATAGAGATGGTTATTTTTAAATGATCATGCAAAACTGAATTTTAGGAGCTAAAAAGGAGTGATGGCACGCATGTTATCAAATGAGTTATATGTGGATGGATGGAAAGAGAGACCAAAGAAATTATGGATGGATTGTATGAAAAGTGATAAAAAAGAAAAGGAAGTTAATGATAGCGTGATGGGTGACAGGGCAGAATAGAAGAAAAAACGTGTGGCACTGACCCTCAATAATACGGACAAGGGCAGGAAGATGATGATCATTCAAAGCTGAAGAAAAATGAAATGAATTGAGATGTTTAAAAAAATTATAGGTTTGAAAATCATTAAATAACTTGACCCACTCTGAGTGTTAAATTTTTACGGAACAAAATCCACCCATGTTCTTTCAGTTACTTTTTGCTTTCTAGGATCACAGTAACTCTTTCAAATAATCCCACAATATTGGTAGGATCGGCCCTAGTAATCCCCATCATTAGGCTAAACGGTGTGTGCCTAAGAATAAAAACAGGACAAACGTCTCGAAAACCGGTTAAAGATGAGGTAGTGAGACTATTTAGATTAGAATAGCAAGGATTGATTCAAGGCAATGCAAAAAAGGATGTTTGGAAGAATTTGTACAGTATCATCTAAACAAAATAATAGATAGGTTCAAATGAAGGCTGAACTGTTAATGATATTGACACTTGAAGCTTATAAAAATAATGTGATAGATAATAATCCAGGTTCTGGAGTGGCAACCACGTATCGAAAGATGCAGTGTTGGAAGTCACGGGAATCCGATCGATACGAGACGCATAGGACCATTCCTTGTGGTGACACTTAAGGTTATGTGAGAGGCATATTCCAACCGTAGACGTCTTTCAACAAAATGATGATTATGATCACAAAATAATTAATCAGAGTATTTATCGAATATAAAATAGTTAAAGAAAACAAATCAAGCGTACTAAAAATCAAGATTCATCGCACTAGAAAAGCGCAACAGCTGTTATCTAAGAGAACTCATTCATTAAAACAAAATTCGTTTGCATGACGCAATACATCAGTTACTTCAATCATCATTTACACTGTAACATTCAAACCCACAGCTATTACCAAAACCACTCGTAATTCAACCAGAAACAAAACACACTCAGCACTATCACTTTTTTTAGAAAATCATCTACATAAACATGAATTTCGTGAAAAGTCAATTGAGAAATATAGACCAATTTAATTTGACAGACGGTAAACATAATTAATAAAAACGAACTAATATAGAATCTGAAAGATTTTGACATATAGAAAAAGACAGACGCGCTATTGTGAAATGTCAAGATATAATGGACAATAAGTATCAATAAGTAAAAATGAACAATCGAGTAGCACTTAGAGCCCTCAATGCAACTTATACACACATTGCAAATGTTTAGACTCGACGACACGCCCTATATTATGGAAACGGAAGTTTCTAACTGGACAATTACTTGAATATGATAATTATATCTTCAATATTGTTGAGAATAGATATGAAATTATTAGTATGGCTGCTAATTAATTTGATAATTGGGATATTATTTCTTGATTTTAAACTAGATTTTTTAATAGCATCTATGTGATTCCAATTATCTAGACTTGTTCTATAAAGGCTTTTAGAAAACCATGTTTGGTCGTACGATTTTGAATTGCGAAATTTTAATATTCTAGTTTTATGTTACAACATAAAACTAACGATACATCGTTTCTAAATTTTTAATTTAATTTTCTAGGATAATATACCTTTAAAAATTTAACACAACAATTTGTTTGTTTTGACAAATAAATACAACAATACAATGTAGGACTACAACAAAAATGAAATTTATTTATTCATTTCTTTTTTATTTTCATGGATCTTATGAGCTATATAATATTATGACATTAATAAATAATAGTGATGACAAATAATGACAAAACTTGCAAAGCTTGATATATGCGATATGTAAGAAGCCATTAAAACTATTCATCACTTTTGGTAAGCTACTAAATAAATCTCTACTTGACCCTTTGAAAAGTACCTGCGTGACGGCTGTATATATATAATAATACACATACATGAAGCGAAAGAGATATAATAATATTAAATTATACATATTTAAGTTTCGCATTCGAGGCAAAAGAAAGTATTATATTAATAATATTATGCGTGTATGTTAAATTCACGCATTATTATTTTAAGATATGGTCAGAATTTCTTAAAAAGTTTAGGTTACTAGGCTTTTGATTTTCTCTGTCTAGCTCCATGTTAGAAGTTTCCTGACCTAGTGTGGACCCGCTTTGCTTAAAGGAACTCGCTGTGCCCTCAATACAATGCATGCTACCTGTGGCTTCATTGATAAAGCTAGAGAATCAATAGATACAAGTAAAATCGAGCGATAGTAAGATCATGAGGAATAAAATGAACATAATATTGCAGATTTCACGTTTTGTTGCATACGTAACTATAGTAAACAATTGTACAACAAATAAATAAAATAATGATCATTTTTAAGATTTATTTGCCAATGATTGGTTAAGGTAACCAGTATGAAAAACGATGATATAATGAAAATAAAACTCACACTAAATGATGCCAATTAATTATAAAAAATGTTCAGAATAAGAAATTCATTATCATTTAAAATTCTAATCAGTTCATATTCAAATTTTAATTATTTAACCTTCTGAAGCACGATATTACATCACAGTTATAGAAGGTAATATTTCCTCTATTATACAAAACATTTATTTTCTAAATTACCTTTTCCAAGTGTTACATATACCGTTACAGGAATTTCACCGAAAACAATAATTTTGTTACAATTTTTATCGCGTTAGTGGCTCCCGAATTCTTCTGCAGTTTTTTGATTGATGTTTAAACCCCAGAAAAAGAAAGTCCTTTATCTTGGTAGCTGAATCATAGAACAGGATCCATAAAAATAGCAATCCACCCTATAGCATAATTATCACCATCATAAAAAAAAAGTATTCCACCTGTAGTCGCTTCTATATCATTCGTAACACGCATCGGTCCGCGCAATTCGGCTTAAACCCCGCAGTGGGGGGACGCAGAATAAAACCGCTTTCTGACAGACCCCTCACCACATTTCACTTACCACCGCGAAGGAGTGTAGGACCAAAAAAATGAAGAGCTTCCTTGTATTGTTAGTGTGTGTGGCTGCAGTCAGCTGCAAGCCAGCAGGTTCCGATGATGATGTCATCGGTTCAGTCGTCGGGGTGGTCAAGAGTTGTGCCGAGGAAGATACTTGGATGTGCCTTAAGGTGTGTTGTGATTGTGTTTAAGTGGTTCCTTTGGATTTGAGCTTTTTCGACTTCAGCTTCATTGAAAATCTTTTGAAACCTATTTAGTTCTTCACAACCCTCAGTTATTGACTTATGACTTAGTCTTTCTAAATACTCATAATTTTAATCACCTTTTTTGATTAAATTAAATACTTTGCCATCCTTCCATTTCAATTGTGCTACTTCTTAATTATAAACTAACCGATTCTTTTTATTAACACCTGCTCAACTAAAGTGACTCCAATATTTAATTTTCAAAATCTTTTACTAAATTCCTAATTTTAATTAAACGTGCAGGCTTTTTGACCTTAATTGCATCACAACATCGAATTAACATAGACATTTTATAATCAATTAACACTTCTTATAGCAAAACATAATAATTAACAGCCTTATTTGTTCATTAACTTTGACTAATTTTATAGAACTTAACTTTTGTTTATTGCAATGCAAACTTGCATTTAATATTGACTTGCAAATCATTTCGCATCATGCTCTAACTACATAACTAGTTAATGATTTGGCAGTTAATGTTAATGACTAGACTAAACAGCAAATGTTTGTAAAGCTATTTGCCGCCAACTTACTGCTTGAGTCAGTACAACAACTTGTTTTCTTGTCTAGTCAACTTTCAAGTTCATTGCAATAATCATATTTGCTTTGAAAACTTTTAAGAGGCATGAAGCAGATATTTTCACGCCAACATTTTTGCAAATTAAAGTAACTTCTTGATGATTGAATTCTTCCTGCAACATTATATACAAAAAAATTCATCTATAAATTCTCTTTCCACAGGAAAAATCAATGAGATTTCTAGAGAACGCGGCATCAGCTCGGGAATTGAAACTTACTGATGGCCTCGCAATCTACAACCTCGGCACCTCCCGTTCTGCCAGGTCCTACGAACCCCTTCCCGAAGACCCTCAAGCCAGGGAAAATCAGGTGGAAGCCAGGCTAGTGGATGCTGCTGCAGACTTCATGGAAAACCATGTCATCCAGCTGCGCATGCCTAAGAGCACTGTTGAAGATATGAAGAGGTCCCTTGAGGAAGGTCAGTATCAATTGCTTCAGTTCATGAACTCAATTAAGAAGTTTCTAAAGTTGAGGGACCACTGGAGAGTAACAAAAACAGGAACAATTTTTATTCAAATTTAGTCGTCATTTATTAATTTTATGTTACACAAACTTAGATAATCAGCTTAAAAAAAAAAGTATTACTTAAAAAAAAACTGCCTAAAGCGCACGCATCAACCAACAGAAATATTATTCTAAGCTTCTTAACACACTTCTCATAAAAACCACTCATGCATCATTTTTTCTCACATATCCAAAAATAATTACACGTGTCACGTCCAATAACGATGCTCACACAAAAAAGCACAGAATTATCACCACGGAACCTGTATTTAACATCTACTATATCATTAAGGTGCAATTCTCGTAAGCGATCAAATTATTTCAACGAAGCAAGTGAAAGTATATGAGAAACATAATCATGAACAGTTCCCAAAAAGATGTACAACATACAATGCTACCTTGTTAAAAGGGCAAGTTATTTTCACAAGAAGTAATAACCAGAGTTCAATCAAAACATCATCATCATCGTAAAACAAAAGTTCATTCATTATCTGATTAACAAAAGTATGATCAACCAATTTCATGGCTCATTGTCGATTGTTCAAAGTAGTTTGTTCTACCAATTCGTTACAGACCATTATGAAACTGAATATTATATAAGGCTCATTCTCGCTCTCGTAAAACTGGTTTCCCGTAAATTTCATGATATCGATAAAAAGTGATGGACTCTCAAAATGCAAGTCACTGTCGTAGAGAAAACCATCCACTAAGCTCTCAATAATATTTCATATTAAACAAGTCACGACATAGTCTCGCGAGGTAACATCATAAAAGTAAAAAATAGTTACATAAAATCTCGCACTCATGTTCATATATAATTCCCTACATAACTCTCGCCAAATAAATTAAAACACGCCAAAACCTGTTTGGCGTGCTTGAGAATTTTAAAATAGAAAGTACGATCAAAAAAATTAATCTGATGTTACACATGACGAGACGATTAATACCGAAACTAAAACAGGTACATTACGAAATATAGAAAATTTGAAACGGACATCCGGAACACACCATGAGAAGCTAGAAAACGTCTGAACAAGTCTCTAGAGGGTTTCTCTAACCTATTAACAAGGTTGATTATCGTGGAAAGCGGACGAACTGATTCTGGTTTTTGCTAGATGTCCATGGTACATGTTGACTATGTAGGCTCGACTTGTTCTAAAGTTCCGCTAAGACGGCCCGCGATCGAAATCTCTATCAAGAAACGAGTAAAAGTAACGCTCCAGGCGTAATCTTGCTAACGAAATATGGATGTAGGCTTGAAGCTTTCGAATTGGTACCAACAAAACACTTTCTAGGTGAATGGGGTTATGCAAACTTGATGTTACATGGTGAATTTCAATTTCAGTTGGTAAGGACATTGAATCTCAATGAAGTTTCCATACCCGATTAACATTTGAACCTAAATAGTAAATTATCTAAACTGAGCACGGGGCTATTTTAAATTCAAATAACGACTTTGCCTACAAACACCTTTTCTTATTTGACCGCTTACAAGTACGTATAGTTTACAGTAACTTTAACTAGAAAGTGAATTAAGTTAATTAAAATTTATAAGCTTCTTTCTACCAACGTCTGCTATTGACATTAAATGCTTTGCAGATAATTTTATCTCATTACTTGCGATTAGATATTGACTTGAGCTTATATTTTACTAAGCATTTATTTACCGTTATCCATTTACAATCAAACGTTCTTAAGCAGTGATTAATGTTTCGTATCATTATGAATTAAATGATTATCTTAGAAAATCTTACAAACAACACCGTTCACTACAACAAAAGTTTTTCTGTGAGCATTTATTAATTTCTAACAGCATATCGCATCAATTGAAACAGTCTGTACAATATCCTTTAAATCTTATTACAGTTCTTCATCGACAGTATTCTATAAAACTTATTCTTTTTTACAGGCCGTGGCAAGAAGAAGAAGCTGAAGCAGCTCCTCCCCATCCTCGCCCTCCTCCAGCTGAAGATCCAGTCCCTCATCCCTCTATTCCTCGGTATCATTGCCTTCGCTGCTGTCAAGGGTCTGATGCTCGCCAAGGCCGCCCTCCTTGCCTCTGCTCTGGTCCTCCTTAAGAAGCTGTTGTCAAAAAGCGAACACCATGAAAGTTATGAAGTCGTAGCTCACCCACACCACGAAGAACACATCAGCCACGGAGGCGGTGGTCACGGCGGTTGGGGCAGATCTGCCGATGCCCAAAACTTGGCCTACAGTGCCTACGCCAACTAATACCTAAGATGAAATCTAAGTCCCAAGGGCCATGGTTAATCTTCATGTAAATTAGTTTGGACCTCAAAGTAACGACTTTAATTTATTATTTAATAATTTATTTAAATTATTGTATTGTTAATTGTTGAACGAGTGAATCTTGTCTCGAACTTTTCAGCATCGCCGATTTCTTTTTAAATCTTGTCGTCTTTCTTTACTTTATTATTATTACTACATCGTACCTGTTTTTTATTAGTATAATTTTCTTAAAGTACAAATGTATTTACGATATCAATAGCTTTAATTATTATTTTTTGTTCACCTCAAGCCGACTGGCAAAGCCAAGGAGGCTAATATTTTTATTTTAGTTTCAATTTTATGTGTTCATTTCTTACTAGTCGATCTATTTTTCTTTTTCCCATATAATATTTGTTTTCTTATATAGCTTTTGTAAATATTTTTCGTATTGAATTATATAAGTAAAATATTATTGTTTGCATCTTCGTTTATTGTTATATCATTATATATTTTTTATTGTAGAGTATATATTTCTTAGGTGATGTCTTCGTGTGTACAAATCTTTACTCTTTATTTTAGCTGTTATAATTTATTATGAACCACCCAAATAAACTAAATATAACAGTTGTTTTATAATTATATTGTATTATTTTTTTACCCTCTTTGCTTGGCTATCAATGCTAAGCATCATGAAATGATCAATTTCAAATTAAAGAGATCACACACTTTTATTCGAGCTTCCTTGTTAAAAGTAATTAATTGACACGTTTTAATTTGTTACACAATGAAGTCTGAAAGGTATATTTAAAACTTTCTGTTTCTTAAGAAATAAGATTAACAAGGATCGAAAACATTGCCTGAAATATATTTAATAATATAAAAATTTAAACACCTCACGGCCTATTGATGACGAAAAAATTTAAGTACGTGTAAAAGTGTTATTTATAATATATTTGCAAAATAATTATCGTTTATTAGATAAAAATAAAATATATTGATTACTTAAATATTTATCCGGCTGGTAACTAACATTGATTATTCAGTTAGATTTCTAATTTGATTTTCATCCGGTTTAAAACGACCAACTTTCATTATTAACTTATTCAATTATGCTTAACTGCGTACAATGACATTCAAAGTATTACTCATATATACACTAACTTTTCCAATATCAAAATGCGAGCCAGAGCCTAAAGTATGTATATCAAATACAATAATATGCTTATCAGGCAACTCCTCAATGGGTCACAGACATTCTTTAGCAATGACCTAGCAGGCTCCCGACCAGTCGCTAATACTACGGCTAGAGACTTTGATACTACTATACGTAGCAACATTCTTGATGACCTAAATGGTGGTTAAACGTCCGTGTACGAGAATCGTGAGTTTGTTACCAAAAAGATAGTTTCTATTAAATTATTAATTTAAATTGTTTTTTGATTAGATCGAACATAAAAATAGTGTTGAATACTGAGCTTTGTTAAATTTATGTATTTTATTTTTAGGCTTTTCAGGTTCCGTACCCAAAGGATAAAAATGGGATTATGTTAAGACTCCACTATCCGTTAGTCTTTCACCAGGCTGTATCTCATGAACCGTGAAAGCTAGCCGGATGAAATTTTTACAGACGATGAATTTCTGTTGCCGCTATAAAAACAAATATTTAAGTAGGGCTCCCACATACAACAAACGTAATTTTTTTGCCGTTTTTTACTACAGACGGTACGGAATCCTTCGTGCGCAAGTCCGACTCTCACTTGGCTGATATTTTTCTGTTTTGGTTTACCAGTATTGATTTTTTAACATCAGTGAAACAGAACAACAGCACACAGCAAAAATATTGATAAGTGAATTCCTACCAATTTCCTTTCAGATTTAAAATTTACTTACTATATAAAAATATGACATAATTTAGTACTAACACAAACATGTCCACCACATCTAAACCTGTATTAAAAGTTTACTTTTAAGTATTTGCTTATTTTTAATTTATGAGAGAAAGCCTCATTACGTGACTTAATTAATTAGGAGGAAAACTTTACGATCCAATTCGGAGTTTAACACAACCTGCAATTTAAAAAGCGTAACGAAGAGAGTGATTCTGATATTTACAGTGATATATATTATTATTTTAAATAAGAAATTTAAAGGAATAAAAACGAAATTTTCCTTGTGGGAATGGTTCAAAAGAGCTACCGGCTTGGAACGCAAAGGGCAACTAAAACAAAACAGATGGGTTTTAGTAACTAAAAGTACACAGTAACAGTCTTAATGCTGACAAAGTTGTTTAATGATTTTCCACCAAAAACCAAAAAAAAAGGCAAAAAGGTACAAAAACAACAAGGTATATTATCAAGGTGCATTTTAATTATATGTATATTTTCTTTTTTTTACTCTTGTTTTTCGTATAAAATTTTCTTTTTATGCACCTACCATATTGTCTCTTCACCACCCTAGGTTGACTGGTAGAGAATGCCTAAGGCATTAAGTCCGCCTTTGTACTTTATGTTGCATGAAGTTTAATAAATAAATAAATATAAGATTCCAAACGAAGTTGTTGACTATATTAACCGCGCCGATTGTACATACGTCTGTACAACTTGAAAAACGCTTAATTTTAGGAGTGTTTTTTTTCTATATCATTTTTTTCCTAGAAAAAGCCCGGAAGTATTTTTTGTATATTTTTTATTATTTTTGTGGTGATTTACGTAAAAATGCGCAATGACGTATAATAATACCTCGGGGAGCCCCTTCAGTTTATTCCATCTACTTTACCAGATGTGCACTACTTATCTGTATACTTAGCTTTAGTACTATTGATATTTGGACCTTATGATCATTTTTTTTGGTGGGAAATCATCCAATGACATCTCCAGCCCTTGAGCGGGGCGAGAAGGTGTGTCAAATTTTTAGTGACCAAATCCCACTCCTGTTGCTAATTTGTTTTCGTCAGGGCCCCGGCGTTCTCTTTCGCACAACCCCTGGCTCCTACGGTTTTGTTGAAATCTCCTTGAGGCGCGCGTGGGACACAACGCGCCGTCGGCGACTTGGGCTCGATCCGGACGGTTACCGGATGGTCGCAAGGCGAGCTACTCATTGCTTGCATTCCGCAAGCTCGCATGGATCTTATGAATGCATCAACAATTTTTTGTGGGTTACTCACCGTACGAGGAGGAAGAAAATGATCTTGGTAATCTTAATTATAATAACATTGATCAACATGATCCACCTCTTCTTTTTTTTACGTAGAAAGTCATCAAAGGACTTCTCCTGCTCTGAGTGCAGCGATAACAAGTGTCAAAACTTTATTGACTAAAACATGTTGTGTTCCTGCAGCTGCTCTTTTGTACGGACCACGGTAACTCCTTCAAACAATCCGCAATCTATCGCATATACGAGTACAATATTTGTTTCTAAATGCATTGTACGTAAGACCACACACTGCATATCAGTTGTCTTCACATTGCCAATTACCGATAAAATTCCCACACCATACCCCATAGCAACCGCATAATTAAATACTATTTACTACAGAAGCTGAACAGAAAGTGTACAAGCCAAACAATGGTTCGTTAAACAATAGCTTTCAATTTCTAAAAGCGTGCGTTCTTTGACAAGACAAGACACAAATACTTAATGCAGTCACGCCTGTGATACTACACAGGTATTCCAATTTACACATACAGTATCACGATGCTCTAGATTTTGGAGTTGTATAGGAAGGAAATCAAAAAGGAGAAATTACTTTTGCTTTTGCCGTAGATTTTGATACAGTAGCAGTCGCAAAATAAACTATAAGTAAAAGATTGGTCAAAGTAGTAAATTATTAGGAGATTTTAATGATAAAGAAAAAACTTGTAGCATGCGCAGGATACACTTTCAAAGTCAAGAGGTATCTATCTAATGCTGTCATGCCCCTGATAGGAATTCTTACTCAAAACGTATCAAGGTGGTCTAGATTTTAAAGAGGTAGGGGAAAAGAAGAAATTATTACTTGTACTCTTTTTGTAGATTGCGAGCGGATGCTTCATTAGTTAAGGAAGTGAGCAAATTAACAGGAATATCATGAAGATTATTATGACTTTAATACAATTATTGTTGCAATATCTCATAAAGGAAATTATTTGATTAATTGACATCCGTTATTTTTTATTCCACAATTTTGTGTTAACGATAATTTAAATTTCGAGGTAGTGGACAGGTGAAACTATTTTAACTTTTTATTTTAAAGATTATTTTATATTTTATGCGTTCTCTGTTACATGTAACATTGTTGAATAATCCACTAGCTCATTTACTTAATTGACTCATTAGACACAAACTAACAGTTCCAATACACTTCATGTTGGATGGAAGTAATCAATTATCAACATTGTTAACCCACCTACTTTACCGTGAGTCAGTTATAGTTCCGATCACTACCACCAGCTATTCTTGACCTCCATCCGCAACTTCCTCATGATGAACAGAATTGCGTGCATAAATTGTATGTAAGTCATCATTTGTTACCATTTCCTCGTTTCCTCCACGGTTACGAAGAGGAAATCACGCACGCTGCATATTGTTGAACATGCTAGCTGGGTCACGGCTAGATGTAGGGCTTTTCCTTTCCCATAGGTATATTTTCTTTTTTTTGTGAGAAATATCAAATGATTCCTCCCGCTGTAAGGTAAAACGACAGGGTGTGTTAGACTTTCACTGACTGGAAGCTCACCTGTGGTCATTTACTATTTCGAACATTTCCGCAGCATAAATACTTTGGAGGTATGCGGAACAGAGAGTAAAGTCCTGCAAACCTCCGTTGAAAAGAGAGGATTCTTCGACCAGACGGGTGTTGTGTCTGGTGGGCAACTGTCCGATAGATGATTTTGGGCTGATCTATATGTTCAAATCACGTGGAGAACTTTAGTTGTGCGATGCAGGATTAGTTCTTGTAGCGGGTCTATGGCGTCATATAACGCCATAGACGTCGGTACCATACAACCTTAAGTAGACATTTTAAAATTACTTTCAATGTAAACTGCTCATAACATGTAGTAGTAAACAATAATAATAAATTGGACTGAATGTATCACAGAATTGATAATTTTGGGTGTTATAAATTTACTAAAAATGGTAGCATTCAAAATGCACTTACCTATTAGCACAGCATAATCAACCGAAAGAATTCCACTGCTAGATATAGCCTTTCCGCGAACCTTATCAAGTCAGCGGCCCATCTTGCAGTATGCATTCCAACGCTATGTCGTTTTGTGTGCGGTCGCCTTTCCAGAACCTTTCGGCTCCATCGGTTATCTGTTTTGTGAATAGTACTGCATATTGCCACTTAAGTTTGGCGGATTCTTCTGACAAAGTTGGTAACTTTGGCTCTCCTACAGATTTATCTTTATTCTATTCACAGTATAATCAGCCAGCCAGCATATATATATTTATGTTTATAGGTATTTATTTATTGTATATATATCGTTTATGTATAATGTGCTGTGTACTAGCTAGTTTAATATATTTTTAGTTTTAAGTTAGATTTAATTTATGTGTTTAATTTTTTTTTGTTGTACATTCAAAGTTCCTCAAAATTTGTAAATTTTCTTTTTAAATCATATGGTTTGCTGTAAGAAAACCCAATTGTGGGTTAAGCTCGCCTACGTACATCAACTGTCCTATTTTTATTGATTGTATAAAATTGTGTGTACAATAAAGAATAAAGGAAAGGAATAAAGGAATCAGCCTATAATAATCTCACTTCTGAAGTATAGGCACACACTGTAATCATCTTGTGGGTTAGTGGATATCACGTGCCTTTGACTATTTGGTTCTAGAACATGCCAATTTCCTCACGATGTTTCCGATACCATTTCGTGAGCAGTAACAATGTATAAATTTATCTGGCTTGGGATCAAGCAAATTGTTTAGAGTAACATTGATTGAGTTCGAGCATGCATGAATGCTGGCTGTGTTATTTTGAGTTTTATTGTAAGGAATTACTTTGTCCGAGGTTAGGAAATTGGTGGTGCGAGTGAGACCCTTTTGATAATAAGTAAAGCCATTGGTTCTTCGCCTGATCGCTCTCCAGTCGTGTCGGATTCATACGTTTATGAGAGTGAATGTTTAGGAAGTGCACCTGTTTTTTGCAATTTCAGTTGAAACTGGCCATCATGATCGAAATTCGGTTGGGAGGACGTAGTTGATAAAAAAAATTGATTAGCTACATTGCCTCTGACTTCTCTCTCCACCACCAGTTTTTAATTAGTACAAATATTTCAAGCGCTTATTAGAAAAAAAATTGTTATTATTTAAGTAAAGTATCAATAAAATATTCACAAACAACAAAGTTGTTAGCGTTTGTTTATATCCCAAAACGTCACCTAATTTATGGAAATATTGTACAGGCTATTGATTATGAATGACAAACAATAGAAAAAACACTGCGCGTAGTATTTTCTAGGATCAATAGTCATGAACTTACCAATTTAAGATAAATTTTCGTGGACAATTTTAGGATTTCGTTTTATTTTTACTTTTGACTACACAAATATGTTCAGTAACGGATACGGATAGAACACCATTTTTTTTGTTTAAATTGCGAAATGTTGGTGTATATTAAAAGATTCCATGCTTACAATTTAGATAACTATAGATAGTGGATAAGTACAACTAATTGCCTACATATCCAAGGCCCACGGTAAGTTTCTAGTTCGACTCGAAGCGCTAGAGTCTGACCTCTACAACCCTTTGGGAAATCGAGGTTTCTCAATGTGATGTAATTGTTTTAGAGATTCTGCAGCCATTCATTTTATATGGCCGTATCCCACGAGCCATAGTCACTTGACAGTGTTATTATAATGAATCTTATAATTCGAAAAGAAAGGAAAAGAGTTTATTCATGACAAACATGGCTCATATCAACTGTACTGTAACTGTATATAATAGTGTGAGATATGCGTCACATCCGCGTAAAACGGCCAGCGCTCAGCAAATGTTTATGTGATGAGCACGATTATTTGTTCTTTGACTGTATGTAATTATTTATTTATAATATGTATATATTTAGAAACATATAAGTATGTTTATCAGTCGTCTAGTACCAACTCACGCACAAGCTCTGCTTTGTTTGGGACTACATGGTGTCGTTGTGGATCCATGTGCATGTGCATCCGGGCGACTGAGGGGTTGTTTTACTTCCTCACCCAGCTGTGCGCTGGCGCCTAATGCCCGCTAGGTCCTGTCGTAGCCTGTGTTGTACTTAGTGTCAAAAAATATAACATGGTGTTTTTTTTTTTATTGGGTTGGAAAATCATCTTATGAAAAATCCCGTGTGTGGCAGGCGGTCGCCTCCTTCTGCGAAGCAGAATGCTAGCAAAGGAGGCGGCCGATCGCGTGAGGCAACGGTCCTCAACCGCCGCCGGGATTCTGATCCCGATTTCCGGCCACCATAGGCGCAGGCTTCCGTCCGACCGTCCGGAAAACCGTCCGGACCGAGCCCAAGTCGTCGACGGCGCGTACTGTTCTACGCGCCTCAAGGAGATGTCAGCAAATCGTAGGTGCCCAGCAGGAGTGGGTTTTAGTTAATAAGGCCCGGCGCCCATTATCAGCATCGGCAAGGAAAAGGATCTTTCGGCATCCTTACATACATGCCAAGGCATAGTTTTCAACACCGAGCTCTTGGATGTAGGAATGCCGAATGATCCTTTTAGGGATGCCGAAGGATCCTTTTCCTTGCCGATGCCGATAATGGGCGCCGGGCCTAAAAGTCTGACACGCCCTCTCGCCGCATCCAAGGGCGGGAGATGTCTTTAGAAGATTTCCCACCTAAAAAAAAACCCTCATTTGCGACACACAATTGGTCAAAACTTTATGGTCCGCTATGGAGGTCCCCAAGAACAAAGGAGTTTCAATAAGCCACACAAAAGTGTTTTTGAATGATTTTTTTTTTAGTTGACATTCTTAAATTGCTGATTGGCACTTTCTGTTCTTCAAAGACAACAAGAAAAAATGAAAAAAATACGCTCGTCTATTAATATATCTTAAACATGGTTCTGAAACCTCAACACTAATGTGGAACCATTAATTTTCGGATCATCGAACACGATTTATGATCTAACGGTTCTTCACTTTCGATTAAAAATGATTCTCGTTTGTAATATAATATTAAATTTCTTAGGGCCTATCAAACGACAGTTTAAGACATAGTGACCTACTAGTGCTAGTAGGTTGAACAAAAAATTAAGGCAAGTTATAAGTCGAAAATAAATTACAGGTACTTTAGGGACTGCCATGTAGTAAGTGTAAAAAGTAGTAACTTTTATAGGATTGGGCACGCCACAATTATGGCGGTAAGTCCCCTCTTTGAGGCGTGGTTGGAAAGGCCTCAAGGCATCCTCACCTTCCGCATGACGCAGGTTCTCACCGAACACGGTAAGTTCGGGAAGTTCCTACACCGGATTCGTGCGGAAGCAACGCCCGGGTATCGCCACTGTGTGGACCACCCGGAGGACATGGTGAAGCTCACGGTGGAGGTGTACCCGGAGGACACAGAGTAGCCTTAGTCTGTATGGCACCCTCAGTGTGCGAGTTCGACTCGCACTTGCCTGGTTTTTTATACTGAGAAGCTCGTGCTTGACAACTAGGTATCTCAACTAATGGAAACCGAAGAAGTTGTCGACGATGGAGCACGCTTGCCTAGAAGTACTCACTCTTAACTTGAAGACTATTAGCTTGTAGATATCGGGACATACCGACTCCGACATATCCCACTCCTTAACTGTACACACTATAAATGTGTTCCCAAAACTTTTTGTGCGTATGGGTAAGGTGTCTACCGTATATCGGCATTGGCGGAGTTAAATTATGTAATTCCTACGCACACTCCCTGAAATGCAACCGACAGAAAATCGTTCGGCTATCTGATAACCGTCCAGACCGAGCCCGAAAATTCAATGGCACGTAGTGTTATACACGCTCCTCAAAAACTTGTCTGAAAAACCATAGGCACCCAGCAGAGCCGTCAATCAGGGTCGAAGCCTAACCATGCCATGCCATAGCCATGGGTGATGCGAAAGAGATCCCCGAGGCCCTGGAAAAATGGCAAAGAAGGTACATGAGTGGGTTTATAGTCAGTAAAAGTCTGACACTATCTCCCGCTTCGCCCAAGAGCGGGGGATGTCATTAGATTATTTACCTACCCAAAAAAAAAAAGATGCGTTTGTATTTAAATAATATAAACACATCTACGTAATATACATAAATACAGACAAGTGTATGTGTAATTATATAGGTAAAATCATATACTCAGGTATGCGGTCCCTTGAAGCTGTGAAATCAAACTTCAGAGTTAATGAAAAAAAAAGATACGGCATTTCCGCACTCCCAAGGGAACCAAAATTCATAGAGTGATTTCCGTTGACCTAGAATCCTGAAATTTGGCATCAAGTAAGGTCTCATATCACAAATATAAGAAAAATATCTGAAAACTGTAAATTTGTAATTACGTCATAAAAAAAGTTGCGATTCTGAAAAATTTTCAGATGTGCAAGATGGTATAGAGATGCATTTTCCTACCTGCATGGTTTTCATATGATTTGACGATTACACATTTGCTGTACGGACTTTAAAATAGACTTTCACCCTTGATTTTGTTTCGTTGTTGGTTCTCAGTTAGAAAACAAGCAGCTAGTAATATATGTATATAAATAATTTTACTAATATTATAGAAGGGAATGTTAGTTGTTTTATTTGTTGCGCTTTCACAGTTTATCAGCTGAATGAACTTCGATAAATCAAGGCAGACGGGTACTGAGGTGATTCTGAAATAGGAAATACATATCTCGAGAGTATGTTTCTTTGGGATACATATTGGATTTCACGCAGGAGATCCCACTACCAGAAGCTAATCTATAGAAAAACACATTTTTACAGACTCGCCGTACCCATTTTTGAATTAAGAAACTAAGAAAAAAATTAAAACAATGCCATCTAGCATAAATAGCGAATATTACTTTAAAAGAAAGACTTTCTTCTGGAATGCCAAGTCGTTTCACAACTTCCAACCGTACTACAGAAAATCAAACTAAAAACTACAATATAAAATCACGACTAAATTAAATTTCTGTTGAATTATTCATTGTAAAAAAATACTTGTTTCTTCTATAATTTTTTTATTTAAATTGCAAAAAAATATTTAAAACAGCGCCATCTCTTATTACTCCATAGAACTATTTTCACGGCCATGTTTGTTTACATCTACGAGTTTGCAAAGAGAATAAAAGTTCAAGGTTCCGCCGCAGCGCAAGCGCAATTATGAGTCGACGAACTCACTGTGAAATAATTTGATTTGCTTCTTTTTTACTTGATTGATGCACTTTTGTTAGTTTTTGTGCATGTTTTATGAATGAATGTGTGTTACGATGTTTTCATTTTTATTACCTACCTAGTTTCATTTATAAATCTTTTTGATGAATGGCTAGATCTCATTGTTTGGCATGCTTAGGTGCATAAAGTTACCTGCATAATAATATAATCTGAAACCAATTTTACCCATATAATAAGGCCTATATTAATATCAATAACTTTATTGAATCCTTTATGATACCGGCAAAACAACGACAACTTACTAAACAATATAACATTGAATCAACAAGCAGCAAAAATCAACTCTCTGTTGATTTTTCATAAATACACAAATTAAACTACTTCATAATTTTCTTACATCATCATAATATTATCTTATTTTATCAATAAACTACGTTTTCATTCATAAAACCCTGTTTACCAAGGTTACGCGCTGGCGCAACATTGAATGAAATAGTCGGCCATGATACCGATCGCCTTTTTGTTGCAGCCGTCGACGAATAGATGGCGTGGTTTTTTGTTTTTATTTGCTTTACAGAACTCGGTTACTGTGTCGTTTATTCTGTACGTCGCGCGTCGTCTTATTTTATGCTGTGAGGTAAGCAGTTTTGTTATTTAATAGTTTCTTGTTTTGTTTTTTGGAATGGAACATCATTATTTTAGTTTGTTACGCTATTTAGGTTCATGTTTCTTATACTTTATTCAAAGAATATTTGGAATCTTGGTCGATGATTATGAGAATAATATGACTTTGTTGGATTATAATGCAATTTTTTAAACAATACTTATTATCTACTAACAATATTATAATGATTGATTTGAAAATACATGGAAACAAATGGCTGCTATTGTAAAAGAATTCAAAGTAAAGGATTCTTAGTTATTTCGAGATTTTTACCCAAAATTATAACATTATAAAAAAAATAGGGTTCCGTACCTCAAAAGGAAAAAACGGAATCCTAAAATGGATGCCATGGTCCGGAGTGAGGAGGAGTGGCAGGCGGTTGCCACCTTCTGCGAAGCAGTAATGCCAGCAAAGGAGGCGGCCGATCGCGTGTGGCAACGGTCCTCACGCCTCAACCGCCGCCAGGATGCCGATCCCGATTTCTGGCCACCGTAGGCGCGGGCTTGCGGACAGCGAGCAATAGATGGCTCACCGTCCGACCGTCCGATAACCGTCCGGACCGAGCCCAAGCTGTCAACAGCGCGTACTGTTCCACGCGCGCCGCATGGAGATGTCAGCAAAACTGTAGGGGCCCAGCAGGGTCGAAGCCTACTTGGCCCATGGGTGATGCGAAAGAGAACCCCGGGGCCCTGGAACGATGGCAAAGAAGGAACAGGACTGGGTTTTTAGTCAGCAAAATTCACCACCTAAAGGGATGCAATGGGAGTCCAAAGTTAGGTTAGGTTAGGTAGGCAGAAGCTAGTGTTAGATAATTATAGCATAGCATAGTCGGCCTTATAATGTTCCCACTGTTGGGACTCCGGCCTCCTCTCTAGGAGAGGGAATGGGCCGTAATCCACCACGCGGGCCCAATGCGGATTGGTGAATGTCACATGTCTTCGAATTTTTGGTTTCCTCACGATGTTTTCATTCACCGTTTTGATAGCAGTGGTGATGAAATAAATTACACAAAGTAATGCGCCTGGCTGGGTTTGAACCCACGACCTACAACTCGTAAGTCGGGGCCGTTACAACTCGGCCACCACTGCTCTCAATATAATTAGCTCTCATGATAATTATAGAGGTGTAGATAAACCCCCAATACCAATAAAGATATTTATAAACAAGACACAATCTTTCTAATAAATAGGATACGACTATTATAGAGAGAAATTACTTGATATTTACAAACTAGGTTGGAAAAGCAGGAACTAGCCAGTTGTAAACACGTTCTGTGCGTGTAAGAAAAACGGACTACTCGTACAGAGAAATTATATTCACGCTGTGTTTGTTGGGGTGGACAGATGTTGAGGTCATTTTTAAGGTTCTGTACCTCAAAAAGAAAAAAACGGAACCATTATATGATCACTTTGTTGTCCTTTTATCTGTCTGTCAAGACCCTTTATCTCGGGAACGCGTAAAGGTATCGAGTTGAAATTAAAACCATATACTTAGGGTCTAGGTTCCCTAGAAGCTGTGAAAAAATCAAATATCTAATGGAAAAAAATTACCATTTATGTCGCAAAAAACATATAGTGTCTCAAGTGAATCAAAATTCATTGAGTACTTTCCGTCGACCCAGAATCCTGAAATTTTGTCTAAAGCAAAGTTTTATAACATAATTATAGGGAACAATCTGAAAACAAAAATTTTGTTTTTAGATCAATTTTTTTTTACGATTTGGAAAAAACTTCGAGACTCCAATCAGGAATTGAACTCTGACTTATGTAAAATAAGTCAGTCTGCACGGAACCTTCAGGGCGCGAGTTCGACTTGCACTTTCCAGCTTTTTTTTTGTCTTTATTTACGCTTTATTCATACACATTGCGTAGGTCATGCAATAAACCTATCGGCGTTGCGACTGTAAAACCTCTTATGTGTAAAATTCAACTTTACGAGAAAATCGATAAAAACCGTTAACTGAAAAAAATATAATAAAACCAACTATATGTAAGTACCAGTCATATGATTTCCTGCTTTTAATTTTGCTATTGTTAATTGAATTTAAAAGTGGTATGATAGTATACAAAAAAAAATAGTTTAGATATATGTAAAATTAGTTTAAATTTAAAAGTAGTATTTTATTAGAAAGCACATTCTGAACATGAAATTGGTAAACGACGATTAAATCAACGAATATACATAAGAGTTTTTGCTTTCGATAGAGCTTCGAAATGTTAAAAAGACTGGCGGAAAAAAGTGAATATGCCAGAAGTGACACATAAGAGGTCTTAAAGTCACAACGATGATCATCACCATCTTCCTGCCCTTGTCCCATCTTATTTGGGGTCGGCGCAACACGTTTTTTTCTTCCATTCTATCCTGTCAAAAGTCTATACTATCACTAACTTCCTTTTCTTTCATATCACTGTCCACACAATCCATCCATCTTTTCTTTGGCCTCCCTCTCCCTCTCCACAGATCCACATGTATACTCATAACTCTTTTAGTAACATGTGTTTCATCTCTCCTCTTTACATGACCATACCAAAACAAACGATTCCCCTTCAACTTTTCAGTCACTGGCGCCACTTTCAAACTTCCTCTAATATATTCATTTCTTACTTTATCCATTCTCGTCACACCACACATCCATCTCAACATTCTCATCTCCGCTACATGCAATCTTTTTTCATGCGTCTTTTTCACAGCCCAACATTCTGATCCATACAGTATGACAGGTCTTATCACGGACTTGTAGTCGCAACGATGATATATTTAAAAAAATAATTAAAGGCCATGAGAACAGATGATATCATGACAAAATTATAACTATCACTGAAATCACAGCGAATCATACACTAATTGACCCATCATCATAACTAACTATTACAACTAAAAAGTTAAGTGCTCCGTTTTTCCTTTTAATAACAAATTAGCATTTAATTAATGACGGTAATGCACGGCCCACACACTTTACACGGAGAAAGTTCTTAAACATGATCATAACAAAACTACTTAACTTGATTTTTTTTTACATTAATGCATCATAATTAAGTGCAGAGAATGATGGACACATTTCTCTTTCTGATCCGAACCATGGATGCGAATAAGTGACCTTCACTGAAATGGGTGGTCTCGTGCGTGGTTAAGCCTTTGGTCATGTTTTCACTTGTAGACCTTTGACAGTCATTACCACCAGACTCCACCACCACCACCAGATTACCACCAGAATTATTAGACAACCACCACCACCACCAGATTTATTAGACGCCAGAAAGTCTGACCATCGGTCTATTTACGGAGTATTGTGTTGCCCAGTAACTGGGTTGTAGAGATCTGAAAGGCAATCGCTCAATGTACCAGGGAAGCATGAAGCAATAGATGCAGGCCGCAGGTAGATGTCCAGACTCTGCACCAGAACTTATTAGGTTGAACGGCCTCCCTTTAAACAGAGTGTCGAACTTTAAGTACCTTAGATATTTCATCACCGACGACCTTATATGATACGGATATCGAGAGAGAGCGTAAGGCACTGGCGGCCAAAGGTAACATGTTGGCCCGTAGATTTGCTCGGTGCTCTGACCAGGTA
This sequence comes from Mythimna vitellina, assembly GCA_949316375.1. Lineage (NCBI taxonomy): Eukaryota > Metazoa > Arthropoda > Insecta > Lepidoptera > Noctuidae > Mythimna > Mythimna vitellina. Next base: position 2,051,805 of record OX438705.1, read on the forward strand.
AAGATTACTCTTTTCAAAGCCTATTGTCAGAGTTTTTACGCGAGCAAACTAATCAAATTTATTAAAAGATCGCTGGATGTCCTTCGTATTCAGTACAACAATGTTTTCAAGATGTTGTTGCGACTGTCCCGTTTCAGTAGCGCCTCGGAAATGTTCGCAAAGTCCCACACAGACGTCTCTTAAGCCATAATTCGTAAAAAGATGGCTTCGCTGCTATGCAGAGTGAGGAGTAGTCGCAACTATATCCTGAGAGCGGTGGCGAAGAGCTGCCAAATATTAGCCATTTTATGCGGAGGGTGATTAGGTAGGAAACATATTTTCCTGACTGGTCAGCCTTTGTTTTTGATAATAATATTTTATATCACTGTTACTAACACTAGTATATAAGTTTATTGTAATACTAACAAAATATGAATCACTGTTGTCGGAATCAAATGAATTTTAATTTAATTTTTTTAGAAAATACTTTACGGGCTTATATGTGAACTTACTCAACGGCAGAATAATGGCTCAATGGGTAAACAATACGTAAACAGACTATAAACAATCGTGAACTTGGACGAGATTCATACATACCCGGATAGCTTGATACAACAAGAAATTAGCTTACAATCAATTGAAGGAACAATGCTGTCGATGATGACGATTAACGTGATCTTATATTTTATACTTGACTACGGTAAAGCTAAGCAAGCAAGACTTCAGATGAGAACAATGCTACAAATGATGTTGAAGATGTCTACAAAGTTAAAAGTAGAATTATGTTATTGGTTTCACTAGTTATATCGTAAAGTTGCAAGTAAGATTATTATTACTTTTAAAAGTGATAAGGTAAGTATTTAAAATGTATTTCATTCACAATTGAGTAGTTGACTTTTTTTTACACTATTCGTGTGACAAAGTAACAAATCATCCAAACTCACAAATAGAAAAAAAAAACTGGGCAAGTGCAAATCGGTCTCGCGCTCTCAGGGTTCCGTACAAACTCACCTATTAAAATAGTTCAATTCCCGAATGGAGTCTCAAACTTTTTTCCGAATCGCAATCGGTAACGCAACGAAAAAATTATTGTTTTCAGATTTATTCCTATACTTTTGCTATAAGACCTTGCTTTATGCCAAATTCTAGGATTCTGGGTCAACGGGAAGTACCCTGTGAATTTTGATTCCCTTGAGAGTGTCGAAATATACGTTTTTTTGCGACATAAACGGCTGTATCTTTATTTTTTGTTAACGCAGAAGTATGATTTTTTCACAGTTTTAAGGGACCACAGACCTGATTATATGGTTTATATTTCAATTCGATACCACCACGTGTTTCCGAAATAAAGGGCCTTGACATACAGACAGACAGACGGACGGACAAGAAAGTGATCCTATAAGGGTACCGTTTCTTCATTTTGAGGTACGGAACCCTAAAAATCAAATCCTTATAATATGTATTAATTAAGTTGGAAATCTAGTAGAAGGGAAAATTGTTAAGTAACAGAATAAGGGTGTATATGTATACTGAAATGTGACGTCACCGCCACTAGGCTACATGTGTTCAATAGAGATAGCAGGATATTCCCACCTTTCGTACTCATACTAATATTTTGAATGCTAATTTCTTTTTTACCCTTTGAGTACGGACTCAAAGGGTAAAAACGGGAGCCTATTATTAAGACTCCACGGTCCGTCTGTATGTCACTAGGACTCTCATGAACTATGATAGCTAGATAGTTGAAATTTTCACACATGATAATTGTATTTCTGTTGCCGTTGTAACAATAAAGATTGAAAACAGAATTAAATTAATATTTAAGTGGGGCTCCCTTACAATAAACGAATTTTTTTTGCTCGATATTAATAAAAGCGACAGGTTGACGCTATACCGGAAACGGCTAGATGGTACGGAACCCTTCATACGCGAATGCGACTAGCACTTGGCTCACTTTTTTATTTTAATTTGAAGTGCACAAAACAGAAAATAAATAAAACAATTACATTACATTTAAATGCAATTCATAACGAGCGGTCAAGCTTTAGTATACCCGGAACTTACTTTTGTCTCACTGCTATTATTATCATAACGACCTGAGTTAGTACCTTCATAAAACATTACGAACAAGATGATACAAGCAAAATTTTACTTTTATCGCAATACGAACGTGCGCGATGAGTGATTTCACCGTAGTCAGTACACCTTTCTCTGTTAGGGGCAAATGTCCGACCTGAATATAAGGAAAGCTGTGTGGTAGATGTTATAGGAGGTAGCGGGTAAGGTAGAAGAGGCAGCGATCATCAATTCATCACTCATAAGCCGAAAGACGTCTATGTCCAACAGTGATTACAATTACTGTCCCAGAAATATCATGGCTTTTTTTTAGGTGGGAAAATCATTTAATGACAAATCCCGTTCTTGGAAGGACAGGAGTGGGTTTTTAGACGTTTACTGACTAAAAACTCACTCCTGTTCCTTCTTTGCCTTCATCCCGGGGCCCGGGCTTCGCTTTCACAATGCCTATGGAGAAATATCATGGCTGTGGTCTATTTCATTTACAATGTTTGTGTAGTATTAAGTAATTAAACAGCTTTAAATATAGGGAGCAGTGTTGGTCGCGGGTTCAAACACAAGCAAGCGCATTACTTTGTGTAATTTATTTTATCACCACTGCTCTCAAAATGGTGAAGGAAAACATCATGAGGAAACCGGCATGAACCAAATATTCGAAGACATGTGACATTCACTAACTCGTACTGGGCCCTAGTGGTGGATTCCGGCCCATTCTCTCTCCTAGAGAGGAGGCCTGAGTCCCAACGGCGGGAACATTAAAAGACTGATTATGTTGTAAATATAATAATTTTTGTAGTTTTAAGTTAGAAAATTTTGAATCTGAAAATTCCAACAATTTTTTTTAATTACCTACATTCTATGCATATGAATAAATCTATCTGTCTGTGTGTTTGTGTGACCGTCACGTGTACGTCATGTCGATTTTCAATTGCTTATTTCTTTGTTTTTTTTTTTGCACTTGTTATTTTTGGTACCATTTTTTTTGGACCGTAGTCCCAACTTCCACCTATAAAAATAATATATTTTTTTAGTAGTATTTTGGGACCACAAATAAAATAATACGTGCAAGTTTTTGCTAACTGTATTTTAATGAATTTTTGCTTGTGGTTAAAATATATATACTACTATCTGCCCTGTCAAATTTCGTAACGCCTAATAGGAAGGACAACGCCATCTACTGGCATTACCAGAACAGCATATCATTTTATAATGACATTTCAATTAGAGATGGCGTTGTATTCCGATTATTTTTTCGTGACTTTTTCCCATTTTTTCTCACCGTCTAACCCTACTCTCTACTACTATCACAAATATTTCAAGACCAAAATTAAAGAATTAAAGAAATCGGTCCAGGCATTCTCGAGTTTTAGCGAGACAAACGAACATTCATTTATAAGGATATATAGATACCATTTTTTTTTAATGAGATAAGAATCCTAAAAATAATAATTTTATAGGTGGAAGTTGGGACCGCGGTCCCGGTCCAAAAAGCCCCACGACCCCTTTCTTTACTCTTGACATAAAACATTACAATCATTTTCAAAAATTGTATATTCTAATAATTGTGTCAACTTTCACGTAGTCGGAAAAAGAAATTCAGATAAAATTATTTGTAACATTTTCCTCATAAAGCGAGTCCGTATGAGCGGTTTTTGAATGGATAACTTTGCGTGGCTCTGTCACGTTAGATACAAAAGTAATTTTCTATCCACTATCTATATATAAAAACAGAAACTGACTGATTGAAATTAGTGGGGTTGGAAGTATGAAATTTTGCACAAGGATTCCTTGTATGACATTAGCGAGCAATGAGAAAGAACTTTTCAAAATTCAGCCCCAAAGGGATGAAACAAGGTCTGAAGTTTATATGGAGAAACCTTCTTTCAGGCAGGAGAAGCCGCTAGGATAAGCTAGTTATACAACATTTATTTTAGTATATGCAAAACCTGAATATGGTTGGTTCAGGATCAGTAACTGAATCGATTCCAATCATTTTTACACCATGTTATATTTTTTCCTAAAAAGATTTAAAAAAGGTCACAAGTTGGACACCACTGACACTACGTACAACACAGGTCACGGCAGATCATAGCAGGCATTAGATGCCAGCGTACAGCAAAACCAACATGAGTTGGTGCATGAGCAAAACCAACCTTCAATCACCCGGATGGCCCGGTGACCATGTATTTTTGCGAACAACCAGGTAACATAGCAAGCTTATAACTTTGTGATGTTTCATGACACAGTCATGAATTTTTTTACATAGATTCTTTACATAAAGAACACACACTAGAACTAATATTGTGTATATAAACCCTCTACATTGTTCAAATATTATATCTTAACTATAAATAAAGAGGTCTAAAGCACCGACCACAAACACCACAGAAGTGTTTTGAATTCATTCACTCACCGCAGCCATTAAACTAAATCACCTCGTCCACCAAGCGGCTAGTTATATTTATAAAGCGTGCCTACAGGCCGGGGCCTTAAGTTTCTAAGATCATTTCTCAAATGGTAAGTGGCTTTCTTATTTGTATAAAAATACATAGGTTTGCATATACACACAGTGTTTACTAACCAGTTTAACCTATGTAGGTTAGTATTTAAAACAAATCTCTACGTCTTATAAAAAGCCCTATTTCAAGTGAAATAAGATAAAGATGTGGGTACCAAGATGTGGGATGGGGGCACCGAAAAACGCCTCAAAGTTCTAAATTGGGTTTTAAAGATCCTGATGTTTCTGGTTTTTGGACAGACGATGTGATGGGCAAAAAAGTAGATGGTGAGACGAATTGTACTCCTACCTAAAAACGTGGGCTTAGATTTCCCAAGATAGAATAAACGTTGTATATATGTTTGGAAAGGGACCCGTCTCCATCCGGTCTCCATCCGCATCGGTATGCCTGGCATCAGTATGGGCCGGTGCCTTTACAAATGCCATATCAATCTATAGCCTACCTAGGTTCCTTACTTAGCGATCTCCCGACTCAGTGACGCTCATCTTTAAGATATTTATAGATTCTTTTAATGAAGTTAAAAGGCTGAAAGAGTAATTTATTGAGTTATTTTTTACTGTCTTCTTGTGTCTGGGGTTTTTTTTTAATTTTTAATTTTATTTTTATGTTTCATATCTTTTCTTTGGCTCCTACACCCTCTCCATCCATCCACATGTATACTCATAACTCTTTTAGTTACATGTGTTGCATCCTTCCTCTTCACAATGCCTTACCAAGAGAAAAGATTCGCTTTCAAGAAAATACTAAACATAAACTTGAAAATTCAAACATCACGGAAATCTCATCACTTGGACCATGCCAATTAAAGTTAACACGTAATAATATTTGTCCAAAGAGATTATAATAGCGCACTATCTCCGTGCATGAGAACATACAATAAATACTTATCTGTAAGTACTCATAGTCATAGTCGGCCTTATAGTGTTCCCACTATTGGGACTCAGGCCTCCTCTCTAGGAGAGGGTATGGGCCGTAATCCACCACGCGGGCCCAGTGCGGGTTGGTGGATGTCATATGTCTTCGAATTTTTGGTTCTAGGACATGCCGGTTTCCTCACGATGTTTTCCTTCACCATTTTGAGAGCAGTGGTGAAGAAATAAGATACACAAAGTAATGCGCCTGGCAGGGTTTGAACCCGCGACCTACGACTGGGCACGCCACAATTATGGCGGTAAGTCCCCTCTTTGAGGCGTGGTTGGAAAGACCTCACGGCGTCCTCACATTCCGCATGACGCAGGTCCTCACCGGACACGGTAAGTTCGGGAGGTTCCTGCACCGGATTCGTGCGGAAACGACGCCCGGGTGTCGCCACTGTGTGGCCCACCCGGAGGACACGGTGGAGCACACGGTGGAGGTGTGCCCCGCTTGGGCAGAGCAACGCCGTGACCTCGTGAGGGCAATCGGCGGCGGTGATCTCTCGCGCCGGGCCTTGGTTCAGGCCATGCTCCGGAGCGAGGAGGAGTGGCAGGCGGTCGCCTCTTTCTGCGAAGCAGTAATGCTAGCTAAGGAGGCGGCCGATCGCGTGAGGCAACGGTCCTTACGCTCCAACCGCCGCCGGGATTCCGATCCCGATTTCCGGCCACCGTAGGCGCGGGCTTGCAGACGGCGAGCAATGGGTGGCTCGCCGTCTGGCCGTCCGGTAACCGTCCGGACCGAGCCCAAGTCGTCGACGGCGCGTTTTGTTCCACGCGCGCCTCAAGGAGATGTCAGCAAATCGTAGGGGCCCAGCAGGGTCGAAGCCTACTGGGGCCACGGGTAGTGTGAAAGCGGAACCCGGGGCCCTGGGACGAAGGCAACGAAGGAACAGGAGTGGGTTTTTAGTCAGTAAGAGTCTGACACTATCTCCCGCTCCGCCCAAGAGCGGGGATGTCATTAGGATGATTTTCCCACCCAATAAAAAAAAAAAAAAAAAAAAAAAACCCGCGACCTACGACTCGTAAGTCGGGGCCGTTACCACTCGGCCACCACTGCTCCACTCGGCCACCACTGCTCCCGTACCAAGTACTCTACAATATGATATTTGCCTGTATTTATTTTTGTATAATATTTTGTATTAAACAACAAAAAATACATACAGCCGAACATATTCCTCTTTTTCGAAGTCTGTTTGTTAATTTTAACCTTCTCATTTAACTTTTAACCTTAAATGAGATGGGTACGATCTCCAGTTTTTGTACGGCGTCTCTCCAGAGACCATGTCCTACCTTCCATCTTCCACCACGGGCCTAGTTGTTCACGTAGGGTTCTATAATAGATTTCTAATTTGGTGGCATATTTATAAGTTACATCATTATCTGCTTGCCAAAAGCAGCTGGATATTAGAATTTTGGAGCAACTGCAGCAAATATCATGTACATGGGATTGAGACTATAATATGATTTTTTTATAAAAAAAAAAAAATATCTATCTTCCACTCTCCTAGCAGAAGATTATCAAATCATGGATTTTTGTTACACGAAACTGGGTGTTGTGTGGACGTGAGGCCTGTGTTCAGTGTTGTTTAACTGTATAGAGCAAAAAACTGAGTTAGTTACCAACAAAATTATTTTCTTTGTAAACATTATGTGGGAAGCAAGGTGTATTTACTTTTAATAATTTATTGTTTTGTTCTTAAATTTTCCTTTGGATGATTAAAACCATCAATTTTAGTCTTTCATTCTAAAATAATTGTGAGAAAGAAAAAAATGAATGGAGGGGATACTAAAATTTTGTAGATTATTCTAACAATGATGAATACTTGATAATGCTAATTACTTTGTTATTAGAATAAATTCTCAGAGTTCCCATGCGTGTGGTGAGAATTCTTCAAGTTTGAATGAAATTAAAGTGAAATTTTTAACCAAGAGTAGCCTGGACAAATAAATCATCGTAATTCAAATTGTAAACTTCTACAAGTAGATAATTGTGAGTTTAAAGTTTTTTTTTATAATTTACCCACGTAAATAAAATAAAGCCTATGTCACTCAGCAATGAAGCAGCTTTCTATCGGTGAAAAAAAAATTAATAATCAGACCAGTACTTTCAGAGATTACCTCTAGACCAACGGGTGGTAGCGACACCACCTGCGTAAGACTTTTGGTCACAATTTCAAGAAGTTGTTTTCTTTACACGGAACCCTAATCTGTTTTTCAAAGTAGTGCAATTTACTCCTCCACCTCCTAATGTTAAACATATATTTCAATTTTATTTACATGTATAGAAGATGATAGATAAAAACAATAATATTTGCCTCAACTGCAATCCCTCTCGTCCCAAACGTCTCGAAGGGCTTCGGCAGTTATGACACACCAGCCTTTTGAGTTAGCTTCCAGTGTACGGCATTTCCCCTTATCTGATTAACTAGATAAAAGACTTCCTGAGTGAATGACCTCTCTGAGTTGTTGTCGATAGATGCTCTTCAGAGCCCATGACCACTAATTCCGGAGTTCCTCAGGGGTCTGTTCTCTCTGCAATCCTCTTCCTGCTGCATATTAATGATCTGCTGAAGCCCGGTATCTATGGGTATGCAGATGATAGCACAGTTGTAGAGAGATACCTGCCAAGTGCTCAAGCTAGCAAGGAGCTAATCCGGTCCAAAAGAGAGGCTATGGTAGAGCGCACGAATTTCTCACTTTAGGCAGTCTCCAAGTGAAGCGAAGCCAATTTGGTGGGTTCAACGCCGCCAAAACATAAGCGTGTTAGCTCATCGGCAACAGGAGCTCATTCACCTTGGCTCCTGTTTCTCAGAATAGGGTGCACCAACCGTCTTCAGCTCTTGGGAGTAGAAATTTCCTCAGACCTTAATTTTGGGCGGTTCATTTAGTCCAAAGTCAAGGTAGCTAGGAAACTTGGCGTTCTTACAAAGGTCCGGTGGTACTTCACACCAAGACAGCTTTTAATGTTATACACAGCACAGGTCTGATCGTGTGTGGAGTACTGCAGTCACATATGGGCTGGCATTGCAAAATGCCATCTAGCAGATGTGGACTCGGTGAAAAATCATGCGTAGAGGCTAATTTAGTAGTCCAGATTTGGTTAAGTCTAATCTAAAAAGTCTTGAGCGCAGGCGTAGGATAGCCAGCCTTTCGGTATTTTACAGGATGCATTTTGGAGAGTGTGCGCAGGAATTGCATGACTTGATTCCGCCATCTCCTTTCTACCATCGGACAAACCGAAGTACGGCGAGTATCCACCCTTACTTTGTTGAAACCTCTACGGTCCGGACCATCCTATCATCAATATATAACAAAAAACTCAACACGCAATCAAAATTAAAAAAAATGAGTCTTAATCACAGTCTTCGTAGTTATATTAGTAAATTTAAATACACTGATAATTTAATTCGTAGATCTCAAAACTAATGGTAATATTAATATACTTCTATACTAGTTTCTATTATGTTTTTTGTTAGATTTCTGTTTTGAGAGCTTTAATTTTCAAATTTTAACTTTTTAATACCAGTTTTATAAAATTGGAAGACAACTTTTTGTTTGCTTTTTTTTTGTTGTAGAAGCTTAATGTATCTTTTTTAGAATGATATGAAATTTCTTTCTGCATACCTCAAAAGTAACACAGTTTTTATAACATCAAAGTAACATACAACTAAATCTAGATTTGTCGTATGTCCGATCTCTCCGCCTAACGAGAAACTGATGTAAAGTCATACATATGACTTTTATGTGCGCATTATTTATGACTATAATTTATATTTCCTTTATGAGGCCATTACAATTTAAGTAGAACTATCATTAGGGGTAAGGTAGCATTTGATATAGAGATGGAAAAGTTATGGCGTCAACTTTGTTGCAAAGTGCAATGTAATGACACGTTGGTAATATCCTTAGTCCAGTAAACATTTCTTAAAGTTGAAGTTTCTTGAAGTTGAAGTTGAGTTGAGTGGAATTTGTTGTTAAATAACGAAGAGACCAAACTATAATAGAAACACCGACTTTCGAAATTAATTAAAGTTATTTTGCACTTTCAGTGTTTTTTTTTACATTGAAGTCGGTTGTATTTTCTTTTTTTTGTAAAAACTTTTTAAATAGTGTATACAAAGAGTATATAAGGTTTTCCTAAGATTCAACCCCCTTAAGGGTATGAAAGGAGGGTCCAAAATTTGTATGAAGAAACTTAATTTTATGCGGGAGAAGCTGCTGGCAAAAGCTAGATGATAATACGACACCAGTCTGTCAGTTAGAGCAAAGAAATGTAATTTTGCGAGTTGTAAGTGGCAATTTTTGAATCGCGTAATTTACATAGCATTCCTCCAAAGGCATGTTGGTTCTACACAGTGGCGAAGCAAATTGAGTTTAATGATTCAGTTGAATGTAACTTGCACGATTCGCTAACTTACGTTTCTTTTGATCTCACATTAACTGCTCATTTTAATACAAATTCTGCTTTTCATACAAATAGGTATGAGCGATAATTATACCGCTTAAGATGGGTTAGCGACTTCAGACGAAGAGTTTTATCTACATTCATTTCAATATTCCCCATAATAAATTTAGATAGTGCCATGACGCAGTGAAAATATCAGCTGGTCATCAAGGTGATAACCAGCCACCGTAGGAGTAGTCTTGCGGACGGCGAGCAATGGGTAGCTCACCGTCCAATCATCCGGTAACCATCCGGACCGAGCCCCAGATGTAGACAGCGCACTAGATAGACTGGATGTCAGCAAAACAGTAGGGGCCCAGCAGGATCGAAGCCTATTGGGACCAAGGGTTTAATGTAAGAGAACCCCGGGGCCCTGGAACAAAGGCAAAGAAGGAACAGGAGCAAAAGTCTGACACGCCCTCTCGCTCCACCCAAGAGCGCGAGATGTCGACATAGGATGAATTCCAACCTAAAAGAAAAAAAAGGTGATCAGATTCATTTCTCAGGATGCTCAGTTTGGGTAAGAATTCCTTCCAAGCAGTGGGATTTTTCACAATAGTTACCCTGGCCCTTGAACACAAAGAGCAATTGAAAGAACACAGGTGAGTTTTAATTAGTAAAAGTCTGCCACTCCCTCTTGCTCTCTCCAGAGTGTATATATAATTGCCCACCTAAAATTTAAATAGCCTATGTCACTCAGGAGCAGAGCAGCTTTCAATCAGTAAAAAAATTTTAGCAATCGGACCAGTACTTTTAGAGACTACCTCCTACAAACAAAAAAATAAATTTACTTAACCTCTTTATAATATTCGTGTAGTTAATAGAAAAAAAATACCGCAGAGAGATTATATATTATTACATTTGCTAGTTATATGATTGGACCCTAGTTTTTGAAAATTTCATCTAGGTCTTGAATCTGGAGAAATCTTACGAAATCTGTTATGGTACCATGATGACAACAACATTGTTTATACATAATCTTAATAATCAATAAAAATAAAGGCGAAAGTCTGTATTTTTGTGTGTATGTTTGCTACTATTTTACGATCAAATGGGGCAACAGTGGAAGATGACTAGAAATAGCACATAGGATAGCTTTTTATTCAGGGGTACTTTTCCTTGGTACAATTATTCACTTTCTGCTGCCACTGACAGAATCCAGTGTAAAATAAATCAGGTGATAATTAAAAAAAAACTCTTATCTCTATCAAATATCGGCGAAGTATTCTTTATTCCTTATTAGCAACTTAGGAATCTCCAGAACTGACGTTTTACTATAGAAATGCTTTGATGATTTATGATTAAAATTTGTCCAGCATTAACTTTTTAACCACCTACGTCGGATATATCCGACAAATACTTTCACGTTTATTTTGCCAGGATCGAACATCCACGACCTAATATTCCATCTCGTCAGTTGTTCTGTCACCTATGGGGATTAAAGAGCTAAACGAGATAGAGTACCCCGTCGCAAATACACTACCCTGGCGAATAGAACACGAAAAATCTCGTCGAACAAATCCGACGGAAGCAGTTATAGGGTTAACGTGTTACAGGTACGTAATTATTGGAATGCAGTTTTAGACTGTTTATTAGAACAAAACAATATTGAATTAAATTCACAAGCTCTGCTTAGCTTGGGACTAGACGGCGATATGTGATAGTTGTGGAATATTATTATTATTTTATTAAATTATGGTAGCAAAGTAGAGCAGCTTTCATGCCCGCTTGACAGCTTCTATGTCTGGGTTGAAAACGTGATTACAGTAACCTACAGTATCTTTCTGATAAGGAAGAAAATGGTATGAATAGTGAGAATTCCAATTTTAAAAATGCAGCTTAGGAACTTATGGCAGCTGTTACAGAAGATAGCTTTTTTTTTAAAGCAGTTTTTCATTTTTTCACTTAAAAAATTAATAAGTAAGCAGGAACATAGGAATTCATAAGTTATTTTTAAATATTAAAATTATTTTTTCTAACCTCAAAGAAACACAGAACAAAATTGCATATTTTTATTTGTAATAATTATAACAATTAAACATCTTTGTATCGTTAACTACATTATTACAACGATAATATTTAAATTATGAGTATTTAGGAAGAATTCGCTACATAACAATACATACAAAATAAATAAAACTTTGATAACTAACATACTCGTGGGGAAAATATACATAAATAACTAAATACATACACAGTCTTACATAATTATTACTTAAAAATATTAAAGCCAGGTACTGAGTTTTAAACAAAAATATACATTAACAACTAAAACACTAACATACGAAACGAAGTATATAAAAATAAATAAATAGAAAAAAAACAAGAAAACAATAAAATAACAATATGACTTGAAGTGACTAAGAAATAAAACGTCAATTACTAAAAAAATCGCGAGTCATGGCATGACGTTCATAAATTAAAATATAAATCACTCAATAATAAATAACAGACACACACACATCCGTACAAGATAAATAATACTTAAATACATTGAAGATCGGAGAAATCAGTAGAAAAGGGGCCACGGAACCGGGTCGCTAAGGTTTCTGCGCGGAGTACGCTAAGTTTTGAGCTTCGATCGAGCGACCCCATCCGCCGCCACCGTGACCCCCGCCGCCGCCACCGCTCCCGCTGCTACTGTACGATCCTCCCGAGTCACCCCCGTATCCACTCGTTCCTCCACTACTGTAGTCATGACTCGATGTATGATGAGGATGAGCAATCACTTCATAAGTCACATGCTTCTGTTGAGACAGTAACTTCTTTAACCCTATTATCGCTGATAAAACTAGGGCAAGCTTTCCGATAAGCAACGCCTTTCCTGCTATCAAGGCTATCGCTCCAATTGCTAACGGCATCAACGCCATCAACTTCAAAGCCACTGCTGCAATCAAAGGCCCCAGAATCTTCGCTGCTTTCTTCTTCTTCCCACGTCCTTCACTAATTTCATTATCTTCTGTAAACGATGACACTGTATCTTCAAACGCGCGCCCAGCACTTGAAACCGCGTCAATCACATCGGAACCTTTCACTTCTACTCTTAAGGAATGCGTCTCGAAGTAGTTCTTCAACCGCGAAACAGGATCTAAAGCTCTTGGCGCTCCAGTGTCGGTCGGTACGTCACCGGATTTGACGACGGTAACTCCATCGGTGAGGGAAAAAGATTCCTTTTGTCCGATCATCTTGTCGACGAACGAGAAGAATTTGTATTTGAGACATGTTGTTGATTCCTTTTTGAGGCAGTCTGTTAATCCGTCTATGTCGTTGTCTGTGTGGCCGTTGTCTTGGGCGGGAAGCGCGTGAGCGGCCGCGATTAAGAGCAAGACTACCGACCGTCTCATTGTGAGAGTTAGCTACGTCTGCGCGCCGGCAATCGCGACGCTCCTATATAGCCTCCCTCAAGTGTGGCAACCACCGAATTGGACTTTCTCAGCCTGCCAGTAAAAGTGTCGTCCAGGTTTCATAACGAAAGGTTCGTGCGGTCATTGTGGAGGTCATGAACTTGGGATGTGTTCGTAAATGTTTTGGTGACTTAAATAGGTGGTGTTTTAATTGGACTAGTTTAGAGTGGGTTAGTGTAGTGCGAAAGTTCATTGCGTTTTTCAATTGTTATTGTTTTGATGGGAATTAGTTTACGTTAACTGTTTATGCTTTGGCTGATGGTTGTGTGTTGTGAATATTAAGCTTTATTATGAAGCTTGTCGATTTTAAAATTAATGGTTCTGTTATTTAGTTAAACGAAAATTTATTTGCTGACGATATTTTGTATATGTACAATTATTTTTTAATTTTAAAAGCTTTCTTGTTTTTTGTTGTAAAACAAGAAATCGTGAAGCCGTATATCACATTTTTAGATTGTACTGACCAGCTATTATTACAATAATACTTCTATTAAGTTTCATCTTATGTGTGTTAATTATTCTTTTCGTTGCGTGCAGGTCATTAACTCAGTCACCATACTAATTTTATGTTACAAAGACCACCTTTGCAAATGGGAAATAGCATAGAATTTCTCGAGTCACAAATACAAATTACGAAAAATACAGTAATGATGAAATATTACGAAAGTTAATGTTAACTTACGATTTTTCAAAATTATGTAATAGTCTTTTTGAATATTTTATTTTCTACTTACATAAAAAGCTTAACATTATTTCAGTCAATGCTTAAATTAAACTTTCCAAATGATTGTAACTGGTAGGTATTCAAATAAGTTATATAATTATTGAAGAGAATAAAATTTACTCAGGTCTCTTCTTCGTAATGCATGATAATTTATCGAAAATTTTAATCACATAAACAAAATTAGATTTTGATAAATATAATTTATGACAATAATATGTGATTCTTATGCTATTCATATGAATGTCTTGTGACGTCATCTCAAATACAGAATGATTTTAGAACAGAGATTCAAAACCTTTACTTTTGAATATACCGTTATCAGAAATCTCTCACAGAATGTCCTATTCCCGAAACGTCTTATTCGCAAAATGTCCTATTCACAAAAGGTCTAATTCCCAGAAAGTCCCATTCTCAAAAAGACCCATTCTTAAAAGGTTCCATTTGTATAAGCTCATATAGTACGCGTCCACACAGAATGTACTATTCAAAAAATGTCACCATGGAAATGCGCGACCTATTCGCAAAATGTCCAATTCTCAGAAGGTTCTATTCTAAAAATATCCAATTCTCAAAATGTCCTATTCGTATAAACTCATAATTATAATTTGCGGGGATCTAACGCAGAATGTTCCATTCACAAAATGTCACCGTGGAAACGAATGTCCAATTTACAAAATGCCTTATTCTCCAAAGGTTCTATTTTCAAAAGGTCCCATTCTCAAAAGGTTCCATGTGTATAAACTCATATAGTTCGCGAACATCTGACGCAGAATCCCCCATTCGCAAAATGTCACCGTGAAAACTAATGTCTTATTTGCTAAACGTTCTATTCGCAAAAGGATCCTATTCTCAAAAAATCCCATTCTCAGATGGTCCCTATTCTCAAAATGCATAATGAATTATTACTGAGTAACCATGGAGTTTCTTGCCGGTTCTTCTACATAGGAAACGACCAATTTGGATTCGGGCACTAGCTTATGACGTTTTATATGTAAGTGTCCATGTAGGCCTATGTAGAAAAATTTAAAATGTTTTTTTTTTAACTGCGAACAATTTTTAGTCTTGTTTAATTGTTAACTAAATGACGTTTTTTGATTAAACAAGCGACATCAGACTGTTGACCGTTTATTACCATAATGCTAATTCGTTGAACTCGATTTTCCGGTTTCAAGGTCGTACGGCCGTCGGTCATTGTAAACCAAGAAACTAGTCAACGAAGTTTCTAACTTATGACGAGAAAAGGGGCTCGCCAACCATTGATATAGATCTAAATTATTTTTAGTATATACGAAACCTGAATATAGTTTGTTCAGAATCAGTAACTGAATCGATTCCAATGTTTTTTACACTATTTTAGATTTTTTCCCAAAAATATATAAAAATATCCTATGTATTTTCAACACACTTGCTCAGAAAGTGACTCTTATTGCACTGTACTTAGGTATATAATGGCACTCGTAACCAAACTGTGACATTTTGATTACCATTACGCACTAGTGCTACAATGTAGTTAAAACCTTTATGTTCAACCTCTTTGTTCGCAAAACATATTTTGAATTCGAATAAAATTCCCATTAAGTTATAATTGCGTTCAATAGTATATAAATTAGTATCATACTTACTTATTTCATCCAATTTAAAAGTTGAAATGGACAAATTTAATTTGTACAAACGATTTACCTATTTAATAAAAAAACATTTAGTACATAAATTGTATATTCAAATAAAATTAGTTTTTGTTTTGTGGTCTATGGCTGCCAAGCTATGAATTCTGTAATGTATTCTATTGTCACAATGAAAAACGTTATTGTAGAAAGTTTTTATGCAAGAAAACATAAAAATAAGACTAGGCAGTATGATCAAAATACCTTAGCCTTCCTCTAGGGGTCAATAAAAAAAAACAATGTGCGCGCTTTTGAAAACAGATTTTTACCGCCATGTCACAGAAAAATTTACGAGTTTTACTGTTGTTTTCGTCACAAGTGTATTGAAATACGTCGTATGACAAACGTGAGTAATAAATGATTACCGTTCTTGGCTCTCTTAAGACTCAAGCCATGGCTCGGGCCTAAATACCGCCTCGACGGTAATCACTAATATTACACACTTATATTATAATGCTTCTATATTATCTTCTATAAAAATTTTGATGTCTACAAAAAATTCATATTTTAGTATATATATATATTCCACAACTATCACACAACGCCGTCTAGTCCCAAGTTAAGCAGAGCTTGTGTTATGGGTACTAGACAACTGATAAACATACTTGTATATTTCTAAATACATACATATATAGATAAATTACATCCAAACACAGAACAAATGATCGTGCTCATCACACAAACATTTGTCCTGGGTAGGAATCGAACCCACGACCTCCAGCATAGGATTCAGGGCCACTAACAACTAGACCAACAGGCCAGTCAATACATTTATGATATATATAATATATTTATTTTTATTGTACCGCAACCATGGCTGAATTATTCCAAAGAGTTACTCCGGCCTTGACAAAACAATGAAAAAGAAAAAATAACGAAATTATTATTTTACAACGTTAGCAAAAATCATTCGCGTCTGTTGACATGATAGCAATCCTAAAATCTCATCTGATAGCAAGCAATATTTTAAAATTCGAATTAGTACTAGTGATAACATTAGACGAGCCATTGGTTTTATATTTTATATAGAAACACTGAATAAAGTAGCTCAATCATCATCATCATCATCATTTCAGCCGAAAGACGTCCACTGTTGGACATAGGCCTCCCCCAAGCGACGCCACAACGACCGAACCTGTGCGTCTCGCATCCACCGCACTCTCGCGATTCTCACCGGGTCGTCGGTCCACCTTGTGGGAGGCCTTCCAACGCTGCGCTTTCCGATGCGCGGTAGCTACAAGCTAATGCTAGCTACAAGTAGCTCAATATATATATAATAATGTCTTTAACCACCAGAATCTCAATTATTCAAGAAAATCAAAAAATATTACAATCACTGAGATGTATATTGTTTTTAAATTGATAGAACTATTTCTTGACTGCGATCCCACCTGATGGTAAACAGTGATCCAATCGTTGATGGTGAAGCGCACTAGTTTATTAAGAACCTATTCACTCTAGTCTTGAAGACACGCAAATTATATAATTGGACAGGAAGACCGCAGCAGGCAAATTATTCCAGTCCGTCGATGTACGCGGTATAAACGACGAGACGAAACGCTTAGTCCGCACCGTAGAAGTTTCAACAACGTAAGGCTGGATACTCGCCATACGTCGGGTTGTCCGATGGTAGAAATGAGATAGCCGGATCAAGTCATGCAAATCCCGCGCACACTCTCCAAAATGTATCCTTCCAGAAGTCATGGTTTTTTTAAATAAGTTTTCAGTATATTTTTTATACTTCACTATGATATGTTTGCAAACACGAGTCAACCTATCCAATTTCTGAGACACGTAAACGTTCATAAGTACTTAGAGGATAAATATTTATAAAATACAAATAACTCTTGAAACATTACCTTACAGTTTTATTTTATGACTCAGACTAATGACCTTCCATTACAGAGGAAAGTGGCTCTAATACTCTCAAGAACGCAACTACGAAAAAGATTTTCCCAGAGATATGCCAGGAATCTTATAAAACGTGTTCCGTAAGGTACTGGCCCGTCTTGAGAGTTAGAAAGCTTTGATTTAAACAATATAGTTAAATTACTTAAATGTCGTCAATAATTCTGATGGTTATCAGAAGTATTTAATGATTTTATAAAAGGTGATTAAAATTATTTACTTGTAAGGCACAATAAAAAATATAGAAAAAATATATTGTATCAATTCCATTTAAAGAATATTTTTCTTCAAGATGCAAGATTTCCCTAGTTTGTTTCTAGTGCTTACTCGCAGACCACTTCTTATCAAAGATTACATCCTTGCGTAATCGTTGATGATAGCATAAGCATAATCAGCCTTTTTTAAATTTCCGCTCCTGGGAATCAGGCCTCCTCTCTAGAAGAGGAAATGGACCGTAATCCACCACGCGAGTCCAGTGCGGGTTAGTGAATGTCACACGTCTTCGAATTTTTTGGTTCTTGGACATGCCGGTTTCCTCACGATGTTTTCCTTCACCGATTTGAGAGCAGTGGTTGATGAAATAAATTACACAAAGAAATGCGCCTGGCTGGGTTTGAACCCGTGACCTACAACTCGGCCACCACTGCTCTATCGTTATTTAATGAGACTCTATTCACTCTAGCCTTGAAGACACCTAAATTATAATCGGACGGGAAGACCGCAACAGGCAAATTGTTTCAGTTTCAAATGATTCAAACGATTTTGTGGGGCATATGTTTCATGCGTAAAGATTATTTTCAACTTCTTTATTATTCACAAATAAATAAGAAAGAATTTCTGATTAATAAAAGCTAAATAACAGTTTTGATTTTCAGTCAGTGTTAACAAAACCAACCTAATCATCAAGGGAAGCATAAAAATCTATATATATAAAGCTCTTAAAAGGAAAACTCTGAGTCACATAATTATTCTACTTTCATAGTTAGTTAATCATGGACATCAGGATATAACTTTCTTCAAGCTTAGTTAAATAAATATCTGCACGAACCAAAACGGATGAAAATTCTGATAGCCGACCGCTAAGCATTCAGTGAGAAGGATTCATTTATTATCTTTCTAAATATCTGCGTAAATAAAACACTCTGCCAGGGGCCACGACGAATTTCTGAAAGGGGAAATATGGTCCTAAAATGCAAAGGACAACTGAAGGACAGAGTTAGATATTTGTCAGTCAAAGTCTAACACGCTCTCTCACTCCACTCTAGAGCGAGAGAATTCATTGGATGATTAAAAGTGTAGAAAAATACTGAGATCACTGTCAGTCAGGTGGGTGAGAAATCTAAAGGTGCAATTCGAACCTCAGCTGCAGGTTGCGGATGCAGGCAGCACATGCGGCGGTTGCACGAAGCCGGCTGCAGCTACACGACTGGTTTTCTATGTAGTAGTATGGATTTTTGTGAAAACCATTCCGAACGCAACTGCGGCCGTACGAGCTGCCGAGCTTCGTCTGCGAGTGCTTCCGTGACCTGCCGATCGCAGATCAGTAGTGCTGCGGCCGCAAGTCGATGCATCCATAATTACGCCACTGAAGTGACGAAACTACTTATGACGGTTTTATGTCTGATCGAGGTACAACGGATGCCATTTTTGCTATACGCCAGCTGTGCGAGAAATACAGAGGTGCGCATAAAAACTTGCACATGGTATTCGTTGACCTCGAAAAGGCATATGACCGGGTACCTCGTGAGGTTCTGTGGTGGGCCCTTAAGGAGAAAGGTGTGCCTGGGAAGTATGTGCAGTTGATCCGAGCGATGTACAGTCAATGCATTTCCCAAGTCCGGTCTACAGTGGGCAAAGCCGACAGCCACATTGAAATGTGGCTGTCGGCTTACATCAAGGGTTGGCCCTCAGCCCTTACCTCTTCTTGATGATAATGGACGCTCTGACGTTGGACATCCAGGAAGAGGCTCCCTGGTGTTTGCTGTTTGCCGATGACATTGTGCTGGTTGTCGAGAGTAGCCTAGAGGTCCAGAGCAAATTGGAGGTGTGGTGGCACAGACTGGAGAGTGTTGGCTTAAAATTGAGCAGAACGAAAACCGAATACTTGTTCTACGATTTCAGTGGTCTCTCTGGTCCTATGCCCTTAGCTCTCGCTGGAACGCCCATACCAATCTGCTCCAACTTTCGGTACCTCGGGGCGCTTATCCAAGGTGATGACCAGGTAGACCGAGACGTATCACATCGGAACAATACAGGATGGATGAAATGGCGACAGGTCACTGGAACAATTTGTGACCCACGGATGCCCCCCAAGTTAAAGGGTAAAATCTACAAGTCTGCGATAAGACCTGTCATACTGTATGAATCAGAATGTTGGGCTGTGAAAAAGACGGCTGAAAAAAGATTGTATGTAGCAGAGATGAGTATGTTGAGATGGATGTGTTGCGAGGAAGTTTGAAAGTGGTGCCAGTAACTGAAAAGTTGAAAGGGAATCGTTTGTCTTGGTATAGTCATGTAAAGAGGAGAGATGAAACGCATGTTACTAAAAGAGTTATGAATATACATGTGGATGGGTGGAGAGGGAGAGGGAGGCCAGAGAAAAGATGGATGGATTGTATGAAGCGACATGAAAGAAAAGGAAGTTAGTGATAGCATGACGGTTGACAGGATAGAATGGAAGAAAAAAACGTGTTGCGCCGATCCTAAATAAGATGGGACAAGGGCAGGAAGATGATAACTTCCCGTTGACATAAAGTCTTGAAATTTGGCATGAAGTAAGGTAACATAGCACAAATATAGGAAAAAATCTGAAAACTGTAAATTTTTAATTACGTCACAAAAAAAAACTTTTTTGGGACTTGGAAAAATCTTCGTAACTCAATTCGGGAATTAAAGTATTTATTTCACTTATTTATTAAAACTTCATGCAACACAATAGTACAAAGGTGGACTTAATGCCTTAGGCATTCTCTATCAGTCAGCCTAGGGTGGTAAAGAGAAAATGTGGCAGGTGCATAAAAATACAAAAGAATATTACGAAAATTAGAGTTTAAAAGTATATATACATGTACAAAATAAACATATATATATTTTAATATAATATATACATATATATTTATATAAAGTAAAAGAAAGGGGTTATTGAGACGACTATTTGTGCAGAAAGTAATTTCGCAACATCCGCTTAAACGCATATAGATTGGTGGCCGTCCTGATCTCGAGAGGAAGCGCATTCCAAATAAGTATGGACTGTATATGAAAGGAAGAATGAACAAAGTCAGAAGTATGAGAAAGACAAAGCAGTAGAAGATTGTTAGAAGAACGCAGATTCTTAGCATGAGAAGAACATAGATATTTAAAGTGTGATGTAAGATAAGAAGGAGGGGTGGGAGAGTTGAGCAGAGAGTAAAGAGTAGTCAGAGCGGGCAAGAGATTTATCATATAACTAATAAGGCGTTCGATGGCGTCAGTTCCACGTCGATAAATATACAAATTATCAGTAAAAGACGTGCAGCAGCGTAGACAAACGCTCCTTGACGCCCGTTCCTGGATATTGGAAGCATTTGTTCAAAGTTTAGTTCAAGACAAAAATTATTAGTTTATAAAAGTGCCCAAACCACATTTTTCCCAAGCTCATATTGTCCATATCATAACAAATCTCACACATCAGTCTTTCACCCACATCACGCAATCATATACAACGACCAATTAAGTGTTTATTTCTGTGTCCGGAACCCGAAATACATGTCGAGTAACTGAGAAACCCTTTCACTTTTTTTACAAAAAGAAGTTCGTCGACTTCGCGAGTTGTGAGTATGTATATTTTTACTTTTGTAGTACGTAAGGTAAGAGTGCTTTTGAAATGAATGAATGTGATTATGATTTTGCTTGACGTGTGTATAATTGTGCGTGTAGATACAGGTTGATTGATTTTTTTTTATGATGAGAAGTTTGTGTGCTAAAACAATAAGTAACAGCCGTATCTTCGAGGTTAAGCAACGCTTGTTTTTTTTTTTTTAAGTAGGAAACCATTGTCCTTTGAGAGCAATTTCTGGCCGAGTGATAACGGCCCCAACTTACGAGTTGCAGGTCGTCGGCTCAAACCCAGCCAGGCGCATTACTTTGTGTAATTTATTTTATTACCACTGTTCTCAAAACGGTGAAGTAAAACATCGTGAGGAAACCGACATGTCTTAGAATAAAAAAAAAACGAAGATAAATGTGATCCACCAACCCGCACTAAGCCCGCGTGGTGGATTACGGCCTATTCCCTCTCTTAGAGGGCTTAGGCCTGAGTCCCAGCAATGAGAACATTATAAGGCTGAATATGCTATGCTATATTCCTGATTTACTGAGTTCAATAAGACTTTTGAGAAAAAAACTAAAAGTATCTGCCCTAAGTTTAGATTTAGTGACTGGGCAACTAAAGGAATCAGAGTAAGTAGGGAAAGACTTTTTGAGCTGTATGGCCTTAAGCCTATTATTAACACTGAAACTTTTAATAAGTATGTTGCTACATATTCAAAAATGTTTAAAAACACTTGTAAGGCAGCTAAGGCCTTGTACATTAGCAACAAAGTGAAATCAGCAGATAACAAAATTAAAACGGTTTGGAAAATTATAAATAATGAAACCAACAGGAACAAAAAACATAACAATGATTACACATTGGAGACACATCATGGTCTTATTAGTGATAACAAACTAGTTGCAGAAGAATTCGTAAACTTCTTTGCTAGTATACCAAGTAAAACTACTGAAGCCTTAAATTCGTCGCCATCGCATGCTTTTGGTTTATTACAGGCGAACGTTGCAGCCTGTTCGACTGAATTTAACTTTAAGCATATAAACCCCATAATAGTAATAAAAGCGTTTAAACAAATTAAGGTTAAATTAACAGAAGATCTGTGGGGTATGTCTATCAAAGTTTGCACCTCAATTATTGAGACTATAGCGCCGTACTTAGCTTTAATATATAATTTGTGTATAGATCAAGGAGTTTTTCCGGATCTAATGAAATATAGTAAAGTGATACCACTTTTTAAATCCGGGGACAGTAAAGACACTAATAATTATAGGCCGGTGTCCGTGTTGCCGGTTTTTAGCAAGATATTTGAGAAGGTGATGTTAAATCAAATGCTTAATCATTTTAACACAAATAACATTTTACACGATAAACAGTATGGTTTCACCAAAGGACGTTGTACTACTGACGCTGGTGTCTCCTTACTAAAACACATTTTTAATGCGTGGGAAGAGGCACAGGATGCTATAGGCATCTTCTGTGACCTGTCTAAGGCGTTTGATTGTGTGGTTCATGAAACATTACTCCTGAAACTTGAGCATTACGGACTAGGCAAAACAGCTTTAAGCTTATTAAAATCTTATTTGATTGACAGACAGCAACTAGTTCAAATTAACGGTGTCAATTCGTCGGGATTAAATGTGAAAATGGGGGTACCCCAAGGTTCAATTTTAGGTCCTTTTTTATTTTTAGTTTATATTAATGATTTACCCTATTTGTTGCAAAATAAACTTAATATGGTGTTGTTTGCCGACGACACTTCTTTGATTTTTAAGATAAATAGAAGGACTAATAATCTTGACGACGAAAATAACGCCCTACTGCAGGTCCAAAACTGGTTCACTGCTAATAATCTAGTTTTAAACGGGAAAAAAACTAAATGCATAAAATTTTCCTTACCAAATGTTAAAGCTAGCGATTGTGATGTAGTATTAAACGATGAAAAACTAGAATTTGTCGATAAAACAGTTTTCTTGGGGATTACGCTTGACTCAAGGCTACAATGGGGTCCTCATTTAACATCTCTTGCAGGACGGCTTAGCTCAGCTGCATATGCTGTCAGAAAAATCCGCCAATTTACGGATGTTGATACCGCTAGACTAGTCTATTTTAGTTATTTTCATAGCATCATGTCTTACGGTATCTTACTATGGGGACGGGCTGCAGAAATCGACTCAATTTTTATATTACAGAAAAGAGCGATCAGAGCTATATACAATCTTCGCCGCTGCGATTCACTAAGGGAACTGTTTAAGGAAATTAACATAATGACGGTGCCTTGTCAATATATTTATGCAAACATAATGTATGTTAGAAAAAATCTTAATCTTTTTAGCAAAAGAGGCGATAGACATAATTATGTTACAAGAAATAGGGACCAATTATTTCAACCAAGTTTCAGACTAGCAAAAGTGGCCTCTTCTTTTATGGGGTACTGTTTGAAATGTTATAATAAAATACCTTCACAAATATTAGAACTCAATGAAACGAAATTTAAATCTTGTATTAAACGCACACTATGCAGGCAAGCATATTATAAGTTGGAGGATTATATTCAGGATAAAAATGCTTGGCTCAATGCTGGTCCAGCTCCACTACAACCGGGGTGTACAAATTGATTAATTAGTATGGAAATTATTTTTTAATGTTTTTTTTTTCCTGAAATTGTAAAATATAAGTATTGTATTATATGTATAGAAGCATTTTTTCCACAGTTTGTAAATGTGAGTACCATGGAGCTTTTTATAGTTTTTATGTTGCTACTGGACTTATTTGACATAAATGAGCATGGCAGTTGAGAGTTTGTCATGCTCACTCAAATGTCTCACTGATGGTGGCGCGGGTGTTGGATCATTCGGTTCCCTTCAAAATGGTTGAGCTGAGTGGTGCTAATATTAGCGTCATGTCCGTGAACGGGCGCTGTCAGTTGAGGCTGGTCATCTCTTTGCTGCCAGTTGCTTTTTTAATATCTATATTTAGTTTTTATTTTTATTTACATTGTTCTCACATGATAGCGACAAGAAACATGTAACAGAGATATTTGTAACTACAAAATATGATTGAAAAGAGTGTCCATGGAGTTTCTTGCACATTCTTCTCCATAGAGATCTACGCTTTGGAATGTGCAATTAGCATCATTTATTTTTATTTTTCTGACTAACTGACTTCTTGACATTTCAAAAGTGCCTGTAAATGGTTTATTTGGAATAAATGCTATTTTGATTTTGATTTTGATTGATATGATATGATAGGAAATCATCTAATGTCTTCTCCCGGCCTAGGATGGAGGTGATAGAGGACGTGTTAGACTTTTACTGACAAAAACCACGTACCAAGTAGCCCTTTGCCACCACGATTTGCCTTTTCAGAAATCCCCGTGACTCTAGCAGGCATCGGCCCAGCTGGGCCCTTTACGGTATGCTGATATTTTTTTGAGTTTTCGTGGAACACTACGCGCTGTCGATGACTTGAGCTCGGTTGTGACGGTTACCGGAAGACCAGACAACGAGCTAGTCATTGCTCATCGTCCCCGCAAGCCCACGGTGGCTGGTAGTCGGGGTCGGGATCTCACCGGCTTGCAATAGCATTACTGCTTTGTAGAAGGAGGCGACTGCCACCTATTCCCTCTCACTCCGAACCATGGCCTGAAACAGGACTGGACGCGAGAGGTCATCGCCATCGGTCACCCTCACTTAGGTGGTTAGTACAATAAGATGATTTAGGTTATACACCAAAGCTTGCCACTCGATCCTGATCGATGGTGTGTTCTGTTCCGCAGGAACCTTAAAGAGATGACCGCAAGCGTGACAAAGCAGCAAGAATTTTCAAAAGAGTCATTACGGCTTGTAACCGTAAAGCTTCACATTAGAGGACAAAAGGTCCCCCAACATGACGCGCATCGCTGTTAAATTGTCCAACAACATGTTTCGTGTCGCGTGAATGCTTTACAAAATGTTGGGGGCCAAGTTGCGGGACACTATGTCCCCTAACTTGACGCGCCACGCGATCTAATTGTCCAAAAATAGGTTACGCGTCAGGTGAATGCCTCGCAAAATATTGGGCAAGTTGCGGGACACTGGACAACGTTGCAGCATCACGTAGATTGAGCGTTACGCGCCAAGTTGGGGGACATTTTGTCCTCTAAAGTGTCTGAAGCTTTAGAAACCAGTGATTTTAATTAGCAACGTCACTGACTTGATTTAAAACGCAAACATTATTTACAAATTCTGGCTTTATTCCAAATTAAACATGCTGTATAATGTATGTTATTCTAATATGTATGTGATTGTATGAGTGTGCATGTGATGTATGAATTGCTTGTCATAGTGATGTTAAGGGTCATACAAGAGAAATGCTATAAAAATGTGCTTGAAGTTCCTGCTTACGCTTAGGTTTGTTATGTTAATGCTTATTTGAAAGGAGAGACTGGTACTTAACTTTGGTAGAACTAGAAATTGAAAACACATAAATCAGGGTTAACAATGTTCCTTCACACTCTAACCATTGCCGTAGAAGATGCCCCGTGCATCGTGAGGGCTCAGACGCGCATGATGGCGTCTACCGTGAAGTGCCCCCTGCGAAAGCCGAACTGGCCGTCCGCAAGATTCGGCCTCACCCGTACCAGGTGCGTGACGAGGCAGTCTGCAATTAATCTTTAAAAGAGCTTGCCCAGCTCATCAAGCAGCACATTGGGCCAGTATGCGGACGGAGAGTCGGCAGGTCGCCCCAGTTTCTCGAAAAGGACCAGTTTCCCCATCTTTCAACGCAGTGGGAACTGGCCCCTCTCCATATATGCGCTGAAGAGTCCTCTTAGTCGAGGCCCGAGAGCCTTCGTGGCCAGAACACAGGCTTTTCAGGCAAGCCTAGTTCTAGTCATCTCTACGTCGGTCACCTCTGGAGCACTGTCATCGTCGTCGTAGTTCGCGTCGGACACCGCAGGTGGCAGAGCCAGGGGCGGGAGACAATGTTCCGCCACACCCTCCTCACTTGGTAGAGGCGTTCCGCGTTTAACTACCACGCCAATACCTTATAATAGTTTTTTATTTATAGGTACAAAAATTTGTAGAATTTTTAAAAATTTAATAATCTAGTAGTATTGTACTGAAACTGATGACTGTATCATCATTTTCCAGATTAGAATTTGAGAAGTTTTGAAATAGACAAGATAATCTAATATATAAAAATCTCTTTTCAGAGTGTTTCTTATCGAACTCTTCCGAAATGGCTTGATAAATTTTTATGTTTTTTTTTTTGTGTAAATTTGATGGGTCTGAAAATAGATCAGGCTATATTTTATCCTGACCCTCCATTTTTTTTATTTTTGATAATTTATATGGCAATGTAATGTTTGCCAGGTCAGGTAGTAAAACTATAAAATTTATTAAAATTTTTAGATTATTTATTTATTTATTTATCCATTGCTTGATATACTTACTGTATGCACCAAAGCGTATAGCAAGCCAATAAACCAACAATCAATGAACTAAAAAAATTTATACAAACATTTATGATTTCTTTATTGCTATAAAAAGAAAAAAAGATGTTGTTTCCATTATAGAAACTTAACGAATCAAATATCCACTACAAGAGGTTATCTTTTCGTAAAATTAAGGACTTCACCTGTAATTAAAAACCACAGTCGTAATAAAATGAAACAGTGAATTACTTCACTATGAAATTCGTAAGAACGCTAAACTAATTAAATTGTATGGGAGAAAGTGAAGGCTTTTGTACGATGAACAACTATGACCAGAATATTATTGTGAAGAGTGTGATGTAGTCACACTTGTAGCGGATATGATTTATGCAAAATTCATTTTTAAAAAATATTTTCTATCTTTTTTATTTAAGCTCGCGTTTGACCAATGTCTCAGCTGATGACAAGCGATGATGTGGTCAACGATAGAGCATGCTTGCCTGGAAATAATCTATTCACTCTTGCCTTAAAGATTCCTTGGTTGTAGTGATCAAGAAACACAGACTCCAGCAGTTGGCTAGATACGAATCATTGTTCTTGATACAAATATAACATATTTATTATTTAGTTAAATCCCACAATTATAAAATTTATATAAATGTAAAATAATGTAATGTAATGTATTGTCTTTTATTAGTTACATAGTATACATATATAAAAACGGTACACCATGCCTGCGTATATTTTCTCCTTCTCTGTAAATTCCATCCATAGCTGTCTGTAAAGAATCACTTGTTGCGATGAAACCGCCGATTGTTAGACCCTTTTAATTTTAAACACCTACTGTATTTTTTTCTGGTGTGCAATAAAGAGTATTTCTACCTATCTACCTGAATTATAAAGTTATATAATATTCTGTATTTTGAATGATTGGTTTCACACAGATTACACGACTGAAGAAACAAGTGTTTTTTTTTAAATCGCTCATCGCTAGCTACATAGCCGCGACTTTAAGACCATAGATATTTACGACATTCGTCTACTCATAATAAAATTAAAATCCGACTGCCATCATTAAGTGCTTTAAATTTTTAATAATTCAATTATTTTTTATTGATATTTTGTGATGGAAGTGCTTGTATTAGTAATTTCAGTTTTATTTAGTATTTAATCTCTCATAGAAGCTTAATTTGGAAGCGATCATTAACTACGTATCAATTATTTAACGGTCTTCCTGTCCGATTATAATTAAGGCGTCTTCAAGGGTAGAATTATAAACTAGAGCGCTTCACCATCAATGATTGCATCACTGCTTACCATCAGGTGGGATCGCATTAAAGTACTAGTTTATATTAATAAAAACACTACCAGGCGTACGGCAATGCACCACCGGTACATGGTGGACATCCCACCTATACGTACAAAACGTTTTGGGAACACATTCATTGTGCGGACAGCTAAGGAGTGGAATTCTTTGCCGGAATCTGTGTTTCCTGATGGCTACAACCCGGGAGTCTTTAAGTCAAGATTGAATAGGTTACTTCTAGGTAAGCGCGCTCCATCGTCGACCGCATAGTCGCTTTCTATCAGGTGAGATAGCGGTCAAGCGCGAACCTATCAAGAATAAAAAAAGGATCTCATGGCTAAAATAATAACAACCACGTGGGTTGATTTCCTATGTTAAGCAACGCTCACCGAGGTCAGTCTATAGATCTTAGAAGAGTCATAACCCATAACTTTTTTATTATGGATAGTTTCACGTTTGACCACTATCTCACCTGATGGTAAGTGAAGATGTGGCCCACGATGGAGCACGCTTGTCTAGAAATAACCTATTTACTCTTGACTTAAAGACCCCTAGGTATCGCTATCAGAAAACACAGACCTCGGCAGGGAATTCCTTTCCTTAGCTGTACGCATAATTATTGTGTTCTCAAAACTCTTTGTTCATATGAGTGGGATGTCCGTTCGTCTTGTGGTCCGATGATGAAACGGACTTGACGGAATTAAATTGTGCAATTCCAATGCACACTCCCCGAAATGTAAACGATAGAAAACCGACAGGGTAGCAACTCGGCGTCGAGACTTTGGAGTTTTGACTTGACAAGTGCATCATTGCCGATAGTGAACTTAATGATTTACAAAAATTTGTTGGGTACTACAAAACACCACCCAGGTAGCACAAGTTCAAGCCGCAAACTTAAGGTGCCATTCGAACCTCAGCTGCATGCTGCGGATACAGGCTGCAAATGCAAGTAGCACACGCATGACACGCAGCCGTTGCCTGCATCTGCAGCCGGGAGTGATTTGGAGGCGAGACTGAAATCCGAACGACATCTAAAAAATTTCGCTCAATGCATTTTTACGACCATTCTATATGACCGGCCTACCTATCCCCAACAAAAAATTAACACCTGCGCGCTAACGGCACGTAAATCTTTAAAACTGATTATCATACGTTGACCTTCAAAGTTACGCATAACTACGTAACATTTAACGGTTAGGTTTGACAGGTTATACTACTCCGACGAGTTTGTAACAGCTAGTGACGTCAGAGGTGTTTGGAGGTCCATTGTTTATTTTTCTAGCAGATTTATTTGTATTAGTTACGTTGTTCTTACTGAGTTCTATCTCTTTTTATGGTTCTGTAGCTAAAGGGACCCTATTGCTACGACTCTGCTGTCTCATGAGCCGTGATAACCTAGACTGTTGAAATTTTCAGAGATGATGTATTTCTGTTACTGCTATAATGACAAATACTAAAACAAAATAAAATAAATATTTTAGTGGGGCTCTCATGCAACAAACGTGACTATTTTGCCCTTTTTTTGCTACGGACAGAACGGAACCCTCTGTGCACAAGTCCAACTTGTATTTGACAATTTTTTTATTATCTATTGAAAACTACAAAAAGCACCTGGGCTTTTGGAGAAAAGATTGATTGATTGTCTACGGGATTTTTAATATACTGAAACTACGCTACGCGTACCCAGTGCGGTCACTATCGATACATGAAAGGGGTCTCGTGACTTCTTAAAAGACTACCTTGAATCCCTATCTGTACAATGCTTGTTAAATTCCTGGAGATACTACATAGGGGTCTCCCATAAGCCTTGTTGTATGCGGTACTTAATCATTTTGCCACTGTCTTTCCTGGAATCAGTCGAAGGGCGGACAGAGTCCTCAACCCCACCTACTGACGACATTGCCTACTGAATTTAAAAAAATATATATTTTAATATAATATCTACTTTCTTTATTGTGTTCTTGACATGACAGCCCCTGACAGAAAATTGGCATTGCGTATTTTTTTTTTTTTGATATTAGAACGTTTGATGGATGTGTGACGAAAAATAAAATGAGGAATGAGTATTTTAGAAGAAGTTTGAAAGTGAAACCACTGACCAAAAAATTTAAAGAAAGAAAAACAAATAAAATCTAATCGTTTGTCTTGTAATGATAATGTTAAGAGTAAGGATAACACGCATATTACTAAAAGAGTTATGAATATATATGTGTATGGATGAAGGGTGAGAGAAGCCAAAGAAAATATTATAGAGAATAATATAGGTGACAGATCAGAGTGGAAGAAAAAAAATGAGTCACGCCAACCCTAAGTGACACAGGCCAAGGGCAGAACAATGACATTGTCAGTTTTTGAGACGCATCGAGTCTTAATTTATGCTCCGTCTAATCAACAGTCAGGGCTTCATTAATAGCTGCGACTCCACTAATTAATGACTATAAAAACAGGGTGTTTTTACTTCACCATCGTCTGCTCTACAATAGAGCTCCCACGACAACAATATAGCGCCATCGTAATTACGACCTCTATGTTAGTAGAGCGCTTACGGTAGAGCTCTGCTTACCTACTTCTGAGAAATGAGGTATGTGATACAGCTTTGATTGGCCAGGTTTTATGGGAAGTTGATGATGAGACTAGGTGAGAATGTGGTACATCCGAAATTCGCACCATTGGAAAGCCACCAATATGTAGCCTGTGCGTGCAGTCCATCCGTTGTCTAACAGGGAATCTCCAAAGCCAGACGGACTGCAAAACTTTTGGATAAAGTGGCTTCTTTTTTTTTAAAATGATATAAGCTAGTGCTTGACTGCGATCCCACCTGTTGGTAAGCAGAGATGCAATCATTGATGGTGAGGCGCACTAGTTTATTAAGAGCCTATTCACTCTAGCCTTGAAGACACTTTAATCATAGTTGGACGGGAAGACCGCAGCAGGCAAATTGTTCCAGTCCTTCGATGTCCGCGGTATAAACGACGAAGCGAAACGCTTAGTCCGGACCGTTGAAGTTTCAACAACGTAAGGGTAGATACTCGCCGTTCGTCGGGTTGCCCGATGGTAGAAAGCTTCAAAGGTCACAAGGCCGCCTTGAGTTTGGTTCGCTACCCGAATTTCTTACTTATTTACCTACCTACCTGCTCCACAAATCTGGTAGCACCGCGGACCCCGATCACGTGTTTACCGACAGTCTATATGGTTCTTACATCAATTTTTGACTGGCCTGATGGTCTAGTGGTTAGTGGCCCTAACTGCTATGCCAGAGGTCGTGGGTTCGATTCCCACCCAGGACAAACGTTTGTGTGATGAGCACGATCATTTGTTCTGTGTCTGGGTGTAATTTACCTATAATATGTATGTATTTAGAAATATATAAGTATGTTTATCAGTTGTCTAGTACCCATAACACAAGCTCTGTTTAGCTTGGGTCTAGACGGCGTTGTGTGATAGTTGTGGAATATTCTTATAATATTATTTTGAGAGCAAAGATTAACTACCATTTGGACAATAACTATATTATGTCTGCTTCTCAAAATGGTTGTAGAAATGGATCATGGTACTAAGGAGCTGCTCCTCATCGGTATGGTCATTAACCAACCGGTTCGGCGCTCCCGAAAGGATCTATCGACATGTTGGATAGACTATAAGAAGGTCTACGACTCGGTTCCATACATGGCTCATAAGGGTGCTAGAATTGAACAAAATTGATGCAACACTACGCATCTTCCTGATGTCATCTGTGAGACAGTGGAGGACGGTCTTCGCTATCCAAGATATTGACATATCGTGTATTCATGACGTATATTCCAGGGAAACATTTTGATTCCACTTTGGTTCTGCCTAGCCTTGAATCCTCTAAGCATATTATTATTATTTTCCCTAAACTCACAGTATCCACACCACAAACTGCATTAATCGGCGGCGGCGATCTGTCGCGCCAGGCCTTGGTTCAGGCCATGGTCCGGAGTGAGGAGGAGTGGCAGGCGGTCGCCTTCTGCGAAGCAGTAATGCTAGCAAAGGAGGCGGCCGATCGCGTGAGGCAACGGTCCTTACGCTCCAACCGCCGCCGGGATTCCGATCCCGATTTCCGGCCACCCTAGGCGCGGACTTGCGGACGGCGAGCAATGGGTGGCTCACCGTCCAACCGTCCGGTAACCGTCCGGACCGAGCCCAAGTCGTCGACGGCACGTACTGTTCCACGCGTGCCTCAAGGAGATATCAGCAAATCGTAGGGGCTCAGCAGGGTCGAAGCCTACTGGGGCCACGGGTAGTGTGAAAGCGAAACCCGGGGCCCTGGGACGAAGGCAACAAAGAAACAGGAGTGGGTTTTTAGTCAGTAAAAGTCTGACACTATCTCCCGCTCAGCCCAAGAGCGGGATTTGTCATGAGATGATTTTCCCACCCAGTAAAAAAAAAACACCACAAAGTGCATCCCACTCTCGCCATCAAACATATATTAATAATAATCTTCATCATCGGTATTTACAAGGCAAACTCACCTTGATCTAACCCTCGCCTCATTTCCACACATTAATATAAGTGGCGGTCAGCCGGGCGGAGAAGCGAGAGTAGGTGAAAGCATGCGCGGGTTAAATAATACTCGAGAAGGGACCGGATTGTGGAAATGTGTCATAGCTATGGGCATTATTTGAATTTTCTTTTTTTTTCTTCTATACACTACTAATTTTTAATTAGTATAAATACTTAGAGGGCCTATTAGAAAAGGTCTTGTTATTATTTAAGTAAAGTCTCAATAAATAATATTCGTAAACAGCAAAGTTATAAGCGTTTGTTTATATCCCGAAATGTCACTCAATTTATGGACACATTGACACACTATTGACAGGCTATTGATTATTATGAATGAATAAATTACGATCAAGATGAAAAAAATTAAAAGTAAAAAACTTTTTAAAAACAAGCTTTTAATTAAATGTGCTGAAAAAAATAAAAAAAGACCTTGGTTATCATAAAGAATCAAAGTACGCATCAAACGATCCCAAACTCGATGGGGTTGTGTCGTTTTATTGCAAAGTTCCTACGGCCACCTTTCAGCTCCATCATCAGATCAGCTCTATGTGATCATAATATTGCATTGTCATGCACTTTACACATGCATACAAAATTTCAACTCAATCGATTGAAGATATCTGCTTCAAAATGGTGTTGCAAGATATGAGCTGAACATACATAGTTACATACATAAGGGTTCCGTTTTTTCCTTTTGAGGTATGGAACCCTAAAAACACTAAAAAACTGCAAAATAACTTTAATTTTGGAAATCGGTGTTTCTATAATAGTTTTTGTCTCTTCCGAAATTAAAGTTATTTTGTACTTTTTAGTGTTTTGTTTACGTTGAAGGCGGATTTATTTTGTAAAAAGTTTTTATTTTACACTTTTTAGCTGTGATACCACAATTAAAAAGTACCCCTCAGCCAAACTTAAATAGTGTGCAAGTTACATAGTAAGGTACCCAAATTCCAATAAGCCAAATCACGGCTAGGACACATTGTTTTATTACGGAATTTTCGTCCCTACCTTTCATCATCATCAGCTCGATGGTACCTTAAGTGTTGCCAGGCGTCCCGATAGCTTACGAATTGTTCCACACCTATTTTTTTCTTTGTTAATTTATTTGGTAAAACAACTATTGTAGCTATTTAACCATAACATTTAAATTTTTCTATTCTATAGGTAGTCTTAGAAAAAAAAGTAACACGAGAATTATTATTATTATTTCCTTTATTTATTCAATACATATTATTAATTACATTTTTAAATATTTTTTTAGCATAGCATAGCATAGTCGGCCTTATAATGTTTCCACTGTTGGGACTCAGGCCTCTTCTCTAGGAGAAGGAATGGGCCATAATTCACCACGCGGGCCCAGTGCGGGTTGGTGAATGTCACATGTCTTCGAATTTTTGGTTCTAGAACATGCCGGATAGAAATAGAAATATTTTTTTAACAAAAGTTATTAAAAAAGAAAAAAACATTTAAAAATATTAAAAATAGTAGCCCACCGGCATCGGGAACAGGGTCCAAGCTACCGGTGGTCAGGGCTCCTGACAGAGGTATCTCCGAACAATACGCGCCGCGTCCAGGAGTACTGCCTTCTGAATCAAGCCCTTGATCCAACTGCCTAACGCGAGTCTCCTCAGGTGTTGGTCGAGGCCCTTGGCATTTGAGCCATTGGCCATCACGACCATCGGCACAATGACTCCTGTGTCCACTTTTGACACTTATTATTATTATAGCTAGCCCATATTGTCCCACAGCTGGGCAAAATCCTCCCTCATTCTTTCCAACGATCACGGTTCCTCGCTTTCTCATTCCAATTCTTATCCAGGTCATCCCGCCATCTCCTTCGTGGTCTGCCGCATGAGAATTATTTCAAAACAAGTTTTCAACAAAATATTTTTTTTTCGTAGCAAGGTCATATAGCGCGGTATCTTCTATATATATATATATAAAAGCGAAACACCACTCACTGATCAATCACGAAATCTCAGAAACTATAACACCTACAAATTTAGAATTTTGTAGGTAGGTTTCTTATAGGGTGTAAACATCCGCTAAGAACGAAATTTTCGCAATTCACCCTCTTAGGGGATGAAACGGGGGCCAAACTTTGTATGGAGATACTGACTTTCACGCGGGCGAAGCCGCTGGCAGAAGCTAGTATACCTATATAATTAATACTCATCAAAACCATTCTAAAAATCTCAAACACGGTAGTGTTATCTGATTTCATATGGCTACTTTCCGGTTCCATCATCAGATCAGCTCCATGTCATAATAATTTTGCATGGTCATCTGATTTACAAATGCATGCAAAATTTCAGCTCAATCGGTAACCGGGAAGTGGGTCACAAATTTGCAAGATTTCATTACAGACAGACATCGGGACAGGTGAAACTAAATAAAAACTTGTAAAAGTAACTTTATTCAAATATAATATAAGCATAAGCATAATCAGCCTTTTTAATGTTCCCAGCAGTGGGACTCAGGTATCCTCTCTAAGAGAGGGAATGGACCGTAATCCACCACGCGGGCCCAGTGCGGGTTGGTGAATGTCACATGTCTTCAATTTTTTTAGTTCTAGGACATGCCGGTTTCCTCACGATGTTTTCCTTCACCGTTTTGAGAGCAGTGGCGATGAAATAAATTACACAAAGTACTTAATGCGCCTGGCTGGGTTTGAACCCGCGACCTACAACTCGTAAGTCGGGGCCGTCACCACTTGGCAACCACTGCTCTAAATATAATATATTTGTTAACTTTTTATGCACTTACAAAATTAAATGGTTTGTTTTCTGAGATACCTAGCATTTATCAATTCTTAACCCAAAAAAGGGGGCTAGGAGTACTTATTAGTGTCTATAAGTACTCCTAGCCCACTCAACTTTCTTACCTCTTACCCTTTTACCTCTGTTGAACTTCGCCTCTCGCTCTCTCTGCCTCACGCCCCATCGATCAAGCGGATTACATGACATAACGACATAGAAAGTCGCATTTTAACAAACAAATTCACACGCAACATGTTGAAATTTCGTGATATTATAGCAATTCGACGTGGAAACGAATTTTTTCGGTGTGTTTACTAGTCATTGTTCTGGGTTTTTCTGTTTTCGAGAGATGTAGTGATTGGTGGGAAGTTCACTCATTGGATTAATTCGGTTTAATTTAATTCAATTCAATTTTATTTAATTCAATTTCACTACATACAATTCAATTCAAATTAATTTCATTCAATTTCATTCCGATTTATTTTGCTTAGTTTGATTCAATTGTTTTATTTATAATTAAGTATCTGTAGAAATTAAAAAAGAGCCGAAGCTTCTGGAGTGGCGACCGGGTACAGGAAGACGCAGTGTTGGAAAGCCTCCTACAAGGTGAACCGATGACCTGGTAAGGGTTATGGGAGTCTGATGGATGCGAGACGCACGGGACCGTTCATTGTGGCGACACTTGGGGGGGACTATGTCTATCAGTGGACGTATTTCGGCTGAAATGATGATGATGATGATGATGATGATGATGATGATATATTAAGCTATTTCTTACTACTAAAACTATGTAGTTTATCTGAAATAAAAATTAAATTACCTATTATTATTAGAATATGAACAGGTTTTTTTAAAGACTAGGTTTTTTCTTCGACTTCGCTGCCGTGATCTATGCTACAGAAATCGAGCATTCTAATCATTATCACCATTATTTTGCCGAAAGACGTCCACTGTTGGACACAGGCCTCCCCCAAGTGTCACCACAACGAACAGTACTGTGCGTCTTGCATCCATCGCACTCCCGCATCGGTTATTGACCCACCTTGAGCATTCCGTTCAAACTACTAAAATCATGTAATCGTTGCGTTTGCATCAGTAGATACTACTGATATATATTTTTGAGGTAGGAAATGACCCAATGACTTTTGGCACTCTAGGGTGGAGCGAGAGGGCGTGTCAGACTTTTTCAGAGTATAACCACACCTGTGTCCTCAAGTTTCCTTTTCAGAAATCCCTGCACTATTCCATTATACAAACTTATTTTTAGTATAAGTATGTGAAACGTGAAACACCGGTCTAGTATTTTAGTATTTTTATATAAAGAATCTACGAACAAAATTTGAAAACTGTAGTATGAAAAATCACAAAGTTATAAGCCCGTTAATGTACCTGGTTGGCGACATAAATACATGGTCACCGGGCCACCCGAGTGACCGAGAGGTTGTTTTGCTCCCGCACCCAGCGGTGCGCTGGCGTTTAATGCCCGCTATGACCTGCCATGACCTGTTTTGTACTTTGTGTCGGTGGTGTCCAACATGTGACCTTTTTTAAATATTTTTGGGAAAAAAACATAGTGTAAAAATTATAGGAATCGATTCAGTTATTGATTCTGAATAAATTATAATCAGGTTTCACATATACTAAAAATAATGTTGTATACGGTTTCATTTGAAAGTAACTTAATATTGCTACTGTTTGACACTGGATCTCTTTTTTTTAGGTTGTAAATCCTCCCATGACTTCTACCGCCCTTGGGCGGTGCGGGACTGCGTGTCAGACTTTTACTGACTAAAACCCTTTCGTTTGTTCCTTCTTTGCCTTGCGTTCCAAGGCCCAGGGGGTTCATTTTCACTTAACCCATGGTCCCAGTAGGCTTCGACTTTGCTGCGCCCCTACAATTTGCTGACTTCTCTGTAAGGCGCGCGTGGAAAACTACGCGCCGTCGCGTCGATGACTTGGTTTCGGTCTGGACGGTCGGACAGGAAGCTACCCATTACTCGCCGTACACTCTATATCTGTGCTCTATTATTATGTAAGACTAGCTTTTGCCCGCGTATATCATTCATAGTCTACATAGGCTATCAGCTCAAGAATAAAGCAGCTTTCTATAGGTGAAAAAAATTTCCCAATCGTTTCAGTACTTTCAGAGATTACCTCGTACAAACAAAAAAAATATATATACAAACTTTATCTCTTCATAATATTAGAATAGATTACGCCTTGGTTACCAGATGTTCTGGATACGGAGCTTAGGTATGTGTAAATTTTGTTGATCATCACAAAACTGATGAAACTATATGGTATATGATATAACTATATATCATAAAATCTTTAAATAATCCAGGGTGACTTTTACTCGAAGAAATAAAATGTCTTATTGGATAAGTAGCATCTTTGAGAGTTTAACTCCTAAAAAATAAAAACATAACAGCAGTTAATTAACATTTCAAAGGCACTGAACCAAGTACTTTAAACTTGACTGACTGGACAGGTCCACTCAAATCTATATGGTTCTTTCTTCAAAAGACCATCTCAGGCAAATCTGCATGGTTCTCATGTGATTTGAACACTACATATTAACTGTACGGACTTTAAAAGAGACTTTGACCCTTGAGTTTATTTCGGTGTTTCTTCTCAGCTAGGAAACACCGGCCTCATCTAGTTTAAAATTACGAAAAAAAACAAATTACGTTTAAAAGTGTTTATCTACAGCCTGAACTCACCAGAGCGATGATGACATTTACTTTGTGAAATAAAACCAACATGCTTAAATGTGCCTCAAAGACATGTCAGCAAACCGTAGGGGCCCAGCATGGTCGAAGCCTACTGGGGCCGCGGGTAGTGTCAAAGTGAAACCCGAGGCCCTGGAACGAAGGCAAAGAAGGAACAGGGGTGGGTTTTTAGTCAGTAAAAGTCAGAGATATCATTGGATGATTTTCCCACATGAAAAAAAAATGCTTATAGATACAGAACATACAAATAAGAGTATAGTATAGTATAGTCGGATGTTCACCGTGTAAGTTCAAAAGTCTCATTCTTAAGGAGCTTTCGTAAATGTTTTCCACTTAATTAAATTTGTTTTATTACTTCTCTTTGTATTTGTTATTAATCATGCCGGATAGTTATTTTAATTTAAATTAGTCATCCTAGTGATTTTATTTAAGTATCCCACAGTTAATCTGTGAGCAGCTTTGTGGGCTACAATATTGTTGTATGTTTTACATACCTGTGGTACCTAAGTTTTATATTGTAGCTGTTTGCTGTTCCTTTTTTATAAAAATAAATAAACAAAAATAAAAATAAATAGTCGGCCTTATAATATTATCACTGTTGGGACTCAGGCCTCCTCTCTAGGAGAGGGAATGGGCCGTCGATCCACCTTGCCAGCACATGCAGCCAGCCTCGGAATCACTCCCGGCAGGACGTGCAGCCAACCTCAGAATCACTTCCGACTGCAGATGCAGGCAACGGTTGCGTATCATATGTGTGTTACCTGCATTCGCAGCCTGCAGCCGAGGTTCGAATGGCACGACGCGTGAGGTATTTTGGGTGAATGTTCGCGAACGTTCGAGAGGTCGCGCAAAATCCCCACTCCCTGACTCACTTAGCTTCCCTACTATTAGGAGAAATCCCTACTCAATGTGAGTGCGGTGCTCCTGATCAAAATATGAACCACATGTTGTAATGCCCCAAGTGTCTGTATACCTGCAATTTGGAGGATTTGATGAGTGCTACCAATGCTGCTATTAATGTTGCCACCTATTGGGCCCAAACAGTTTGACGAGTTTACCATCAAATCGAAAAAAAGAAGAAGAGGAGAAAACCCTTTAAAAAAATCGCAGTTAAATAAAAGCTGCCATACAAACAAGTGCTCCTATAGCTCTTAAATCATCACTATTTGCCGAGAAAACATATAACAAATAACGAATACATGACTCTGTAGTTTTCATCCATACATCACTCGAACCGCATTACAAATGAAAGTGTAAACCTATTGTAGTGTCATCTTCTTGCTCATTACGGCACTTCATTTTTTAATTAATTACTCTCGTTTGAAAGTGATCACTAGAAATGAAAACTGTAAAAGTATTTCTGAAAGTACGTATTGAATTTATCGATATGGGTGACGAAAAACTTGGGAATTTAGAGTAAGAAGTAGATAATAATAAAATACTAATATGATGTATGGGTGTTTTTGTGTGTGTGATATGTATGTGTATAATAATGTGTCTTGTTTTTTCTTATTCATCTTTTCTTTTTTTTATGCACCTACCATGTTTTCTCTTCGCTACCCTTGGGTGTCTGATAGAGAATGCCTAAGTCATTAAGTCCGCCTTTGTACCTTTTGTGTTGCATGAAGTTTTAATAAATAAATAAATAATAGTCTTTATTCAACAAAATTACATAATACATACTTTTCTTACATGTTGTTAGGAGTTCCTGTGGATGGCGGCGCACTGTGGGGACAGTGCGCCGCCATCCCGTTCGGTCTTGAGCTTCGCGCTTTCTTTCGCTCCAAGTCTTCCCCATGTCCTTTGCCTCTGCGATGTCCGTTCGTCTGGCCTGCTTAAGGCGACCACGTTTACGCGATCCTTGTGGATTCCAGTCTAGGGCTTGCTTTGGTATATGTTCAGGGTCCCTTCGTAGCGTGTGGCCGGTATAGTTTCAATTGCGGCGTTTGATCTGTTGGTCGAACATGTGGAATCAAACACCACATATTAGTACATACAGTGTTTGTTTCTTTATTAATTAATTTAATATCGGTACTTAATTCTGCCGTTATAAGGAAATTTTACTATTTTTTTATGTTATGTTCAAAGACAAAATGTTGAAAATATAATAACTAGCTGTTTTTTAGTTCTCATAGGAATTGAGTAAATACAATTATTTTCATTCATACATATTCGCAAAATAAAATATTGTTGCATTTTTCCACAAAACAAAAACAAAAAAATATATATATTTCAAACTCGACTATCTCCACATTTACAAAATGTTAGATGTGCCCTTTTTAATTATGACGGCAGTATGGTACACCAGATTACAATTCACAAAAGCTGGATTTATGAAATCCAGCTTTATCTCATCAAAGGCATGATTTATATAGCAAGATCATTTGATATACCATGATAAGTTTATCGTTTTGACAATCATCCTGACAACCGTTATAAAAATCACTGATTGAAAAAAGAAAGAAAGAAAAATAATTTCTTTGGTACAGCACAAGGCACAAAAATAATATTAGATAATACTAAACACTAAAAAATAAAATAAAAAGACAGCAAAAGATATAGTTGCGTGCCTCACGGCTGCACCAAAATAGGTCCAGTTCAGCATAAATGCAAGGCAACTAGTGCCTGACGCTGGTTTTCAACTGAACCTGTGGTTGTGACGCAACGGACGCAAAACAGTTTTGGATTGTAATATATATGTGTCGGTGAAGTATACTTAAATAATATAAACCATTAAAATAGTATTATGTTAATTATAATAAATATATTTGTAATATATGTATAGTGTGTTTGTAAAATAATTAGGTGATAAGACACCTAACCGTGTCCGTCCAGTTAAACTTATTCTTAAAATGTTGAGTTCTACAGTTGAGTATTAAACGAAAACTATCTACAAGACGCTATTTCAATCTTTGTGACGAATGCCAAGGCCAAGATACAATCCCTAACCACAAACAATCTAACGGTAATCCATTACATAACCCGTAACTTTGTTCAGTAAAATGTTTTTATTTTGCTGCGAAGTTCGTGTATCTAGCTAGCTGCTGCCAGTGGTTTCGCCCGCACGATGGCAGAAAATTATGCCAAGGGAACATGCTTCCGTGATAAACAGTCGACCCTCAATCAATCAATAATTTCAGCCGAAAGATGTCCACTGTTGGACATAGGCCTCCCTCAAATGTCACCACAATGAACGGTCCTGTGCGTGTCGTATCCATCGGATTCCCGCAACTTTCACCAGGTCATCGGTCCACCTTGTAGGAAGTCTTCCAACGCTACGTCTTACGGTACATGGTCGCCATTCAAGAACCTTTCAGCCCCAACAGCCATCCGTTCTGCGAGCAATGTGTCCTGCCTATTGACACTTAAGTTTAGAGATTCTTCGTGCTATGTGGGTAACCTTGGTTCTCCTGCGGATATCTTCATTTCTGATTCGATCACGCTAGGAAACTCCGAGCATAGCCCTTTCCATTGCCCTTTGGGTGACTCTGACCCCTCTGATGAGGCCCATTTTGAATCAGTCTATTTATTTAATTAAGGTTCACCAACAGTTGTTACAGATATTGTACAGATTGGAATATATAAGCAATTGTGTCTTAAATCTAACTGCACAACCAATTACAGGCACCACACCACATGCAAAATTTTCTTTGTAATAGATTTAATTTTGAACAATATCCTTAATTTCTAGATATTTATATTTAATACTAATACTTACTATGTCTGACAAACTACGATATTGAGTCTATATGCTATTTCCAGGTCATGGTCTACTCTTGTACCAAGTTTCATTCCTTCCTAGCGGAGTTTCGCCTCGGCGTTGCATCTCCACGTGCAAATCGTGCATGCGTGTAAGAACTGATGCCTCCAGATCCCATGATAGCAGGCCAGCAAGGAGGCTCGCTGCTTCGCGGGAAACCGTGCGGTATTCCCGCACTATCCGGATGGCCATGACCTTGTGGCATGGGTTCAGCGGGGTTACCATGACGTTCAAAGTAAGATTGTTTCATTCTTATTTTAGTGTGGGTGGGTGAGAGAAAATGGAAATGAGTATAAAACAATCTTACTTTAAAAGTCATGGTACAGATCCAGATTGGCCACCGGTCGCTGTCGCGGCGACGGCGCCTCCGTAAAGGGCCATGGACTGAGTCCCAGCAGTGGGAACATAATAAGGCTGATCATGTTACGTTATGTTATGTAATAAAGCAGCAAAACTG
Organism: Mythimna vitellina; assembly: GCA_949316375.1. Classification (NCBI taxonomy): domain Eukaryota; kingdom Metazoa; phylum Arthropoda; class Insecta; order Lepidoptera; family Noctuidae; genus Mythimna; species Mythimna vitellina. The sequence continues at coordinate 2,094,196 of OX438705.1, forward strand.
CGGTAAAAAGCAAGTTTTTTTATATATGACAAGTATTAATTTTCTCCGTATCGCACGCACACGACAATAAATTCTCACACTCAATTACCTACCACAACCTTAGGTCATGTCACGAGAACTCGACTGACAGTAAATAATTAGGTGCTTCGTTGTGCCTAGGTCACCTTAAGAGGATCCTTCCCGAACCATCTATCGGCAATGTGAGCATGGTTTAAAAGCTCTATGTTTCATCCAACGCAATCCAACCAATGTTTGATACAGAGACAATGTGAAAAGAGAGAGAGATAAATGGAAATCAATTACTTGTTGATTCATAAATTATGGTGTGCCAATTAAACATATTTTCTTTCTTTCTTTCTTTCTTTCTTTCTTTCTTTCTTTCTTTCTTTCTTTCTTTCTTTCTTTCTTTCTTTCTTTCTTTCTTTCTTTCTTTCTTTCTTTCTTTCTTTCTTTCTTTCTTTCTTTCTTTCTTTCTTTCTTTCTTTCTTTCTTTCTTTCTTTCTTTCTTTCTTTCTTTCTTTCTTTCTTTAGATAACGCCTAAACGTTCTGTTGCCATTCGGTAATTCCGTCAGTCACTCAAATATTTCACAATACTTGTTCCAGGAAGTAGTGATTTTTAGAAAAAAAAGAAAAAGTTTTCGTCATTCTGAATTTTTAGAGGTCTTTACTTGATTACACAAATTCATATTTTGATTTTAATACAAACCTAGATAATATCTACAAGATATCGGTGTTTCCAAAATATCTAGAGAAATATGTGTAATCACGTAAGAGCGGTTGTATGGATTTCCATACAACCGTCTCATATCAGGTAGGGCGGTCTTAAAACTTGTGAGGTCAGATAAAAAGTAAACAATAGAAATTGTGTGCATATGTTCATTTGAATGAGAACAATGGTATCGGTGTCTCTTGAACCTGTCTGTCATGCTTGTTTGCGATGTTGACAAACAGTCAAAACACGACATTTACGCGATTTTCGTGATCAAAACCGTTGCTGGTTTGTCGAATTGTTTGTGAATAAGAAACGTGGCAACACCATGGCGGATTATGGTGCATTTTTATGCCTGTGTCCCAACAGTAAGAAATTACAACGCTGATTATACTTATGCTGTAAGAGGCATGGTGAAGTCCACAGTCAATATTATTAATTACAAGTTGCTGCCAACAGCTTCAACGTGCAAGCAGAAAATAGTTCCAAGACAACAATTCCTGGGTTAAGGGGCCCTTCTTCCGAAAGTTTAGGCATTTTACGCACCGAGACGGCTTGCGTCCGCGTTGCTCAGGAGCCGTCGCGATATGAACTCCGGTGACCTATGGCGGCGGGCGAGCACGCCACAGTATAGATAAATAAATCAGTATTTCAAATATTATTGGCGTGCTAGTAATAATAGCTTGTTTTGCAAAAACGTATAGCTTGATGTGCTGTCCACTGCACTATTGACTGTAAACACTAATACACTTAGGTATATTGTTATAAATGTATAACTTTTTTTTATTGCTTGGTAAAATCATCAAATGAGTCCTGCCGCTCTGGATGGAGCGGACTGTCAGACTTGTACTGACTAAAATCCACCCTGTTCCTTCGGTTGCCCTTTACATTCCAGGGCCACGGTATTCTGATAAGACAGTCTCGTGAATGAAAAGGCAGGCGATGATCATTCTGTTGAACTTAAAGAATGGTTGTAGAAGATTTGGTGAGTAATATAATGAAAGACAAATATGATTAATTACACTGGTCTACAAAAATTTACTTTTTTTTTGCCACAAGAGTTTTTTTTGCTATATATGGTTTTATTTTGACTCCCTTTTGTAGGAAATAGATATAGAATAAAATTGTTAGCCATCGTTTTTTTGTGACAGTCACTTGTATTTGTCATGAAAAATATTGATACTTTACTTACAATTAAATTAAAAAATACGTCTTTTTAAACCATATATTATGATTTTCTGGAATATTTAGCTTGAGGCTGGTCTACCACAAGTATCCAACCAAAAATTGCTAATATTCAAGGACTCCATTTGCACTGGTACGGGTTTTTCATGATGAAAATGACCTGCCGCAACCTTTCTCCTTTGTGTTGGGCATTGGATCCCAGATTTTTGGTACGGAAGCCAAAGTGTAAGTGTATTTAGAGTGACAAATTATAACTCTATGCTTGATATGTTTTAATTAGGTCCTCTATGAGATTTGTGTAGTCATTTGTTTCGTAATATATAAAAAATAGATGATTTTTTTAAGTTTGTTATAAATCACCAAAAAGATGATTGAGGAACACTAATAACTGACTCAAACTAGAATAGTTTGTGTCAGTTATTAGTGTTCCTCTCTCTTATTGGGTACTAGCTGTTGCCCGCGACTTCGTCCGTGTTAACTTCGTAAAACTGTACAATCACTCTGTGCTTGCAATTCATTCCGAAAGCATCGCAATTATTTATTGTACTTTAACATAAAACGGTTAAAGGTAAAAAAGCAAATTACCTTCAGGAAACATGTGATGTACTCGTCCAGATCCAGATGTATGAACGTCAATAAATAGAAAGAGTATGTATGGGTCATAGCAGTTGGCATTTCTGCCTACCCCAAGGAACAAACATACATAAACTAATGCCTTTTGCATTAGTTTATGTATGTTTCTGGTTTATGTTCTGGTAAAACAACATTGTATGATTTTAAACCCTCGCCACAGTGAGCACGCCACAATCGCAGCGGTAATGCCTGTCTTTGAGGAGTGACTACAGAGGCGTCACGGCATCCTTTTTTCATGCAGGACTCACCTGATGTGGGTGTTCCGGAAGGTATCTGTATTGAATTCTGCGGGAAGAAACACTCAGGTCTCACCATTGTGCGGATCGCCCGGAGAATACGATGGAGTGTATGGTGGAAGTCAGTCCCGCTTGGTCGGAACGCCGTCGCAGCCATGTCCTCGTGGGGGCAATTGGTGGAGAAAATGATAACCAGTCTTCCTTAAGTGAAGCACTACGATCAAAGAAGGTGGGTTCCCAGCCATCGCAAACACAGGACTGCGGTGGTGCCGTCCGGCCGTCACGTCGTCGTTAGACAGCTTTGCACCTCGTTTACCTCTAGTAAACGAAGGAGCATAATCGGGACACCAACCTTCAGCTGGGTAATGTGCACTGATAGTGCAAAGCCTTAAGTGAATTCAAAAACTACCATCATCTATCAACTATCTTTCTCCACAAAAGTACTTATGAAAAATTTGGGAGAGAATGCTTGCATTGATTGTTGCAGTTTGATCATTTTGGGAGTTACTTGTTCATTCACCTATGATTTTTTTGGCGTGTATTTAACTGACGTCCCCGTATATCACACAAATGTTTTCTTGATAGTGGGAACTACCCTATAAAGAGTCTCCAACTTTTGAATGAATTTCGGCGACATCTTGTGCGTGTGTATCTCCGTCCAATCGAACTCGCATATTGATGGCCAAACCGAGAAATTACTGACGCCGATTGCCTCTATGAGGACACGGCGGTTCACCCAAGCTGAATAGACCTCCACCGCATACTACACCAGGTCCTCCGGGCGATTCGCAAAATTGTAATATCAGGGTACTTCCAACCAAATCCGGAAAAGCAACCGTTTGAAACATTCACAACAATCCTGAGCTTGTGCATCCATAAAACAATGAAATTACGGTAAACAAATGTAACAGCCGATTAGTATTATCCCTGAGATTGGCCTCCCTCAGGGATTTGTTCCAGTGTTGGTCACCATTCACTGCAAGAAGGTAACGTCCAGATGTCGACGCAAGGCTGCAAGGAATCTGAGATACATCATACGTTGTCGAACTATGATCAGAAAAACACATTTGATCCCGTTTTATATGAAGCAGTGACTGCAAATAATAAAACACGCCATTATTAGGCCGCAAGGTGCCATCATCCCGGAGGACACAGTGGCGCATTCAGTGGAGGTGTGCCCCGCAAGGGCGGAGTACTACTTTGTCCTCGTGGAGGCAATCGGCGTCAGTGACCTCTCGCGCCGGGCTCTGGTTTGGGTGAGATCCAGAGCGAGGAGTAATGGCAGGCGGTCGCCTCCTTCTGCAAAGCCGTAATGCTAGCGAAGGAGGAGGCCGCAAGCGTAAGGGAACGAACGTCCTCATGCCAATCCGAGATTCCGACCCCGACTACCAGCCACGGTAGATGCGAGCTTGCGGACGTCGAGCGATGGGTAGCTAGCCATCCGGCCGTCCGGTATCTAGTTGACCGGACTGAGCTCAGTCGTCAACAGCGCGTAGTGATCCACGCACTCCTAAAAGAGATGTTGCAAAGAGCAACTGAAGGACACAGGTGTGGTTTTAGTCAGTAAAGATTGACACGCCATCCCGCTCCTACCAGAGCGGAAAAAGTCATTAAATGATTGCCAACATTAAAAAAAAGGTGCCATCATCATCATTATCATTTCAGCCGAAAGACGTCCACTGTTGGGCATAGGTCTCCCCAAGTGTCGCCATAATGACCGGTTCATGCATCGGATTACGCGACCCTCGCCAAGTTATCGGTCCACCGGGGGGCCTTCCAATTCAAGATACCATGTAACCCCTTCCGAAAATTTGGCCGTGTTATTTTAAAGTCAATAATTAAATACACATAGGTATTTACTTTTATCGCCTTTGGTTACAGTAAAAGTTGTTAAAAATGCCTCCGTCTAACACCAGTAGTTTTAAAATACACAATGCCATCTATCAAATTTAATATGAAGGTCAACTTTCATTGTCATCATTATTTCTACTTTGAGTCTTTAGATGGCGTTGCGAGTTGCGTGTGTTGTCATATTTAACTTCTTGAAAACTTTAAATTCATGCCGTTAATATTTCATATGCTTTGTTTCATTGCGATGAAACAAAGCCTAAGTAATATATCAAGTTACACAGAATTTTAATGTATAAAAGCCATCTACATCGACTTCTAACATTTTGCGTGATACGCACACAACTAAAAACTTCTACAGATATATTATGTGTAGATATATAAAAAAAATGTAAGCATGCAAAAATATATAAAAAAATCTTATTTACCGTGAAAAAATAAAACCAAAAATTTCGCAAGAGAGCCACATGGGATTCGAACAACCTATAAATTATACGCAAGTCTAGATACGAAACCACTGCGCTACGGTCTTCGATGATTAAAATTTAAAATAGACGTTCTTATATAAACGTCATAATTGACTGGTTGGCTCCTTATCGATGATAGCGTGATGATTTTCGTTTCAGAAGTAATATTTGCAGCTAAATGGAATAATGTAATATTATTGTACGTGATTTTACTCGCCGCTTTGATTTTATTATGTGCTTTGATTAGTTTTTACAAAATATTAAGAAGATATCGAATAGAAATGTCAATTTTGTTTCGTTAAAATGGTAAAAGTTAGTTTTATTACAAAAAAAAGGATAAAATAATGACAAAATTTTTAACTGTAACTGGGGATCGAACTCGCGGCAATTGTCGTTCAATACCTACATTTTCGATTATTGCTCACCCCCCATAGGAAATAGCGTGATAATTTATAGCCTATAAGTTGCCCTGACCTATAAGGATTATGTATGCAAAATTTGAACAGGATCGGTTCAGTAGTTTTTGCGCCAATTAATACCACCGCAAAATAATTTTACTGTTTTATTATATGTATAGATAAAAGCTAAATCATGAATTTTATTTGCAGTTACAATACACGTAGTTAGTAAATCATGGTATTAGTTCCTGCGCAATGTTTTATTTGGCATTGCAGGTATTGCTATAGCAACACTATCAGAAAGCGTTTGTATTGCAGAACGCACACTTACATATTTTACAGTGTATGCGTTATATTTATCACTTTTGCCATATAAGTCTGGCAAAACGACCACAGACACGTAGTGTGTCTGTGGTCTTTAGGATCCTGTTCAAAACATAGGGTTTCCGAAGCCATTAAGCGCACTCCTTTTGTCGAATTTGTAAAAATCTTTACTCTTGTTGTAGATCTCATATGAAGCACTCACTTTACTTTGAGGAGCCACGGAAAAACCAAAATTATCACGATAACACCATTTTACCCAAGTCAGCAAAATTTCTTCATTCACTTTTAGAATTTGGTTCACCACATACCTACTCGGCAGAAACTGTGAGGGTACATGAAACCCACATCTTCTTTATGTGTTGAGAAACCAACAACGAGTAGCTTATGCATGACAAACTCACAATTGAGCACTACATTTGTTGCAATTCGAGCGCATTTAGTGGAAAGTTCGGTAAAATTTTAAGTGGCAGTCACAAAAAATCTGAGGCTAATAAAAACAAAGTATGTAGTGTTTTATGATGAGGATAGATACTTTAGTAAAAATAAGTAAACACAATCTCTGTGGGAAAAACCTTGTCGACCAGTGTTATAATATAATAAAATAAAATATATAGTACCAGCATAAAAATTAATATTCATAAAAAATAAAATTCATAAAAATTTAGTGGTCGTGTGCTAGGTCCAGGTTCATTTTCATCGACCGATATATTCCTCAATGCTGGGCGCGAGTCTCCTCTAAGAGGGTCAAAGCCACAGTCCTCATGGCACTCCCCTCCGCGTTGGGAACTAGGACCTGATAGCAAATCAGGATTGTTTTGCGTTAGAGATTCCTCATTTTCCTTATTTTCGGATTATTTGTTCTCTTCAAGTGTCAGATTTCTTATGCCCATACCACGCGTATGTCAGGGGTTCACGATTTCAGGAAGTAGGCATTATATAGCATTATATATAGGTTCAACGTCATAGTAATCATCTTCCTCTTCTTGATTTTCAGCTTTAATGGAATCATCTTTGTCTTTTCTAGTTGTCCTTTGAAATTTGTCTTCTTCATTTTTAGCTTCAACAATAATGGAATTATCTTCGTCATCCCTAGTTTTTCTGCAACAATGGAATGTCATTAACGTTATGAAACGGAAGTTTCAAAGTCACCGAAATAAACTTTAACAAAAAATCATTTACTGCCATGTTACATCCCATAATAGGATACATAAGACATGTGATAAGTAAGAAAACTAAAGCGCGACGGGAGATAACGTCGAACTTGTAGCGGATGAATAAAACTGCTCCGCCACAGTATATAATGTAATATGTACATAATGTACTTACGTATACTGTCCCTCTTTAGAGTGCCCATCCGTACTTTTTTTGGACATCAAAGTACCTTTTCCGGTACGTGGTCTCAGAGCACTGGAATGGAATAAATTTCATTACATATTTTCAAAAAAATCAAATTAACAAACACTAATTACTAGAGTTTAAATAAAACCTGATACATATATAAAAATCTCGTGTCTTGACCAGTTTTTTGTATATATTTGGTAGGTTTGAGAATAGGTCATAGGCTATTTCTATAGTGGCCGGCCAATTTCTACCTACTAAACGCAGCCCGACCATAAACCGTGCTCTAGGTACTTACCTAGTGAGTACAAGTAGTGACCGATAGCCATTGTTCAATATCTTTCAAATCTTCATAAACATAATAAAATAATGTAATAATAATAATAAACTTTTTACTTTACTTTTTATAAGTGTATCGCAACTAAAAAGTGTGAAATAAAAAACTTTTTACAAAAAAATATTTTTTTGTAAAAAGTTTCTAAAGTGCATCTTATTACAATTCTGATAAGTCCAAACACGGCTAGGCTACATTGATTTATTACGGAGTTCCAGTGCCTACATTCCGGCTTCATCATCATCATCAGATCACTTTGATGATACCATTTTCAACACTATTCAGAGCCATTAATTTATTTGTATTATCATAGTCGCTTAACTATCTCCATAGTGATATCTATGCGAGTATGAAGTTCCGTTGACCATTTCTGGTCTTCTTCATCAGTTCCATTTCATCAAATGTTACTTTTCGACTGTAAATGCTTAATTTCTCGATAAAAATACCAAAATCATATTACAGTTGGCTATAATATTTGAGGAGTTCCCTCGATTTCACCAAGATTCCATCATCAGATCCCGATTTGGTGACTATGGGACCATTTGGGAAATATACCCTTTCCAACAAAAAAAGAATTTTTCAAATTGGTTGGCAGCGACGAAGTTATGCGCGAACAAACATTAAAAAAATCATACAAACATCCGAATTGAGAACCTCCTCCTTTTTTAGAAGTCGGTTAAAAACAAAAAACAACAAACCTAGGTACTTACATCTCCTTGAATTTGATCAGGATGCAAAACTGCACTTTTTAAAGGTTTAAGAATGTTTCCATGATAGATTTAAAATTCTAGTCATACTGACTTCGCTGGTCTGTGTAGAGGAGTAATTATATTGTGACGTATTTATAGAATAAATACTTACGCAATACACTTTCGGATTTTCTTCACTTCAGATACCCTTTTTTTCTTAATTTTGTTTTTTCTATTCGCGATTGCAATTACTTATAATAAAACACGTTTATTTACGCGCGCGGCAACAAAAATGTATGGTCGCGAGCAAAACTTGCATAGGTCCTCCCTCGATGACGTCCGGCAGGACAATGGCGCGGTGCGCGCGTGCCGTTTTCACGTATTTATTTTATATTAAAAAAAATAAGTGCCATATTATAAATTTATCCAAAAATATCCCTGTCAAACCCGATTAGTAAATGAAATGTAAAATTTCCATAAAAGTTGCGTTCCCCCAAGTCTCATAAAACTTAAAATACTTTCAAAATCGACTTTATTTCAGATTTTTTTTTTATCGAGTGGAATGTTAAATAATGTGTTTTTAACCAAAAAAGTCACTAGATTAAAGATGTATCTGTACTATATATTTTTTTCCGGATTTAAATATGATGATTTCTCTGAAAACAACTCGATCTAGAAACGTAAATTTCGAAAAAGGGGCCCTTAAACTTATCTTGTGTGCTATTCCAAGACACGGTCTGCCTGTGTGCCTAAATTCATCTAAATTTTCTCAGACACAGGCGTAGGGTAGCCAGCCTTTCGGTCTTTTACAGGATGCATTTTGGAGAGTGTGCGTGGGAATTGTATGACTTGATTCTGCCGTCTCATTTCTACCATCGCACAACCCGATGTACGTCAAATATCCACCCTTACGTTGTTAGAATCCCTGACTGCGTTTCGCCTCGTCGTTTACACAATTTACCTATTGCAGTCTTCCCGTCCGTTTATAATGTGGGTGTCTTCAAGGCTAGAGTGAATAGTCTCTTAATAAACCAGTGCGTCGCACCATCAACGATTGCATCACTGCTCACCACTCACTCCACCATCAGGTGGGATTGCAATCAAGCACAAGTATATATCAATTAAAGAAAAAAAAGGCTTTCGAACGTGAAAAAGTAACTTAAGTAGACCTTTGTAATGTTAAGTGTGATTAGTATTTATTATTTTGTTTTGATGATCTATGCAAACAAATGTACAGAATTGGCATTACGTGCGAATAGCTTTGCACAAAATGAGTCAGCAAGTTATTAGTAAGATGCAAAGCCTGGGGTGCACTAAACGTACATGCATTTAAGTTTCGCCTCTCAAGAACGCCATTTTAACGCACGCAATTGCGTTCAGTGAAAGCAAACTTACGACTGCATAAAATTGTGCACTTGACTTACACCTTCCTTGCTTCGAACTTGACCCGCATTCTTCCATACATTGTCAATGTTACCGAGTTAAACTAAAATCAGTGTCAATTTGTACCGCCATCTGTTTATTATGTTCGTCACGTTACGTCTCCGAATAACAATGCGTGTACACTCCATTCTCTTGTTTTTGAAAGTATTTATTCATCGAACTTTCGTTGTTCATTTGTTTTTTTTAGCAGAGGTACCTATAACAATGTAGTTCGAAGTTGTGGACGACTGCGATTACCTGGGACAGACGGTCCTGTTGGGTAAGTTTAACTTCGAGAAAGAGGTCAATCGTCGAATCCGACTCGGCAAACCGGCGTTCGGAAAGCTACGCGGTGTCTTCTCGCCCAATATACCACAGTGTCTCAAGACGAAAATCTATGACAGGTGCGTGTTGCCAGTGATGACATATGGCTCCAAAACGTGGTCGCTTACAATGGGCCTCGACGAAGAATCGCCAAACTTAAGTAGCAATGGGTAAGGCACATTGCTCGCAGAACGGATGGCCGTTGGGGCCGAAAGGTGTAGTAATCACGTGCCCTGCTAACAGTAAGATCAGCAAAACCGTAAGGGCTTACGGTTTTGCTGACCACTTTTTGAGGCGGGTATAGAATACTACGTGCTGTTGACATCTCAGGCTCGGTTCATTACTGGATGGGCGGACAGTAACCCACCTATTGCTTGCCGCCCACGCCTACGGTAGTTGGAGATCACCCTGCAACTCATCTGTGATTTAGGCGTGAGGAAATCCGTTTCTTCAATTTTTGAGGCCATCACCTTCATTAGCATTACTGCTTTATAGAAGGAGGCGACCGCGTTCCCATTCCCTCTCCTTATAACCTCTACTCTATATTTAATCCTTCGCAGTGTTTGGGAGTTAACTATAAAAATCCCTCACTGCACTCGGGATTAAAACTTAGCACTCTTAATTTTTTTCAGAATTTAAGATGCCGCCTGCGACTTTAAGACCCTGCTATATCCTCTTGTCACATATTCTATTATTTATCTCGGGAGTATGTCCCCTAGGGATAATTTTCCACTGTCACGCGGTCGAAGCCACTGGCAGTTTCTAGTGTTCACATAAACCTGTATAAAATATCCACGAGCTCACGTTATGTCCGGTTTGTATGTTTCGAGGTAAATAACTCGGCGACGCACTTTCCAAGTAAATTGCTTCCATATTTATATCGCGGTTGTGATGGGGCATCAAATGTGGTGTCATGATGACTGTGAGATGTCGACTTGATTACTATTGTGTCTTTTTTCTTTGTAGTAGAAGTAATTGAAATATGGTTTTGTATTGGGACTAGGTTTTTTTTTTATTGGTTGGGAAAATCATCTTATGACAAATCCCGCTATTGGGCGGTGCGAGAGATAGAGTCAGACTTTAATTGACTAAAAACCCACTCCTGTTCCTTCGTTGCCTTTGTCCCAGGGCCCCGGGTTTCGCTTTCACACTACCCGTGGCCCCAGTAGGCTTCGACCCTGCTGGGCCCCTACGGTTTGCTGACATCTCCTTGAGGCGCGCGTGGAACAGTATGCGCCGTCGACGACTTGGGCTCGGTCCGGACGGTTACCGGACGGTCGGACGGCAAGTCACCCATTGCTCGCCGACCGCAAGCCTGCGCCTACGGTGGCCGGAAATCGGGATCGGATTCCCGGCGGCAGTTGGAGCGTAATTGGGACTAGGTTAATAATTAATTCATCATTATCATAATTTTAGCCAAAAACGTTCACTGTTGGATATAGGCCTCCTGTGCGTCTCGCATCCATCGGGTATCCACGACTATCACCAGGTTATCGGTCCACCTTATGCGAGCGTTCCAAAGCTGCGTTTAATATGATAATAATTAGATATCGTTTGATTTTTTTTTTTTTTTAAATTACATATCGGTACTCAAAGAAGTCTGTATCTTACGATTTTCACCGTGTGATGTAAGGGTTTGAGGCAACCAGTTCATCATTCACTTGTTCCAATTTATTTAGTACCAGCTGGTACCTGTGACTTCGCTCGCGTTAGACTCGTAAAATAGCATAATTACAAATTTTATTTTGTTGCGTGGAAACATAATTTTAATTCTAAAATACAAAAGAAATATAATTTTAAAATTAAATGTCTATAAATAACCCGCCCCTGATCGTTCCCGGTGCAAAAGTACCCATAACACTGCCTTTCTCCCGGTCCAGGTCGTTTTTGGTGCAAAGGATAGCCATCGCTATTCAGCGAGGTAATGCGGTCACTCGTCGACCACATCATCGCTTACCATTAGGTGAGATGGTGGTCAAACGCGAGCCTATCATTAACAAAAAAATATATCTATTGACGTTTGACATTTAATTTAATTGTAAAATGATATTTCTTTTGTATTATGTTTTTTGTGATTATTTATTGTATTTTCCTATTTGAATAAAATTTATTTGATTGTTCTAAAATAAATGTAGCCTCAGTTATTCCTTGTAACATCAGCTGTCTACCACTGAAAGTTCCGTCAAAATCTGTCCAGGCTTTTCATCCATCTATATTCATACTCAATTCTTGTCTCGTTCCTCCACCTGACAAATATCACTTTAAGACAATACGTTATTCAAAGTATTATAATATAATATAATATTCACACAACTATCACACAACGCCGTCTAGTCCCAAGCTAAGCAGAGCTTGTGTTATGAGTACTAGACAACTGATAAACATACTTATATGTATATTTCTAAATTCATACATATCATAGATAAATTATACCCAGACACAGAACAAATGATCGTGCTCATCACACAAACATTTGTCCTGGGTGGGAATCGAACCTACGATCTCCGGCATAGAAGTTAGGGCCACTAACCACTATACCAACAGGCCAGTCAAAAATGGATGGACCTCACAGACTGCCGGTAAACACGTGATCGGGCAGCAGATAGGTAAATAAGAGTAAGTAAGAAATTCGGGTAGCGGACCAGACTCAAGGCGGCCTTGTGAACTTTGAAGCCACTTTATCCAAAAGTTGTGCAGTCCGTCCTTGGAGATTCCCTGTTAGACAACGAACGGACTGCACGCACGGGCTACATATTGGCAGCTTTCCAATGGTGAGAATTTCGGACGTACCACATTCTCACCTAGTCACATCATCAACTTCTCATAAAACCTGGCCGACGATCCTCACTCCACTCTCTACTCGACCTCTGGTATAGCAGTCAAGACCACTAACCACTAGACCAAAAGGCCAGTTAAGTCTATTCTTAAACGGATTAAATTTAGGCCTTAGATCTCTATTTGGATGTGAAGTTATGCCGCCCTAGGATAAGACAATTTACATTCAATAGATCGAACTAAACGACACCTAGTTTGGATAGGAGACGATTGTAGAATAATGATTCAGATAATAGAGGTATACTGTTATTTGAATTTGTGGAATCTTTTCTCCGATGCTTTTTTGTTCATGTAGTTAAAAGATTATGATGAAGATTGACTTCTGTTTAGAATATTTTTTACCCTTTTTAGGGTTTTGTAACTCAAAAAGAAAAAACGGAACCCTTATAGGATCACTTTGTTGTCCATCTGTCTGTCCGTCTGTCTGTCTGTCAACAACCTTTATCTCGGGAACTCGTAAAGGTATCGTGTTGAAATTAGAATCATATACTTAGGTTTATGTTTTATATGTGTGCGGTATGTTTGTTCAAGCTTAAACGGCTGGATGCTGGCTTTTGATGAAAATTGAACGTGGGGAAATAATGCTAATCTAATGTATAAAAAAATCTTGTCACAGTGTTTCTTATTGAATAAGTAATAGGCTATTTTTAGGGTACCGCACCTCAAAAAGAAAAAAACGAAACCCTTGTAGGATCACTTTGTTGTCCGTATGTCTGTCTGTCAAGAACCTGTATCTCGGAACGCGTGAAGGTATCGAGTTGAAATTAAAACCATATACTCAAGTCTATAGTTCCTTTAAGCTATGAAAAAATCAGACTTCTGAGTTAAGGAAAAAAAAGTTACGGCTGTTTATGTCGCAAATAACGTATATTTCAACACTTTGAAGGGAATCAAAATTCATAGGGCACTTCCCGTTGACCTAGAATCCTGAAATTTGGCATGAAGCAAGGTCTTATAACATAATATATAAATAAAATAATATATAAAATAACTACAAATTTACAGTTTTGCTCAGACCTTGCTTCATGCCAAATTAAAACTATGTACTCAGTTCTGCAGTCCCTTGACTGCAGACCTGATTAAATGGCTTTAATTTCAACTCGATACCTCGACGAATTCCCGAGATAAAAGTTCTTTACACACAGACAGACGGATGTACAACAAAGTGATCCTATAAGGGTTCCGTTTTTTTTCTTTTGAGGTAAGGAAGCCTAAAAATACTATTCTTAGGTACTCCAAAGGTTCAATAATAACACCTTCTAATCTATCATCAATTTCACTTTACTAGATTCGCAGACAACTACACAACGCCTACCCTGCAGGCTATGAAATCGTTCCTGCTAAGTTTATGACTAATAGTAGTAGCTATATGTTCCTAGTGTAGTATCTTGGACTAAGTATAAAGAGCTGGGTTTCTAACGCAACAAGGCCAGTGACGAGACAAGCTTGGTACAGTCGCGGGCGTAGAGCTTTAGGAAATTGTAATATTATTTTTTTTAGTACTCATACTCTGAAAGTAGGTCTGAAGTTGCCTGAGGAGTGGGTTTAAAGTAATACTTTTCTCCCTAGGGAGAATCGCTTTCAACTGACAGCTGTCAAATTATTTTAAAAAAAAAAACTAGTTGTATCTTGAACAACTATTACTATTGAATCATGTCCCAATTTTTTATAAAGCCACTCAATTACAACGCGATGTAAACTTGAAAAAGCTTAAAGATAAGTATTAATTAAATAATATATATTATATTTTAAAGTGACTTATATTTTTTCGACTATTTCTTTGAATTACTTTATTAAAAAAAAAAATATGGTAAAATATTGATTTTTAAGACAACGGGTTTTCCTTTCGGAAGTCAACCCATGGTCCCTATATAATAGGCTTCGGCTCTGCTGGGCCCCTACGGTTCTGCTGGCATTTCTTTGAGGCGCACAAGCATCCTCACAAAACATGCGGCGATGCGCCACAGGTACGTCAAATATTGTAATAAATAATATAAGAATAACTTGAAATACCTCCCTTTTTCCCTAGTCTTAATAAGGCTAGTCTAAAAAATGTAATCATAGAGACAGACTTTCATTTATCATTCCTCGGCCTTCCCAGTAATATCCACAACGACTAGTATCACTAAATACTAAATTTATCCTTACGAAACAAAAAAAAGAAATAATATAGGAAAACACATAATTTCTTCTCACTTGTACTCACCAGGCCCGATCAATCGCAGCTGCATGAGGCGCCCGCTTCTCACATAATGGCCGCTTCCTCCGGCCACCTAAGGATGTCCGGCTGCCGGGAAATCTTAGCTCACCTTCTATAGGCAATACTTAAACCTAGTTTACTAAGAAAAAGCGAGGGTTTAATCTGCGACAGCAGGAAAAGGGCGAATGTAGGCTCACAACAAATTCTCTTTGAAGGATATTGAGAAAAACATTTTAGAACAGTTTTTTTACGGAAAAATAAATATTGTAGTTAAATATTATTTTCTTGTGTTTGTATATCTCAGAACCTTGAGATCCTGGACCTCTTGTACGCCATACGATATTTTTGATTCGGTAACAATACACACACACACTACACACACACACACACACACACACTACACATACACAGTATGTACAGCATTGTCTACATTTCTTTTTATATCTCCTTTCACAGATCTGCTGGAAAAAAAATATTTTAGAAATAAGCAGTACCTTTGTATATTTTGTTTTTATTACTGTATCTTCTTCCAATATAACGTGTGTACAAAAATTATTATAAAATAAATAAAATAAATACAAATTTTGGAATTGAATATTATTTGCATGCCCATATTACGATAGGATATAGAAGACCTCATTATATAAGAAACATCTATGTAACATTTACCCATATTTGCAAAGAAATAAATAAATATAAATTTCCACTTGGAAAATTTAAACAGAAGATGCCATTTCCTATAAAATGATCTCTCATTTCAAAGGAAATGGCATCTTCTGTCCATTATCTCAATACCTACTTATTTTGCTGTGAAGTAAAACCAGTAAAAATACGCGTTTACAAGCGGTATTCACATTGGTCTGTGCGTAGGTAGGCACATGAATCACATTGGTACGTGTGTACATGATTCACATCAGCCCGTGTGTACATGAATGATGTACATTTTTTGCTGACATGATCATAAGATCTCTGCTGTCACCTTGTGACATAGTTTTACATATCGTAGCGATGCCTACTTCCTGTTTTGTCTAGTGATGTGCTCCAGTGATCTCTTGGGATATCGATACGAGACTTTTCAAACGGCCACGTTTGAAAAGTCTCGTATCGATATATTTCCATATTTTCGGAGCCGTAGCAGGATTATACCTACGACCAATTTTTAGGATTCCGTACCTCAAATGGAAACACGACCCTTATAGGATCACTTTGTTGTCTGTCTTTCTGTCTGTCTCTCTATCTGTCTGTTTGTCTGTCAAGACCCTTTATCTCGGAAACGTCTCCTACGGCCGTTTATGTCGCAAAAAACATATATTTCGATACTCTCAAAGGAATCAAAATTCATAGGGTACTTCCCGTTGACCCAGAATTATGAAATTTGGCTTATAGCAATGTCTTATAACAAAGGTATAGGAATAAATCTGAAATCAGTAAATTTGTTGCAAAACCAGCGTCAAAAAAAAAAAAAACTTTATGCAATTCGGAAAAGTCTTCGAGATTCCATCCGAAAATTGTAGTTTGTACGGAACCCTCAGTGCGCGAGTCCGACTCGCACTTACCCAGTTTTTTTCTTTTTTATGGTGGTAAATTATTCAATGACTTTTCTCACTGTAGGGCGAAGCGGGAGGGCGTGTCAGGCTTTTACTGATTGAACCATACCTATGTTCCTTATTTGCCCTTTCGTTTCAAGATCACGGGTTTCCGTTTCGGAAGTAAAGCTATGGACCCGGTAGGGTTTCGGCCCTGCTGAGCCCCTACTCATTAGCTGACATCTCTTTGAGCCGTGCGTGGAACACTACGCGTTGGCGAGCTACCTATTGTTTGTCGTCCGCTAGCCAATGGCCAACCTACGACCCATAGGTATTATGTTGTATTGGTCTTGACTGTTTGTGAAGAGAGTACCTACCTGTTATAAAATAAATAAGCTGGGTCCTTCGCATTGAAAATGTTAATCAGCAACTAATGGAGGAACGGTCATGTAATTACCTAAATATTTTTTGTTCATATTCGCACTCTACTTGGAAAAAGTATCGGAGCAAGCAGCGCGGAGCAGGTTGATTCTTCGTCATTTGAAAAACATTGTGATGTTTTTCACCCTACAGCGCATGGTGTAGTGTTCCACATAATTATGGAACATTAGAAAAGAATGTCTTATATCACCGAAATATTGCAAACGCCGTAAGATTGTAAAATATCGCGAGAAATTGTAAACTAGTTTTTGTAAATAAAACACGGTTATGTTGGAAACTAAAGAATTTGGGTGTGGTTTATGTTATTTATACATAATTATTTTTTTTATATATCGAGAAATTATAATCTAATAAAAAAGTTTTAATCATACGGAATCTGCAATTTTTCGGTGACTATATTTCCAAATTCGATCCAAGTGGCATCGTCTAGTATCAAGTAGATTTGACAACGGTATATTTAAGTGTCTAAATAATACAAGAAATTTTGATAAGCTGTCTTTGAGTGAACATTTATAATTTTTATCTTAATCGTTTTTTTTTTGGTTTATTTATATTCACCAAGAGACGAGACGCCCCTGTCGTTATGGCGACACTTAGGGAGGCCAACAGTGGACGTATTTTGGCTGAAATGATGATGATGATGATGATGATGATATTAACCAAAAAAAATATAAAATCGAATATTGTTGAAATAATTTGTGGAAGCTTATGTTTTTTTTTTATTTGGTTATTCTACATATCGTTGTGTAATTTCGATGATAAATATGATGATTTTTTTACATGTGGGTGACACAAAAAATCATACAAAAGTAAGTACATTCTATTGAGTCGCGATTTTTGTTTTCGAGAAGTAGTTACATATTTTTGCCAGCTCATGTATTGTTTTTTAAGCTGAAAAAAAATCATGTGTGTACTGTGCGGTCAAGCCTATCGATATATCGAGTTAACAGCACCACTACTTGTTAGTAACCTGCTTTACGCCATAGCCTGTATGTGGGATGAATGTAAACTTCACTTTTGATATCAGGTGGGGCTAAGCTCGTGCGGTACGCGGACGAATTTCTTCTGTATCCCATTTTATAAAAACAACATTTGTAAGCGATAATAAAACAGAGGTGGTTTTCTTGTCATTATGTTTTTTAATAGGAAATGTGGGGGTCCATGCCCAAAGGATAAAAATTGGGACCCTATTACTAAGACTCCACGGTCCGTCTGTCTGTCACCGAAATCACTGCAGCAATTTTCAACTGTTTATGAAAATTTCCACAGATGATGTACAGTCAGGGGTCAAAAATGCAGTTGCATTCTGCCAATGCTAAAGTGTCTAAAATTTCTTTGTAGTAGAAGTTTCATAGTCCACAACTAGTTTAATCAATATTATAGATTCTATGCTACAAACTAATTTAGGCATGAACCATTAACCCTCTTCTACAAAGACATTTTAGACTTAAGCATTGATGGAGTGCCACTGCACTTTTGACCCCTGACTGTACACAAGTATTTCTATTGCCGCTTTATTAACAAATACTAAAAACAGAATAAAATAAATATTTAAGTGGGCTCCCATACGCCAAACGTGATTTTTTTGACGTTATTTATTATTATAGTACGGATCCCCCTCGTGTACGAGTCCGACTCGCACTTGGCTAGTTTTTGTTTGCTAAAATTTACTCTGGTAAACAAATATGAATTTATATAGGCGTTAGGAAGAGTTATCGTGGACCTAAAGTGCAAAGGCTAACAGAAGTACATAGGTAGGGTTTAGTAGTTGTATGTCTCGCTTATAATCAGCTACGAATAAGTAAAACTTGAATTAGCTTTGAGATTTGAGACATCTTAATTTGCTATAATAATAAGGATTAAAATTCATTGGATGATTAATCAAATGGTGGCCCTGTGATAACGGTCCTGACTTACAAGTTTAATGACCCGGGCTCAAACCTGACCACTGCTCTCGAAACAGTTAAGGAAAACATTGTGAGGAAACCGGCATGATCTAAAATCAAAAAGACGAAGACATGACATCTACCAATCCGCACGGGCCCGAGTGGTGGATTACGGCCCATTCCCTCTGCTAGAGCGGGGGCCTGCGACCCAGCAGTGGGAAAATTTCATGGCTGATGTGCTTATGCCTATGCTATGCTACATGAGAAATATTAAAACTATCGTAAGCAGGTACAAACATTTTAAATTGATGCACATAATCATTTTTGGCAAATATATTTTCTCGCTTTCCAATATTCATGGTTTTGAATTAAGTTTCAAATAATAGGGCATTCTATAATGTATATTTATAGTAACTCATCCAAAGTACCAATAAAAAGACTTGTTTGAATAATGAAAGTCACTAAAACTATCATGGTGCCATCTATGAAATTATTTCGAAAGTACTAAAGAAAAAAGGCACGGTAAAAGAGTTAGTAGTTTTTATCAACGCGCCTAGATGGCAGTGTGTACAATATTTAACTGGCTTGACTCTGCTTGAGAAAGGTAGAAAGAAAGCGTTTGCAGTTTTTAATAATACACCCAGATGGCACTGCAAAAAATAAAAGTAAAGTGAAAGTTTACAATAAGTTGGTAACAGCGCTATCTTCGGATTACCTATGAGATGAAACCAGTTGTACTCAAAACAAGCCATAGAAAGTTAGAAATGTTTAAGGGACAGTGGTCTTAGTAGGTACAAGTAAAAGCTACTAGATGGCGTTATACTTTTAATCCTGTGCAATAGGTTTAAATTCATAATCATAATTATTCATTTATATATTTATTACCGGCCAAACCCGATTTTAGGAGAAACTTGTTTAGCTTAGGCCAAACCACTTCCCCCTGCACGCGTAGAGCCCCGCTCCACAGGGCTTCTATTTCTGGGCGGTTGTAAAAAAAAATACTACGAAGGCTAAGGTGAGAGCTCCTCTCAGCTCCGCTCCCGCCTTAGCTTTCGTGGTTTTTATTTTATCTTAGCCTTCTAACCTAACCTGTCCGTGTCGGGGTGCCCTGAAATTCTGATCTCACTTCACTCGCTCGTGGACTTATATTGCGGGTTTAGCAAGGATAAACTAGTTTATCTTAAAATCGGGTTTGGCCGCTAACATATTTATAGCTTTATTTGCTAAATAAAAGCGGTAGCACGGCAGCTACATTGGCTGTTTTACTAAAATATAGTGAAATATTAATTTATAAGAGCTAGGTAGGTAAGCTTTAATTTATGTATTTATTGGCAGCGCTGGCCGAGAGCAGTGGTGGCCGAGTGGTAACGGCCCCGACTTATGAGTTGCAGCCAGGCGCATTACTTTGTGTAATTTATTTCATCACCACTGCTTTCAAAAACGGTGAAGAAAAACATCGTGAGGAAACCGGCATGTCCTAGAACCTAAAATTCGAAGACATCCACGAACCCGCACTGGGCCCGCGTGGTGGATTACGGCCCATTCCCTCTCCTTGAGATGAGGCCTGAATCCCAACAGTGGGAACATTATAAGGCCGACTATGCTATGCTATGCTATTGGCTGTGCTATCAGTTGATCAGCAACGCTTCGATCTAGATTTCTTGAAATTGAGTCTTTATATGAAAGTAATTATTTTATGAAAATAGTTACAAAAGATTCATATAATGACTCGTGTACGGTATGAGAGAGAAAGTTGTAGGTACATAAGTAGTCGTAAAGGCCAGAAATGTTACGGTTGGAACTTCCGATTGATTTTGCACTTTCGATTATATCTACTTAAGTTAAAACAAAATATTAGTCGCGCGGGGAGCCTCAAGAAGATGTCAGCAACCGTAGGGGTCCAGCAGGGTGAAAACTTACTGGGGCCAAGGGTTTAATTCTGAAAGGAAGACTCGGCCCTGGTATGAAATTCAACGTAGGAATAGGAGTGGGTTTGTATTCAGTAAAAGTCTTACACTATCTCTCGCTCCGCCCAAGAGCGAGGATGTCATTGGATGATTTTCCCACCGAAAAAAAAAGTCGCGCGGGGATGGTTCCTTCCACTGTGCCTTCTGTCGATTACTCTTTCACTTATTGTTTTATTTCATACCTAATTGGAATGCTGTGAGTTTGCTCTTCATTTATACATATACCTACCATTATTTTAATAGTTTTGGTAGTGTTTTATTTGACGCTTCTGCCTTCACCTCCCTCTCCGATTTCGGTTTCGATTCGGTTTTGTTTTTATCTGTTATTAGCTTCTGCCCGCGGCTTCACTCGCGTGAATTTAGGATTCTCCATACAAACTTTGGACTCCGCTTCATCCCTTTAAGGAGAGAATTTTGGAAAATCCTTTCTTAGTTCTCATACGTCATAAAAGAAAACCTTGTGCAAAATTTCACGCTCCTAATCCTAGTAGTTTTGGCTGTGCGTTGATATGTCAGTCAGTCAGTTTCCCCTTTTATATATATAGATAAATTATATACACTAGTGCTTAACGATCCCACCTCATCAAAATGGTAGTCTGTACTAGGGATGTAAAGAAAGTGGTTATTACCGGATCCAGTTTTTAAATTTGATTTGTTGGAATCGGAGCCGGAATCATTACATATGACTTAATTCCTCCATCACCTTTCTACCATCGGACAGCCCGACGTATGGCGAGTGTCCACCCTTACATTATTAATGCCTCTACGGTCTGGACTAAGTACAGCATACATCGAAGGGCTGAAACACTGCCTGCCATTCACCATCAACGATTGTTTCGGACTGCTTACAATGGTAAGCAGCAAAGGCGGATCCTGAAATTGTTGGTCTCTGGGCTAACACTACTTGGGGGCCCACCCACCAAAATAAGTTTATAATTTTCCTAAAGTGTACCTTTTCGATAACGACCGATCACTGTAGTAATGTCGTTCTAATAGAACAAGAGATCATGAGTTACTATAGCTAACTTGAAGTCTAAATATACTTCGTCTTGTAGTTTTATGTAAGAGATTGCCCTGTGCGAGAAAACCGCCGATTGAACACTTAGTTTTTGTAAATGTTTATCCTGTCCACATTATGAGGTGTACAATAAAGTAAATAATAAATAAATACTTTGATCACAGGTCGAACGTGAACACCAACGGTTGTAAACCATTAACCCGCCCATATTAGTAGCGATATCAATGACTGCTACCATAAATAAACAGTTGTACTCTATTTGTTTTGAAACAAGTTTTGTCAAATAGATTAAGCCGTATTGTAGATTGTTTTTAATGAGAACTGGGGGCCCCTTACATCCCTGGGGCCCTGGGCTGCAGCCCATTTAGCCATTAAGTAGATCCGGCCATGGTAAGCAGTGATAGAATCGTTGATGGTAAAACTTCATTAAGAGCTTATTCACTATAGCCTTGAAGACACCTAAATTATAATCGGACGAGAAGACCGCAGACCAAGTGCCTACACAGGTAGGTACGTCTGTGTTTGCGCATACCTACCTACACTTAAAAGAATAGTCTAGTCTGTTCTTTAACTCTCATAGTCCAACGGGATGGCAATCCGACGCCACTGAAGAGAGATCAGAAGCTGGACCAACGATTTTACGTGCTATCTGAGGCATACCACACACCGCCAATTCCCAAACTCCGGCCTGCTACCTACAAAGAAAATCTAATAGCAGTCTTTGCCCAATCCGGAAATCATAATGAATCGACTGGCCTGTTCGTCTAGTGGTCAGTGGCCCTGACTGCTATGCTCAGAGACTGATCAAGAGTTCGGACCACCCTAGGCTAATTATGAGAACGCGCCCCCGCTAGGTGTGTTACGGATGGCCTAAAAAGTAGTAAGTGAGTAGAGTAGTATGATGCTAGATTAGTGCATGCGAAGACACGAATTCAGCGCGCCCCCCCGAACTTCGCGCCCTAGGCTGCAGCCTAATTAGCCTAAGGGTTAATCAGGGCCTGGCTATGCTGGATGTGATGGGTCGTGGGTCCAATTCCCACCCAAGACTAATGATTGTATTTATTTTGGAGGATTTCGATAACAAAGACTGGGACACGAGATATAACTTAGATTCCCTGCTGCCAGCGTCATTATCACCTAAAGCTATAAGAAATTGTCTAAAACTTATTCTAAGACCTACCGTATTTACACCAAAAAAAGTAATTAAAATCGGGCAAGCAGTTTCGAAGGAGTTCAATAACAAACAACATTGTGATACGCAATTTTTATTTATTAGATTATTCTTTATTGTACGTTTTACAACAAAAAAAAAAGACGGGTTGCACTCCGGGAGTGCCGGCAGAAGTGAAAACTTGATTATTAACGTTGAGCATGTTTGATATTTTGGAATGGTTAGGGAATAATTTTGCACAAATTGCTTTATCAGTATAAAAGTACTATCATTTATGTGGTAGAATACAATATTCATTTATTGCGCTATCGTACACAAACATGACAATTTCGATATTACACACATAAGTTTAGACTGCGGATTGTTGTGATACCGCAAGTTTAATTCATTCATTTAAAAACTAAAGTCTTAACTTCTTGCAGATTCAAGTAAAAATGTCAATTTATTTTTGTAATCCCAGTGATTACAAAAATAAATGAAGTAAATAAATGAATAAAAAGACTTAAAACATAACTTGCGAAATGTGGGTGTACTATTCGGTGCACCCCTGCCTGAGCCTTCGGGGATTACAGGATGTTATGTTATTATTGAATCCTGCCTAAAGAATTTGTAATTAAAAGTGTGGAAGTAATCTGTCGCACATAAAAATGTGTGCGATACATCTTTTCACAGGCGCTTAGTAAGCACGTAAGCAGGAACGTCACATTCGATCTTACTACAGAATTAGCTGAGAATTTATCGGTTTCCTATACCAATAACACTCGTGCTTTTTAACTTACTTGTAAATACTTGTAATCAAATTATTTTTAAAGAAGATTTAAATAAACTGAACTTTATTTTACCAAACAACAAACGCCTTAGTGAAAATGTTTAGCAATTTAATACTCGGAAGGTACTTATTGCGATTGAACGATTTCCTTTTTTATTTTATTATCATGATTGTGCTTGCATCTTAAAAGCCTTCACAAGTACTTTTAATAGCTACTAGATACTAAGAAAGCTGCAAACTCAAAGACAACACTGTCTTATTGATTTTAGAATCTCTTGTCATTACGCGTCAATCAATAAAATTGCAAGGAAATACGGAATTTTAGCTACACTAACATACCTACAGGTACGTAACGTTTGTAAATAGCACGTAAATTGCCTTCGTAGTTAGCACGGTGCGAATCCCCCAAAGACCACGGTTCTATCACAATCTTAAGGACGATGAAGATAGCCAGAGGACTAGGTTTCGCGGCGCTGCGCCGGCGCGCGGCGGGTGGCAATTTATTTAATAGATTTTTCAGCTTTTTCCAAAGACATTCAATATAGACATTCAATATATACTACCAATAGACCGGACATAGCGAACAAAATCGTGATCCGATACTTATTCCACGTTGGTCATAAGTCAATCAGTCTAGTATGACCATAGATATAAGAAAGGAGGAGATATGTTAAGTAGTAAAAATTGTACCGGAACACGATGTCTCCAGTTTCCCTACCACCACCGAAACTACTACACATACAATAATATTTACGCAGTCGCGCACACATCCGCAAATCATAAATCAGTCCATACTACACAGTCAATTATAAACCTTACCTCTCTAAAAACAGCGTGTATTTTCCATGCACTGTACAACTTACGCACACATTAAATGTCGATGTGCTATGCAAAAGCAATTTATTTTACATTTACGCTAGTGATTGACTAAATAGAAAAGTTATCGATTTTTCCATTTTTTTATTGTGCTATTTTTTTTTTTGGGTCCCATAAACAAAATCATAAAATGTCCAGAAAATAATATACAATTTTAATATATATTATTTTCTGGACAAATATAATAGAATAGTAAAATGTGTTTTCATAAAACCTAAAAACTTTAACCATTTACCCGTATTAGGCCATTATATACGTCATTTCAGAACATCAATATCAAATACTAAAAATCGGCCAAGTACATGTCCTGGTCCTCTAAAATCCTGAAAAGTTTAATAACCTGTATTATGAATTATTGCATGAAAAAGCTTTCAGTTACTAAAAAAAACTTTAACTCAGGTCTAGTCTTAATTTAAGGATTGCCCATTCAAAAAGACTGAGTTTTTTTAGAGGCTAAAGCATTTCTGGTTGAAAGTGAAATGAGCATATAATACTATAGTACTATATTTTTTTAGGCAACCAATTAGGTGGCCTTCCAGTGGCCTTCCATGAATCCATTGCTTTATTAAAATTGCGTCTTTCGGGAAACTGAAAACATTAATAACATTGTAGTTATCATTTTACCTAACTTACTGCTAAACCTCACCATGTAAGGCATTTGTTAGAAAAAAATAGTACAGTGCTTGTTAAATAAAGAGCTAGAACATGTTGCCTTATTTTAAGCAAAAGTCGTAATTAAATTCTGAATCATGCTATTTCTTTACAACTCTGTAAAATAATAAAAATAAATAAAAATATTAACAATATTTTAATTCGGATATCCAACCAATCGATATTATGGTCGATAGTCTACATTAGTAGATCATACAGGCACATCATTAACTCGCCGCTACTAACAGCGGCCGTATTATGAAATACACCGCACTGATAAAGTATCGTTATGTTATTTTTACATTGCTTGTTCAGTTACTGAGCGTTAAAATTAGGTAGTGGTTAAAGAGCAATGTATTTACTGTAAGAGTAATACAGTCGCCTTGATATTTGAAAACAAAAATAACGTAGTAGCAGCAAGGGATATTATAAGATTTGTTGTTTTTACTGATTTTAAAGATAAATATAGTATTAAACTTGTACTTTCATGTGGTAAGAGATTCCATGATGACCCAGGCTTCTCTTATCGCTTCAGTTCTTGCATGAAACCACTGAACAACATTTTAAATTTGTTTACGATCACGAATCGCGTATCTCACAAGTTTATAACTGACGGCCGTTTGCCCGATCGTGCTCATTTTGCGCAAGTCGCGTGGACATGCACACGCCCCCTTGCCGCTTCTCCTGTTTTTTAAATTTCTATGAGTATGACACACCTACACGTCAAGTCGAGTTTGTATCCGTTCTATGCACTAAAAGAAAATCATTTTCTGTGAAAATATCCCGAACTACGCATTACACTATTGTAAATCTTGCTATGGTAAAATGACTGGACCTAACTTCGGTTTATTTTCGTAAATATTTTTGGTATTTACGAAACATTTAATTAGAATTCAATAATTTTTATAAATAGTTCCAGAACATTTTCGGATTTTGTGTTAACGCCATCTATTGCTGAAAAGCTTAACCTTTCCATTATCACACACCGAGGCTCTACCACGAGCTTATAACGTGATAAATTTTTCGAACTCAATCGGTCTGTTAAAAGGATGGAGCTATATAGGGTGTATAGCTCTATCACTCTCTTTCGCTCGTACGACTATCATTTTAACATTATCATGGTAAGGCCCCTGGCCACCTATCGAGCGATAGTTAAATCATTATAAATTTTGACAAATTTAATTCGCTTGTTTGCTATTCCAAGCCAGATGGCGTCACTGAGCCATAGGATGACAGTTTTTCTAAGACATTTTTTCTGATAGCCGCTCTATTGTATCTCTTTAAATCTCTTTGGCTTTATCCCTAAAGCATTAGGTTCAAAGTTGATTGGAAACATTTAAAAATTTCTTTAAATGATTTTAAACCATAAAATGTTGAAGGTTAAGTTCAAAATCGAATGAGAAAATTTGACTGGTGGCCGTCTTACGGTTTTTCGATCAGGTCACGTGTCCTGACGCGAGTTTAAGATTTTATACCCATTACAGAAAAAGTGCTCAACGCCGCTAAAGAAGTTTTCACTTCAAAAAAACACAGTACATCCATTACGTATGCAAACATATCGCAATTATATTGAAATGGCTCAGTCTTGTTCATTTTATAACCACCAATTTTCTGGTGAAAGGCTTTTAAAAATAAAATAAAATGGTTCTAAATCAGGAGAAAGTGTATCGGTGCGGCGTTCAAGTGAAAAGTTGTTTTAGTCTTTTTCTGTTTATTTCCCTTTCTTTAGCTTTTTTCCTTTTGTGGCTTATTATGAAATTCTTTTTAGAGAAACGAGGTTGAGTTTAATTCTTTTTTTGTTTGTCGTAACTCGTAATAATTGGTCTATCTTGATTATTACAATCTAACAAATTATAAAATTATAACATTTGAACATTAGATTACTGATAATTTTAACAATTTTCAATTGCTGTCATTGTTTTTTATGACAACAAGTATTTTACAATTAATTTAATTGTGATAATATTAACATTAGCATTACTATTTTGTATTTCATTACTACATTTTAGCCTGTGTTCACAAAATTAATAAATGTGGGCCCGAAACTGGGCAAGAACTCTAAAAAAGAGAATACAATATCTATTGAATAGTCTGCCGGCAGACATAAGGAGTGCAACAGACACAAATAGATTTAGATTTAGACGCAAATTAAAATTATATTATTTAGAAATGTTTTAAGTACATTTAAGTATGTCTAGAGACTCAGCGACCCCACAGTCGAGCCATTGCAAAGGTTTTGTGGGGCTTATCTTATAAATTACTTACCTTTTGGAATAAAATTAAATAAATAAATAATGAAATAAGTACTAATGAGAATTTTTCATTTTGTATGTGCTTTTCTAAGTTTGTCTCGGA
The DNA here is from genome assembly GCA_949316375.1 of Mythimna vitellina. NCBI lineage: Eukaryota > Metazoa > Arthropoda > Insecta > Lepidoptera > Noctuidae > Mythimna > Mythimna vitellina. Next base: position 2,121,799 of record OX438705.1, read on the forward strand.
CATTATTAACACCCCGTGCCTTAGAAAGTACGCCTTTGGTCCCGCCTTTGGTACCGAATAGGCGCCGACTGCGTGGGTGCTCGGGGGCTCGAGCACCCATGAGAAATAAACAGTGGGAGCCGAGCACCCATGAGAATAGACATCAAGAAACAGATCAGTAATCGCCTTTTAGGTTAGGTATAAATTATAATATTTCTTGATACTAAAAACTATTTTGATTTTTATATAATGGTTTCATCTTATATTTTTATCAAAGATTATTAGTAATTAAGTACGCAGTATGTAAGTAGGACATTTATTTATTAGTCGATCTATCAGTGTGCATTTCTCTTCTCACACTTCGCCACTTTTTTGAGTTCATCGAATGAGCATGAGCACCCCTTAGGTTTTTTAAAAGCCGGCGCCCCTGGTCCCCGTTGCCATTCGTAGATCTTTGACAGTCGATATAGGTAGTCAGACGCCAGCAGAAAGTCTGACCATCAATCTATTAGGTGACACTAAAAGCCAGCGACCTTGAGCGTACAAAAGTGGAGATAGCGTCACTCCCCGTAAATCAAGATTATTCGAATAATAATATATCCTTAATTTATTAAACACAATATGAATAAAAAGCGTAAATCAAAAGATTGGTAATTGAATTATCTTTTAGTTTGTGAAAGTTTCATAATAATACATCCAATGGTTTTTGCTTGATCTTCGCTTTTTTGTCTGTGTTAGGCATAACTTTGAGAATAAATCACACAAGTTCTATAAAAAAAAATGTGAACATTCGTATATCAAATTATTAGACAAACAGTCTTATTTAACATATATTATTTTTAAAACATACGGACTAGCCGTTTCGACGTAATGGTGGATATAAAATCATATACGCCTGAGTTGTAAGTGCGGCGGTGACGGCACGTCGCGTGGCGTATATCTAATGTACCTCTACAATTCTAGTTGCCATATAAAATGTATGGAGACCGACGCGCCCAGATCGGCGCACGTGGCCTATTTCTGCCCATATAAAAGAGTCTCGTGTCGCCCAGTAATTGAGTTGTAAAGGTCTAATCGGCAGTCACTTCGTGTAAAACATGGGTATTCAACCGCATGCAGTTAGACTGGAAGCTACTCCCTAAGCTAATCGAGAAAAGGCTAAAAAGATGATGAATTGATGTTAGCATTTAGTTTTGACAGGCCTGAGTGTCTAGTGGTCAGTGCCTCTAACTGCTACGCTGGAGGTTGTGGGTTCGATTCTCCCTAGGATAAATGTTTGATTGATAAGCACGATCATTTGTTCTATGTCTGGCTATGATAAAATTGATTTATAGGTAATATGTATGTATTTAGAAATGTACAAGTATATGTCTATCAAGTGTCCAGTACACATAGCAAAAGCTCTACTTAGTTTGGGACTAGATGGTGTTGCGTCATAGTTGTAGAATATTATTATTATTCCGTTTATTCATTATCTGCAATATATAAATTACCTATATTTTTAAATTTTTCAATATTTATTATTATTATATTTAAAAAAAAAAAACAATTAAAAGTTTTTAAAAGTAGTACCTCACCGGTATCGGGAACAGAGTCCAAGCTACTAGCGGTCAGGACTCCAGAGAGAGGAACCTCCTAACTATGCGAGCCGTGTCTATGAGTACCACTTTCTGAATCAAGCCCTTGATTCAGTCGCCTAACGCGAGCCTCCTAAGGTGTTGGTCGAGGCTCTTGGCTATTAAATCATTGGCTGACACGACTATCGGTACAATGGCCGCTGAGTTGCTGGGTATTCCATTATTATTATTTAGGTTCTTATTCATTCACGTCCCGTCATCAAAACCAACCCTACGAATTTAATAAATCGTTTCACATGTAAACCCCAGTGCTTTCATCGTTTCGCAGCAATCTATCTGCAAAGCGTGTTGACAGTCGTGCCTACGTTCCATGGCAGAGGCGGGTAGAACGTGACTTGAATATAGAATGTTTTATATGGTGAGATTCCTCACACAATATAAAACGATCTTTGATATTCAAATATAGCAGAATGTTATTGGATATATGAAAGTAATACTTTATTCTACCAGTAAAATATAAAGACCAATGTCTACGTCTATTTTATTACTTTTTTTTTCGCCAGAAATGAAACCTAGGGTATATGTCAGAGACCAATACAAGGAATCAATAGCAAAAAGAAAGAGGTCTTTAAACCGTAACCGAACAAATATACGTATAGAAGCATTGCTAGTATATATTTGTCAGGCGTTACCTATTTTCGTTATGTTATAATGAAATGGAAATATAATACGTAATATTTTGAGCTTTTCATTGACAAAATAGATTAAATTGGTTATTACTGTAATATTTTTTCACACTCGCAGTTTTTCACCACTAAAACTGTTAAAATAAATAAGTGATAAACGGTCCGGACTAAACGTTTCGCTTCGTCGTTTATACCATGTACGTGGTAGGAAGGACTGGAACAACTTACCTGCTGCAGTCTTCCCGTCCAACTATAATTTAAGTGTCTTCAAGGCTAGATATAGGCTCTTAATAAACTAGTGCGTTTATTAAGAGATTGCATCACTGCTTACCATCAGGTGGGATTGCAGTCAAGCACTGATTTATATCAATTGAAAAAAAAACGTTATATTCTAACATTTTTAGTATTTCTAAGTTCCTTCAGTTGTCTTTTGCGTCCCAGGACCACGAGTATCTCTTTCAGAAGTCGACCCATGACCCTAGTAGGCTTCAGCCCTGCTAGGCCCCTGCGGTTTTGCTGACATCTTTTTAAGGTGCGCGTGGAATACTACGCTCCGTTGACGACTTTTGTTCGATTCGGACGTATATCAGACGAACGGTCGGCGAGCTATCCATTGCTCGTCGCCTGAAAACCCAAGCCTACCGACGGTGGCTGGTAACCGGGGTCGGGGTCCCAGCGGCAGGCGTGAGGACGTATGTGTGTCTGTGTGTGTTTGTTACTCCTTCATTCTTAAACAGCCAAACAGATGTAAATAAAATTTGAAATACGGTTAAATCATGTTCTGAAATAGGGACACCTTGGAACTTTTTTATCCTTGGAGTTAATTTCCTTCAGAATCATTTTGCTACATTTATGTGGACAAAGCAATTGAAAAAACCACGCAACAGGCAACTACCACGAAGTTGTCTGGCATTTTTGCTGAACTGGACCTATTTGGCGCAGGCGCGAGACACACAATGTTAGTTATTTTATTTTCCTATTTTCTTAAGTGTTTACATGTTGTTTCTACATTGTGTGTATCTGCGTACGTGTGCCAAATAAAATATTTTTCTTTCTTTCTTTCTTTTTTAAAAAACTAGTCAAAAATAAAACAGCAACCACTAAAAGAAAAATAATTTAATAAATACTCAATAAATTATTAACACCACAAATAAATAACTTAAGTACCTTAAGAACTACCTTCGTACTGCCTCCACCCCCTATAAGGGAGGGGCGTGACGTCATCGACATCCCTCCTTCGCCTGTGGTGTCCGTGGTGACCTGCGTAGATCACCTGGTGATCTTCGCCTCCGTCGTGAGAGCTTAGCTTCTTTACTCCCACGATGGCTGCAAGCATTAGGGCTAGAGCTGAAGCGGCTAGAGCCTGGAGATGAGAAAATAATAGTTATAATTATAAAATTACTAGCTGACCCGGCGAATTTCGTACCGCCTAATAGTAAGGATAACACCATTTTATAATGACATTTAAATTAGAGATGGTGTTTTAGCCGGTTCAAATTTCGTGATTTTTTTTTCCACTTTTTCTCACCGTTTAAACCTTCCTTGGACTATCTCGAATATTTCAAGACCAAAATTAGCCAAATCGGTCCAGACGTTTTTGAGTTTTAGCGAGACTAATGAACAGCTATTCATTTATTTATTATTATATATAATAATAATATTCCATAACTATCACACAACGCCGTCTAGTCTCAAGCTAAGCAGAGCTTGTGTTATGAGTACTAGACAACTGATGAACATACTTATATATTTCTAAATTCATACATACATCAATAACAATCATTCATATATTGAATATTTATGTATGTTTATTGTTTTTTAAATATATATATATATATATATTTAAACACATTTGATCCCTTGTTTTCCTATTAATCTTTTCTTTTATTTATGCACCTAACATGTTTTCTCTTCACTACCCTTGGTTGACTGGTAGAGAATACCTAAGGCATTAAGTCCGCCTTTGTACCTTTGTGTTGCATGAAGTTAAGAAGAATAAATAAATACATATTATAGATAAATTACACCCAGACACAGAACAAATGATCGTGCTCATCACACAAACATTTGTCCTGGGTGGGAATCGAACCCACGACCTCCGGCATAGCAGTCAGGGCCACTAACCACTAGACCAACAGGCCTGTCATATAGATAAAGATAGATAGAAATAGTTTTATTTATATTTCTGCCTATGGCATGGCTGGCACAGTGGTTGTGCTATCGGCTGCTGCGTTGCGTGTCGCGGGTTCGATCCCCGCACGGAACAAATATATGTATGGCCTACAGAGAGCTATGTATTCCGGATCTTGGTGTCTTTGCTTACATGTTTATGAACGCACCCACAATACAGGAGTATTTCCTAGTGCGATGTAACATTTAAAGAAAAATTTGAAGTATGTCATGGGACGACAACGATCGTGTAGCTCTCTATTATTGACAGAATAAAGCAGGAATTATTAGCTATTAGCCCGACGCACACGTGGGCGACGCCTGAGTTGTATGTATAAAGAGTGGCGTCGCGTGCCCAGATCGGCGTAGGTGGGCCACAAGCGGCGCGTTGGTCTGGTCTGATCTGGTGACGTAACTACAAATTTACAGTTTTCAGATTTTTTCCTATACTCGTGTCAACATTGTTTCGTGCCAAATTCCAGGTTTCTAGGTCAACGGGAAGTACCCTATGAATTTTGATATCGTTGAGAGTGTCGAAATACACGCTTTTTGCGACATAAACGGCCGTATATTTTTTTTAGTTTACTCAGAAGTTTGATTTTTTCACAGCTTCTAGGGTCTGTAGACTTGAGTATATGGTTTTATTTTCAACTCGATACCTCCACGCGTTCCCAAGATAAAGGGTCTTGAAAAACAGACAGCCGGACAACAAAGTGATCCTACAAGGGTTTCGTTTTTTCCTTTTGAGGTGCGGTTCCCTAAAAATAGCCTATTACTTATTCAATGACAAACACTGACACGATTTTTTTAATTATTACACATACACATACACGGCCTTATAATGTTCCCACTGTTGGGACTCAAGCCTCCTCTCTAGGAGAGATTATTAGATTAGCGTTATTTCCCCACGTTCAATTTTCATCAAAATCCCTCCAGCCGTTGAAGCTTGAACAAACATACCGCACACATATATAAAACGTTCAACTTAATAACATTACTGTAATAACTGACAGCCATAATAATAAGCGCACCTAAATAATCTTAATTACCAACAAAGCTTATTTATGATTTAATTAAGTCATAGCCTTAATTAAACCATAAAGGAGCTTATATTATTAAAATCATAATTATGATAGTTGCTATTACTTCCCAGTTATAGCACACTTGTTATTGTGTAATCTTATATGATTGCGTTGACCTAATTTAGCGTTACAACGGGTTTCAACTTTAGTCGTCGACGGCGTGTTCCCCGCGTGCCTCAAGGAGATGTCAGTAAACAGCAGGGCCGAAGCCTACTGGGGCCATGGGTTGTGCGAAAGAGAACCCCGGGGGCCCTGGAACGCAGGCAAAGAAGGAACCAGTCTGACACGCCCTTTTGCTCCGCTCGACGGCGCGAGATGTCATTAGAAGATTTCACACCTAAAGAAAAAACGGGTCGAAAAGTAGGTACCGAATCAAAAGACTTTTTTTCTTAATTATTTTATTACAATTTACCATCTATCGACATATTAACGCACAACCGAAATTATTGTCATTAGGAGCGTGAAATTTTGCACAAGGCTTCGATCCTTTTATGATGTAGGAGAGCTCTAAGAAGGAGTTTTTGAAAATTCATCTTTAAATAGGTGAAAAGAAGGAAGTTCATTTGTATAAAAAATTGTATTCCTTAGGGTCATGTACTGTCTACTGGGGCCATGGGTTCGCTTCTGAAAGTAAAAAGGTATGAAAAGCAACTAAGGAACAGGAGTGGATTTTTAGTCAGTAAAAGTCTGACACAACCGCACAGTCCGCCCAAGAGTGGGAAATATAATTAGATGGGTTTCCCACCTAAAAAAAGGCTCATGTACTTAAAACTTAGTATTAATAGTAACCTAATTATATAAAAAAGATTTTCATTACTTGTTTTTCAAAATTTCCCTTTTTTTTTCGGTGGGAAAATCATCCAATGACATCCCTCGCTCTTGGGCGGTGCAGAAGGGTGTTTCAAACTTTTACTGACTTGACTTGACTTGCCTTTCGTGCCAGGGCCGAGTCTTTTTTTTTTCAGAATCAGACCCTCGGCCCTAGTAGGCTTCTTCACTGCTGAGCCCCTACGGTTTACTGACATCTCCTTGAGGCTCGCGTGGAACAGTAAGCGCCGTCGACGACTAGAGCTCGGTCCGGACAGTTACCGGACGATCGGAAAGCGAGCTACCCATTACTCGCCGTCCGCAAGCCCGCGCCTACGGTGGCCGGAAATCGGGATCGGGATCCCGGCGGCTGGGGCGTAAGGGCCGCGACCTCACGCGTGCACGTACGTTCTTAAAATTACCCCTATGGATTTAGGCAGCGTCAAAGAAGAAACTTATTCCTTGGTTTAGAAACAAACTATTTTTAGCATGCATACGCCATAATCATGGCGGTAAATCCTGTTTTTGAGGCCAGCAGGATGTCATGGCGTCCTCAGATATCAGCAAAACTGTAAGGGCCTACTGGGGCCATGGGTCCACTACTGAAAACGAAACCCATCGTCCGAAAACGTAAGGCAACTGAAGAAACATAGATGTGGTTTTAGTCGTTAAAAGTATGACACACCCTCCCACTCCACTCTAGAGCCGGAGAAGTCATAACATGATACATGATATCAGGAATGAGAATATCCGCACCATATAGAACCAAGGTTACCGACATAGCACGAAGAATCGCCAAACTTAAGTGGCACATTGCTCGCAGAACGGATGGCCGTTGGGGCCGGTAAGAAGTAGTGTTTTAAAACTTCCTAAGTACAAGGTGGACCGATGGTAAGGGTTGCGGGAATTCGATGGATGCGAGAAGTACAAAACCGTTCATTATGGCGTCACTTGGGGAGGCCTATGTCCAACAGTGGACGTCTGACGGCTGAAATGATGATGGTGATGATACATGATTTAACACCTCGAAAAAAAAAAGGTTTGGTAATTTTCTTAATATCAATCTTACTTCCTTCCATATATCGGTGAAGTCTGTTCGTGGGCTTCAACAAAATGATGGTGGTGACGAGTTCAATGTCAAGAGTAAATTAGTGACTGTAAGTACAGGTAATACTCGAATAACAGTAAAAATTAAAGTTTTTTATAACAAGACTTTTTTTTTACAGGGTGGGAAAATCATCTTATTACAAATCCCACTCTTGGGCGGAGCGAGAGATAGTGTCAGACTTTTACTGACTAAAAACCCATTCCTGTTCCTTCTTTGCCTTCTTCCCAGGGCCCCGGGTTTCGCTTTCACACTACCCGTGGCCCCAGTAGGCCTCGACCTTGCTGGGCCCCTACGATTTGCTGACATCTTGTTTATAACATGACTAAGTATTAAACGACTTGCACAAGGCCACAGTTAAAAGATAATAACACGGATGGCGTGTACATTCATCATAAAATTGTTTAGTCGATAAAAAACAAAAGTTTTTCTTTGCAATGCACAGTTGCACACATTCTAATCACTTAAATCTGATTGTATTAAAATGAAATCATAAGAAAGTTGATGAAGCTAGAGATTATGGTGATATCACAATAATGAATTGCGACGGCTTCTTGCTGAAGATTAATCATGAATATGCCAAGATGCTGGCTAGTGCTACAAAGTGCCATTTAGCAGCTTTGGACTCGATGGAGAGGAGTGCGAAGAGGTTAGCTGAGATTTTGAAGACCAATAAACAAAACCTGGGGCACAGGTGTAGGGTAGCCAGCCTTTCGATATTTTACAGGACACATTTTGAAGAGTGTAAGCGGGATTTATATGTCCTGATTCTGCTATTACCTTTTTACCTTCGGACAATCCGATGTACGGCGAGTGTCCACCCTTACATTGTTGATACCTCTACGGTCCGGACTAAGCGTTTTATCTCGTCGTTTATACCGAGTACATCGACGGATTGGAACCATTTAGACCGAGACTGAGTCGTCGACGGGGCGAAGAGATCCACGCGCGCTTCAGAGAGATGACAGATTACTAAATGGCCACTGCAAATTTCTGAATGGGAAGCCATGATCTTGAAATGCTAAGAATAACTGAAGGACACGGTGTATTTCTAGTCAGTAAAAGCCGTCTCACTCCACCTTAGACCGGAAGAACTCATCATAAAATAAACCCCTTTTTCTTTGGTTGACTTTTGTATTCCAGGGTTATGTGAGTCTAGTTTCTAGTAGCTAAGAATTATTTTGATGTACCAAAATAAATTTACAACAACGTAACAAAAAAAAACTGTTTTAATAATAATTATTATTATTTCATATTTTTAAATGGTTTTTTAATGTGTATTTTTTAAGAAATATTTTAAAATGTAAATGATGTGTATATACAAATAAATAAATGCAATAATAATCTATTTATTGCAATTAAAATTGATTCTTAAACAAATAAAAAAAATAATCAAAACAGTCACAATTAAAATCATAGTTTGTAAAATTAAAATCAATTAATCTAAATCAATATTGTAAAATTAATGCAAATAATAAAATATAATTAAATTGAAATTATTTATATAGGTACTACTAGATAATAAAATAAAATTGTAAATATTTAAATTCTAACAATAAAAATTAAATCAAATAATAAAAGTACCATTTTCTTTTTTATATTCAAAACTCTAAACACCAACTCACTCGAAGATGTTCATAGAAATGTCGTGTATAAGTATAACAAAATACAATGATTGCCGAGTGATTTTAATTGGGAAAAGTGTGTAATTAGTGCGGATAAGCAGGCCAGCCCGCGCGCCGTGACGAGGAAACCGACGGTCCGTGTGCCAGATACTGTACATGCTTATTGGTATAGGAGTAGATACGCGACCGAATCTTAAGTTTTTTTCTTTTAGCTTCAGACATGTAGGGGGACAAAATGTCCCTCAACATGACACGCAATGCTCAATCTACGTGACGCTGCAACGTTTTTCTGTCTCCCGCAACTTGCCTCCGAAAATTTTGCAACGCACGTGATGCGGGACATGTTGGACAATTTGACAGCGTTGCGCGTCATTATAGGGGGAGGTTTTGTCCCATCGTGTATCCGAGGCCTAATGCTTTATTTAGTTTATACATTTAACCGGTATGAAGTATTTTTTTTGTAGGTGTATTTCCTATACTTGTGCTATGAGACCTTGCTTTATTCCAAGTTTTAGGAATGTAGGTTAACGGGAAGTACCCTATGAATTTTGATTCCCTCGAGAGTGTCGAAATATACGTTTTTTGTGACATAAGCGGCCGTATCTTTTGTTTTTTCGTTAAGTCAGAAGTCTGATTTGATTTTACAGTTTCAAGGGACCATAGACCTAAGTATATGATTCTAATTTCAACTCGATACCTTTACGCGTTAGTGAGATAAAGGTTCCTGACAGACAAAAAGACAACGAACAACAAAGTGATCCCATACGCATTCCGTTTTTTTCTTTTTACAGGACCTTAAAAAATCACCACTCAGTATAATATAATATATAAGTATAATATATTCCATATTAAATAAAATATCATTTAGCATTTTTAACATGTCACATTTACATAAATGGTTTATGTTCCCATTACATTGTTGTTTTTTTTTATTTGCTAGAAAATTTGGTTATACTTTTATCTGATGATAATTAAATAAAACAATCAGTTTTTTTGGTGTAGTCGTGTCAAGTTCGGACTCTGTCACATATCTACTCTTTGGCTAATATCTTGCGATCTATTAGTAGTGTGAGCTCATTATAAAAGAGGAAACTGTTGCTGTAAAACTTGTATTTTCTTGTTAAATATAGAAAGCAAGTTTTTTGTAATAGAACCTTTTTTTTTGAGGTCGGAACTCATAAAAAAATCCCCGCGATCTGAATAATAATATTCCACAACTATCACACAACGTCGTCTAGTCTCAAGCTAAGTAGAGCTTGTGTTATGAGTACTAGGCAACTGATAAACATACTTATATATTTCTAAATACATATATACATTTTTTTTTAATTCTTGATAGGTTCGCGCTTGACCGCTATCTCACTTGATGGAAAGCGATGATGCGGTCGACAATGGAGCGCGCTTACCTAGATGTAACCTTTTCACTCTTGACTTAAAGATTCTCGGATTATAGCCATTAGGAAAAACAGATTCTAGCAAGGAATTCCACTCGTTAGCTGTACGCAAAATGAATGTGTTCCCAACACGTTTTGTGCGTATAGGTGGGATGTCCACCATTTTATAGATGAATTACACCCAAACACAGAACAAATATTAATGATCGTGCTCATCACACAAACATTAGTCCTGGGTGGGAATCGAACCCATGACCAACAGCATAGCAGTCACGGCCACTGACCACTAGACCAAGACCTATTGACTAAAACCCACTTGTATTCCTTCAGTTGTCCTTAGCATTTCAAGGTCAGGGGAACTCTTTCGGAAAATTCCATATTCTTTCTAGTACTCTAATATTGCGATTATCTGACGCGAGAAACGAACCAAACCGCGCGGTTATGCGTAAGAATTCGCTCCGTTTAACTGAAGCTTTATTTTATATCACACTCGTATTGAAATGCTTTGCTTTTGGAAATACGAAACAAAAAAAGCAATCTACACTAATATTATAAAGAGGAAAACTTTGTTTGTTTGTAATGAATAGGCTCAAAAACTACTGGACCGATTTTGAAATTTTTTTCACCATTCGAAAGCTACATTATCCACGAGTAACATAGCCTATATTTTATTTTGGAAAAAAATAGGGTTCCGTAAGATATTTGAGTTTTTCGGACACAAGGTGTAAAAAATCAACCAGAAAAGTTACTTATTTTGCATACGCTGCCTAAACTATAAAATATAGAACCATAAAATATTCTAATTAATTGTAGATCTTATAAATATCTACCAAAGTTTGTTAGGAGAAACCTACTTTCACGCGGGCGAAGCCGCTGGCAGAAGCTAGTATCTGATAAATTGGGCTATTTGTCAACGGTCAACGCTAAAACTCGACAAAACCAGTAACGAATCAGTTACTTAGTGGTTTCATCGATTTTTTTTTATTAAAGCTTGCCATTTCATTTCTGTTTCATCAACATATTTAAATGTTTAACGATTTGAAATGGCACAGTTGTGAGCAATTACCTAACGAATATCGAGTTGAAATTAAAACTAGGAATTGAAACTTGAAATTTGGCACGAAGCAAGGTCTCATAGCACAACTATGGGAAAAAATCTAAAAACTGTAAATTTGTAGTTACGTCACAAAAAAAAACTTTTTTTGCGATTGGGAATAATCTTGGTTACTCAATTCGGAAATTGAACTGTTTTCATAGGAAAGTGTGCTCCGGAGTCCGACTCGCACTTGCCCAGTTTTTTTTTATTTATAGTGTGTATCACCACGAGTTGTACCCATATTTGCAAAATAAAAATCTTATCTTAACATTAGCTTAAATCTGTGTTGCAGACATTAGCGCCCATCTCCGAAAGGGAAGACGACTGACGTCTTCCTTCCAACATTAATAATTAAAATATTACGCCTGAACTCACACTGGTGGAGAGTTGAAGTGTCGCGACGCATCATGTTTGATTTTAAATTAAATTTAATTTAATTTTAATTCTCATGACATTTTTATTTTATTTGATTTTGAATTTTTGTTTAATTTAATTTCAATTTTATTTAATACCTCTAATGTACCTACACTACCTACTCAGAATCTCCAGTGTAATGTGTACTTTAGGGGTATTAAATAAAGTTGAGATTAAATGAAACAAAAATTAAAAACGTCAATATCTTAGTCGCCTATAGTATATTCATTTCTATTTTTCCATTATTAAGTTACTTTGTGTTATACATATATATTGAATCGTGCGTCGACGGTTGGTTAAGAGCCTATTACACCACTCGAAATTCAGACAGTTTTAGTCTATGATTCGACATATCGCGTAGTGTAATAATGGTCAGTCTGTCTTACTCGGAACAAAAAATAAGACAGTCTGAATATCGCGTAGTGTAATAATGGTCAGTCTGTCTTACTCGGAACAAAAAATAAGACAGTCTGAATATCGCGTAGTGTAATAATGGTCAGTCTGTCTTACTCGGGACAAAAAATAAGACAGTCTGAATATCGCGTAGTGTAATAATGGTCAGACTGTCTTACTCGGAACAAAAAATAAGACAGTCTAAATATCGCGTAGTGTAATAGGCCCTTTACAGTCAGACAGTTGCGCACGTCGTCATGCTTTAACCGCGCGTAGTGACGGACAGGTGTAGAGCACGAGCGCCATTGGGATTTTTTCTGAACAAGATCTATTTTTGAATCGATTCAAATCGAGATATAAAGAATCGATTCAATAATAAATAAATTGAGATCTTAAAAAACAATTTCCTAAATATCGATCCATTAGTTACTCTACAAGTACTGAGTCCTAAAAAGCATGGTACAGAATAGATAATCTTACAGTTACAGCGCACATTTGTTTCTTGAGTGATGAGTAAAGGGGTGAACAACATTCACATAAAAATCAGCTTCCTCGATTATTGTTTTATACGGTTCCGTGCCCGAAGGGTGCCAACGGAACCTTATAAAGGTTTATTTTTCTTATATTATAATTAAGACGACTTTAGGACTCGAGCTCTCACGTCCCTCTACCACACCCAGCGGTATATGCGGAAGCGAGGGATGCAGAATAACTCATTAGAGAAACCGTGTAGTATATTAAACAACGGGAAACTTAAAATATCAGACACAGAGAATTTAAAAAAATAACGCCTAAAAATAGCTATGTATTCGATATGACGTCGCAGATAAGTCTGCGACGTCGTACACAATTGTCTAAGACAGTTTTGTCTCAAGTGTGCGCAGGCCCTAAATGTTTCCTTAAAACTGTAAGGTCATCACGCAATACGCACACAACACGTTACAGTAAAGTTGTCTAAAAGTAAAAGACCCGTTTTGACATTTGTATTTTGACTACCTAGCGGTTTGTAGCTACTAACAGAATAGCTAAAATAGCGGCACAAATCTTGAGCGCTCGGCAAAAGAGCGGGGATCGCTTTGCGCATCGTACGCATCAGCGAGCCAATCACTGTACAAGGATTGCACTCCCCGCCTCCGCGTCTCTTTTCATACCACTAAAGAGACATGATATTTCACTTCTGCGTGCTTCTGCGCAAGTAGAACTGTAGAAGTCAGCGCTCAAGATTCGTGCCGGTATCTATACTACTACACCGGACCCCCAATTATTATTCTTTCAGTTTCGTTCCAAGTTCCATTCTAGGGTTTTTCTCAAATGTCGACACGGACCTTTTATTTTTTCACGAGTTTAGTAGTTTACCTTCATAGTCAGCAACCCCAGACCCCCGATCCCCATGGCTCCCAGCGCCTTGGCAAACATCAGACCGATTAGCGCGACTCCTCCGCCTCCACCGCCCTTGCCTCTTCCAGTCACTGAAAAAAAAAAATACATAATTAAAATTTCATCATCGTCTCCTAGCCTTTTCCCAACTAGCTTGGGATCCGTCCGACCGTCCGGTAACCGTCCGGACCGAGCCCAAGTCGTCGAAGGCGCGTATTGTTCCACGCGCGCCTCAGGGAGATGTCATCAATCGTGAAAACGAAACCCGGGTCCCTGGGACGAAGGCAACGAAGGAACAGGAGTGGGTTTTTAGTCAGTAAAAGTCTCACACTATCTCTCGCTCCGCCCAAGAGCGGGATATATATTGTCATAAGATGATTTTCAAGTTGTAGGTCGCGGGTTCAAACCCATCCAGGCGCATTACTTTGTGTAATTTATTTCATGACCACTGCTCTCAAAACGGTGAAGGAAAACATCGTGAGGAAACCGGCATGTCCAAGAACCAAAAATTCGAAGACATGTGACATCCACCAACCCGCACTGGGCCCGCGTGGTGGATTACGGCCCATTCCCTCTCCTAGAGAGGAGGCCTGAGTCCCAACAGTGGGAACATTATAAGGCCGACTATGCTATGCTATGCTACTGTGTTTCCAAAATATATAATTAAAAATGTGTAATAACGTCATAATCGCGTAAGAGCGCTTGTATGAAAAACAGTGAAAATGTATGTCGAGTTGCATCCCCTTAAATAACATACATAAGAAGAGCTCGTAGCTAGTACAGTTAAATTGGAAAAAAATGGAAAAAATTGGATTGGAAATACCAATCAGGGCAGAGTGCGGTAGGGGGACAAGAAGAGTGCGGTTGGTCGCTACCTATTTTTTATCCTCCTAACCCGTACTCCCCATGTCTTTTTTTGATAATTTATATGACAGAAAAACGTTTGCCAAGTCAGCTAGTGAATAAATAAAACGCAAACTGTCGTTTACGATGTTTTTCCTAAAAAGGGTCGATATGTCTTTGACCCAAGAGTCAAACTCGACCTAGGGAACAAACTTAAGCTTTTGTATATTTATCTTACAAAGGAGATAAATCTGAAAGTCTTGGTTACGGCGCGTATCATGTTTTATTACAGCTCTGTTAAAGCGTCTGTTAAAGTCCGGCGCCCATTATGGGTATCGGCAAGGAAAAGGATCCTTCAACATCCACATATGCATGACAAGGCATAGTTTCCGACAGTATGCGCTTGCATGTAGGGATGCCGAAGGATCCTTTTAGGGATGTCGAGGGATCCTTTTCCTTGCCGATGCCGATAATGGGCGCTGGGCCTAAAGGGTTTCCGCAAAAAAAAAAAAAAATCACTGGTATGGATAGCGTTTTTTTTGGGTTGAGGAAAACACGGATCCCTTATAGACTCACTTTGTTGTCCGTCTGTCTGTCTAGCTGTCTGTCAAGACCCTTTATCTCGAACCGCGTAGAGGTATCAAGTTGAAATTAAAACGGTATACTGAAATCTGCGGTCCCTTGAAGCTGTGAAAAAATCAAACTTCTAGGTTAACAAACAAAAAAAGGTACGGTCGTTTATGTCACAAAAAACGTATATTTCGACACTCTCAAGGGAATCAAAATTCATAGGGTACTTCACGTTGACCCAGAATCCTGAAATTTATCATAAGCAAGGTCTAATAGTGCACAAATATAGGAATAAATAAATAAAAAATTGAAACCATTAAAATTGTTGTTAGTCATAAAAACAAACAAATTGTTCAAGTCCTTCGATGTACTCGGTATAAACAACGTAGCGAAATGCTTACTCGCCGTGCATCGGGTTTTCTGATGGTAGAAAGGCGATGACGGAATCAGGTCATGTAACTCCCGCGAACGCTCTCCAAAATGCATCCTACAGAATACCGAAAGTCTGTAAGGCGTATGACGTAGTGTCAGACTTTTACTGACTAAAATCCTACTCCTGTTCCTTTTTTGCCTCCGTCCCAAGGCCCCGGGTTTCACTTTCACACTACCCGTGGCCCCAGTAGTCTTCGACCTTGCCCCTACGATTTGCTGACATCTCCTTGAGGCGCGCGTGGAATAATATGCGCCGTCGACATTTTTGGGCTCGGCCCAGACGGTTACCGGACCGTCGGACGGCGAATTATCCATTGCTCGCCGTCCGCTAGCCCGCACCTACGGTGGCCGGAAATCGGGATTAGAATCCCGGTGGCAGTTGGGGCGTGAGGACCGTTTCCTCACTCGATCGGCCGCCTCCTTTGTTAGCATTACTGCTTCGCAGAAGGAGGCGATCGCCTGCCACTCCTCCTCACTCCGGACCATGGCCTGTACCAAGGCCTGTAAGGCGTATGGTGGGGTATTTCTATGTTCCTGCTTAGGTTGCGTGATTGTTGACTGAAATGCAAAGAGCAAATGAAGAACACAAAAAGGTTTTAGTCAGTAAAAGTCTGACACTCCCAAAACGAAATATAAGAAGATTGTTTTCGGGTTTTATAACAGAACCTATTGTAGGTAAGTCCGACTCGCAGTTAACTATTCTACTACCTGTACAGTTACTCATGTAATTAGAATTTCTCTGCAGTCTATATTTTAAACGATAACCGGGTCAAGAAACAAAACATACGTAGTCCAAATTTCACAATTTAACTATGGCAAGCTTTATATTTTTTAGTTATAGTTTTTTTGTGAGCAGTGGTGGCCGAGTGGTAACGGCCCCGACTTACAAGTTGTTCGTCGCGGGTTCAAACCAGCTAGGCGCACTACTTTGTGTAATAATAATATAATAATCGTTTATTTTCAGGAAATGATTCCCATAATATAACAGTCAAATTTACACAAAATACACACATACATACACAATGATATTGATCATATTAAAATTCAATTCATCCTTTCCATGTCAAAAAAATAAAATAAAATAAAATAAAATAAAATTAATTATAATAAATTATTCCAATTAAAGATCCAAAACAATAAATAAATTGAATTAAAATACAACGTCAATATTCATATAGTCACTACATTAACCATGCAACAATGGTTGATGTAGTGACAGTCAAATCTCTCAGCCATCATCCTCAGGATGGTGTTGGAGCTGGCGCGGACCCTGCGTACCAAGGAAGTGCATCGTTTTCTTATGGTTGCATAGAAACAGTCAATGCGAGCCTCGGCGAACATCCCCGACGCACTGCAGTACCGAGGCAGCCCCAACAACACCCTGTAAGCATTGTTGAATTGGACTCGTAGGGCGCTGTACTGTTTTTGAGCATAGTTAACCCACAAGGCGCTCGAATAAAAACAGGTGCAATATGCTCTAAAAAGAGTGTTTTTGACTTCCTTCGAGCATCGAGCAAACCTGCGAGCTATCATGTAATTTATTTCATCACCACTGCTCTCAAAACAGTGAAGGAAAACATAGTGAGGAAACCAGCATGTCCTAGAACCAAATAATTCGAAGACATGTGACATTCACCAACCCGCACTGCGCCCGCATGATGGATTAAAGCCCATTTCCTCTCCTAGAGAGAAGGCCTGAGTCCCAGCAGTGGGAACATTAAAAGGCTGATTATAATATTTCACAACTATCACACAACGCCGTCTAGTCCCAAGCTAAGCAGAGCTTGTGTTATGAGTACTAGACAATTAATAGACATACTTATATATTTCTAAATACATACATATATAGATAAATTACACCCAGACACAGAACAAATGATCGTGCTTATCACACAAACATTTGTCCTGTGTGGGAATCGAACCCACGATCTCTGGCATAGCAGTCAGAGCCACTAACCACTAGACCAACAGGCCAGTCAAAATTATGCTATGTTATTAAGCTTTATACAAATAAGTTTATCTGAAACGTGTCTATCTTTTTCATTTCTCTTTTTCCCAACTAGATTTGTTTCAGCTTCTAGTCTAGCCGGAAACGATTGAATACCCTCGTATTACATGAAGCGACTGTTTATCAGACCTCCACACCCAATTACTAAGCATCTCGATTCTCCTTGGATAGGCTAATGGTCAGACTGTCTGGCATCTGACAACCTGCCCCCCTAGCCAAGTTACAATCGTTTCGTTCACGCCGAACGCCTCGAGTAGGCCACGCCTCCAATTCCTTTGTTCTGACCACGTGACTGATACGATAGTAACTTGGCTGGGCTGGTAACGACCTATAAACCGAGATATAAATTTCAATCGAGCATTGGGCTCGTACAACACGAAATTGAAAAAAACTGACCAAGTGCGAATTGAACTCGTCGCACACGAAGGGTTTCGTAATACGTTATTAAAATGGAGCAAAAAACGCTCACAGAATAACGTTTCTTATATTAAAACCCCCTTTAACTTTTAGTTTTATTATTTACAGTTATAGCTACAATATATATGGAAATACATATTCTGTGAAAACAACTAGAGTTGCTGAATATCATAAACTGTGAGAGGTAGAGACTTCCCACAGCTTATTCGTACCAGGGCCGAGACTTCCTTACAGAAGCAGACCTTGATCCCAGTAGGCTTCGACCCTGATGCGCCCCTACGGTTTGCTGACACCTCCTTGAGGCGCGCGAGGAACTATACGCGCCGTCGACGACTTGGGCTCAGTCCGGACGGTTACCGGACGGTCGGACGGTGAGCAATGACAAGCTCGCGCCTACGATGGCCGGAAATTGGGATCAGAATACCGGCTGCGGTTGGGGCGTGAGGACCGTTGCCTCACGCGTGCGGCCTCCTCCTTTGCTAGCATTACTGCGTCGTAGAAGGAGGCGACCGTTTGCAACTGTTCATCGCTCCGGACCATGGCCTGTACCAAGGCCGAGATCGCTGCCGCCCATCAGCCCCACGTGGACGCCGCGGTGCTCTGCCCAGGCGGGGCACATCTCCACCGCATGGTATGGTTAGTGTAAGATTTTTCGGCTTCAGACTACTTGTAACGACTACTAGAGATCTACAAATAGCCTATGTATTTAATATTAAACATCACAATTTTGATACAAAATACAGTGTAAACCACTGTTTCTTAAAGTACGAATTTTTAAACAAGAGTTATTTATATCACAGGTAAGGAAAATTTTCTTGAAAATTCATCCCAAAATTGGTTTGTTGAAAATTTCTCATTGTTAGAGCTTTGGCGTTTGTTTGAACGAAGGAATAAAATCCTGAGGCTACGAACTTGTAAATGTTTCTTTTTATAAAAAGCCTATTAATTAAGTAAATGTTGTAAACAGAGCATATCAACCAGTTATTTCCCAGTAGACAACAAAGAAGTGTTTCAAATGTTATTTCAATACTTTTTGGACCAAACGAAAATGTTTTTTTTTTCATGATGAAGGTCCAGATTGAACACAAGAAAAACAAAAGCAGTCGCAGGTCGCACCGATAAATCGGTAGAACTACACTTGGCACACGTGGATTACGTATCCTGTTCTGGGCGCGTCGAGACTCACTTTAGATCTACGCCACGCGACAAATCAGACGTGGCCCACGTGTATGCTGGTATCATGTAGTTCGTGCTTGATTTGAATGAGATCCGACGTGTTTATCACTTCCAATGTAAACACACTAATTCTTCTACTTCAATTAAAAGTTGATTGTTCCCACAAATTCTTCAGAACTCTTTCAAACACATTTTTGTCCGAATTGACATCCATAGTAACCATAGCCTTCAATCATACATGGGCACGCCACAATTATGGCAATAAGTCCCCTCTTTGTGGCGTGGTTGGAAAGACCTCACGGCGTCCTCACCTTTCGCATTTTTAGTCAGTAAAAGTCTTACACTATCTCCCGCTCCACCCAAGAGCGAGACTTGTCATTAGATGATTTTCCCAATTAAAAAAAAAAGCCTTCAATCATGTGCCTGTCTGTACACCTGTCATATTCAATTAGTTCCAAATCTACTGAACTTATTTAGTTAAAATCTAACAATACATTTATGAACTTCCGTGAGCCATAATACACGGATGTCTACTTTTTTCTTATAAAATTATATATAAATCTGTAATACATAAAATTCTCTTGTCACAGTGTTTGTAACAAAACTCTCGCGAAAAAAGTTGACCGATTCTTATGAAATTTTGTGTGTATATTCAGTATATATGAGAATAGAACGAAAACTATTTTTTACCCTCTTAAACTTACACCCTATTTTTCTTTGATAGATTTAAAATGTCAGAACAACATATCGACTGTGAAGTGCCAATACCTTCTAACTGACATTTTTCGATAAAATTACTTTTAAGTGCTTATATTTTAAATGCGTGTCTCCGCATGCTTCGTAAAATATCCGAAGCGGATATTTAGTTGCAACTGCATCAAATTAATTTGTGGAAACAAACACCTAACTAAACCAACGTGTCAATTTATAGTATTACTTCCTGACAATTTTTGGACAGATAATTTTGACTTCCGACAGTTAGGAGTTATTGGTACTTCACCGTCGATATGCTGAGTTGGCTAGTTTATTTATATTCCTACCTGACTATAAACATTTTTTAAGATATGAAAATATATAAAAATCACAATTCCTCTTTTTCAAAACTACAGTGAAAAACTAATAATAAATCTGTCATTAAAAACTAACATGTTAAAACACAATGATTTTTTCGCAACCCAATGAACGCTATTTTGACTCGCACTTGACCGTTTTTTAACGACGACAAATCTTCGCACGACCAAAACGGTATCATAACAATTGCAGCTTTTTCTTGTGTATCAATTTCCGGATACAAAGCTGACCCGTAATGGCCGAGGACAGAAGTTGGTGGAAAAGAGAGAGTGAGCATTCGCGCTGAGGACAGACGTGTGTAGAAAATAGAGAGGGAGCAAGCACAGCAATAGGACATAATGGCATAATTAAAAGCTTATGTGACCTCATCGATATGTCCCACAGACTTTACCACTTCATAACAGAGAAAAACTGTGTTTTATCAATCTGCGAGATTTATGACATTAATATATATAAAGGCGTAAGCGTAAGGAAGTTAGTGATAGCATGACGAGTAACAGGGCAGAGTGGAAGAAAAAAACGTGTTGCGCCGACCCCAAATAACACGGGATAAGGGCAGGAAGATGATGATGATATATAAAGGCGTAAATGTATAACCCATGCGTGTGTGTATATGTTTATTATTCGTTCATGCATATACAGCTAAATGGACTCAATTTAGTGCGGGTAGACCTCATCCAGGGCATAGAATACTGTTTATCCCGGGAGTATCTTCCCTTGGGATAATTAGGTAGAAACCGCTGCTAGAAATTAGACCCTCATAAAAATAGCTTGAAAAAAAAAAACAATATTTCCCAACCGCAACCTATCCATAATAAAAGTGCAATCAGTTTAGTGTTAGCCCGGCTGAGTGAACGTTGATGGAAAGCGGAAATTGCCTTCTACCGGAAATTGAATCAGCTGTACTTTGCAGACATTTTAAGTGACAGGCTGTTGTTTGAAGTTTCATGGTTTAGGAATTATGATGAGGAAAAATATACATAAGGGAGTTTTCATGTCCAAGTTGGATTTCGTTACTTTCAATCTTTTACTAGCACATGCAGCATTATACGATTTTTTTTGGGTGAAAATGTTGGTTTCTATATCTTTGCTTTGAAAAGATATAGAAAAATGTTTTGTTCGTCAAAAAATGAAAAAGCTTTTTTTCATTTTTCCTTGGTGACTTACGTAAAAACGCGCGAGCATGGTTGAAAAGTTTTTTTCATCCAACGCAATCTACACTAATATTATAAATCTACATTAATACTATAAAGAGGTGAATTTTTTTTTTTGTTTGTACTTAATCTAGAAAGTTCTGGTCCGAATTTTTTTTTCTCTAATAGAATGTTGCTTTATTCCTAAGGCTATATTTTTACATAGGCTATATTTTTATATGTATGCGGGTGAAGCCGTGGGCAAAAGCTAATTGGCTAGTAGTAAATAGCACCTAACGCTCAATTACAGAATAAGTAAAAAGCTCGATCTGTATTTATCTATCCGTCGCTCACTTGATTTTTTTAAAAACTATTCCAGGTAATACGTGTTTTTTTAAACCTTTAAAGTTTTCGGTAAAAGTTTTGTAAATAAGAATCTCGATTCAATGTGCAAGGTTCCCATATAAATGAATCTCGATTTTGCATTTTTTTTTCTTTTTTAATTTATAAGTATTTTATGAAGGGCCAAAGTTCACGTACAACAATAGACTATTAGAGGTCTTTACGGAATTAGTTTCGTTTTTTTTTTTTGATAATATGTACAAGACATTAGTGCTTCCAAAATATCTTGAAAAAGATCTTTAATAACGTCACAATCGCGTACAAGTGGTTTTAGGAGAAATCGACACGAGTTGGGCGCACTTAAAAACCTAATTATTACATGACACTAATGGACTGGTCACTAAATTTTCTATACACCTTTTTGCTGGACGATTATTGTTTTCACCAATAAAATCACTTCTGATACACAGAACTCACCTGAATTCTCCTTATAGCTCTCATCGACGACCTTCAATGAGTCAGCTACAAACTGGGTCACACGATCCTTTTCGATCAAGTTCGGTAACTTCACATGCAGCTCATGTCCTTGCAAGAACTTGGCCATCCGGAATAGAGGAGAATTCTCGCCAAAAGATCTCCCTTCATCTTCTAGAGAGTTCGTCACTGGTATCCTTGCTAACCGCACTCCATCTGCCAAATCTATGTCACCGTCCAGTAAAGAAGCAAAGGTAATCCCACACAGGGCTACCAAAATCGTCACTTCTCGATACATTATCTCTGGTGTTGAGTCGCGCAGTAAGCAAGAAAGGGAGATTCGAAGTCTTATATAGTAGGTTAAAAAAAAATAAGAAGCAAGAGCGAACGATTTCTTTGACGCTATCACTGTGAGTGGTAAAAAGTGTGGCGATTCTGCAATTTGTTCTAAGAAAGTTTAAGTTTTGTTCGTTTGTTTGTCTTGAGTGTTTATTTTGGTTAGTGAGGAAGGTATCTTATGATAATTATATAGGTATATGTTATAATTTATTTTATGTAGGATCACGCGAGTAGTTTGAATAGAGATAACTTTCTAAAGATGGAATGAATTTTTATGAACCGGGATTTACGTGAACAGAATTATGACAAGCAACTTTCATTTATAATTAATTCTAATTTCCGTTTTCGTCAGTCATCTTGTGTGTAACCAAACATTTCTATAGAAAATTTCCTGAATTATAAATACGCAACTCATCATTCTGTACTTTGTGTAATTATTTCATCACCAACGGTGAAAGAAAACATCGTGAGGAAACCGGTATGTCCTAGAACCAAAAATTCGAAGACATGTGACATTCACCAACCCGCACTGGGCCCGCGTGGTGGATTATGGCCCATTCCCTCTCCTAGAGAGGAGGCCTGAGTCCCAACAGTGGGAACGTTATAAGGCCGACTATGCTATATGCTAACTCATCATTTTGTCTTTAGCATGTATTCTTCTTTAAAAAATTATATATGAATAATACTGTGGCGAATTTCGATCGACTTATGGAAATAAAATACATGTGGAGTAAGTTTATTTTTAAATTAGGTGTATATTTAGTTCATATACAATTGTGTGAGGCATAATTAAACATTTTATTTAATTTTTTTTTTAATTGAAATTCTCTCTAGCTATCACCATTATTTGTTACACAATCCAGTCATTTCATTTTAGTTCTAAACAAAAATACACAAGTAAAGACAGAAACTTTCAACTAGTTAACACAAACTTACACACTCTGTTTATTTATAAAATTATAGTTATTATAATGTCTCCCGTAGTGTAAAATTGCTTGGCTCTTGACACTTTTAAAATGACAAAATGATTTTATTTCAGATAATCTTGGATCTTTTGTATACATATATAGCTAGTGTCATTATGATCGTATTACGTGTCACAAAAGTGTTTTTATAGTTTTAAAAACGATTAAGTTTTTAGTGAATTAGGAAAATTTGTTTTTGTTTTAAAAAATGGTTGCTAAGTTTCAGCAGACTGTGACTAACTATTTAGATTATTAAAAAATATTTTTGCGTTTTAGAATGTTTATATTTTTTATTGTAAACTACTTAGAATATATTTTTTAGCCTTATTTAACACTTTTGTGTCTTATTCACTTTATTCAATTATTTATTTAATTAAAAACTTATTAGCGAAGTAAACTAATAATATTATATAAAAAAAATTTATTCATCAAAAAAAAAGCTATAAAGCGGGAACAATCTGGAGCGAGTTATTAAATGATGTTAGACGCTTTATTTATTTTATTGAAAAATGATAATTTTATCATCATCATCATCATCAGCCAAAAGACATCCACTATTGGACATAGGCCTCCCCAAGTGTCGCCACAACGAACGGTCCTGTGCGTCTCGCATCCATCGGATTCCCGCGACCCTCACTAGGTCATCGGTCTACTTTGCGGGAGGCCTTCCAACTCTGCGTCTTCCAGTACGTGGTCACCACTCCAGAACCGAAGAAATAAAGATAGCAATAGCCCAAAGAATCGCCAAACTTAAGTGGCAGATGGGAAAGAAATGATATTATTACTATTAATAAATACTTTAAATACTATTAAATTCTAAAAGTAATGTCCAAATAATTTCAGAATAACTCAATTGTAAAGAGCGAGACATTGAATGTTGTCGAATGAAAATAAAACAATAGTTTACATCTTGATGATAGGGATGTAGAGACGCTAGATGTGACAGTGAAATTGATAAACGATTATCGAAATAATTTGGCGTCACGGTTCAGTGGTTGAGCGACTGAATGCTGTGCTGCGTGTCGGGTTCAAATCCCGCATGACACTAATATTTGTATGGCCTTTAGATAATTATTCCGGTTGTCTATTGTTTACCCGAAGATTATATACCATAATCGTGATATTCCCGAATTTTATTTAACCGAATTTCATTTGCCCGAATGTTTTGTTTGCCCTAAAAGACATATGACACTGACTGTTAATTGCCCAAAATTTAGATACCATAAAATACGAGTGCCATACGTATTGTTTTTCATATTTTTAAGTGCCATAATAATTATCAAACATAATATTTAAATGCCATAATGATTATTAGGCATAACATTAAAATTTGTCTAATAATTCTGTCTAATAACTATTTCTGTGTGGTTGACTATTATGGCAAATGATATTAGGGTAAATGAAATTCGGGCAAACGGCGGTATATCAAGTGTTCCAGGTCTAAGTGTCTTGTGTATGTGAGTTGCACCACCATACGTGAATTATTCCTACTGTGCGGCAAATTTAAAAAAAGAATATGAACAAAATATCAAATATAATTAGGTATTGTACCAAAATGTCACATGGTTATTCAATGTGAAACTTGGGCAGCGCATATCAAACCAATACATGTTGAACTTGACAATAACAATAGGCTCTGAGATATGCTCTAACAGGTGTTGCACATAAAAAAATCCGGACTGGTCTTTTAAGAGGTGATGAGCAAGGTGAAAAATTGTTCATTTTATTACTTTTTTTAAATTGTGTCAGGTGGGATTGCAGTGCTTGACTGCAATCCCACCTGATGTTAAGAATAGAATAGAATAGAATAGAATAAACTTTATTGTACACCAAAATAGTAACAAAAACTTTTACATTAATTTAAATCTATGGGTACAAAGGCGGTCTTATCGCTGACAGCGATATCTACCAGACAACCTTAGGGTGGAATGTAAGAATTTGAAATAGAAACAAAGGGGGGTAGTCTGCGGTGTACAGCAAATTAATAATGTAAATATTAAATTTAAATTATATACTAGACTATACATAGAAATAATATAGCTGTTACATATAAAAGACAATATATAAATAAGCAAGCAAGCAGTGATGCAATCGTTGGATGGTGAGGCGCACTAGTTTATTAAGAGCCTATTCACTCTAGCCTTGAAGACACCTTAATTATAGTTGGACGGGAAGACCGTAGCAGGCAAATTGTTCCAGTCTTTCGATGTACGCGGTAGTGTATGTTTCTTCTATTCCCATGTTTTATAATAAGATGATATATTAGAGACACTGACTCAAAGGTTGTAAAAAACATAAACTCGAGACATAGTTTCTCGTACCGCATCTAGTCTCCGTACATCCGTGTTTTAGATAGTGAAATAACACATTTTTTTTCTTTGGTGACTTCCATTTTCTTCTATTTTTGAAGTTGGTGAGAGTGCCTATCATTAATGAAGGGCTATGGAGAAATGTTTTGGTAAGGGCTTTAAAATAAACAAAAACGAACAAAAATTTGTTACAAAATATAGGAATTTTATTTTGCTTACAGATGTCGGCTGAAAATAGAAATCTTATCCACAAAAGTTACAAGTATAAATACAGTTTGTATTTACAATCTAACTAATTTATTTACCGACTTCTAGAGGTTCTAAATTTAAATGAATAATTTTTTTTTGTGTCTTTTTCAGCATCTTCGTCGAATGTAGACCGATTTTATTTATTTATTAAAACTTCATGTAACACAAAAGTACAAAGGCGGACTTAATGCCTTAGGCATTCTCTACCAATCAACCTAGGGTGGTGAAAAATATAAAAGATTATTAAGAAAATAAGGGTTTGAAAGTATGTACATTCAGTCAAAAAAGTATCGGGAATGGATGATTTGTTTATGGTTCCAAATTCAAATTTTTGTTTTTTTGTAGTTGTTAGATTGGCACAACTGTTTTCCATTTTGGCGCGGAGTTTAAGTTGCATCTGTTATTTATATTAAATACAGTGCTGGTTTTAGTAATATCATATATAGTGTGTATTGCGAATTTCATAATAGACAAAAATATCGAACAAAGAGTTTGTCTTAAATTTTGAATCGCCAATGGAATTTCGTGTTCGGAGTCACTGAAAATGTTACAGACGGCTTACGGTGAATCGACTTTATCAAAAACTCGTGCTTATGAGTGGTTCAAAGCGTTCAAAAGCGGTCGAGATGTGATGGAAGATTTGCCTCGCTCTGGTAGGCCGTCAACGTCTGCAACTGAAGTTGACATCGCAAAAGTGAAGAAAATAGTGACTGAAAATCCCCATTCAACTCTGAGAGAGATAGCCGCCGAACTTTCTGTATCTCACGAGTCGGTCCGTACCATTTTAACTAATCATTTGGGTATGAAACATGTTGCTGCTCGGCTAGTCCCAAAAGATCTGAATTTTCTCCAAAAACTCAATCGCATGAAAGTCGCTGAGGACATGCTAGAACGAGTCAGTTCGGACCCAACATTCATGAAACGCATTGTTACTGGTGACGAGACGTGGGTTTACGAGTTTGACATGCAAACTAGTCAACAAGCTTCGGAGTGGCGCCTTCCAACTGAACCGAAACCGAAAAAACCACGCCAAAGTCGATCAAAAGTCAAAGTTATGTTGACTGTTTTCTTTGACTATCGCGGTGTTGTGCACTCTGAATTCTAACCGGAAGGTCTAACGGTAAATAAAGAATATTATTTGAGCGTTATACGGCGTTTAAGAGAGCGAATTCGACGAAAAAGGCCAGATTTGTGGAAAGAAAATTCTTGGATTTTGCACCATGACAATGCGCCTTCGCACAAGGCTATCATTGTGAACGAATTTTTGACCAAACACTCAACAAATACCATCCAGCAACCACCATATTCACCAGATATGGCTCCTGCTGACTTTTTTCTGTTTCCTAAACTCAAATTACCACTTCGTGGCACCCGTTTTCAATCGATAGAAGACATAAAGGAGAATTCGCGGCGAGAACTGAACTCAATTCCGGAAGCAGCGTTTAAAAAATGTTTTGATGAATGGATTATTCGTTGGCGCAAGTGTATCGTTTCTAAAAGAGCATACTTTGAAGGTGATAAAATAAATTTGGATGAATATCAGACATTTTGTGTATTATTGATCTTCTCCCGGTACTTTCTTGACAGAGTAGTATATATACAAAATAAATATACATATATAATCTATATCTAGAAAAATCAATACCACTATTCGTTGTAATTTTATAACTCACTCAGGGTTGACCTATCCAAACCAAATGTTTAGGCTTTGTTTGGACTATTTAGTAGATGGTTTATGTGAAGTTTGCACAAAATCGGTCGAGCGGTTCTTTATTTATCACATTATTAAGCGGTATGAAGTTCGCCGAGAGGGAGAGGGAGGCCAAAGAAAAGATGGATGGATTGTGTGAACAGTGATATGAAAGAAAAGGAAGTTAGTGATAGTATGACTTTTGACAGGATAGAATGGAAGAAAAAAACGTGTTGCGCCGACCCCAAATAAGATGGGACAAGGGCAGGAAGATGATGATGATGAAGTTCGCCGAGTCAGCTCATCATCATCATCATTTCAGCCGATAGACGTCCACTGCTGGGTATAGGCCTCCCCTAAATATCGCCACAAAGAACGGTCCTGTGCGTCTAGCATCCATCGGATTCCCGCAACCTTCACCAGGTCATCGGTCCACCTTAGGGGGCCTTCCAACACTGCGTCTTACGGTACGCGGTCGCCACTCCAGAATCTTTCGGCCCCAACGGCCATCTGTTCTGCGAGCAATGTGCCCTGCCTATTGCCACTTAAGTTTAGCGATTCTTCGTGCTATGTCGGCAACCTCGGTTCTCTTGCGGAGCAGTTTGCTTCCGAGTCAGCTAGTTTAATATAATATAATATATACATTATAGCGTCGGTGGGGAGCGAATTAAGACTCACGATTATGATAACAATTTATTGTTTAGGAAAACAGCTTTAGCACAAAGAACATTCTGGACAAACTTACTTATTAGCTTAGCTTTTTTTTTTCGATGGGAAAATCATCTCATGACATCCCCCG
The DNA here is from genome assembly GCA_949316375.1 of Mythimna vitellina. Lineage (NCBI taxonomy): Eukaryota > Metazoa > Arthropoda > Insecta > Lepidoptera > Noctuidae > Mythimna > Mythimna vitellina. The sequence goes on from OX438705.1 coordinate 2,150,320, forward strand.
CTCTTGGGCGGAGCGAGAGATAGTGTCAGACTTTTACTGACTAAAAACCCACTCCTATTCCTTCGTCGCCTTTCGTACCGGGGCCGAGTCTTTCTTTCAGAATCAGACCCTTGGCCCCAGTAGGCTTCGACCCAGCTGGGCCCCTACAGTTGCTGACATCTACTTATTAGCTAGATTTTATTTTGAGTGCGAGCCGTTACCTCTCGAACGTGTCACAGCCGTACATCAACTACCTAAGCGCACTCTAGCGGACGGCATACAAAGGACGCTTTCGGGTTGCTACGCTATAACATATATACGACGATTCTGTTTTTGTTTGGAAGATTATTCGGGAAAATGGAGAGGCCCATGATTTAATCTAAATTTGGTGGAGGATAGGTCAAATAAATTTTCTATAAAGGATAGCAAATCTTACGGTATTACTGCAACTTTTCGGCGCCGTCGCAGTCGTTGAGCGATTAGCTGTTGCACTATAAGTTGCGGGTTTATTTCCCTGACGGAACAAATATTTGTATGGCCTGCAGAGGTAAGCGTCAGAACCCCTGGACCACTAACGATATTTGATGTTTAGGGAATACCAAAATTTACTACCTTTTTGCTACTATTTGGTACCTGCCTTCAAATATTTGGTACCTCTAGTGACAGCGAGAAAACGCCTGAAGAAAGTGGCCAGACATTCTGACGTCAGGATGTCTGGACTATTTTTTTTTTTCATAGTTCTAGACAATACAGCTATTTTATCTTTTTGCAAATATTTACTTCCTTTTTAGTGCTTTTTTAGCGAACTTGAAATAAGTTAGGAGTGAAATTTTTTTCAAAATGAATATTTATTTTACGACATATGGCATGAGATATCTGATGATTAGAAAATACCAAAATTTCATGGTTCGAGTCTACACATTCAAAAATATGTATGCTGTATGTGGCAAGTTAAATAACTATTATTAAAAAAAATTACAGCGTAACTTTTTTATAGTACGGCAAAAAAAAAAATATTGAGGTGCTAAGAAGAAAGTAAATATTTACAAAAGATAAATTAAGTAGCTACATTATTGCGACCTATGAAAAAAAAAAGGTCTAGACATTCCGATGTCAAACTTGATATGGCGCCCGCCATATCAAGTTTTGTGACACGTCACGTAGCCTATGTTCAGCGGACAATTAAGACGATTCTAACGATACCTCATACGTCGAGTTCCGATAAGTAGATTAGGAGCTATGAGGAAACAGATGAATATACTCACATACATACATAGCCTGTCAAAATCATAACCTTCCTTTGGCTTTGCCATAGTCGTGTATGTTGTTTATCTTTTTTTTTAATATGATCCATAATGTTTTTTTTCCGGAGTGTTTATTCAGGTTTGAGTAAACATACCTAATAAAAGTCAAAACAACAAAATATTATTTGTTATTTATCTGTAATTCGCGTAAATGTCGCTTTGTTTGTCGTCAAATAAAAATTTGTTTACCTACATTTATTTAAGTATCGTGTTTAACTAAGTCTATTATATTTTGAAAGGTATTTTATTTTTGTTTTTCATTCAATATTTTTTTTCTAAAGGCTTTAATTTAGATGTTAAAAGTTCCGGATATGTATGTTACCTTTATTGTATATATTACTGACACTCTGTGCCCCGAGGCTCTGTAACAAAGGCAAAAAAGGAACAGGAGTGGGTTTTAGTAAGTAAAAGTCCGACGCGCCCTCTCGCACCGCCCAAGAGCGACCAAAGCCTCAAGCACAGGCGCAGGGTAGCCAGCCTATCGGTATTTTACAGGTTACATTTTGGAGTGTGCGCGGGAATTGCATAACTTGATTCCGCCATCTCCAATTTCTACCATCGGACATCCCGACGTACGGCGAGTATCTAACCTTACGTTGTTGAAACTTCAACGGTCCGGACTAAGCGTTTCGCTTCGTCGTTTATACCGCGTACATCGAAAGACTATAATTTAGGTGTCTTCAAGACTAGAGTGAAAGGCTCTTAATAAACTAGTGCGCCTCACCATCAATGATTGCATCTCTGCTTACCATCAGGTGGGATCGCAGTCAAGCACTGGTTTATATCCTGGAGGATTTCTCACCTCAAAAAAAAAAAAACACCTTGTGCCTCGGAAAGCACGTAAGACCGTTAATCCCGGTTGTCTTTCGTAGATGTTTGACAGTCGATACAGGTAGTCAGATACCAGAAAGTCTGACCATCAGTCTATCCACAGAGTATCGTGTTGCCCAGTAACTGGGTTGTGGAGGTCTGATAGGTAGTCGCTCCATGTAAAACACGGGTAATCAGCCGCATCTGCCCCCCTAAAGTTACAATCGTATCGTTCGCGCCGATCGCCTCGAGTAGGCCACGCCTCCAATTCCTTTGTTCTGACGTCATCTCAAAGCTCAGTCACGTAGAAAAAAATCGAAGGCGTGGCCTACTCAGTTCTCGAGTCCGACTCGCACTTGCCTGTTTTTATTTTTATATTCCACAACTTTCACACAATGCCATCTAGTCCCAAACTAAGCAGAGTTTGTGCTATGTGTATTAGATAACTGATAAACGTACTTATTTATTTCTAAATACATACATATTATAATTGAGTTACACCTAGACAAAGAAAAAATGATCGTGCTCATCATACTTACATTTGTCCTGGGTGGAAACCGAACCAACGACCTCCAGCGTAGCAGTCAGGGCCGCTGACCACTAGACGAACAGGCCTGTCTTGATTTTAGCTAGTGTTTAACATGTAGTTGGTTGGTTTGAAGTTGTAACCCTTTAACATCCCCTGTCGGATTGGTCCGACTAGTGTTTTCGCGTCCTATTCGTCAGGGTGTTTGCGACTGGGTACTCTATCTCGTTTAGCTCTTCAATCCCCATAGGTGACAGAAGAGCTGACTAGATGGAGAGTTTCAGCTGTGCGTACCCTGTGAAATTTCACGTTCCTAATCCCAGTGGACTAGGAGCGTGATATTTAGCACAAAGCTTCCTTTTATGACGTAGCCGAGAAGATTTTCCAAGTTAAATTTTGTGTGTACAATAAAGAATAAAAGAAGCTAGTAAACGTAACGTACGTAACATACGTAAGAAATCCTGCAATCTTTCTGCGTAGCTAAAAAATAGACCCACCACATTCAGACCCTGACAATAATCCTTGAACAGGGTCATTTTGACTTGGGCCATACAACGAGAGAATCTACGGATCAACATGTTTGTGATCATGTGTTCATTTTGACCTGTTCTTCGTTTTTTTGGCACCATTTCAGGCGTCCTTTGAAGATTTTACAGGCCTCTTTAGAAATTACTCCACTATTTGGCCTCTTAAGTTTAACCCATTCTTTAAACTTAAGTCTGGCCTTACGATGAGCGTCACGAACACGACTGTTCTATCCGCACACCACTTTGCCTTGCCTTGGCCTATGACCTTCTACCACATTTGTTTGCACAGCAGCGTCACATAAAGTAGTTATAATTTTACCGTACCGTCCAAGATATATTTATGTTCTACTTAGTTGCGAGACTCAAAACTACATCCTAAGAACTCAGGTGGAAAATCAATGTCACCAAACCTATGATAACATAAAAGGGATTTATAACACTTGATTTGAGATTCGTCCCTTGCACCCAAAATAACTCGAGAGCGTGGGATATTCTGTGTTATTAATTTAGGCCTTCACTATATTCAGATTACACTCAAGGTATACAAGTCATCTGACATGTATACGTCTTCTTTTATTTCTAAATTTAATGTTTTTTGTATATTGTAGTCTACTTCGATTTTAATGAACAGGTAAAAAACTTCAGACATTCACTAAAACATGAAAAAGTAGTCGAAGTAAGTTAATTTATCTATTACGTTATATCCTGTAACATCCGAACGCGTGTCACAATTAACGTCAAATAGTTTTTCAAAGTGACTTTCAATTGTAATTCACTTCACAATCAATATCTATCTAAAAAAAAATTGAGTGCTGTTAGTCTTGCTATGACTCGAGAATGGTTGGACCCATTTTAATCATTTTTTTTGTTTTGGTTTTTTTCACCAGCATACAGACAAGGTTTAAAAATAGAAAGAAAGTAGAAAGGTAGATAGTTAGGATAGGTAGGCAGGATATGTAGGTAGCGTAGGTAGCGTATGGAACCGTTAACTCCCGTTAACTGACTAAGGTAGTCAGTTAACGGGAGCGAAGCCGCGGGCAAAAACTAGTATTATTTAAAACTGTCTCAACCAACGTAACCGATCGGTAATAACTTTCATTTTCGATAAATAAACTTAGAGAACCCAATCATTGTGACTATTGTGCTACCAAAAAAAGAAGAAAATTGAACTATTTTAGGCTTTCTACATGCGCTTGAGTTGATTGTACTTTCACTGTCAAGCGCACTGAGAAACTATGTCCATCTCTGTCTAACACTTGCGTTTGGTGTTACTATCTCTTTTTTGCTCGGTTAGGTTTTCTATTGTAGTTTGGATGACGTTGTTCTTTTGTTGTATTATAATGTGGTGTTAATTACGTTATTTTATTAGATACCACTAGGTTTTGATGTTTCTAGAGCAGATCTTACTTTTAAATCTTTGTTTGTTTTACAATGTATCTACTCCAAAATTTTCAGTCATTTGTATGCACTGACATCGACTAAGTTGTAGAAGTACCGAAGATTGGAAAAAAAAATATAAAAGGGAATATGCATGCAATTTTTAAATGGTAAATAAAAAATAAAAACTCCAGGACTAAGCATTTTGCCTGGTACAATGTACATCGATGAACTGGAACAATTTGCCTTCGGCGTGCTTCTCGTCCGATTATAATTTAGGTATCTTCAAAACTAGAGTGAATAGGCTCTTAATAAACTAGTTCGCCTCACCATCAATGATTGCATCACTGCTTACCATCAGGTGGGATTGCAACCAGTGCTTGACTGCGATCCCACCTGATGGTAAGCAGTGATGCAATTATTGATGGTGAGTCGCACTAATATAATATGAGCCTTTTCACTATAGCCTTGAAGACCCCTAAATTATAGCTGTACGGGAAGACCGCAGCAGGCAAATCGTTCCAGTCCTTCGATGTACGCGGTATAAACATCGACCGTTGAAGTTTCAACAATGTAAGGGTGGATCCTATGGTATTGGATCGTCGGCTTGTCCGATGGTAGAAAGGAGATGGCGGAATCAAGTCATGCAATTCCCGCGCACACTCTCCAAAATGCAACTTGTAAAATACCGATAGGCTGGCTCAGCTGCACCTTTGCTCGAGGCTTTGTAGATTGGTCTTTACCAAATCTGATTCCCCAAGTAGCCTCTTCCCACGCCTTTCCACTGAGTCCAAAGCTGCTAGATGGCATTTTGCAGCACCCGCCCATATGTGACTGCAGTACTTCATATTTTTACCAATAAGTATTTTGCTGTACCCAAATAGAGTTTATAATGATTCATAACCCTAAGCCTGTTGTTACCATCATACCTGCGCTGTGGAAGCTATTAAATAAAATTATACCAGTATTTTTTTTTCAGACAAACACACCACTACACACACACATACATATACACACACACAAACTCTTACATACTAAGTACTTCAGTAATTTTAATTTTTCCTTGTGACACCGACACTGTTTTACTTGCAATAGAATGTCTTATTTAGATGTTGTACCTATTTGGTTGAACCCTATCTCTTAGGATACAGGCTAGGCCTAGTTTAGGGATAGGGTTAATAATATTGTGCTAATGTTAATATAAATATATACTCTACTATGAATACAGTGCCATTGTTCCTATTTCAAGAAAGAAACATTATTATTATTATAGACATATTCTTTAAAAATCTAGCCTCTCTAAAACTACTTAAAATACAATAACAGTCAAGTGAAAGATATCAATGCCTTCGTTTTTTGGTACGTTCGTATCTGTCATTGATACTATTAGGTAACTGGCAAAAAAACTCTTGAATACCATGTTATGTAGTCACTCGACGTGCAAAGCTATATTCATTGAAATTACTTTGAAAGTTGTTTAGTTTTATTTTTGAGAATTTATTGCAACACTTTTAAATTGGTGCAGATATTTTTAGGCTTCCGTACGTAAAAGGTAAAAACGGGAACGGATTACTAAGACTCCACTGTCCGCCTGTCTGTCTTTCACCAGGCTGTATCACATGAGCCGTGATAAACAAACAGTTGAAAATTTCATCGATGATGTATTTCTGTTGCCGCTCTAACAACAAATACTAAAAACAGAATAAAATAAATATTTAAGTGGTTTTTTTTTCGGTAGGAAAATTATCCAATGACATCCCCAAATGGTCAGACTTTTACTGACTAAAACGCACTTCTGTTCCTTCTTTGCCTTCGTTCCAGGGCCCCGGGGTTCTCTTTTGCATCACCCATGGCCCTAGTAGGCTTCGACCCTGCTGGGTCTGGCCTTACAGGTTTGGTGCAATCTCCTTGAGGCGCGTGTGGAACACTACGCGCCGTCGACAATTTGGGCTCGGTCCAGACGGTTACCGGACGGTCGGACGGTGAGCTACCTAGTGCTTGCCGTCCGCAAGCCAGTGCCTACGGTGGCTGGAAATCGGGATCGGGATCCCGGCGGCTGGGGCGCGAGGGCCGTCCTCTCGCGCGTGTGGCTGCCTCTTTTGCTAGCATTACTGCTTCGCAGAAGGAGGCGACCGCCTGCCACTCCTCCTCGCTCCAGACCATGGCCTGTACCAAGGCTCGGTGCGAGAGATCACCGCCGCCGATCACCCCCACGAGGACACGGCGTTTTTTTTGTTTTTTTTAATTGATATAAACCAGTGCTTGACTGCGATCCCACCTGATGGTAAGCGGAGATGCAATCATTGATGGTCAGGCGCACTAGTTTATTAAGAGCCTATTCACTCTAGCCTTGAAGACACCTATATTATAGTTGGACGGGAAGACAGCAGCAGGCAAATTGTTCCAGTCCTTCGATGTACGCGGTATAAACAACGAAGCGAAACGCTTAGTCCGGACCGTTGAAGTTTCAACAACGTAAGGCTGGATACTCGCCGTTCGTCGGTTTGTCCGATGGTCAAGAAAGGCGATGGCGGAATGAAGTCATGCAGTTCCCGCGCACACTCTCCAAAATGTAACCTGTAAAATACCGATAGGCTGGCTACCCTTCGCCTGTGCTCGAGGCACAGCCTCTTCGCACGCCTTTCCACTGAGTCCAAAGCTGCTAGATGGTATTTTGCAGCACCAGCCCATATGTGACTGCAGTACTCCACACACGATCGGATCTGTGTGTTGCTCTGCCCAGGCGGGGCACAACTCTACCGTATGCTCCACCGTGTCCTCCGGGCGGTCCACATAATGGTGGCACCCGGGCGTTTCTTCCGCACGAATCCGGTGCAGGAACCTCCCGAACTTAGCATGTCCGGTGAGGACCTGCATCATGCGGAAGGTAAGGACGCCATGTTGTCTTTTCAGCCACTCCTCAAAGAGGGGATTTACCACCATAATTGTGGCGTGCCCAGCACTGGGTGGCGACAATTTAAGTGGAGCTAGATTGTGATTTTTCAACAAACAAACACCAGGACTGGTGAAATAAAAAGAAATGATACAGAATCCTTCATGCGAGAGTCTGACTCGCACTTGGTGGGTTTTTATTATCATCATTATCATTTCAAATTTAACACAATCACCCGTGAAGAAGCTCACAAAAGTATGCAAAGACCCCCTTATAACCCAAAATACCAAGATTCACTAAATGAGGTACTTAATATTCCCTATTTTCCAGTATGGAGCTGAAACATGGACAATCGAAAAAAAAGCGCCGTAAAAAGATTGACGTTCATGAGATGTGGTGCTAGTAGCGTCTACTAAGAATAGAATAGACTGCACACCACACCAGCGTTCCTATTCTGAGAGAGCTTCGCATGAAACAAAGACATTTCATCCATTGTACAAGTGCAAATCTTTAAGATATTAAAATATCATCTGCATTGAAAGTTCTTTGGAAAATTTAGTGGTACATGAAAGAGTAGAGGGTAAACGTTCTTGTGGCCGATCACCCACCAGATGGAACTACTTCATTAAACCATCTTCGAAGTGTTCCCTCATTGAATGTAAACGCAGTGCCACGAATAAAGAGAGATGAAGAAGTCTTGCTAAAGCCGCAACCTACAAGACGATTCTTGACCATGACCGCTCACTTCTTATTCATGAAGTAGACGAAGATCATCATTTCAGGCCTGTTGGTCTAGAAGTTAGTGGCCGTGATTACTAAGCCGGAGGTCGTGGGTTCGATTCCCACCCAGGACAAATGTTTGTGTGATGAGCATGATCATTTCTCCTGTGTAATATATAATTATGTTTATCAGTTGTCTAGTACTCATAACACAATCTCTGCTTAGCTTGAGACTAAATGGCGTTGTGTGATAGTTGTGGAATATTATATTATATTTCAGTTGGTAGACATGCACTGCTGAATAAAGGCCTTGAAAAGGAAAAATGTCTTCAATATAGGATTTGGAACATGTGGATTCCTGGAGGAACGCTGGCCTGATGCTGCGTAAGCGAGCGTACGTGACCCACCACCACACCGCGCCGCTTCTTTGATGACTGCCACTCCACCGCGCACATGATGTTAGAAAGTAGCAGATTCTGAACTAATTGACCTCCATTGGTGTAATTGCTGCAAGGCGTTCTGATGTGAGAATAAACAAATAAATTAAGCAAAGCTACATTAACCGGTCCTGTGCTTTTTGCTTCCAGAGGATATGACAGAGCTTTCACTGTTCAGCAGTTTATTTTGTGAAAAAGCTCTCAATTCAGTTTCTTTCTTTTTTAATCTTTTAGATTTCCTACGAGCTGTGGGTTCTATTCACTAGGCTGCTATTTGGGGTTGCAAACCTTTTGGGCTGTGTGAATTGGGCTGCAAAATTGTTTTAAAGTGTTTCTGTGGCTATGGAGCACAAAAGGCAACAAGGGAACACATCTGAGTTTTAGTCAGTAAAATTCTGACACACCCGATTTCCCGTCTCAAAAAAGAGCTGTGTCAAATATTTTTGTTTTCTTACCTTTGTGCACATGTGAAACAAGTTATTGTGCTAAATGAATGTCTCAGCTAAAATAACAAATCATCAGTATGATGGAAATAGCGCGCTGGACACGTCATAATTATGGTAGTATGTCCCCTCTTTGAGGCTTGGCTGGAAAGACCTCACGGTGTCCTCACTTTCCGCATGACGCAGTTCCTCATCGGACATGGTCAGGTCGGGAGGTTCCTGCAACGAATTCGAGCGGACGTGACGCCCGGGTGCCACCACTGTGTGGACCACCCGGTGAACACGGTGAAGCCTACGGTAGTGGTGTGCCCTGCTTGGGCATCAACGCCGTGTCCTCGTGAAGGCGATCGGGGGCGGAAAGTTTTCGCTCCGGGCCTTGATACAAGCCATAGTCCGAAGCAAAGAGGAGTGGCAGACGTTTATCCTCCTTTTGCAAAGCAGTAATGCTAGCAAAGGAGGAGGCCGCACGTGCACGTAAGAGGGAGCGGCGTTCACGCCCCAGCCGCCGGCATCCCGATCTTGATTTCCGGCCACCTTAGGCATGGGCTTGCGGACGGCGAGCAATGGGTAGCTTGCCATCCGACCATTTGGTTACCATCCGGACCAAGTTCAACTTGTCGATGCGCGTACGGTTCCACGCGCGCCTCAAACAGATGTCAGCAAACGGTAGGGGCCCAGCAGGGCCGAAGCCTACTGAGGCCAAGGGTCTATTTCTGAAAGGAAGACTCGGCCCTGGTATGAAAGGCAACGAAGGAACAGGAGTAGGATTTTAGTCAGTAAAAGTCTGACATGCCCTCTCACCCCGCCCAAGAGCGGGGGATGTCATAAGATGATTTTCCTAACGAAAACAAAAAAAAAATCATATACTAGTTTGTTAGCTCAGCTTTGTTAATTATAGTCAAAAATATTTTTTCCTTAAAAATATTCGATTAAATATATATACGCCAAATAAACGGAGCTTCAAGATTTTTCTAGATATAAGGAGCCCGCTGCAAAACAAATGAGTATACTATGAAGGGGTAAATGATGTGTCTAGTTTCTTTTATTACTTTTGAATACTAACATTAATATTATAAGTTAAATTCTTGTTACTAACAACCTTGCCTTACCTATGGATTGTTTGCCTGAAATAAATATTATTGGTTTAAAAGACCATAAAATGATAACCGATAAAGTGAGAAATGAATATATTAGAGGAAGTTTGAAAGTGGCGCCAGTGACTGAAAAGTTGAAGGGGAATCGTTTGTCTTGGTATGGTCATGTAAAGAGGAGAGATGAAACACAAGTTACTAAAAGAGTTATGAGTATACATGTGGATGGGTGGAGAGGGAGAGGGAGGCCAAAGAAAAGATGGATGGATTGTGTGAACAGTGATATGAAAGAAAAGGAAGTTAGTGATAGTATGACAGTTGACAGGATAGAATGGAAGAAAAAAACGTGTTGCGCCGACCCCAAATAAGATGGGACAAGGGCAGGAAGATGATGATGGTTTAAAAGACCATAAAATTTCGTTGTAAAATACTTATACTTTGCACCAGTGTCGTGTTAATTTGTCTTGTAATGTCATTTGTTTACATAAATAATCTAAAATTCCTAAGGTGACTGTTGAAATAGAAAAGTGGTAAGCACGACATTGTTAAGCCACGCACTGTCATTGCCTGCCAACAAAATCTTGTATTTTGATGATTTGTTACACTAGAATTCACTATAAATTATTTACGTAACGGATTTTCGGATTTTCCCACACAAGCAATATTTTCTTTTTATGTTGTTTGGAAGGTACAATCTCAGTAAAAATATTGTCATCACCATTTTTTTTGTTTTTTTTTTTTTTTGTCAAGTTGAAATATCATCTAACGATGATAGCTGACAGGCTCGACTGTCCTGATATAAGGCGCTGCAGTGACTAGCATGTTACCTGTAGTCATCGATAACTGTGTGTGAAATATTCAAAAAATTCTGCTAGCATTACTGCTTCTGCGAAGCAAAGGAGGCGACCGCACGCGCGAGGAAACGCCCGTCGCGCCCCAGCCAACGGGATTCTAATCCCGATTTCTAGCCGCCGTAGGCGCAAGCTTGCAGCCGTCCGACCGTTTGGTAACCGTTCGGACCGAGCCCAAGTCGTTAAGGAGATGTCAGCTAACCGTGGGGGTCCAGTAGGGTTGAAGCTTACTGAGACCATGGGTGATGCGAAAGATTACCACGAGGCCCTGGAACGAATGCAAAGAAGGAACAGGAGTGGGTTTTAGTCAGTATAAAGTCTGACACGCCCTCTCGCAAAGGGCAGGGAATGTCATTAGATGATTTCCCACATGAAAAAAACCTAAAAAAAAGTCTTGATATTAGACTCGACTGCACATGCAATAACTGTGGGTGCAAATATAAATGCATCAATAAATTATGTAGATAGTTTAGAAACAGAATGCATAAGCAGGAAGGAAGGAGGTTCATCACGACATCGCGTTTCTGTACGATTCGATACACCTTGCTGTTTCACGCTAGATAGGTCGGCAGTTACTTTATCTATGCGATGTATTGAAGTGATTTTCTTTGTTTAATATGTTAGATTGGAGAAGGTAATAAAAGGCGTAGCTGCTCATATGTAGTTACAAGATTCCCGGAGTGGGGGGTTTAGTTAGTGGCTTGGCATCAATAAAAAGGAAAATTTCAGTTAAATTCAAATTAAAGGGTGCCATTTATTGCATGCAAGTAAGTCTTCCCGACCGGATTTCGATATACAGACATGAACACAGTGGCAAAGCGAAGATTATCCAAATATGCAGGAGATATTTACTGCTCAAGTACATACTATACAACAAACAGACAGTGTTCTTGTGTTTGTGCATGTTCACACAAACACAAGAGCACTGTCTGTTGCAGGTTGCAACACCACGAATGCAATGGTTGCAGGACCACGGAGAGTGGCAAATGGTTTCTAAATGCAGTTCCTGTGTCCCGGTTTCTCGTGCTGTATGAGTTCTCGCGTTATTATGGAGCAATAATGGTGAAGATCGATTCATGAGCCGGGGCTGTTTCACTGCTTGTTTTGCTATCATTGTTCGAAGTAGACATCTGCCGTTATTCCTTGACTAGATTGGAGAAAGCTATAGTGAATAACACCATGCTGAGACCACCAAACAGTTACCATTACATTTTTATTGGTAAGCTTTGCTTTAAGACACTGTTGGGGCGTTTGACCTGGGGTCAGCCATTGCGTTTTTCGTTTACGGTTATCGCAAAGAATTCTCTTTTCATCACATATCACCATTTGATCCAATATTCCTTTATTTCTGTATAGATTCAACTAGGCAACACAAATTTCAACACGCGTTTCTTTTTGCAGATCAGTTAAATTATGAGGGAATCATTTTTTTTATTTTATTGAATTGACGCAAATGAGTGAATATTGTCGGTAAGGTAAAGTTAAACCATGCAGTTTATTCTTGGGTAGTTTGGTGCGAATCAGTTTCCACCATCCCTATCAATTCACTGTTATTCACCTGTGTGGGTGGTCATCCTCGTGGTTCGTTCTTTAAACCAAAATCGCACGGTGCGTTCATTAGCAGTCCCCTTTCCAAACACAACATTGATATTGCGAGCTGATTCTGTCGCGTTAGTTCCGCGTCAGAACTCGAATTAAAAAATCACTCGAATTTTCAAAGTATCCATCTTTTTTGTCTAAGCTGAATAAAAAAAAACAACCGAAAGTCGATAATCGAATGTTGTACATTTTTTAAAAGAAGAAATTCATAGGTAAAATGTGAAAAAAGTTTAACTTAAAAATCTCAAATCACGAAGGTTCTTTGTCAATTCGGAGTACCTATTACAATAAAACGGCAATTAATTAATTTATCGTAATAATAGGGATATTATTACAATAAATTATTATGATTCAAAAATATTAGGAACTTAATGTTACACCAAAGTACATTGTTGTCATAATAAAATCAGCCTTTTACAATATTTATTAAGACTGATTTTTCAAAAATTGCAAAAAGATTTTTATATTTATTCATGTATATATATACCGTGTGGAGTTGTTATATCCAAACGTTCTCAGGGCTAAGTACTGCGTTGTGCAACGAAACCATACCGCCATTCAGAATTCTCGTCGGACGGCACAACGCCATCTATCGAGCTTGGTGACAACTTACGTGCCTGGTTTGGTTTGTTGGAAATTTCATACGAATATGAACTTTATTTATAAGAAAATATAGCTCATGTTCATATGCAAGAATGACATCAATGAAATTAGACAAACGCTTGAAAACAAGGATTAATATATCGATGCTTCCGACAACAAAGGTCGTAAACACCAAAATAGCACTTTTGGTAATCAACGAAAAACAAAAAATAATTTCGTTTTTGGCTTATATCTTTTTAACTTTAATAGTTGTAAAACTGTGTTCTATACAAGAAATACGTAAAATACGATGGTGTTTCATAATATATTATTGCTATTTATGTCAAAGCCTTATTTTAAAAGTTAGCTTGGACATACACCCCAGAAAATTCAAGAAGTTGGTATTTACGACCACTAACAAATCAATGGAGAACGATTTGTCTAACGGAAGTTAGAAGTATGCACCAGTTTTTAAATACAATAGTTCTGGGTTTGGTTTTAAAAACCATATACTGAAATAAAAATGAGTGTAAACACCACGATCTGATGCCATGGTATGTAACAAACATGAAAATATCTGAAGCAAATCAATGAATTAATTTTTTTCAAAAGGTATAAAAATACACTTAAGTAAGTATATTATAGGCATCTTCCCATATAATTTAATCAAGCGTTTGTTACAAGATGCCTATAGTGTTCTACCTTCAATGGCGTACCTAACCAGCCAGACATAATTCAAAATGTTAAGTAATCATTTTGTTTCATTGATTTCAAGAAGATTTTATAATCACGACATTTTTTTAAAACGTATTGATAATAAATTACAAAAAAATATAAGTAAACATTCTACCAAGCTTACTGCTCTAATAATTTTAATAAACAATGCCCATTTCCACCAACGCCCTTAAAAATTTAGGTAGTTCATCTTTCTAGATCTTGTTTGTATGGAAAGCTTCTGTAATATTGTCTACCTAACTTATAGTGTCGTTGGTGAAAATGGGAAAGTGTTATCGACAAGATAATAAAAAAGTAGATGCAAAACATAATGCGACGACGAGTTATAGAAAATCAGGTCTTCAAATTTCTGATTAATAATCTTCTGTCATTGGATAGAAGATTATTAACCAGAAATTTGCAGACCTGATTTTCTGATAGAAGATAATTAATCAGAAAATTCATCTTCCTCATCAGTCTCAGGAAGAGTATCAATGACATTATGAGACTGACAAGGAAGCTGTTTGTATTCGGCATGAAACCGTTTGTGTATTGTCCCCTGATCACACAATCGTTGCAGATCTTTGTATTTAGCTGCGGTAATTGGTAGTTTATCCGTATATAGCTGTTTTGGAGTCAACTGCTTTACTCGATTATATTGTAATTCTAACATTTCTTCTGTATTTTCTTTTGATTTATTCTTCCCTTTTCCCTTTCTTTTACGCTTGACATCTTCGAACAACTTGATTCGATGTGTAATTGCATCTTCTTTCATTGAATACTTGAGTTCTATTTGGTTTAAATTGGTCTTTCTGAAAGTTGCTACTCTAATGTTTCTCCAATTAATATTCTTTAAGGTTTCTTTTGTAAAAGTGTTTGATGCTATTTCACTCCAGTTCAAAAAATCTGAGTAGTCCATCACATTGACTATATAAGGCCTTGGCCGCTTTAGGCCACTGAGATGGACTCCAAACTCTGATTCTTTTAACTTCCCTCTCTATTGTAGCGTGCATTGAATTTGCTGGCATATAAGTATCTATGTCCCGGCAGTAAAAAGTTTATTAAGGATAACTTGTAAGTTTTTAGAAAACATCATCATCATCATCATCAGTTTTTAGAAAACATTAAATAATAATTCAATTTTCAAACCAATTCTCCAAGACAAAGTGACATTACGACAATTGTTTCTCAGCAGAGCTTACGTTTTAAAAATGATTATGGGGTGTAATTACAATTAATTATGTATTCATGTTTTTACGACCGACAGCTGTTTGTACGTTGTATTATACGACCTGCACGGTTATTGGGTTCTAAGCAATATGAGTTATACATACCCTTTTTTCTAAAAAATCTTGATTATACTAGTAAAAATTTTGGGTGTAAAAGTATTTTTTTTAGGCGAATATTTTTTTCACATTTTTAGATCGACGCAGCGCCAAAAATTAAGTAGGGCTGCATTCTTAACTCATTTTCGCCAAAATGGCGTTTACGACATTTGTTGCCGGAAGCATCGATATATCTATCTCATGTTATGATCTTGATCACTATTTATATGTTCTACTTTAAAGAAAACGGCTATTTGTCAATTATAAGTTAAAAAATATATTATTATTAAAAAAATCACAAATTCATCTTTTAGAACTCCAGACATACTAACATTTTATACAACACATTAATTTCATTTTCATTTTTAACATGATCATCTTCCGTTCGTCAGTCACATCACAGTTAGGTTTCGTGTCCAAAAGATTACTAAGCGTAGAAAGAGTGCGAGGGACAGAAGATTGAGATTGAACTGCTTGCCATACAGCTCAGGAGTACCTCTCAGCTATGAGTGACTTTCTATCTATCTGTGTGTTTGTCTATGGCTCTGTAACTTTTAAACAGGTGAACCGAACCGCGAACTACCTGCGTATCTTTTTTCTCCTTCTCTGTAAAATCCATCCAAAGGTTGTCTGTAAAAAATAGCTTTTAGCGATAAGACCGCCCATTGTGACACACTATTAATTTTAATTTCCTAATGTAAGTTGTGGATGGATGGAGAGGAAGAGGGAGACCAAAGAAAAGATGGATGCATTGTGTGAAGAGTGATATGAAAGAAAAGGAAGTTAGTGATAGCATGACGAGTAACAGGGCAGAGTGGAAGAAAAAAACGTGTTGCGCCGACCCCAAATAACACGGGATAAGGGCAGGAAGATGATGAATGTAAGTTGTATTTTTGGTGTACAATAAAGAATATCTATCCATCTACCGATTTGAATGCGGCTACGTTATTTGAAAGCAAATATTCTTGCACATGTTTTAACAAAATTAGTTCAGCTATTTACAAGGTAGTGGGGGTGAAAGTAGGAATGAACAATAATATATTTGTAAATATAGCCAAATGAGAGAGTATAAGATGAGTAGATACATTATATTACTGTACTGTACTGTGTGTGTTACTGCATGAGAAAATTTATTATACAGTTCTGCAACGTATCTACTCATACATAAATATTAATATAATTTTATGATAATTAGTTTTAACTGTTTAAAAGTACTATGAGGTGAATGGGCGTGATAAATGTATTTATTTATTTAAACTTCATGTAAGTACAGTAGTGGTACATTGACGGACTTAATGCAACAAGGCATTTTCTACCAGTCAACCTTTGGGTTAAGAAAGGTAACACTATGGTACGTGTGCACAATAAATAAATAACAGTTATTTCAAATAGAATGTATATTCACGAAGGTGAATCCACTGGCAAAAATTAGCATTACGATAAATGATTAAGATTAAATTATTAACTTAATGTGACACCAGAGTAAATTGTTGTCATAATAAAATCAGCCTTTTACAATATCAATTAAGACTGATTTTTCAAAAATTGCACATGCTTTATGAATATAACCATTATTTTATATGTATACCGTATGAAGTTGTTATATCCAAACGTTCTTAGGGCTAAGTACTGCGTTGTGCAACGAAACCATACCGCCATTCAGAATTCTCGTCGGACGGCACAACGCCATCTGTCGAGCTTGGAGACAACTAACGTGGCTGGTTCGGTTTGTTGGTTTTATACGAATATGAACTTTACTGTTAAAGGAATATAGCTCATGTTCATATACAAGAATGACATCTATCAATAATATGCTTGTCCTTATGCTTTACCTTACTAAAACTAGCTTACAAAATAAAAGCCTTAAAGAACTAAAAAAAAAGCAATCTAAAGTACGGCGTCCAAAAAGTCCTCCGCATCGCTGTTGACTGGTAATGTACCCAAAAGACTGACGGCATTGCCACGCTGAATGGCAATGCTTATCCTTTTTCCGAAGTAAAAGCCAGCCCTTGGGTCACGCGAAGTGTTAACAAGGCGTTTTGAAAGTTCTTTAAATAATTTGTGAGCACTCGGACACCACGATCCGTGAGTTTCAACCTCAGACGGCTCGAAAATATAACTACCAACAAGGTTATTATATTCTTTTTTTTTTTTAATTGATATAAACCAGTGCTTGACTGCGATCCCAACTGATGGTGAGCGGAGATGCAATCATTGATGGTCAGGCGCACTAGTTTATTAAGAGCCTATTCACTCTAGCCTTGAAGACACCTAAATTATACTTGGACGGGAAGACAACAGCAGGCAAATTGTTCCAGTCCTTCGATGTACGCGGTATAAACGACGAAGCGAAACGCTTAGTCCGGACCGTTGAAGTTTCAACAACGTAAGGGTGGATACTTGCTGTTCGTCGGGTTGTCCGATGGTAGAAAGGAGATGGCGGAATCAAGTCATGCAATTCCCGCGCACACTCTCCAAAATGTAACCTGTAAAATACCGATAGGCTGGCTACTCTGCGCCTGTGCTCGAGGCTTTGTAGATTGGACTTAACCAAATCTGGATCTCCAATTAGCCTCTTCGCACGCCTTTCCACTGAGTCCAAAGCTGCTAGATGGCATTGTGCAGCACCAGTCCATATGTGACTGCAGTACTTCACACACGATCGGACCTGTGCTTTGTATAACATTAGAAGCTGTCCCGGTGTGAAGTACCGTCGGACCTTTGCAAGAACGCCTAGTTTTCTAGCAGCTACCTTGGCTTTGGACTCAATGAACCGCCCAAAATTGAGGTCTGAGGAAATTTCAACTCCTAAGAGCTGAAGGCGGTCGCTACACTCCAGGGATACATTCTGAAAAGCAGGAGCCAAGGTGAACGGGCTCCTCTTAGCGGTGAACAGACACGCTTGTGTTTTGGCGGCGTTGAATCTTACCGAATTGGTTTCGCCTCACTTGGAGACTGCCTGAAGTGAGACATTCGTACGCTCTACCATAGCCTCTCGTTCGGACCGGATTAGCTCCTTACTAGCCCGGGGACCTGGCAGGTATCTCTCTACAACTGTGCTATCGTCTGCATTCCCATAGATACCGGGCATCAGCAGATCGTTAATATGCAGCAGGAAAAGAGTTGCAGAGAGAACTGACCCCTGAGGAACTCCGGCATTAGTCGTCATGGGTTCAGATGAGCATCCATCGACAACAACTCGGAGAGACCGTTCACTCAGGAAGTCCTTTACCCAGTTAGTCAGACCAGGGGAAATGCCGTACGCTGGAAGCTTACTCAAAAGGCTGGCGTGCCATACTTTGTCGAAGGCCTTCGAGACGTCTAAGGAGACAGCAATCGCTTCTCCATTCTTCTCGAGGGCCTCGCCCCACATGTGAGTGGTATACACTAGTAGGTCCCCAGTAGACCGATTGTGGCGAAACCCGTATTGTCGGTCACTGAGGAGATCGTGACCTTCCAGGTATGCCAGGAGGCGCGAGTTCAATACACGCTCCATAATCTTGCAGAGTATGGAGGTTATTGAAATCGGCCGATAGTTGGCAGGATCGGCACGACTGCCCTTCTTGGGCACGGGTTGCACGTTGGCAAGCTTTCAGGACTTGGGCACTATACCAGTCCTAAATGAGAGGCGATACAAGCGCGTCAATACAGAAGACAACTCGGGCGCACATGCCTTGAGAACTATTGCTGGTACACCATCTGGTCCACTAGCTTTATTCACGTCTAGACGACACAGTGCTCTCAAAACTTCTCTGTTCCTTATGCAAATCTCGGGCATTAAGGTGTTGCAGTGAGGTAGAGTTGGTGGAGTAGCACTGCTAGTGTCAAGACGAGAATTGTGGGCGAAGAGGGCTGCAAAGAGACCTGCTTTCTCTCTCGCCGTGTGAGCCAGTGTTCCATCAGGTTTAACCAGCGGAGGCAATGTGGGTCTACAGAAGTTCGCTTCGACCGATTTGGCAAGGGACCAGAATGCTCTGCTACCGGACGGCTGTGCTGAGAGCTTTGCGCCAATATGGGTAATGCGGTCGAACCGAGCCTTCTTCAGTGCCTTTTTATAGGACTTGGCAGCATGGTTGAAAGCTCTCTTCTTTGAGCGTCAACCCATGCGAGCAACGCCGAATGCTTACGCTCTTCAGCTTGAACGCAATCGGCGTTGAACCATGGTTGAGCTGAGCCTCCGATGGGTACGTCTCTATAAGGGATGAAAAACTCCATAGCTTGACGTATTACATCGGATATAGCATCTGCGCAGCTCGACGGACTTTCAGAAGAGAAGCAGACCTGCTGCCAAGGATAAGACGCAAAAAAGTGCCGCATCTCATCCCAATCTGCTGACCTGTAACGCCATATTCTCCGTTGACCACTTGAGTCGCAGTCAGGTGGGGAGAAGCACGAAACAGACTTCACCAGACAGTGATCTGAAGTACCAAGTGGTGAGGAAACTGTTACAATACATCTGTCCGGATCAGTGGTCAGCAGAAAGTCTAAACAATTGGCAGTATGGCCAACTACATCAGGCACCCTAGTTGCTTGCTTAACCAGCTGGGAAAGGCCCATCGATACTGCAAAGTTTCGCGCCTCTCTCCCAGCGTGGTCGGTCTTCTGGTATGGGAAAAGCCAGTCTTGGTGGCAGGCGTTAAAGTCCCCCAGAGCGACGAGCTGCGCATCAGGGTGCCGATGCAGAGCCTTATCGGCGGCCTCACTGAGGTGGTCGAACAACCGAGTCGTCTCCTGATCTCCGCCGCTGCGTGCGATCGGTAGACACAGGCATAAACAATTTTGTCCATACCAGTGTCCACCAACAGCCATAGGGTAGAAAAATATGGGTCTTCAAGGTGACGGAGACGCTGGCAGCAGATGTCATTACGGACATACACACAGACCCCGGCACGCTGCAGGAAATGATACTCCAGAGAGTATCCCGGGTAGTTGAGGTACGCCGTATCTGACGGACATCTAATTTGGGTCTCCGTCAAGAAAAGCAAGTGTGGCTTGTCAGTCTCAAGATGGTGGTCGACCACATCGAGATTGGAGTGCAGCCCTCTTATGTTAGAGAGATGCACTTGGAATGAGAGGACGTGCATCCGCTGTTGACACTTGCCTTTCTTTTTAACTTTCTTTTATTTATGTGGAGTGAATAGGAGAAAGATGGAAGATGGCAGTTGAGCGAGGTGATGCAAAGTTAAACCCAACAACATGACCAGAGTTGCTGCGCCAAAGGAGGGTTGATCTGGAGACTGCGGGGACGCCCGAACCCCCCCAGGGATCGCCATCGGGTCCTCTCGCCCGGTCGCCAACCGGCACGATGGGGCCACCCTGGGATTTTTCGCAGTTGGCGGGGCAGCCTTTCGTGTGTGGCTGGCACACTACTTGGGCCCCCAACTACCTGCGGTCGACCAGCGGAGCACCGTGCTTCGGATCCCGCTACCCTCCACGATCAAACGTCCGACACAACAACAGCTAGCGCATCATACCCGGTATACACCACAACAACTGCTCAGACCCATCTTCCACCATACGGCTTCACCAGACATCGCGCCGGAACACGACGGATCGCTTGGCGGCATGGCTTTGTCTGGTGGGTGGTAACTATTAAGTCGGCAGCCGACACTATGGCCTACCACCGCATTTACTGCTCGTTTAGGGGACACGTGTAGGGTGGTCAGAACTAAGTAAATCCTACGGACGCAAGCAGTTCATCCCCCATATTTCCGCCGCTTGAGGTTCTCTGCAGCGACTGCGGCAGCACCGGCACAGTACGACGAGCTAAGAAGATGAGATGGCGCAAGAGTATTGACACAAGTAGCGTTCCATGCCAGGCCATGAGGTTCCAATACGGCCAGAACGCCGACGGTGACAAGAGCACGTTGGATGATGTCGTTGATATTCGCGTACCGCGCTATGTGACCCGCACTTCAGCTGCATGACAGACCGTGGTGTCCGAGGCCAAAGGTCTTCAAAATCAATAATAAATAATTCTAGGTAAACTTCCAGGAGATAGTATCAACTACATTTCCAATGATAATATTATAAGACCCAGTGCTTTCACCCAGTAGGTCCTTCGACTTTACGCAGATGAAGTCGCGGGCAAAAGCTAGTTTGGTATAAAGCAAAGACTTATTGCACAAATATAGAAAAAAAACTGAAAACTGTAAATTTTTAGCTATGTTATTAAAAAAAAAATACTTTTTAGCGATTCGGAAAAATCATCGATACTCGATTCGGAAGCTGAAATATTTACATAGTAATTTTGTACGGAACCCTTAGTACGGGAGTCCGATTTGCGCTGTCCTGGTTTTTTGACTTTGGCTCAGGACAAAATAGTTTAACATTTTTTAGCTAAAGGAAACTCTGAATTCAAAAGTAGAAAAACAATACAAAGAAGGATGTCTGTAAATTATACAGATTTCTGTGAATTCTTGACTGTAATGTACAAAGTATGTATATCAATTTTCTAGATATACTTACATATTCAAGCATCGATAAAACTAAGAATGTAAATAGTGGTTAGTTTCCTAGTGATAACGGAAATGATCGGACAGCCGGCGCAATTACAAGTAGCATCGTGCCACATGTCGACCGTTACTGATACAGAGTAGTGAAAAAACAGAAGCGATATTGTGTTTGTTCCTTCAGCCTTTCGCGTTCTAAGACCATGAGCTACCTTTTCGGAAGTCCTCTCATGTAGGGCCATGTAGTCATCTGCCCGGCCAGGCCTTTGCGGTTTTGCTGACACCTCTTTGATGCGCAAACTCAGCTTCGGTCTGGACGGCTGGACGGCGAGCTACCCATTGCTTGTCATCTGCAAGCTCACTTCTATGACGGCTGGTAGTCGTGGTTGGGGTACCAGTGGCTAGGGCGTGAGGATGTCCATTTTCTTTCGCTTGCTGCCGTCTTCTTCGCTTGTATTATTGAGAATAAAGAAAGAAACAAAGCCGCCGAAACCAATCGCCCCCCGAGGACACGGTGGTGCTCCACCCAGGTGGGGCACAGCTCCACTGTATGCCCCACCGTATCCTCCGGGTGGTTCATAAAACGGTGATACATGCGTTTCTTTCACCTCAATCCGGTGCAGGAAATTCCCGAACTTACTGTATCCGGTGAGGACCTGCGTCATGCAGAAGATGAGGATACCGTGACGCTTCTCCAGCCACTCCTCAAAGACGGCACTCAAAGTTATGTCGAAGTGCAACACAAGGACAGGGTGCGGTAGATGCGAGACGCACAGGATCGGTCGTTGTGGCGTCGCTTGGGGGAGGCCTATGTCCTGCAGTGGACTTCTTTCGGCTGAAATGATGATGATGATGATGATGATGCAACACAAGGGATCTTAGTGCCGTATAAATCATTTATTCTCAATGTAGGCAGAATACAGTATCACTCTGTATGTACTCGTACATAATCTTTGTGAATAGGAAATTATTCATTATGCGCCGACTCTATCCATTCGTGCGTTGATGTTATTTCCATCCTTCATACATTGACCACTTCCTAATTACCAGCGAATTCACACCTTAAATGATAATTAAGTACCAATATTACGATTAGGAAAAACATAATTTTGTAATGTCATCATCAGTTCAGCCGAAAGACGTCCACTGTCACACCTATGTTCAAAAGCCTCCCCCAAGTATCACCACAATGAAAGATAATGTGCGTGTTGCATGCTTTGGATTCCCACGACCCTCACCCGGGTCGGGTTATCGGTCCACCTTATGGGAAGCTTTCCAACGCTGTGTCTTCCGGTACTCGGTCGCCACTCCAGAACCTATCGGCCTCATCGACCATCTGTTCTGCGAGAAAGGTGCCTACTAGGCCATTCTGCCTACTGCCACTTAAGTTTGGTGAATCTTCGGGCTATGTCGGTAACCTTGTTTCTCCTGCGGACATCTTAATTCTGTTGCGATTACGCAAGGAAGCTCCAAGCTTTTACATTGTTATTATTATGATCGCCGTCCGTCCGTTTGTCGTTCAGTAACCGTAGGGACCCAACCCGAGTCATTGACGGCGCGTAGTGTTCCACGCGCGACCCAAAGGGATTGATGTATTAATTTATTTTTATTTATTTTACACATATGTATTGGACACATTACCGTACCGATGTCTGTAGTCGATACCGTCACCGGCTCACGCTGAAAATCAGCGCTGTGGACTCTTCGCATTTTGGGTGTGGACACGGCATTATGCTGCGTACGGCGGTTTTGCTCGGACGTGGCGCACATATTTTATTTTTATTTTGTCATGAAAAATGTTTACAATATGTTAGTCTTAAGTTTGCGCTTTCTCCGGCAAATAAAAGGTTTGATTTCTTTTTCTTTCCCTAAGTCAACGAACCTTATGGGCCCACCAGGGCTGAAACCTACTGGGGCTATGGGTCGACTTTTAAAAAGCAAACCATTGGTCCTAGAACGCAAAGATTTGCTAAATATGCAGGAGATATTATTGTACACAAACACAGGTACACTGTTCTATTACTCCCATATTTCAGTAGGATGGCAATCCGACATGACCGGGAAAAGATTAGGTGTGAAACGAACGGCTTTACGTGCTTTCTGAAGCGCGGAAGCGTTATACTACCAACTTGCAAATTCCGAGCTACTGCTGAAAAATTCCTTAAAACCGAATAAAACTTACCGCTTACTACTTTGTTTATACCGCGTACATCGAAGGACTGGAACAATCTGCCTGCTGCGGT
Source organism: Mythimna vitellina (assembly GCA_949316375.1). Lineage (NCBI taxonomy): Eukaryota > Metazoa > Arthropoda > Insecta > Lepidoptera > Noctuidae > Mythimna > Mythimna vitellina. The sequence goes on from OX438705.1 coordinate 2,174,193, forward strand.
CTTCCCGTCCAACTACAATATAGGTGTCTTCAAGGCTAGAGTGAATAGGCTCTTAATAAACTAGTGCGCCTGACCATCAATGATTGCATCTCCGCTTACCATCAGGTGGGATCGCAGTCAAGCACTGGTTTATATCAATTAAAAAAAAAAAAAAAAAACTTTAAGCAACCAAGGATGCTCAGCAGTCGTGCTTTGTGATCTCTAAACTAACAACGCAGTTAAATAAACATAATTATATAATTAGTAGTTACAAATGATAATTTGATATTGATGTGTAGATTGCGTGGTAAGTGATCGACAACTGTAGTTAGCATGCATTGTAATGACATTATTTATAATAATATGGTGACAAAAAACTTAACGACAACGTAGAAATATACGGTTCTATGTAGAAACTCCGCATTAACGGAGTCACAGGTGTGATCACATTTATCTTTGAATAATTTTCGCTTACAAAGGGCCTCATCAGAAGGCTTTAAGTCACTCAGTCAGTCAGTTTATGTTCAGAGCTTCCTTGCGAGATCGTATCAGGAATTAAGATATCTGCGGAAGAATCCAGATTGCCAACACAACCCGAAGAATCGCCGAATTTAAGTGGCAGTGGGCACTTGGGCAGGGCACATTGCTTGCAGAACAGCCCCCCTAGCCAAGTTACAATCGTTTCGTTCGCGCCGAACGCCTCGAGTTGGCCACGCCTCCGATTCCTTTGTTCTGACCACGTGATTGAGCGTTGAGATGACGTCAAAACAAAGGAATCGGAGGCGTGGCCTACTCGAGGCGTTCGGCGTGAACGAAACGATTGTAACTTAGCTAGGGGGGCAGGTGGTTGATGGTGCCGAAAGGTTTTGGAGCGGCGACCGTGTACCGGAAGAGGCAGTGTTAGAAAGATTCCTACAAGGTGGACTGATGACCTGGTGAATGCAAGACGCACAGGATCGTTCGTTGTGGTGACTTTCGACTGAAATTCGTATCTATACTATTCGCGATTTATACGTGTGAAAGAAAATAAATTCAAACTGTTAATTTAGGAAATGCATTACTAAAGCTAGAACTACATTAGACCGACGCACACGTGTAACACGCCAGCTCCTCTAGCCAAGTTACGATCGTTTTGTTTGCGTCGAACGCCTCAAGTAGGCCACGCCTCCGATTCCTTTGTTCTGACCACGTGACTGAGCGTTGAAATGACGTCAGAACAAAGAAATTAGAGGCGTGGCCTACTCGACGCGTTCGAAGCAAACGAAACGATCGTAACTTGGCTAGGGGACAGATTTGTAAGTAGAACGACGTCACTATCTTTAAATCTATCGTCAATATCTTTATCTTTATCTTTATCTTGTCACTTGGCGTCGCGTGGCTTGGATCAAGTGTAGTTTTCATATAAAATGTATGGAGACCGACGCGCCCAGATCGGCACGTGTGGCACACGTATGCGTAGTGTAGTTCTAGATAAAATTATTTATGTTAAGTGCAATCAATCATAATTGCATTATGATTTTCGGAAGCACTAAACTACAATTAATTATTTAGAATTAACAGATTATAAATAATAGTTAATTGGTACGTTATACAATCAAATGAAATTAATAACATTATTCTCTTAATTCATTAGTGTAGTACCTAGTAAAACTAATAATTATAACACATTTCTGTTATATTGTTTCCACGAATAATCACAATGTAACAAACATTGGAAACATTGAATATCATTTCTTTGGAAGTTGCCTTTCCCTAAAATATCATCCCGTATCGAAGAAGAGAAACAACGTGTCCGTGGTATGCAGTTATAAGTGTTCTGATATTCGCAACTTGGAGCTTATATTGTTTACCTTAAATGGTTCTCTATATGCAGTCCCCGAAATTTTGTGGATTGTACCTCTAGTATTTGATGTCCTAAATAATTAATTAAAACATTAGATATTAATTCCTTTCTATTTTTGATTGTCATTGAATTAGTCTTAATCAAATTTATCTTTAAGTTAGTCATCGTCATATTTATTTATTTAATGCTTTATGCACACGAAAGTACAAAGGAGAACTTAATGCCTTCGGCATTGTCTATCAGTCAACCTTTGGGTGATGCAGAGAAAAGTAGTGGTAGGTGCAATAAAAGAGAGAGAATAAGACGAATACAGGAATAGATTTACTTATCGACTATATAATAGATATACTAATAAACCATAGAATAATTATTATACAATATATACTCAAGTTAATACACTACATGCCACTAAAATACTTAAACAATTTTGGTCCAAATCGACAATAGGAAAACATTAACGCTGTGATGATACTACGCTGTGATGTCATATATAAAAGGAGGAACTGAATGACTGACATATCAACGCATAGCCTACTAGGATTAAGAGCATGAAATTTTGCTCAAAGCTTCCTTTGATGACGTAAGCGAGCTTAATAGCGAGGATTTTCCAAAATTCACCCCCTAAGGGACATAGAGGTCCAAAGTTTGTACAGAAAAACCTACTTATACCCGTGCGGGTGAAGCCGCTGGCAGAAACTAGTCTCTGGAGAAACTAATTGACTGACATATCAACATACAGCTAGAACTACAGGGATAAGGAATGTGAAATTTTATAACGTATGTGAGCACTAAGAAGGGATTTTAGAAATTCAACGTTTAAGAGGAAAGGAGAATTTTTGTATCAAATCTCTTTCTGTGTGCCAATGTACTTCAAAGTTAGTACAAACAGTATCCTACGTAAATAGTAAAGGAAGTCTTTAATTAAAAAAAAAATACCTCCGTACAGGTTTTTTTTGTAATAAATTAATTATTATTAAATAATTTGTTAGCAGCACTTCTTTCTAAATTAAATAATTAAAATAGTAAATAAATTAACATAGCATAATCAGCCTTTTAATCTTCCCACTGGTGGGACTCAAGCCTCCTCTCTAGGAGAGGGAATAGGCCGTTATCCACCACGTAGGCCCAGTGCGGGTTGGTGAATGTCACATGTCTTAGAATTTTTTGGTTCTAAGACATGCCAGTTTCCTCACGATGTTTTCCTTCACCATTTTGAGAGCAGTCGTGATGAAATAAATTCCACAAAGTAATGCGCCTGGCTGGGTTTGAACCCGCAACCTACAACTCGTAAGTCGGAACCGTTACCACTCGGCCACCACACTGCTCTATACAATAATAATAAAAACTATATAAAAATATAAAATAATGTAATTTGTATATATATTTTATTGTATTTTTATTATCATCTTTTCTTTCTTTGTTTACATTATTTATGTTGTTGTACAGTGACAGCCCCAAATCCTTTTCCTCATTTTCCTTTCGTTTCTGGTAGAAATTGCCCTGTGCAATAAGACCGCCTATTGTACACTTATTTTTTATAAATGTCTGTTCTGTAATAAGTTAAGGTGTGCAATAAAGAAATAAATAAATAATATTAGGAGAAAACTTTCAGTATTCTAATAAAGAATTTATGGAGGATCCTTAATTATTGGGTCAATAAACTTGAAACTTGACACCAATTCTTATCAAAATGAATAATATAGACTGTCTTTATTAGTTTTACAAAACGACCCTTAAAATACGGTTAGAGGGTTGTTTAAGTATTTATGAAAACACTTGAAAACGAAGTCGCGGAAAATGTGGTACCTATTGCAATAATATAACTGAATTACTTCGTCAGAAATTTGAAATTTAAATTGGTTATTTTCCAGAAAGTGTGATTTAAGAAGTAATGGCACTTTTAAGTAGTAGTTTACCAACCCACGTGGAGTCCCCGTGGTTTATTACTTTATAGACCAGTGAATGCTAAGAATGAATGTACTATTATATTTTTATTTGGTTGCCTCTTAAATAGAATAGAATAGAATAGTATTTATTCGATGCAAGCAATACAATAGGCAACAACACAAAAACAAAATAAAAGCACAGATTTACAATATAGAACAATATACTCCTCAGAACCTTTCATCTTTATCGACTGCAGCTGGATACCAATATTTGAAAAACAATAAATGAAATGTTAACAAAGATATTCATTGGCTGCTCAGAGTTATTACTTCCCAATTCATTTAAGACTTGGTTATTTATAATAAGAGCCCAACAAAAGATCAAAACAACTCAACGAGCCATAGAGAAAAGTATATTGAACATAAGGAAAATACATAAAACTAGAAGTGAAGTCATTAGACAAAAAACTAAGATTGCCCTCACTCAAGCTCTAAAATTGAAATTGGCAGTGGGCTGGCCACGTGTCACGTTACAAAGACGGTAGGTAGACAGCTAAAACTATAGAATGGAAAGGGCTAGAAGGAAAAAGAAAACTATGCAGACCGAAAAGAAGGTGGGCCGACGACTATTACAGAAAGAAATGATTGCCAAAATATTGTAATTGACAGGAAATGGAAGGAACTGGAGGAAGCCTTCATCCGTGAAGGGGCCCATATCCCAAAGAACTTAATTACTTAGATTATAAGAAAAAACACTACTAACAAATTAAAAAAGAGTGAATAGGTTACTTCTAGGTAAGCGCGCTCTATCGTCGACCGCATCGTCGCTGTCCATCAGGTGAGATAGCTGTCAAGCGCGAACCTAGAAACAATAAAAAAAGAAATAAAATAATACTTAGATTTAGATTTTATAATGTTATGTTAAGGTAATACCGTATTTCTGTATTAATTCTCATTTCAGTAGTCACTTCCTTCGTAGCCATATCGTCTATCACACAATTGTAACCATCTGTTTTTTAAGTCAAAGTCAGTCTGCGGATGAGTGACCATTTTAACATATTCCTCTGTGCCTTGGAAAGCACATTAAGCCATTGAATCTGACTGTCATTTGTAGATCTTTGTCAGACGTAACGGATAGCTTGAAGCTAAGAAATCTAATAACAGTTTTGCCAAGGGCTTACGTGTTACCCAAATACTGGGTTGTGAAGTTTAGATAGGCGGCCGCTCCATGTAAAATACTGGCAGTCAGCTACATTTGGTAAGCCTGGAGATCGAAACTGACTCTTACAAGTTCACCTTGCCCTTCCTGTTGTAAGTTTTGCAATTTATTATAGCTAGATACATCTTTGCAACAATCTAGTTCGCATCGCTGCGTTAAAATTATTACGTGTTAATAATATGACTTATAAATGTGTCATTAGTTATTTATAACATAAAAACACAATCAATAGATTGATATGTCTGATACTTTCAAAGATGTTTCATTACTACAATCAACTAGTCAACTCATAATTTATAACTTCAGAAACGCTATTCATAGTTGATCATTTACGACTGTTATCAACAATGATCAATGAGAAAAAAACTATGTGCATAATATGTTAAGTATAAGAACTTGACGTTTTTAATGCTCGATAAATCTAGTTGCCATTTTAATATCTTATGGTTGAAATAATTGAAAGAACATTCTTATCCAATATACTACAGCGTCTCAAGACAAAAGTCATGCAACAGTGCATGTTGCCAGTGATGACATATGGCAATGAAATGTGTTTGCTTACAATGGGCCTCATCAGAAGGCTTAAAGTCATCCAAAGGGCAATGGAAAAGTTTATGCTCGAAGTTTCCTTACGTGATCGAATCAAAAATGGAGATATCCGCAGAAGAACCAAGATTACCGACTTAGCTCGAAGAATCGCTAAACTTAAGTGAGCAAGGCACATTGCTCGTAAAACAGATGATCAATGGGGACAAAAGTTCTGGAGTGGCGAACAAACCGGAAGACGCAGCGTTAAAAGGTCTCTCACAAAGTAGACCTGACGAGCGACCTGAAGATGACCTGGTGAGGGTCGAGACGTACAGGACCGGTCATTATTTATTTATTTATTTAAACTTCATGTACAGTGGTGGTACATAGGCGGACTTAATGCCACAAAGCATTCTCTACCAGTCAACTATTGGGTTAAAAAGACAAAACTGTGGTAGGTGTGCATTATGGTGATACTTGGGGGAGGCAACTTGCCTGCTGCGGTCTTCTCGTCCGGTTATTTAGGTGTCTTCAAGGCTAGAGTGAATAGACTCTTAATAAACTAGTGCACCTCACCATCAACGATTGCATCACTACTTACCATCAAGTGGGATCTCAGTCAGGCACTAATTTATAACAATAAAAAAAACGGTTATGTTAACAGTGGACGGCTTTCAGCTGAAATGAAGATGGTTGAAAGAAGACAACAATAGTCTTACTACTACTCATTTTACAATAAGTTTACATTGTTTTTTTAGTTGAGGTACCGATACCGAAATATTGATGTAAACTCTGATGGTGGCTCATTCCTCTAAGCTTTTGCTATAACTTATCAGAAGACACAAGGTCAAATGCTTCCAACAAGTCTGAAAAGTAAGCATAAACAAGGATGTGCTTGTCAATATATTACTTCACAGTGTGCTTAAGAATAGTAGTCTCAGATGACAAGCCAGGATGCAGCCAGGGCAATTTAACATGTTTGTTGAAATATGTGTTGAGCACATTGCCAAACGTTTTCTCTACGATCTTATTCGTATACTCATTGTAGTAGACATATGCCACCATTTTTAATACGGGTTGTATTAAAAATGGTGAAAATGTATCTTGGATTCTTACGTGTTTACGACGTAATTACATATTTTTTCTAGATATTTGGGAAATGCAGATATTTTGTGGATATTAGGTTTCTAATTGAAATCAAATCATAAATTTGTGTAATACTAATCCAGTGAAGACCTTTCAAAATCTGCTGTTTTGTGTGAACTTTGGTCCTTCAAAATGTACTCATAAATTAAAATACACTTCTGGAGACATCTATTGGCCCACCTTAGAGTTTAGGTTTCGATGGCCCCTACCGAAATATGATTGCTAGATTGAACAAAAACTGTTGATGCAGTTTTAAACCTGATACATTTTACCATCTTTTTCGATCGTATTGTTTTAAATTTGAATTCAGAATACCATACGACATGGAGCTACGCCTAACAAGTCGAATATGCGCCTTGTTAAAAGCAATTGATTTTTGAATAAAAAACATGTTTTATCAAATAAAGGTTTAATTTAATAACGCGTGTTGCCTCCATGGGCACCTACCACAGCTCTCATACGATTAGGCATAGAGTTTATCAACCGCTCTATGAAATTTTGAGGGATCATCTCCCATTCCTCTTCTATGGCAGTTTTCAACTCCTGCATCGTCTGGGCAACTGGCTGACGAGCCCTAACACGTCTTTTTAGCTCGTCCCACATGTGCTCAATGGGGTTCATGTCTGGGCTTCTGGCTGGCCAGTCCATAACTGTGATGTTCACATCCCGAAGATATTCCCTGACGATGCCGGCCGCATCGACTCTTGCATTATCATGCATAAAAAGGAAATTTGGGCCCACATAGTCCGCGTATGGTAACACGTGAGGTTCTAAGCACTCACGAATGTACCTTTCAGCATTTAATGTTGGCAGCCGTGGTCCTGTAACAACCTCAAGTTGAGTTTTTCCGCTCGCGGATATAACGCCCCAGACAGTCCATGAGCCACCGCCATAAGCAACCCTCTCTTCAAAGCAGCATTGTGCGAAACGCTCTCCCTTACGTCGGTAGACCTTCTTCCTTCCATCATTGCCATCTAACATAATTTTAGACTCATCAGAAAAGAGTACACGGCTCCAATCTTGCTGTGTCCAATTTAAATGACTGCGTGCGAAATGAAGGCGCGCTGTTCGGTGGGCTCGCGTTAGTTTGGGCCCATTAGCTGGCTTGTGTGGTACCATATCGCGTTCTTTTAACCTTCTCCGAACAGTTCGAGCGCTCACAGATACTCCGTGGAAGTCGCGAAGTTGGTTTTGTATCTCAATGGAGGTAAGGTGACGATTTCTCAAGCTGGTCGTCACGATGAATCGATCCTGCCTTTCAGTTGTGACCCGAGATCGTGGCCTTCCTTGGCGACGAACAAAGCCGCCAGTGTTTAGGTACCTCCGATAAACATTTCGGACCGCAGATCGACTTAAATTAAGTTGAGCACTCACGTTTCTTTGGCTGTGTCCGGCCTGAATAAGTGCCACAGCTTGGGCGGCGACTTCAGGTGAAGTATCCATAGATTATTGATAGAACCTCACCTTAATGTTAAGAATAAGTAATGTTTGTTGCAAAACCAAAGATATCAATCACTTTTTCAAGAATTAAATCCGAGTAAACCAATAAAACCAAGTTTTCTTAGTATTCGATTGTTTGATATCAACAAACAGGCTCCAAATTGTCTTTTCTTTCTTTAAATTCTGTGTTCGAAATTCAAAAAAAGACTATTGAATGAAATTGTGAATGTGCCAGGTTCAAAACTGCATAAAAACTTTTTGCTCGACCTAATATAAAATTTTAGCTAGGACCAAACGAAACTGAAAATTCAAGGTGGGCCAATAGATGTGTCCAGAAGTGTAGTTAAAAAATATATATTTGCAATAATATGCATAAAAACCTTGCATATTTAATCAAGATTCTGAATGTCAATTTTTTTTTTCAAAACTATTTTAGGTTTAAAAAAAACACATATGTCCTGCGACAAGTTTTGTGAAATATTTGAGTAAATTACGGAATTACCGAATACCAAAAGAGAGTTCAGGTTTTATCTTTCTTTTTCTCGTTGCCTCTTTATCAAACATTGCGTTGGATTGCGTTGAATGAACCAATAAAAAATCAATAGACGGGTCGAGAAGGGACGTCTTTATCGAGGGGTAGAGATGCACAAGCCATTTTAAGATGAACAATAGAGTGAACAGAAATGGAAATAATTTCTTTTTGGTTTTAAAACAACTAACAGAGAGCCAACTAGGGCTGCCGAAATAGACAGCGGTGCGTGGTTCCGGACACAAAATGTGATATATTGTTTTTTGTTAGTGGAGCAGCGATTGCGTGCAATACGCAGGCGATTAAACAAAACAAGTTTCATTTGTAAGTAACGATAACAAATTAAGTGTAGATATTCAAGGTTTTTAAAGTAAGATTATATAAGGTACATATACTCCATAATGTACACCATAAAAAATTACAATAGGATCTTAAAATTAATAGGGTGCAGCAATGGGCAGAATTATCGCTTAAAGTAATTTTTTACAGACAACCTTTGGATGAATTTAACAGAGACGGAGAAAAAGTACGCAGACAGAGCAAACAAGTTGTTAAAAGGAAGCAATTTGAGAATATGAAAATTAAAAAAAAAAAAACAAAAAGTAATTAAAAAAATATGAATGAAAAACCAGCTACGGATGCGGCTCTACTGAAAAATGCTAGAATATATTAAAATGGCGTCCAATAGCCAACTACAATTTTATTAGATGATTAAAAACATCTAAGTGTAACAAAACACATAAAAATGACAGGCTTATAAAATTCTTTTCCTTTTCTTCAACCTTTTGAGTAGCGTAATTAGAGACACAATAGAAAGACAAAAACCGAGCGAACGCCGGCGTTCGCTCGGGGTTTAATGAATTTACTAACTGAAAACTGATTTAATTGTATTTTTTTTTTGTATAAACTATTTTACATTTTTCTAAGTAAGCAAGTTCCATTATCAATAGCATCTCGATTACCATCAGGTGAGACAGTGAAAAAAATATATGCATAAAAAGATTTGTGGCATTGGTTTCTTTCTAACCTTTCAAATTATTCCGCCACCTTCAATATTCTAAAGTAATTCTTTTATAATGATCATCATGGCGTGCTTTATAATTTTATCTCGCACCAAAATCTCTAGCTTAATTATTCCATTTCCTATTCAGTTACAATGCCCCACTTCTCGAAATGAACTAAAACTACTTTCTTGCAATATAATATTATCGCCTTTCCTACAGCTGCTTTACATTTTAAATTGTTCGTCGCCAGTTCAAGTCCGTTCCGTCCGTGGTCAGAAAACTCATTTTCATTTGTGAGGATATATTTTTATTCCGGTCACTAACGTTGGTCTGGAGATTTATATTTTTTGTGAAAGGTTAGTTTTATTTCCAGATGAGCACGTATTCAATTGCCTTGATAATTCTGTTACGTAAATCACTCTTTTTTTCTGTTTTTCTATTTGATTCTTCTTTGGTATCGTTTCTTTTGTTATCATTATTGGTTAATTGCACAAGATATATTTCTGTAGTAAGATTTAGAGCATTTTGAATGGCAAAATTAATTAAGTCTTGTCATTGGTCTATCTTATGACGGGAGGCCGTCTAACGCTTGGGTTTTTCGGCAACTTTAAAAAAAATCCGACCATCTTCTCGGTGAGACCGACGTGGTGGATTACGGCCCATTCCCTCTCCTAGAGTGGAGGTCTGAGTCCCAGCAGTGGGAACATTATAAGGCTGTTGCTATACTCTGCGAGTTTTATGAAGCTGTTTTCCTACTTATCTTATTGTTAGCGCAAAGGCAACAATATCTTATAAATTCCAGATGTAAACTAATTAATGAAGGTGGATGGAAAGAAAGAGGGAGGCCGAAGTAAAGATGAATGAATTGTGTGAGGAGTGATGGGAAAGAAAAGGGAGTTAGTGACAGTGTGATGGGTGACAAGCCAGAATAGAAGAAAAAAACGAGTTGCGCCAACCCCAAGTAATATGGCATAAGGCTAGGAAGAAGAATAACTAATTAGAATAAGATAGTAACAACAGCCTTTAATTTCATCATAAATTCGTTCCTGAAAGCAGACAAACGTTTCGGAAGAAACACACTTAAAGATTCAAAGACTCTCAAACTAAGCGAGTCAAACATTCAAACTTCAGTTAGTCAATTATTCAGATCGCATCACAGAATCAATTTAAAACAGAACTTTAAGTTGAAACACTTAACCAACTAACGTCACGCCTTCGTAATGATATGCATAATTACTAAAAGTTTAGTTTGAAACTCGCGGCAGATGGCGTTACACTAGTCATGTTGGAGTTTTGATTTTAAAGTGAATTTTGTGACACGAGGGCTTTTAGATTGTGACGTGACTCTGAAAATAGTATTAATATCTAAATTATTTTATACATTTACGTCCTTCGAGGGGATAGAAGAGCACAAAGGTGCTGCTTATTTAAACGAATTTTTTTCCAGCAGACTTGCAATAGGAGAGTTGGATGTTTTAGTGTTTGTAGAAGGTTTTTATTGCGTAGTGAGCTATTGAGCGTTCTACGCTTGGCAGAAGACTACTAGAGTTCGAAATCTCATGATCTGAAGAAGTGCGCGGGCTTGAGATTGACAAGCAATGGATAGCTCGGCGTGTGTAACTGTCCGAACCGAGACTGAGTTGTTAATGGCGCGTAGTGTTGCACGCGCCTCAAAGAGATGTCAGCAAACCATAGGGGCCCAGCAAGGCTAATGCTTACTAGCACCATGGGTTGTCTTCTAAAAAGGTTACCTGTGGTCCTAGAATGTATAAGGCAATTGAAGGAAAATAGGTGTGGTTTTAGTTAGTAAAAATTTGACACGACCTCACGCTCCTAATTTTTTAAATCAAGCTTTAAATAAAAAGTACTTGATATTTGAGTTTGATAACACTTGTGATAAAAGCATTCAAATTTTACTTTGATGGACTCCTCGTTGATTAAACGAGCAATAAGATCATTAAGATTTGAAGTAGAGAACTTTGAGCTTTCATTTAAACATTTCTACATTAAGTTTGATTTCATATTTTTTAATAAAAAAAAACCTATAAACAGTTCCTGACGCCTTTGATACCCTTTTATGGCAAGAAACAAAAAATAATAGGGTTCTTTCTATGAGCAATTGAGGGTTTCCCAAGACAGAAAACAACATTGACTGCTAATTATTTGGTCTTGATTTAAAATTAATATTGAACACAGTAAAACCCTTCAGTAACATTGTATGAAAAAATGATTTTGCTGACCATACATATGAAAGTAAAATATTGATTCAGTATACCTATTAGCGACGTATACCAAAGCGAAACGAAAACATTTTTTATGTCACACATCAATAATTCGCAATAAAGCACCTTAAATGTACGGATCACGGAAAATTCTTGAATAAAAACGTGTACGGTGGAAAGAAAAGTGGTGTAGCGTATACACATGCAAGTGAAGAACTCAATGAAAAAAATATTGCACACGCCGCCCGCGGTGGCCAGTGCAGCGTGACGCCAGATAAAAATGATCAGGCAGGCATGGAGGGACTCATTAAACAAGTAGCCATCGATGTAGATGGTTCGGGAAGGCGTGACCCACAAATGGATTGGTGAAAACCTGTGACACAGTGTTTGTGAAAAAGACATTGGTGAAAATGAATCCCCTTGCCCTTTTAGTTGCCTTTATGCTGCTGGGGCATGTTAGGGCGACGGTTGATCTGAACTGTAGTGACAATGCTACGTGTATCGATCATATGGCGAAGGAGATTCTGAGAAGTTTGAAGCAACAGAAATCTGTGAAGGTGTTCAATGTGTTAACGATAGAACCGTTGAAAACGAGGCAGGCGAGGTCGAAGGACTGGTGGCTGACGAACTTCCTAGATAGCCACGCGTTCAGCTTCGATTGGAACGACTATACCTTCAGAGTCTCACAGGCGGACGGAAATGACGCCTTGGATTTGGAGATATACGATGGAAGAACTGCTAAAGGTAGGTGTTAGGTATTAATACTATTAAGAACAATATCAATCTGTTCATTAATATATCAAATGCTATAAAACCACAAAAAAGAAAATTAATGAGCTTGTTTTAAACGTAATAAAAAGTTACTCGTATTTTTTACAGTAAAACGATTCAAATTTTATATTTTAATCTCGACGAAATAAAAACTTCTAATTTAATGTTATTACGCGAACAAAAGTACTTTTAGAAACTTAATTAACCTCAGCCTTATAATTACCACTTTTACTATAAACATGATTAAAAAAGCTAAAGCAGCAGAATTTTTTATTAAAATTAATATTTTATTTAAATAGTCCTGTCTTTTCTTTAAATTCTTTTGTGTTAAAGTCTAGATTATTTTTTCCTGCGTTTATATAGACAATCATATTTTTAAATTATACAGCAAAACCTTTAAAGCTACGCTAAGCTACGTGTTTTGTTGTGAGCGATTTTCCATCAATAACTATAACGTCTTCAATAGCGGCCTTTCCTTTATTTACTTCAATAGTGACATAATTACCGAACATTACATTAAAAAGAAAGTTAGAAAAAGCCAATAAATTATCAAGTCCAATCAGATTATCGTTTACAGTGTGCTAATTCGCATCTGTAAGCACGCTTCGTTTGATGCATCGGTTCGTTACCATTTAAGGCAATGTCTACAAGACTTGATTCTAATAGAATTGTAGAAGTTGCCGTTAGTTTTACTTTTAATTTATGATTAGGTTTTACGAGTGCTGTTATTGTTAAGTAGGTGGTTGCGTTAATTGCTGTATAAAGAGAAAGTAATCAGGAAGAAGCAACTTTACTATTACTACCGCTTAGTATTTGGTTGCGTTTCTTATCTATCTCAGTTTTTTTTTTGTTTACTTTTTTTTTTCATTATCAGTACCGTGTTTACGATGTGCAATATTTTGATGGATATTATTTATAAAACAAATGGTACAAAAAACCAATCATCATCATTATTATAATTAATAGACAATTTATAAACTATAAATGTACTTATGATGTGCAATACTTTGATGGATATTATTCATTTAAGAATTGACACAAAAAGACAGATCATCATTATTATAATTAATAGACAATTTATTAATTGTAAGAGCAGTATACTCGTATAGTATTCAAAGTAATAAGTCCTCATTAAGGTTCTTCACAGTACATTCAGTGTTTTCAAATCAAGTTAAAGCGCGTTTTTTTGTGTGTATGTTGCCATTATTATGCATTTCTTCTAAGAATACAAAATCTAGCCGAACCAACCAAATAACATCATAAATTATAATTATAAGAACTATTTATCCTTCCCTAACTTCATTACGTTACTTGGGATTATCACTACAGTCTTTTTCTATATCCTCCATTCCTTTCATATCATTTCTTATACAAGCCATTTTTTCCTTCCTCTCTTTCTATTCATTAAAATATTCATATCCATTACTCTTTTGTTCAATTGCGTTTAACCCTACCTCATGGCAAAACAAACCATCACCTTACAAGATTTCTGTCACTGCAGCCATTTTTAGCCTCATGTTTGTAAATTTATCAATATTTACCTTTTATTCAGTGTGATTCTAGCCTTAATTCTCTTCATTGTCATGTTGTACAGCAATTATCTTGTTAGTACATAATCGTGTTCCGGCTTTTCCTAATAAGAATTCCGTTTGAGATTTTTCTTCGACGATACTCGTTAGATGTTCAATGAATAATTCATAAAATTTACTAATCTATGTTCGTTGGTGTTTCATATTCTTAATGACTATCTTGAGCGTTTTTTTTTTTGGATATTCAGTAGTTGTTCGTGGTTGTAAGTTCCATGTTTTAATACATCGACGAGCCAGTAGAAATGATGAGAGACGTAGACGTGATGGCTCAGTGGTTAAAGCAACCGCCTCTCATTCATGCATGAGGTTGTAGGTTCAGAATCGGGCAAGTACCTACCAATGTGATTTTTTCAATTCATAATTATGTACTTTTCACTTCGTGCCACGAAAAGTACGTTAAGCCGTTGGTCCCGATTGTCATTGATACATAGATATTTGATAGTCGTTACAAGTAGTCAGATGGCAGAAATTCTGACCATCAGTCTATCCAAGGAGTATCGTGTTGCTCAGTAACTGTAGACACATGTAGACACAGGTATTCAGCCGCAGTCGGTTAGACTGGAAGCCGATCCCAAGCGAGGTGAGAAAAGGCTAGGGAGATGAAGTGGAGGTAAAATATTGCCTCGATGCTAGATCGTGTGTGGAATACTGCAGGCACATATGGGCTGGCATAATGCCACCTAGCTTCTTTGGACTCGATGGAAAGGCGTGCGAAGAGGCTAATTTGAGATCTAGATTTGGTTAAAACCAATCTTCAAAGCCTTGAGCATAGCCGTAGGGTAGCCAGCCTTTCGGTGTTTTACAGGTTGCATTTTGGAGAGTGTGCGCGGGAATTGCATGACTTGACTCCGCCATATCATTCCTGCCATCATACAACTTACGGCGAGTATCCACCCTTACTTTGTTGAAACCTCTACGGTCTGGACTAAGCGTTACGCCTCGTCGTTTACACCGCGTAGATCGAAGGACTGCAAAAATTTGCCTATTGTGGTCTTCCCGTCCGATTATAATTTGGGTGTCTTCAAGGCTAGAGCGAACAGGCTCTTGATAAACTAGTGCGCTTCAACATCAACGGTTGTATCATTGTTTACCATCAGGTGAGATCGCAGTCAAGCACTAGTTTATATCAAATAAAAAAACATCCACAAGATGCCCAGATCTGAAACCACTATATGTAGGCAACACAAGTATTTATTCTGTGCGGAAATCGAATTTCCACATACAATACACACAGCATATCACTCAATCGTGCCAACAAAATTCTTTCACACAATTTGTTATTTGGTACGTGTCATAAAAATTGTCAAAACTAAAAAAGATAGAAATCAGAAACTTTATTTCAAATATACCAATATCAGGTAATTTTGAATGGTCAAAATGTCGGTCAGTCAAAAAAAAAAAATGAAGCTAAGTTTCACTCGTTTTTAAATAAAAAATTCTGTTTATGTTAGTCCAAACAATCGTGTTGTCAAACAAATAAAAAAAAAAAAATTAAATCAACTTTGATTATATTTCAGTTTTATTCTAAAACATTTATTAAATTCTGGGAATCTAAAAATTCATGGATATGAATTAATTATTTTCAACATACTGAAAATACAAACCCGGATATCAACTTTTTCTAGAAGTGACAAATAAATGGATTTTTCTTTTGAGGTTTAAAAAAGTTTAGAGTGTCTGTCTTTATGTTTAGAAGGCCTCCCACAAGGTTGACCGAAGGCCTGGCGAGGGTCGCGCTAATTCCATGGATTGAGACGCACATGACCGTTTGATAAGGCGACATTTGGATCGGCCTATGTCCAGCTGTGGACCTCTATTAGCTGAAAATGATGATTTGAAGCAACGCTTGCCGAGGACGGTCTTAAGACGGGTGCTTGTATTTACGTACTGAGATTCGCGCTGACTTTGCGTGCTTCAGATGGCACGTTAAGTTTTTGGTTCTAACTATAATTAGTAGATTTTTGACAGTAGACTTTTGACTATCCCTAAGGATAGTCAAAAGATTTCAAATCTGCCACCAAGCTTACCAAGGTTCACCGTGTCCTCATGGGAGCGCTCGGTGGTAGCAATCTCTCGCCGGGCCTTGGTACAGGCCATGGTCCGGAGCGAGGAGAAGTGACAGGCGGTCGGTTCCTTCTTCTCCTTCTTCGTGGCCGCATGCGCGAGGCAATGGCCCTCGTGTCCCAGCTGCCGGGATTCCGATCCCAATTTCCAGCCACCGTAGGCTAGAGCTTGCGGACGACGAGCAGTAAGTAGCTCGCCGTCCTACCATCCCGTAACTATGCAAAATGGGCGATGCAAAAAAGATACCCGGGGCCCTGGAATAATGGCAAAAAAGGAACAAGATTGGGTTATCAATCAATTAACCATCATTCTATCCCTTTCACTAGCTTCTGACGTTTTATAAGTGCCCATGTAGGCGCATATGTGAAATTAAATATTTTGAATTGAATTTCTGCTCAAGGTCTTTTCGGTCAGTATCAAAAGGGAAAAATCTTATGTAAATAAACCTACTGCTCCAGTTTCAATATTATATAATCCCAATAAGACAGCTCTTCATAATCCGTATTGCTTATGTAGATGAGCTGTTTAATCTGAAGTGTAGTGTCATTCTCACGCTCATGAATTTATTAATTTAGGAACTGATGTGTCTACTTGAATATTCCACAACTTTTATACAACGCTATCTAGTCCCAAACTAAGCAGAGCTAGACAACTGACAAATATACTTAAATGTTTCAGACAGAACAAATGATCGTGCTCTTCACACAAACATTTGTCTGGTTTGTTTGACAAATGTTTGAGTGATGAGTGTCGTTCGTCTGTTTGCCTGTCTATCAAGACTTTTTATTTTGAGAATGCGGAGACGTATCGAGTTATAATTAAAACCATATACTCGATTTTGGGGCCCCTTGAAATTATGAAAAAATAAAAAATCTAAGTCATCAAAAAAAAAATTACGACCGTTTATGTCGCAAAAAACGTATAAGTATTACAGCATTCTCAAGATTAAAAAAAAGAAAAGAAGAATCAAAATTTATAGGGTACTTCCCGTTGACCCAGAATCCTGAAATTTGGCATTAAGCAAGGTCTTATAGCACACAGTTAATTAATCAATCTGAAAACAGTGAATTTGTTGCTATGTCACAAAAAAAAAAACTTATTGTGATTCCGAAAATTCTTCGAGACTCCATTTGGGAATTAAACTATTTACGTAAGCTTACACAAAACACTTAGTGCACGAGCCCGACTCGCACATTCCCAGTTTTTTAATGTAGTTTTTGTATATGTATATTGTCGCTGTTTATTGTTCCATAAATAAATTATATAGGAGACGAGCCTAGAATTACACCTTTGCGAAGCTCTAGCGCGTTGCTGGAAGACTTAAATAAACAACTAAAAACTAAAAAGATAAACAATTAAACATTTGTTCAAAATGGTTGTGAAACTATTTTTGTGAACAATAAAGTTTATTTTAGAGATCGTAGATCTCTATGGAGAAGAATGTGCAAGAAACTCCATGGACACTCTTTTCAATCATAGTTTGTAATTACAAATATCTCTGTTACATATTTCTTGTCGGTATATTGTGAGAACAATGTAAATAAAGTAAAAATAAAAACTAAATATAGATATTAAAATAGCAACTGGCAGCTAAGAGATGACCAGTCTCAACTGACAGCGCCCATTCATTAACATAAAGCTAATACATATATTAGCACCACTCAGCTCAACCATTTTGAAGAGAACCGAATGATCCAACACATGCGCCACTATAAGTGAGAAATTTGAGTGAGCATGACAAACTCTCAACTCCCAACGCTATTTTTTTTTTAAGTTTAATTTTAGTTTGTAAAACAATTATTTGTTGATTAATTAATCATGGTGTGCCAAATAAACATATTTTCTTTCTTTCTTTCTATTTTCTATTAAAAGAAGTTCGAAGATAAATAAACTTTTGAAGGTACTCCTCATCCGCATAAACTTCCATTTCTGGTTTAAAGTCTCTTTTCTGTGACAATAATCTTAAGTACTTTGACTATAATATCGGCAAATAGGGAAAGACGACGAAATACAAACCCTTTAAAGTTCCTGAAACCTTTTCATCCTTCACCTTGAATGGGACCAATCAACAATATACTATTACAGAATTTACTTTGCCTTTGATATTCTAATTATGTTGGTAAGTAATTCTACCTGCTTTCTATAGAAACAAATTGGACAATTTTCGACGAAGAAAAATGGCGACTATTTTGGTTCTACATAATTTGAGATAATTAGGGCAATTGCCATCATTTTCAAGTACCGTGTATCCGCCTGGAGGACACGTTGGAGGTGTACCCCGCCTGGGCAGAGCAAAGCTGAGTCCTCGTGGGGGCGATCGGCGGCGGCGATCTCTCGCGCTGGGTCTTAGTTCAGGCCATGGTTCGGAGCGAGGAGGAGTGGCAGGCGGTCGCCTCCTTCTGCGAAGCAGTAATGCTAGCAAAGGAGGCGGCTAATCGCGTGAGGCAACGGTCCTCCCGCCCCAACCGCCGTCGGGATTCCGACCCCGATTTCCGGCCACCGTAGGCGCGGGCTTGCGGACGGCGAGCAATGGGTGGCTCGCCGTCCGACCGTCCGGTAACCTTCCAGACCGAGCCCAAGTCATCGACGCGTGCCTCAAGGAGATGTCAGCAAATTGTAGAGGCCCAGCAGGGTCGAAGCTTACTGGGGCCACAGGTAGTGTGAAAGTGAAACCCGGGGCCCTGGGACGAAGGCAAAGAAGGAACAGGGTGGGTTTTCAGTCAGCAAAAGTCTGACACTATCTCCCGCTCCGCCCAAGAGTGAGATTTGTCATAAGATAATCCATTTAGTTATTTACAAGAACGACTTGGATACTCGTTTTCTTTGAGGCAATAATATTATAAATATTATTTTGATTGCTTTTACCAGAACTTTAAGATATTTACAAATTCAGGTGGTAACCCTACTTCTTGTAACTTTTTCCACAGAATGTTATAACTGACTAAGTCAAAAGCTTTGCTCTAATCGAGAAAACTATATAATACCTGAAGGTATGCTTCAAGCACAGTATGGAACTTCACTTTCTGTTGACGCCGCGGTCTAAAACCAAAAAAATTGCCAAGCAGAACTATAAATTCAGCCAATTGTGCGTCCAGCACACTGTCAAGCATATTAGCCACGACAGTCACTAAATATATAGGCCTATAATTATTATTTCTGGACCGAAACACGTCCACGTGGTGGCTGTCAAGACGTAATAAATATCCTTAATCCAACAATTACAACACCTGACCCAGACTGCGCTATATCAAAACTTAACTACACCATAGATTTGATCAAATGGTACCTCGTTTGTTTCACATTAGTCCGAGGAGCATCGTAAAGTACTTAGCAACTGCCACATTAAATCTAATCCAACATGGCTACCGTCCCTTGAGTAATTTGAAATGTCATTAGTTTAAACTGGTGTTTAGAAACTTCAAAACTTTACCTTCGTAAACAATTCTGTAGAAGATTTTGTCAAGTAATTCGAGTGACTTAGCATTTATTCAGCATAGGCGTAGACAAAGTTAATTACTGTGAAGATCTCGTGTAACAGTCACGTAGACGCCACGTTGAAAGCACGTACTCGATGTGTAAAACTTTGCGAACTTTAACGCCGCATATTTCAATATAATAATAATATTACACAACTTTCACACAACGCTATCTAGTCCCAAACTAAGCAGAGCTTGTGCTATGAGTACTCAAAGTCAAAGTCAAAAGTCAAAGCATTTTATTTCAAATAAACCATTTACAGGCACTTTTGAAATGTCAAGAAGTCAGTGAGTCAGAAAAAATGATGCTAATTGCACATTCCAAAGCGTAGATTTCTATGGAGAATGTGCAAGAAACTCCATGGACACTCTTTTCAATCATGTTTTGTAATTACAAATATATCTGTTACATGTTTCTTGTCGCTATCATGTGAGAACAATGTAAATAAAGTAAAAACTAAATATAGGTATTAAAATAGCAACTGGCAGCTAAGAGATGACCAGTCTCAACTGACAGCGCCCGATCACGGACATGATGCAAATATTAGCACCACTTAGCTCAACCATTTTGAAGGGAACCGAATGATCCAACACACGCGCCACCATCAGTGAGACATTTGAGTGAGCATGACAAATTCTCAACTGCCATGCTCATTTATGTCAAACAAGTCCAATGGTAACCTAAAAACCAAAAAAAAGCTCCATGGTACTCACATTTACAAACTTTGAAATAATGCTTCTACATTATACAATACTAACTGCAATAATATTTTACAATTTCAAAAATAAAGACATTAAAAAAAATATATATAAATATACCTATACATATATATATATAAATATACCCCTCTCAGAATACCATTCCTTCCCCCACGCAAACCACAAGTGTGCCTCCAATCACAGGCTACGAAGTACATTGTGCATTGCGCAGTATGAAGTATTCTAAAAGTCCTGGTGAAGACGGTATCTCTACAGAAGCCCTTAGGATAGGAGAACCGGAGCTACTTCCTAAAATCACTAACCTATTTAATTCCATACTCAATGCTGATACAGTCCCCACAACATTTTGCCATTCCCTGATAATACTTTTGCATAAAAAAGGTGATAAAAAAGACATCAATAATTATCGTCCTATTAGTCTTGTTTCGCATTTATATAAAGCTTTTGTGAAAATTATTGAAAGCCGCATTTCACAACAACTAGACTCCCACCAACCTCCCGAACAAGCTGGATTCAGACGAGGTCTATCTACCACTGATCACATGCACACCTTGAACCAAATTATCGAAAAGTGCAATGAATTTAATATACCCCTGTATCTGGCGTTCGTCGACTATGCAAAGGCTTTCGATAGTATCAAACATGATGCACTCTTCAACGCCTTAACTAACCAGAAGATAGAGCCCACCTACATCAATATACTAAAGACCATCTACACTCATAGTACAGCTTCAATTAAAATTAATAATTCAGGGCCAACCTTTCCAATTAAAAAAGGAGTCAAGCAAGGAGACCCATTATCCCCAAAACTCTTTACTGCCACCTTGGAGGAAATATTTAAATCCCTAGCACAGAACTGGTCAGACAAAGGATTAGTCATCGGAAACAAGAGGTTATCAAACCTACGGTTCGCTGATGACATCGTGCTTTTCTCTTCTTCGGCAGCGGACTTGGGTAACATGCTCGCAGATCTGAACAAGGCAAGCCTCGAGATTGGGCTTCGGATGAACATGTCAAAGACCAAACTCATGACCAACAGCATTAAAAGGAGACTGTACATTGAGGGTGAGGAGATTGCATATGTCCAGGATTATGTATATCTTGGCCAAATAGTTTCCTTTCAGGCGCGACAAGATAAAGAAGTAGTTCGGCGTACTGAGAGTGCCTGGAGGAGCTTTTGGTCAATGAAAGATCTTCTCAAAGGAGATCTCCCGCTATGCCTGAAACGGAAAATTATGGACATGTGCATTCTCCCCATACTTACGTACGGAGCACAAACCTGGTCTTTGACGCTTCAGCAGAGGTCCAGGCTCGAGGTTTGTCAGCGAGCTATGGAGCGCAGTATCTTGGGTGTTCGAATTTCCGACCGTGTAAGGAACAAAATACTGCGCGCCAAAACTAAGATACAAGATGTTGCCCGAAAAGCTGCCACTCTGAAGTGGGATTGGGCCGGACATGTCTGCCGCATGTCAGATGACCGGTGGGCTAAAAGAGCCACTTATTGGGTCCCACTAAACGCAAGGCGACACCGCGGCAGACCAAGGCGAAGGTGGAGAGATGAACTGGATAAATACCAGAAGGACTGGCCCGCAATGGCCGAAGACAGACTTGTGTGGAAAAGGGAAAGGGAGGCCTTTGCTCAGCAGTGGGACATAAATGGGCTATAAATAATAATAATAATAATATAATAAATAATAATAATAATATATAAATATATACTAGACAACTGATAAACATACATAACACAGAACATACACAAAACCAAATTAATGATCATGCTCATCACACAAACACATTTTGTCTTCGATGGGAATTAAACCCACGACTTCTGGCATAGCAGTCAGGGCCACTAACCACTGGACCAGTATGCCAGTCTTACTCGATAAATATATGGCTATCCTATGCAACACTAAAATAATTTATTCCTGAGATGAACGCATTCAAACAAACCTGCTTTTAGCAAATATTTAAACTTATATGTCTATTTAAAGATTATAAATATGTAGAAGAATAAATAAAGGACAATTCCACTGAAAAAAACAATTTCAATTTTAAGTTTTTTTTTGGAACCTTAAAACCTCCGATATACTTCGAAGAAAAAATACATTATGAAATTTTTTCCAAAGGTTATTAGGTTTAAAAAAAAAACACATATGTCCTTTAACAAGTTTCGTGATATATTCGAGTAAAAAACGGAATTACCGAATGTCGATGCGCGTTCAGGCGTTATCTCTCTTTTTTCGCGTTGTTTTTCATCAAGCATTTCGATGGATTCTTTACTTTTTTTTATGCTTTCTTCGAGCAATCTTTTAAACCATGTTCACGTTGACAATAGATGGCTCGAGAAGGGCCATCTTAAAGGTTGGTCGTGTGGCTCTTTGGACCGGGACCGCGGTTCCGAATTCCACCCATATTATTTTTTTTTGAGTGGTGTGGCAAAAAAAAAAACTGTATTGGTTTTAGGTCCTAAAATACTACGAAAAAAAAAAACATTAATTTTATAGGTGGCAATTGGGACCGCGGTCCAAAGATCCCCACGACCTTTAAGGGTATATCGTCTGAAAGTCCAAAAGCTACCTATTCCGGTCGTATAATATCGGTAGTTCCAGTAATAGGGTAGTAGAGATCAAACGGTAACGGTAGGGTAGTCATTTCATGTAAAATATTGGCATTTGGTCGCATCTGGTTACATAGGAAATTGACCCTTTACATAGTGGACAAAGACTTTCGTAGACTATAAAAGTTAGAATATAACACATCATTATAAGTAAAACTTGCGTTATGACAAACGAAATTGTAGAAATGGGCGTAATAATAAAATTATCTATTCAAAGCCGTATAATAAAAATAAATACAACAGATAGTTATGTAATTATTTAAATAATAAATAAAACTCATCATCATCCTGCTCTTGTCTCGTGTTATTTAACGTCGGCGCAACACGTTTTTTTCTTCCATTCTGCCCTGTCACTCGAAATGCTATCACTAACTTCCTTTTCTTTCATATCACTCTTCACACAATCCATCCATCTTTTCTTTGGTCTCCCTCTCCCTCTCCATCCATCCACATGTAAACTCATAACTCTTTTAGTAACATGCGTTTCATCCCTCCTCTTCACATAAATAATAAATAAAACTGATCATTTAAATTCAAAAATTGCCAAAGGGCAAAGGGCTATGCTCGGAGTTTCCTTGCGTGATCGCATAAAGAATGAAGATATCCACAGGAGAACCAAGGTCGCCGACATAGCCCGAAGAATCGCCAAACTGAAGTGGCAGTGGGCAGGGCACATTGTTCGTAGAACGGATGGTCGATGGGGCCGAAAGGTTCTAGAGTGGCGACCGCGCACCGGAAAACACAGCGTTGGAAGGCCTCCCACAAGGTGGACCTACGGCCTGGTAAGAGTCGCAGGAGTGCGGTAGATGCGAAAAGTACAGGACCTTTCTTTGTGGCGACGCTTGGGGGAGGCCTATGTGCCGCAGTGGACGTCTATCGACTGAAATGATGATGATGATTAATTGAAGTCTCAGAAATATTCCTATGAAGAGGAAACTGAAGAAATTTCATGAAATGACGTTAAAAACAGTTTTCTTTTGTTGTATTCAAACCATTCCTAGTTGTCAATATATTTGCAGGGTTAGCGATTTTTTGACAAATTAGAAGCCCTACTCAAGAGCTCTGAACGCGATCATCCATCCATTTTATTTTCCACTACTATCACACAAAACCGTCTAGTCCCAAGCTAAGCAGAGCTTGTGTTATGAGTACTAAACCACTGATAAACATACTTATATATTTCTAATTACATACATATTATAGATAAATTACACCCAGACACAGAACAAATGATCGTACTCATCGCACAAATATTTGTCCTGGGTGGGAATCGAACCGACGACCTCCGGCATAGTAGTCAGGGCCACTAACCACTAGACCAACAGGCCAGTAAAATATAGGGTGTATAGCTCTATCCCTCTTTCTCGCTCACACGACTGAAGTTTTATCATATCATGTCAAGGTCCCTATTCATCGTTATGTATATTAGGAGATCCCATTGAGTGTATTCGCCGCAGGGCAACAAGCCACCGCTAAGTTCATATTGAGTAACAATACTCGAACATATTTTCTGTATTTTTCTCGTTTACGATATAATATAATATAATAATTCCCGACTATCACATAACACCCTCTAGTCCCAGGCTAAGCAGACCTTGTGTTATGAGTACTAGACAACTGATTGAGGAGGAGTGGCAGGCGGTCGCCTCCTGCGAAGCAGTAATGCTAGCAAAGGAGGCGGCCGATCGCGTGAGGTAACGGTCCTCACGCCCCAACCGCCGCCGGGATTCCGATCCCGATTTCCGGCCACCGTAGGCGCGCCCAACCGCGGCTTAAGGAGATGTCACCAACTGTAGGGGCCCAGCAGGTCGAAGCCTACTGGGGCCAAGGATCTGATTCTGAAAGGAAGACTCGGCCCTGGTACGAAAGGTAACGAAGTAACAGGAGTGGGTTTTCAGTCAGGAAAAGTCTAACACTATTTCCCGCTCCGCCCGAGAGCGCGGAATGTCATAAAATTATTTTCCCACCGAAAAAAAAAACAGACTGCTGATTAAAATATTTGTATATTTCTAAATACATACATATGATAGATAAATTACACCCAGACATAGAACAGATGATCGCACTCATCACACAAATATTTGTCTTGGGTTGGAAACGAACCAAAGACCTCCGGCATAGCAGTAGGGCCACTAAGCACTAGACCAACAGGCCAGTCAATATGGTACACTAGCTGCGGCTGGTGATTTTGCCCGCGTGATAGAGGTAATTTATCCCCAGAGAATATATTCCCGGAATAAAAAGTATACTGGGTCATCATCATCATCATCATTTCAAACGAAAGACGTTCACTTTTGTGACTACAATGAAAGGTCCTGGGCGTCTCGCATCCATCGGACCTGCAACCGTTACCAAGTCATCGGTCCACCTTGTGGAAGGCCTTCCAACGCTACGTTTCCCGGTACGTGGTCGCCATTTCAGAACCTTTCAGCCCCAACGGCCATCCGTTCTGCGAGCAATGTGTCCTGCCCATTGCCACTTAAGTTTGGCGATTCTTCGTGCTATGTCGGTGACCTTGGTTCTCCTGTGGATATCCTCATTCCTGATTCGATCAAGCAAGGAAACTCCGAGCATAGCCCTTCCGAGATATACATACCCAAAGTAACGTACCCATAATATATATTCCATTTCATGGAAAAAACTCATATAAACAAGTCTAATTAAACGAAACACAAGTTTGGGAGCCTACGCTCAATAAAATTAATTTAACTAGACGTTTGCCATCGGTATGTTGAAGAAACAATTTAATTTTGGTTAATTATGAACTGTTTGATTTTAATTTAATGGTTATAAACCTAGCTTAGGCAAGTTGCTAATTATACATAACCTAGGTTAAAGTAAATTTTCCTATAGGCCTTAAATATTGATAATTTAGTTATACACATAGTTTTACATTCGTTGGGCATTAGCATAACTTTTTTATGACATCTCCCGCTTTTGGGCGGAGCGAGAAGGCGAGTAGTCTTTTACTGACTAAAAACCACTCCTATATACCTTCGTCACCTTGCATTCCAGTGCCCCGGTTTTCGTTTCAGACGCGAACCCATGGCCCCAGTAGTCTTCGACCTTGCTGGGCCTCTACGGGTTTGGGTATCTTTTTGAGGCGCGCATGGACCACTACGCGCCGTCGACGACTTGGGCTTGGTCCGGACGGTTACCAGACTGTCAGAGGGCGAGCTACCCATTGCTCGCCGTCCGCAAGCCCGCGCCTACGGTGGATAATTATTTGTTTACATTTACTTGTGGCTATTACATGTAACAATATTTATTATTAATATTATTATTATTTTCCGGTACCCAAGACAAAGAAGGACTGACTGACATTCTAGGATCCCAGGTTAACCTTTCAGAAATGAACCCATGGCCCTAGTAGGCTTCGTTTTTGCTGTCTTCGGTACGCATAATCAGCCTTTTAATGTTCCCACTGCTGAGACTCAGGCCTCCTCTCTAGGAGAGGGAATGGGCGGTAATCCACCACGCAGGCCCAGTGCGGGTTGGTGAATGTCACATGTCTTCAAATTTTTGATTCTAGGACATGCCGGTTTCGTCACGATGTTTTCCTTCACCGTTTTGAGAGCAGTGGTGATGTAATAAATTACACAAAGTAATGCGCCTGGCTGGGTTTGAATCCGCAACTTACAACTCGTAAGTCGGGGCCGTTACCACTCGGCCATCACTGCTCTCTGTCTTTGGTACGGAACCATAAAAATGTATAGTCCCTACGGGAGCAAAGCCACGGGATATACCTAGTTACCTGTAATGACCTTTCCTCGTGAGGTTTCAGTCTACCGCACATTTCTTGAATATTTAAGTATTGGTAGCTTAAATACTACAAGGATTTAGTATTTACCCCGACTAATGGATGTTAGACATCTTTTAGACTCATCCTTTGGGTATTGTCGATTTATCTTAACTAGAGCGTACAGCTATTAATTTAGATTCTTGAACAATGTGTAGGTACTCGTACTTTAGCTCTCGTGCCAAATTTTGTTGGCAAATATTTGTTTAAGTCGATTTGAGAAGGGTACGAATAAGGACCTGATTCGAAGGTAAAATTATACACAACTTAAAATTACTTTTCTGATCGCTTGATCCTTTTGTTTGTTGACGTAAAGCCAACATTGCTCCACTTTTTCTAAGCAAAAAGCATAGCATAATCTGCTTAATAATGTTCGCACTGCTGAGACTCAGGCCTCCTCTCTAGGAGAGGGAATGAACCGTAATCCACCACGCGGGCCCAGTGCGGGTTGGTGGATGTCACATGTCTTAGAATTTTTGATCCTAGGATATGCGTTTCCTCACGATGTTTTCCTTGACCGTTTTGAGAGCAGTGGTGATGAAATAAATTACACAAAATAATGCGCCTGCTCTCTTCGTGCGAGAAATGAGTCCAAATCGTCATGCTAGCCCTTTTTAGACATTTTTATGTACGGTAATTTCACAATGTTACATTTATCCTTACAAAAAATAATAATACAAATACAATAAACAATGTCTGTGACGGTTAATAAAGAAAAGGAATTACGACCAACAGTGAAAGTAACAGATTTTACGGCAGTGTTACAGAATTACGTGAGTTACATAATAATTATTATTGTTTTTATGAAGGCTCGTGTTCAGTAATTTCGACCTGAACATAATTTGAGGTAAGGTAGTGTTATTGTGGCTCTGTTTCGGTTTCCTCGATATTGCAGTGCATCCGGAGTGTTTGCTGACGCCAGGTCCCCTAGCCAAGTTACGATCGTTTCGTTTGCGTCGAACGCCTCGAGTAGGCCACGCCTCCGATTCTTTTGTTCTGACCACGTGACTGAGCGTTGAGATGACGTCACATCTGACCGGAGTTAAATACTCCGGTCAGATTTGATGTTCAAGGGACAATAATAATTATTACGCATTAAGGATGATTGGCGAGAGAACCGATGCTGTTCTGTACGCTGAGTACCTACAAGTAGTTTTTACGTTAATGCAATTGAAACATTTACCGCGTTTGGCTCTCTGATTGGTTAAAAGCTTCGAATCAGAAACTTTTATTTCAAACAGACCAATTACAGGCACTTTTGTATTGTCAAAATGATGGTCAGTCAAAAAAAGTGAAGCTAAATTACACGTTCCAAAGCGTAGATCTCTATGGAGAAGAACGTGCAAGAAACTACATGGACACTTTTTTAAATCATATTATGAGTTACATAAATTTTGGTTACATATTTCTTGTCGATTCTAATATGTGAGCACAGTGTAGATAAGTAATAACAATTAAAAAAAACTAATTAAAAAAATATAAATTTAATGAAGCTACTGGCAGCTAAGAGATGACCAGTCTCAACTGACGGCATCCGTTCACGAGCATGACGCGTGCATCAGCCTCACTCAGCTCAACCATTTTGATGGGAGCAGGCCAATCGGAGTGCCGGACGCCTTGAACGTGTTGATCGCGTTGACGTAAAGCCTAGGGACTCTGTTCAGTAGGTTCACTGAACTCCATCTGTTGCGAGACCAAGCTAACTGTGCAAGGTTAGATGGTGTGATTAGTTTCTTTTATTAATTTTTAATTACTGGCATGAATTATAAGTAAAATACTTGTTACTAACGATTTTCCTTGCCTAAGGAAGGTTTGTCTGAAATTAATGTTTTTTTTTTTACTTTTTATTATTTTATTAATAAAGTTCATTCATATCTATCCATCGGTTTCCTGAACTTATTTGATGTTAAGGGGAAACACATTATATATAACGTCAAATTTTAATGCTTGTGTAGTTGTGAAATTTATACATAAAAGTGGTACAGGTTTTGAAACTTTTTGTCTTTAAATTTTCTTTTCTAATTGAATGAAATAAAAATTACCAAAATTATATTTCCAAGCTTTTCGGGTAATTCATGAAAAAAATTTTGTTAGCGTCGTAAAAGACATTAGACCAAAAACTCAAATTCAGGAAAAAACTAAACCTTGAATTTATTTTAGGTTTTGTTCCTAAGAAAATAACGTAAATAGCACTAACGTCTTAGTACACGAAAATATTTAAATATTCAGTAGTAAAAATGTCTATTCAATTTATAACAACGCAGCAAGCGTTCCCGGCTTTACTGACGTAATAGCCCCATATTTTGTCACTAATGTTGGAATTGCAAGCGAAAGAAAAATGTGTAGATACAACCGAACTATTGAACTTTTTGTGTTAATTTTAAGTCTTTTTTGGAAGGCCTCATCGTGGGTCATGGAAATCTCATGGATGCAATATGGTTCACCTCTATAGCAACACTTGGGGAGGCCTATTTCCAGCAATGGACGTCTTTCGTCAACTTACCTATGTAAAGAGTTCAATTCTTGATTGGAGTCTCGAAGATTTTTCAAAATAGCAATTTTTTATTTATTCCTATACTTGTGTTATAAGACCTTGCTTTATGCAAAATTTCAGGATTCTAGGTCAACGGGAAGTACTCTAGAACTTTAGGTTCCTTGAGTGTCGAAATATACGTTTTTTTTGCGACATAAACGGCTATATCTTTTTTTTCCGTTAACTTAGAAGTTTGATTTTTTTTCACACCTTCAATAGACCGCAAATCTAAGTATACGGTTTTAATTTCAACTCGATACGTTGTCGTATTCCCGAGATAGATACAGACAGACAGATTGATGGACAACAAAGTGATCCTATAAGGGTTCCGGTTTTTCCTTTTGAGGTACGGAACCTTAAAATATATAAAAAAACACCAGGTAGTAGATAGCAGATTATTTAGTAAGTTGACTAAGATCTAAAAGTTCAAACTTAAGGTTTGCCAACGTGCTATAGAGTGCAGTATACTAAGTGTTAAAATAGGGATCGCGTTCGAAACACGACCTATACTGCGCTCGAAAACGTAGCTAATTGACGTGGCTCAGAAGGCTGCTCAGCTTAAGTGGGACTGGACTGGATATGTCTGCTGCTTGCCGGTCGAGTGGTGGGCCAATAAAACACTTTGGTGCCCTGAAGTCGCATGAAGCGGTAGTGGCAAGCCAAGAAACAGCGGTAGCTAACATCAACCACTTTTTTTAAAAGAGTAACCATGGAATTTCTTGCCGGTTCTTCTCCATAAGAAACTTGAATAAGAAATTTGGAAGCGTGCACTAGCTTCTGACGTTTTATAAGTTCCCATGTAGGCCTATGTGAAATAAAAATATTTTGAAATTTTAATTTTGTAGGAGCTAGCGGGTCGACTTAGATGTCTATCTTAGGAATTGGTAAGAAGTGGCTCAGAGCTGGGAATGATGGAAAGAATGGAGGGAGGCTTTTGCCCAGCAGTGGGACAGTATACACTAGACATATAAATAATAGTAGTAGCATAGCATAGTCGGGTTTATAATGTCCCCACTGTTGGGACTCAGGCCTCCTCTCTAGGAGAGGAAATGGGCCGTAATCAACCACGCGGGCCCAGTGCGGGTTGGTGGATGTCACATGTCCTCGAATTTTTGGTTCTAGGACATGCCGGTTTCCTCACGATGTTTTCCTTCACCATTTTCAGAGTGCGCCTGAACTTGTACGTCGGTGCCGTTACCACACAGCCATCACTGCTCCTCAATAGCAGTAGATAGCAGACTAAACCTCGAGCCAAACACAAAAACTTTTCTAAGTATTGACTCTAATCCGGCTATCCATTAATCCGCAGAACCTAACAATAAACCACTTTCGGTATTATAACAGTGAATGGTTCCAGGTAGTCCATGACCCAACACGGTCCATGATACCTACAATTCCCTTCAGTATTGTCAATAGTGATTCTGGTTCATTCAGTGGGAATACGTCTATTTCTTTTACCAGCAAATTGGTCTCTAAGGAAAAAATATATTTCTGTATTTGCTCTTTTCACTGGTGGCTTATTATACCCTATTTGGTTTGTGTATTGTTATGATAAAATATCTTATTTTAACGGGTTTTTGTATGTCTCTATATACTGATTTTCTTTGTAATATCAATTTAACTAGCCATTTGCCGCCACTTCATTCGCGAGAATGAACCGATTTGGCTAAAAATTGTCCACGAACCAGAACCAGAACCAGGAGACGAACATTTTTTTTTTTATTGTGGGAAAATCATCTAATGACAAATCCTGCTCTTGGGCGGAGCGGGAGATAGTGTCAGACTTTTACTGACTAAAAACCCACTCCTGTTCCTTCTTTGCCTTCGTCTCAGCGCCCCGGATTTCGGCCCCTACGATTTTCTGACATCTACCTGAGGTGCGTGTGGAACAATACGCGCCGTCGACTACTTGGGCTCGGTCCAGACGGTTACCGGACGGTCGGACGGCGGGCTACCCATTGCTCACCGTCCGCAAGCCCGCGCCTACGGTGGTCGGAAATCGGGATCGGAATCCCGGCGGCGGTTTGGGCGTGAGAACCGTTGCCTCACGCGATCGGCCGCCTTCTTTGCTAGCATTACTGCTTCGCAGAAGAAGGCGGCCGCCTGCCACTCCCTTTCGCTCTGGAACATGGCCTGTACCAAGGCCACGACGAGGACACGGCGTGAGACGGACATAGGGTACTTCTTATACGGAAATCTTTGGTCTGTTTCCGCCTCCGTCATAGAGCGGGAGAAATCATTGGATGATTTACCCAACTGAAAGGAAAAACATTTGTCTATCTACACTAATACTATAAACAGGTAATGTTTGTTTTTTGTTTGTAGGAGGTAATCTCTGAAAGTACTGAACCGGTTGCTGAAATTATTTCACCGATAGGAAGCTGCTTTATTCCTGAGTAACATACTTAGGCTATATTTTATGTACACTGGTGAAGCCGCGGGCAAAAGCTAGTCTTATATAAAGTAGAACTGCATGGTACTTGTACAGACCAGGAATGCATAGTATAAAAGCGAGGAGGGTTTTTTAAATGAAGATGGAACACGCTTACTTAGATGTAACCTATTCACTCTTGACTTAAAGGCCCCCAAGGTTGCAGGCTTGCAGCTATCAGGAAACACAGACTCTGACAGAGAATTCCACTCCTTGCTTTATGCACATTGAATGTATTCCCAAAACGTTTTGTGCATATAAGGCACATATACAATAGCGGGTAAAATAAAGTCACATTTCTTATTTTGGCAGATCCTCGCAACGAGAGACGGGCGTTTCAGTCTTTTCCCAAGTGCCCAATAGGTGGCTACATTAATAGCAGCATCGGTAGCACTCATCAAATCCTCCAAAGTGCAGGTGTAGGGGCACTTGGGGCATTATAATGGTCATGTTTTGAACAGGAGCACCGCACTCACATTGAGTACCTATCCGATCATATATCATTTTACTGACTAAAACCCACTTACGTTATTTTAGTTGGTATTTTCGTTCTAGGACGACGGGTTTCATTGTCAGAAATTCCCCGTGGCCCTAGGGGGCATCGGGTCTACTGGTCTTTTACGTTACTTCTGACATCTCTTATAGGCATGCGTGGAACACTACACGCCATCGACGACTGGGGCTCGGTGCTTAGCGGACGGCTGGACGGCGAGCTACCCACTACTTGTCGTCCGCAAGGTTGCGTCTATGGTACTTCATTGTTAACGAAAGTATTTTAAAATATCTTTCATATTTGTTCACTAAAGCTAAAAATGAATAAATTTAGTAAAAAATTGCACTCCTATTATTCACATTTGTTCATTTTTCTTCATATTTTTATTAATTTTAGGCCGAGTTTCAAAGCTTTTATTATTAAACTTATAAACAAAAATTAATTTATCGTCTACCGAAGGGTCAAAGGTTGTTTCGTAATTATTGGTTTCTAAACCTTACTTCAAACTGAAAAGAAAATTAAAAATTTTTAAGTTACATAATTGCAAAAAATTATAAATGCTTTGCATGTGAAGGATACTAGATAATCTAAAAGAGCTTGCAAAATTTTTGCATGCTTTTTTGAGATCATCTAGTTTGGAGTTAGCTAGTAGGCTGTAACTAGTTCTAGCCGCTATGATGAAAACTACATCTAGTTTTAACCGAAGATGGAGTAGTTAGAGAAGGATACATCTAAGTTTAACCGCATGTGGCCGGCTGCACCTAGCTGTAGCTAGTTGATACTAGGAGTAGCCGCACTTCGGCTATTAGCCGTAACATATATAATATATTTATTGACTATTTGACTTTCTCATCAGCCTAGCCTTTTCCAAACTAGCTTGGGAGTTTTCTAGTCTAACCGGATGCGGCTGAATACCAGTGTTTTACATAGAGTGATAGATAGATAGATAGATATACTCTTTATTGTACACCTAACATAAAATTACAATAGGAACTTAAAATTAATAGGGTGTGACATTGGGCAGTCTTATCACCTATCAGACGTCCGCTCACCGGTTCTTGGTCCCAGAACGTGAAATTTTGCACAAAGCTCTTATGACGTAGGTGAGCACTAAGGAGTTTTTTTTTTAAATCAGCCTTTACGGGGTTGAACAGGAGGATTTTAATTATGCACAATTTTATTCCGTGTGCCAAAGATTGTACGGAGGACTCTTAATTCTTGGTTTTAGAGGGACTTTTCCCACTCGTCCATCGTAAATTAGCATTCGGAAATACCGTCATTTAATCGAAGATTTCACAAAACTTGTTCCAGGAAATAAGTTTTATTTTTAAGAAAATAAAAAAATTTGGGATAATAATTGTATCATTTACAATCTTGATTATATGTGCAAGGTTTTTATAGTAATATTTCCTTTATTTTTTTTATTTTTAAGTGCATTATGAAGGACAAAATTTCAAGAAAATTAGCACATTTTTAGAGGTTTTTACTGGGTTAGTCCTACACAAATTTATGATTAAATTTCAATAGAAACCCCTATAATATTCACCAGATAACTGTGATTACAAAGTCTCAACAGAAAAATGTGTAATAACGTCATAATCACGTAACAGCCGTTATATGAAAGAAAGCTCTTAATAAACTTGAAACTTGGCACAAATTCTTACCAAAATGAATAATAAAGACTGTCATTATTACTTTTTCTAATTACCCTCAAAATACGGTTTAAGAGGTGTTAGTTTTATGAAAATATTTTCACGAACAAAGTCCCGGGAAAAGTGCTAGTAAATTATACCTAAGGAATTAAGTCCGCCTTTGTACCTTTGTGATGCATGTAATTTTAATAAATAAATAAATACCTACTAAGTAAAGCGTCCGTGCCCGCAATAAGTGATGGATTACGGTCCATTCCCTCACATAGAAAGGAAGCTCAAGTCCCGGTAGTGGAAACGTTATAAGGCTGATTGTGCTTATTATGTTAGCATAATCTGTTTAATAATGTTTTAACAGTTGTGACTCAAGCCTACTCTCTAGGAGAGGGAATGGCTCTTAATCCACCACGCGGACCCAGTTCGGTTTAGTGGATATCACATGTCATATGCCCCTACAGCCCAGCTATGCCATCTACAGCACAATCTGCTGAACGCCCTGATTGCTCTGGACCTTAACTTCGACATATTTTTATGGCAGTAAAGAAATGATAAATGTTTGAATAAAATTTTGTAGTTATGTTTTGTTTTGTATTTTGTAGTTGTGTTGTATTTTGTGCTTTGTAGATTGTTTTGTTGGATTTTTTTTTCGGTGGGAAAATCATCTTATGTCGTTCCCCACTCTTGGGCGGAGCGGGAGATAGTGTAGATCTTTACTGACTAAAAAACCATTCCAGTTCCTTCGTTGCCTTCCGTACCAGGGCCGAGTCTTCCTTTCAGAATCAGACCCTTAGCCCCAGTAGGCTTCGACCCTTTTGGTCCCCGACAGTTGCTGACATTTCCTAGAGGCGCGCGTGGAACGCGTGGTACGCGCTGTTGGTTTGTTGGCTTGCTATATGCTTTGGTGTATACTGTAAGTATAGCAAGTAATTGATAAATGAATAAATAAATGTCTTCGAATTTTTCGTTGTAGGATATGTCAGTTTCCTCACGTTCTAGATGTCCTTGACCGGTTTGAGAGCAATGGTGATGGCTTTGAACCCACAACCTAACAAGTCGAGGCCGTTACCACTGGGCGTTCACTATGATCATGTTAAGTTTAACGCTAAAAAGAAAAAACATAAAGTGCCTTATATCTTTTACTTCTCTATTCGATGTAATATCTTAAAAGAGGAAAGATAATGTATGAAAATTTTCCTCACAGACTTGTGGTTCAAACGCTGTTTCGTACGCAATTTCCTGCCAAGAAATTAATGACTATTTGAACATAATTTATTCATTTTCAAATTATGGCTTTGACTTGATTTATGTTCGGCATTAAAATGGCTAAAATAACATGATTTAGTTCGAAGAGTAAGGAAAATATTATACATATACAGGCTTTATTAATTGCTCAATTTTTTTTTTTGTACATAAAAACAACAATGCAGTACATAAGACATAGAGAAAGGTATATAAAATAATTAACTCCCGAGCAGAGTGAATTAAATTATGTAAATCCCTCACTACGTTCGCGATTAATACGTAGAAAGCCTCGTTTCGTTCGGGATTCAACATGCTACCTTTAACTTAAAGATACTGATTCATCCCTAGTCACATAATCTATTATTACAAAGTTCCGAACCTGGACAGTTACCAACGTAGCTATTACCTTACAGACTAATGTACGATTATTTAAAGTAAATACAATTTTTTTTTAGTAAATAAAATAAATTTATGGCTATGTTAGTCATACTTCATCATTATCCTTGTCCCGTTTTATTTGAGGTCGTCGGCGCAACACGTTTTTTTCTTCAATTTTTTACTATCACTCGTCACGCTATCACTAACTCCCTTTTCTTTCATATCACTCCTCACACAATCCATCCATCTTTTCTTTGGTCTCCCTCTATCCTATGGTATCCATCCATATGTAAACGCATAACTCTTTTAGCAACATGCGTTTCATCCCTCCTCTTCACATGACCATACCAAGATAAACGATTCCCTTTCATCTTCAATGTTAGTACCACTTCATATTGCACTGTAATCTCTTTGTGCTGTTCTGTGTCATCTGTCAGCGGAAGCGATGGAACACCACGTGCTGCAGCCAAAAGTCTTTCTTCAACGTGAAGGGCAGAAAATTTTCGGGACTACCTATTTTTTTTTTTATACAATATAGAATGGAAGAAAAAAACGTATTGCGCCGACCCCAAATAAGATGGGACAAGGGCAGGAAGATGATGATGACAATATTACATTTTTAATAATAAGTAGACCATAGCATATAGCATAGTCGGCCTTTTAATGTTCCCACTGTTGGGACTCAGGCCTCCCCTCTAGGAGAGGGAATGGGCCGTATTCCACCACGCCGGCCCAGTGCGGCTTGGTGGATGTCACATGTCTTCGAATTTTTGGTTCTAGGACATGCCGGTTTCCTCACGATGTTTTCCTTCACCGTTTTGAGAGCAGTGGTGATGAAATAAATTGCACAAAGTAATGCGCCTGGCTGGGTTTGAACCCGCAACCTACAACTCGTAAGTCGGGGCCGTTATCACTTGGCCACCACTGCTCTGCATAAGTAGACCACGAACATTAAATTAAAAGTTTATGGCTTGGAACCTTTCGTGTATGAGTTTGACTGGCCGTCGTGGGCAGTTATTTCATAAAATATTTCATGTAGCAATTATTATTTTTCTTCTCAGAAGGTCACATTTATCACTTTGACAGTTCACTACACAAACGTTCTTTGTGAACAACGTGATTTTTGTAGATGGAACAATTTGTCATATGTCTTGAGGCCCTACCACAAGTGCTTAAGGCGATCCGTTTTACGACCTAAAATGAACTGTTAGAGGGATGGAGCTATATTGTGTTTATAGCTCCTTTAGTGTTGCAACAGAAATCTGCATCCGCTTCCGCTTTTGCAGAAGTTCCGCAAGCTTTTTCACTTCCGTTTCCGTTTCTGCTTCCGAAAAATTATAAATGATAAATGAAATATATTTTGCAAATAGGTTTAAAAAAACAGTTTTACACGTCAATTTTTTTTTTGTTCATTTTATACTAGATGAGGTCGGTGTTTACTAGCTGACTACCCTGAAAAGAAACACCGAAACAAACTCAGGGGTCAAAGTCTCTTTTAAAGTCCCGTAAATATGTAATGGTCAAATACACATATTTATAACAAAACTCTAAGCGGAAAAATACAGCGAGGAGCGCGGGGGCGGTGGCGGTAACCGCAAACGTGTAGCAACGAGTTTCTTTATTATTATATTTTTTTGGTTCATTCTGAGCATCACCGCGGCTCGTGACGTGATTACGTTGTAAACCTTCAGTTGTTTTAAAAAAATAAAATAGCCTTTTTTTCATAGTGTTAACACTTTCGCTTCCGCATCCGCAAAGATTTACTTTTGACGTTTGTTTCCATTTCCGCTTCCGTTAAGACACTTCATTGCATCACTAAGCTCCAACCTTCTTTCTCGCTCAAACGACTAACAATTTATAACATCATGGTAAGGCCCTGTGACATTCCTCAGAGAGAAAAGAAAGATTACTATATGATCAAAAATTATTATAGTACTGTAAGAAAAATGTGTGGTCTTCTTTAAATGAGAATTTTAACAGAAAAACAAGCTACTTGATAGGTTTTCCCGTATAGGGATTTAAGTGCCACTCACGAAAAATATTGTTTCTTTGTTAAAATAAAGAATTTTACGTGAAAATATCTTCTTGGTCATCCGTCTCTGCTCCCATTATCACGAGACCCTCCTCACAATACTGCGCCAGGACAATCTGTTCTGCCCCCCTAGCCAAGTTACGTTCGTTTCGTTTGCGTCGAACGCCTTCGAGTAGCCACGACCACGACTGAGCGTTGAGATGACGTCAGAACAAAGGAATTGGAGGCGTGGCTTACTCGATGCGTTCGACACAAACGAAACGATCGTAACTTGGCGAGGGGGACTGGGTTGTCAATTTTGGAAATTAGGCTTTCTTGAAGTCTTTTTTGATGTTAGACCACCAGGCTAATGGCGGGCGGCCTCTTCCTCTCTTTTGTTTTGGTAAATTTAGGGCTGTTTTTACCACATGGTCTTTGCTAAGCCTCAATGAATGTCCATACTATCTTAGGTGGTGCTCTGTCTTTCGTGAAAATATCTAATATATAAAAATCTCGTGTCAGTCTTTATTGACGGAGACCTCCGAAACGGATTGACCGATTTTTATGATATTTTTTGTGTATAATTGGTAGATCTGAGACGGTTCTAGGCTATTTTGTAACCTCCTACCCCTACTCGTTTTCTCATGTGATTTGACCATTACATATTAACTGTATGGACTTTAAAAGAGACTTTGACCCCTGAGTTTGTTTCGGTGTTTCTTCTCAGGGTAGTCAGCTAGGAAATACCGGCCTAATCTAGTTTAAAATGACGAAAAAAAAAATTGACGTGTAAAAGTGTTTTTTTAAACCTACTTACAAAATAAATATCATTTATCAGTCTCCATTTTATTCTTTGATATTTATATAATCTTTTAATAACAATTATTCAAAAGTATAAATTGCTATCGTAGCTCAAAAGGGTGCCCAACTTAAGAGGGTCCGTCTCGATCCGTCTGCCGACCACGTGAACGTGGTTGAAACGCTTGTTGTTTCTCCCAACGTAATATTTGATTAGAATATTGAAAGAGGCATCCTTTGTTTTTGGTTTGCGGAAAATAATTCGAATTTATATTTTCTTAAAATCCCTTCAAGTCTCTGCTCATCAAAATTTATGTTAAACCATAGCGTTTAAGGTGGAAATAAAATGGACAATTTTGTCAAATTATTCTACTCTATAACAGTTATATTGAGGTTAAACTCGAAATGGAGTGCATTTAAATTTCAAGGAATGCCGACCGATGGGATTTCCTACTAGGCGACAATAACATTTTTTTATTAATTTCTTTATTGTACACAAAAATTTAAAAACATTTTTAATCAAGACAAGTGATGTATACCGGTGAGCTTAATCCATAAAAAACAGCTTACAACAAACTTTTATGCTTTTTTTTTGGGTGGGAAAATCATCTTATGACAAATCCTGAGCTTTTGCGCGGAGCGGGAGATGGTATCAGACTTTTACTGACTAAAAACCCACTCCTGTTTCTTCTTTGCCTTCGTCACAGGGCCCCGGATTTCACTTTCACACTACCCGTGGCCTCAGTAGCCTTCGACCCTGCTGGGCCCCTACGATTTGCTGACATCTTGAGGCGCGCGTGGAACGTCGGTCGGACGGCGAGCCACCCATTGCTCGCCGTCCGCAAGCCCGCGCCAACGGTGGCCGGAAATCGAGATCAGAATCCTGGCGGCGGTTGGGGTGTGAAGACCGTTGCCAAACTTTAATGCTATGAGAAATATGCACATGAGAACAACCACAATTATACGCAACATCAATACTTGCATCAATTAAGTCCTAATTGAAACTAAAAATAAATATACATAATTTGTTAGTAAACTGGAAATATTTTCTACACCTTTTTCTGAAGACTTCCAACGAAAGGCTAGCCCTGTTATTTATGTGGAAGAGAATTCCAAAGATGAAAAATGAACATTAAAAGACCCACCGCAATAAGTACACATTTATTTTGAAAGACTCGAGTTTGATCTCTATCTACTCAAGTCTGATGGTAAGCGATGATACGGTCTATGGTTGCGCCGGCTTGCCTAGAAATAACCCATTCACTCTTGATTCGAAGAATCCCAAGTTGTAGTTACTTGCATCTTATTCCTTTCCCTTCTTCCTTTTCTTTTTTTTAAATCTTTGCAGCTAGTTCTATGTATTATCCGTCGTAAAATATGTATGCATAAATATTGTTGACTCTGAAAAAAATTCATTTTACAAGTTGACAACAAAAAAAAAACTTAGCACAATACAAAGTTAAATTTACCTAATTAACGACATTGTTTTTTTCAGATGTTTCGGATCCAAATGCGAAAAAATCGAGCAGCAAAAATGAAGAAGAAAAAGAAGATGACAAAAAAGCACACAACAAGTTGGGTCTACGTAAGTATACATTTACTATCTAACTATATGTTTGTACTAAACCTAACTAACGTATATAACATAGCATAGCATAGCATAATCAATCAGCTTTATCTAGGAGAGCGAATAGGCCGTAATCCACCACGTAAGACCGCGTATTTCCATTCTGTACATTCTGTTGTTTTTTTTCGGTGGGAATCTTATGACATCCCCCGCTCTTGGGGGGAGCGGGAGATAGTGTCAGACTTTTACTGACTAAAAACCCACTCCTGTTCCTTCGTCGCCTTTCGTACCGGGGCCGAGTCTTCCTTTCAGAATCAGACCCTTGGCCGCAGTAGGCTTCGACCCTGCTGGGCCCCTACAGGTTGCTGACATCTCCTTGAGGCGCGTGAAACAGTACGCGCCGTCGACGACTTGGGCTTGGTCCGGTCGGTTACCGGACGGTCGGAAGGCGAGTTACCCAATGCTCGCTGTCCGCAACCCCGCGCCTAAGTCGCGTATAGATTGGAAATCACTTTTTAATCAAGGTATTCCAATCTATACAAGAGATGTACGCAAATACTCGCGTATACTGCCTAGTGACCTAATCTTATTCCATAATATACAGTGCCAGTACGAATATGGACTACTAGTGCGTAGATCGGAATAATCGCGCCTGAATTAGGTCAGGTTAATATAGTGACCATTAGAACACGCCGGCGAGCGAACGAAGCGATCATGTGAGTTAGGTTAGGTTAGAACAGTGACCAGATTACCGACTAGTGTTAGTGAATTATTTGGTTTAGGTTAAGATAAAAGCCATTATTATTTAAATAATTCTACATGAATAATGTTTAAGCATAATTTCATTGTATGCATGAAATGTATGCGTGATTTTATTAAAATCTCAGCATTTGTCAGGCGTAAGTGATGTTAACTGTAGTTTAGTTTGGAACCAAGACGCACTCGTACACGTTGCAAACTATACAAAACCACTACGCAGACTTCGTGTATACATTGTAATTGCAGATTTAAAAGTAGTATACGCAAAGTATACGCCAGTAGTTTCCTATGAATGCGTTTAGGCCTTGTATAGAATGTAAATACGCTGCGAGCCAAGTGTGGATCGTTGGATGCCAAATGTCTTCGAATTTTTGGTTCTAGGACATGCCAGTTTTCTAACAAATTTTTAATTCTCCGTTCTGAGAGCAGGGGTGATGAAATAAATTACACAAAGTAATGCGCCTGGCTAGGTATGAACCCGTGACCACACGTCTTGGTCTATACAAAAACAAAACACACTCAGATGTCAAAGTACTTCACCATATCACAGCTGTCATCCAAAAACGTGCCCAGCAGACTATCGGCATCGTCACGTTGAATTGCAACGTTAAATTGTTTGACAAAGAAGAAGCCAGCGGTCAAACAAATTGTCAATCGGTCTTGTATTTTAATAAATAATAATAATAAAATCGAGTAAAAAACGCCCATAAGTTTTTAACATTAATTTTATTATTTGTTGTTGTAGCGGCAATAGAAATACAAATTTTATTATAGTGGCAATAAGAATACACATTCTGTAAAAATTTCAACTCGCTGTTTTAAACAATTTATGTTTATGAGATTCAGCTCACTGACAGACGAACAGGCAGACGAATGAATAAACAGTGGAGGCATGTTCAAAGAATCCTATTGGCACTCTCCTCTTTAGGGTTTTGTAACCTAAAAAAACAATTCTTGAGAACTGACTGAAGAAAAATAAATGAACATTAATAAAATCTACGAGTTGGAAAATTCATAAAAGCTTGTCAAAAACAGACACTCATCTAAATTCAAACGTCATAAAAAACATGACAATCCTAAACAAAAAATAATAAAATACAAAACAAATCAAGATACTAAACACGATGAAAGATGAAGAAATAAAATTGTCTTTTACACACTCCTCACGTTCGGCAAGACGAAGATTCGGAAAGTGCTTTGCGAAATTTTTATTTCGCCAAGGTGGCTATAAATATTGTTTTATGCCCCATTCACTATTTTATGTTCGAATGATCAATGTTAAAAGAGTATTATGATATACGAAACTAGTATTTATTCATGAACGTTCATGAATAGTATTCATCATCATCATCATCATCATTTCAGCCGAAAGACGTCCACTGTCCAACAGTGGACGTCTTTCATAGGTCATAGGCCTCCCTCAAGCGACGCCACAACGACTGTGCGTCTCGCATCCACCGCACTCCCGCGACTCTCACCAGGTCGTCGGTTCACCTTGTGGGAGGCCTTCCAACGCTGCCTTTCACTCTAGAACCTTTCGAATAGTATTAGTCTTTATAAATTGTTGTCAGTTTGTCAAGCCGTCGTTGATACCGCGTACAACGAAGGACTCGAACAATTTCCCTGCTGCGGTCATCTCGTCCAACTATAATTTAGGTGTCTCCAAAGCTAGACTTAATTAACTCTTGGCTTCAACCTCAACGATTGCATCACTGCTTATTATCAGGTAGAATCGCAGTCAAGTACTAGTATAAGTCAAAACCTGCCACTACCTCTACAAATATGCACTACATGGCGAGCCTAGGATGAAGTGAGAGGACGTGTCAGACTTTAACTGAACAAAAATACACCTATGTTCCTTCTATGCCCTTGCGTTCCAGCCCCCCTAGCCAAGTTACGATCGTTTCGTTTGCGTCGAACGCCTCGAGTAGGCCACGCCTCCGGTTCCTTTCTTCTGACGTCATCTCAACGCTCAGTCTGACCACAAGGTCAGAACAAAGGAATCGGGGGCGTGGCCTACTCGAGGCGTTCGACGCAAACGAAATTATCGTAACTTGGCTAGGGGGCTGGACCACAAGTTTCCCTTTCGCAAGTCAACGCATTTACCCAGTAAGTTACAGCCCCACTGGGCCCCCTACATAAGAAAAAATCTTCATCGTTTTAGCAAAAGTCATGATAGACATAATTATGTTATAAGGAATAGATACTAATTAGTTCAACCAGGTTTCAGACCGGCTAAAGTGACTTCTTCTTTCATGGGGTACTGTTTGAAATGTTATAATAAAATACCTCCCCAAATATTAGAATTCAATGAAACTGAACTGAACTCAATCTTCAAATAAAGGGTCATGACAGACAGACAGACAAACAGACAGCAAAATGATATATGGGTTCCGTTTTTTCCTTTTGAGGTACGGAATCCTAAAAAACAAAAATAAAGACAAATTTTACCTCTTTATAATATTAGTGTAGATGATACTATATTTGAAGTATCAAGAAAGACACAAATTTCCGAACGTCTCAGTACTCCAGAGCTTCTTTAAATCTCTTTCTGCCTTTAGAGTGGTAACATTTTCGAGTTTTTTTATTGTTGATTGGTTCGCGCTTAACCATTATATCATCTGATGGAAAGCGACGATGTGGTCAACGATGGAACGCGCTTGCCTAGAAGTAACCTATTCACTCTTGACTTAAAGATCCCTAGCATGCAACTATCAGGAAACACGGACTCCGACAGGGAATTTCACTTCTTAAGTATACGCACAAGGAATGTGTTCCCAAAATGTTTTTCCATTTTCCACAACTATCACACAACGCTGTTTAGTCTCGAGCTAAGCAGAGCTTGTGTTATGAGTACTAGACAACTGATATACATACTTATATATTTCTAAATACATACATATAATAGATAAATTACACGCAGACACAGAACAAATGATCGTGCTCATCACAAAAACATTTGTCCTGGGTGGGAATCGACCGGCATAGCAGTCAGGGCCACTAATTACTAGACCAACAAACAGGCTAGGATATGTACCGTGTACTGGTGGTGCTTCGCCGTACTCTTGGTGGTCCGTTGGTGGAATGGGCTTAACGGGATTAGGCTAGGTAATTCTGACACACACTTCCCGAAATGTAACCGTAAAGTAGTCCGTAGTAATTCACTTACTGGTATTTTTTTTTTTGGGAGATGGCATTCATCTAATGACTTCTCGCAC
Source organism: Mythimna vitellina (assembly GCA_949316375.1). NCBI lineage: Eukaryota > Metazoa > Arthropoda > Insecta > Lepidoptera > Noctuidae > Mythimna > Mythimna vitellina. Next base: position 2,218,104 of record OX438705.1, read on the forward strand.
TCTAGGGTTAAGCAAGAGGTCGTGCTTGACTTTTACTGACTAAAATCCACCTATGTCAGTTGCCCTTTGCATTCTAGGATTACGGTGACTATTTCAAACCCAGCCCTTTTCGACTATGTAGTAGTCAGTTTTCAGATAGATAGACAGATATTCTTTATTGAACACCAAAAGTACAACTTACATTAGGAAAATAAAATTAATAGGGTGTCACAATGGGCGGTCTTATCTGATGCACCTAAATACCAGTATTTTACATAAAGTGACTGCTTGTTCTGGAGTGGCGACCGCGTACCTGAAGACGCAGCGTTGGAAGGCCTCCTACAAGGTAAAGGTTGCGGGAATTCGATAGATGCATGACGCACCGGACAGTTCATTGTGGCGACACTTGGGGGAGGCCTATATCCGACAGTAAACGTCTTAAGGCAGACCACCACAACCCAGTAATTTGGTAACACGAAACCCCTGGCAAGACTAGTGTCCGATTTTATGGCTTCAAATGATCTATGATGACTGTCAAAGATTTTCTAATGACAGCCGGAAACAATGGTTTACGAGGTTTTTGAGGCACGATTGCAAAATAATCAACTGCAGATTCTTAGTACAGAAATTGGGGGTGTGTACTCTGCCTTTTAGACATGCAAATAAACCAAGCCAAACACACTTTCACCTTTCAATTTCATACATAATCTAAAGGTGGGTCTACACTTGAAGAACCGAGCACGCTGTACTCGCGGTGTCAAGTGTGGACGTACAACGAGCTTCCAATGATTATTGTCCACGAACGTGATGTAAAACCTTTTGTATTCATCAAAAAACCGACAATAGGCGGAGCGCAGTCGAGCACAAACCAAATGCTCTAAACGCGCTCGAATTTATGCTCGACTCGTGCTTTTCTGGTGCTCGGCTCCTATAGCTAGCGTAGGCCCACCATTAGTAACATACCGAACCAAAGGTCTTATACTTACACTTTATGTATCCTAGTAAGTAAATAACTGACGTATACTCTACTACTTCAACTGGACCTATTTGGCGCAGCCGTGAGACACACATTGTGTTAGTGCTTTTTTTTAATTTCCTATAATATTGTTTTTCAGTGTGTGCATCCATGCGTGCGAAATAAAATATTTTTCTTTTTATCCTTTCGTTCAAAGTGATTAATTAGAACCAATAAAATGCATACTCTGAACCAATCAAATCGATTAAATTAAAATAATTAACCAATCAAAGTGTAATAGCACTTTAATAAATCCTATTTACACACAACACCACTTACAACATATCAACGTCAAAAATAACGACCAATTTTTAAAAAGGAATGACATACAACTGTCATTAATCGACCAATCAGCGAGTAGGAATGTTAAAAAAAAATCGAGCGAAGGAATCTTCACAAACGGCCAAGTTTTCATTGAATAAGTTTCTAATATAGCGTGTGAAGAAGAGGCGTGCAGTTATTTTAATTAGAGCATTTTACTTTTCTCTCAAACGATTCGACGTACTTTTATGGTATGTCACACGACATTTCAATATTTATCTCCAAAGAGCGTCTCGGTTGACTAGTACAGACTTTCTTCCAATTTTTTTTTCAAATTTCCATTCAGTATTAGCAAATTATTCTAGCGTTCCATATTCAAATGTCCGTTTATGCGACCATTGAAGCGAGATGGTTGCATGTTCGTGTACGCTGATTTTGTCGTATATTAACATAAAATTAATTGGTGTTCGACGAAGGAAAGTCGGATGTTTACTAAGTCAATTTTAATAGACACGCGAGGAAATAGTTGCAGGAACTTTATGATCAAACGTTTTGATTAAGCAATTAATAATAATTATGTTTGCTTATCAACGAGTTTGTCTGTGTATTTCTCACCTCATTATAAGATATAACATGTAAATACTAATGAGTTTCAGGAAGAACAAAGTAAATTAATTAATTTATACTAAATATTATAAAGAGAAAAAAAATGTATTTTGGTTTGTAATGAATAAACATCAACCGGACCAAATTCATTTATTTATTTAAACTTCATGTACAGTAATGGTACTTAGGCGGACTTAAGGCAACATGGCATTCTCTATTCAATTCATTTCAATTTAAATGTTTTTATTTCACATAGAGACACACATACATGGGCACATATAAAACGTCAGAAGCTAGTGCGTGGTTCCAAATTGGAATCCTATAAAGAAGAACCAGAAAGAAACTCCACGGTTACTCTTTTTTTAAAAAAAATATTCTTACTATATTTCCATATTACAGTATTAGTAGATATTATGTAAAGACAGTGTAGACCAGTCCAGTATTGTATTTTTGAGTACAATATTTGTACTAAAAAATATAATAAAAATAATCATAATAAAAAGTGAATCGTAATAGGAAGTAACCTAAGAATTCGCGGAGTCTACAGTGTTCTCACATTCACATTATAAAAAAGAGGCTATATATAAAAAAAAAACAAAAAAATAATAATTGTAACAACTATCAATAAATGAATCACTAACGAATTTATGGTAGTTGGGGTCTAATAATATAAAAAATATTGCAAAAGCAATGTGTTAGAAAAAAAAAAGAGCAGTTAATAAACACATTTACACAATACTATGAGAGCTCTATCGCTCAACCTTTGGATCAAAAAAGACTAAACTGTGGTAAAAAGTGTGTTGAAATTCATTCACCAATAGAATGCTATTTATCACTGAGTGATATTTGCTATATATTTTCTAGTTTTACGAAGGCGAAGCCACTGACTGAAGTTAACAATACGGAAGAAACAATAGCTGTCACGATTTCAATATCTTCCGAGCATTTATTGTCACCGTTAGATAAAAAAAATCTTAAGAGCGTCCTTTTCATACAACCACTCTTACGTGATTATGATGATATTACACATCTTCCTCTAGGCATTATAGATACATAACTATCTTGTAGATATTAATATATAATATAATATAATATTCCTCAACTATCAAATAACGCCGTCTAGTCCCAAGCTAAGCAGAGCTTGTGTTATGGGTACTAGACAACTGATAAACATACTTATATATTTCTAAATATTTGTATAGATAAATTACACCCAGATACAGAACAAATGATCGTGCTCATCACACAAACATTTGTCCTGAGTGGGAATCGAACCCACGACCTCCGGCATAGCAGTCAGGGCCACTAACCACTAGACCAACAGGCCAGTCAAATTATCTAGGCATCTATAGAAATCAAAACATAAATTTGTGCAAAAGTAAAGACATCTGAAAATCTGCTATTTTGCATGAACTTTGGCACTCCATAATGTCCACTCATATATTAAAAATATAAAAAAGTACATCAATAGAAGTCTTGCAAATGATGAATGTTTTTTCTGAAAAACTTGTAAGGGTTAAAAAAACACGTATTTTCTGGAACAAGTTTAGTGAAACATTCGAGTAAATTACCGAATCCCAACAGAGTTTTCAGGCGTTCTCTCTTTTTTTTGCATTGCTTCTTCGTCAAACATTGCGTTGGATTACGTTAGATAAAGCAACAAGCTTTTAAACCATGCTCGATGTTGAGGATAGGCGAGTGGAAAAGAACCCTGTTAAGGGAACATACTCTCGGGATAAAAGCACCCAATCCACGAGAAAAACCACGCGATCAACGAGGTAGTTAAAACATACACAAGAACTTGTACCATACAAGCAAAGCTTCTCATGAACGTTGAGCAAGCAAAAAACGAGTTATTGTTAGTGAAAATTAAAGAAACTTTTTAACAGTGTTGTGAAAGGCATAAATAACTCACAAGCTGCCTGCACTCGTGTAGGTCTCTTATTTTCCCTCGAGAATTTTCAAATTAAGCAAAACTTGATCATGATTTATGACTTGCCTGCTAATTTACGGCTTTTCAAGTTCTTTTTAGGGTTCCGTATCTTAAAAGGAAAAAAAAACGTCACCCTTATAGGATCACTTTGTTGTTCATTCGTCTATTTGTTAAGACCCTGTATCTCAGGAACGCGTAGAGGTATCGAGTTGAAATTAAAACTATATAGTCAGGTCTGAGGTTCCTTGAAGCTGTAAAAAATCAAACTTCTAATTTAACGAAAACAAAAAGATACAACCGTTTATGTCGCAAAAAACGTGTAAGTACATGTACACTCTCAAAGGAATCAAAATTCATAGGGTACTTCCCGTTGACCTAGAATTCTGAAATTTGGCATGAAGCAAGGTCTTATAACACAAGTATAGGAAAACTGTAAATTTGTGGTTACGTAAACTTTTATTGCGTTTCGGAAAAATCATCGTAACTCAATTCGGGAATTGAACTGTTTTCAACGACCGACCTTCCGGTAACCGTCCGGACCGAGCCCAAGCCGTTGACGGCGCGTAGTGTTCCACGCGCGTCTTAAGGAGATGACAGCAGCCGTAGAGGCCCAGCAGGGTCGTCAAGCCTACTGGGGCCATGGGTGATGCGAAATATATCCCCGGGGCACTGGAACAAAGGCAAAGAAGGAACAGGAGTGGGTTTTTAGTCAGTAAAAGTCTGACACGCCCTCTCGCTCCGCACAAGCGCGGGGGATGTCATTAGATGATATTGCCACCAAAAAAAAAAAAAGTCTGTACGGCACCCTCAGTGCGCGAATCTGACTCGCAATTGCCCGGTTTTATTTTTTGAAAGTCGTTATTCAAGGTTTTGTAAAATCAGTTTCGCCTTTAGATGCAAAACCAACTTAAATTTACTTTAAGAAAATATTGGTCCTTATATAAATCTAAACTAAAAATTTATTACAAAAACGGATAAATGGACAAACAGAGCAACCTACAACTATAGCCTGTTTTGTTTTGATTAGACTAGCATGTCGCTAGCGACTTCGTTCATTAGAATATTTTTATAAAAAACTTCAACATCCTTCAAACCGCATCTTGAAGGTAATTTTGAAGAACTGATAATGAAAGTCTTTATTATTAATTTTGATTAGTATTTGTGCCAAGTTTCAAATTTATTAACCCAAGAAATAAGAATTCTCCATACAATCATTTAAACCCCCTAAATCGTTTTACAGAGATAGTTTTGAAACCTTATTTATTTACTTTGATTACTATTTGTGCAAAGTTTCAAGTATATTGGCTCAAGGAATAATTTTTTTAGGCCCATTAAAAGTTTAATTTTCAAAAACACAAAAAAAACTTACTTTAAAAACTAAACTCAAGTTTTATTAAAGTTAAAAATTAACCTATGGATATAGGGAATAACGGAAAGGTTTGATTATTTTCGATATTTACTAGACTACTTTATGAAGAACTTCTTAATTATGTACTTGGATAAATACTCTATAAATAAAACGCTCAATATTTTATAATCTATGCGGACGCTAGCGTTTAACTTAAATGGCGCGAAATCACACGCGAACGCCGGCGTTCGCTTGGGGGTTTTGATAACATAAAAGGAAGCCTTGTGCAAAATTAAGCTAAGAAAATATTACATACATTTGCACAGAGACACACTTGGACACAATAACAAATACTCACCTACCCTCAAGTTACATGAATTATTTATTTTGAGTTAAAATTATTATTTTATTTTATTAACTACATGTTGTTATCTTGTTATTACGATTTATTTGTAACACATTATAATGTACTATAATGCATACTGTGTGAAGATTTTATTGTTTCTTTCCTTGGGGACTGCACTGTACTCCTCAACGACGGCGCGTACTGTTCCACGCGCGCCTCAAGGAGAGCAAATCGTAGGGGCCCAGCAGGGTCGAAGCCTACTGGGGCCACGGGGTAGTGTGAAAGTGAAACCTGGGGCCCTGGGACGAAGGCAAAGAAGGAACAGGAGTGGGTTTTTAGTCAGTAAAAGTCTGACACTATCTCTCGCTCCGCCCAAGAGTGCGATTTGTCATTAGATTATTTTCCCAACAAAAAAAAAACTGGTAGTGTGAAAGTGAAACCCGGGACCCTGGGACGAAGGCAAAGAAGAAACGGGAGTGGGTTTTAGTCAGTAAAAGTCTGACACAAAAAAAAAGCACAGTTTATATATTAACCTAGCTAGGAATACAGTACCTCACCCACTAGTTTGTAGTCTTTGTACACTGTAAACGATTCTATAAATTGTCATAATATACTACAATGTTTTTGATGAATAAAATAGCTATGCGTTGGTATGTCAGTCAATAAATTCCTCTTATATAAATATATAGAAGATTTATGTTTACATACATTGAGATTCTCAAATTACTAAGCTACACACTCCTAGCAAAATAAAACTGTGATCTTTTCATGTCATTCGGTTTCCCATTATTTTTCACGTCAAATACAGCATGAAAATCAAAGTTGTTTTTCAAGACGAAGACATAGCATTTACAACATAATAAATTACGTGTTATATAGTACACCGACTCCTTTATTTTCTTTGATTGTAGAGCAGTAAATCTTACATCTATAAAATTTATTTATTTCTTGGTGACAGAAATATTTTACAACCACTGCTCATTTCTGGCTGTCAAATTCAGGGTACCTAAAGCCTTGGTTTGAGTCATAGAGTTTGGAATCGAAATGCTGGCAGCTACTCGAGATGCCATTTCTATATTTGAATTCAAATTTGGAAGAAAAAAAATTCTAATTCTGTTGCAACCCGTATTTTGTTAATGATTGTTGAATACAAATGGTTACTCAAAAATAAACTCAAACTACATTGATTTAAAGTCAATAGTTGAATTGGTCATCATCATCATCATCATCATTTCAGCCGATAGACGTCCACTGCTGGACATAGGCCTCCCCCAAATGTCACCATAAAGAACGGTCCTGCGCGTCTCGCATCCATCGGATTCCCGCAACCTTCACCAGGTCATCGGTCCACCTTGTAGGGGGCCTTCCAACACTGCGTCTTCCGGTACGCGGTCGCCACTCCAGAACCTTTCGGCCTCAACGGCCATCCGTTCTGCGAGCAATGTGCCCTGCCCATTGCCACTTAATTTGAATTGGTGATGGTTTATAATTATGACGAAATAGCTGTTGTCAGCGCTTCGCCCAAGTGGAAATTATAAAGATCCCTTTGGAACGTAACGTAATCCCGAAATAATAAGTTTCGTATGTTAATATTATTCCAGGAGACGATTTGTGTTAAGCTATATCCAAATCTATATAAACGTTTGTTCTTGAAAGAGTAACAAATTCACGTACACACACATACAAACTGAAATACGAATCCGGCGAAAATGCCTCGCGCCTCAGGGAGATGTCAGCAAATCGTCGGGGCCTAGCAGGGCGAAGCCCGGGGCCCTGGAACGCAAGGCAAAGAAGTAACAAATGAACGGGTTTTAGTTAGTAAAAGTCTGACACGCTATCCCGTTCCGCCCAAGGACGGGAGATGCCACAAGAATTTTAAAAAAATACATCCTCCTCCTTTCATCCAAATCGGTCAAACCGTTGAGATAGATATCGGTGACAAACACAAGTATAGAAAAAATATATTAAAGGCTAGCTGATCCGGCGAATTTCGTACCGCCTAACAGTCAATGAATGTAGTATATCTTTCGATATAGTCAACCGATTGCGATAAAACAAAGCCTAAGTAATATATCAAGTTACAGTTATTATTATATGTCTAAACTAGCGGCCCCGGTAGACGTTGTCCTGTCCTAAATCAGCAGACCTAGCCAAGTTACGACCGTTTCGTTTCGATTCTCTATCGTCGAACGCCTCGAGTCGGCAACGCCTCCGATTCCATTGTTCAGACTACGTGACTTACGTCATTTCCATACATTTGAAGTTTTATACTAGCGTTAACGATTGTAGATTATCAATTTGGCTAAGCTCTCTGGTAAGTCGTCAGTAAAAAAAATAATAATAATCCGTTTGCAGTATCAACAATTATATTTTCAAACTACACAGAGACTACTTAAATAGGCATAAAAAATTACTTTCAAATCGGTCAAGCTATTTAGGAGGAGTTAGGCGACTAATACACGACGTACAGAAGAATTATATATATAAAGAAATACGTCCGTATCTGCGCAGTGTACACCGTGCACTTTTGCCTGTCATAACCACAGTCAAATTTGACTAAGGCCTGCCCTAGCCAAGTTTCGACTGTTTCATTTCGATTATCTTTCGTCGATCGCCTCGAGTCGGCAACGCTTCCGATTCCATTGTTCAGACCACGTGACTTACGTCATTTCCATACATTCGAAGTTTTCTACTAGCGTTAACGAACGTAGATTATCAATTTGGCTAAGCTCTCTGGTACGTCGTAAAAAAAAAAATAACCCGTTTGCAGTATCACCAATTATATTTTCAAACCACACAGAGACCTACTTAAATATGCATACAAAATTACTTTCAAATCAGTCAACTCATTTAGGAGGAGTTAGGTGACACGTACAGAAGAATAATATATATAAAGATATACGTCCGTAACCGCGCAGTGTGCACTGTGCACTTTTGCCTGTCATAACCACAGTCAAATTTGACTAAACCCATCAATTTCCTTGTGGTGTAAGTGCAAAAGGCATACCATTTTCAGCCTTTCGTATTTTGCAGTGTCAATGCCCAAATATTTTAAAACGTCGTAAATTTATATTGTAAGGTACAATGTATTTTTGTTACGTTTTACAACCAATCCGGTTGGGGTCGGTTATAAATCTTCATACGGTGTACCAAGTTGATATATTTATTTTATTAGAGAATTGAGCGAGATAGGTTTGATGTTTTTACCTGTTTTCTGTTTTGATTCTGAAAATGAAACACAATTTCGAGTTTCCTCAATTTGCACTTGATAATTTATATTTAGTTTACGTTTAAATGATTATTACCTATTCAAAACATTAAGTAAGTTTTTGACTGGCCTGTGGGTCTATTGGTTAGTAGCCATGACTGTTATGCCAGAAGTCGTGGGTTTGGCTCCCTCCCAAAATAAATGTTTATGTGATGAACACGATCAGTTGTTCTGTGTCTGGGTGTAATTTACCTATAATATTGACATGTGTATTTCGAAATATATAAGTATTTTATCAGTTATCTAGTATCTACTCATAGCAAACGCTCTGCTTAGTTTAGGACTAGCTTTATGTGAAAGTTATAGAAAAAAAAACTAGGCAAGTGCGAGTCGGACTTACGCCCTGAGGTTTCCGTACAAACTTACAAACTTAAACAGTTCAATTACTTCCGTTTCTCTTTTTTTTTGTTTTTGAGACGGTTCAACCAACTAACAGTTTTCAGATTTATTCGTATATCTGTTCTATAATTCCTTGCTTCATGCCAAATTTCAGTATACTGAGTCCCTATGAATTTTGATTCCCTCGAGAGTGTCAATATATGTTTTTTTGCGACATAAACGGCTGTACCTTTTTTTTCAGTTAACTTAGAAATCTGATTTTTTTTTCTGCTTGAAGAGACTGCAGATTTTAGTATATGGTTTTAATTTCCACTTGATACCTCTACGCGTTTCAGAGATAAAGGGTCTTGACAGACAGACGGACGGACAACAATGTGATCCTATATAAGTGTTCCATTTTTTCCTTTCGTGGTACAAAACCCTAAAAAAACTTAACAGGCATCTTTTGGGAACACATTCATTGTGCATCCAGCTAAAAAGTAGAATTCCATGCCGGAGAAGTTTCCTGATAGCTACTATCTAGGGGTCTTTAAGTCAACTACATCATAACTTATCATCGGGTGTGTTGACTACATCATCACTTATTATCAGGTTAAATAGTAGTCAAACTTAAAATCCTATCAATAAAAATAATAAAAAAATCTTATGACTTGGCTCGTTTCATTGTAATCTACATCTAACTCTATCCAACTAGCGTGATCAAGATCGAAAGCATGTCCAAATTCAAACAAAATAGCCCTAGATCTAGTCCAAACCTTACAAAATTCGAACCTTCAGCCAATAAAATAAAACCATAAAAAAACCATTACAATTATGACAGAGTAGCTGAACACTTATCGTTCCAAATAATTTACTGCTTTATAGGGTGTACAATAAAATCGACAGCTAATAAATATTCAATTGTTGTGAACGAACACCAATATTTCATTGTTTTACGGTTCTGTAGCCGATCATAAACGTATAATTGTTTGTAGCTGTCATAAATACGTAAGGCGATCGATTACTAAATGCTCACTCGTAATTAAAGCTGTCTAGCTTTAAATGAAGCAGTGGTAATGGCCCCGACTTACGAGTTTGAACCCAACCAGGCGCATTACCTTGAGTAATTTATTTCACCACCACTGCTCTCAAAAAGGTGAAGGAAAACATCGTGAGGAAACTGGCATGTCCTAGAACCAAAAATTCGAAGACATGTGACATCCATCAACCCGCACTGGGCCCGCGTGGTGGATTACGGCCCATTCCCTCCCCTAGATAGGAGGCCTGAGTCCCAACAGTGGGAACATTATAAGGCCGACTATGCTATGCTATGCTAGCTTTAAATGAAAGTTCTCTCTATTGCTCTTTGGGTGACTTTAAGCCTTTACAGTCACCATACAGTCAAATGGCAGTTTTCGGGAAATTGCGTAGTGCCTTCTCTCGTCCAATATACCACTGTCTCAAGATGAAAGTCACAAGTCACCACCGCCAGTGCATGTTGCCAGTGATGACATGGCTCCGAAAGGTGGTCGCTTATAATGAGCCTCATAAGAAGACTTAAAGTCACCCAAAGGGCAATGGAAAGTGCTATGCTCGGAGTTTCCTTGCGTGATCAAATCAGAAATGATAATATACATAGCAAAACCAAGGCTACCGACATAGCCCGAAGTATCGTCAAACTTATCTGACAGTGGTCACGGCACATTGCTCGCAGAACAAATTTTTTCGATAGTGCCGAAAATTTTTGGAGTTTCTTTTAAGGGTGGGAATCAATGACTTCTCACGTTCTGGGTGGAGCGAGAGGGCGTGTCAGACTTTTACTGACTAAAATCTTGTGTCCTTCAATTACCCTTTGCGTTCTAGGACTACGGGTTTCCTTTTCAGAAATTCCCCGTGGTCCTAGGTAGCGAGCATCGGCCATACCATGCCCCTATGGTTTGCTGACATCTCTTTGAGGAGCACGTGGATCACTACGCGCTGTTGACGATTGGGCTTGGTCCAGTTAATTGCCGCAAGGCCGGACGGCAAGCTACCCATTGCTCGACGGTCCGCGTCTAACATGGCTGGTAGTCGGGGTTGGAATTACGGTGGCTAGGGCGTGGGGATCTTCGTTTCCTCACGCGTACGGTCTTTCGCTAGTATTACTTATTCGCTAAATGAGGCAACCGCCTGCTATTCCTTCTCGCTCCCGACTATAGCCCGAACCAGGGCCCGACGCAAAAGGTCGCTGCCACCGATTGCCTCTACGAGGACACGGCCGTGCTCCATCCAAGCAGGGCATACCTCCACCGTTTGCCCCACCGTGTCCTTCGGGCGGTCCACACAATGGGGACTCCCGGGCGTTTCTTCCGCCTGAATCCGATGCAGGACCCCGCGAACTTTGCCATGTCTGGTGAGGACCTGCATCATACGGTGAAGGTGAACACGCCGTGTTGCCCCTCCAGCCACTCCTCAAAGAGGGGACTTACCACCGTGATTATGGCGTGACTATTGCCATTCCGCCATGAGATCTCGCGGGAACTCTGTCCACCGCGAGCATTGCATCTCTATGCGCAAACGTCCTATCATCCGTCATGCTATTTTTTTTTATATCAGTTCTCACACAATCCATTTCCTGTTCTTTGGCTTCCCACTTCATCCACATTATCTACTAATATCTGTCGTTTTATTTTACTGTTAATAAGCCCGCGCAGCGCGCTTCACCACTACGTTTCAAAATCCGAATTTCTACAATAGACTAAAGTTTCATTATGTCCTGCCAAATAGACATTCAATAATTACAGATTAAACTTAAATATTCTTTCTGAGTCGCGGGAGTGCGGTGGATGCGAGACGCACAGGATCGGTCGTTGTGGCGTCGCTTGGGGGAGGCCTATGTCCAGCAGTGGACTTCTTTCGGCTGAAATGATGATGATGATGATTCTTTCTGATATATAGAGTGAATTGAGTCAAGAGAATTATAATTTCAAAAAAACATAACAATGTTATTCTATCATCCTGGATCGTGTAGTAAGCCATATCAATTAAAAAGCTACGGACTGTATATTTAAATACTGGAAGTTCTTTAGTGCTTCCAATTTCAATATTCCTTACCTGATGGAAAGTGATAGGTCAAGTATGAATCGAGCTCGCGCACTGTAGGCTACATACAAACTTGGAAATGGTAATATTCCCGAATTGAAATCCGAATCGCAAAAATATTTTTTTCGTGACTTCACTGCTTAACTGTATTTAGATTTTTGCCTACACTTTTTTTTTTAAATTGATATAAACCAGTGCTTGACTGCGAGGGATCGCAGTCAACCTGATGGTAAGCGGAGATGCAATCATTGATGGTCAGGCGCACTAGTTTATTAAGAGCCTATTCACTCTAGCCTTGAAGACACCTAAATTATAGTTGGACGGGAAGACCGCAGCAGGCAAATTGTTTCAGTCCTTCGATGTACGCGGTAAAAACGACGAAGTTAAACGCTTAGTCCGGACCGTTGAAGTTTTAACAACGTACGGGTGGATACTCGCTGTTCGTCGGGTTGCTTGCACTTGCTTTAAGATCTTGCTCCATGCCTTTCATGATGCCATGTCAACGGGAAGTACCCTATAGGTTTGATTTACCTATAAAATTATTATTATTATTTGTTACTAAACATACACTCATCTTTGCGGCATACATTCGCTTCTCACATAATATCTCGAGATATTAGAAAATCGCTCGATGCTCAATTGTTCTCCGAATCGATACGGATTCTACTTTCTTTATAGCCGGACGTGATTCTATTTGACATTGATGGCAATCCGGGCAGCACTAATGACATTACAAATCAACGTTGGGGAGAATCACGTCGTTGGATTTTAGACTTTAATTTCTAACTAATAAGGTGTAATTTTGGTCATTGGATTTTTGCGTTGTATTTTTTGTGCAAAATGGATTCGGTATGAAGTTTTTGAAGTAAGAAGAATGTGTGTTGAGGAAAATGTTTGAAAAACTTTCGTAGTGGAATAAAGTTTTTCACGTTTATTGGATAAACAAAATTAAGTAAGTTTGAATTGGACCAAATGTATCAGTGATTTCATGGCCAGTAGAAAAGTTAATATTTATTTATCATTTTGATAAAATATGTTTATTTATTTTTGCTGAAACTGGTAAAACTAAAATTTGATTTTGGAAAACTCCTCGTCGCTATCAACTGATAATGTGTTCAAAAAACTGTCGGCTTTGCCAGTTGTGTGGCAATGCTTTTCTTCGTACCAAGTTAAAAAACCACCCAGCCGTCCGGTAAGAACCAAACTCAGGTCGACGCGTTGTGTTCCACGCGCGCCTTAAAGATAAGTCCAGCTTGCACTAGAGTCAACTAAGAAGCGAGCCAAGAAAATCATTGACAATTTCAGTTTCAGTTCGATCCAGCTCGTCCCTTGCTGCCCCCCCCCCCCCAGCGACGCCCTAAGCCGAGGTCCGTACCCCACAGGGGGTGCCCTTAGCGTGTAGTTGCTTAGTTTTTAAGTTAGTTTAAGTAAGCCCTGGCTGGAGGCTTTGATTCTTTAATCGAGGCCGCCACAGGCAAGACCGGTTAAGCAGCCGACAACCTCCTAGGTTGACCTGCGAGAGGCCACACACAAAAAAAAAAAAAAATCTAAAAGTTGCTAGCCTGTCAGTTTTCTATCGTTTACATTTTAGGAAGAACATTGGAACTGCACATACAAAGCGTTTTGGGAACACATTCATTATGCGTCTGGCTAAGGAGCGGAATTCCCCGCCGTAGTTTGTTTTTCCTGATAGCTATAACCTTGGGATCTTTAAGTCAAGAGTGAATAGGTTGCTTCTAGGCAAGCGTGCTCCATCATCGACCACACTATCGCTTACCATCAGGTGAGATAGCGGAATTCCCTGCCGAAGTCTTTGTTTCCTGATAGCTATAGCCTAGGGGTCTTGCTAATGGGTAGCTCGCCGTCCGACCGTCCGGTAACCGTCCAGACCGAGCCCAAGCCGTTGAAGGTGTGTAGTGTTTCACGTGGGTCTCAAGATCTCAGTAACTGCAGGGTCTAAGCAGGGTCGAAGCCCATTGGGCCATGGACGATGCGAAAGAGATCCCCGGGGCCCAGGAACAATGGCAAAGAAGGAAAAGGAGTGCGTTTTTTGTCAGTAAAAGTCTGACACAACCTCGCGTCCCGCCCAAATCGGGGGATGTCATTAGATGATTTTTCCAACTAAAAAAAAAGTCAAGATTAAATGTGTTGCATCTAGGCAAGCATGCTCAGTCGTTGGCCACATCATCGCTTATCATCAGGCGAGATAGTGGTCAAAAGCGATAAATAATAATAGGTAATAAAAAAAAAATGTTAGGAAATCGATGGGGCCAGTTAGAGCCGACGGCTACCGGGCCGACCTACCGGCCTACCGACCTACCGGCGACGGGTTGCAGATTGTTTAACGGAGTTATCGCAGCCCTCGTAATGAAGAACAACTGGAGAAGCACAGCTTTTTTTTTCGGTAGGAAAATCATCTTATGACATCCTCTGCTCTTGGACGGAGAGATAGTGTCACACTTTTAATGATTAAAAACTCACTTCTGTTCCTTCGTTGCCTTTCGTACCAGAGCCGAGTCTTCCTTTCAGATTCAGATCCCTTGGCCCCTGTAGGCTCCGACCCTGCTGGGCCCTTGCAGTTGCTGACATCTCCTTGAGGCGCGCGTAGAACAGTACGCGCCGTCGACGACTTGTGCACGGTCCGGACGGTTATCGGACGGTCGGACGGTGAGCTACCCATTGTTCGACGAATATGAAATGTTTCGTGTTTAAAAATCCTTACTTGAGATTGGTTCAACACTTTTTCAGGGTTCTGTACCTCAAAAGGAAAAAACGAATCCCTCATAGGATCACTTTGTTGTCCGTCTGTCAAGACCCTTTACCTCGAGAACGCTTAGGGGACTCTCAAAGAAATCAAAATTCATAAGGTACTTTCTGTAAACTAGAATCCTAAAATTTGGCATGAAGCAAAGTCTTATAGCACAAGTATAGAAAAAAAAAATTGAAATCTATAAATTTTTAGTTACGCCACAAAAAAAAAACTTTTTTTTGCGATTCAGAAAAATATTTGTAACACAATTCGGGAACTGACCTGTTTCCATTTCAGCCCGCCAGTCCGACTAGCCTTTGTCCAGTTTTTTTTTTTTTATTACATTCTATACTGTCAACCGTCATGCTACCAAAGATTCCATTTTTTTATATCACTCCTCACACAATCCATCCATATTTTCCCTGGCATCCCTGTCCCTCTCTTGGATAGATGTGTTTCAAAATAAACAACAAACGTAAAATTCGGGTTCAGTATGAATTAAACCCAGTGTTTGGGTACGTAAATATGTACTATGGGGTTTGTCAGGTTTTACACAATACCTTTACGAAATTAAATAGATCTGAATCTGAAATTGTTGGGACGTCCCAATCTAGTAACCTACTCCACTATAATTAAAATCTTGCATTTTCACCATAATTTCTACTAGTTATGTGATTGTTCTTTTCATGAAACTGTGTATTTTTATGAAACTGTATTTTTATGAAACTGTATTTTAATGAAACTGTATTTTTATGAAACTGTATTTTTATGAAACAGTATTTTTTGGTTTATTAGTTACTAGCGACCTGCTGGCTTCGCACGGGTGCAATACTGTTACTTAATATACTATAGAATGTCTTTATGTACAACGTTCACAGCTTTATTAAATGCACAATATATTTAAGGTGCTTAATTGTATAAGGATTAATGCTGTATTGCTTAAAATCGCTTCGTAAATAAGCCATTATTCTCGTAAAAAGTAAAGATTAAAAAATGGTTATTGTGGGTTATCTCTAAGAGATAAACAGATACCATTGAGACTCTCAACCTTAGTTCGGTCTTCGTTATAATTGTTATATTTTAAGTTCTCTTAATTACAATGACTTCATATTTATCATAGTATTTATTAGTTTATTATATCAGCATATATACGTATTTTATTATTATAAGCCACTTAATTTTACGATACTAAATTCTATTTCAAATATCTGTTATTTATTTATTGTGCACACCTACCACAGTGTTGTTTTTTTAACCCAGTGTTTGACTGGTAGAGAATGCCTTGTGGCATTAATTCCGCCTATGTACCACCATTGTACATGAGGTTTAAATAAATAAATGGGTTTATTAACGACATTACATTAGAAACCTCTAAAATTATCAGTGTTCTTCTACTATATTATGAATGTATTATAAACCTTCCTCTTGAATCACTCTATCTATCAAAAAAACCACATCAAAATCCGTTTAAAAATCTAAGCATACATAGGGACAAATGGCGGGAAGCGATTTTGTTTTATAAATACCTTATAGTGATCTAAGTTATGCCAACGGCTTCGCTCGCGTGCAAGTAGAAAATTATTCTAAGTGAACATACTTACGGGATAAAAACATGACAAGGGATTCCAGGGCATATCAGTTTTACATAATTTCATCCCAGTCAAGTTTTTCCATCTGAAACTCCTTAGTAGCTCAAAGTCGGGTCGACAGCAATAGAGTCAACAATTATTGAAATCCTTTGCTTATTATTATTATTTATTTGATTCAGACATAGTCCATAAATTACATACAAAATTAAAATCAAATAAAACATTAAAAGAATCGAATCAAATAAATTCATCATTCAAATTAAATTAAAATACAAATACAATAACACATTTGGTACGTAATAAGTCACAAAATTAAAGACACAATAAATACACACGAAGGACTGGAACAATTTGCCTGCTGCGGTCTTCCCGTCCAAATATAATTTAGGTGTCTTCAAGGCCAGAGCGAATAGGCTCTTAATAAACTAGTGCGCCTGACCATCAATCATTGCATCTCCGCTTACCATCAGGTGGGATCGCAGTCAAGCACTGGTTTATACCAATTAATAAAAATAAAAACAATAATTTTCACACACACAATGTCACAAAGTCAAATTAAACGAGGAGAGACGTTAACATGAAGCTGCGTCCACCTCTGTATCAAGGACAGGTCCCACCGCTCGGACAACTTATTAAGCCCCTGCTTCAAACATAACGTCACTACTTAACGCTTAATGTGTGTGAAAGAATGGGCCGTAATCCAGCACATGAACCAGTATATGTTGGTCTGTGTCTCTATAGATATGTCGCAACCGTATCGTATAACACGCCGTTTTGCATATTGGCACGTCAATTTTAGGGCACCCCGATATGGACAGATTAGGTTAGAAGGGGATTACGGCTAGAGAGAGAGCGAGCAAAGCAAGCAAATAAAACAACCGTTATTCCCTTTGTGTTAGGTTCCTTTAAGCTTTGCAGACAGAAATAGAAGGCTTCCGTCGACTCTATCCAACCTTTTTTGGATTGATATTTCATAATTTATAGTCACTGAGAATATAGCTAAATGTTGGACCCCGCAATATATAACATATCGCCCCACCATTCAGTTGAACGTGAAGTAGCTGCATTACATCCCGGGTGTCACCATTGTGTAGACCGTACGGAAGATACGGTGGAGCATACGGTAGAATTGTGCCCCATTTGGGCAGAGCAATGCCGAGTCCTCGTGGGGGCGACCGGCTGCGGCAATCTCTCGCGCTGGGCTTCGGTACAGGTCATGGTCCGGAGTGAGGAGGAGTGGAAGGTGGTCGCCTCCTTCTGCGAAACAGTAATGCTAACAAAGGAGGCGGCCGATCGCGTGAGGCAACAGTCCTCACGCCCCAACCACCGCCGGTATTCCGATCCCGATTTCCACCATAGGCGCAGACGAGCAATGGGTAGCTCTCCGTACGACCGTCTGGTAACCGTCCAAACCGAGCCCAAGTCGTGGACGGCGCGTGCTGTTACGCGCGCCTCAAGAAGATGTCAGCAACTGTAGGGGCCCAGCAGGGTCGAAGCCTACTGGGGCTAAGGATCTGATTCTGAAAGGAAGACTCGGCCCTGGTACGAAAAGCAACTAAGGAACAGGAGTGGGTTTTTAGTCAGTAAAAGTCTGACACGCCCTTTCACTCCACCCAAGGGCGAGGGATGTCATAAGATGATTTCCCCACCGGAAAAAAAAGTAGCTCCAATACATAATAATATCTTATGAAATGGTTTTGTCAAATACATTTCTACCAAACCCATCGAGAAATATAAATAGGTATAGTGTCAAATGTGTCTAAAAACTCTTCTTTTTTAAATTCTAGGCAGAAGACAGAAGAAGAAGGTGATGCAAGTGATAATTCCGCTGCTTTTCGGCATGAAGTCAGCAGGCATGGCTTTGTTTGCCATGGCAATAGTAACTACGCTTACGCTTAAAGCGTTCTTTGCGAGCAAAGTAGCACTTTTAGTGACTGTTGGCATGGCTGTCAAGAAACTGTATGAGACATATGGAAGTGGGTGAGTAATGGAACGCTTCAGTAGTTATTTTGTGACTTTGCCGATTGTTGTTTGAAAGATTTTATATGCCAAGACTAAGATATAAAAAAATAAACTGTGAGAAAAGATAAATAGTGCAATATATTGAAGATTAATTCATATACCTTGAACCCTTAAAATGCTTAGCAAGGTCGATGCTATCTAGACCCACAGAGAACTTCTAACCTGTGGTCCTAAAACCCAAGGACAACTGAAAGTCACAGGTGTGGTTTAGCCAGTCCTCGCCCTCGGTTCACCTTAAAGCAAGATAAGTCAATGTATAATGTTCCACCTCAAATATAAAAGCCCAAGAATAAAAATGAACCAAGATTAAGGCGATTTACCTGAATCTGGCCACTGGCACAATATTTTACCACATTCTTTTAGTCAAACCCCCATCAAGTCCTCGTAAAAAAATAAAATAAAGTAATCTCGGTGTCTTAATTGATGTTAAATATTCGTAAAAATATTCTTTTGCCTTAAAATCGGGCGAATTTTTGCATATAAGAAAATTGTGTCACATTCCTATCAACCTAGGTTGACTGATAGAGAATGCCGAAGGTATCAAGTCCGCCTTTGTGTTGCATAAAAATTAAAATAATATAAGTTTAGATTTTATGAAAAACTGTGAATCAATAAAATAGGATTCATTTTATTGATTCACAGTTTTCATTAGATTATATAAAGTAGTATATAAATATTTATAACACTGAAGTAGTCAGCACGGGGCTCCCTCGAGTTTCTGCGGTTCGTTCTATAATTCCACAAGTACTAAGTACTCAGTACTTACGGTTGAAAGATCCACGTGTAAAAGATTTTCTAGAAACTTTTTCTACAAAACATTAAATTTTCTTTTTTTCTATTTGTTTATATTTTTTTCATTTCTTTACAATGAAAAATTTTAGACGTGGATCTTCAATAATACATTTCTCAATTTTTTTTAACTATTCCTCAATTTTGTTCCCATTTTCTATTGTTTTACCAAAAATACTAAATGTGCACTTAAATATGATTTTTGATTTAAAACTAAAATAGGCATGAAAGGGTTGGTGGGGTCTGTTTGCTCACTTCTTTTGCTCACTAGACCCCGTCATCCACTTCTAACTTAAGCTGTCTGAGTTAGAGTGCTCCACGTCCCTAATGATTGTAAAAATCTATTAATGCTCGGTGTACAATTAGTATTTTTAGTGAAGAATAAGATTTTTGAAGCGTAGTAAAAATATTCTAAAAATTAATAGTTTTCTGAGTTACTTGGCATATAAAATCTTGAGCAATTTTGAAATCAATTCTTGTCGTGGTCTTTACTTTAACTTTTTGTTTGATAATTTTGTTATCTGCTTCTGTTTTTATTTTAATATCATTTACTGGATTGTGTATTACATCTATGTAATGAACAGATATAAACGGTAGTGACACGGTTGGTGCAATAGTTGAGCGATCGACTGACTTTACTAGTTCAGTTTCAACACGAAACAAATATTTATATTTGTTCCAAGTCTGGGTGTATGTATAAGTTTGTAAATGGAACTACAATATAGGAGAAAAAGTTTGGGACAATATTTTTTAAGGGTACAGAAACAAAATCATTTTATGATTTTTCGATAGTTATTTGTTTTATCTCCCTTAACAAGTTTTTTCATATTTATTTAAGAGATACTTTAAAGGTGCGTTTAACGTCCTGTTTTATTTGTAGTTTCTGTAAGTATAAATCATTGTCAAATAAATATATTTTAGAAACAAACATCATTTTGACAAGACACTTCTAAAAAATGTCAATTTCCTCGTCCATCTCAATTTAGAGACTGTGATTAGATTTACTGCACATACCATGGCTATAATAGAAATTGTTACAGAACACCTTTTTCACGGTCCGTCAAGTTATCCCCAATATGATCAAGGAAAAGGGCAAACAATTAAATTAAGGGTTTTAGCTACAAAATTGATTGATTCCAAAGCAATTTAGTTTGAATTAGATTATGATAAAGGAGATGAATTAAATCGAATTTATAAACATTTAAAGATATGCGGAACAGAGTGTAAAGTTCCGTAAACCTTTTTTGAAAAGGGAGGAGGAATGTTATGATTGATTTGGGCCCGATAGATGATTTCGAACTATTGTATATGTTCAAGTCGCGCTATGCAGGATTTCAAATTTTAGTTCCTACGTGGCGCCATAGATGTCGCTACAAACATCTTGCCTTATGAGACACAACAATATACCTGCTTTTCTTGTAAGAGATTAATAAAATCATTTTGATAACAGGTATCTATTTATTTTCATTAAAAACAATGATGTTGTTTTCCCAAACAATAGATTTTTAAAGCATTCTAGGTTATCATCTATATTAATATTATAAAAATGAAAAGTTTGCTTATATGTTCAGTTGAACGCACTAATCTCAGTAACTACTGGTTAGAATTGATTAACACATTTAGTATTTAATAGTCAATTTAAAGAGAAAGGCTATCATTATGAAGGGCTATATAACATTACAGTACAACCCATGGGAGTGGAGCAGCATCCAAAGACGTTGGTGAAACTGCGGGGATTTAGATCTAGTATTTAAATATAGATCCTTTCTCATCTACATACGAGTATCTTGCATTTTTTTAAAGGAAAACCATGAAGTTTCTTGGAATTGTCGCCAAACTTAAGTGGCAATGGGCAGGGCACATTGCTCGCAGAACGGATGGCCGTTGGGGCCGAAATGTTCTGGAATGGCGACCACGTACCGGAAGACGTAGCGTTGGAAGGCCTCCTCCAAAGGGGACCGATGACTTGGTAACAGTTGCGGGAGTCCGTTCATCGTGGTGACACTTGGGGAAGGCCTATGTCTAGCAGTGGACGTCTTACGGCTGAAATGATGAGGATGATGAATTAAGGCCAATTGGAACCGAACCCTAAATACGTTCTGCCACTTGAGCGTAAAAGAGTAACAAGCATACATATATTTGAACATACTTTCACCTTTACAAAATGAATGTAGATATATAGCATTTAAAAGACTATTTTAATTTTGTACAGGCTAATCCAAAAAGCAACTCATAAGTCCGTTGCTAACCAACCAATTTTATCTTTTCACTTTATCCTCTTAATTTTTTTATATTATTTGCGAAGCTTTTAAATATTACTGCCCCTAAGTATTTAATATAACTTAATTGCTAAACGAAACAAGAATTGATTTTAAGGCTGCTTCAATATTTTTTATTGGAATGATAATATTTTGACTGAATATTCAACAAATCCTTTTGGATTCAATAATTTTATTGAAATCATTTTCATTTTATTTGCTACCATTATCTTGAAAAATATTATCATTTCAAAATATGATGTACTCGTTTCTACTTTAATATTTATAAGTCTTAATTGATGTTAATACGATCGACTGAGCATGACTGGAATGACTACTGACTGACTTGTGCACGATGAAATATTGCTTAAAGAAAGTTCTGTTTTAGCAAGCATCACCTTTTGTGATACATGAGATGATGAAGTTGCTTTCTTTACAATGCATGATAATTTTTCGACCGTGAAGATTAAAATATGTTTTAGAATATTTAGTGATATAAATCTACTTTTAAAACACAATGTTGTAAATTCATTATCTTCATGCCTTTTTCTTATATTACTTGGAGTCAGCGCAACACGTTTTTCTTCCATTTTATTCTGTCACCCGTTATGCTATCACTAACTTTTTTCTTTTATATCACTCCTCGCTCAATCCATCCATCTTTTCTTTTGAATAATTTCAATTTACACTAAAATTTATAAATTAATTAAGTCCGTCCTCATTATATTTGGTACTTTTCAAATGAGAATGCATTCAATGTCAAAAATAAGCACACGTACGATTTTGTACAACATATATTCCGATATATAAACTACTATATTTGGACATTCGTAAAAAACATCATATATTTTTTTGTAAATATCGCAAATTTCATTTACAACTCCTATTTACAAATATCCTACTTACGACCTTATTCTATTAGATTCCTTTGCGAAATGTTATATATTTCGATAGAGGGCATTCATGCGAAACACTTGACAAGACTTCAATAAGCCTTTTGTATTATTTCTGGAATCAAATATTGTCTGTAGTAAAAATAGGAGCAATATATACAAGGCTGTTTCTATCAGTGCATGGAATTGGATTTTGATAGACGTGTGTAGTAGTTGCCTATTTTGAGGGGAATTATAGAGGATTGTTCTAAAAGATCACTAACGTTAAATATATTTAAAAGTTGATAAAGAAAAAACCCGTATTAACAAGCCCATGTGTTTAGAATACTATGTGAATTCGGATAAATATGCATTTACTCACTTATCAGTCTGAATTGGTTTGGTCATAATATTTAACACACTCAAAAGATTTATGGTCAGAATGTAATCCTGCAATGCTATGCACTAAACATCTTTTTGTATTTCAAAATTCAAAGTTATTATTTAAGTACGTGAGCAACAAAAAGTTGCTTGTTTGTTGCTAAATATAATGACTTCTATTGGATATATTTTGTCTCTGTACACACACACAGTATACTAATGATCACAATTTTTTTTCGCTCTGTGTACTATATTTTCTTAATATTGTAACAGAACTTATTTTAAATATACTATTATAAATTTATCTAATGGTTCTATTACATTATATTCCAAAATAAATCTAATTTAAAAAGCTTCTGTGTTAATGCAAATATCAAAAAATATGACGTCATCACAAATTAAAATAGTAGCTTCGTTTTGATTATGTTATGCAATGTTTTCCACAAACATTCTTCCAAGTGCAGTAGCAATGTAATAAAATGTAAATGAACCATTTCTATGCAAATTGAGCACTGTAGAGAAAAATGCACCGACTTGACGAAATCATACTGAATGTTATGTTTTTCCTGAAAATGTTAAAGGTTAGATTTTTAGACCGATGACTTTAGAAAAGACTGTTTTATATCTGACAGATGGATCTTTAACCCTTTAAGCTATTGTATCGAATTGGTCCTATGAATGTTTTCGTGTAATATTCGCCAGGGTCATGTGTTCTGCGACTGGGTACTCCATTTCGTTTAGCTCTTCAATCCCCATAGGTGACAAAAGAGCTGACGAGATGGAGTATTTGGTCGTGGATGTGCGACCGATGCAGAATAAACGCGAGAGTGTGTGTTACTAAATAACGTAGGCAGATAAAAGGTTAATGCCTAACTAATTTAGGGCTTTATAGACTGACTCTTTGTTTGAAGATAACTAAACCGTTGCTGGAATATATATGACTTAAGTTAAAATTATTTTAGTAATTAAATCTATTTTTATAACTCTTAATGCAATGGCTAGCATACAAATATACATTTCATTACTGACTTAGAGTAGATAAAAAAAATAAAGAAAATATAATGCCTTGAAATTGACTGACCTGTATTTTTTAAAATAATATATACTAGTGCTTGAATTTGATCAAACTTGATGGTAAGCAGTGATACAATCATTGATGATGAGGCGCACTAGTTTATTAGAAGCCTTAAAGTCTTAAGATGTGTTGACTTTAATATATTAAACAATGTAGCGAAAATAAATTTGAACACTTAAGATAATTATAGAGTTAGCAAGCAAACAATTTACTTAAATATCCACGTGGGTAGGTTTTAACGCATGTCAGTCAATCTAACTTAACATATCTGACTTTTACGAGCCGAAAAACCTTTTAAAATGATAAGACAGACGTAAAAGACTTGATGTGGACAATAATGAATTTGAAGATAAACTTATGAATAACAAAGACAACACTTTTATGAATTTCAAATAAGGTGAGTAACGTCAAAAAAAGTAACAATGTAAAAATTGTTTATTCCAGCGTCGGTTTACAAAACCACCCGTATCTTTACTCGCAATATCCGATCGATTTTCCGAGCGCCTCCTCGCACGCATACTCCGTTAGCGGAGTGAGCCCACAATTCGCGTCCCCGGAGATGTATAGCCCCACCGCGATGGGTGCACACGGGCAGACCAATGAGATCATACACCAAAGCGACGCGACAGCTCAGCAGTCGCAACAGGCGCCCACGTTACTCGTAAACTCAACGAGAGCGGCGGAAAGATGGGATGGTAAGTCGAAACTGCTCAAATTTCTCGAACCGATCATCGACGGCGTCAAAACAATCATGGACCCGATAGCGAACGTCTTCTATGGAGCCATACCCGCTACCTTCCGAGGTCTTAACAGTAATTCTGATGTTCCAAAAGCGAACAGTATTGAAACTGTCGACGATGATCTGGATGAGTTGGACATTGTGAAAAAACCGAAACAAATACTAGTTCCACAACCTAGGCATATAGCTCAGAGAAAAATGATTCATAGAAAGAACAGAAATAGGCCGAAGAAATATGCGGATTTGAAAGTTAGTTTAGATAGACTGAAACAGAATAAGGATTTGTACGATTATATTAAGACTAAAAAGTATAAGTATAACTATCCTAACACATATTTTTATCCTAGGGTCAAATATTTTGTGAATCCTAATACTTTTTATAAACCGAATAATAGTAGACTTATGCCATACAAAAGAGAAGCTTCTGAAGTTGCAACCACCACAGTTCTTAATGATTCTGACTGGAAACCCATAGTTATTTTAAATAATACAAGTATTTTCTCAAATAATGTTACTAAAAATCCACACAGAAGAAGATTTCGTAAAAAACATTCTAAGAAACGTCGAGTTAGGTCAAAAAGAAGTATAGATTTTAATCGAAACTACCGTAACGCCAGTGCAAGAAACATTTATCACGAAAACCAATCATACAGTACAGGAAGAAGTTTTTTTGAGTTTTTACAATTTTTTTTTGCAACAGATCCAATAGGACGTATAATTGAACAGTCAAATGAGTATGCTAAATCAGTTCTTAAACAGTCACTAAAGTCTAAAGAACCAAGCTACTATACAGCAGCCTATAACATGGTTATGATGACTTTAGATGTCTTTGAAGGTCTCCTTAATGTTAATGAAGCTTTGGAAAATCATATATTTGAAGATGATCTTAAAATGAGAAAACGAAAGAGAAGAAAGTATAAAAAGAAAATAGATAAAGCTAATGTTGTATCAAATTGTACACGAACTGTTGAAAATACAACGGAAAATATAACTGAATCGACTACTTTAATAATAACTGAGCAAACAAAACCTGTAATTTGAAATTTTGTAGAATTTGCAGAAGTAATGTTATCTGCATTTAAAGAAGCATTTATTGTAGTTATAATATCTTTGTTGGTGACGGTATTTATTTCAGGATATGTACTATAGTAATATCCCACTGATGTTTAGTTTTTAAGAGGGTTTTTTGTTGTAAATATCAATGAAAATAACACAAGAATGGAATTTAACTCGATGATTGACGCTTACCTCCTTGCTTTATTCATTTTTATGAATTGCGAAAATATGCTCTGTAAAAATTTGATATTATTAAAATATCGAGTTAGTTTCTGATTCTGACTCAGTTACTGAAAATTTGACATCATTATCAAAAGTTTTTTTTTTATATCATTGACTTTTGAAATTACCTTTTAATCAACAAAAATACAGTAACTGAGAACTTTTCTTTATTCTGTATCAGAATTTGAATTGATATTTGCACTTTACTGTAATATATAATGATAATCATTATGTTATAGGCTTCCGGAGACGTCCAATGTTCTATGGACAGTCGCGCGCTACTTCAGAATCCTATTCGGCTTTCCGGCACCGCCATTGAATCCAGCCCAGACCATGACAATGCCCATGTACGTAATGCCACAGATGTATGGTCCCCCAATCACAATGCCGCCGTCCCAGTAAACAAAATTGGACACCCATGGATCAAGTTTAGTGGCGATATTAATGCCAAGCATAACGCCAAGCTAAATGCCAGTCTGTCACGTGGCTTGATCCGATTTTTGTGATAAACGTGGCAGTCTGGCATTTAGCTTAAAAACAACAGCAATGTCTTATTACCCTGGATCTCAAAATTCTCCTTTTGCTTCTATTTGATCATTATCTTGTCCAGATTTTAAGACATTGCGACTCTCCCACCCTTAAGACTGAATACCTTTTTTTTAAATGCGCGAGCCCGTCGACTTTATTTTAATTATTTGTATTGTAATTTATTTTAAATTAAGTGGTTAAGACTTATTTATTCAGCACTTAGTTAAATAAAATAATGTTAACAAAGTCAAAGTTTTGTTTGATTTGTGTTCACCCTTCACTTACTTCAACAACTTATAATAAAGAAGAGATTTTAATCAATCAAGTTACTAAAGACGTAAGTAAAAGCGGCTTAGGTGAGGCTTATGCTCAGTAGAGCACAACAGAGCCACTGAATTTATTGATTGAATCCAACAAAAAAGCACTCAGTCATGAGAAGAAAATTGAAGCACTAATTGAAGTCGAGATTCTTCAAAAGTAATACTGTTAGCAAAACTACTATTGAAACCTTCAAAGTAAGTTAACCTGCATCAGCTGAGCACGAAGGAAAAATAAAGATAAAACATATCGTTACACAGCACAGAAGCTACAAAAAAGTTTTCTTTGACACAAGTGAAGTTCCATCTCTTGAGAGTGACAAGTTTTGAAACATATTATCTACCTCCTTGGAGACGTAAAAGTACTCAAAATATACTTAGATGAAACTGATGTTGGGATAAAAGGAAGGCCGTTTATCAGTTTTTAGGTAATCAAGACTAGATTTGAACTTCTTGAAGAGCTTTTAACTTGAATATTTGATGCTAGGAGAGCTCACAATGCTAAGTGGGGATTTACTCAAGCTTTGTGGATACCTAAGTACAGTATTTTGAGAATAAAATTATAGAAAGAAATAACGTTAAATTATTGTATTCCCTATCATCGGTGGTGGAATTGACGATAGTTTTTTAAAAGCCCCCACGGTACAGAAGGCATTAATAACGTGAGGTAATGTTAAAAAAAAGGAATTGAGTAATAAACACATGTACTATTGTCTTCTTCTTCTTTTCGTGTCGATGTACTCTAACAAAAAAAATTCTGACCAGTATTTGGTAACTTCTACGGCTCTGTTATTCGCCTCGTATAGATCCTGAAAACTGTAGGTTGTGCAGGATGGACAGCATAGCAAATGACGCATGTCCTGTGCAGCGGCTCCACACTGGCACTGTGTTAGAGATGGATCGAGGAAGCCAAATTTGGCCAAATTGTTTTTACAGCGGCCAACCTGGGTCCGCAGTCGGTTAAGAGATTGGCCACTGCAATTCGCATCCAGAGGGGAGATGTTCTGACGGGGTGATGAAATGTGTAGGAGTTGATTGACTATCAGTGTAACTACAAGTCACATTAAACCATCTGTATGACTCAGAGGTAGCTAGCTACTTGCAGTTCAGTTGTTGGATGTGAGTTCACGAAAACCACAGACTTCACGATAATTACGTTTATTAGCAAAAGTTACACTAAGTTAAGTTAGATGCTAATCCTCGGTAATAGCGCTACGGCAGCTATTGGACAATTAAAATTATTATAATTGCAAGTATAAAAGTAAATAAAACAAGTTGTGAAAAGTAGGTCGCGGCGTTAGCAATTTTCCTATACGTGAAACGAACACCATCGATGATTGGATGCTTTTGTTTCTTCACTGAGATGGGAAATTCTAAAATAATCGACATATTTTAAGTAACAACAACATATGCAAGTAAATTTTACTCCCGCTTTGCCCAAGGGCAGGAGATGTCATTAGATGATTTCCCACCTAAAAAATAATTAAAGCCGTTATAGGTTGAATCCTGTAACCTGACTTTTAACCAATGACTTCTCGCGCTCTGCGTGTCAGACTTTTACTGACGAAAACCACACCTGTGTCCTTCAATTACCCTTTGCGTTCTAGGACTACGGGTTTTCTTTTCAGAAATTTCCCTCGGTCCTAGCTAGCGGGCATCGGCCCTGCTGGGCCCCTACGACTACTACGCGCTGTTCACGACTGGGCTCGGTCCGATTAATTACCGAACAGCCGAACGGCGAGCTATCCATTGAACGACGTCCGCGTCTACCGTGGCTGGTAGTCGGGGTCGGAATAACGGCTGCTGGAGCGTGAGGACCTTCATTCCCTCACGCGTGCCGCCTCCTCCTTCGCTAGCATTACTGCTTCGCAGAAAGAGGCGACCGCCTGCCACTCCTCCTTGCACCGGACCATAGCCCGAATCAAGGCCCGACGCAAAATGTCGCTGCCACCAATTGCCTCCACAAGGACTCGGTAGAGCTCCGCCCAAGCGGGGCACACCTCCACCGTATGCTCCACCGTGTCCTTCAGGCGGTCCACAAAATGATGACACCCGGGCGTTTCTTCCACCTGAATCCGATGCAGGAACCTTCTGAACTTGCCAATGACCTGCGTCATGCGGAAGGTGAGGACGCCGTGTTGCTGCTCCAGCTACTCCTCAAAGAGGGGACTTACCACCGTGATTATGACGTGCCCAAATAATATACATTGACCTAATAGAACTGCAGCAAAGGAAATTGAAATAATTATTCTACAAGTACTTATTAGTAGCAGTGGGCAGGGCACATTGCTCAAAGAACAGATGGTCGATGGGGACGAAAGGTTCTGGAGTGGCGACCACGTACAGGAAGACGCAGCGTTGGAAGGCATAATTTTCCCACTGCTGGGACTCAGGCCTCCTCTCTAGGAGAGGAAATGGACCGTAATCCACCACGCGGGACCCAGTGTGGGTTGGTGGATATCATATGTCTTCGAATTTTTGTTTTCCTTCACCGTTTTGAGAGTGGTAATGATAATAAATTACACAAAATAATGCGCCTGGCTGGGTTTGAACCTGCGACCTACAACGTTACACGTTACCACTCGGCCACCATTGCTCTAATTATAATTTTGAACTATATTAGTTTTATCAAGGCGGCACAGTGCGGGCGCCTAACATTTTAGAGTAGCAACATGACACACAAACATTGCACGTCTCCATTCTTTACGCAGGCGCAAGTGTAAGCAGGTGTAGACACACCTGCTTACACTTACTCTATACAGGCTGACCAAATCGGATGTAAAAAAAATTAAATTAAGCTTGTTTTTTTTTTAACAGAAATCGGTCGGTTTTCTATCGATTACATTTCGGGAAGTGTGCGTTGGAATTGCACGATTTAATTCTACTAAGTACGTTCCATCATCGGACCACTAGTCGTACGGCGAAGCGGTATCGGTACATAGTGGACATCCCACCAATACGTACAAAGCGTTTTGGGAACATTTTCATTATGCGTACAGCTAAGGAGTGGCATTCCCTGCCGGAGTCTGTGTTTCCTGATAGCTACAACCTAGGGGTTTTCAGTCAAGAGTGTATAGGTTACTTTTAGACAAACATGCTCCATCTTCGACCACATCATCGTTTACCATCAGGTGAGATAGTGGTCGAACGCGAGCCTATCAACATTAAAAATCAAACAAGATAATTTTCTTCATCATTATATTTTTTTATTACACTATTTTTGTGAATAACCAATTTTTTTTTAACAGTCCGAGTTAGGTAGATTTTGTAATACCTTCAGCTTAAGCATCACCTGTATACTTATTATGTCCCTTTCATTTAACCATTGATTGTTCATGGAACATTCCACAACGTGTTGAAATAGTTAAAAGGTAATTTTTAAATCTGTTCTGTTTAAAGTGTTCCTAGTCTGTTTCTCTACTCTCTGTTACGATTTATTTATTAATAATAAAAATTAACTAACATAACAATAACAATTTCAGTCAAGTGTATGTGCGGAGCTGGTGTCTATTATAGGTATAAACCTGTATTACAGATCACCAGGTCCTCACCCCCACGAAATCCGGTAAAACTTAGCAAAGAACTTAAATAGGGACACGTATATTAGAATTTATTATTATTACTATATCTAGCCTATACTGTAATTACTGGGCAAAAGCCTTCCTCCATTCCTTCCATTGTTCTCGGCACTGAGCCACTTCTTGCGAATTCTCAAGGAAGACATCCAAATCGTCCCGCCATCTCCTTCTTGTTCTGCCGTGACCGCGACCCCTTCGTGTGATTTTAGGGTACCAATTTTGTATTTTGCAGGCCAGTTGATGATGTGGTCAACGATGGAGCACACTTACCTAAAAGTAACCCATTACTCGTTTCGAGTACCACAGTCAAGTCCTTTATAGGTACCTCAAATCACTGTCCATCCAACGTTTATAGTGTGTAGTTGTGCAAGTCCAATAGGAAGAATTCTAACTGGGACACACGTGGCTAATTTGTAAGGAATCAACAAGCGCCTGCGGACAATAATAAATAAGATGGCCGAAGGTGCTAAGTCCGCAGCCGCCCCACGATTCAGCCCGTACAATATTTGTTCATGCCATGGAAAGATGGAGGGAGTGTGCATCCAGAACCCTCAACCCCTCAACTATTTTTTGTAAGCCTATGTTAAATAATTGGTCCATTCTGTCAAACCACAATGATTGCCACTACGAAAAATAACTCACTTTTTTCAAGAAATTGGGCTCAATTATTTATTTATTTACAAACACTTGTACAACGTTACGGAGGATATCCAAGGCATTGTACAATAGAAACTTACAAACTAAAAAACTACATCTAATAAAACGATAATCCATACACATTGAAGAAAAATAACAAAAATCTAACTATAATTTAGAAATAAAAAGAAAATACATATACATTAGCACTAAAATAATATATCCCTCAAAACAAATGAAGCAATGTTAACTTATTTTTCATCCATCTTCTCACAAAACCTTAGACATTCACGACACACATCTATCCATCTCCCAGCAAACAAGTCACGCTCCGGTGTTAGAGTCAGAAGAGCATTAAGCACAGAAATCGTACGAACGAGCGGCGAGTTAGTTCGTGACACCATTTGTGATTTTATGCGAAGATGTCAGCTGGAACTGTTCCACTGAGATACGCGAGTACAGTGGAGATAGACTATAGACGGCACGTTGGCGCACTAGTAGAACGATTGACTGGTGCGCTGCTGGTCGTGGTTTCGATTCCTACACGGGACAAGTATTTGAATGGCCTACAGCTAGGTTTTCTGGATCTGAGTGTGTTGTGTATGTAAATTTACATGTTTGTGGACGCACCCATGATACAGGAGTAATTCCTAGTGTAAGGCAAAATTTCATAATCATCATCATCATCATTTCAGCCGAAAGACGTTCTCTGTTGGACATAGGCCTCCTCCAAGCGTCACCACAATGACCGATTCTATGCGTCTCGCATCCACCGCATTCCCGCGCCTCTCATCAGGTCGACCGACCGTTCTACGAGCAATGTGCCCTGTCCACTGCCGCTTAAGTTTAACTATGTCGGTGATCTTGGTTCTCCTGCAGACATCTTCATTTCTGATGCGATCACGCAAGATAACTCCGAGCATAGCCCGTTCCATTTCCCTTTGGGTGACTGTCTTCTGACGAGGCCGATTGTAAGCGACCATGTTTCAAACTACAAAATTTAGGTAAAAAAAAAAACAAATTTATGTTTCACATAAAATATCGTTGAATTTCGTCGAAACGTCGAAATTTAAAGTAAAAAAAAAAAACAATTATAGCAATATTGCATAAACTGTTTTATTTAAAATTCGTAGTTTAATCGCTTTTTATGAATTTGTCTGTACCTAGATAGTTCAAAAGTCGAACTTATTTGGAAAAGTTAACGTAAATTTCAGTAGCATATGTCAGTCAATTGATAATCTTTGTAGCTGATGGGGCATATTTTTTTCTGGTATACCTATGTAATCGCATTGGTGATGATTAAAGGGGTGACAAGACGGTTGCAACTTAGCGTTCCAGCCAAGGTATCCTTGGTTTATGTGTTTGGTTTTTTTAGCGGCTACATGGATGTAAACCACGCGCCAACACGTTCGGCGGTTGGGAAAACGCGACTTCCAACCAAGAGCTACACGGATTGAAACTAGCAAGGTCACCTTGGTTGGAACGTTGGTTTGCAACCGTTTGGTTACCCCTTTAGACAAACGGTCTCTTGTAGTTTAGACTCCTTGCAGACTATCTGGCAGTATCCGATTTTTCACGATGTTTCTTTTCCAATTGCTCCAGTCGTAGTATAGATTCCAGTCCGTAAATACTTCGTAAGTAACATCCTTCTTCTGTAAATATGTAGATATAAAAAATAAGGATTATTAAAATCAAACGATATATCCAGATTCAATAAATTAAAAAAAAATAAAACTAAGAAGACATGCATTAAAGTTAAATTTTTATTGTGTTAATTACTAATATAGTTCTTTAGGATTTCATTAATTAAGTATGAGTAACTAGAAATAAATTACCTACCCTTTAACGTTGTGATTGGATTAGAAGAATTACTCGTTAGTCTTCCAATAATTAGGTGGAAAAGAAAATTAGGTAGGTAAAATAAGATTGGGAACAAGGATGAGCAAAAAACAAATTTAATCCATCACTTAAATTACTTATAAAAAATTATAACAACTTTTTTTTCGAGTATGCGTATTTCTTTTTTCTTTATTGTACACACAATTTTATACAGACAATAAAAATAGGAAATTTGATATATATAGGCGAGTTTAACTCACAACTGGGTTTTCTTCCAGCAAACCATATGACTTATAATTTTATATATTTTGAGGAACTTTAAATGTACAACAAAAAATTAAACAACTAAGATTTTATTTAATCTAACTTAAAACTAAAAATATACTACCACTATACATAAATATAATACAATAAATAAATACCTATAAACATACATATTTATGGGTAATGTTGATAAAAAAAAATCCTTAATTCTTCCCCTGAAAACTTCCAACGAAGAGGAATTGTTGAGCCATGTGTAGTGGAATGGCGCAACAATGACTATTGAGTTTACTTTCTTTTTATATGTTTTGCGTAGTTTTAAGTATTACTAACACTAGTCTATAATAAAATCGTCACTAACAAAATGGACACGATGGACTGGAATAAAGTATTTATTATTATGGTTTGACCGTACTGTGAGTGAATTGGTTTCCGACTGTATTGTATTCACACTGGCATCAAATAGCAAACATTCTTAACTATAAGCTGCGTACAAAACATGGTAGGCGCTAGGCTTACACGTGTCTTTTTTGTGGAAAATAATCTATTTACTTATTAAGGACCTCCAACAAAGCATGTACACGTACAACTAAATGATTAATACATTTAAGTTTTAAGTTAGTGTGCTCCCTCAATTACAGGTGGCCACAGCATGATTTGGAGTTGCTTCCTTTTGCGAAACAGTAATGTTAGCAAAGGAGGAGGCCGCACGTGCACACGTGAGGGCGCGGCCCTCACATGCCAGCTGCCGGGATCCCGATTCCGATTTCCGGCCACCGTAAGTGCGGGCTTGCGGACAGTAACCGTCCGAATCGAGCCCAAGTCGTCGACGGTGCGTGCTGTTCGACGCGCGCCTCAATAAGATGTCAGCATATCGTAGGGGCTCAGCAGGGTCGAAGCCTACTGGGGCCACGGGTAGTATGAAAGTGAAACCCGGGGCCGTGGGACAAACGCAAAGAAGGAGTGTGTTTTTAGTCAGTAAAAGTCTGACTCTATCTCCCGCTCCGCCCAAGTGCGGGATTTGTCATAAGACGATTCTCCCACCCAAAAAATAAACCTGAATAACTTTAAAATGGCTAGTAATTTAGTCTCAATGCTTTTGATTAATGAATTATGTAACGGTACACCATACGGCTCTGAAACGTGGTCGCTTACAATAGGCCTCAACAGAAAGCTTAAAAAAGTGAAATTTTAGTTTATCAAACGGGCAAACAACAGCCGACCCTATAGTTTTTAACAGAACAGCCCTAAAGCAGGTTCAAACATTCAAATACCTGGGTCTTATTGTAACTAGTGACCAGTGACAGTGTGAGTGAGTTTTGACTAGTGACCAGGGGCACAAGTCTGCTATTTTTATAAATTCATCATTCCAACACGATCCCATTGTAATTTTGCTAAAAGTTATTAATCTGCTAATTCATAATGGTCGATCATTGATCAGTCAATGGTCTCATTATAGTGTTGTGGTAGAATGACAATATCGAACTGTCTCGTAACAAATTAAAAGCAATGACTGCACAATGACGTTCTAAGGGTAGGTCACTGATCCAAGAAACTGTCAAAATTTTAGCAAACTACCGTCTACGTCAGACATTCATTTGTCATTGTGTACCAGATTACCTGTCTATGTCATTTCTTTCAATGGAGTGTCAGTGGTTAACCATTGGATAGTCATAATGACGCCATTATATTTGTACATTACAAAAACTTGTCAAAATCAACAATTATGAAATCAATGATAGACCATTGTGACACTATTGTAATAGCAGACTTGAGGCCCTGGCCATGGTATTGTGACTAGGGACGACGATGATATTAAGCGGGAACGCGGGAAGGGCAAATTATGCTATTCAAATCTTTTTGCCAGTCCTTCTACTCAAGCGGCCTGTGTGGGAGAGACATACGCAGCGAGCCTACGGAACCTTGCGCACTCAGTACAATATGTACAGGATGTTGTTAGATCTGCCGTGGCGGTGCAGCGTCTCTGGAATGTTTGTTGAAGTACGCACTGATAGTTTCCAAGCCATCGTGCGCAAAAAAGCAGCTTCCCTGCTGGCTCGCATACGGAGTAGCAACAACCGATTCTGAGTGCAATTGCTAGATGTTTTGACTGTCTCTTACTAAATCAGTGGGTCACGGTTAATGGGTACTAAAATGTAATAAATAAAATTAATTTGTAGTAGGATTTCTATGGGAATATTAACCCGAAATAAAATCATTATTATGTAAAAAAAAAACCCAAAATCCTGAGGAACTTCCTCGACCTCTGGAAGGCGTACGACGAGCAGAAACCAACTCGCAGAGGCTCTTTAAACACTAAATGGAACGTGGTACTAACCGAGGATTATCACTGTACGCGCTATGCTAGTCAAGTGCACCCGAGTACAACCCCCGGTTGATGAAGAACTATTGCGACATATGGAAAATAAAGGCTGTGGTTCATGGAATCTTAAGTAGACTGGTTACCAGGAACTATGTTAAGACTATGGTCCCTGCTTGAATAGTGTTATTAATATCCATCGATAAAAAGGCAGGGGGTGACTTGCACACTCAACAAATGGGCCCCCAAAAATGGTCGCTAGCACGAAGTGACGTAGCAATACGAGGGCTACATATCCTGATGTGCTTGAATTGTGGAGAGGTATGCCACGGCTATCAGAACAATCCCGGAAGTACAGTCAAGGTTCCTACCAGCACCTTACTGGATAATACATCCCTCGGGAGAACCCGAGCACGTTTGTTCTTGCGAATCTCCATTCAAGCCAGCCAATAAAGGCAAGAGAGAGGTGGGAGCTCTGTTCCTCGTCAGTGTTCACTACGGCTGGCCAATAAAGGCATGCCACAGATGAGGAACAAGCTATCTCCCGGAAGATTGGTTCCGTGGGGTCGCTAATGCCCATCAGTTCGCCACAAAATTGCCCTGCAGATTGTATCCCTTTTAGTCTGGCCCCTCACCCAGTTCAGTCCGTCACAAAACTGCATTTATTAATATTATTATTAAAATCACCCAAAGGGCAATGTAAAGGGCTTTACTTTGAGTTTCCTTGCGTGATTAGCATAAGCATAGCATAACCAGCCTTTTAATGTTCCCACTGCTGGGACTCAGGCCTCCTCTCTGGGAGGAGGAATGGGCGTAATCAACCACGCGGGCCCAGCGCGGGTTGGTGAATGTCACATGTCTTCGAATTTTTGGGTCTAGGACATGCCATTTTCCTCACGATGTTTTCCTTCACCGTTTTTGTGAGCAGTAGTGATGAAATAAATTACATAAAGTAATGCGCCTGGCTGGCCATTACCACTCAGCCAAAACTGCCCTTCATGCGTGCTTTATCAAGGATATCCTCAGGAAAACCAAGTTTGCTGACATGGCCCGAAGAATCGCCAAATTTGAGTGGCAGTGGCACTTGGGCAGTGCACATTGCTCGCAGAACAGATGGTCGATGGGGACGAAAGCATCTGGAGTAGCGACCACGCACAGGAAGATGCAGCGTTGGAAGGCCTCCCGCAAGATGGATCGATGACCTTGTGAGAGTCATGGGAATGAGATGGATGTAAGACATACAGGCCCGCTCGTTGTGGTGACACTTGGGGTAAGCCTATTTTTTTTTTTTTTTTAATTATATAAACCAGTGCTTGACTGCGATCCCACCTGATGGTAAGCGGAGATGCAATCATTGACTATATCCAACAGTGGACGTCTTTCGGCTAAATTGATGATGATAATGATGACAAAGTTTTTTATTTACCTTTATTTTCTCTAATTTTGCGAGCCAATCGAATATGTCTGCTCTTGATCATTCG
Organism: Mythimna vitellina; assembly: GCA_949316375.1. NCBI lineage: Eukaryota > Metazoa > Arthropoda > Insecta > Lepidoptera > Noctuidae > Mythimna > Mythimna vitellina. The sequence continues at coordinate 2,254,971 of OX438705.1, forward strand.
TGTATGTGTTTCATATCAAAATTACCTACAAACTGAGCCTTTCTCAGCTCGTTGCTTCCACATTTCATCAAGAATCCAATAAATCCTTTTGACACATTGAACCGTAGCGAAACGAAATTCAATTTATTTTCAATCAAACCTTCTTGCTATTGTCTTTGTTATTATGTATTGTATCGAAAGAATATTATTGTGTTATTGTTATTTTAGACTGCACTGTTTGTGGGTGATTCTTTGAAACCGAGAGAATGTCTCATTCATCTGGCCTAGATTTTGACAATTTTTTTTGTTTTTGTTTTGGGTGGGAAAGTCATCCTTATGACATCTCCGCTCTTGGGCGGAGCGGGAGATAGTGTCAGACTCTTACTGACTAAAAACCCACTCCTGTTCCTTCGTTGCCTTCGTCCCAGAGCCCCGGGTTCCGCTTTCACACTACCCGTGGCCCCAGTAGGCTTCGACCCTGCTGGGCCCCTACGAATTGCTGAAATCTCCTTGAGGCGCGCGTGGAACAGTACGCGCCGTCAACGACTTGGGCTCGGTCCGGTCGGTTACCGGACGGTCGGACGGCGAACCACCCATTGCTCGCCGTCTGCAAGCCCGCAGATTTTGACAATTTGATATTTTTATTTGTAAATTAGTTTTCCCCAATCACTAAATGTATCAAAGGCACTCATTTTCACCCAGTGGCTTACAAAATAAAATAGATATGTACGAAAACTAGGCCAGATGAATGAGACATTATCTCGGTTTCAAAGAATCACTCTTGTACTTTATTTTACACTTATGATATGATTTATATAGGGTAAGGTTGTTTTTTTTTTACTTGGACAATCCATGCTCTCGATTAGCCTTCCCGTCGGCAAGATTGACGATCTTCTATTCTGAGTTTTGTCTTCTATTTTATTTTGACTGAGTGGATGTTTTCTCGTACACTTAGAATGCATTTGGAAGTTTTGTTTAATATAGTTAGTTATGTAAGAATCGGATCGAATCAGGAATGAAGATATCCGCAGTAGAACCGAGGTTGCCGACATAGTACGAAAAACCGCCAAACTTTAGTGGCAATGGGCACGGCACATTGCTAAAAGAACAGATGGCCGCTGGGGCTGAAAGCTTCTGGAGTGGCGACCGCGTACCGGAAGACGTAGTGTCGGAAGGCGTCCTACAAGGTGGACCGATAACCTGGTAAGGGTTGCGGGAACCCGATCGATGCGAGACGCATGGGACCGTAAATTCGTAAATTGTGGCCACATTTGGGGGAGGCCTATGTCCAACAGTGGAGGTCTTTTGGCTGATATGATGATGATGATGTAAGACAATGAGTGATAGATAGAAATTATATTATTCATCTTTTAGTTTTATTTTAAACTAGCTACGCTTTTGGAGCAATCCCGCATTCGTAATCAAAACCGCACGATATAAAAGCACTTTTAATTTCTGTATCCCTTTTAACAAGATTAAAAAGATTTCTTTTGACCAATTAATTTTGAACGAATTTGAAATGTTTCAATTCAAGTAATTTTGAGCGTAAATGAGTAATAAACATACACTTTACATTATTTACATTGTCCGCACTTAATTGTAGCGACAAGAAACTTATAACCGAGATATTTGAAATACAATATAACATGATTGTAAAGAGTGTCCCTAAACTTTCTTGCACAGTCTTCTCCAGAGAGATCTACGCTTTAGAATGTGCAGTTTGCATCATTTTTCTGACTGACTGACTTTTTGACATTTCGAAAGTGCCTGTAAATGGTTTATTTGAAATAAAATGCTTTGACTTTGACGTTGATTTATAAGATGTCACATTTATATTATTAGTGTGTAGTGTGATACCAAATACTTTTTCAAACGTATATTAAAGCTAACAAATGATAAAAAATATTTGGTTTTGTTTTTTATGAAGCGCCTCGTGTTTTTCCTTATCCATTATAAAACGGGTACAGTTGCGTCTTTTATATTTTTCGCCTTCATTGCAACATTGCAACCAGCTGACGTTCATATTAGAAAGGCCAGCAAAAGAAAAATATGGTAACGTCTCTAATATATTTGAAGGATACAATCAAATTATACGAAACATGTTGCAGAAAATCGAGACAAAATATTATGGAAGGTTTCTAAGGGATTTGATGAAAATTCGGTTGAGTACGGGTCACCTATACCCTATTCGTCTGGGCTTGAAAATGTAAACAAAGAAAATAATGTAGATACCTTCGATCAAGTTTCTTCGACGTGTTTGAATACATTTATTACAGTCTCCTTTTCTGTTGAAAGCATTGGCATATTCTTTGCACGCTTTTTTTTTGGCGAATAACAAGAATTCAACAAAAAAATCTCGTATCAACAAGTTGACTGATAGTGAAAAAGATGGCGGACTATAACCCACCCGATGACAAAACGTCAAATTTTTATGTAAAATGTTTGCAGTATCTGAGGTCTATAATTTAGTAGTATTATAAATGGTTTATTTACTTTTTATCACACAGCTCCTTGACTAGGGTATAGGACTTGGAAATTTTGTTTTGCGTTAATTTTATGGGACAATCTTGTTTTTTATTTACAATCTATCAGAACACCAACCAGAGATACATTTCCATGCAACAGCTTTTACGTGATTATGATGTTATTATACATCTTTCTCCAGATATTTTGGAAACACAGATGTCATGTGGATATTATCTAGATTTTTATTGAATCCTGAAAGACCCTCACTGTAGGCGTGGGCTTGCGGAAACTCGCCGTCTGATCGTCCGGTAACCGTCCGGACTGAGCCAAAGTCGTCGACGGCGCATACTGTTCCACATGCGCTTCAGGAGACGTCAGCAAATCGTCGTCATCGTAATGTTTTTCTTTACTTTTTAAATTTATGAGTACACTATGAAGGGCTAAAGTTCACGTAAAATAGCAGATTTTCAGGGATCTTTACTTTTTTTTGGTAGGAAAATCATCCAGTGACATCCCCCGCTATTGGGCGAGGCGTGAGATAGTGTCAGACTTTTACTGACTAAAAACCCACTCCTGTTCCTTCGTTGCCTTTCGTACAAGGGCCGAGTCTTCCTTTCAGAATCAGACCCTTGGCCCCAGTAGTCTTCGACCTTGCTGGGCCCCTACAGTTGCTGACATATTCTTGAGGCGCGCGTAGAACAGTACGCGCCTTTGACGACTTGGGTTCGGTCTGGACGGTTACCGGACGGTTTCGACACTTAAAGGAGACTTATGTCGAACAGCGAGTTTTTTTACTGACATGATGATAATGATTACCTAGATAATGTTTTCTGAATTGAATACTTATCTATACATATATATAAAAGGGGAAACTGACTGACTGACATATCAACGTACAGCCGAAAGTACTGGGATTAGGAGCGTGAAATTTTGCACAAAGTTATCTTTTATGACGTAGGTAGGACATAGGTGTAGGTGCACTAAGAAAGGATTTTCCAAAATTCACTCCCTAAAGGGATGAAGCGGGGTTGTAAGGAGAATGTTTGTATGAAGAAACCTACATTCTCGCGAGTGACGCCGCGGACAGAAGCTAGTAAGTAATAAACCTACCTCAAAAATATCTTAAAAAAAGGGTCCTTAAAAATCCTTTTCCACTCGCCTATCGTTAACATCGAGCATGGTTTCAAAGCTTGTTATTTCATCTAACGCAATCCAACGCAATATTTGAGATAACGCCTGAAAACTCTGTTAGCATTCGGTAATTCCGTGATTTACTCGAATATTTCATAAAACTTGTTCCAGGAAATATACGTTTTTTTTTAAACCCTTAAAAGTTTTTGAAAAAAATTGACATCATTCAGAATAGTGATTCAATTAGCAAGGCTTATAATGTGATATTTTTTTACTTTTTTAATTTTTGAGTTATTATGAATTGTCAAAGTTCATGCAAACTGGATTACTTTTACACAAATCTACAAATTGATTTCAATAGACGCCTAGATAATATCCACAAAATACTGTGTTTCCAAAATATCTAATGAAAAATATGTAATACCGTCATGATTGCGTAAAAGCGGTTGTATGAAAAACAGTGAAAATATATGTCGAGTATCATATTCTTAAGAGATAAAACATACATCTTGATTTAATTAAGGGTCCCCAATCTTTCATATAAATGACCTGCCACGAAACAATGGCCTACCTTTGTTATAAAACAATAGAGTTCGAATCTAAAGCATATCTACTAAGTATGTGTTTGACTTCGGTGTTGTTAACATTGAGCTGGGTTAAACGTCAGTTTGTAAATTCAATGAGATCATTTTGGTTCTCTTTAGGTACTCTGATAGAGGGAGGCTAAAGAAAATATAGGGTGGACATTACTCGTATACATTTAGACTTCCCAAGTCGTCGACAGCGCGTACTGTTCCACGCGCGCCTCAAGGAGATGTCAGCAAACCGTAGGGACCCAGCAGGGTCGAAGCCTACTGTGGGCATGGGTAGTGTGAAAACAAAACCTGGGGCCCTGGGTCGAAGGCAACGAAGGGACAGGAGTGGGTTTTTAGTCAGTAAAAGTCTGACACTATCTCCCGCTCCCGCGCCCCAAGAGCGGGATTTGTCATTGAATATTATCCCAACTAAAAAAAAAAACACGACAGTCTTTATTTGGATGTCTTCAAGAGAAAAATCAAAGAGCATTTCCAATCAAAATTACATTATAATAATATACTTATACCTATATATATAATTAACGTTCGGTAACCGTCCGGACTGAGCCCAAGTCGTCGACGGCGCGTACTGTTCCACGTGCGCCTCAAGAAGATGTCAGCAAACCGTAGGGCCCAGCAAGGTCGAAGCCTACTGGAGCCAAGGATCTGCTTCTGAAAGGAAGACTTGGCCCTGATATGAAAAGCAACGAACTAACATGTCATGAGTGGGTTGGATGATTGTCCTACCTACAAAAAAAATAAATATATATTCAGATTTCATTTATGATGGTGTTTTGAACGATCCTACCAATTTTCAACTGGGTGCAAATTATTGTACCCTCGGATGTCAAAATTTATCGGACTAACCCACACATATTTTACCTGTCCTTACAAACACCAGGCGCTTTCTTCTGCCCTAGATCCATTTGTTTTTTTTTTTTTTCAGTCAGCTGAATTTTATATAGACAATGTCAACTGCTGAAAATTATCTGCACTTATATTATAAAGGGGTAAAGTTTGTTATTTTGTTTGTTAGAGGTAATCTCAGGAAGTACTGCCCCTCGTGCCAAGTTACAACTGTTTCGTGTCGCTTTTCTTTCGGCGAACAAAGGAATCGGAGGCGTGGCAAATCGCAAACCAAATCGAGGCAATCGACGAAAGAGACCCGACACGAAACGGTTGTAAAATGACCATGAGAGCAGGTTCAATTACTAAATTTTTGGTCCAATTACAAAAAGCTGCTTTATTCCTGAGTGACATAGGCTATATTTTATGTACGCGGGCAAAAATAGGGAAGTATAATCTTGAGCCTCGCGTTTATTTTTCATTCGTACTACACCCCGAGAACCAGCATCCCGAGGTTAATCTGAACCTTAACAATATCTATTACACTTTTTTTTAAGGTGGGAAATCATCCAATCCAAAAACATTACTTACTAGCTTAAACCCACTCTTATATTCCTTATTTGCCTTGCCTTCCAGAACCCTGGGTTTTCCGATCTGCGATAACTCAGGCCTAGTCCTTACCAAACGGCGAGCAACTCATTGTTCGTCAAAAATTGCCCTGTAACTCCCAATGTTTGAGGAAATTAAAAGATAATGTAGTAATTAGACAATGTTTCCCTCCAACGCTATTCTGTAAATTTTAAATCTAAATTCAACATAATACTTATCTTGTACTTGAAGACTAAGCGTGCTCTAGATTACAAGGTATTTTCTCGTTGCTTTTATTTTAGTTCTAGATAGAATATATAAGGTTACGTGTATGAACCGTGAAAGACAGCGCCAGTATTGTCCTTATAGCTGAATTGCCGAGCACACTTTGCTAATCATATCTCTTTGGCTCATAATCCGGCTCGAAGGACATATCCTTTGAGCCGGATATTAACGTAGGTTGCTGGAAATGTAGCATAAAGGACAGCTTTTTAGTAGGCTAACATGTGTGTCTGTGTTGCTTGTTTTACATGGTTTTTATAATTTTAAAGTTGCCGTCTATTTCTGTCAAAGAGCTCATGAAGTAAGTTTATAACATAGTACATTTATCAAAATTCAAGAACCTCAAAATTTCACCACTTGTATCAACCAGTTAAGAAATTTTGTAGCAGCCGAGGCGGAATTCACATGAACCTCAGACGAGGGTGTAATGGAGCCGGGTGCTGCAGTGACAAATCTTCACGTGTACCTATCAAACGACTTTTTTAATACATTTACAAAGAAATATACCAAGATATTGTACGTGCTTCAGAAAACACTTTAAGCCGTTAGTTTCAGCTGTCCTTCTATAGACACTTGATAGTCGTTACACATAGTCCAAAGCCAAGATATCTGATACAAGTGTTCAAGGGGTATGATGTTAATTTTACCCAGTAACTGGATAGTATAGGTTAGGTAGAGAATCACTACATGTATCACCTTTCTATCATCGGATATCCTGATGCAGTGACGTTCGGCGAGTGTTCTCACTTACATTGTTAACCCCTCTTCAGTTCGAACTAAGCAATTTGCCTCGTCGTTTATACCGCATAATTATATAGAAGGACAGAACATTTTACTTGCTGCGGTGTGCCCGTCCGATTATAATTCAGGTGCCTTCAAGGCTATATCCTATTCAAGCTCTTAATAAACTAGTGTGCTTCACCATCGACGATTGTATCACTGCTTACCATCAGGTGCGATCGCAGTCAAGGACTAAAATGCGTGTATCGTGTGCGATAGTCCCCCACGCAGAAACCGGATTATAACCCGCGCAGCGGTGTGTATGTAGTCATGTCGATAAAGAGCTTAATATTTATTACGTAGCAAAAAAAAGGTGCGAGACCCGGTTCCCCGCACCTTTGTATGGAACCACGCGGGCTTCCACTTAACGCAGTTTCGGCCCTAAAACGGCCCTGTATTTAATTTAATTTATACTATACTATCTGCTGCCAGTGGCTTCGCACACGTGAGAGTAAAAAAAAATCGTAAAGGAACTATTTTAGGACAATCATACACACACCACTTTAACCTTTATAATATTTGTGTGATATACTAATATACACCCCTATTTTTTAATTAGTACAAAAAAAAATATTAGCCTCTATCCGTACCCGTTACTGATCATATTTTTGTAGTCAAAAGTAAAAAAAACGAAATCCCAAAATTGTCCACGAAAATTTGTCATAATTGGTAAATTCATAATTGAATCAATCATTCATAACAATTGCTACTTGAAAATACTACGTTTTTCTATTTTGATCGTCATTTATTCATGTTCATAATCAATAGCCTGTACAATATTTCTATAAATTGAGTGACATTTTGGGATATAAACAAAAGCTAATAACTTTGTCGTTTATGAATATTATTTATTGAGACTTTACTTAAATAATAATAAGACCTTTTCTAATAAGCCCTTTGAGTATTTGTACTAATTGAAAATTAGTGGTGTATAATAAAAGAATTATAGAGAGACAAGTTTTGTTTTTGATTTGTTATTAATAGAATCAAAACCTATTGAACTGATTCTAAAAACTATTTCATCTGTATAATGCTATTAAGCATTACTCCGACTACTGATGCAAGAATACTTTACTCAATTATTACTAAGTGATATTTAAGTATACCAGCATAATAGTCATATTTATAATGTTTACACTGCTTTTTTTTTCGGTGGGAAAATCATTTTATGACATCCCCCGTTCTTGGGCGGTGTGTTAGACCTTTACTGATTAAAAACCCAATCCTATTCCTTCGATGCCTTTTAATTCAGGGCCGAGTCTTCCTTTCAGATGCAGACCCTTGGTCCCAGTGAGCTTCGAGCTCCTGCTAGGTCCCTACGGCTAACTAACATCTCCGTGAGGCGCGCGTGGAACAGTACACACCGTCGATGACTTGAGCTCGGCCCGGACGGTTACTGGGCGGTCGGACAGCGAGCATTTAAAAATCAATAATGGCTAAATTTTAATTAAATCAGTTGTGAGTCATATTGACCTCACGTTATGCTTTGAGGGGTTTAAAATAACGTTATGTATCTAGGGCTAAGGTCAATTGGTAGAAAATTCCAACGGCCATTAAGTTGTAGTGTTTCTTACTAGTGCATAAAGTTATAATAATAAAATTTATTCTATTAAAATATCGCGAAAATCAATATGATGAAAAAAAAAAACTGACCAAGTGCGAGTCGAACTCGCGCAGGAAGAGTCCCGTACTGTCCGTAGCAAAGAGTGGCAGAAAAAATTACGTTTATTGTATGCTCCCAAACAATAAACGTGATTTTTCAAATATTTATTTTATTCAGAATTCAGAAATCAGAAATACTTTATTTGTGATACATAGGTAGGTAAAGTGGTTGGACATGATTTAGTTCAATGTGCGCTATGATCAGCCTATTATAGGCATACTTACAAAAATAATTAATTATAATTTGACATGCAAATAAAGATTCTGTAATTCTGTTTTTAGTATTTATTGTTGTTATAGTGTCAACAGAAATATATCCTTTGTGAAAATTTCAACGGTCTAGCTGTCACGGTTCATGAGCTATACATGCCTGGTTACAGATAGACAGACGGACGGGCGGACAGCGGAGTTAATAATAGGGTCTCGTTTTACCCTTTAGGTACAGAACCCTAATTAACCGAGTATTTTCTATTGATATAAGTTTTATTATTATTATATCTAGCCTATAGTTTCCTCTGCTAAGCAAAGACCTCCCTCCATTCCTTTAAATGTTCTCGGCTATGAGCCACTTCTTGCCAAATCCTAAGGAAGACAGCGTCCCGCCATCGCAAGTTATAAGATGTCTATAATTATTTTCTTGCCTTTATATAATTCCACCAGTTAGGATAAGTAGTCTTTGTTCGAGTTCTTGAAATTTCTAAGGAACTTACTTCTTAGGAATTTCAAGAGGCCCATTAAAGACGGGTACAGACTGTTGTAATGTAACATGCAAGGTAACATGATTGGAGCATTTCATAAGTGTGGACGCATACTGACCGAGCATCACCATTATCATTTCAGCCGAAAGACTGTTGGACATAGGCCTCCCCCAAGCGTACAATGACCCGTCCTGTGCTTCTTGCATCCATCGGATCCCAGTGACCCTGACCAGGTCAGTGGTCCACCGTGGGAAGTCTTCTAGTGCTGCGTCTTCCGGTACGCGGTCGCCACTCCAGAACCTTTCGGCTCCAACGGCCATCTATTCTGCGAGCAATGTGCCCTGCCCATTGCCAATTAAGTTTGGCGATTCTTCGTGCTATGTCGGCAACCTTGGTGTTTCTGCGGATATCTTAATTTCTGAATCGACCATGCGACTACCGAGCATGCGTACTACCTACTCACACAGTTGAAAAGCTCAGTCCTCCTAGTCAAGTTACAACCATTTCGTTTCGATTATCTTTTGTCGGTCACGCTTCCTATTTTTTTATTCTGACCACGTGACTGAGCGTTGAGATGACGTCAGAATAAAGGAGTCGGAGGCGAGGCCAACTCGAGGCGATAAACGAAAAGAAACGGTTGTAACTTGGCTAGGGGGCTGTTCGCGCGCGTAGTGTACACGGTTCGCGTGTGCAAGGCGTCCACATTACGGGAATTCTTTTACATTGCATAATACATTGCGACGATATGTACGGCAAATTCTTTCATTGCGTGTTAAATTGCATGTTACGTTACTGCAGTCTGTACCCGGCTTTAAGGGATGACCAGACGGTTGCAAACTAGCGTTCCAACCAAGGTGACCTTGGTTTATGTGTTTGGTTTGTGTTGCGGCTACGTGGATGTAAACCACGCGCCAACACGTTCGGTGGTTGGGAAAACGCGCCTGCCAACCAAAGACATTGAAGGTCAAGGATTACAACTACTGTGTACACAGATTGAAACCAGCAAGGTCGTAGTTGGGACGTTGTTTTGCAACCGTCTGGTCATCTTTTAGTCTTAAGGGTTAGGTACACATAAAAACAAAAGTGTTAGTATTCATTTCGTTTATTCCACAATAAATAATAAGTACAATTAATGCAATTATAATAAATTATTATTTTAATTAAGGCAAATGCTTAGTTATTTAAATGCGAAATTAGCATCATTGTACAAGTTAGTAAGTACATCTACAGTTAACATGTTATAAATAAATAAATAGTTTTATTTACATTAATAATACGTGTACACTTAATTATTATAATTGGAAAAATAATAATATAATAAAAGTTGACAAAAAATGAGCTGAATTTCATCTGTATAAAAACATGGATTTTGTCCGCTCATTAGGGTTGACTCATTTTGCTAATCTTTTTTTTTTACTTTTTTAATAAGTCATATTATTTTTTATTTATTTTCTTTGGTACTTTTTGTCAACTTCTACATAAACAAAACCTATTACACTTTTCTGATGCTTTTCTGCACTTTATGGTGGGTTAGTGTCATTCCCATTATTTTGGTAAAATTTCGGTACTTTTATTTTTGACTTAAGCACCTTACACCTAAATAATAAAACAACAATTGCAAAACGTTGCCGTTTACTATTGGGTATTATTATAAGACTTCATTATAGGACTGCTCTTTCTCTCTTTGGCTTTTTTACCCGACTGCTGCGGAACCAAACTGAATTATGTTTTTTTTTTTTTTGTATACATACACACAAGTCTTCAGATGTTTTTTTTTGTTGTACTCTCCATTTAACTGCCCTCATTTTTGAAGTTTTTTTTTTTAAATCTTTTATCGTTTCTAGCGATTAGATTGTGTAATAAGCCTTATTTAATTGTTAATTGTTGAGGTAAGTATCGCCGTTAACTCCATTCAGTGTCATTGATCCAATTGACTTAGTCCTTTTTGACAATAGCCTGAAAAGTATTCGTACTTTAATTTCTTTTAATTTAAGTATATGTATGTACTTTCATTAAAAGATTGGTTTACTCAGTTCCAAACGATTGTCTTGAATCGATTGACTGAAAAGAAAGGGTACATTGATATTATTAGTTATTAAATATTTACAAAAGTAATTATTTTGGGGGTTGTTAAGAAAAAAATATATATAAATAAACGTAAACAATCAAGCGAGATAAAATTAATACTATGTTTCTTTAAGTATTTTTTATAGTAACACAAAATAGGGAATATGCATGAAAAACATTGTTATCTAACCAATTAATCAATATATAAATAAAAATAGAATATTAACAATAAAAAAAATTGATATAAAAAATTGTAGAAAAACAAACGTGGTAAAAAATTTAAAATAAATATATGTCTCGCTGGTTTCTATGGCGGCCGTATGGGCATGATGAACTATGACGTCAAAGTCCATGTTGCACTTCTTTTTCTTATTACCAGCTTTAAAGCTTTAGAACTTCGTTTTTATTGAACATATTTTAAAAATTCTTTCATATATTTTTATTTAAAAAAGAGATTTATTATAGCGATTTATAAAATTGCATGCATATTCCCTATAATATTCAATTAAAAACCAAAATAAGTACACGGTATATGACCTCAGAATTAGTATGTATAATACAAAAATGAATATTTGATCTAACGGCCAAATTATACAAGAACTATTTACATTTTGTTGAAAATTTTTCACTTTGTTTATTTTAAAAACAGTTCAAAAATACTGATATTGGACCTCTAAAGCAAATAAACGAGACATGCATAATAAAATATGTCCACTCTCAATAATATTAAATACTTAAACAAATGTTTGTTACTGTCCGTACAACCGATTTTGACTTTTATTGCATTGGTAGCATGACATAAGGCGTTTGCAGCAAATAGTTGGTATTTTAACCACTTTTTTGCTTTTAACGTCATTCTTATATTCATGGAATAGAAGTCAAAATCGGTTAAACGGACAGTAAAAAAGGTTTGTTTATCGATCTTATATTTCGAATGGAGTATAAATAACCACCTTTTTTATTTTAAAAAGTGCTGGTAGCATGCAAATTGTGTTTTAAATACAGTGCAAATTTTTAATAAAATAATACATTATTTACAAAAAGGTTTAATTAATGTTAATAAATTCAGTGGAATATAGTAGTATAGATGCAGATCAGCTACCTTACTATGGCGTGTTAACCTTTCGAATACCGTAATTAGAGATACAATAGAAAGACAATGCGAGGGCCAACGCCGGCGTTCGCTTGTTATGATATTTGAATTGAAATGATAGACGTACGAGCGAGAAAAATTGATGGCGCTACATATCCTATATAAATCCATTACTTTAACAGTTTAGTTTAAGTCGTGAAATAGATCGGGTTAGGAGCTCATGGTAAAGCCTTCAGCTGCATTAATTAGGTACCCCTCTCATATTGAAATACCTTAGAAAAATGGGTAACCAATTGATGAAGCTGTTCATACAAAAAAAGGTATAATTGTTCGAATTATATCTATAGAGTTTTATCAAAATAACTAGTATTTACCTACTTCTTGAAAATGAAAATGTTAAATGTCAACATTTTTACTTTTATTCACACAAGTATCGCGAATTTCCTATCGTAGAAAAATCTTTAATGACTCAAAAAGTTCTAACAAATTAAAGTTCTAAATACGACGATAATAAACTGGAAACACATTCCTATTTTAATATCACCGATTTTGTTACAGTTTCATAACCTGCTATACAAAACGTTCATAAATGTAACTTATTTTAAAACACACCTTAGCCTTTGTGTTATCCCTTAATAACCTACCTCCTATTTTAGTCACGTAACCACCTACCCTAGGTCTGTCAGACTCCGGTAAAATATTATATAGAATAGATAGAGAGAAGTAAATTTAGGTTAAGCGTGGCTTTTCGTATTTCTATTTATTTTAAATGATATAAATTAAAATTCTCGCACACGAGGTAAAACAAAAACGCTTATGTATTTGTAAAATTTTATGTAAAACTAAAGATTATAAATGAAGTTTTTCTTTTGATGTGTCAATGGTTAAAGTAATCAGCATATTTATAGTTATTTCTTTAAAATAAAAATAGCCTTATTTCACAAAAAATGCAAACATTCAATTTGATCTTTGTGAATACTTTCTATTACAAAATCAATAAAAATCATAATCTTAGGGCGGAATTCACCAATAAAACTTATCGCGTTTTAACGTTTGGTTCGCATAATGGCGTTTAGCCGCTGTCACTAGTGTCACTTGTAAAAATAAAACAAAACAAAAATACAGACAAGCGACACTAGTGACAGCGGCTAAACGCGATTATGCGAGCCAAATGTTAAAACGCGATTAGTATTATGGGTGAATTCCGCCCTTAATCAATTTTCTCATCGCTAAACTGTCTCTGTTTCTTAAATGTTTATCTTCTAGAGGTCCGAACCAAAACTATCGCGCTATAATTAGATATATAATTAGATATTTCATGAAAAACCAATATATGAAGAAAAACATAATCACTTAAGTGATTATGTCCGGCGGGAAATGTGTGCGTCTGAGGTAATTTACCTATAATTGGTCTTTCAGACCGCTGAATGTTTTTGCTTACCAAAATTAAACGAACGCATTTTAAATCTCCTTAAGCACAGGCACATCTCTACGGGAGAGGTTTTTTTATTTTTTTTTTAGGTGGGAAAATCATCTAATGACAAATCCCGCCTTTGGGCGAAGCGGGAGATAGTGTCAGACTTTTACTGACTAAAAACCAACTCCTGTTCCTTCTTTGCCTTCATCCCGGGGCCCCGGGCTTCGCTTTCACACTACCCGTGGCCCCAGTAGGCTTCGACCCTGCTGGGCCCCTACAGGTGCTGACATCTCCATGAGGCGCGCGTGGGACACGCGCCGTCGACGACTTGGGCTTGGTCCGGACGGTCATCGGACGGTCAGACGGCGAACCACCCATTGCTCACCGTCCGCAAGCCCGCGCCTACGGTGGCCGGAAATCGGGATCGGAATCCCGGCGGCGGTTAGGGCGTGAGGACCGTTGTCTCACGCGATCGGCCGCCTCCTTTGCTAGCATTACTGCTTCGCAGAAGGAGGCGAACGCCTGCCACTCCTCCTCACTCCGGACCATGGCCTGTACCAATGCCCGGCGCGAGAGATCACTGCCGCCGATCGCCCCCACGAGGACACGGCGGTGCTCTGCCCAGGCGGGGCACACCTCCACCGTATGCTCCACCGTGTCCTCCGGACGGTCCACACAGTGGCGGCACCCAGGAGTTTCTTCCGCACGAATCCGGTGCAGGAATCTCCCGAACTTACCGTGTCCGGTGAGGACCTGCGTCATACGGAAGGTAAGGACGCCATGTGGTCTTTCCAGCCACTCCTCAAAGAGGGGACTTACTGCCATGATTATAGCGTGCCCAGCACTGGGTTGCGATAGTCGCTGTCGCCATTCCACCATGAGATCCCGCCGGAGCTCTTCCCGCCATGCCGCGACTTGGCGTGGATCTTTACGGGAGAGGTAAGAGCTACATGTACGAGCAAAATATTCACCAAAATAATATTGAAGCCGTCTGAGAAACCAATGGTAGGCAGTTAGGTTACTTATTAATAATACAATAATGTAATGTTAGCCAGCAAACTATTCTTAAAATTAAACCTTTTTAACCCGACTGCAAGAAGCTTTATGTTTTTAATAAATTCGTCTGGAACATTCGTCTTTTCCGCCAAATAAATATCTTTTCTTTCTTTCTTTCTGTCATAATGATATTTAATATCTCATTTTATACGTGAATTTGATAAAGAACCCTGAAAATGATCCATTAACTTTCGTAATCACGTGCAACAAGATGGATAGCTTTCTTGAACGTTCGTAATGAAATACCAAGAAAATTACAAATGAGTATCTGTGAGTGTAAATAAATAATTTTTTATTTCATCTTTTTACATATAATTGTTATGTGTAAATAGCCTCAGATAAATCTTAAACAAATTATAGTGAAACTAGAAACTTTATTTCAAATAAAGCAATAATTTAAACAGACTCTTTTGAAATAATTGTCAAAATTTCGGTCAGTAAAAAAAATCTGGGCAAGTGCGAGTCGGACTCGCGCTTTGTGTTCAATTCCCTAATGGAGTCTCGAAGATTTTCCTGAATCGCAATTTTTTTTTTGTGATGCAACAATAAATTTACGGTTTTCAGATTAATTCCCAAACCTGTGCTATAAGACCTTGCTATACGTATAATTTCAGGATTCTGGGTCAACGGGTACCCTATGTACCCTATAAATTTTGATTTCCTCGAGAGTGTCTTCAAGAGAGAGAATTCAAGGGGCTATAGATTTCAGTATATGGTTTTAATTTCAAATCCATAATCCATTTTTTGTCCGTTTATCTGTCGGTCTGTCAACACCCTTTATCACATTTTTTATTAACAAATTTATTTATTTATTATTTTTTTTAACAAAGTGATCCTTTAAGGGTTCTGTTTTTTCCTTTTGAGGCACGGAACTCTAAAAACCCGACTTTTATTTTGGACCACGACCATTGTTTCTGACACAAGTTCCATTAGTTGAACTTATGCCAAATCAACTGTGCCTTTATGTAAGTAGGGTTTAAGTATTCCTCACAAAAGATAAAACAACATGGCCGTAGGCGTCTCCTAATTTATCTTTTAAGTCAAGAGAGCTTACGGTCAGTTAAAAACAAAATACTCAGATCAAAGTAACCCGTGATTTAGGTTAGGCTAATATGCGAAAATTAAACCCCGAACTTCTGACAAAGTATTTAATTACTGATTATTTGTAATGAAAACCCTCATATATGTTGATAATATCTTTGCCCGAGGGTTATGAAAAAAAAATACAAAACCGACCAAGTGCGAATCGGTCTCACGCACAAAGGGTTTCATTATTTACCTATACAATACTGGAAAATAAAAGATGAAAAAATGACGTGTGTTATATGGGAACCCCCACTTCGCCCCTTAAATATTTATTTTATTTTAATTATTTGATTTTAAAATGAATATACACCTAAATATCCTGTGAATATTTCAAGCGTCTAGATTGCCGTTTTTTGCCGTTATTAATATCGAGCAAAAAAATTGAAAAAAAAATTACGTATGTTGTATGAGAGCCCCACTTAAATATTTGTTTCATTCTGTTTTTAGTATTAATTGTTATAGCGGCAACAGAAATACATATCTTACAAATACATGCAGTTCATGAGATACAGCCTGGTGACAGACAGACGGACCGTGGAGCTATAGGATTCCGTTTTTACCCATCAGGTACGGTATCCTAAAATATAAATTACCTCGGATATTACCTTTGCAAACAAAACGTAATTCAAACAAATTAATGAAACCGGGTCTAAAATGATTTTTATTTTAAAAAGTACTCATTAACAGCTCAAATCCGGGTGGTGAATAAATATTTGTTTCATTTTTGTTATAATCTATAGGGACCTCAAATGGGAAATGTTAATAATACATGACGGAAACGTTCCATTTGAATTTATTTATTAGCCTTAACATTTATTTTTTAACTTTATTTCAATTATTTGTTAAAACGTTTTTTTTTGTCATTTTTTATTATTGTGAATTATTATTATAATTTGTAACATATTTGTGCGTAATTTTTTTTATGCTTTTATGGGTCTTTAAAGGAATTGAATTAAATTAATGATAATATGAACTTAATGGAATAATGACGTAGATTTGAAAATTAATTTTGTATGTGTATGTTAATAAATAGTTTGTTTTTGCTGCTCTCAAAACAGTGAAGGAAAACATCGTGAGGAAACCGGCATGTCCTAGAACCAAAAATTCGAAGACATGTGACATCCACCAACCCGCACTGGGCTCGCGTGGTGGTTTACGGCCCATTCCCTCTCCTAGAGAGGAGGCCTGAGTCCCAACAGTGGGAACATTATAAGGCCGACTATACTATACTAAGGCTAGATTGAATAGGGTATTAATAAACAAGTTTTCCTCACCATCAATGATCGCATCACTGCTTAGAATCAGATAGGATCGCAGTCAAGCACTAGTTTATATCAATTAAAAAAGTGCCTACTAAAACATGCGCGTTTCTTACGATCATGTATTAAAATCACGAAACTTATGCAGATTGGCTCACCAATTTAATTTATCAAAAGACCGGCTGCCCGTGTAACCTTCTCATCGTACCCTTCGGATTTATGTCAGCCCTTACAACTTGTGTGTTCAGGCTAAAATATTACTAAAATGAATAGGGCACTTAAGTTTAGGGTATTTTTACTTATCCTAATAAAATTTCGAAATGGTGGGTGAAAGATAATAGCTATTTCGTATCTAATATAATTATATAAATCTCGCGTGACAGTGTGAATTATCGAAATAGTCCGAAACGGATTGGTAAATTTTTATTATGTTTTTTTTTTTGTTTATATGCTAGGTCTGAGAATAGGCGGACATCGAGACCCCGTAGGTTTCGACTCTGCTGGGCACCAGTTTACAGTTTGCTGACATCTTGAGGCGCGCGAGGAACACTATGCGCCGTCGACGGCTTGAGCTCGGTCCGGATGGTTACCGGACGGTCGGACGGCGAGCTGCCCATTGCTCGCCGTCCACAAGCCCGCGCCTATGGTGACCGGATGGAATAATACATAGGACACAAACACTTCTATAATACTAGCGTGATTAATGACACAGTTCACATTAATACTATAAAGGACACACATTTTATTCCCTGAGTATGTTCCCTTGAGACGATTTATTGCTTTCCAGCGGGCAAAGCCAATAGCAGCAGCTAGTTCTAAAATATATTATGACCTGTTTCAGACTTAGAAGTCCTGGTTCAGCCTTCTAAATGCTAAGTCACGTCGGCGACGTTTAAAAAAATGACGATCGAAGCCATTTTAATATCGTGAATTCTAGATTGTCTGTGAATTCAATTTAAATTCCCCTTTTTATTTTCACGGGTTATTTCTCAGACGGAGAATGAAATTTTTTACTATATTGTGACAACGCCTATACCCCTCTCCTGTACCCCTTTTGCCATATTGTTTTAATTTATTTCATTTATTAGGGAGAATAAACAATAAAACTTATAGTAGTACATAAAGAAGGGCTTTGAAATAGTTTTATACATGTCGCACCCTTAGTAATATAAAGGCTTAAAACAAAAAAGTAGTTTTTTGGGAATACGTGCTTAAAGATTCTGAATTATAACATTCCAGTTTATTTTTCTAATAAAATGCTTAATATTTTAGTTGTAAATGTGATTTTCTTCAGATTTATACACGATAGACTATAAGTAGCCATCAATAAAAATAAATAATAATATGAAATTCGATAAATTATAAGTATTTGAAAAAACACTTTCAAGTTAGGCCTTTATAGTTACAGAGTCGTTAATGGTTTTTTCTCTCTCTGTCAGCGGTAGCCGGTAGATAATTTCGTTTTGTGCCCTTAGCATTCAAAATCAAACTTTTCAAAAATTTTGACTTGAGCCCTTATATTATTAAGGGTGCGATGTGATATCAATAAAGGGCATCAAACAAAGAATATCATTAGAGGCTGCCAAACTATTGCAGTTTTTAAAAGAAGAGTGTAAGATCACTATCCTAGTAATATTACAAAACTGAAAGTTTGTGTGTATTTGTACTTCTTTACCCGCGAACGGTTGAACGAATTTAAGTCAAATTTGGCACACGGTTAGAGCATGTCCAGAAATACCACAAAAAATACTTTTTATCCCAAAACTGGTAATGCCGCCACTCTTTTGGGTACATTACCAGTCGACAGCGATGCGGAGAAGATTTTCGACGCCATATTTTATTAATTAGTTCTCTCGGGAATATGTGTCCTTGGGATAATTTTTTTTTAAATAAAATTATATACATATTTTTAGATCATACAGTACAGTCAGCGTACCTAATAATATAGTGTACCTATTATATCTATACAAGGTTATTTGTAAAACAATGGCAACCTCTTAGGACTATAGGTTACTAACATCATAAACAACAACTTTTGTTGTTGTTTTGTTGTTCTATGACTTACAGTCTTACTTACAGTCCTGCAAGGTTGATAGTGTTTAACAAATAACCCTGTATATAACACCTTTTTATATCTATCTGTATCATAATACGGCATAGGGGCATCAATCGTTTATGTTCATAAACATAAACGATTGATGCCCCTCAAGTTGAAGGGTAAAATCTACAAGTCCGTGATAAGACCTGTCACACTGTATGGATCAGAATGTTGGGCTGTGAAAAAGACGCATGAAAAAAGATTGCATGTAGCGGAAATGAGAATGTTGAGATGGATGGTGTGACGAGAATGGATAAAGTCAGAAATGAATATATTAGAGGAAGTTTGAAAGTGGCGCCAGTGACTGAAAAGTTGAAGGGGAATCGTTTGTCTTGGTATGGTTTTTTTTTTTTTTTTTTTTTTAATTGTTATAAACCAGTGCTTGACTGCGATCCCACCTGATGGTAAGTGGAGATGCAATCATTGATGGTCAGGCGCACTAGTTTATTAAGAGCCTATTCACTCTAGCCTTGAAGACACCTATAGTCATGTAAAGAGGAGAGATGAAACACATGTTACTAAAAGAGTTATGAGTTTACATGTGGATGGGTGGAGAGGGAGAGGGAGGCCAAAGAAAAGATGGATGGATTGTGTGAACAGTGATATGAAAGAAAAGGAAGTTAGTGATAGTATGACTTTTGACAGGATAGAATGGAAGAAAAAAACGTGTTGCGCCGACCCCAAATAAGATGGGACAAGGGCAGGAAGATGATGATGAAACGATTGATGTGAAGTAACACCGAGAATGACCAGCTTAGTTTTAAACAAGATATAGTGAAATCCGAATAGTCGATTCTTAATTACGATATGAATAGAAACTCGTAATAAAGAATTTACTTTTGAAATTTTCGTTCTGATTGACATTTTGACCTCTTAATATCTACCTACTCAAGCTTCTAACAAAAGTCACTAAGCTACCCTCAGTTTAAGCAAAACATAAAAACCGACGATGTTTTAATTTCAAAATTATTTTTTTCCGCTTCCCGTTAAATTACATTTACTCAGCTTAGCATAATCTGTCTTATATTTAAAAATACATTAAGTTACCCTTTTTTATGAAATATTAAAAATGGTAACTTTTTTCTAAAGTACGGTCACGCAATTTCCGTAACATATGGCAAATTATTTCGTTTTGGCCCGTATGACCGACTTAAAGCTGTTTGCAGACGTACGCCACAAGACAATTCGTCAAAGTGTTTTTTTTTTTTTGAAATCTGGACAATTTATACAGACGTGACGAAACATGGTCAACAAATCACAATGGGCCTCATCAAAAGGTTTATTTATAGTCACCCAAAGGACAATGAAAAGTGTTATGCTCGGAGTTTCCTTGCGTAATCGAATCAGGAATGAAGATATCCGCAGGAGAACCAAGGTTGCTGACATAGCTCGAAGAATCGCCAAACTTAAGTGGCAATGGGCAGGGCACATTGCTCGCAGAACAGATGGTCGTTGGGGCCGAAAGGTTCAGGAGTATAGGAAGGCCCCCTACAAGGTGGACCAATGACCTGGTGAAGGTTGTGGGAATCCGATGGGTGCGAGACACACAGGACCGTTCATTGTGGCGACATTTGGGGGAGGCCTATGTCCAGCATTGGACGTCTATCGGCTGAAATGATGATGATGATGACACAGACGTCTATTTGTGGAAGCTTTCACACACACTGGTAAAAGTTGTTCATTTTTTATTTAAGACCTTTTATTTACCTCTCAGTGTTCGTATGCAACTATTATTTGTTTGGGTGGAATCTTGCCACTCAATTTTGAAGCAGATATCTTTAACCGATCGAGCGGAAATTTTGTATACACGGTTACAATACTTACAATACTTGTTTGACTATGTGACGTCATTCTAAATCCAACATGGCGGAGGATCCAAGATGGAGGACTAGTTATTATTGAAGCACACTTACTTAGAGATTTACTTTTGTAGATAAACAAGTAAATGAAATATTTGGTCGATCTTTAATTTATCGATGTCTACGATGTCACGACAAACTTTTAGATCATATAAATTTTGTAACGACGTATATATATAAGTTGATTTTTTTTTCAGTAAAACCTATGTTTACTGTTTCAAAAACGAAGAAACTATTTATTACATTAATATTAATAATATTTTTTTCACAAAAATACATATCACCGATCTCCATACAAAGATTCCTTATGTCTTAGAAGCCAGTCTCTTTCATCATGGTTTAAAAAATAAAATGTTACTATATTATAGTTGCCTTTGGTCTGATCTTTTCTTGAAAGTATGGTAGTATTGGTATTTAAATATTAATTGGAATCGAGTGGGCCTTCATAAGAGGAGAAATTTGTGACATTTCATAAATCTCATATTTTGATGTTCTAGAACAGTTTCCTTTTTTATCTTTGTAAGGTTCGTAAATTTAGATAGTCGTTTAGGTTTAGAAAGTAAACTTTTTAATACATAACATAGTCACTTTTATACCCATAGAATGCTGATGTAATAGATTCTAACGTTTTTGCAATATTTGGCAGCAAAGGTATCACTTCAACCTTCTCTTTTTTTATTTGAATTGATCTCGAAAAATTTATCCCACGGCATTTACTGCCGGCAATCATAAGCGTTAATTTGTGGATAATGTACTGGGCTGCAATATTATAAACACACATTTGTACTGTTTATTTGTAGTCTATTTGTATCGATATCCGAGATTTGTATATTGTAGCTGTTTATTATTCCATAAATAAATAAAATTAAAAAAACCTATTTGCAAATAAAAACAATATTACCATTTAACAAAATGTAAATTATTTCTGAAAAAATTGAATTGAGTTGCTTATACAAAATTTCAACGTTGTTTATAGCTTAATCTATTCAAAAACTATTATTGTAGTACAACAATAATTCCTGAAATTCAAAGGAAGTTTATTTGAAATTCTCTTTTGAGTTTCCAAACGTTATTTTGCTAAAAATTCTTCCAAGTATAATGTAGAACGCAAATCAATTGTCCACCGACAGTGACGAACTTTCTATAAAGAAATTCAAAAAATTTCGAGACACCAATTCATACCAAATATGATTGGATTTTTTACAGAGATTTTGAAAAAGATTTACAACACTATATTCCAGCAGTTCAGATAAAATAGGAAAACCACTACTTTTGTACTCCTCGGTTTCTGAACTGAGTATTTCAAGTTAAAATCTTGTCAAATTGATGTCAAAAGTTTGTCAAATTCTGATCGTAAGTAGAATCACAGAATAAGCAATAAAACAAGTACAGTCAAACGGGGTGAATAGGACAGCTGGGGTGAATAGGAACAAAAGTTTGAAGGGGATTTTCGCATTAATTAACAATTTTTCCCAGCATTTAAGTACTCCTATTTGTTCATTAATTGTAATAAAAACGGATAATTTGATAGAAATCAATTATTTAAATACATACCAATGTAAAAAACTTAACCAAAGTCTTGTTCCTATTCACCCCTGCAGTCCTATTCACCCCGTTTGACGGTACAGAAATTTCACTCTTCTAAAGAAAACATGCAAATATATAAACCTACTAACAACGTTAATAATGTTCATGAAACATTGCAGGGCACGGACGTGACCTTGATTATATTTGCCTACCGGGCTAGTAGCGCTTGTAACGAATTCAAATGCACCTTAAGTCCACGTACCGGGAGTCTCTTTTATTATGCCCGCTATGCGCCTTTCAACAGGCCGCTCTTGTTATAAAAATGTGAAATAGCTTTTATTACATAAAATATGGTCGGATTTTCTAAAATTACCTAATTTAGGTACCTAATTGATTTCTACCTATTTACTTATATCCATATAAAAAAAAATATATTTTAAAAAGTCATCTCATAGAAGTGTCAAGAGACTGTTTACATTTAGTTAGGTATCTAAACAAATGAAATAGGTAATTAAAATGAAGTTTATATAACTTTGTTGGTTTTTTTTATGTGCATTAGCTTTTCGTTCATATGTAATTTTTAAAAAGTAGGTCGTTTATGACGTATTATACATAATAATTAACATTTTGTAAGATATAATGATAGTAATGTTGACCTTGCATTAGTAAGGTAGTCACTAGTACTGAGAGGTCTACTTATGTTGAATGATCTTTAAGGACTTGTTTACGGGAAAATGTCGCAAATACTTGAAATAAAAACTCGATAGAATATTCGATAAAGTTTTCGAAAATATTTTTTGTTAGTGCGGATCAAGCGGCGAATAGAACACGCGTGTGACACACTCTACCGAATGTAGCCTTACAAGTGAGGCTGTGCGGCGTAGGCACATTTCTATACCTATAGTTAGGAGTGCGCCAGGCCTGGCAGAGTTTGTTAAGTTGTTAATTAAAAATTCCCAATTCAGAATCTAACACTTCGACTTTGATAAATCTACCTATGTTAGTGTATAAAAGAGGCTTATTGCAGATAATTGTTATAATATACTAACTGACTCGACACACTTCCTGTTTAAGATAAGAACTGTCAAAAGTCTCATAAAATACTTTATCCTGATAATAATAAACACAGCAAAAAATAATAAGCGTAATTGGTTTAGCCATGCATATATGACGACGTGACCAAGGCAAATAGGGATTAATTTTTATATAGAATATAATATGTTGCCAGCCAAACCCAATCTGAGGATGAACTAGTTTCACCTTGACCAAATCCGCGATAATAATCCGAGAACAAATGAAGCGAGCTCGGAATTTTAGGTCACCCCGACACTATTAAGCCTTAGCGCCGCAGGGGTGGGGTTCCGCTTGTGAAAAGAGAACTGGTTTGGCCTAGGAGAAACTATTTCATCCTAAAATTGAGTTTAGTTTGTAACGTATCGGCGCTTGAAAGGCAAAAATTACTAAGCGACATTAAATAAAATTTACAGGAGAGTGATGTATAGTAAAAAAAAAAAATTAACGAAAAATTAAAAAATTTCAATCCGACTATATAGTCGGATTTAAATACTAACATCATATTAATTATAACTAAATCTGATTATTTTTAACTAACAATTTTTTTTCTGAAAATTTTAGTATTAAATCCTATAAAGTTTAATCAATGTCGCTTAGTAATTTTTGCCTTTCAACCGTTGAATTATAATATTGATTACTCAATAGCTTTAGTCACAGTATTTTTAATAGACTATTCGAAAGAAGAATAAAAAATTATTGTGATTTATTATAAAACTCATGCAACAAAAAAAAAAAACATTCAAAAATGCACATGCAGTGAATAAAAACACATTCCCATAAAAGTACCAATCAATTATTCCAGCCCTGAGGTCATACCACGAGCCCTTAATGCGAACCATTTAACCACCTGAACGGAACTGTTAACGCAATGGAGCCATATAGAGTGTACAGTTCGATCCCTCTTTCTTGCTCTCACGACTATCATTTTATTTCGTCATGGTAAGACCCCAGTATCGTTCCTAATCTGGAGCCAATTGATAATCACAATATCAATGACAACGACTACATATTAAATACAGTGAAACTCGGTTAAGTGAGACCTGGATAAGTGAGAAAACTCCATAGTTGGAACTCATGCTGAGATCCCGACACTTTAGCATTGAATTACCTCTGTTAGTGAGAGTGAGACAAAGCAAACCTCTATATCTCTGATTCATTCTTTCAATTTTATTGCCATAGTTTATAATTGAGACAGCAAGTGTGTCTTTTATCTGAGACTTTATCATAATTAATACTTTTCTAAGTGGTTTTCTTTGAATTTTATAGGCATTGACCTCTGTAGGTGAGATAACATAAATTTATTACCTCTCTAACTGGTTATTTTATTTAATAATCGCAACTCTATAACGGAAATAACCGCTAATTTCACCTTTATTAATAGAACCCTGTGTAAGTGAGACACTAGGTAAGTGGAAGACCTCTTTAAGTGAGACAAATTTACAGTCACTTAAAGTCCCAATTATCCAGATTTCACTGTATAAATATAACATAGTCAACTTTATAACGTTCCCACTGCTGGGACTCAGGCCTCCTCTCTAGGCAAGAGAATAAACAGTAATCTACCACGCGGACCAAGTGCGGGTTAGTGGATGTCACATGTTTATCTTTTATTTTTTTGTTCTAGGACATGCCTGTTTACTTACTCTATTTTCCTTCACCGTTTTGAGAGCAGTGGTAATGAAATAAATTACACAAAGTAATGCAACTGACTGGATTTGAACCAACGATGTATAATTTTTTTAGTCAGTCCCCTTTTCACTGGTAAAATGGATGAGACTGATATACGCTACCCAAAAGCCACGTGGTTAATCACATTTGTCGAAATGTCGAATAGAAATCGCCATCCAGAATAGAATGTCAGTTTGAATATAGCCCAATGAAGTCAGAAAAGTCAAGACAATCAAGAAAAACAAAAGAAACTCGTTTCCAAAAATTTTAATCAACATGCATCATGCTAAATGATCAGTCTGTCACCTGAGAAGAGAATAGCTTCTTCAATCCGATGATGGTCGACAATAACAGGGCTATCTTGGAGATCAGGAGTGCCTTTCCGACCATCAGGGCCAGAACCTTGAAAGTAAGGGCCCCGAAGAGGCCGAACTTCAACGCAGCGAGGGCCAGAACAGGCCCAAATGGCTTCTGGCGACCTCTGCCGCTTTCATATACTTTTGGTGGCTTCATTGATACACCTGGAATTAGAAAAAGGTAATTAAAAAAACAAAGAATCACAAATACACAAAAAAAAACATAAAAATAATTAAAATACCGAAAGCTGGTGTTTAAGTTTTGTTTTGTTGTTATTTTACACTGACTTTTATTTTATTTTTTAACTATAATTAATTAACAAACATAAAATAAAATTTCATTTAGAAACTCTACCATTTCATGAAATTGATTAATAAGGAAATATATGATATATTAACGAAATATTTCCTAATTGGTGATCATAAAATTGTCACGATTGTCCTGTGGATCATGCATGGAGTGGCATGAGCTTTTTTTTTTATTGGGTGGGAAAATCATCTTATAACATATCCCGCTCTTGGGCGGAGCGAGAGATAGTGTCAGACTTTTACTGACTAAAAACCCACTCCTGTTCCTTCGTTGCCTTCGTCCCAGGGCCCCGGGTTTCGTTTTCACACTACCCATGGCCCCAGTAGGCTTCGACCCTGCTGGGCCCTTACGATTTGCTGACATCTCCCTGAGGCGCGCGTGGAACAATACGCGCCGTCGACGACTTGGGCTCGGTCCGGACGGTTACCGGACGGTCGGACGGCGGGCTATCCATTGCTCGCCGT
Source organism: Mythimna vitellina (assembly GCA_949316375.1). NCBI lineage: Eukaryota > Metazoa > Arthropoda > Insecta > Lepidoptera > Noctuidae > Mythimna > Mythimna vitellina. The sequence goes on from OX438705.1 coordinate 2,281,312, forward strand.
CCGCAAGCCCGCGCCTACGGTGGCCGGAAATCGGGATCGGAATCCCGGCGGCGGACAGGGCGTAAGGACCGTTGCCTCACGCGATTGGCCGCCTCCTTTGCTAGCAAAGGATTTTAAAGCATTACTGCTTCGCAGAAGGAGGCGACCGCCTGCCACTCCTCCTCGCTCCAGACCATGGCCTGAACCAAGGTCCGGCGCGAGAGATCGCCACCGCCGATTGCCCCCACGAGGACATGGCGTTGCTCTGCCCAAGCGGGGCACACCTCCACCGTGTGCTCTACCGTGTCCTCCGGGCGGTCCACACAGTGGCGACACCCGGGCGTCGTTTCCGCACAAATCCGGTGCAGGAACCTCCCGAACGTACCGTGTACGGTGAGAACCTGCGTCATGCGGAAGGTGAGGACGTCGTGAGGTTTTTCCAACCACGCCTCAAAGAGGGGACTTACCGCCATAATTGAGCATGAGCTAATGATCCTAATGACCATCATGAGAAGTATAGCGTTGTTTGCAATTTAGTCTTATGTGACTCATTCACAATCCAAGCGAATTAACAAATTTGTAGTGGTTGTTATGTAGTGATGTTAGTTGGAAACTAGGGAGGTACTAGTTCAACGCATTGCAAAAGCTTTCAATACAATTGCGGAGGAAATACGACTTCGTACAACAACTGTCAAAATACGAAACAGATGTCGGACCTGCATTAACAACAGAGGCTAAAATTTAGAGCAGGATTTGCAAAAGTTATGAAATAAATGTTAAAAATGCAATCTCATTTTTTTATACCTAGTAAAACTCACGAAAAGACAGTTACAAGATAGATTTTACCATACAAGAGTGAGATAACATTTTTAATAGGTTTTTCAGGTATCATTTAAGCAAAAATATTTTTCAAATCATATATTTTGAATATTAGTTTTACGTGACTCGATTCACAATTCTAACGAATTTACAAAGTTATAAAAAGATTTTTATGGACTGTGGCACATTACTAGCAAGAAGATAAACAAGAGATTTTTTGAGGGAGTTAGAAGATGCCGGTCGCTTTTGTTTTTTTTTTTATAGCTATGAAAATAGCTGTAAAATGGACAGCTTTAATTTAAGTCCAAGACTTTCCTTTTAAACATCATTAGTAAATTAAAAAAAAAAAACTAGAAAGCTGATGTCATTAATTTTAAATTTAAAAGTACTCTAACAAAATTAAAATTCAAAGTCTTGTATTATATTTTAAATTTGTATAAAAAAATTGGGTCTTATTTTCATAAAACAATAAAAAGTCAATGAAAAAAAATCCACAGGGCATGAAAAGTGTTTAGGGGTCTGAAAGGATAGCAGATGATCCCTCCAGTCGATTATTTCAATTTGGCACACGATGCACCAAACAACCTGTATAATTAATACTCATCAAGACAATTCCAAAAAGCCCAAACACGATAGGATTATCTTATTTTTTTTTTTTTTTTTTTTTTTTTTTTTTTTTTTTTTTAATTGATATAAACCAGTGCTTGACTGCGATCCCACCTGATGGTAAGCGGAGATGCAATCATTGATGGTCAGGCGCACCAGTTTATTAAGAGCCTATTCACTCTAGCCTTGAAGACACCTAAATTATAGCTGGATGGGAAGACCGCAGCAGGCAAATTGTTCCAGTCCTTCGATGTACGCGGTATAAACGACGAAGCGAAACGCTTAGTCCGGACCGTTGAAGTTTCAACAACGTAAGGGTGGATACTCGCTGTTCGTCGGGTTGTCCGATGGTAGAAAGGAGATGGCGGAATCAAGTCATGCAATTCCCGCGCACACTCTCCAAAATGTAACCTATAAAATACCGAAAGGCTGGCTACTCTGCGCCTGTGCTCGAGGCTTTGAAGATTGGACTTAACCAAATCTGGATCCCCAATTAGCCTCTTCGCACGCCTTTCCACTGAGTCCAAAGCTGCTAGATGGCATTTTGCAGCACCAGCCCATATGTGACTGCAGTACTCCAGACACGATCGGACCTGTGCTTTGTATAACATTAGAAGCTGTCCCGGTGTGAAGTACCGTCGGACCTTTGCAAGAACGCCTAGTTTTCTAGCAGCTACCTTAGCTTTGGACTCAATGAACCGCCCAAAATTGAGGTCTGAGGAAATTTCAACTCCTAAGAGCTGAAGGCGGTCGCTGCACTCCAGGGATACATTCTGAAAAGCAGGAGCCAAGGTGAACGGGCTCCTCTTAGCGGTGAACAGACACGCTTGTGTTTTGGCGGCGTTGAATTTTACCAGATTGGTTTCGCCCCACTTGGAGACTGCCTGAAGTGAGACATTCGTACGCTCTACCATAGCCTCTCGTTCGGACCGGATTAGCTCCTTACTAGCCCGGGGACCTGGCAGGTATCTCTCTACAACAGTGCTATCGTCTGCATACCCATAGATACCGGGCATCAGCAGATCGTTTATATGCAGCAGGAAAAGAGTTGCAGAGAGAACTGACTCCTGAGGAACTCCGGCATTAGTCGTCATGGGCTCTGATGAGCATCCATCGACAACAACTCGGAGAGACCGTTCACTCAGGAAGTCTTTTACCCAGTTAATCAGACCAGGGGAAATGCCGTACGCTGGAAGCTTACTCAAAAGGCTGGCGTGCCATACCCTGTCGAAGGCCTTCGAGACGTCTAAGGAGACAGCCATCGCTTCTCCATTCTTCTCGAGGGCCTCGCCCCACATGTGAGTGGTATACACTAGTAGGTCCCCAGTAGACCGATTGTGGCGAAACCCGTATTGTCGGTCACTGAGGAGATCGTTACCTTCCAGGTATGCCAGGAGGCGCGAGTTCAATACACGCTCCATAATCTTGCAGAGTATGGAGGTTATTGAAATCGGCCGATAGTTGGCAGGATCGGCACGACTGCCCTTTTTGGGCACGGGCTGCACGTTGGCAAGCTTCCAGGACTTGGGCACTATACCAGTCCTAAATGAGAGGCGATACAAGCACGTCAATACAGGAGACAACTCGGGCGCACATGCCTTGAGGACTATTGCTGGTATACCATCTGGTCCACTAGCTTTATTCACGTCTAGACGACACAGTGCTCTCAAAACTTCTCTGTTCCTTATGCAAATCTCGGGCATTGAGGTGTTGCAGTGTGGTAGAGTAGGTGGAGTAGCACTGCCAGTGTCAAGACGAGAATTGTGGGCGAAGAGAGCTGCAAAGAGACCTGCTTTCTCTCTCGCCGTGTGAGCCAGTGTTCCATCAGGTTTAACCAGCGGAGGCAATGTGGGTCTACAGAAGTTCGCTTCGACCGATTTGGCAAGGGACCAGAATGCTCTGCTACCGGACGGCTGTGCAGAGAGCTTTGCGCCAATATGTGTAATGCGGTCGAACCGAGCCTTCTTCAGTGCCTTTTTATAGGACTTGGCAGCATGGTTGAAAGCTCTCTTCTTTGAGCTCAGATCCGGAGCCTTGCGATCACGAGCGTCAACCCATGCTAGAAACGCCGAATGCTTACGCTCTTCAGCTTGAACGCAATCGGCGTTGAACCATGGTTGAGCTGAGCCTCCGATGGGTACGTCTCTATAAGGGATGAAAAACTCCATAGCTTGACGTATCACATCGGATATGGCATCTGCGCAGCTCGACGGACTTTCAGAAGAGAAGCAGACCCGCTGCCAAGGATAGGACGCAAAAAAGTGCCGCATCTCATCCCAATCTGCTGACCTGTAACGCCATATTCTCCGCTGACCACGTGAGTCGCAGTCAGGTGGGCAGAAGCACGAAACAGACTTCACCAGACAGTGATCTGAAGTACCAAGTGGTGAGGAAACTGTTACAATACATCTGTCCGGATCAGTGGTCAGCAGAAGGTCTAAACAATTGGCAGTATGACCAACTACATCAGGCACCCTAGTCGCTTGCTTAACCAGCTGGGAAAGGCCCATCGATACTGCAAAGTTTCGTGCTTCTCTCCCAGCGTGGTCGGTCTTCTGGTATGGGAAAAGCCAGTCTTGGTGGCAGGCGTTAAAGTCCCCCAGAGCGACGAGCTGCGCATCAGGGTGCCGATGCAGAGCCTTATCGGCGGCCTCACTAAGGTGGTCGAACAACCGAGTCGTCTCCTGATCTCCGCTGTGCGATCGGTAGACACAGGTATAAACAATTTTGTCCACACCAGTGTCCACCAACAGCCATAGGGTAGAAAAATTTGGGTCTTCAAGGTGACGGAGACGCTGGCAGCAGATGTCATTACGGACATACACACAGACCCCGGCACGCTGCAGGAAATGATACTCCAGAGAGTATCCCGGATAGTTGAGGTACGCCGTATCTGACGGACATCTAATTTGGGTCTCCGTCAAGAAAAGCAAGTGCGGCTTGTCAGTCTCAAGATGGTGGTGGACCGCATCGAGATTGGAGTGCAGCCCTCTAATATTAGAGAGGTGCACTTGGAATGAGAGGACGTGCATCCGCTGTTGACACTTGCCTTTCTTTTTAACTTTCATTTATTTAAGTGGAGTGAATAGGAGAAAGATGGAAGATGGCAGTTGAGCGAGGTGATGCAAAGTTAAACCCAACAACACGACCAGAGTTGCTGCGCCAAAGGAGGGTTGATCTGGAGACTGCGGGGACGCCCGAACCCGAATTATTACTGAGTTCCTATGGTCATCTTCTAGCTCCATCATCAGACCCTGGTTACCATCTAGCACTATTATACTCGTCAAGGCGGATCAAACTAGTCCAAACTCGATGGCGTTGTGTCCTTAGCCACATTACGGTTCTATTATCTGATCAGCTCCATATCTCTCTGATTTACTTATCGACACCCACAAAGAACAAGGTGCTAACATTAACAAGTCATTTTTTAAATTGAACCTAAAGTGATAGTGCCATGTTTGAATTTTATTTGGATTGTAACCTGAGATACTGCCTTGTTCGATGCAGGTGTCGATATATGCATGCAAACTTCAGCTTAAACAGTAACCGGGAAGTAGATCAAATTTAATTTGCAAGATTTGATTACAGACAAGCAAACATTGAAACAAGTGAAACTAAATTTACTAACTAGATTCAATAATAATGTACAACAATGTACCCAAAGTTACTTTGGTGACAGAACACTAAAAAAGAGAATACCATACCTATTGAACAGTCTGCCGGCAGACATAAGGAGTGAAACAAACACAAATAGATTTAGACGCAAATTAAAATTATATTATTTAAAAATGTTTTAAGTACATTTAAGTATGTCTAGAGACTCACCGACCCCACAGTCAAACCATTGCAACGGTTTTGTGGGGCTTGTCTTATAAATTACTTACCTTTTGGATAAATAAATAAAAATAAATATAGGATTGTAAAAAAAAAAAACAAACTGCCTTTGTAATTTTTTGGGAGTACAATATTGCTAATCCAATTACGACCACATTGATTCATCTCGTTAGTAAATCTCCTTGGGGATGTGTCCACACAATCTACGAATTAGGTCGAGTCGATTATTACACCTGAGAGTCCTTGGAGCTTAAAGGTAAAGTGAGTTTCTGCCAGTGATAATAGGTAAAAAAGAACCGTGCAAACTGAGGGTTCCGTTCAAACTTACCTATGTAAATAGTTCAATTCCCGAATCGAGTCTACAGATTTTTCCAAATCGCAAAAATAGGTATTTTTAGAGATCCGTACCTCAAAAGAAAAAAAAACGGATCCTTTAAAGGATCACTTTGTTGTCCCTCTGTTTGTCTGTCTGACAAGACCCTTTATTTCGGGAACGCGTAGAGGTATTGAGTTGGAATTGAAACCATATACTCAAATCTGCGATCCCTTAAAGCAGTGAAAAAATCAAACTTTTGAGTTAACGAAAAAAGATACGGCCGTTTATGTCTCAAAAAGCGTAGGTATATTTCGATACTCTCAAGGGAATAAAAATTCATAAGCTACGTACCGTTGACCTAGAATCCTGAAATTTAGCATGAAACAAGGTCTTATAGCACAAGTGTACGAAAAAATCAGAAAACTGTTAATTGGTTTTTAGTGTTTTTTTTTTAAATTATTTTTCTTTTATTCATTGGTGGTATGACAACTGGCGGCTGCAATAAATAACTGGTGTAGTATCCACTATTTTGCTTTTAATGCCATCCTTATGTCAACGGAATAGAAGGCAAAATCAGTTGAACGGACAGTAAAATAGGTTTGTTTAAATTTGTAATGTTATTGTGAATGAAGTCCAGCTCAATATCTGGTACCTATGATACAATTTACACTAGTTTATGGACCAGGGGATTCATTTCTATGTAAAACTATATGTCAATAAACTTTTTTTATTATTATTATTAATATCATTTAAGGGTTTGATGTATCCCGCCATTATATCCAAAAAACGTTTTGGGAACACATTCATTGTGCGTACAACTAAGGAGTGGAATTCCTTGCCGGAATGTGTGTTTCCTGATAGCTATAATCCGGCAAATCTTTAAGTCAAGAGTGAATAGGTTACTTCTAGGTAAGCGCGTTCCATCGTCGACCGCATCGTCGCTTTCCATCAGGTGAGATGGCGGTCCATAAAAAATATCCAGCATAAAAAAAAAATTTCTTAAATAATGTTGAAGACTTACCAACACCCAGGCTTCCATCCTTCTCTTGCTTGCCAGAGATCACCAGGTCCGCGTCCTTGAGAAGTCTGTACCTAAGGGACCTGGAGCTGACGAAGTGCCACAGCTTGTCCATAATGAGCTGCTGTGCTTGGTCTTCAAGTGAAGTACCTGCTCTTGCTAGGGTTTCTTTTTTGATTGGGATTTCTGATGCGGCACCGTGGCTGAAAAAGGTAAGTAAGTTTGTTAGTAATTTTGTTTTAATGAGATAATTAGCCGGTTGAAGTTCTGTTCAACAAGTCCCTAAAGTTAGTTTTATGAAAATATTACGTGTGGTAGTAGGTGATGAGTGTACAAGCCCCAATGCCTTTTTGATACCTCTCCAATCCGGACTAACTATTTGGCCTCTTTGTTTATACCACGTACATCGTAGGACTGGACCTATTTGGCCACTGTAGTTTTCCATCCAATTTCAAAATTTAAAAATCAAATAGGTATTTTTATTTCACATAGGCCTACATGGGCACTTATTAAATGTCAGAAGCTAGTGCACGGTTCCAAATTGGTCGTTCCCTATAGAGAAGAACCGGAAAGAAACTTCATGGTTACTCTTTTAAAAAAAGATTATCACTCAACCCAACTATTTTTTATCGACGTATTCTTATATTATAACATTTTTTAGGCAGGGGTCATAGTTTTGGAGGTTGTGGGTTTGATTCCCACCCAGGTCTAATGTTCGTGTGATCAGCACGATCATTTGTTCTGTAACTGGTTGTAATTTATCTCTTATATGTATTTAGAAATATATAAGTATGTTTATCAGTAACTGATTCTGACTTGAAGCTTGTGCTATGAGTTTTGGACAACTGTTGTTCAGTATTCATAGCACAAGCTCTGCTTAGTTTGGTACTAGATGGCGTTGTGTGAAAGTTGTGGAATATTAATATTATTATTATCATCTGTGCCCAGCCCAAAAATTTGTACCTAGAACGTTGATATTTACTTTCTTCATTGTTTCAAAAATATTTTATAGATCAATAAAGAATATCATGACAATAATCATAATTCAAACAAACCTTTTCAGCAAGACTGATAAAAATAATTAAATAAACTTCAGTAAGTAACAAGGCTCGTACAACGAGAAAATTTGTATCCAAATACAAAACCCTTACTGATAAAAAGTTTGTTGAGAATTCCGCAAATCTTGAATCAGTTTGATGGAGTTTCAGTTGAAGAAGTTTCAAATTTGGAACTTTTTTGAACCTCTAGATATTTATTATTTATTATTTATTTATTTATTTAAATAGAACGGCCGAAGCCAATTACACTATTTAACTTAAAATATTTTATATATTGAGTTATTTGATATCCACAAACATAAAAGAGAACACCTTGAAAAATTATTTTATTAAAATTTACCATATGACATATTGAGAGCAGTGGTAGCCGAGTGGTAACGGCCCCGACTTACGCATTACTTTGTGTAATTTATTTCATCACCACTGCTCTGATCTCTCGGGCCTGAGTCCCAGCCATTTTGGGAACATTAAAAGGCTGATTATGCTTATATATATAAAAATAAAATCGACATACGCCCTGGCCAGTACCTAAAAAAAAACTCAGTGACTACAACTGGATCTTAATAACGGTATAATTTTAGGCTGTGTAGTTTTGAAAGTACTTTTACGACGAATTACCCTGAGACTTTAGCCAACTTTACTAAACGTCTATTTTTAGCGTGGGTTTTTTATTTATATTCGATGTTCGTTCCTTTAATTCTTGAGAAGATTTGAACCTTTTTGTCTTCCTTATTTATTCAACGAGTTTCCTTGACGATATTACTGATTCGGGAAAAGGACAATTGTTAAATGGTTTAATAAATTTTCCAAGTAAGCAAATCACTTATGCCAGATAGTCTTTATTATTGCTACAAGTAAGTCATACACATCGCCATCACTTCAGCCCATGCCCATTGCCACTTAAGTTTGGTGATTCTTCGTGCTATGTCGGTGACCTTGGTTCTCCTGCGGATATCATCATTCCTGATTCGATCACGCAAGGAAACTCCGAGCATAGCCCTTTCCATTGCCCTTTGGGTGACTTTGAGTCTTCTGATGAGGCCCATTGTAAGCGACCACGTTTCAGAGCCATATGTCATTACTGGCAACACGCACTGGTCATAGACTTTCGTCTTGAGACACTGTGGTATATTGGACGAGAAGATACCGCGCAGCTTCCCGAACGCTGCCCAGCCAAGTCGGATTCGACGATTGATCTCTTTCTCGAAGTTAGACCTTCCCAACTGGACCGTCTGTCCCTGGTAAACGTAGTCGTCCACAACTTCCAGAGTAGAGTCCCCGATCTTGATAGGAGTGGGAGCTACATGGCTGTTTACCATGACTTTGGTTTTATCCATGTTCATTTTAAGTCCCACTCTTTCTCAGTAGAGCTTCCGAAAGATTGGGACTTATAGGTTTTATAAGAAATATTTAAAAATCTAAAAGTATGTAAATAAAAATAAATAAATGGAATCCACAACTTTCACACAACACCGTCTAGTTCCAAACTAAGTAGATATTGTACTATAAGTACTAGATAACTGATAAACATAGTTATGTATTTTTAAATACATACATAATATAGATAAATTACACCCAGACAGAAAAAATCGTCGGCTTACTGCAAGAACTCATTAACTGGTTAAAAAAATAAACTGAAAACGATCAAAGTTTTGTATTTGTCAATTAATGAGTAAATAAGTTGTAGTTGTATAAGAGCCGTGGTGGCCGAGTGGTAAGGGCCCTGACTTACGAGTTGTACGTCGCGGGTTCAGAACCAGCCAGGCACATTACTTTGTGTAATTTATTTCATCACCACTACTCTCAAAACAGTGAAAGAAAACATCGTGAGGAAACCGGCATGTCCTAGATTCAAAAATTCGAAGACATGAAATGTGACATCCACCAAACCGCACTGGGCCCGCGTGGTGGATTACGGCCCATTCCCTCTCCTAGAGAGGAGGCCTGAGTCCCAACAGTGGGAACATTATAAGGCCGACCATGCTAAGTTGGGTCAGGTGACAATATAATTACATAACTGTACCACTTTTAGTAACTAAAAGTGACTTTATTCAAAGTTTTGTATTTGTCAGTTAATGAGTTCTTGCTGTAAGCCGACGAATGATCGTGCTCTTCATACAAACATTTGTCTTAGGTGGGAATCGAACCCACGACCTCTGGCATAGTAGTCAGAGTCACTAATCACTAGACCAATAGGCCACTCTAAATGTTTTTTTTTTAACATTCTTTTGATGATCCCTGAGACTGAGCAGTGGTGGCCGAGTGGTAACGGCCCCAACTTACGAGTTGTAGGTCGCGGGTTCAAACCCAGCCAGGCGCATTACTTTGTGTAATTTATTTCATCACCACTGCTCTCAAAACGGTGAAGGAAAACATCGTGAGGAAACCGGCATGTCCTAGAATAAAAATTCGAAGACATGTGACATCCACTAACCCGCACTGGGCCCGCGTGGTGGATTACGGCCCAGTCCCCTTTCCTAGAGAGGAGGCCTGAGTCCCAACAGTGGGAACATTATAAGGCCGACTATGCTATCCCTGAGACAACTGTCATTACATTAACCATTGTTACATGGTTAATGTAATGACAAAAGTATTTTCATCATCGTGTAATTTTATTTTATTTTATTTTTATAGAATTTTAACGAATAGTATAAATAAAAATAATTGCATTTGCACGAATAATTTACATTTAAAAAATAATTAACTAACTATAATTACAGTAAAAAAAAGAAACAGTAATCAACACTATACGTCTCTGCATCACCTAAAAGTTGACTGGTAGAAAATGCCTAAGACACTAAGTCCACCGCTGTACTCTTATATGCAAAAAGTATTTAATAAAAAAAAACCCTACGTTAAAATGAAACTAAAATATGGCGTCAAAAAACTTTTCCACATCGATGTAAAAGACTGTCAGCATTATCGCGCTGTATGGAATTGAAAATTGAATATAAAAAATTGATGATTTTTGATTTTAGAATTTTTCTTTGGCCTATACAGGTCAAAGACGGATGGGTGGCATAACAGACCCATACGTACCCATCCGTAGCTATATAGTATAGCTTACCTCTCATCAACAATCATAACATCTTCGCCGAGCTGGAAGGACGCTGTCCGGAGCATCCTGTCCACGTAGCCGACCAGCTCGATGGCGATACATGACGATGTCTCGCGCTGAACACATTTGTTGGTCAGTCCTCGCTTCAACGTGTCTTCTGGGTATTCCGTCTGGAAAAAAGAAATTAGAGTAAATCAGCTATTACAAATAACAGTAATAATTACTACTACAGCGACAGCTGCTACAGCTATTTGCGGACAGCGAGCAATGGGTAACTTGCCGTCCAGCCGTCCGGTAGCATAGCATTGTCGGCCTTACAATGTTCCCACTACTGGGACTCAGGCCTCCTATCTAAGAGAGGGAATAGGCCATAATCCACCACGCGGGCCCAATGCGGGTTGGTGAATGTCACATGTCTTTGAATTTTTAGTTCTAGGACATTCCGGTTTCCTCACGATGTTTTCCTTCACCGTTTTGAGAGCAGTAGTGATGAAATAATTACACAAAGTAATGCGCCTGGCTGGGTTTGAACCCGCGAACCACTCATAAGTCGGGCCGTTAACACTCGGCTACCACTGCTCCAGCAGCCGTCCGGTAACCACGAAGCAATGAGCATTCAAAAAGTAACAATGATAATATATTTTCTACTGCTAAAATTTCTAGAAATTAGTTTCAACTTTGTAGAGATAAATATATTTTTAACTAACTTCTCATCTGATTGCGGTTTCACTCGTGTGGAAGACGGAAAATTATCCCGAGGGAAATTACTCCTGGAATTAAAAATAAATATATGTCCTCTCCCAGGACATCGTCTACCCGTATAACTCAATGATAAGACGAATGATGGAGTACGTTTGCTAGAGTTAAACTATTCACTTTACTTCACAAACGTTATCAGCAGAGGTCGGAACTAGGTAGATTTATTCATGTACTTACATCAAAATGTTGATATTAATGTGGGTCTTCCCGGGATTTCTATTTTTTATTATAATTTAAATAAAGTAGCCTAAATAAATAATATTCATAAACAGCAAAGTTATTAGCGTTTGTTTATATCCCAAAACGTCACTCAATTAATGGAAATAATAAACAGGCCATTTTGGTCGTCATTAATCGATTATGAATGAATTAATGACGATCAAAATGAAAAAACACTGCGCCTAGTATTTTCTAGTTAAAATTGTTATCAATGATTCGTTCTATTATGAATTTACCAATTATGACGAATTTTCGTGGACAATTTTGGGATTTCGTTCTTTTTACATACTGCAAAAATATGATCAGTAACGGGAACGGATAGAGCCCCATTTTTTTTACTAATTAAAAACAGGGGTGTATATATTATTATTATTGTTAATTTATATATTTTGATTTGATTTTACAAAATCAAATTCAATTACAGATAAATAAATAACACACTATAACACTCCTTAGCTGTACTCATACTAAAAGTGTACCAAAAAAGGTTTAAGTAGATGGTGTATTGATTTCATTGTTGTTTTAATCTCTATTTAACGTGGAAAATGCAGAAATAAAGTTGTAAAAAAATCGTTATTGGTTCGCGAAATGTTAACATATTATTGGAAGACCAAATACCGCAACATGGTTATAACCATTTACTTTTTCTTTGTATTTACCATTCCATTTCCTAATTTTCGGTCAGTTCTTCACGATGTTTTCCTTCACAGCTTTTGGTAAGCAATGTCTGTAGAAGTACAGAAGGCTAACAACTTGAGAATATGGCGCCTTTGAACATGCCAAATTTTGAACGGTTTCCGCACTAGGTAGAAAAGTACGCGAGCTTGCCCCGTCACAATTGAGTGTTTATGGCATCAGACTGACCGCTAAGCGAACCCCACGAGTCAAGCGTCAACCTCCGTTAATTTATTCCTTCGTAAGTGTATTAAAAAAAATCGTTTTATACACGTGGAGATTTTTCACTTTAACACTCGGCTCCATAACACTCTCTGCCGCGGCTTGGGCGAATTCCGTTTCAAAAAAGTCAAAAGTCTTAGACCTACATGGGCACTTCTAAAACGTCAGAAACTAGTGCACGGTTCCAAATTGGTCGTTTCCTATGGAGAAGAACCGGCAAGGAACTCCATGGTTACTCTTTTAAAAAAATTGTTGTTTTTACAATATTTCCATATTACAGTATTAATAGATATTATGTAAGGATAGTGTAGACTGGCCAATATTTAATGGTAGGTGGGGGATAATATTTCGGTCGCAATGGTCGCTAACTTTCTCCATTTTTAACAAAATGTACATTTTTTTTCTGTTAACGTCCTTTACAAATGTTAAATATGACATTGACAACGTGCTTTTTAAACTTATTGAAAATAAAACATGACCATGTAATGTTTAAATCCTTCTGTTAGATTGATACGTAATCATATGTATTATTATCTCTGTTTTTATAACCAAGAATATTATTTCAATTATTTGTGTTCGATTATTCATTGCAATCAACTAATTGTGTTATCAACACCGAAATATTCTCTTTTATGATATTATCTGTGGTAAAACTGTCGATGTAATGTAAAGGCGGGCGACAGTTGTTAAAAACGCGTTTATTCTGTTGGCACTCGTCAAGATTGGACACACAATTGGTCTCTTCCATTATTTCTCGTCAGCTGGCATAATTATTTTAGATTTATAATTGTGTAAAAAGAATTTTTGTTAAGAGTGAGCCTACTATATTTTCTCGTTTTGTGGCGATCGACTGTGATAAATTGTGTGGAACCTGCATAAGGATTCTTGACAAAAACATTAATCTATTCGTACTCTCTATCAGAAATATATTTTGCCCCTTTCAGTTCCTGTTTTGATCCCAAGAGAAAAACACCTAAATAAAATAAATGGGAAAATAACATTTTTGTGTGTGTTTTTGTTTCGTTGGCGTGAAAAAACAAACGTACATACGTACAAATTTTTGCCAATTATTATTATTATTTTTGTGTTTTATTATTTTGTTTGTCTAATTTGGCATGTTAATGTACATATTAATACATTATTTCATTTATATTTAATTTAGTCATATCTATGACATTGTGTATTTAATTTAATAGTATGTAACATTGTGTATGTATTTTTTCTATTTTTGTAACGTTTTATTTGGCTTGATTTTAATTTTGTATACATATGTACAATGTCTGAAATAAATAAATGAAGAAGGTTTTTTTGCAGAAGAAAAAAAATAAAAATAGAATAAAAAAACCTTTGGCGTCATGTATACTGCTATTTGAAAACAGCGTATAGAATTGGGATCACCCCTCGAACGCCGATTGTAGTATACTCGTACGTCTGTACAACTTGAATGACCTTGAACAACCCTGGATGGTCGTTTTGTACACAAATTTGTACGATTTTTTTTAAGCCTGAAAAAGATTTTTTTGGTGATTTACGTAAAAACGCGCAATTACGTAATACAACGAAAAATATATTTTATGGTAGTGAAATTGTAAAGACAGTTTGATGAATGCGAGACGCACACAACCGGTCATGGAGATGCAACGCCGGGGCGAAACCCCGCTGCCACGCCAAGTCACGGCATGGCAGACAGAGTTCCAGTGGGCTCTCATGGTGGAATGGCGACAGCGACTTTCGCAACCCAGTGCTGGGCACGCCATAATTACGCCTGGACAGAGCACCGCCGTGTACTCGTGGGGGCAATCGGTGGCAGCGATCTCTCGCGTCAGGCCTTGGTACAGGCCATGGTCCGGAGCGAGAAGGAGTGGTAAGCGGACGCCTCCTTCTGCGAAGCAGTAATGCTAGAATAGGTGGTGGCTGCATGCACGAGGCAATGGCTCTCTTTGGCCTAGCCGCCGGGATTCCGATCCCGATTTTCGTACATTGTAGGCGCGGGCTTGCGGACGGCGAGCAACGGGTAGCTCGCCGTCTGACCGTCTGGTAACCTTAGTGTTCCACGGGTGCCTCAAGGAAATGTCAGCAACCGTAGGGGCCCAGAAGGGTCGAAGCCTACTGGAGCATGGATGAAGCGAAAGTGATCCTCGGAGCCCTGGAACAATGGCAAAGAAGGAAGAGGAGTGGGTTTTTAGTCAGTGAAAGTCTGACGCGCCCTCGCGCTCCCCACAATCATTAGATGATTTTCCCACCCAAAAAAAAAAAAGAAAACAGGACCGGTCGTTGTGGTGACATTGACGAGAGGCCTATGTCTAGCAGTGGACATCTTTCGGCTGAAATAAACAAGATGATGATTCCGACAACTAACATCGGTTAGTTGCCCATCAACACCAATATAGACGCAGGATTTTTCTTTCCCAATTGTGGACATTGAACTTTCCACCCTGTTCCACCTTCATATGGTTGGTCGACCAGACTGGTAACTTAGCCGATTTACATTTTACATGCTTTTTGAAGGCAACACACTGGGGCTTTACTTTCTTAGTACAAATATTTTTAACTTCAAAATCAAAATATTTCTATTTCACTTTTTTTTTATAGTTGATTTGTTCGCGCTTGACCGTTATCTCACCTGATGGAAGGCGACAATGAGGTCGACGATGGAGCACGCTAACCTAGAAGTAACCTATTCACTATTGACTGAAAGACTCCCGGGTTGTAGCCATCAGGAAACACAGATTCCGGCAAGGAATTCCACTCCTTAGCTGTATGCACAATGAATGTGTTCCCAAAACGTTTTGACACATAGGCCTACCTGGGCACTTATAAAACTTCAGAAGCTAGTGCACGGTTCCAATCGCTCGTTTTCTATGGGAAAGAACGACAAAAAACTCCATGGCTACTCTTTTGAAAAACTATTCATTTTACAATATTCCAATATTAGATATGAAAGGGTTTTAGTAGATTGAATTGTATTTTCAATTAATGGAATTTACCTGGACCCCTAAGGGACCCAACGTTGAATGGAATATTTAAATCATTAACAAGTCAAATTGTTAGCTTTGACTTTTAGTTTGAAACTAACGTAAACAGCCATTTTCATTTCAAAGGTATAACGAGGTACTCAAAACAGATAGGCAACTAAAACTTTATTCAGATTCGGTCGTTAAAGCCTTTAGGTCAAGACACAATCTATTCAAATAGTTGGACAGTAGTGAAGTGGTGTTTAGAAACAAAGCATTTCTGAGGGGCAACAATTTTATTTGCTTACAAAATAACCTTTTTATGTCGTGGAAAATCATTCCAATGATTTCTGCTGCCTTAAAGTGGACTGACTTGCGTCTGACTTTTACTGACTAAAACCACATGTGTTGTTCAGTTGCCACTTTGAGTTTTAGAACCACGGGCTTTCGATAGATTTCAGATAGATAGATATATTCTTTAATGTACACCAATAATAAAAATTACAAAAAGAACTTAAAATTAATAATTAATCAATAGGCGGTCTTAATAAAAGATGGATGGATTGTGTGAAGAGTGATATGAAAGAAAAGGAAGTTAGTGGTAGCATGACGAGTGACAGGGCAGAATGGAAGAAAAAACTTGTTGCGCCAACCCCAAATAACACGGGACAAGGGCAGGATGATGATGATGATGGGCGGTCTTATCGCTGAAAGTGATTTTTTACAGACAACCTTTGGATGGATTTGACAGAGAATGGGGAAGAAGATACGCAGGTAGTTTGTCGTGGCTATTCACATATATAAAATATATAAATAATAAAATACATACAATATAATTTATACATATATGTACTTCATGACATTTAAAAGGAGAGGTAGTGATTCCTAACCATATTTTTAAACATTTTATTTTCAATTCTTCGTGGTCCTAGCTGGCTTCGGCCTTGTTGGCCCCTAAGATTTGTTGACATGTCTTTGAGACGAGCGCGCGATCTTTACAAGATGGACGGACAGCGAACTACCAATTGCTTGTCAATATTGAATATCTTGGCTAAAAATTGCACTGTGACCCACTAGTATATTTGTTAAACAAAACATGATCCGTCAAAACATTCCAAAACAGGCTTCAGTAATGAAGATAACAAATAAGGGGAGAAAGGAACAGAATAGCTTAGTAGCTAGGCCTAAGGGTTTTTAACTCAAGCAATAAGTTTACTCCCAACCAGCCATTCCTAGCCAAGTTACGATCATTTCGTTTGCGACGAACGACTCGAGTAGGTCACGCCTCCGATTCCTTTGTTCAGACGTCATCTGAACGCTCATTCACGTGGTCAGAACAAAGGAATCGGAAATGTGGCTTACTCGAAGCGTTCGACGTAAACGAAACGATCGTAACTTGGCTAAGGGGGCAGATCATTGGATACCATCATGCGAAATAGTGGTCAAAAGCCCATCAAAAAGTTTAAAAAAAACCGTACATGTTCAAGTATCAAGTTCAAGTAACTCTCACATTGAGAGTACCCTATAAATTTATTAATGTAAAATATATAGTTCGATTTCCGAATGAGTCTCGAAGTTTCCGAATCGAGTTTTTTTTTTTTGTGACGGTACTACAAATCAGTTTTCTGATATTTTTCTATATTCGTGTTAAGAAACCTTACTTCATGCCATATATCAGGTTTTTAGGTCAACGTATTGAACGTCTCTATGGGTTTTAATTTCCTAACGAGTGTGCGAATCCTAGAATGTAATCCTCTGTTTTGGCCTGGACTGAGGTACAGTAACCCTAAAAAAGATACAGATAATCCAATTAAAAATACTAACTATAATTACAATAAAATAATAAAAACTCTACACTAACTAAAATAAAACTATGTCGTCAAAAAACTCTTCCACATCGCTGTCGTCTGGTAATGTGCCCAAAAGACTGGCGGCATTACCACCATAATTATATAAAAACCTGAAAATCACTTTATTAATAATAACACATATTGATAATCCAATATATATATATTTTTATCTATTTCAATATAAACTTTACTTCAGATAAAATGAATACATAAAACACTCAACTAATTAAAACTATATATACACTAAAATCAAAAACTACTAGCTAAAATATGGCGTCACAAAACTCCTCCGCATCGCAGTCGACTGGAAGTGTACCCAAAAGGCTGGCGGCATTGCCACGTTGTATGGCAATGCTTAATAAATTGAATATTTTCAATGCAACTGTGTCATCTATAAGAAATTGTCACCCATCTGCAAGTCAATAAACTAACTGGCAACATAAGCCACATGACAAATCAATAAATTACACTTTCAAATTCCTTTTCTCTGTCACATTATCCGATGCTACTTCCTGAGAACGATACGATGTACAGGCTCACAAAAAGTTATAACAATGTGTGCTTAGATGATGAATGTTACGTTTTTATGAGATGATCTTTGCTACTGGTAATTGTTATACAATGTCTCATGTGATCGATTTAATGTGTTGAAAAGAAATGTGATGTTTAAGGGAAGTTTATCATTTATTATTAACTAGCTGCTATCTAGCTGCCAGTTTAGCATTTGCGGGTTAATTTTCTATTACTAGATAAATAATACGCAGCACTATTTGCATTTCGGGGAGTGTGCGTCGGGATTGCATGACCTGATTCCGCCTAGCTCGTTCCATAATCGGACCACCAGGCGTACAGCAATGCGCCACCGGTACATGGTGGACCATGTACCGGTGGCGCATTGCTGTATTGTCCCATCTATACGCACAAAACATTTTGGGAACACATTTCATTGTGCGTACAGCTAAGGAGTGGAATTCCTTGCCGGAGTCTGTGTTCCCTGATGGCTACAACCCAGGAATCTTTAAGTCAAGAGTGAATAGATTACTTCTAGGTAAGGGCCATCGTCGACCGCATCGTCGCTTTCCATCAGGTGAGATAGCGATCAAGCGCGAACCTATCAAGAATTAAAAAAAAAACTATCTGCATAAAATTTATTAACATGGGTACAGGAACAAAAAGCTGTTTTTTTTTTTATTAATGACGACTATGAAGGTGGACGCTAAGTATAGTACTTAGCGTCTAGCTACGAAGACGATGGCGGCCGAGGACTAGGCGCCAGCAGGAAGACGTTCCGCAGGTAGACGAAGGTACGGAGAGCGGCCGAACGGTTGAATGGAAAAAACGGCTGGTCGGTTAGTGGCTTCTTCGCTTGTGTGTAAAAAGATGTTCCTATGGAAATATACCCCAGGAATAAAAAGTATGTGCTATTTCAGGATATGGTTTATCGACGTACCAAACATCTGAATCCGTTCAGCTGTTCGAGTATAAAAAGTAATAAACATACTACACTCACAAACTTTGTGATTTATTTTGAAACCGAATTCAGGTTGAGTCAGTTTTTCAAAAACATAAGTTTCTTAACAGTCAGGTAAACTTTTTCGAAAAAAATACAACCTCTTTTAATGTTAAAAAAAACAATACATATAACCTATGTCACTTAGGAATAAAGCAGCTTTCTATCCTTGAAAATTTTAGCAATCGGAACAGCACTTTCAAAGATTACCTCCTACAAACAAAAAAAAAACAAACTTTACCTCTTGATAATATTAGTGTAGAAAACTTTTTAATAAAAAAATACTTAATTTAATAATAATTCATCATCATCATCATCATCATCTTCCTGCCCTTATCCCGTGTTATTTGGGGTCGGCGCAACACGTTTTTTTCTTCCACTCTGCCCTGTTACTCGTCATGCTATCACTAACTTCCTTTTCTTTCATATCACTCTTCACACAATCCATCCATCTTTTCTTTGGTCTCCCTCTCCCTCTCCATCCATCCACATGTAAACTCATGACTCTTTTAGTCTTTTAATTTAATAATAATTATTAGGCAATAATTAATTTCAATTTTGGAAGCTGGTGTTACTGGTTTTAAATTTGGTGATAAAATAAGGCTACACTGTACTGTACAGATCAGAAAACTAAAACGGCTTTGTTAAAGGTCAACAAAGAGTTTAAATAATACTTATAAAATGCACACACTGATTAACACATTAAAGGAAGTTTGAAAACGGCACCAGTGACTGAAAAATTAAAAGCGAATTCTTTATCTTGGTATGGTGAACATCTTGTTTGAACATCTTCTCATATATGGTCATGAGGTATAAAACGCATGTTACTAACAAAGTTATGAATGCACAAAGATATAAGGAGAGGGAGAGGGAAGCCAAAGAAAGGATGGATGGATTGTGTGAGATGAATACATAGATAGATATATATATTATTTATTATACACCAATAATAAAATAACAATAGGAACTCAAAATTAAAAGGGTGTCACAATGAGCGGTCTTATCACTAAAAGCGATTTTTTGAAGGCAACCTATATGAGAGATATGAAAGAAAAGGGAGTTACAGATCTGCGTGACTGCTGCTTTGAATGAAAGAAAAAATCGTGGTGCACTGACCCCAAGTAATATAAGACGAGGGCAGAAAAATTATGATAATGAAAAATCCTAGTCCCAAATTTCTTTTGTTCTGTGCTTAAATTCCGCAGCAACGCAAAATAGGCGTGTGCATAGCAAAATGTTATCTACATTACACCAAGAAAATTACGGTCGGGGTTCAAAATTATGCCCGTTGCCTGTTTTTTATGGACCCTTGTAATTCAAGTTACTATGCAAATTAAATGAGTGCTACGTTTTGTATAATTATTCTTTTGTTTAGTTAAAAAGTGCATTAGCTCATTGCTTTGTGTTGTTATATCCCAGTTCAAAGCTGCCGCCTCTTATACATAAGACTGCATGCTGGAAACCGGACAAGTAAAATGTCATCATTTATCATCATCATCTCAGCCGAAAGACGTCCACTGCTGGACATAGTGTGCTTCTTGCATCCATCGTACTCCCGCAACCGTTACCAGGTCATCGGTCCACCTTGTAGGAGGCCTTCCAACGCTACGTTTTCCGGTAGGTGGTCGCCATTCCAGAACCTTTCGGCCCCAACGGCTATCCGTTCTGCTAGCAATGTGCCCTGCCCATTGCCACTTAAGTTTGGAGATTCTTCGTGCTATGTCGGCAACCTTGGTTCTCCTGCGGATATCCTCATTCCTGATTCGATCACGCAAGGAGACTCCGAGAATAGCCCTTTCCATTGCCATTTGGGTGACTTTAAGTCTTCTGATGAGGCCCATTGTAAGCGACCACGTTTCAGAGCCATATGTCATTACTGGCAACACGCACGCAAGTAAAATGTAATTTTTTTTATTCATATTTTTTATTATTGATAGGCTCGCAATTCATCTTGATGATGTGGCCGACGATGGAGAACGCTTGCTTAGAACTAACCTATTCACTCTTGTTTTAAAGTCCCCGAAATTGTAGCTATCAGAAAACACAGACTCTGGCAGAGAATTCCAGTCCTTTGCTGTAGGCACAATGAATCTGTTCCCAAAACGTTTAGTGTGTATAGATGGGATGTCCATCAAGTACCGGTGGCGCATCGCCATAGCTCTGTGTGGTGGTGTGAAGATGGCACGGGCTTGACGGAATTGAGTTATGCTATTTAGACGCACACTCCTCATAATGTAACCGGTAGAAAACCGACAGACTAGCAACTCGGCGTCGATGCTCAAGACTTTGAAGCTTTGACTCGAGGAGTACATCGATTGACTCAAGCGTATCATGCTGGTACATGGCAAATCCGTCCCAAAGATAAGAGCAGTACCGCTCTAATTTGCGTTGGAACTTGCTCTTGATAAAGTTTGAGCAGATGTTCCGACGTGTAGTTCACTTTTGTTAGAATTTCCAACTTTTGAGTTTGAGCCAGCTGAGCCTTTACCTCGATGTATGGTCCAAAATTAATAGTAGATGTTAACGTAATACCTACCAAAAATATCAAGATATTCAGTTATGGGCACGGTTTCATCCCGGAAGGTTCCTTTCGGGGCAGGGCGAAGTCAGCATCTTTCAGCGGAAAAAAGACTGGATTTTTGCAGCATTAAACTGGACGTTGACCCATTTAAAGACCACCTGCAAGGACAAGGTCAAGAGCTCAATCATAGCCACTTGGAGAGACCGGATCTGTAAAGCATACCGTTTGCTTTGCCCAATGTCACGATTGCTTTTCACCGAGACGAGTCGAGGTGTAATACAGTCTACATTTGCCATGGGAAAAATGAAATTTATATGTGAAACCAATCATCATTATTATATTCATGCCCTAATGATCCCTATTTATTATTTAATAGCCAGGAAAATTGTCCCAAGGGAACATAGTCCCAGCATAAAAAGCAAAAAGTGTATTATGTGCTATGTCAAGACGTGGTCTATCTGTGTGCCATATTTCACTCAAATACATTGAGCCGTTCGAGCGTCAAGAAGTAGCCAACACACCTACTGATCTGACTCTCAACCTAACAATAATAAGTGTATATAATAATATATGTATTTAGACAACTATCACACAACGCCGTCTAGTCCCAAGCTAAGCAGAGCTTGTGTTATGAGTACTAGACAACTGATAAACTAAAAATAAATTACACCCAGACACAAAACAAAAATGATTGTGCTCATCACACAAACATTTGTCCTGGATGCGAATCGAAACTACGACCTCCGGCATAGCAGTCAGGGCCACTAACCACTTGACCAACAGGCAGTTTGATTTCGTTTAACATCTTTCAAAAAATCAACCAAAAACTCTAATACCGAATCAAAAATATCACACAACCATCCCCTTAACACGGACGCTTCAATTCGCACGCTTCATGTACTACTGCTCCACTTTCCAGCCAATTGATACCACGTATTGAGTGACAACGCTCAAGGCATAAGAGAAAGCGGACACTTTCATTATGAGAGTGATTCCGTACTAATTGCAGGGGAGACTGATTAACCGACAAGCTCTGTTAATCACAGGTATGCAAAACACCGTTGAAAAACTGTATCACAGTAGTTTTTCTAATGTTATTGTTTTATTGATATGTGGGCGTAATCGGGTGTTAAATGAAAGATGAAATTAATTCATTAGTCTACAGTGAAAACTGTTGTTGAGGGGATGCAACTTGACATACATTTTCATTGTTTTTTATACAAAAGCTCTTACGCGATTATGACGTTATTACACATTTTTCATTAGATATTTTGGAAAAACAGTATCTTGTAGATATTAACTAGGCTTCTATTGAAATCAATTTATAAATTTGTGTAAAACTAATCTAGTAAAGACCTCTGAATTTTGCATAAAAATTTTCTATTTTGCATGAACTTTGACACTCCATAAGTTACTCAAAAATTAAAAAAGAAAAAACAATTTTTTCAAAAAAAATTAAGGATTTAAAAAAAACTAAATTTTCGAGTAAATTACGGAATTACCGAATGCTAACAGAGTTTTCAGGCGTTATCTCTATTTTGTTGCGTTGCCTTTTCGACAAACATCGCATTGAAGATGAAGTAACAAGCTTTTAAACCATGCTCGATGTTGACGATAGGCGAGTGAAAAAGGACTCTTTTAATGCTACTGCATTAACAACAGTTAAAAACCTTACTAGGTTTTTTTTTCGGTTGAAAATCATTAAATAATTCATCCCGCTCTGGGTTGAGCAAGAGAAAGTACAAGACTATTATTTACTAAAACAAACCGCTCTTTTTTTTTGATGTGACTGTGAAAAAATATAAACTCAATACTTTTTTAGATTTTCATCAGATTGACAACAGTTTTTGCAAATTTCAGTTCATTCTTAACACACTAAACACTTATTAGAAATATGATTGTTTTATTTGAATTGTTTAATTTTTATTTTGAAGGTCAGATAGTTAAATTAAAAAAAAAAATAGAATGAAAACTAATAACGCAACAAGAGCTGACCTATAGATTAGACTGAACTGAAAAGACTTTTGAAAACACGTTCTGATAATACAGAAACCAATTCTTTCAAAGAATCGCTCGTTGCTTATAACTTGCAACCAACTCAACATTGTTAATGAAACTGTAGTATCGACTAGAGTCGTCGATAATTATAGCAACAAGTGAAAACGTAATTATAAAGTTCCGATGTTTAGACACGGCAAGTTACCGCGAACAAATTAACAGAAAACTTGGATGAAGGTACAGATGTGGGTTTTAGTGAACGTTCCATACCTCAAAAGGAAAAAAAGCGGAAAACTTATAGGATCACTTTGTTGTGCGTCTGTCTATCAAGACCCTTTATTTCGGAAACACGTGGAGATATTGAGTTGAAATTAAAACTATTTACTTAAATCGGCAGTGAAGTTGTGAAAAAATCATTTTTCTAAGTTAACGACAAAAAATACGGCCGTTTATGTCGCAAGAAACGTATATTTTGACACTCTCATGAGAATCAAAATTCATAGGGTACTTCCCGTTGACCTAGAATTCTGAAATTTGGCATGAAGCAAAGTCTTATAGCACAAGATTCGGGAAAATCTTCGTAATTCAATTCGGGAATTGAATTTTTTTACAGGTATGCTTGTACGGAACCCTCAGTGAGCGAGTCCGACTTGCACTTGCCCGGTTTTTTGTTTTTATCACTGTTTACCATCAGCCCCCTTAGCCAACTTACGACCGTTTCGTTTGCGTCGAACGCCTCGAGTAGGCCACGCCTCCGATTCCTTTGTTCTGACCACGTGACTGAGCGTTGAGATGACTTCAGAACAAAGAAATCGGAGGCGTGGACTACTCAAGGCGTTCGACGCAAGCGAGACGATCGTAACTTGGCTAGGGGTACAGGTGGGATCGCAGTCAAGCACTAAAGCACTAGTTTATATCAATTAAAAAAAGTTAGAAGCCAAAATTTAAGGAAACTAAGTTGAGAAGTTTTATCTTTTGCTTAACTAAGAAGACCACAATAATAAACTTCAGGTAAACTTTGGTACGCCTAAGGTGCTAGATTTTAGACGTACCTAACATATCTCAACTTGGGTTTAACCACAGAAAGTAGGCTTTTTGAACGTCTTGGAAGTACATAGTCTTGATCTTAACTAATCACACTAATATAATAAAGGCGAAAATTTGTGGGTATGTATGTTTGTTACCACTTCACGCTTGAACAGCTTAAAGGGCATTTTTTTCGGGTGAGAAAATCATCTAATGACAATCCCCCGCTCTTGGTTGGGGCGAGAGGGCGTGTCAGTCTTTCACTGACTAAAAACTCACTCCTGTTCCTTCTTTACCATTGTGCCAGGGCCCCGGGATCTCTTTCGCATCACCCATGGCCCCAGTAGGCTTCGACCCTGCTGGGCCCTTACGGTTGCTGACATCTCCTTGAGGAGCGCGTGGAACACTACGCGCTGTCGACGACCTGGGCTCGGTCTGGATAGTTACCGGACGGTCGGACGGCGAGCTACCCATTGCTCGCCGTCTGGAAGCCCGCGCCTACGATGGCCGGAAATCGGGATCGGATTACCGATGGCTGGGGCGCGAAGGCCATTGCCTCGCGCGTGCACGTGCGGCTTCCTTCTTTGCTAGCATTACTGCAAACTATGGCCTGTACCAAGGCCCGGCGCGAGTGATCGCTGCCGCCAATCGCCCCCACGAGGACACAGTGGTGCCCAGGTGGTCTGTCTAGATCGCAGGCTATTTTTATATCCCTATGCAATAATAAGTCTGTTATCACGCGGCCGAAGCCGCTGGCAAAAACTAGGTTAACGATAACATCTTTTGATAGCAATAATAAATCTTTTAGTAACCACACCAAAGCTAATAGATTTATTATTATTAATGAACTTTCTATGAATGGATGGAACAAGTAGGTACTTAAGTAGTAATGGCTTAGGCTTAGGCTTTATTACGTAGTAATTATTAATGTGATAATTAACGACTTAATAATAGATGGCGTTCCTACATACTCAGTTTAGTTTTAATGAATTCGGTATCAGCCATTGTTTATTTTTGTACAATTTTTAATACTAAACTAACTGACTTGACAAATGTTGTTCTGAATAATCAAAAATAAAAATCAATATGGGGGGTAAAAAATTACATACGACCGATTCTCAGACCTAACAAATCATCATCATCATCATCATCTTCCTGCCCTTGTCCTGTGTTATTTGGGGTTGGCGCAACACGTTTTTTTCTTCCATTCTGCCCTGTCACTCGTCACGCTATCACTAACTTTCTTTTCTTTCATATCACTCTTCACACAATCCATCCATCTTTTCTTTCTCAGACCTACCAAATATACACAAATAATTTCATAAAAATTAGTCTAGCCGTTTCAGAGGAGTCCGATAAAAAACACTGTGACAAAGGAATTTTATTTATTAGAAGATAACAACTATAAGCGGTCCCAAAATTAATGCAAGATTTGAATTAAATAAATTGAATGCGGGCGCAGGCGGTAGTACGAGTATGTATGCTCTTATTTTGAATTAACTCCAGCCAGATGATCACGGATCTATATATATATGGATTGATATGCTACTTGAGGAGTCAGCAGTTGAGGTTTTGGTTAAGGGGAAAAATGAATTTGATTAATGTGGGAGAAGTGACTGTAAAAAAGTCGGAGAACCACGTTTTTGCGGAGTCGTGTTAAAGATTTATGACAAATTGTCCACTTAAATAATTCTACTTTAATTAAAACATTGAGTGACACACTGTTCGGTGTGAGATTAAGATCAACCAAGATCAAAGATTATAAAAAATATGATTAAACTAACACAAATGGAAAAGCTATTAAAACTGAGGAGGTGAATAATAATAATAATCTTTATTTTGTACGTTTAACACACACAGTAACAGTATATAATGACATGAACAGACATAATAGTTGTACAAACACTGATCAGTGGAAATAAAATGAACATTTGACTCCTAAACTAAGTAAAATAAATACTTGTATCTCAGGAGCCAGTTCCTCCGTAGAGATGATCAAAAATAATGAATGAGATGAGATTGAGTCGCGCCCGACATGCTATCCGAATGTGTACTGATTGTATTTACTTAGGTAATATATAAAATAATAAAGGCATAGATCGTGGTGTCGCAATTACGCTGCATAGCATAGCATAGTCGGCCTTATAATGTTCCCACTGTTGGGACTCAGGCCTCCTCTCTAGGAGAGGGAATGGGCCGTAATCCACCACGCGGGCCCAGTCCGGATTGGTGAATGTCACATGTTTTCAAATTTTTGGTTCTAGAACATGCCGGTTGCCTCACGATGTTTTCCTTCACCGTTTTGAGAGCAGTGGTGATGAAATAAATTACACAAAGTAATGCGCCTGGCTGGGTTTGAACCCGCGACCTACTCGTAAGTCGGGGCAGTTACCACTCGGCCACCACTGCTCCAATTTACAATTACGCTGACAGGTTCATTATTGTTCGGTGATTGATCCGAACCCACACAAATGTCTGGTCACCTATTGCTTGTCTAATTTGTGAGCCCCCAACATTACAGAAGTGCACACCCTCATCGTAACTAGATATCAACTTATAAGTAATTGAAATAATTGCCAGTACCATAACGAGTGTTAGTGCCGCTAATATGATATCGCTAAGTACCTTTAGTGGTACTCATAAAGTACCACTTAGTAATAATTAAGTTACGAGTAATATTACACTAGAAGCTGCCTCTAATCTACACTAATTTGTACTACTGATGAAATTGACATGTAATACAATTTGTGTCCTGTAATTCAGTAATATGGGATAATTAATATGTAATCATATTAATTACTTATTGTGGACAATTACGTTTACCTGGAACAGACGATCCAATTGGTTAGCATTAACATCGAGAGAGAGGTCAATTGTCGTATCCAACTCGGCTAGGTAGCGTTCGGGAAACTGTGCGATATACTACCAGTGGGTATTGCCAATGTTGTCATATGGCTATGAAACGTCGCTTACAATAATAATAATATAATATAATGTTCCACAACTATCACACAATGCCGTCTAGTCCCAAGCTAAGCAGAGCTTTGTTACGAGTACTAGACAACTGATAAACATATTTATATATTTCTGAATTCATACATATTATGGATAAATTATAGAATAGAATAGAATAAACTTTATTGTACACCAAAATAGTAACAAAAACTTTTACATTAACTTAAATCTATGGGTACAAAGGCGGTCTTATCGCTGACAGCGATATCTACCAGACAACCCCAACCAATACCAAGACACAAAACAAATGATCGTGCTCATCACACAAATATTTGTCCTGGATGGGAACCAAACCCACAACCTCCGGCATAGCAGTCAGGGTCACTAACCACAAGACCAACAGCCTAGTCAAACAATGGATCTGATCGAGGGCGGAGCGAGAAGGCGTTTAAGATTTTTACTGACTAAAACCATATCTATGTTCTTTCAGATACCCTTTCGGTTTCCCTTACAAAACTCAACCTATGGCCCCAGTAGGCTTCAGCCCTGATGGGCCCCTACGGGGTAATTTTTGAATTTTTTTCAGGCAAAGCCACTGTCTGGACAGAGGTGGTCTTCGCCTGGTGGCAGGGACCACTACTATACACTGCTCATAGCAATCAGTAAATGCGTTGGAATTAATATAAAGGTATATGACCGGTAGGTACAAAAAAAATTCTTGCTATATAGTTAGGTACATTATTATAATCATCATCATCTTCCTACCCTTGTCCCATCTTATTTGGGATCGGCACAACACGTTTTTTTCTACCATTCTATCCTGTCAACCGTCATACTATTACTAACTTCCTTTTCTTTCATATCACTGTTCACACAATCCATCCATCTTTTCATTTTCAGGTACATTATTATAATATCCCTTCTATATTTCCTCTAAGGACCGCATATATGAACCAAAAATTGATAACATTGATTTCGCTCGAGTGAATGTAGAAAATTATCCCACGGGAACGGACTGCCGGCATAAAAAGTAATTCATTTCTTAAGCTAGGTCGGCCAGGCTAGAAATATTTTTAGACCAGCGAGTAATATTGTTGACCTCATTTTTGTTAATTATCTAGTAAAATAGTCGTGGAGAACCACCACACAGAATTGGTTAATACTTTGTTTTTTTGAAATATTTGATTCAGACTAAGCACACGGTGAGCAGTGGTGGCCGAGTGGTAACGGCCCCGACTTACGAGTTGTAGGTCGCGGGTTCAAACCCAGCCAGGCGCATTACTTTGTGTAATTTATTTCATCACCACTGCTCTCAAAACGGTGAAGGAAAACATCGAGAGGAAACCGGCGTGTCCTAGAACCAAAAATTCGAAGACATGTGACATTCACCAATCCGCACTGGGCCCGCGTGGTGGATTACGGCCCATTCCCTCTCCTAGAGAGGAGGCCTGAGTCCCAACAGTGGGAGCATTAAAAGGCTGATTATGCTTATGCTTATGCTAAGCACACAGTAATGATACAAGTCTATATTATGTTAGTAAAATTTAAAATTATTATTGTTGTGGACGTGCATGAGCTATCATTGCCTCAGAATTTGGTTGTCTACTCTGTCCGAGATGTCACGCCCAGAAGCGAGTTGGTGATACTTTACCCAAGACCACAGGGAGGTCGTTCTTTTAAGAAGCGCTTTTACAATGTGGTGATGGCAATACAAAAATTAATTTGACAACTGGTAAATGATAAATTATATTCGATCGCAGTCAAGCACTAGTTTATATTCTCCTTCTTCCTGGCCTTATCTCATATTAATTGAGGGGCGGTGCAACGCGTTTTTTTTCTTCCATTCTCTCCTGTCATCCGTCAAACTATCACTAACTCCCTTTTCTTTCATATCATTTCTCACACAATCCATCCATCTTTTTTTTGGCTTCCCTCTGTCTCTCTCTCTCTCTATTCATCCACATGTATACTCAGAACTCTTTTAGTATAATGCGCTTCATCCCTTCTTCACATGACCATATCAAAACCGATTCCCTTTCAACTTTTCAGTCACTGGCGCCTCTTTCAAACTTCCTCTAATATACTAACTTCTCACTTTATCTATTCTCGTCACACCAAACATCCATCTCAACATTCTCATCTCCGCTACTTGCAATCTTTTTTCATCCATCTTTTTCACAACCCAACATTCTGTATAAAAAAAAAAACATAATTCACTCAACCAGTGAGCCAACCGTGTTGTCAGGTTAACTGTGATGTTTAATTAAGAGCTGCATAGCTTGCGTTTGCTTGCATGTGTTATGATACACACGGCTGCTGGGTTCATTTGACATTTTTTTTTTGTAATAAAAATGTTTAGCAATAACAAAAGTTATCACGTCGGACATTGGTAGAATTGGGTTCGTACCACCAAACACTTTTTATTTGTTGACTGTTTGTTGTAGGGCACTAAAATTAATTGGTCAGCATTTGCATTTGGAACCATTGTATAAGGACCCTATGAAGATTGAAAGACGATACAATTTCTTTAGCATTATAATTAACTTCACGCATTAGCGTGTGTGAGTATTGTGTATTTTGAACTACTATTTACTGGGTATGTCTTTGACTTACGGGGATGCAACTCGACGTATATTTTCACTGTTTTTTATACAATCGCTCTTACGCGATTATTACGTTATTATACATTTTTCATTAGAAATTTGGAAACACAGTATCTTGTGTATATTACCTAGGCTTCTATTGAAATCAATTTATTTTGTGGAAAACTAATCCAGTAAAGACCTCTGAAAATCTGCTATTTTGTTTAAACTTTGACACCTCGTAATTTACTCAAATTTAAAAAAGTCAAAAAGTATATCAGTAGAACAGCCTTGTAAATTTAATCAAAATTCTGAAAGACGAAATTTTTAAAGATTAAATTTGTTCCAGGAAATACGTGTTTTACGTATTTCCTGGAACAAGTTTTGTAAAACATTCGAGTAAATCACGAAATTCACCGAATGCTAACAGAGTTTTCAGGCGTTATCTCTCTTTTTTCGCGTTCCATTTTAGTCAAACATTGCGTTGGATTGCGTTAGATGAAGTAACAAGCTTTTAAACCGTGCTCGATGTTGATGATAGGCGAGTGGAAAAAGACCCTCTTAAAGTGTCTTGGCAGTTGGGAGCGCCATGCTCACTCTGAAGTCTTGCTGTTGACTGTGCATGTGCTGGATCATTTAGTGCCCTGCAAAATGGTTAAGCTGAATGGTGCATGAGTATGTTCGCGAACGGGCGCCGTCGGTTGGGACTAGGCATCTGTCAACTGCCACAATTCATTTTTGATAATTTGTGCTTTTTGAATTGTTTTTTTTTTCTTGAATTCTCTCCACATCGTTCTCACATAATATATGTATAACTAGTTTATCCATACAAACTTCCAATCCCCGTTTTAACCCCTTAGGGGCGGAGTTTTATAAAATCCATTCTTAGCGGATGGCTACATCCTATAAGGAACCTACCTGCCAAATTTTAAGTATGTAAGTATTATAGTTTCTGAGATTAATCAGTGAGTAGTATTTCACTTTTATATATATAGATTTCAAAATTAATGAAGTAACCATTTTGTAATTATTTACTGATTTGATAGACTCTTGCACGATCTTCTCCATACAGATCTACACTTTGGAATATGTAAATAGCCTCACTTCCACAATCGTGAACGTGTATATTTTTCCATATAGCATAGACGCGCTCACTGAACCATAATAAATTAGTACTAGCGGGCACGGGCACTTATAAAACGTCAGTAGCTAGTGCACGGTTCCAAATTGGTCGTTTCCTGTGGAGAAGAACCGGCAAGTAACTACATGGTTACTTTTTTTTACAAAAAATGTTGTTCTTACAATATTTCCATATTACAGTATGCCATTTTTATTGTACTCAAAACTACAATAAAAATAATCATAATAAAAAGTGAGTCGTAATAGGAAGTAATTTAAGAATTGTTTACTAAGAGTTGTATCATTAAAAGTCAAAATGAATGTGGTTTACGAAGCGGTTGTTTTAGAATTAATAACTCACTGTTTGGGCAACAATTGCTTTGACTTATTATAATATTATATAGCACGTAAATGATATTTTTTTTTTAAATAAATTATAGATACAACTGCATTTAAAAATTGACGGAAAAAAATTTTTTTTTGAGTGTTTGATGGGCGAAAAGTGCCTCTTATTCGCTTAGGAAGAGGTTCCCTTTCTCCTTCTTCGTTTGTTTTGATGTATAGTTTTTTATTATTATTAAGAATTCCTTTTAGGAAGACCTTACTACCCGGACCTACTGTGGTATGTACGAGTAATTATTGTTAGATTTTACTAGCTGACCCGGCAAACGTTGTTTTGCTATGTATATAAAAAAAAAATACCTAAAATTGAAAAAACAAATTTTTGAGGGGGATAAAAAATAAATGTTGTCCGATTCTCAGACCTACCCAATATGCACATAAAATTTCATCAAAATCGGTCAAGCCGTTTCGGAGGAGTATGGCAACGAAAACTGTGACACGAGAATTTTATATATTAGATTATTTACGTCGTTGAGCAGGAAAACTGTGCAGACTTGAACGAATGATTTGTTATTAGGATTTTTGAAAAAGTGTGTATCGTAATTGGGGCAGATCTTTATAAATAGGTCAACATCAATGAAACGGATTCTTTTGATATCGACAAAGAATATATTCATAAAAAATGTTCCTTTTGAAATAAACTCAAGTACTATTCAAGACTTCTTATTGCACAGCCGTATTATTTTATCTTAAAATATTTTCATCTTTACTCTTCAAAGGAACATATTTTTTTCACTATCTATCTCTCTTTGTTTGCAAGAGCGTGTTTGTAAAATATTAAGAATATTTTTGCTTTGTAAGGAAAACTGTACGAAGTCTATATTTAAATTATTTGAATATTATTCGAAGTAACGAAGTCTGAATTTTTTGTTTTTATTTTATAACCATGTTCTTTATTTTCGATAATATTTACTTAAATAACATTTATATTTTATTCAGAATGGTGAACCTTATATGCTATGTATGTTACTAATGCTAATATTTCTTTGGTAGTTACATTTTTTTTTCTAAAAATCGATTACTGCTATCTATTTATTAACTAGCTTCTGTCGGTGGCTTTACCTGCCTCAAATTAGAAAATTATATTGTTTAGTCTTATTTTATTTTAAAAGCTATGACGACGCTGTCATTTTTAATAAAAGATGTAAGGATTAAATTCTAACGATCTGCTTATATTAAACTTAGAATTTTTTGTCCAATAGGACGATAAAATAAAAACGAGACTAAAGGTACAATTCCGAGATGGACTGCAGAACACAAACTGTAACCGCAAATTGCAAGCGACACTACTTGTTTTATTGAATATCTTGTTTTTAATATTACATTATTTACTATATTACCATTGACATGTATTTGAAATTGATTATAATTTGCTAATTTATTTGTTTTTAATATTACATTTATGTATGGATTCAGACTTATTACTCACTAAAAGACTAATATATTTGTACACCAATTTCATTGGTAGGACATAGAGCACGACTAAAATGTTTATTAAAGACCATTATTGTAATACCTATGTTCACAAATAAAGATTGATTGATTGATTGAAAATGATTCCGAGTGTGGCGATACTGCGGCCTGCAGCCGCGGCGCGCAACCTGCCTCCTGAGTCCTTCAATGTACGTAGTATAAACGACGATGCAAAACGCTTCGTCCAAACTGTAGAGGTGTTAACAATGTAAATGTACATAATCGCCGTACGTTGGCTTCTCCGATAGTGGAAAGGTGATGGCTAAATCAAGTCATGCAATTCCCGTGCACACTTTCCAAAATACATACTGTGAAATATCTAAAGGCTAGCTGCTACAAATAAATGTTCACCAAACGAACCACCTGTGTGTCTCAGTACAATGCACCATAACAATTCGAAGAAAATTCATTAGCGTTGCGTTGCGTGAACGCACTGAAGCGCAAAGAAGCCCCGCTTTCAGTCAAATACCAATAATCGTGATGTCTCGGTATTCGTTGTAATGTGATAATTAGATGGCCATTAGCTTTCCACGCTTTGTCTTAATGAGTGTGTCGTTAATGATGATATATGATTGTTTTTACATGTGTTTGAAATCAAGGAAAGGGTTTCGCCTTAAGAGCGTCCAACTCTATTTCCATACAACCAAACTTACGTGTTTATGACTTCATTACACATCTTTCTTTGAATATTTTTCGAAACATAAATATCTTGAGTATATTATCTAGGTTTCTATTCTATTCAAAAGTTTTTGTGTAAAACTAATTTAGTAAAGACCTCTGAAAATCTGCTATGTTGCGTGATTTTCTGGCCTTACATAATATAATCATATTTTTTTTTAAAAAAAACCTCTTATATTTAATCGGAATTTCGAATGACGAATTATTTTTTTACATTTCTAAATTTAAAAAAATGCACGTACATTTTGGAATTATTTTTGCGAAATATTTGAGTGAATAACGAAATTGCTGAATAACAACAGAGCGTTCGGACGTTATCTTTGTTTCTTCACGTTGCCTCTTTGTCAAACATTGCGTCAGATTACGTTGGATGACACAACAAGTTAGATGGCTCGGGAAGGGCCATCTTAAAGGATTTTAGTTGATGTCTATGATTTTGTGATCAGTCCCTAAGGTTATTTCCAATTCCGAAAAAGTACACTATCTTCTGGAAGAATCTACGAGAACCAGCCCCAGGATAAAGCCTCATCATCATCATTTCAACCAATAGACGTCCACTGCTGGACATAGGCCTCCCCCAAATGTCGCCACAAAGAACGGTCCTGTTCGTCTCGCATCCATCGGATTCCCGCAACCTTCACCAGGTCATCGGTCCACATTGTAAAATATCCTATCCTTGTAATATTCCACCTTGTTGGATAAAGCGTACATAATTTTAATTATTATAAAATTAGCCATCTGTTTCTTAAACTTCTGCATCTTGCTTCAGCTTTTTACGGGTGTTAATTTTATTTGAAGTTCTCGGTTCATGAATCATTCTGTTTGAAAGCCACACGAAAATCCGTTTAGTTAGTTTTGAGGAAGAAAGTCAGTGAGGGAATTTGTTTTATAATATGTAGGATTATCTTAATATCATATGTAAAATCTCATGTCACCGTGTTTACTATCGTATTACTCCGAAACGGCTCGACTGATGTATATGATTTTTTTTTGTGTATGTACATAAGATCACCAGATCTATGGATCTTAGCTTATTTTTGCCCTTCTTCCCCCGACCCCATTTTTTTTAAATAATTTAATTTTATATTGTAGAACAAAATTTCCCGAGTTTAGCTAGTATGATATAATACTCGTATGTACAAGGCCTTATTTCAGGCCGCTGCAAATACAACTTGGTAAAATGGGTTTATAGACCCGTCGGACACTCAATATGTGTGGGGTGCCCCTGTTCAAGGCATGAGCCACATACTTGGGCACGCCACAATTATGTCGGTAAATCCCCTCTTTGAGGCGTGGTTGGAAAGACCTCACGGCGTTCTAACCTTCCGCATGACGCAGGTTCTCACCGTCCGATCGGACGGCGAGCAATGGGTGGCTCGCCGTCCTGGACAGTCGTCCAGACCGAACCCAAGTCGTCGACGGTGCGTATTGTTCCACGCGCGCCTCAAGGAGATGTCAGAAAATCGTAGAGGCCCAGTAGGGTCGAAGCCTACTGGAGCCACGGGCAGTGTGAAAGTCAAACTTGGGGACCTGGGACGAACGCAAAGAAGGAACAGGAGTGGGTTTTTAGTCAGTAAAAGTCTGACACCATCTTTCGCTCCGCCCAAGAGCGGGATTTATCATAAGATGATTTTCCCACCCAATAAAAAAAAAAGTGCCCATACCTGCACCTTGGAAGATTTAATGAGTGCCTCCGATGCTGCAGCTTACGTAGTCACCTACTAGGCTTAAACAGTTTGACGAGTTTACCATTGATTTGAAAAGAAGAAGAAGGTATAACGATTTTTTTTATTTGGTGGGAAAATCATCTTATGACAAATCCCGCTCTTGGGCGGAGCGGGAGACAGGGTCAGACTTTAACTGACTAAAAACCCACTCCTGTTCCTTCTTTGCCTTCGTCCCAGGTCACCGGGTTTCGCTTTCACACTGCCCGTGGATGAATAAGGATGGAAATATAAAATTGTTTCTATCAGGACAAATAAAAAAATAAATGGGTACCACTCTTAATAATTCTCAGCACGTTTTCAATATCAAACGGACAAAAAAATTACTTTGTATAAATATTGTAATTCTCCGACGTTGCTGGTAAAAAACTCAGCAATAAATACCAATTTCATATAACGGGGTGATTATTCCGTCCTAAACTCGAACAAAGCCGCATGTTTTCCGATAATCTTCCAATAATTGAATATTATCCTCTCTTAAGTTATGAAAAACCTTTTTTTCCGTTCACTGGGAAGGGATTACGCATGTGAATGATGAAAAAAACCGAAGGGTTCCGTACAAACTTACATATATGAAAACAGTTCAATTCCCGAATTAAGTTCCGAAGATTTTTTTTTTTTTTTGTGGCGAAGCTACAAATTTACCGTTTTCAGATTTTTCCCTACACATGTGCTATGAGAACTTGCTTCTTGCCAAATTTCAGGATTCTAGGTCAACGGAAAGTACGCTATGAATTTTGATTCCATTGAGACTGTCGAAATACACGTTTTTTTTTTTTCGTTAACTCAGTAGATTGATTTTTCCACAGCTTCAAGAGACCAAAAACTTGAGTATATGGTTTAAATTTACACTTGATACCTCCATGCGTTCTCGAGATAAAGAGTCTTGACAGACAGACGTATGGACAACAAAGTGATCTTTTAAAGGTTCCGTTTTTTTTCCTTTTGAAGTACGGAACCCCAGTAAGATAAAAATGAAAATGGAGAATCTGTTGTATGTGATAAAATGTAAGTATGATCCGTTATTAATGAACAGGAATTAAGAGTTTTGGAACGATCATAACCATGATAGATACCTAACTCCGAGATGGTGTCCGGACCGATCACAAGTCGTCGACGCGCGTACTGTTCCACGCGCGCCTCAAGGAGATGTCAGCAAAACGTAAGGGGCCCAGCAGGGTCGAAGCCTACTGGGGCCACGGGTACTGTGAAAGCGAAACCCGGGGCCCTGGGACGAAGGCAACGAAGGAACAGGAGTGGGTTTTTAGTCAGTAAAAGTCTGACACTATCTCCCGCTCCGCCCGAGAGCGGAATTTGTCATAAGATGATTTTCCCACCCAATAAAAAAAAACAAAAAAAAAGGGGCCCAGCAGGGTCGAAGCCTACTGGGGCCACGGGTACTGTGAAAGCGAAACCCGGGGCCCTGGGACGAAGGCAACGAAGGAACAGGAGTGGGTTTTTAGTCAGTAAAAGTCTGACACTATCTCCCGCTCCGCCCAAGAGCGGAATTTGTCATAAGATGATATTCCCACCAAATAATAAAAAAAAAACCCCGAGATGGTACGGTAGGCGCAGTGGTTGAGAGAGTGACTGCTACGCTGCGTGTCGGGGGTTCGATTCCTTCATTGAACAAATATTTGTATTACCTACAAAGCCTCGAGCACAGGCGCAGAGTAGCCAGCCTTTCGGTATTTTATAGGTTACATTTTGGAGAGTGTGCGCGGGAATTGCATGACTTGATTCCGCCATCTCCTTTCTACCATCGGACAACCCGACGAACAGCGAGTATCCACCCTTACGTTGTTGAAACTTCAACGGTCCGGACTAAGCGTTTCGCTTCGTCGTTTATACCGCGTACATCGAAGGACTGGAACAATTTGCCTGCTGCGGTCTTCCCATCCAGCTATAATTTAGGTGTCTTCAAGGCTAGAGTGAATAGGCTCTTAATAAACTTGTGCGCCTGACCATCAATTATTGCATCTCCGCTTACCATCAGGTGGGATCGCAGTCAAGCACTGGTTTATATCAAATAAAAAAAAAAAAAAAAAAACCTACAGATAGATGTTTCTGGTATTTGAGTGTTCATGTTTGTGAATACACCCACGATATAGGAGTAAATCTTAGTGTAGGCGACATTTTTTTTCCAAGAAAATACTTTGTGTTGCATGAAGGTTAAATAAATGAATTAATTGACTTTCTCAGGAGACCGATTTGGAACACTTTAGTTGGATGGTTTTAAAGTCTATACTTTCATTACATAATGGACATATACATAACCATTTTTTGTGATTTATGTTTGTTTATTCGTTTCTGTTTAATGCATGTCTTGGCAGCCTTTAATTAAGGCTACACTACAAAATGTAACAATGACCTTGAATCCTTACATGTATAATGGTGTATGCTTTGTTGGTTGTCCTTAAATAAATAAATACATGAATTTAATCGAAAACGAGTTTCAAATTTTAATTGTCAAACGTTTTTTGACAAGCATAATAAAAAAGGGTTTGTGTATAACAAAGTCCTATACGTGTTGGTCTAGTTAAACCATAAAAATAAAGAAAATAAATTATTCGGACATGGGGACACGCGGGTTGGGTCCAGTAGCGAACGGGTCCATCTGACCAAAGACTCAACTAATCTCGACGAAATTTTTCTTAAAAATATAGATATCTACTATAGAAATAAGTAATATGTATTGGTGTACAATAAAGAATATAATAAATAAATAAATAAATAAGGTCTTAGAAACATGTTTTTTAATGAGTTAGATACAAGGCCTGCTTAAAGCCAACGATATTGATAAAACTATAAGAGAAACCAACGAAAAAACCGGCGAAAGATTCATTATAAAATAACTTAGAAAAAAATTTAATTACTAGCTTTTGCCAGCGGCTTCGCCAGCGTTACAATAAGTTTCTCCAAAAAACTTTAAACAACCGTTTCATCCCTTTAGGGGCTGAATTTAGAAATATCCTTTCTTAGTGCTACCTACGTCATAAAAGGAACCCTTCTGCAAAATTTCACACTTCTAGTCCCAGTAGTTTCGACTGTGCCTTGATATGTCAGTCAATCAGTTTCTCCTTTTATAGATATAGATTACTGCCAAATAATGTTTTATATTTATGTATAAATAAAAATAAATAAATCATATGGCAATTAAAACGACGGAAACATATCAAAAAGAAACTGTGTTGAATAATTAACACAATTTTAATGAGTATAATTTCGTTTGGAACAGTTGGAATCAAACTTAATTGACATTTTAATTAATTAGTCTTTTTAGTGAAATGTATGTAGTAATTTATAATTATTCTGAAAATTCAGTCAATAAAAAACGTAGGCAATGATTGCCTGCTGCTATTTTTGATTACATTAATGCAATCTGAATTGGTTTTTAATACGCAAATAAACTGTTAATTTTATTGTGTTCAAATAACGTTAAATACAATGCTTGATTAATATTTTTCTTATTGTATTAATTCAAATGTAATTTAATAACATATTAAAAATATTCTTTAATTTGATTTGATATAATTATTGTCGTTACTGTATTTAAAAAAGACACCATCAATCTTTAATCTAAAACACACGATAGAATTTTAACACATGATAGAAAATCATTCGATTACATTACACGCACTACAAAAACAAAACGAAAAAAAAAAGAAATAACAATTTTCTCACCTCTTTATCGATATCACTCGCCCTCACGATACCAAAAATCAGGACCGCTAATAGATACGCGCTCTTCATTTTTATCGATATAATTGTCTTTTCACTTCACTAACACAAATTCAGTCGATGATTCGATTGACTCACGCGTGTATACCAAATGCTTGAAAGTGCTGTAGTATAGTTTTATATATGAAGATGCTTCACTGGTTCGCTGCAGTGGGGCTTGGCTGCACTAGGAAGAAATTGTACTCTTGTGTTTGTGTGTTTGTCAATAGATTTCGAATCAATAATACTAATGATATTTTGATGTTATAGCAAGCAGTGTCATCCTATACTTATATATGTTTATTTTGAACAATAAGGATGTATCCATAGTTTTATCATTATCGTTTGTAGTTCTTCTCCATAGAGATCTACGCTTTGTTAAAATAACTTAATTTTTTTTAGGATTTTGTGCCCCAAAGATGCCAGCGGGACCCCATTACTAAGCCGTCCGTCCGTCCATCTGTTCGTCAGCGGATTTTGTTAGGTGGAAAATCGTCCAATGTTTTCTCTCACTCTAGGGTGGAGCGAGAAGGCGTCAGACTTTTACTGACTAAAACCCACTTCTATATTTTTTTTTGCCTTCGCTAAAGGACCGTTCGGTGCTCTCTTTAAAAAAATCGTAAGTTCTAAAAAAAAACACGTTTTTATTTCACATAGGTCTACATTAGTACATATAAAAGTTGTCAGAAAGTACGTACGTCAGAAGCTAGCGCGCGATTTCAAATTGGTCGTTTCCTATGGAGAAGAACCCTTTCGCAAAACTCATGGCCCCAAGCTTCCCCTAGGCTTCGACCCTGCTGGGCCCCGACGGATTTGCTGAGATCTCCTTGAGGCATGCGTGGAACACAACGCGCCGTCGACGACGTGGGCTCAGTCCGTTACCTAACCTTATTTGAATGATTCTAAATAGCTATTTAATCATTTCCTCTCTGTAGATTTTTCCCTAACTAGCTTTAGGTTAACTTCTAGTCTAACATCTAGGATCCAGTTGAATACTCGTATTTTGTAGAGTGACTGTCATTCAGACCTCCACAACCCAGTCACAAGGCAACACAATACCCCTTGGATAGACTGATGATCAGATTTTCTGGTATCACATTACCTTTAACGACTGTCAATCGTCAAACTTAAGTGGCAATGGGCAGGGCACATTGCTCGCAGAACAGATGGTCGATGCAGAGGAAAGGTTCTGAAATTGTGACCACGTACCGGAAGACGCAGCGTTGGAAGGCCGCCCACAAGGTCGACCGGTATCCTGGTGAGGATCGTGGAAATCCGCGATGCAATGGATGCGAGACGCCCAGGACTGTTATGACTAGTCCGACACTTGGGGGAGGCCTATGTCCAATCACTATTGGACAATGGCCTCCCCCAAGTGTCCCAAGTGTCCCCAAGTGTCCCAAGTGTCCCCAAGTGTGAAAGACATCCACTGACGTCTTTCGGCTGAAATGATGATGATGATCGTGAAAGATCTACGAATGACATTTAGGACCAACTGCTTTCTATGCTTTCCGAGGCATGGCGTGTCAGTAATGTCCTAGATAAATTTAGATAAGTACATATGCATTAATAAAATCACATTGGTATTTGCCCGGTGTTGAAACGGGTGACTTACCCACTGGGCCATCACGAAATCGAGATTTCGCACCAAAAAAATACATGTATTGAAACTGTAATGGAAAGAAACGTCTAAATAACACCCACTAGAATCCAATCATCTCAGAGTCTTTCATTTCAATGCACGATCTATTTCATTTTCAATTAAAGTTCTCTAATAACGTCATCGTATAATCCCAAGTGCTACTCGTACGTTAGGCTCAAAGAACTCCTTCTGTGAGGCTAAGATACTTATGAAGGCATTTCTTCTTCAAGAGAATATTAAATTAAAATCTCAGTATTCAATCAATCTTATAATGAGTTAGGGCGGAAGCACTTAGGCGAAAGAGTCATTTGGAATGCAAAGGCTGCTGAAGGAGCAAGGGTGGGCTTTAGTCACTAAAACTCTGACATTCCCTCTCGTTTCACTCAGAGTCATCATCATTTTCATCATTTCAGCCGAAAGACGTCCAATGCTGGACATAGGCTTCCTCTGCCTCCTATGCATCTCGCAGCCATCGAAATTCCGCAACTTTTACCGTCCAGGTCATTGGTTCACCTTGTAAGACCTTCCAACGCTGCGTCTCCAATACGCGGTCGCCACTCCAAAACTTTTCGGCTTCAACGACCAACTGTTCTACGAGCATTGTGCCCAGCCCAATGTCTCTTTATTTGGCGATTGTTCGGACTATGTTCTTGGTTCTCCTGTGAATATCTTCATTCCTTATGAGATCGCGCCTGGAAACTCCAAACATAGCCCTTTCCACTGTCCTTTGGGTGACTTTAAGCCTTCTGATGAGGTCCAAAAGTAAGCTGAAATAGAATGGAAGACAAAAAAGCGCCGATCCTTAATAACACGTGACAAGGGCAAGAAAATAATGATGAGATGTTTATTTCAAAAATTTTATTTCTAAAAGAATACACAAAATGGTTTTTTACTTAGGTTTAGAACGTTAGTTTTAGTATATACGAAATCTGAAACACGTGTCTGGTATTTTTATGTAAAGAACCTATGTACAAAATTTTATAACTGTATCATAGAAAATCACAAAGTTATAAGCTTTTTATGTTACCTGGTTGTCTGCACAAATATATGGTCACCGGGCTATCCGGGTGACTGAGGGGTTGTACTATATTTCTCCCATACTTAGCTGTGCGCTGGTGCCTAATGCCCGTTATGACCTACCGTGACCTGTGTAGTACTTTTTGTCGGTGGCGTCCAACTTGTGACCTTTTTAAATAATTTTAGTAAAAAATTTAACATGGTGTAAAAATTACTGGAAACGCGAGCCCGACTCGAACTTAGCCATTTTATTTAGAGTGAATACCTAGTTTACTTTTGAGTATGCATGGGTATATCAAAGTCAAAGTCAAAGTTTTTTATTTCACATAGGCCTACATGGGCACTTATAAAACGTCAGAAGCTAGGCTTCCATATTGGTCGTTTCCTATGGAGAAGAACCGGCTAGAAACTCCATCGTTACTCTTTTAAGAAAAAAATTGTTGTTACAATATTTCCATATTACAGCTAAGATAAGATCGCATATCTCATAAAATGACTTATCAGATGAGCAAATATGATAGGTAATAATTTTTTCAATCATCTAACAAAAAAAAAAATAGTTTTCTTAGCATGACCTACAAACTAGTACCTAATAGTAATACTGTCCGATCCCCAATTTGAGAAGACTAATAATCTAGCAGACGGTTCTATTAGAATCCCTTCAATTCGGGACGTCATTAATTGGTTTTCGATCATAGGACGTCGGATAGTTGCGCAGAAACTAATCATATTATTGAGTGGTGGGTATTTTGGAGATGCTAGGGTAAAGGGATTGTTGAAAAAGATAGCGTGGGCCTGGGACGCAAAGGGCAGCTAAAGGATTAATAAAGTGAAAAAGATTTGTGAAAGAGTTGAAAAAGTGCACGGACGATCGTTTTTTTCATACAAAGTGTAACGTCATCTATGGCGTCACATAAGAACTAATCCTGCATGCACGATGTTTTTGTCAAAGTTCTCCGCGCGATTAGAACATATAGAACAGCCCGAAATCATCTATCGGGCAGCTGCCCGCCAGACATAACACCCGTCTGGCTGGAGGATCCTCCCTTTTCAACGGAGGTTTGCGGGACTTTACTCTCTGTTCCGCCTACCCCTAAAAAAGCATGCGATGCGCACCGGAAAACGCAGCGTTGGAAGGCCTCCCACAAGGTGGACCGACGACCTGGTGAGAGTCGCGGGAGTGCGGTGGATGCGAGACGCACAGGATCGGTCGTTGTGGCGTCGCTTGGGGGAGGCCTATGTCCAACAGTGGACGTCTTTCGGCTGAAATGATGATGATGATGTGCGTGCAACAGTGCGGCATTTTCAAAAAAAGCATTAACAGAAATGTTTCTGCGTCAGAATCTACTTCTATAGGTTACTTCTAGGTAAGCGCGCTCCATCGTCGACCTCATCGTCGCTTTCCATCAGGTGAGACAGCGGTCAAGCGCGGACCTATCAAGAATTTTAAAAAAAGAGTCCATGACTTGACTGATGTCGCGTAACTGATATACAAACGCACGGCAGTCAGATACGCTTTCAATGTAGGCGTTTGGTGTCAGAATGCTACCGTACTGCAGCCGGCCGGGTGCGGGATAGAACCAGCGGCCACGGTAAACGTGTGGCAGCGGTTCGACGTGAAACGTTTAAATTGAAAACGCCTTAATCACTATTTAGATGAATTTACCTTGACTTGACTGGCCTGTTGTTCTAGTTATTAATGACTTTGCTGGAGGTCGCGGGTTCGATTCCCACCTAAGACAAATGTTTGTGTGATGAGCACGATCATTTGTTCTGTGTCTTATAATTTGTCTATATTTATGTATGTATTTAGAAATATATAAGTAAGTTTATCAGTTGTCTCGTAATCATAGCACAAGCTCTGCTTAGTTGAGGATTAGGAAGAATTCTGAGAAAATTGTGAAATAGGTATTAATATTACTTTTATATAAGTACTTACGTATATATTAGAACGCTCAGCCAATGATCAATCTAGCCTTTTATCATGTGGGGGTCGGTTTCCAGTCGCAGGGCGATTCTTGGCTACCGCAAGCGCGGACTCGCTGATGGCAAGTAATGGGTAGCTCGCCGTCCGGCAAAAACCCAGGTTCGAGTCGACGGCGTATTGTATTCCACGTGCGCCTAAAAGAATCTTCAAGGCTGGTGTGAACAGGCTCTTATTTAACTTAGTACGCTTTACCATCGATGATTGCATCACTGCTTACCATCAGGTGGGATCGCAGTCAGCACCAGTTTAAATCAATAAAAAATCCAGAAAAATAGACGAGATCCACTAGGGATTTCGCCCTAGAGCCATGAGGAATTTCTGAAAGGGATACCGTGGGCACGCCACAATTATGGCGGTAAGCCCCCTGTTTGGGACGTGATTGGAAAGACCTCACGACGTCCTCACCTTCCGCATGACGCACGCAGGTTCTCACCGAACATGGTAAGTTCGGAAACTTCTTGCACCGGATTGTGCCCTGCTTGGGCAGAGCAACGCTGTGTCCTCGTTAGGGCGATCAGCGGTGGCGATCTCTTGCGCCAGGCCTTGGTACAGGCCATGGTTTGGAGCGAGGAGGAGTGGCAGACGGTCGATCGCGTGAGGCAATGGTCCTCACGCCCCAACCGCCGTTGGGATTCCGATCCCGTTTTACGGCCAACGTAGGCGTGGGCTTGCGGACGGCGAGCAATGGGTGGCCCGCCGTCCGACCGTCCAGTAACCGTCCGGACCGAGCCC
This sequence comes from Mythimna vitellina, assembly GCA_949316375.1. NCBI lineage: Eukaryota > Metazoa > Arthropoda > Insecta > Lepidoptera > Noctuidae > Mythimna > Mythimna vitellina. Next base: position 2,325,765 of record OX438705.1, read on the forward strand.
AAGTCGTCGACGGCGCGTACTGTTCCACGCGCGCCTCAGGGAGATTTAAGCAAATCGTAGGGGCCCAGCAGGGTCGAAGCCTACTGGGGCCATGGGTAGTGTGAAAACGAAACCCGGGGCCCTGGGACGAAGGCAACGAAGGAACAGAAGTGGGTTTTTAGTCAGTAAAAGTGACTGACACTATCTCTCGCTCCGCCCAAGAGCGGGATTTGTCATAAGATGATTATCCCACCCAAAAAAAAAAAAAACTATAAAAGGGTACGATGAATAAAATTATTAAACTGTCCAGACAAAACCGCAGGGCAGACGTAACGCATGCGTAGTCAAAGGTATGCAATTAATGTATTCCATTCATTGGCGTAACAGAATGTATCAGCTGTTTCTTATCCGGCGCCATTTTGTAAAAGTCAGCTGAGTTCTACAGATAATGTTTTTATTGCACGTCTTGAGATTTTTTTTTATTCATTTAAACTTGTAAAATCTTTCAATCAATATTGATTGAATGACAAAAACAAAATGAACTTTTTTTTAACCGTTACAAACAAATGCGAAACATTGATTTATGAAACGCAATCGTAATTCTAAGACTGTCACAACACGAAGGTTTAACTAAGGTTTTTTTTCCAAATAAAATATATTACAGGTAATCAGGGATGCAATTCGACATAAATTTTCACTGTTTTTCACACAACCGCTCTTACCCGGTTATGACGTTATTGCAGATTTTTCATTAGATATTTTGGAAACACAGTATCTTGTGGATATTATCTAGGTTTCTATTGAAATCAATTTATAAATTTGTGTAAAACTAATCCAGTTAAGACCTCTGAAAATCTGCTATTTTACATGAACTTTGAAACTTCATAATTTACTCAAAAATTAAAAAAGTATAACAATTATTGCCTTGCAAATTTAATCAGGATTCTGAATGAAGACAATTTCATTTTTTAATCTTTTAAGGATTAAAAAATACGTATTTTCTTGAACAAGTTATGTAAAATATTCGAGTAAATCACGGAATTACCGAATGCTAACAGAGGTTACAGGCATTATTTCTCTTTTTTCGCGTTGCCTTTTCGTCAAACATCGGATTGGATTGCATTAGATGAAGTAACAAGCTTTCAACCCCTGCTCGATTGACGATAGGTGAGTGAAAAAAGATCCTCTTAACTATAATGGGCAGAAATTAAAAACATATACCCCAGGTATAGAAGAGGGCAAAAGAAAAAGAGGTCGGCAACCAATTATCTGGAGGTCAAACTATCTAGAACAACCCACTGACAACGGGCCTGACGCCAGAAATATATGATGAGATAACAGTATCACAAGGGCTGACCCCAAATAGGGAACACGCAAGGGAAAGAAATACAGCTAAATTTAAATTAGTATTATCTAGATCAGAAAATCATTTAAAACTACTTCTCAATTAAACTCTGACATTCTCTTTGGTCCCCTCCGTCTACCGAGAGAAATAATTTAATAAATTCCTACTCCTTAAAACAAAAATGCGGCATGTACGAGTCGGACTCGCGCACTATGGGTTACATACAGATTTACTTCCCCCTTTCCACTTTCTCCGATCTTTTGAAATGGGCCAATTCTTTGAAGAGAAGTCAAAGAAACCTACCATGCTGTCATATTATCATAAATCCGAAGTGAGACAAGGATAGTGCTATACAATTACAAAAAAAATGGACTCTATCTGGACCCGTTACTAATACTATTTATGTAGTCAAAAGTAAAAAAAAAAAAAAAACGAAAATTTTTCATAAATATAATTATAATAGTATGAATACAGGTAAATTCATAATTAAATCAATTATTCATTAAAATTGCTACTAGAAAATACTACGCGCAGTGTTTTTACATTGTTCTTCATTCATAATCAATAGCCTGTACAATATTTCCATAAATTGAGTGACATTTTGGGATATAAACAAACGCTAATAATTGTACTATTTATGAATATTGTTTATTGATACTTTACTTACATAAATAATAACAAGACCTTTTCTAAGAATAAGAGAGCAGTGGTGGCCGAGTGGTAACGGCCCCGACTTACAAGTTGTAGGTCGCGGGTCCAAACCCAGCCAGGCGCATTACTTTGTGTAATTTATTAAATTACCACTGCTCTCAAAACGGTGAAGGAAAACATCGTGAGGAAACCGGCATGTCCTAGAACCAAAAATTCGAAGACATGTGACATCCACCAACCCGCACTGGGCCCGCGTGGTGGATTACAGCCCATTCCCTCTCCTAGAGAGGAGGCCTGAGTCCCAACAGTGGGAACATTATAAGGCCGACTAAGCTAAGACCTTTTCTAATAAGCCCTTTAAGTATTTATACTAATTAAAAATTAGTGGTGTATAGTCTTATATGTCTCTCTCAAATTTAACTAACCCATTTTTTATCTTGCACGTTAAATAAATTGTAAAAAATCAGTGTCAAAGATACATGAAACAAAAATGATTTAAAAGTTTCGTATCGTTTACCTATACGATGCTATACACAACCGTAATAACTAATAAAAAACTTTTGACAAAAAAATATAACCGACTTCCCTAAAAAAAACACTTTTTTTTAGTGAAGTCGGTTGTATTTTTTTGTAAAAAGTTTTTTATTTCACACTTTTTAGTTGTGATACACTTATAAACAGAGTGCCTAATTAAGCTCAAACACGGCTAGGATACATTGATTCGTTATGGAGTTCCTGTGCCTACCCTCCGGTTCCATCATCAGATCAGTTCGATAGTACCTTATAGCCAAAGTGCATCCCATGACAATTTTAATAAGTCCAAACACGGCTAAGTTACATTGATTAATTACGGAGTTCCAGTGCCTACCTTCCGGCTCCATCATCATCATCAGATTACTTCGATGATACCATTTTCAACGTTACTATTCAGAACCATTCATTTATTTGTATTTTCATAGTCGCTTAAATATCTTCATTGTGATATCTACGCGAGTATGAAGTTCTGTTGACCATTTCTGGTCTTCTTCATCAGTTCCAGTTCATCAAAAGTTACTTTTTGACTGTAAATGCTTAAGTTCTCGATGAAAATACCAAAATCACTATATGGTTGCCTATAATATTTCAAGAGTTTCCTCGATTTCGCCAAGATTCCATCATCAGATCCCAACTTGGTGACAATGAGACCATTTGGAAGGTATACCCTTTCCAACAAAAAAATAATTTTTCAAATCGGTTGGCAAACGACGAAGTTATGCGCGAACAAACATAAAAAAATACAAACATTCGAATTGAGAACCTCCTCCTCCTTTTTAGAAGTCGGTTAAAAAAGTATTTCAGTGAAGCAAAAACCAAAGCTAAATTTTGCAACGACCCGAAAAATATCACGAAGAACACTTATATACTAATAAAAACTATTTGCCCAAAACTTACTTTCTATGTACAATATATTATAGCTAGTATTGGAAAATGTGTTTGGCAAAGTTTTGCACGGGTCCGACTTTTAGTATAAAATTTTATTGCCTTTCCCACATACCCGAGTTACCAACAAGTTTGTACTTTCCTGGAAAAGCGCCAACCATTGTAGTGATGGACGGCATTCGGAGAATTCCTAAGCTGAATTGGAAATATTTTGACTTCAAATATGATAGAAGATTTTGTAAAAGTCGGTCTCATGAAGATTTGAGCTGTCATTTTTCATTTGAAGGTAAACACATAATTTGATTGAGCATCTATATTGGTTGCTATATTGGTTGTTGACGTGGGTACGTCATCATCATCAGAAGCGAATTGGTGATCTAGATCTGGTTAAATCCAATCTACAAAGCCTTGAGCACAGACGCAGTACCATGTGCGCGGGAATTGCATGACTTGATTCCACCATCTCATTCCTACCATCGGACAACCCGACGTAAGGCGAGTATCTACCCTTACGTTGTTGAAACCTCTACCGACCAGACTAAGCGCTTCGCCTCATCCTCGTCAGGCGAACATCGAGGGACTGGAATAACTTGCCTGCTGCGGTCTTCCCGTCCGATTATAATTTAGGTGTCTTCAAGGCTAGAGTGAATGGGCTTAATAAAGTAATGCGTCTCACCATCGACTACATCACTGCTTAACACCAGATGAGATCGCAGTCAAGCACTAGTTTATAACATAAAAAAAAACATTTTAGCCGAAGGACGTGCACTGCTGGACTTATGCCTCCCCCAAGCGTCGCCACAACGATCGATCCTGTGCGTCTCGTATCCACCGCATTCCTGCGACTCTCACCATAGGTCCACCTTGTGGGAAGCCTTCCAACGCCTTTTCTGAATTGGGTAGCGCTATCTCTTTTGGAGATTCATCGCACCCTTAGCTTCGCCGTGTCCTTAATACGGGCCATTCTTTTAGGTGGTTGTTGCAATACACCGAGAATATTGCTGGTCATTCTCCGGTACCTCCCTTAGTCGCCTCTTACTACACTCACGGGAAGAAATGGGATGGTGCTATTTTTTGACGTTTGGACACCATACGGTACGCCCACGTAGGCCGCTGCAAACACAACTTGGTGAAATGGGGTTTTATAGATCTGTCGAATACTCAATGTGAGTGTGGTGAGCCACACAATAAAATGCCCCAAGTGCCTATACACCTGTCCCCCTAGCCAAGTTACATCCATTTCGCTTCGATTTTTCTTCCGTCGATCACCTCGAGTAGGCCACGCCTCCGATTCCTTTATTCTGACGTCATCTCAACGCTCAGTCTCGTGATCAAAACAATGGAATAAGAGGCGTGGCCGGCTCGAGGCGATCAACGAAACGAAACGGCTGTAACTTGGCTAAGGGGACTGCACTTTGGAGGATTTGATGAGTGCCATCGATGCTGCTGTTAACGTAGCCACATACTGGGCCCAAACAGTTTAACAACTTTATCATCAATTCGAAAAGAAGTAGCATGCAATATTTGCAATGCGAATACCTTCAATATTATGTGCGAAAACTATCACTTCATAATCTTTTTCTAATTAATTGCCACCAATGCACGTCAAAGCAATCAAGCGGTTTTTTCAACGAACGTTTAGAATGAAATATTACTTAACTACTTAGCAATACTGAAGATCGTTTCAAAGCGTGACAATTCACAGTAAATTGCAATTTAACTTCAAAAGTTATAAGAAGTTTTTTTTTTAATGCGTTGCGTGATAAGGTTATTAATGATTTAAATTATTTGTTTTTGTTGCCGCAGGTCGGTTACCTCTGGCGTGTAAACTGTAGACAGACGGTAGGTAATGTTGTCAGTTTTTTTGTGTGAAAATATTTGGTCATTGAGTTGCCGACCTGGGCTTCAAGTCTGCTATTACAATAGTGTCAGAATGGTCGATCATTGACTTCATAATTGTTTATTTTGACGAGTTTGGTAATCTACTAATATAATGACGTCATTAATTATTTAATTCTTTATAACAACTTATAAAGTAAGTATATAACAAAGTTCATGGCGAGATTAACTCAAAGTTGAGTTTTCTTCCAGCAAACCATCGAGTGATAGAGAGGCATCACAATAGAGGGTAGGATCCAGTGATCCCGATTTCCGGCCACCGTTGGCGCGGGCTTGCGGACGGCGAGCAATAGGTGGCTCGCCGTCCGACCGTCCGGTAACCGTCCGGACCGAGCCCAAGTTGTCGACGGCGCGTACTGTTCCACGCGCGTCTCAAGGAGGTGTCAGCAACAGTAGGGGCCCAGCAGGGTCGAAGCCTACTGGGGCCAAGGGTCTGATTCTGAAAGGAAGACTCGGCCCCGGTACGAAAGGCAACGAAGGAACAAGAGTGGATTTTTAGTCAGTAAAAGTCTGACACTATCTCTCGCCCCGCCTAGGAGCGGGGGATGTCATAAGATGATTTTCCCACCGAAAAAAAAGAAACAAAAAGTGTACAATTTTAAAATTACAAATAATACGAATAAAATAATACATAAATATACCTACATACATAAATATGTTGAACTTATATATTATAAACATATAATAAATACTATGTCATCGTGAAAGGAAATACTCTTTAATTTTCCTTTTGAAGACATCTAAAGCAGGGCTGTCACGTAGGCGTCATTATGGCTTTCCAATGGTCATTGACACTTCATTGAAAGAAGTGGCCTAAAATGGTAATCTCGTACGTATTGACAAATGAATGTCTGACGTGTGCGGTAATCTGCTAAAATTTTGACAGTTCCTTGATACTTACCATTAGAACGTCATTGTGCAGTATTGCTTATAATAAGCTCGATATTGTCATTCTACCACAACTCTATTACAAGACCATTGACCGATCAATGATCGATCATTATAAATTAGCAGATTACGAACTTTTAACAAAATGACAATGGGATCGTGTTGGAATGACGAATTTATAAAAATAGCACACTTGGGCCCAGGGCCTGCCTGCACTCTATTATAAAATGTTTTGGGAAGAAATTTATTGTACGTACAGCTAAGGAGTGGAATTTCCTGCCAGACTCTGTGTTTCCTGATAGCTAGAACGTAACTTTCGGTCGCTCAATATTAATTTTGCAAGAAGGTTAACTTTTATAATCTTATATTAATTTTCAAAAATGGTCAAGATTTAATTAAAATTTAGATAATTAATATATTAAAAGTATCCATAAAAGTACCAATGTTTTTAAGAAGACAAGATATTTTTTCATCATTCATCAAGGAGTTTTTTAATTGGAGATTTTTTTTAAATTGTTATAAACTAGTGCTTGACTGCGCAAGGCGTGATAGTTGCTGAATATTATAATAATAATATTCAGCAACTATCACACAACGCCATCTAGTCCCAAGCTAACCAGAGCTTGTGTTATGAGTACTAGACAACTGATAAACATACTTATATATTTCTAAATACATACATAACTATAGATAAATTACACCCAGACACAGAACAAATGATCATGCTCATCACACAAACATTGTCCTAGGTGGGGCTCGAACCCACGACCGGCATAGCAGTCAGGGCTACTAAACACTGAACCAACAGGCCAGTCAAAAGTAATTCATCACAGTCATGTCTTATGACAAAATTATAAAATAATAAGATTAAGTGCAAAAAGTTAGTTAATTTTTAAGTTGTTAGTGTAAATAATAGGTATATCATACATCATATTAAGGCGAAACTATGTGTGCATGTTTGTCACTTTTTCACGCTTGAATGACTGAACCGATTCGCATCAAATTTGGCGCACGGATAGACCATTTCCTGAAATGGTATACAACATTATTTTCAGTACATGTGAAACCTGAATATAGTTTGTTCAGAATCAGTAACTGAATCGATTCCAATCGTTTTTATTCCGTGTTATATTTTTTCCCAAAAATGAAAAAGGTCACAAGTTGGACAGCACCGATACTATGTATAATACAGGTCACGGCGTGTCGAAATATATGTTTTTTTGCGACAAAAATGGCCGTATCATTTTCGTTCGTTAATTTAGAAGTTTGATTTTTTCACAGCTTCAAGGGACTCATCACACAACTTTACGCGTTTCCGAGATAAAGGCTCTTGACAGAGAGATAGACAGACAGACGGACAACAAAGTGATCCTATAATGGTTCCTTTTTTCCTTTTGAGGTACGGAACCCTAATATTCCAAAACTACACAACGCCGTCTCCTCTCAAACTAAGCAGAACTTATGTTGTTAGTACTAGATAACTGATAGACATACTTATATATTTCTAAATACATACATATTATAGATAAATTACAGCCAGACACAGAACAAATTATCGTGCTCATTACAAAAATATTTGTCCTGGGTGGGAATCAAACCCACGATCTCCGGCATAGCAGTCAGGGCCACTAAACTAACCAAAGTTTGCCGGTAAGGTTGACTTGATACATTTGCTACTAAATATTTCAAACATATAAGGAAACTTCATCCGAATCCTAAACATAAACAAAGTAACTGTATTCATATGAAGAAATTACTCAAAGGACTTAGTATCCAAGCCAGAAAAACTTAAAAAAGGAAGGAAAATAGCGATCAATTCAAGAGGCTGAAAGCTTCCCCTTCTTCAATGATAATTTATTCCAAGATTTAAAACTCCTTGAGTTATTTGACAACGAGTTCTTAATCTTATTCAGAATTCATAATACCTTCAAAATGGACATTGTCTCTGATGGATGACAGAATAACGTGTCGATTTGAGTCCCCAATTATTGTAGCATTAGCCACTCGTTTTCAATCAGTCATCCCTTTTGTAGGTAGAAAATTACTTATTAATATATTTACAGTATTCAATTAGACAAAAGTCTATGACTAGTGCGCGTTGCCAGTGATGGCATATGTAATTGATTTCTGAAATAGAATATGAATTTATTGAATTTGAACCTTATTGAATTTGTAAAATAATTTCAAATAGGTTTTTTTTATTTTGAGATTTATTTTTGTTGAAAACGAAGATATTTTCTTTTCGTTATTTAATTAATCGTTTTTTTTTTTAAGATTTTGCGAAACTTTTAGAAAAATATATGCGCGCTATGTTTGCTGTAATACGGTTGTAACATATTCGTGGAGAAGAAATAAAGATACTGGCATTTTCTCAGCTTTTCGAATTGCGTTAACTAATCTGCTTTGTTCATCATTTAAATATGTTGTTCTATATATAAAATAATAAACAAATAATCTTCGATCTTTACACTGAATGCACTTTATGCTTCATAAAAGAAAATGAAACTATAAATTCATCATTTATGCGATCAACTTTCATAGCTCGTGGGCATCGTGCACTGAAAATTTAATTCAATTACATCTTTTAATTTATAAATGGAATTGATCTTCAATTAAGAAGCGAGCGAAGAGGATTTGAATAATTGAAGCTTCAAAGTTTTGAGCACAGACGTGCAGTTGTTAGTTTTCTAGCATTTTGCATAATTTAATTTCACCAAACCCGATTCATCAATCGTCATTAGTACATAGTTAGACAGTAGCCTGGAATAGAACATAAGATACCTTTCTCTAAGAACATAGAATCTTAGGTCATCGGAAAACTTGAGGCTCGAGATACCAAGCCATTCCACCAATTTTTATGACAAGTCGTTTGCAATTCAGCAGTGGAATGCTTTGCCCGTGTCAGTGAGGCAAGCTCAAATACTCACACTTTTAAAAAAAAATATGGTTAAGGATCACTTTATTAAGTACATCATTTCTTTGCTTTCATAAATATATATATATATATTATATTGTTTGTGTTATATGCAATTTATTAGTTTATTTATTGTATATATGTAAATAGTACACCGCGAACTACCTCCGTATCGTTTTTCTCCTTCTCTGTCAAATCCATCCAAAGGTTGTCTGTAAAAAATCGCTTTTAGCGATAAGACCACCCATTGTGACACCCTATTAATTTTAATTTTCTAATGTAATTTGTATTTTTGGTGTACAATAAAGAATATCTATCTATCTTTACTTTTTATCACAAGAGTATGTTCTTTTAGGATAATTTCCTACTATACTACGCGGGCGAAGCCGCTGAAAACAGCTATTCAAATATAAACGTGTAGCGACATCTATGGCGTCACATAAGAACTAATCTTGCAGCGCGCAATAACAGTTCTCCGCGCGATTAGAACATATAGAACAGTTCGAAATCATCTATCGGGCAGCTGCCCACCAGACATAACACCCGTCTGGTCGGAAGATCCTCCCTTTTCAACGGAGGTTTGCGGGACTTTACACTCTGTTCCGCCTACCTTCAAAAACGTAAATACCAACAATTTTTTATTTATACATCACTAATTTTTAATTAGTACAAATACTTAAAGGACTATAGGAAATAAGGAATAAGGAAGGATTAAAGGACTTAATAGAAAAGTTCTTGTTATTATTTAAGTAAAGTCTCAATAAATAATATTCATAAATAGCAAGGATATAAACAAACACTAATAGTGTTTGTTTATATCCCAAAGTGTCACTCAATTTATGGAAATATTTTACAGGTTATTGATTATGAATGAATAAATATGACGATAAAAATTGAAAAACACTGCGCTTAGTATTTTTAATTAGGAATTAGGAATTGTTATGGATGATAGATTCTGACGATTTAGAAATTTCATTTTTATTTTTATGATCAGTAACGGGTACGAATATACGAACATACGGGTAGAAAATACTATACTCATCGGATTTCCATGAATTGAATGACATTTTGGGATTTATACAAATGCTAATAACTTTGCTGTTTAAGAATATTATTCATTGAGACTTTACTTAAATAATAACAAGACCTTCTAATAAGGCCTTTAAGAGTTTTTACTTATAAAAATTTTGTGGTGTATGGATAAGAAAATGTAGGTATTTACGTTTATGTTTAAATAGTTGTTGCCACCGGCTTTGCCCGCGTAATAGTAGGAAATTATCCTAAAGGATCTACTCTCGGGATAAAAAGTAAAAGTATCCTATATTCCATTCCAGGCTATTGTCTATCCATGTACTAATGACGAATGAGGAATCGGGTTTGGTGGAATTAATTATGCAAAATGCTAAAAAATAAACAGGTTAGAAACTGCACTTCTGTGCTCAAACTTTGAAGCTTCGACTAGTCGAATCCTCTTCGCTCGCTTCACAATTGAAGATCGATTCCATTTATAAATTAAAAGATATAATTGAATAAATTTTCCGTGCACGATGCCCACCAGCTATGAAAGTTGATCGCATAAATGATGAATTTATAGTTTCATTTTCTTTTATGAAGCATAAAGTGCATTCAGTGTAAAGATCGAAGATTATTTGTTTATTATTTTATACATAGAACAACGTATTTAAATGATGGACAAAGCAGATTAGTTAACGCAGTTCGAAAAGCCGAGAAATTGCCAGTAACTTTATTTCTTCTCCACGAATATGTCACAACCATATTACAGCAAACACAACGTGCATTTTTTCTAAAAGTTTCGCAAAATCTTAAAAAATGGATTAATTAAATAACGAAAAGAAAATATCGTCGTTTTCAACAAAAATAAATCACAAAATAAAAAAAAACTATTTGAAACTATTTTACAAATTTAATAATTTTCAAATTCAATAAATTCATATTCTATTTCAGAAATCAATTACCAAAAAACTTTTCTATTATAACAAAATAAATTTTAATAATCGAATTGCAAATGAAAACAATGCAAATAATTGAATGCAGAACAAACGAATTGTCCTTTGCTGGATTTGCTGAAATAATGTCCAATTATTTAATTAATCGTTCACCACGTTTGCTTAATTGATGTTCTCGTTAAATCCCTGAAAATAATATTTTTAAGCTTGAAATATTAACTTTTAATTGAAAAGTTTTTCAATCTGGCTCGCCTGCTTGTAATACGGCGAACTTATTACCAAAAAAAGGTATGTCTATTTTTAGTAGTAAGTTCTGTAGAAGCCGTATTATTTTTAATATTCGAATACTGGCCAGATACACGTCGACTAATTTTAAAAATAGAACAATTAAGGAGTGATCGAAAATGAAAATATAATCGTTGTGCTCGCGTTACACGGTTTTTAGGCGCCTACAGAGATTTTCATATTTTGCAAGAATTGAAAATAACATTTTTTTTTTTAAATTGATATTAACCAGTGCTTGACTGCGATCCCACCTAATGGTAAGCGGAAATGCAATCATTGATGGCCAGGCGCACCAGTTTATTAAGAGCATATTCACTCTAGCCTTGAAGTCACCCAAAATATAGTTAGACGGGAAGACCGCAGCAGGCAAATTGTTTCAGTCCTGTAACATAACTGTTTCTTTATCGCATTATCAAACAATACACTGAGGATTCAAGATCTATTTTTGATTCAAGCTTCGAAGATCATAAGAAAAGCGGCCGAACTCGCACAGTTAGGATACTTGCGGTCATTAAAGTAGTGAAGGCGCGAATCTAACAAAACGCTTGCGTAAACAAAAAATCTTAACTCATCAAATTAGGCCAAACAGAACTCCGGTCAAAAGTATGTTAAATGAAGATCAGTCACTTTTTTTTTGGTGGAAAATCATTCAATGACTTCTCTCGCTCCAGGGCGTATCAAACTTTTATTGACTAAAACCACATCTATGTCTCTCATTTGTTTTGCATTCCAGGACCATGGATTTCTCTTTCGGAAGTTAACCCATGGCTTCAGAAGCCTTAGGTCCTGCTGAGCCCCTAGGATTTTGCTGAAATCTCTTTGAGGCGCGCGTGGGATACTAAGCGCCGTCGACGACTCGAGCTCAGTCCGAACGGCGAGCTACTCATTGGTCGTCGTCCGCAAGCCTACGCTTACGGTGGCTGGAAATCGTAGTCGAGATCCTGGCTGGTGGGGCGTAAGGATGTTGGTTTCTCCACGCGTTCGGGCGCCAACTGAGACTTCACATCACCTTCCTGCCCTTGTCCCGTTTTCTCTTCCACTCTGTCCTATCCACCACCACGCCATCACTATCTAACTCCCTTTTCTTTCATATCACTCCTCACACAATCCATCTTTTCTTTGGCCTCTCTCTCCCTCTCCTTCCACATGTAAACTCATAGCTCTTTTAGTAATATGAGTGTCATCTCTCCTCTTCATATGAACATACTAAGACAAAAGATTCCCTTTCAACTTTTCAGTCACTGGCGTCACTTTCAAACTTCCTCTAATATACTTATTTCTCCCTTTATCCATTCTCGTCGCACCACACATCCATCTCAACATTCTCATCTCCGCTACATGAAATTTTTTTTCATCCATCTTTTTCACAGCCCAACATTCTGATCCATACAGTATGACAGGCCTTATCCCGGACTTGTAGATTTTACCCTTCAACTTGAGGGGCATCCGTGGGTCACAAGTTGTTCCCGTGACCATTTCATCCATCACGCGTTGATCCGATGTGTTACGTCCCGGTCTACCTCACCATCCCCTATCTCATCATCCACAGACTTCCAAATTGGAAAATCCGAACTCTGATTTAAAGTAGCTTCTGCCAGTAATATTTTCCATGGCTCATTTTTATGCTGTATACATAATAGATGGATAATTACGACGCACTGGCATTCGGTCGCGTGTCCGACTAACGTGATGTACTTTCCACGCTAGACATTTACAAGACCAATGCAGCTCGAAAGTATTTTTTTAGAGTTCCTTGTTAATTGTTTAATAAACAGTAGTGACCAGATATCATTGAATGACTTCTTACGCTCTAGGGTGGAGCGAGAAGGCGTGTCAGACTTTTGTTGACTAAAACCCACACCTTTGTCCTTCGGTTGCTATTTGTGTTCTAGGATCAAGACTTTTCAGAAAATACCCGTGGTCCTAGAGAGCATCTCTCGCTCCGGGCCGTTGATACAGGTAGGTATGCACGCGAACGTGACGCTATCTACCGAGTTAATTTGTATTTTCAAACCATCCATAATAAATAAAATAAATAAAAATAAAAATCCTTTTATTTCTTGCCGATTATAAAAATTATGAACATAACATTAGATTATAATAATAAAAGTGTTTAAATGGGGTCTTGACAGACAGACAGACAGACGGACGGACAACAAAGTGATCCTATATGGATTCCGTTTTTTCCTTTTGTGGTATGAAACCCTAATAAAAAACTTTTTACAAAAAAAAATATAACCGAGTTCACTAAAAAAAAAACACTATAAAAGGATCAAAATAACTTTAATTTCGGAAGTCGGTGTTTCTCGGTATTATTTGTATCTTATTTAACACCGACTAAAAAGTTTTTTTTTTCACACTTTTTAGTTTCGATACACTTATAAACAGACATCAAATGTTACTTTTTGACTGTAAATGCTTAAGTTCTCAATGTAAATACCAAAATCATTACATGGTTGCCTATAATATTGAGGAGTTTCCTCGATTTTGCCAAGATTCCATCATCAGATCCCGACTTGGTGACTATGGGACCATTCGGGAAGCATACCCTTTCCAACAAACAAAGAATTTTTCAAATCGGTTGGCATGCGACGAAGTTATGCGCGAACAAACATAAAAAAAAATACAAACATGCGAATTGAGAACCTCCTCCTTTTTTAGAAGTCGGTTAAAAACAAGCTAACTTAAAATAAAGGTTTTTGTGTATAGTGTATGTGTATGGTGTACGTGTGTAGTGTAGGGTTTGGATCGATGGCGGTGTAATTTCTTTTTCTCTGATACAACAGTATAAATAGTCTCTCCTGAAAGTTTATTCGGAGTCGATGACTTTTCAAACTTCACTTTAATAACTTTTTATGTACCAAAATCTCCAGCTGTTACATAGCGTTGGGTACTTTCGTTTTTAATATTCTCTCCTCTCTGTTACGACGTTTTTGCCCTGAATATAGAACTATATTTGAGGAATATTATCATTTCTTTTAACATCAGATATTAACTTTTTTGAGACAAGAGTCGAGAAGTTAACCTACTAATAATGTATAAGCTTTTGCTGTACTTGTGTTAGTAGAATTTTTTATTTTTCATCCAACGATTCTGCCGTTCTAAGGTGGAGTGGGAGGGATGTCAGACTTTTACTAACCAAAACCTGTTCTTTCTTTGGCATTGTTCCAGGGCCCCGGGGATCTCTTTCGCATCACCCTTGGCCTACTAGGCTTCGACCCTGCTGGGCCCCTACGGTTGCTGACATCTCAACCCGGCCCAATAGCAGGGAATGTCATTAGATGGTATTCCCACTTAAAAAAAGTCCGTTCAGAGTTATTCAAATGCTTCTTTGTTATAAATTAAACATTGATATCGTAAAAAACAAGTTATGCAATCACTTCCATGACTTGTTTTTTCATTAGTTTTTTTGTAATAATAATAATATCAATTTTTATTTCGGACCATTAGTCCATAAAACATTGTACATACAGAAATAAATTACACACACAGAAACAAATTAATCATACAGAAACAAATTAAATTTACACAAACATATTACACATACACAAACAAATTAAAGATACAAAAACGACAAAACTATTTACTTTACTTAAATGACGCACGATGAGTCGTCATCCAGTGCCGTCCGTCTTTTTTTTATTTTTTATTCTGGATAGGTTCGCGCTTGACCGCCATCTCACCTGATGGAAAGTGATGAGGCGGTCGACGATGGAACGCGCTTACCTAGAAGTAACCTATTCACTCTTGACTTAAAGATTTCCGGGTTGTAGCTATCAGAAAACACACATTCCGGCAAGGAATTCCACTCCTTAGCTGTACGCACAATGAATGTGTTCCCAAAACGTTTTGTGCGTATAGGTGGAATATCCACCATGTACCGGTGGCGCGTTGCCGTACGCCTGGTGGTCCGATGATGGAACGGGCTAGGCGGAATTAGGTTATGCAATTCCGACGCACACTCCCCGAAATGCAACCGTCTGCCGCAATAGTTACCAGGGTGTTAGAACTATAGCGCACCCGCCGCATCAGGGATGCTATTCGTGTTCGCATGACAGCGTAAAAATCAGGCCAACATTCCCGACGCACTGCAAAAGCGCGGCAGTCCCAACATAACCCTAAAAGCGTTATATGGGCAGAAAAGAGACAGAGTGCAATAAAGTTAAAATGTTTCCTATTGTGTGATTAACCAACAGGTCCAAAAAAGTTACTTAGTCTCACGCACTTCAACTCTACCATACATGCGCATACATGCGCATCATATGCACAAAGTGAACTAGATGAACCCGCCCAAGTCGCTAAAATGAAAATGCAATTTTGCTCACTGTTTTCACGCAGCAAAATCTAAATGTGGTAAATGACTCCTACTACAGTACGGAAACGAAAACGTAGTCTCAAAGAAAGAAAATAAATTTGGCACGTGAATACATTCGTAAGAAGTTGGTGTAATCATCACAGCGATGATTTGTTGGATACGTTTTTCATAATAACTTTGTTAATTCGTATGTATGTATCTAAGTATATACTTATTATTGTTTTCTTAATCTAGTTTACCATAGTCGCAGCATGGCGGACAGAGCTCCGGCGAGTTCTCATGGTGAAATGGCGACAGCGACTGTCGCGACCCCGTGCTGGGCACGCCACAATTATGGCGGTAAGTCCCCTCTTTGAGGCGTGGTTGGAAAGACCTCACGGCATCCTCACATTCCGCATGACGCAGGTCCTCACCGGACACGGTAAGTTCGGGAGGTTCCTGCACCGGATACGTGCGGAAACGACGCCCGGGTGTCGCCACTGTGTGGCCCACCCGGAGGACACGGTAGAGCACACGGTGGAGGTGTGCCCAGCTTGGGCAGAGCAACGCTGTGTCCTCGTGGGGGCAATCGGCGGCGGCGATCTCTCGCGCCGGGCCTTGGTTCAGGCCATGCTCCGGAGCGAGGAGGAGTGGCAGGCGGTCGCCTCCTTCTGCGAAGCAGTAATGCTAGCTAAGGAGGCGGCCGATCGCGTGAGGCAACGGTCCTTACGCTCCAACCGCCGCCGGGATTCCGACCCCGATTTCCGGCCACCGTAGGCGCGGGCTTGCAGACGGCGAGCAATGGGTGGCTCGCCGTCTGACCGTCCGGTAACCGTCCGGACCGAGCCCAAGTCGTCGACGGCGCGTATTGTTCCACGCGCGCCTCAAGGAGATGTCAGCAAATCGTAGGGGCCCAGCAGGGTCGAAGCCTACTGGGGCCACGGGTAGTGTGAAAGCGGAACCCGGGGCCCTGGGACGAAGGCAACGAAGAAACAGGAGTGGGTTTTTAGTCAGTAAGAGTCTGACACTATCTCCCGCTCCGCCCAAGAGCGGGGATGTCATTAGGATGATTTTCCCACCCAATAAAAAAAAAAAAAAAAAATCTAGTTATCATTATGTTGCACCTACCATGTTATATTTCTGCACCACCCTAAGGTCGACTGGTAGAAAATGCCTAAGGCATTAAGTGTTTCTTACTAGTGCATAAAGTTTTAATAAATAAATAAATTTGTTAAGCGCCTGAATATTTTTGATGACAAGCCATAACAAATTTGTAAACTTACAAATAAATATAAGTTTATTTTTAGTCGTTAAGATTTTAGAATTTTTTTTTTTTTGTTTCTGTACTGTGAACTTATATTTTTAAATAAACAAATAACGTAAATAATCAGCATTTGGCTAGATTGAAGCCTGAGAGCCATCACAACAAATGGGAAAAGTTATTTTAAGATTTTCCACCCTCAAAAAACAAGAAAGTAACTTTAAAAGTAAATAAAAAAAAAATGAAGAGAAAAGCGGCGGAACCCATTCACAATTTATTCGTTCTTGTTTAGTTTTGCACACGATTTTCCCCGATGTAATGTCGATTTAATTATTCATACCGCCGCTAGATGACTCTCATTCTTTTTCAACAATCTTATGTTTATTTATGGATATCATAATTGGATTCCAATGGATTTAATTTGACGAAGATCTTTTAAAAAAGAAGTGTGATATTTGCAAGTAATACTATATTATTGTTACTTATTGTGTATTTACTTAAATAGGTGGTTTATAAATAAATCATTATCATCATTTCAGCCGAAAGACGTCCATTGCTTGGACATAGGCCTCCCCCAAGTGCCGCCACAATGAACGGTCCTGTGCGTCTTGCACCCGTCGGACTCCCGAAACCGTTACCAGCCGCCACAATGAAAGGCCCTGTGCGTCTTGCATCCGTCGGACTCCCGCAACCGTTACCAGGTCACCGGTCCACCTTGTAGCAGGCTTTTCAACGCTAAGTCTTTCGGTAGGTAGTCGCCATTCCAGAACGTTTCGGCCCCAACGGCCACGGCGTTCTGCGAGCAATGTGCCCTGCCCATTGCCACTTAAGTTTGGCGATTCTTCGTGCTATGTCGGTGACCTTGGTTCAATAGATATAAATAAATAGTATATATTAAATAAAAATCCTTATATTTCTTGCAATATAAATAAAAATAAAAAATCATAAGCCGGGTGTCTTATTTTTTCCTCAGTGCTTTAACCGCTGTCAAGGTCGATCGTGGCAAAGATATAACACTTCAAAGCAACCCGTTTTAAAAAACGGCAATTTCATAGGTAAAGACCTATTATATAATTATATATTTTTAAAAATACGCAGTACGAAGTGCAGCAGCCAATTGCTCAATCATTGCGCCAACCGTGCTGTCTTACTGGGGCCATGGGTGAGCGAAAGAGATCCCCGGGGCCCTAGAAAAATAGCAAAGAAGGAATGGGAGTAGGTTTTTAGTCAGTAAAAGTCTTACACTATCTCCCGCTCCGCCCAAGAGCGGGGGATGTCATTAGATGATTTTCCCACCAGAGAAAAAAAAACCGTGCTGTTTAAACTATAACTTTCTCACTGTTGGGCAATTTATCTTCTCTTACAGAGATGCCACGAACAATAATCACCACATTTGCTCAAGCTAGATATCTGTTAATTGACTTAGGTATCATCATCATCATCATCATTTCAGCCGAAAGAAGTCCACTGTTGGACATATGCCTCCCCCAAGCGACGCCACAACGACCGATCCTGTGCGTCTCGCATCCACCGCACTCCCGCGACTCTCACTAGGTCGACTAAGGTATACGTCATTGATGTAGCTTGCCTTTTGAAATGCATAGTTTCTACGTTGGAACTCTAAATATGAAAAAAAAAAAAAACGTTTTTTCTATTAGCTTTCATGGTTATAAGTACTGCGATATTACAGAAAATAAAAAAAAAAACACAAAGGAACCAATAAATAAAAAAAGCATAACGTACCTTTAATATAAAGTTTATTTGAACTTATAATTCCAAGTTAATCCAAAGATATAACACTTCAAAGCTACCCGTTTTAAAAAACGGCAAGTTCATTGTTAAAGACCTATGAGGTTACCATGACGTTCAAAGTAAGATTGTTTCATTCTTATTTCAGTGTGAGTAAGAGACAGAGCTATACAGGTTTTCTAGCACCATCTCTTACCCACACTGGAAATAAGAATGAAACAATCTTACTTTAAACGTGATGGTACAGGTCCTATTACAAACTCATAATCATTTTATTGCACATAGGCCTACTAAATTGTCATAGGCTGGTGCACTGTTCCAAAAGGTCGTTTTCAAAGGAGAAGGATACAAGTAGTTTTAGTCAGCGAAAATAATACATTCTTGTTCCACTATAAACCTTATCTGTATTTTGTACGTACCAAACAACTACAGCCGTGGCAGGAAGCATCGGCTCCTGGCAATTCCGACGAATTGTACAGTTGCTCACTCCAAATCACCCATACCGCGGACACTCTCTGCGCTTAATGTTCTCCTGGACAAAAACACCAATTTTGATATGTTTGGTGAAGAATGGAAGATGACACTGTCAGAATGTATGAAATTTTGTGAGATGAATGACTGTGTGTAATATTTTTTTTTATTCTTGATAGGTTCGCGCTTGACCGCTATCTCACCTGATGGAAAGCAACGTTGCGGTCGACGATGGAACGCGCTTACCTAGAAGTAACCTATTCACTCATGACTTAAAGATTCTCGGGTTGTAGCCATCAGGAAACACAGATTCCGGCAAGGAATTCCACTCCTTAGCTGTACGCACAATGAATGTGTTCCCAAAACGTTTTGTGCGTATAGGTGGAATGTCCACCATGTACCGGTGGCGCGTTGCCGTACGCCTGGTGGTCCGATGATGGAACGGGCTAGGCTATTTATTAATTAGGTCCTAATAAAAGTCCTGCGTGACTTCTAACTTCTGTTTTTAATTTTATTATTTTTTTAAATATTGTTTCTGTTTAAATGGTGTAATTGGTTTCGGCCATTCTGTTTAAATTAAATAAATAAAGCGAAAGAAGTCATTTGAGAATTTATCATTTAAAAAATAATCCATGATTTTGGAGTAATTTCTCATTGTAGAGCAACTTTTTTAAGACTAAAACACATATTAAAAGCGCCCTTCTCGGGCATATTTCCAAGCAACCGCTCTTACGTGATTATGACGGTATTACACATATTTCTCTAAATATTTTGGAAACACAGATATATTGTACTTGTTGTTATCTAAGTTTCTATAGAGATCAAATCATAAATTTATGTAAGACTAATTTAGTAAAGATCTCTGAAAATCTACTACCCTGAGACTACCCTGAGAAGAAACACCGAAACAAACTCAAGGGTCAAATTCTCTTTTAAAGTCCCAGTAAATTTGTAATGGTCAAATCACATGAGAACCATGCAGATTTGTCTGAGATGGTTTTTTGAAGAAAGAACCATACAGATTTGAGTGGACCTGTCCAGTCAGTGCAAGCATTTGGCAGTATTCACAAAGCTCAACTCAGGAGTACTAAGGAGCTCAACGACTTGACGAACAATACCAAGGAAAGGAAATTTAGGTAGGCTGCAGCAAATACTCAAATTGCCAGACATATGTTATAATTACTGAAAAGAAAAGGAAAAAAAAAACAATCGACATAGTCCTCTCATTTACAATAATAAAAGGAATATATAGATTACAAAATGTAATACTTAGTAAAGTAAATATTAATAGGGTCCTGTTTTACCTTTAGGGATCGGTACTGTTGCGGGGTGGGTTTTTTTTTTTATTGGATGGGAAAATCATCTTAAAACCCGCTCTTGGGCGGAGCGGGAGATAGTGTCAGACTTTTACTGACTAAAAACCCACTCCTGTTCCTTCGTTGCCTTCGTCCCAGGGCCCCGGGTTTCGCTTTCACACTACCCGTGCCCCCAGTAGGCTTCGACCTTGCTGGGCCCCTACGATTTGCTGACATCTCTTTGAGGCGCGCGTGGAACAGTACGCGCCGTCGACGACTTGGGCTCGGTCTGATTACCGGACGATCGGACGGCGAGCCACCCATTGCTCGCCGTCCGCAAGCCCGCGCCTACGGTGGCCGGAAATCGGGATCGGAATCCCGGCGGCGGCGGTTGGAGCGTAAGGACCGTTGCCTCACGCGATCGGCCGCCTCCTTCGGTAGCATTACTGCTTCGCAGAAGGAGGCTACCGCCTGCCACTCCTCCTCGCTCCGGAGCATGGCCTGAACCAAGGCCCAGCGCGAGAGATCGCCGCCGCCGATTGCCCCCACGAAGACACGGCGTTGCTCTGCCCAAGCGGGGCACACCTCCACCGTGTGCTCTACCGTGTCCTCCGGGCGGTCCACACAGTGGCGACACCCGGGCGTCATTTCCGCACGAATCCGGTGCAGGAACCTCCCGAACTTACCGTGTCCGGTGAGAACCTGCGTCATGCGGAAGGTAAAGACGCCGTGAGGTCTTTCCCACCACGCCTCAAAGAGGGGACTTACCGCCATAATTGTGGCGTGCCCAGCACTGGGTCGCGACAGTCGCTGTCGCCATTTCTCCATGAGAACTCGCCGGAGCTCTGTCCGCCATGCTGCGACTTGTCGCGGCAGTGGAGTTTCGCCCCGGCGTTGCATCTCCATGCGCCGTTCGTGCATGCGTGCAAGGACGGTTGCCTCCAGCTCCCATGGTGACTGGCCAGCAAGGAGGCTCGTCGCTTCGCGGGAAATCGTCCGGTATCCTCGCACCATCCGTATGGCCATGACCCCCTGGCACGCGTTCAGCCGGGCCGCCGGCCGCTTCCGCAGCCCCGGCGCCCACACCGGTGCGCCATAAAGGGCCATGGACCGAACGATCCCCGCGTAGAGCCTCCGGCAGGAGGCGTCTGGACCCCCAAGGTTGGGCAGGAGCCGCCCGAGGACAGCCCCAGTCCGATTTAGTTTGGGAGCCAGACGTCGAAAGTGCTCGTCGAAATCCCATCGGCTGTCGAGAACGAGTCCCAGGTACTTCATCGTTGACCCGACGCCGATGTGGCCTCCTCCCACCGTTAGCTGGGAACCCGGTGGTGGCGCGTTCCGAGGGCCGTGAAAGCACATGGCCTCGGACTTGTGCAATGCCACCTCGAGTCCCAGCTCCTGGATCCTGCCAACGACTGTCGCAACCCCGCGTGTCGCTAGTTCGACCGCCGCCTGGTACGACTCTCCCTGCGCCAGGACCAGCGTGTCGTCTGCGTAGCAGACCACGCTGACCCCGTCAGGAAGGTCGCCGTGCAGCACGTAGTCGTATCCGATGTGTCACAAGGGCGGCCCTACTACCGATCCCTGCGGAACACCGCACGACATCTCTCGACGTTCCCACTCCCCCTGGTGACCAGGGTAGGTTATGTACCTGTCTGTTGCGGGGTGGGTCAAAAGCGGTTTTGAACCGATTTTGATAGTGCTAAATTTAGCACTACTATTATTTTATATATTACAATAAGTATAGTAAGTAATAATAATAATATATTACACATGTACAATAAGACACTCGTATAACAAAACCCTAAAAAAATATAATTGACATTTTTTATCGAATATATTTTCATATTCATTTAGTTAAAAAATGTTATTTTAATATTACAAATAGACACTTTAATTTCATTTTTAAGTTTATAAGATAATCCTGCCCCACTAGTCAAGTTCCGACCGTTTCGTTTCAATTATCTTGCGCCGAACGCCGTGAATAGGCCAAGCCTCCGATTCCTTTGTTCTGACGTCATCTCAACGCTCAGTCACGTGGTCAGAACAAACGAATCAGCTCCCCTAGCCAAGTTACGATTGTTTCGTTTGCGTCGAATACCTAAAGTAGGCCACGCCTCCGATTCCTTTGTTCTGACCACGTGACTGAGCGTTGAGATGACGTCAGAACAAAAGAATCGCAGGCATGGCCTACTCGGGGCGTTCGACGCAAACGAAACGATCGTAACTTGGCTAGGGGGCAGAGGCGGAGCTGATCGCTGATCTCAAATAATTTAAGAAAAAAAAATATAACCCAAAGGTCAAGTTTTCACTGTAATCTATAAAAATATATTGATGTCAGTTTTTACGATCAACAGCTTGATCTCTGCAAAAAATTGCAATAAAATTTTATCAAGATAGATAGATAGATATACCCTTTATGATACACCATAAAATATTACAGTTGAAGCGTAAAATTAATAGGGTATTACAATGGGTGATTTTATAGCTAAAGGCGATTTTTGTCCAGACAAACTTTGGATGAATTAGACAGAGAAGGAGAAAATATACGCAGGCAGTTCATGGTGTACAATTCACATATAGCATAGCATAGTCGGCCTTATAATGTTCCCACTGTTGGTATTCAGGCCTCCTCTCTACGAGAGGGAATGGGCCGTAATCCAACACGCGGACCCAGTGCAGGTTGGTGGATGTCACATGTCTTCGAATTTTTGCTTCTAGGACATGCCGGTTTCCTCACGATGTTTTCCTTCAACGCTTTAAGAGCAGTGGTGATGAAATAAATTACACAAAGTAATGCGCCTGCCTGGGTTTGCACCCGCAACCTACAACTCGTAAATCGGGGCCGTTACCACTTGGTTACCACTGCTCAATTACAATCTATATATATAAAAATCAGTGCTACTTTTCGTTGTAATTTTATAACTTATGAACGGGCTCGCCTATCCAAACCCAATGTTTAGGCTTTGTTCGGACTATTTAGTAGATGTTTATGTGAAGTTTGCACAAAATAATTATTGGGCAGTACGAAGTTCGCTGAGTCAGCTAGTTACTGATAATTGCTGCAATTTATATATATAAAATACAAACAATATATAATATACTAGCGGTCCCGACAGACATTATCCCGCCTGAAAACTGGCTTTTTGTCAGAAAAAAGAAATTGAGAACCCGATTGCAGCGCCACCGACCAGGTACAAATTTTATTTACTAATTATCCACACAAAGTTTGATCCAAATCGGTCGAGCCGTTTGGAACGAGTTCGGTGACAAACATAAATATGGAATAATAGCGTCATAAATAAGATGCAAGTCATGTGTGTGACTATCGAAATATCATAATCAAGCCTTACAATGTTCTCATTGGGACTCAAGCCTGTCTTCTAGGAGAAGGACTGGCTAATCCATCAAGCGGGCCCAGTGCGGGTTGGTGGATGTTACATGTCTTCGAATTCTTGGTTCTAGGACACGCTGATTTCCTCACGATGTTTTCCTTCCCCGTTTTGAGACCAGTGGTGATGAAATAAATTATAAAAAGTAATGTACTAAGCTGAGTTTAATCGCGCGACTTACAACTCATAAGTCAGGACAATTACCACTGCCATCGCTGCACTCAAATAGAATAAAAAAAAAGAATACTAAAACACAATTACATACACTAGAAGCCTACTCCACACAATTGGGTAAAAGCTAGGCAGCTCATCACCTTACTATTAGTAGTCCCTTTGCTAAATGAAACTAAACTTTTAAGACAACAATGATAAAAATAATCCTTCCGACTGAATTTTGATCACGGTGGCCCATCTCAACAGAGTTTAGTAAAGTACGCCTGAGATATATTATTATGCCACGGGTAGTGTGAAAGCGAAACCCGGGGCCCTGGGACGAAGGCAACGAAGGAACAGGATTGAGTTTTTAGTCAGTAAAAGTCTGATACTATCTCTCGCTCCGCCCAAGAGCGGGGGAAAAAAGATATTATAGTACACAAGTGTGAGCGCAGACACAGGTGTACTCTTTGCTCCTTTACTAGCATAGTCTGGTGCGTCCGATGGGGCGAGATCAAGCGCAGGACCAACGACTTTACGTGCTTTCCCAGGCACGGGGCTATTACACCATTAACTTCCAAACTGTGGGCAGCTAAAGTATAATTTCTAATAGAAAAACTCAACAGCACTTTTTGCCCGATCCGGGAATGGATCCCAGGACCCCACGCTCAGCAGTCGTGCTTGCGACCACGAGACCAACGAGGCAGTCAATAAAAACTTTTTACAAAAAAAAACGTGATCACTAAAAAAAAAAACACCTAAAGAATCAAAATGACTTTAATTTCGGAAGTGGTGTTTCTCGGTATTGTTTGTTTCTTATTTAACACCGACTTTTTAGTGAAGTCGGTTATTTTTTTGTAAAAAGTTTTTATTTTACAATTTTTAGTTGCGATAAACTTATAAACAGAGTGCCTATTTCTCATGACAATTCCAATTAACCCAAATACTGCTAGGTTACATTGTTTTATTATGAAGTTCCTGTGTCTACCTTCCATCTTCCGGCTCCATCACCAGATCAGTTCGATAGTACCTTATAGCCAAAGTGCATCTCATGACAATATTCTAATAAGTTCAAACATGGCTAGGTTACATTGATTAATTGCGGAGTTCCAGTGCCTACCTTCCGGCTCCATCATCATCATAAGATCACTTCGATGATATCATTTTCAACGTAACTATTCAGAACCATTCATTCATTGTATTGTCATAGTCGCTTAACGATCCTCATGGTGATATCTATGTAAGCATGAAGTTTCGTTGACCATTTTCTGGTCTTCTTTATCAGTTCCACTTCATCAAATGTTACTTTTTGACTGTAAATGCTTATGTTCTCGATGAAAATACCAAAATCACCATATGGTCACCTATAGTATTTGAGAAGTCCCCTCGATTCCTCATGGATCCCATCATTAGAACTGGATTATGATATATAAGGGCAAAAAAAAATAATTGCAAATCGGTCCATAAACGACAGAATTCTGAGGTAACAAACAAAAAAAAAACAAAAAAGAAAATGCAACGGAATTGATAACCTCTTCCTTTGTTTTGAAGTCGGTTAAAAATATCCGACAATCAGCAGTAGAATTTGAGATTACCATACATTCCCAGAATCGCTCAACATTACATCCTATGATGAGAATAAATAGCGTCGTCAGAAACCTGTGTATTCGTGTAATGGCCGGTAGAACAGAGGAACACGCAATACAGGGCTATTACGGCGGCAGCTCGCGACAATGGAAGCCGAACAATGTACGCATTGAAAGCTTTTATACTCACAACCAGAGCCGAATCAGATACGAAGGATGAGTAACAAATGCTACGGGCCTTGAGCATTAGGATGGGCGGGATCGTCCCCACTTAAAAGTAGGAAAACAAGTCAAGATCTATATAAATAAAAAATAATTGCTGTTCGTTAGTCTCGCTGAAACTCGAGAACGGCTGCCAAAGTGCATCTCATGTCAGTTTTAATAAGCCCAAACACGGCTAGGATACTTTGATGAACTACGGAGTTCCGGTGCCTACCTTCCGGTTTCATCATAATCAGATCAGTGCGATGTAGATGGGACCATTTTCATCAGAACCAAGTATAGGTACTGTGCTATCGAAAGGAGATCGCATGAGTTAGGGTTAAGAACTGGCATGTAATATATACTTGTAAGCATTTTGTTATTCTAGAATAGCTTTAAAAATTAAGTAGAAAAAAGAAATGTCTAGTTTTTGGAGATCTGACATAGCTATTGTATCAAGATGTGCTTTTATTGAATTAACGAAGAAAAATACAAAGTTTTATACGAGATAAAGCATTTTATTGAGAGAAAAGTCCAATCCCCCAAGTAAACCGTCGCAGAGTGCGACAGTACCTAAATAAGCATATTATTATAATATTTGGGGAGTTCCCTCAATTCCCCATAGAACCCTCGTTGTGATAAAGACATAGTTCTGAAGTAACAGACAAAAAAAAACTCACAACCGAATTGACAAATTGAGAACCTCTACCTTTTTTTGAAATAGTTTAAAAATCGAAGGGTCTCAGCTGGGAAGATACCTATTAGGGTTGTGGGAACAATGATGGTCATTTCCGACCTCGAAAAAAAGGTGAAAAGTCATGGAAACCCGTAATCATGTTACTAAGGTTTTCAATATAAATCTATCATAAAGTTACTAAGTGTATCCTTTGTCTTTCTGGCTCCATATAAATATAAGTAGTTTAAGCTTTATCTTTGCAAATCAAATCATCTTCCTATCCTTGTTCCATGTTACTTTGGGTCAGATTTTTTTCTTACATTCTGTCCGGTCACCCGTCACGCTACCATTAAGTCTCTTTTATTTCATGTCACTTCTCACACATTAATTATTTTTGCAAATACTTAACACTTATTGTATGCCCAGGTGTCGCC
Organism: Mythimna vitellina; assembly: GCA_949316375.1. Taxonomy (NCBI): domain Eukaryota; kingdom Metazoa; phylum Arthropoda; class Insecta; order Lepidoptera; family Noctuidae; genus Mythimna; species Mythimna vitellina. The sequence continues at coordinate 2,352,624 of OX438705.1, forward strand.
ACTGTGTGCTGCACACGGCAAAGGTGTGCCTCGCTTGGGCAGAGCAACGCCGTCTCCTTGTGAGGGCGATCGGCGGCGGCGATCTCTCGCGCCGGACCTTGGTACAGGCCGTGGTCCAGAGCGAGGAGGAGTGGCAGGCGGTCGCCTCCTTCTGCGAAGCAGTAATATTAGCAAAGGAGGCGGCCGATCGCGTGAGGCAACGGTCCTTACGCCCCAACCGCCGCCGGGATTGCGATCCCGATTTCCGGCCACGGTGGCCGGACGCGGGCATGCGGACAGCGAGAAATGTGTGGCTCGCCGTCCGACCGTCCCGTAACCGTCCGGACCGAGCCCGTTGTTGACGGCGCGTACTGTTCCACGCACGCCTCAGGGAGATGTCAGCAAATCGTAGGGGCCCAGCAGGGTCGAAGTCTACTGAGGCCAAGGGTAGTGTGAAAGTGTAACCCGGGGCCCTGGGTCCAAGGCAAAGAAGGAACAATTGTGGGTTTTTAGTCAGTAAAAGTCTGACACTATCTCGCACTCCGCCCAAGAGCGGATTTTTTGTCATAAGATGATTTTCCCACCCAATAAATAAAATAAAAAACACTTCTTGTAAAAAATAAAGTTTCCTGATTAGAATGTTCAACATCCGAGAATCCCGTATGTAACAAACAATCTTCCATTCAAATAATGTACAAAATTTTAAGGAATTCGCAATCACAGTCTCAAAGTCATATCGTTAATGCCTCTAGACAGAACTGAGGCACATTGTGTCTTTGCAAATGTAAGTACAAATGTTCCTGAAACATTCCTTCAGAAGGTATCGAGACTGTATCTATGCCCCTATAGAACTGTTCTGAACATATAGTTCCTAGTCTAGCATTCACAGGCAAAGTCGCTACCTGTGAATGCCAAAGGATGGATTTCATGTCGACAGTCGTGAATAGGATTCAAAATTCAAAATGAGTCTCCATTGTATACAGGGCCAATAACGATAGATATTCCTGTTCGGACCGGAAAACATTGTTCCTGAAATTCTAATTATTGTGTAATACTACAACAGATAATAATGAAGTTTGATGTAACACAAACGCCTGAAAGAATAAAGTAAGCAAAATATTGCATAAGTAAAATAGATTGCTATTTCAAAACTACAGGCGTAAGCAACCGAGGTCAATACGAAGTTCACAGCAATAATCGTAATTTTAAGTGTATTTCTACCATATAACATACCAGACAGCCATTTTTTTTTAAATATTTTATTACAACCTTCCTCTGAAAGGCTCCGAAATAAAAAATTCGAGTTTCCTCAAAGCACAATCACGTTGTAGATCATATAAAAGTCAGGGGGGCGCTTGAGTTAAGTCGTAAAATAACAGGAGTACTGAAATAGTGATGGCCTGTTTACTTCTGTCCCGGTGTTTTTACATACTTTGGACTCTGGAATGGAATTTTATATCGTGAAAACAAACGTTCGCTAAGTTAAATTCAAGCTTTTTATCTACTTTTTCATTTTTTATTATTTTCTTTGGATAGATTATTTTAACGTCCTTGAGTGTATCCGTGGTATCACAGCGGGCCCTAACAGTATACCATTCCACCACCACCATAATTTCAGGCTACCAACAGTGTGTTTTACCTACCAGCCGATCGTTCGATCGGCATGAGGGAAGTATGTCCAGTCCAGCCCCCCTAGCCAAGTTACAATCGTATCGTTCGCGCTGAACGTCTCGAGTAGGCCACGCCTCCGATTCCTTTGTTCTGACGTCATCTCGACGCTCAGTCACGTGGTCAGAACAAAGGAATCGGAGACGGGGCCTACTCGAGGCGTTCGGCGCGAATAATATGATTGTAACTTGGCTAGCCCACTTAAGTTGGGCAGCTCTAAGCTTCTGAGCCACGTCAACGATCTGTGTTTTGGAGCGCAGTATAGCGTTTCGAACGTGTATCAGCTTGCGAACTACGAGAAATGAGGAGCTCGCCGCCCGGCAACCATCCGAACTGACCCTGAGTCGTCAATGGCAGGTAGTGTTCTTTCCACTTGCGCCTAAAAGAGATGTCAGCAAAACCGTAGGGCCCAAGAGGGCCGAAGCCTATAACTGGGGCCATGGGTTGACTTCCAAAAAGAAAACACATTCATTGTGTGTACAGCTAAGGAGTGGAATTCCTTGCCGGAATCTGTGTTTCCTGATGGCCATAACCCGGGAATCTTTAAGTCAAGACTAAATAGGTTACTTCTAGGTAAGCGCGCTCCATCATTGACCGCATCGTCGCTTTCCATCAGGTGAGATAGCGGGCAAGCGCGAACCTATCACGAATAAAAAAAAACCCTGGATCCTGGAATGCAAGAGTATTGAATTGAACGCAAGAGTATTAACATAGCTGTGGTTTTAGTCAGTAAAAATCTGACATACCCTCTCGCTCCACCCTAAAGCGTGAGAAATTATTGGGTGATTTCCCACTTTAAAAAAAATAGCACTTATATAATTTTTAGCTCCATAGCACTAGTTAATCAATACTGTGATATTACAGAAAATACAAAACATAAAGAAACCAATAAATATTTAATTTCGAAAAAAGAATACCTAACGTACCTTTAATTTATAGTTTATTTGAACTTATAATTCCAAGTCAATCCAAATATATAAGCAACCCGTTGTAAAAAACGGCAATTTCATAGGTACCTATTATATAATACCTATTATAATTTTGTATGTCATTATCAACTGGCCTACATAATAATATTATATTGTAGCATCACGGTCGGTTTGTCCTCACAATAAATTAGCGTGGGTGGTCATTTTACTGTTTTATTTTATGCAGAAATTATATCATTTTGTTAATTGTCAACTTTAATTAAGTGCATGGAACTGAAAACATCAGTTCGCAAATTTCCATTTTACTGTAAATGTCCAAACAATTGACTTTCATCAAATTATGCTCACCAAATCAGGCGTGGTGAATAAAACTATTAATAAAAGCCTTTTTAGGGTTCTGTGCTTCAAAAGAAAAAAACGGAACCCTTATAGGATCACTTTGTTGTACGTCTGTCTGTCTGTCTGTCAAGACCCTTTATCTCGAGAACGCGAAGAGGTATCGAGTTGAAATTAAAACCATATACTTAGGTCTGCAATCTCATGAAGCTGTGAAAAGATCATACTTCTGAGTTAACGAAAAAAAGTTACGGCCGTTTATATCGCAAAAATACGTGTATTGCGACACTCTCAAGGGAATTGAAATTCATACGGTACTTCTCGTTGACCTAGAATCCTGAAATTTGGCTTAAGTAAGGTCTCATAGCACAAGTATAGAAAAAAATCGGAAAACTATAAATTTGAAGTTACGTCACAAAAAAAAAACCTTTTTTGTGATTCGGAAAAATTTTCGTACCCAATTCGGGTATTGAACTAATTTAATAGATAAGTTTGTGCGGAACCCTCAGTGCGCGAGTCTGACTCGCACGTGTCCGATTTTTTTCTTGTAAGAAGTCATGAAATAACCGGAGGGGTTATTTGAATGACTGAAAATCCCTCAAGACAATTATTGTCATTGTTGTGTGGATTGTCAGACTTTTACCTACCTGTTTTCTTTCAGTTGCCCTTTGCTTTCCAGGGCCGTGGTAACTCTTTCTAACAACCCCACATATTAAGGTCTTAACTCTCGAGCAGTGATATAAAACAGTGACTTTCTAAGGCCTACTCCTCGGTAACGGCCAAGTCGATAATTTTGAGAAAAATATATGTTTATTATAGATTCTTGTACAACATTATCAACATATGATTTTTTCACACGACTAATCATCATCATTATCATCAGTTCAGCCGAAAGACGTCCACTGCTGGACATAGGCCTCCCCCAAGTGTCGCCACAATGAACGGTCATGTACGTCTCGCATCCATTGGACTCCCGCAACCGTTACCAAGTCATCGGTCCATCTTGTAGGAGGCCTTCCAACACTACCGGATGACGGATACGACTAATAATTTCGCCAAAAAAAATAATTTTGCAACATGATATTTTTTCCCTACTCCTTTCAAAAGGCTTTGGTCTTAAGAAATATGTTTACACAAAAAAAAAAACTGGTTATATTTTCTTCAGAATTTACATAGCATACGTAAATCAATCAATATTTCGCAAAGAAAATGGATTTATAGCTCAGCGGGGCTCTATCCGGCCAGATGTTCAAAGGACTATACGACTTAATCAATCACGGTGTCCTATGTAGGCGAATTAACGCAAGCTGGAAGGCGAAGTGATGCGGCGCAAAAAAACAATTAACAACGGGTATTCTATTGAGGTGGCTTACGTAACAAATCTTACGTGGGTGCGATGCGGCGACGAGCGAAGCGAAGTGGACGAGATTAGTTGATTTCATATTTTGTTGCGAACTTTGATGAAAAAAAACACGTCACCGTACGTGAAGTGTTTTATATAAATAGCGGCTGAAGCAGTGACTTCGCATGCACGTAGGCCAAAGCCGCCGTGTCGCGTTGAATTCACGTGAACTGCAGCAGATAATTTTTTGCGGAACCGCTTTCGTAGGACCATTAGCGCCTAAAGAATAGACGGGTATCGAGACGAGTCTATTTTATATTTTAATTAACTTCTGCCAGCGGCTCCATCCGTGTTTAATAGTGATGCAACGGATGTGTCTTAACGAAAGCAGAAACGGAAACAGATGTCAAAAGTAAATCTTCGCGGAAGCGAAAGTGTTAATACTACGAAGAAAAAACTCATTTTTATTTTTTAAGATTTGTTTAATTAATTTTGTATTTTGTATTTTACTTACTACAGTATATGAAATTAAATGGAGGCAAATTATATTTGATAAAAAGTAACTTGGCCGCATTTACACCTTTGAGTCTGTTTCGGTGTTCATCATATATTAAACTAGTTCCGCTAAATAATTACTCACTGGCTACACTTCTGGGGGAGCTGATAAGTATTGACGAACTGTTAGCAAAAGAAAAACAAAACAAACAACATTAGAAAAAAACAACAGAAGATTTATGCGCTTACGCTAAACGTTACGAGGCGCGGTGATGCGATGCAAAAAAAATATAATGTATTAGAAAGTCGCTGTGACATGTTTGTGTACCCCCCCCCCCCTCCCCCACGCCTTTTCCGTTGTGTCCAGTCATCTTAAAGGGTCCCCCATTCCCAGCGCTCCTCGTTGTATTCTTATGTTAAAAGTTTTGTTATAAAGTTTGCGGAACCAGAAACGGAAACAGAAAACGTAAAAAAGCTTGCGGAACTTCTGCAAGCTTTTTCACTTACGGAAGCAGAGTTCTGTTGCAACACTAGTGTTTAAGTAAGATTCTCCATACAAACTTTAGACACCTATTTCGTCCCCTCATTTTTGAAAAATTACTTCCTATTATTTGTGTATACAAGAAAATAAAATAAAGTAAGTACAATTTTTTTAGTCAAAATAATTCTGAATTCTAGGTCCAAGAACTTTGGGATGGGTTTTTATAATTCAGTGAGTGAGTCAAGACTTTGCGTTCTATATGTACAGATGTGAAAGAGTGATTTGAACAGTTTAACAACACGCATAAGGCTTTTTATTGTCTTCGACCCTCACAGTAAAGCCCAACCAAACTAAATTGTACCCTTATACACCACAATTTTTTAATTAGTACAAATATTTAAAGGCTTTAATAGAAAAGGTCTTGTTATTATACAAGTAAAGACTCATTAAATAATATTCTTAAACAGCAATGTTATTAGCTTTTGTTTATATCCCAAAATGTCACTCAATTTATTTATTTATTTTATTTATTTTAAGAAGGCTTACAGACTAATAACATGATAGGTAACAAAAATATATAATTAAGTTGCTAATAACAAGCCTCCACAGATATATAATAATTACGATTAACTAATGCTTGAAAGTTGAAGTTATGGTTTTATTTTATTTTTTTATGGAAATACTAGCTTTTTCCCGCGGCTTCGCTCCCGTCAACTGACTGCTCTATTCTGCTCTACCCAACTTTACCCTACTCCACCTTACTCTACCCTGCTCTACCCTACTCTACCATACTCTAACCTACTACCAAATTTTGATTTATTTTTCTTTCATAAGAACCTCTCCTAACTATAACAAACATAACAAAAAATAGTGATATCGGTCCAGCGATTCACGCGTGATGACGTGACGCAAGGGAAATAAGGATTCATTTTTTTATATAAATACAGACCATTGATTATGAATGAATAAATGACGATCAGAATAGAAAAACACTGCGCGTAGTATTTTCTAGTAGCAAATGTTATGAATAATTGATTCTATTATGAATTTATTGTTAAGACAAATTTTCGAGGTCAATTTTGAGATTTCGTTTTTTTTTTACTTTTGATTATAAAAATATGATCAGTAACAGGTGCGGATAGAGTTGCATTCTTTTTTGTACTAATTAAAAAATAGGGGTGCATGTACTAGTGTGCTTGATTACTATAATAATGATTTGTGTACCTATTTAAAAAAAGAATTTCGACGTCCCAAACATTCCGCTTTCTTCGAAGCTGTTCCTGAACCGAATCATTTTTCTTTAGTCCAACAATAAATTCTGTACCCAAGATATCCACAACTTTCATGCGAGAGTAACTGTGTTACATTGACTAATGAAAGATGGTGACCTTAGAGATCGGCGAACCGAGTAATCGCCCGGGGCCTTGCGAAACAACCAAAAAATCATACATATTTTTTTTTTAGGTATTCTCGTCTTAGTAGATGCTTATCTTGTTAAGGATAAAATAAAGAATAAAAAATGAATGTAAAGATACTAGCTTTTGCCCGCGGCTTCGCCCGCACACATAAAATACAACATTAATTTTAGTTTAAGCGAAACCCGAAACATGTGTCTCGTATTTTTATGTAAAAAATCTATGTCTAAAATTTAAAGCTTGTTATGTTACCTGGTTGACCACACAAATACATAGTCACCGGGTCATACGGGCGACTGAAGGGTGGTTTTGCTCCCGCATCCAGCTGTGCGCGAACACTTAATACCCACAATGACTTGCCGTGACCTGTGTTGTAGTTAGTGTCGGTAGTGTCCAACTTGTCACTTTAAAAAAAAAAAATTGTTAAAAATATACTTAAAATGGCGCAGAAATGATTTCGCATACATTAAAACTAATGTTGTATAGCCCATGTCACTTAGGAATAAATCAGCTTTTTATTGGTGCAAAAATTTTGGCAATCGTACCGGTACTTTCAGAGATTACCTTCTACAAACATAAAAACAAAAGAACTTTCATCATAAATATCTGCTTTCAATTCACATTACTCTGTATTGCAAAATGGACAAGAGCCTCGCCAAGATGGCTAAGGTCGCAGCTGAGATTCTCATATTCCCGGGAATTCTGGGTCCCGGGAATCCTGCTTCCCGGGAATCCTGGGTCCCGGGAATCTGTGTCCTAACACTACTGTCGAATAGTTACTCGAGACACATTTTGATGTTCTTATAGGGTGATAAACATCACTATATGCTTATGACCTATAATTTTATTATTTTCTTTAGCACTTTTAGTGCAAAACTCTAAGTTTCTATTCCGAGATTTAAAGTTTCACAGTTACGTGTTTTTTTTTTTGGGTGGGAAATCATCTAATGACATCCGCCGCTCTTGGGCGGAGCGGGGGATAGTGTCAGACTTTTACTGACTAAAAACCCACTTCTGTTCCTTCTTTGCCATTTTTCCAGGGCCCTGGGGATCTCTTTCGCATCACCCTTGGCCCCATTAGGCTTCGACCCTGCTGGGCCCCTACGGTTTCTGACATCTCCTTGAGGCACGCGTGGAACAGTACGCGCCTTCGACGACTTAGGCCCGGACGGCGAGCCACCCATTGCTCGCCGTCTCACAGTTACGTGTTGTGATGTTAATATAAAATTTTAATACAAATAGAGCTTTCTAAAGAAAAAACTTTTTACAAAAAAAAAAAATAACCGACTTCACTATTTTGATCCTTTTAGTGTTTTTTTTTAGTGAAATCGGTTATTTTTTTTTTGTAAAAGGTTTTTTATTTTTCAACTAGAAACAATTCCAATTGACCCAAACACTGCTAGATTACATTGTTTTATTATGAAGTTTCTGTGTCTACCTTCCACTTTCCGGCTCCATCATCAGATCAGTTCGATAGTACCTTATAGCCATATAGTGCATCTCATGACAATTCTAATAAGTCCAAACACGGCTAGGTTGCATTGATTAATTACGGAGTTCCAGTGCCTACCTTCCGGCTCCATCATCATCATCAGATCACTTCGATGATACCATTTTCAACGTAACTATTTAGAACCATTAATTTATTTGTATTGTCATAGTCGCTTATTTATCTTCATTGTGATATCTATGTGAGTATGAAGTTCCGTTGACCATTTCTGGGCTTCTTCATTCATACAATATTTGAGGAGTTCCCTTGATTCCGCATCCCTCACCTTCATCAGAATTAGATTTTGAAAAAAATAAGACCAATTTGGAAACATATCCTTTTAGGGAAAAAAAATTGCTAATCGGTCCGTCCATAAACAAAAGAGTTCTATCGAATTGATAACCTCCTCCTTTTTTTTGAAGTCGGCATTTTGGTTAATTAGTAGGTACGTAAGTTTTTCATACGAGTTTTATTTTGTTTTTTTTTATACCCATTTATATTAACACCATTGCTTTTTATTTTATTTTAAGAATGGGATATCATTGATACAAAAAAAAAAATTCGAACCGAAAATCCGAACCGACTCTAATCTTTTTTTTTTTACACACATAAATGAAATTCCCTGGCTCCTGAGCTAGTGAGAAACTGTATTCCTATATTGTTAATACAATTTTATCAACTAAATAATATACCTAAATAAAAAACTAAAATATCAAATAGAAAAAGGAAAGAAAAAAACAATTAACATAACAAAATATATACAATGAATTCAAAATTACGGGCAATGACAAATATACCGATTATTAATAAAATCAAAATCAAGGTCAAATATAACAATCTTTCTAATTGCTGTTTCCTATCTGTTCTATTATTTTATTAAAATGGAGTTAGCAAGAGAAATCATTGGATATCTTTTTACCTTAAAAAAAGGCATTTGAGAAAAGGATTGAGGAAGAAAAATGTGATTTATTTTCTCAAATTAACTTTTACAGCTGTCGAAGATAAAGAAACACAGAATGCACTGTTTTTCTTCAATTTCTACAAAAGTAAATCTTACTTAAAGCCGGAGGGCCAGAAAAAGGTCTCGAGAAATGACTTATTGTACTTTTTACTGCCTCAAATTGAAACGGAAGGGCAGCCGAAATAAAGCCTTCAGTTTTTTATGTTGATACTTAAATTATGGAAGTAAAGAGTTGGAATAAAATTAATTACAAATACAATTTGACAAAAATTATACTGTTTATAGGAGCAGTGGTGGCCGAGTGGTAACGGCCTCGACTTACGAGTTGTAGGTCGCGGGTTCAAACCCAGCCAGGCGCATTACTTTGTGTAATTTATTTCATCACCACTGCTCTCAAAACGGTGAAGGAAAACATCGTGAGGAAACCGACATGCACTAGAACCAAAAATTTGAAGACAAGTGACATTCACCAACCCGCACTGGGCCCGCGTGGTGGATTACGGCCCATTCCCTCTTCTAGAGAGGAGGCTTGAGTCCCAGCAGTGGGAACATTAAAAGGCTGATTATGCTATCCTATACTGTTTATAATTATTCTTAGGGGTCCTGAAGGATGCTAACGGGGCGACTGTTTGTCTGACCGTCTATCTTTCAGCGGTCTGTAACTCATAAACTGTAAGAAGTAGATAGTTAAAAATTTCACAGAATATGTATGTCTATTACTACTATAATAATAAACAATAAAATTGATTGTTGACATATCCGTTCCGCATGACGAGAACCTCGTGAAAGCCGAGAAAGATAAACAAATCAAGTATATTGACTTGGCTCGCGAGGTTGTCGACATGTGGGATGTGGACTCAGCGATCATTGTACCGATAGTCGTGTCAGCCAATGGCTTAATAGCCAAGAGCCTCGACCAACATCTCAGGAGGCTCACGTTAGGCGGCTGGATCAAGGGCTTGATTCAGAAAGTGGTACTCCTGGACACGGCTCGTATAGTTAGGAGGTTCCTCTCTCTGGAGCCCTGACCGCCGGTAGCTTGGACTCTGTTCCCGATACCGGTGGGCTACTATTTTTTATATTTTTAAATGTTTTTAATTTTATAGTGGAATATTTAAAAATATAATTTATATGTATTGTAAAAGGAATAAACGAAACAATAAAATTAAAATAAAGTTTAAAATTAAAGGTGGTTTCTATACAAGACGTATTTTGTTGCGTTTTTTTTTCTTGATTTTAATATAAGTACGGAATTCGAAGATGATCTGGTGAGGGTCGCGGGAATCCGATAGAGGCGAGGACACATAGGACCGGTCGTTGTGGGAGCCGACACTTGGGGAGGCCTATGACCAGCAGTGAATTTTTTTTTATCTGAAACGAAGGCTGTGATATTAAGAAAACGCAAACCTATTATTAGGCCACCTTTCATACGAACTCTTAAAGAAACACGATCATTTACGCAAAATGTACTAGCCTTGCAGTATTTGTTCATCACTGGACGTCTTCCGCCTAAAATGACGACGATGATGATGATGAATTATTATCCAACTAATTATCACTTTCTCTCGCGCCGGGACCTGGTACATGCCATGGTCCGAAGCGAGGAATGGCAGGCAGTTGCCTCCTTCTGCGAGGCAGTAATGCTAGCAAAGGCGGCGGCTGCACGCGCGAGGGAACGGCCCTTACGCCCCAGTCGCCGGGATCCCGACTCCGTTTTCCATCTACCGTAGGCGTAGCCATGTTGATGGCGAGCAATGGGCAGCTCGCCGTTTGGTAACCGTCCAGACCGAGCCCGAGTCGTCAATGGTGTGTAGTATTCCACGTGTGCCTCAAGGAGATGTCAGAAAAACCGTAGGGGCCTAACTGGGTCGAAGCCTACTGCAGCCACGGGTTCATTTCTGAAAAGAAAACCCGGGGTCATGGAACACAAGGCAAAGAAGGAACATAGGAGTGGGTTTTAGTCAGTAAAAGTCTGTTACGCTGTCTCGCTCAGCCCAAGAGCAGGTAAAAATAATTGAATAATTTTCCACCTAAAAAAAATTATCATCACTAATTTTTTTTCAGATTTTGAAGTAGTCAGTTGTCGTTACTGAATTATTTGGCCATTTATCCCTCAGAATTTCCAGTGTTTGTTTCCGAATAAATATATAAGTTGTTTGTTCCGTTTCTCCATGCACGATACGTGACAAATGTTTGCGCTGAACCTTCCCGACAGTTTATTTATATATAGGTAGAGATGTTACGAAATTTGGATTCCAATTTCGTAAGCTCTCGGAACTTCCGATCGCAGTTTCAATTCCGATTTATAGTAATAATAATTAAATAATAATAAGTCGTGTCAGCTAATGGATTAATAGCCACGAACCTCGACCAACATCTAAAGCTAGAACTACATTAGACCGACACACACGTGTAACACGCCTGATTTGTACGTAGAACGACGTCGCGTGGCGTCGCGTGGTGTGGATCAAGTGTAGCTCTACCAGTCTAGTTTCCATATAAAAAGTATGGAGACCGATGCACCCTGATCGGCGTGTGTGGCATACGTGTGCGCAGTGTAGTTATAGCTTTAGGAGGCTCTCGTTAGGCGGCTGGATCAGGGGCTTGATTCAGAAAGTGGTACTCTGGACACGGCTTAAGTTGTTAGAAAGTTCCTTTCTCTGGAGCTCTGACCGCCGGTAACTTGGACTTTGTTCCCGGTACCGGAGGAACACTTATTGCATTTTTAAATTGATTTTTTAAGACAAATTAAAAAATGTATATAGTAAATACATTTTTTAATTTTAAAATTACCAATAAAGAAATAATAATAACTTATTTCCTGATTAGGCAAAATGCTTAGTCCGGACCGTAGAGGTAGAGGTGTTAACAATGTAAGGATGGACACTCGTCGTACGTCAGGTGGCCTGATGGAATAAAGTTGATGGCGGAATCGATTGCGACATAAACAATTTTGTCACATACCTAATAAGTAACTATATACTAGGGATATAACAGAAGTGTAACTTAAGTAACTACGAGACTTTTGAAATAATATTCGTTTATTTACACACCGCATAAAGGGAGACTGTATTCTCTAGTACGCAGTATAGATCTTCCTTTGTTTGTCGTTAGCGTTTTCATACCATAATATTACATTGGCGAAAGTAAGTAGGTGAATCCCGCTGAACGGATTGCGATGAAACTTGATACTAAGGTATACAATATCCTGGAATAATACATAGGATACGTTTTATCTCGGGATTATGTTCATGTGGAATTTTTTTCAGCTAGTCACACTATCATACTAATATTATAAAGGCGAAATATGGTGTGTGTGTGTGTGTATGATTGATATTTGGCACACGGGTAGGCCATATTCTAGAATAATACATAGAATACTTTTTACTGCGTGAATATGGATTTTGCGACATCTACGGCGTCACATAAGAACTAGTCCTGCATCGCGCAATAAAAGTTTGATTTGAATAACAACAACAGCCCAAAATCATCTATCAGGCAGTTACCCATCAGACAACACTCGTGTTCGGAGGTTCCTCCCTTTTTAACAGAGGTTTGCAGAACTTTACTCTCTATTCCGCTTACCTCCAAATGTATGTCTTTTTATGTTAATTTTCTAATTATGTGTGCGAAGCCGCTACCATTGTTTTCTTAATAATATTTTCTTTTTTTTATGCACCTGCAAATTTGTCTCTTCACTACCATATTTTAACAAGTAGACAACGCCTAAGGCATTAAGTCCGCTTTTGCACTTCTGTTTTGCATGAGGTTTTAATAAATAAATAGATTGCAACTAAAAAACAACTAGAAAACAATAAATATCTAGTTAACAATAATTATAACAACTAGAAAACAATAAATAACGAGTAAACAATAATTATAACAACTAGAAAATAATAAATAACTAGTAAGCAATTATTAAGAGCAGTGGTGGCCGAGTGGTAACGGCCCCGACTTACGAGTTGTAGGTCGCGGGTTCAAACCCAGCCAGGCGCATTACTTTGTGTAATTTATTTCATCACCACTGCTCTCAAAACGGTGAAGGAAAACATCGTGAGGAAACCAGCATGTCCTAGAACCAAAAATTCGAAGACATGTGACATTCACCAACCCGCACTGGGCCCGCGTGGTGGATTACGGCCCGTCCCCTCTCCTAGAGAGGAGGCCTGAGTCCCAACAGTGGGAACATTATAAGGCCGACTATGCTATGCTATGCTAAGCAATTATTATAACAACTAGAAAACAAATAACTAGTAAACTATACTTATAGCTCACTAAGTTAGAGAAAATTAAAAAAAAAAATGCGATAATACTAAAAATACGATAATACTAATAAGACTTTAACAAAATAGAATTACGTATTATATCTTCTGTAGCTACCAGGTATCCATAAAAGAGAGCAAGTGGTACTAAACTTGAGGACACTTCGTTTAATTTATTGGTTGACAGTTAAGTTGAAAATGCAGTAAAATGTTTACGGTGCTGAACGGGTGTCGTGATGCATACAGTGCGTTTATGAGTTCCTAGTACCTACTGCTCTTTTAAGTTATTGAGAGGTTTTTTGGGAGGTGTGAGAGGTCGCTGCCTCGGTATATGGAACTATTCCTATTCTTGATAAGATCTCGATTTGTGAGCAATATACTCAGATATATATCGACGATGAACTGATAAGAACTCCTAAGTGTCATTTTAACATATTTACTTTTTTACGTAGATAGACTTTTAATAATCGTTTGCGTGAGCTGGCAAAAGCAACTAATTTTATATCTTATTTTTAAAAATATTTAATAGATAGATACTAGTAACTTGACTTTGCTAGCCAAGCGTCGAGTCTAGTTGCAAACCGAGATCCTTTACACTAGGGCTGATAGGAATGAAAACAATAGATTCAGATTCAGATATATTTCTTTGCTATCAATGTAGGTATAGATATAAGATGATACATAGGTGAGGGTTTTTGCTACATTCTAACTTACGGCATGCAAATTCTTAAAAAGTAACTATATTAAAAATAATTACTAATTAAAAGTTATATAAATTAACAATTACTACTAATTCAAAATTATACAAATTCAAAATTATTACAAATTAACAACTAACATGTCATCTTAGTGTTTAATAAACACTCAATCAGTCAAATCAAATTTAATTGTAAATGTACGTAATAATATGTAAGGTTTCAGTGTCAAAGTAAAATAATAGGAGTAAAGTAATAGGAGGTAGAGAGCTAACCGTTACTCTACCCATCATGCGTGAGCTACCAATAACAATAGCCTGACATATTGAAGGGTTTACAGACACCCCAAACCTCTCAGACCAGCTACTGATAGCATCCAGATCCCGGTTTATATCTTCTATAGCGTCTGACACACCTTTCATCCGCGCAGACGTATACAATTGAAGATCATCGTCATAAAGATGATACGAACACCGAAGACAGTGAGTAATAAAATTTATGAAGATGGAAAATAACAATGGAGAAAGAATACTGCCTTGACAACTTGGCAACTTTTGACATAGTAAAAATTGGACAAAAGAGAGATACCTAACACTTGAACGCTCTGTTAGCATTTGGTAATTCCGTATTCACTCGAATATTTCACAAAACTTGTTTCAGAAAATACTCGTACATGTTTTTTATAAAACCTTAAAGCTTTTGGCAATCGTCACTTAGAATTTAGATTAAATGCGTAAGGTTTCTATAGTCACATTTTCTTTACTTTTTAGGGTTCCGTACCTCAAAAGGGAAAAACGGGACCCTTACAGGATCACTTTGTTGACTGTCTGTCTGTCAAGCAAGACCCCTTATCTCAGGAACGCGTAAAGGTTACGTGTTGAAATTAAAACCATATAATCAGGTTTGCGGTCACTTAAAGCAGTGAAAAAAACGTATGTTTCAACAATCTTAAGGAAATCGAATTCTTAGGGTACTTCCCGTTGACCTGGAATCCTGAAATTTGGCATGAAGCAAGGTCATATAACACCAGTATAGAAAAAAAATCAGAAAGTAATAAATTAGTAGTAACGTCACAAAAGAAAAACTTTTTTGCGATTCGAAAAAATCTTCGTACTTTAATTCGGGAATTGCTTTCTTATAAACGGAACCCTCAGTGCGCGAGTCCGACTCGTACGTAATATAAAAGATTTTCGTCTTTACTGGATTGGATTTACACAATTGCGAATGCTTAAAAAATATCAAATGGTGGAAATAAAATGTATCTCGAATTATCAATAATAATAATTAATAAAACAATCACAGTTATTATCGTGATCCTTACCGGCAAACATTTAAAAATTTGCCAGTTTTATTAATCAGGCTTCGATTAACAAATAGCTTCATCATCATCATTTTAGCCGAAAGACCTCCACTGTTGGACATAGGCCTCCCTCAAGCGACGCCACAACAACCGATTCTGTGCGTCTCGCATCCACCGCACTCCCACGACTCTCACCAGGTCGTCGGTCCACCTTGTGGGAGGCCTTCCAATGCTGCGTTTTCCAGTGCGCGGTCGCCACTCTAAAACCTTTCGCCCAAAAATGAAAGTAGTCACTCATTCACTCACTAACTAAACACAAAGTCTCGAAAACTACTTGATCTACAAAACAAAAATTTTCATCGCAGTCGGGGGACTTTTTTATATAAGAAAGTATTTTCAGATTGTTCCTCGACAGCGATGAAAAATTTTGTTTTGGAGATCAAGTAGTTTTCGAGACTTCGTGTTTAGTCAGTGAGTGAATGAGTGACTACTTTCATTTTTATTCATACAGTTCAAATAACATCTTGTTTTTAGTTCATTTTTTTTCATGGCAGTCGTGTTTTTATTTTTTTTAATTATTTTGTTTTTACAACATTGTTATTAGTTATAGCGTAATGTTATATAGCTTATAGCTTTTCTCGATAAATTAACTATCTAGCACTGAAATATTTTTTTAAATCGGACTGGTAGTTCTTGAAATTGGTGCGTTCAACCAAACAAACAAACTCTTCAGCTTAAGCTAACTATAGATATAATAATGATAATATTCCACAACTATCACACAACTTCGTCTTGTCCCATGAAGCAGAGCTTGTGTTATGAGTCCTAGACAACTGATAAACATACTTATATATTTCTAGATACATACATCTTACAGATAAATTACACCCAGACACAGAACAAATTATCATGCTCATCACACAAACACTTGTACTGGGTGGGAATTGAACCCACGACCTCCGCTATAGCAGCCAGGGCCACTAACCGCTAGACCAACAGGTCAGTCAAAATATAAAAGATAATGAAAATATATCTCGGGCTGAAGCTCTTAAATAAAACAACAAAACAGGAAACAGCAAATTACTTTCAAGGATTCGCAGGGTCAATTTAAACAAGAGAGTAAGAAAAGTTTTTTCTGAGGGTACTTTGGACCCAAAGCGTTTTGCCCTCATGTTTCCTTATATAGTTGGATAACAGGAAAAGTTTCCGTACAATAATATTTGTCAGTTTTCAAAACTATCATGAAGTTATGATTACGAAGCTGTAAGCAACCTCCTAAATATATGAGTCGAGCATTTATTATATTAATATGAAGGTGTATTGTTTTTTATTTTTTGTCAGTAATTTTAATGTATGTCTGGCAGTTTCAACACTTTATGCGGCCTATCCAAATATCCTTTCTTTGGTATTGTTTGTCGACTCGTTGAGTATTTATCTTTAATAGGCACTAAGGAGGTCCTTAGTCACCTACTCAGTGCTCACTATAATTGTTGTCACTTCATTTTTTAAACTGGCCTTTTAATTATTATATTTATTGTTAAATGGTCGATTATTTTTATTTTACTTTAAATAAAAATAAACAATATCATAATTACATTGTTTTTTTTTTATTATTTTAAAATTTGACTTTGATGTTATTTTACTTTGACATTACTTTTATTATTTTTACAAATTGCAATATTTACTCTATAAAGTGTTACATTTTTGTAAATTTTATTTTATTAATGTGAATGCCGATTACTTTTTTGTTTGTTTTATTTTTTAGAAAATGTCTAGCAGTTTTGAGTACTTTAAGCGGCTTACCCAAATGTCCTTTCTTTGAAATTAGAAGCGAAACTTAGGTGCAATATGTGCCTTACTTAAACCTTTGGGGCGTATAGGTGCATAGTATATTAATAATATGTATAACCAACTTCGAGAGTAGTGGTCATGAAATAAATAACACATAGTAATATGCCTACCTTGATTTGCCGTTCATTTGTTGCATCCACGCCGTTAGTAAAACTCTTAGATTGGAACAGTTACCACTGGGCGACCTCTGCTCTTCATAAAAGCACAATGTTGTGATATTTAAAATCTGGTAGATTTCATAATATAAATTCATTGAAAAAAAGGCAAATGTTTTCAAAATTTTTAATAAGAAAAATATTTGTACATTTTTGTGATGAAAAATAAATACTGCATTAAATATTATATAATCCTAATCAATAGACTATTGCTGTAATAAATTATTAACATTAACTTAAAATAACAGTCATAATAAAACTAAAATAAATAAATGCTTTATCAGATAGTATTAAACCATTAATATTATTTACTTCAAATTTACATTTTTATTTATACCTTCTTATATTAACTAATTTTCGCAATTTTCCTGACCTCGTTGGAAAAGTTCATACATTTGATAATTTACATTATTTTTGTTGCATGTTTTTTGTTGATCCTGTGAAATTATACATGACCTACATGGACACTTACAAAACGTCAAAAACGAATGCAAGCTGATTAATACGAAGAAGAACCGGCAAAAAGTTACTATTTTAA
Source organism: Mythimna vitellina (assembly GCA_949316375.1). Classification (NCBI taxonomy): domain Eukaryota; kingdom Metazoa; phylum Arthropoda; class Insecta; order Lepidoptera; family Noctuidae; genus Mythimna; species Mythimna vitellina. Next base: position 2,370,520 of record OX438705.1, read on the forward strand.
AAAAATATTATACATCAATAGTTAAATTAGATAGTACTTACCAGACAATAATCTGCATAATATATATACATATAAAAGGCAAAGTCCTAACTCACTGACTGTTTGTATTTTGTATTTTTCTAGCATGTAACTGATTTTGTCCCCAATAAAATAAAGTGAAACAAAATGCGTATTTTAAGAAATAATTAAAATATATATAAAAAGTATATATAGAAAACAATAATAATATAATAATAGAAAAAAGAAGTATTTTCCAAAACTGGGATGAGTTTTGGAATCCTTATTTGTTGTATTATTACGATAATAAGCGACGAAATGGAGTCTAAAATTTGTATGATGAAACCTACTTTCACTCGAGCAAAGCAGCCAGCAGAATCTAGTTAAGGTTTGAAAATACATTTTTCAGTACAAAACAGGAAGAATTATTTGAGTGAACTGCGTGTTGGGTTAACGTTGCACGTGAGAACTTGGTAGAAAATTATGGATTACGTCATATTCTTTACACTAAACAGTTGAACAAAATAAATGTACCGGAATAGAACCATATTGTGTTAGCCAGCTGACGTCAATTACTCATGCCCGGTTCCTGAAGGTAGTAAACGGAGTTTATTCATTCACCAGTGAGTTTGTCTTTGTCAAATCATAAGCTGAGCTTAGAATAGAATAGAATAAGCTTTATTCTATACCAAAATAGTTATACGATTGTTACATAAACGTAATTACAAGGGTACAATGGCGGTTTTATTGCTGACTGCGATATCTATGACAGCATTTGGGTGGATCGTAAGAACTTAAAAAGGAAGAACAAAAAACTTAAAATAAATAATAAAAACTGGGAAAGTGTGAGTCGGACTCGCGCCCTGAGGGTTCCATACAAACTCATCTACGTAAAGAATTCAATTCCTGATTGGAGGAAAAAATTGTTTTTCTGTTTTCAGATTTATTCCTATACTTTTGTTATAAGATCTTGCTTTATGAAAAAAATTATGATTCTGGTTCAACGGGAAGTATTCTAGAATTGTGGTTCCCTTGAGTGTCGAAATATACGTTTTATGCGACATAAACGGCCACCTTTTTTTCGCTTAACTAAGAAGTTTGATTTTTTTCACGACTTCAAGGAACCATAGAATTAAGTATAGGTTTTAATTTCAAATCGATTTTATCCACGCGTTCCTAAAGGGTCTTGACAGACAGACAGACAGATGGACGGACAATAAAGTGATGCTATAAGGGTTCCGCTTTTTCCTTTTGAGGTACGGAACCCTGAAAAGGAAAAAGAATTTTCTTTTTAAGCACCTACCACATTGTCCCATCACCACCTTAGGTTGACTGGTAGAGAATGCCTAAAATATTCAGTCCGCCTTTGAACTTTTTGTTGCATGATGATTAAATAAATAAACAAATAAAAGAGCGACAATAAATGCTTTCTGATTCGTAGTTTCCTAATGCTCTACATTACCAACTCTATAGGATATTTTTAATTCAGTAGTAATCTTTTATGGAGTGAAATTATTATAAAATTTTCACTATTGCTTAGGTGGAAAATTTGTACTGGCTCTACGGGTGCGAAGCGTGAAAGGTCACAAAATACATCTCACCCTAAATTCAATGCGCCGAGACAATATCCAATGTAGAGCCGTTTGAAAAATGCCACGAGAGCCGCCGATCAAGTGTCGCCAGTAGAGATGGATTAGCCACACGCTTCGAAGGGATTCAGATCACATACCGAAGCAAACGTGGGACTGGAATCCTTAAGGAAAAAATGGCGTGGCCGTCCCCGTTAAACCTGGCGTCGCACCGTGTTGTGAGGTGAAGCGTGAAGCTCCAGACCATTCGTGATGGAGGATTATTGTGGATGCCCTCTGCCCGATCTTGGAGACATAGGACATTAAGTCAATTTAGGCGGATGGGTCAAGATGCGTCCACCGACGAACGTATGGCTGGCTGGAATTATAAACTCCTATATATAAGTGGCGGTGAGAGTGTAAATATCTGTGAGAACGTGAAAGTGAGAAACACGGGAATACTGCAGTATTACATCACGATACTCCACGTGAATTACCGATCACGGCACGTGCCTCTTAGGTAGATAATGATATCCATTACAGAGAGATTTACATGACTTATACGAATACAAATAATACAACGTTTGATGAATTTAACTGTGATTTCAAGATATTCAGTCGAAATTGGAGACGAGAAATTGCAGTCGACTACAAAATTGATAGCTGTTTTAACGCAGTCAGTGAGCGATTGCCTTCGTCGGTTTTGAAATAAAAATCGTTTAGTATTAAGTAACTAACTTTGCCAATATATTTAGTAGAAAATTGGCTCATTGTACTGTAGAATTCTAAAGAATATAACAAAAAATCTCTGTTAGTATATGCACACACTTACGTTTTATAAAGTACAATTTCTTTTTGCACAAAAAGCTTTTGTGTGCAAAATAAAATCGACAATTAGACTTATTATTTTTTCAAGTAAAAATTTAGCTAGTGAGTATTGTGCTGACCAGTATTTTGTGTATATTTCTTTGACCTTATTACAGATTTCAGAAAACCAACACAGTTTAAAGAGCACAATTATCACCAGGCAATAAAAATACAATTAACTAGGTATACATTAAATTTATGATGTAGATGCTTTTTGATTCAGCTACGAGTTTCAAATAAATAATAATTCTCATACAAAATTCAATAACTAAAAATAAATTAAAAATAAAACACTAAATGAGAATATGCTCTTGACAAAATTGACATCTTAATGTCGACTATAGCAATGGTCACATTGTCAATTTTTTTTGGATATTTGGTAGCGAATATCAGATCAGATAAGATGTCATTTGAAGACTTCACTAGAAAAACAAAGAATGATCGTCATTCAAGAATTATTTGCTTAAAAGGAGACTCCAATCACCTACTAATGTAAAACTATTTGTTTCAAAAATGAAGATTTAGTATTTTCTATCTTTTTTCATAAAACTAACGTATAAAACCCAATGGGAAATTTATTGTATTTATTTTCATTACCAATTAGAATTGGGTTAAACTCTGTGGTGGGAAATTGTCAAACAACTTCTCTTGCTCTGGATAGAGTAAAAAAGACAGTCAGACTTTTACTGACTAAAACCAAACCCTTGCGGAGAACGAGTAATGGGTAGCTCGGCGAGTGGAAGAGCTCAAGTCATCGACGGCGTGTAGTGTTCTACGCGCACATCAAAGTGAAAAATGTCAACAAACCATAAGAGCCCAGCAAGGCCAATGCCTACTAGGGCCACAGGGAATTTCTGAAAAGGAAACCTGTGGACCTAGAACGCAAAGGACATAAAAGTTTGACACGCTTTTTCACTCTAACCTAGATTGGAAGAAGTCATTAGGTTGATGATTTCCCACCTACAAAAAAAAACCTGTGTAACTTCAATTTCCCTTTGCGTCCTAAGGCAGTATTGACTTGACAAACGTGGGTGCACAAACCAAAGAATTGCTATATATTTTTTTTTTTTGATTTTTTTTAGTGCTTGACTGCGATCCCACCTCATCAGGTGGGATCGCAGACCATCAATGATTGCATCTCCGCTTACCATCGTAAGCGGAGATGCAATCATTGATGGTCAGGCGCACTAGTTTATATACTTTCAAATTTCTAGAAAAATCTTGGTTTTATAGAGAAGTCTTCATTTTGTCATGAGGTTATGGCCTCTTTGCCTTTACGCCACAGCACCGGGTGCAGTAATGTAACTTGGTGACGGGGTGGGCCTATGTTTCAGCAAGTTGTAAGCCCTGTTGGAGGCCCAGTCCTTCCCGTAGCCTCCACTGGCGGAGTAGGCGTAGTTGTTGTTGTAGTCAGCAGAGTAATCGCTACTGTCACTGGCGCCGAAGTACGAGTACGACATCGGGTGATGGTGTTGCTGGAAAGATAGAAATGATCCATATATATAACAGCGAAATACTACTCGCAGATTAATCAGGAAATCTCAGAAACTATAACACCTACAAACTTAAAATTTGCCAGGTAGTTTCTTTATAGGGTGTAGACAACCGCTAAGAACGGATTTTACGATATTTAACTCTACCCCTAAGGGGGTAAAACGGGGGTTAGAAATTTGGGAATGGAGTTTCCAGATTGAAATATTTTTTTGATATGTATTATCTTCATCATCATTTCAGCTGAAAGATGTCCACTGTTGGACATAGGCCTCCGCGAAATAATATTGTTATTGTACTATGCTTATTAGAGATAATTTTCATTTAACAATTGTTACATATAATTTATAACTAAAACGCTAACTTTAATAATTTATAGGTACACAAAAAAAAACATAATGAAACCACTAATTAAAATTACCTAAAAATAATCTTAAATATGGTTCCGATATATATATGATGTTGTGGCCAGATCTCAGAATTGATCACTTCATAATGTGGCTGGCCATATCATAAAATGGTTGCATTTCAGCTACAGCAACAATAACAATGCAAGTTGGGACCAGTGGTAATTTCCCCAACTTGCTATTGTAGGTAATGGTTCAATCTCAGCCAGACACATTATTACTTTTTTACTCATTATTTTATTATTATTGCTAGGTCGTTTTGTCCCATTGCTGGGCAAACGATCACGATTCCTAACTTCCTCTTTTCAATTTATAAAGAAGACATCTATGTTGTTCTACCATCCCTTTCGTGGTTTGTTTTTTTTTTAAATCTCCCAGATAGCATGTTTTGGTGCAAAATTACATTTTTGGTAGAACAAAGGCATATTCTTCTTTTTTATAATGTGAATGTGAGAACACTGTAGACTCCGCGAATTCTTAAGTTCCTTTTTATTATGATTATTTTTCTTGTACTTTATAGTACAATATTGACCAGTCTACACTGTCCTTACATAATAAATCCAATATATTGTAACAACCAGAAAATATTGTAACAACAAATTCTTTTTTAAAAGAGTAACCATGGAGTTTCTTGCCGGTTCTTCTCCATAGGAAACGACCAATTTGGAACCGTGCACTAGCTTCTGACGTTTTATAAGTGCCCATGTAGGCCTATGTGAAATAAAAAACTTTGACTTTGACTTCGATATTTTTTACTACAAGAATAAATAAAAAAAAAAACAGTTGAATACTACCTATTATTTATTGTATATAGTAATTTGACTATTCATGTAATACAAAAGTGAGCTTTAATTAATTAACAGTTCGTTTTCTCCCAGCAAACCTAATCAAAGACTTGTTAAAAGATTAGATTCGATTCGGATCTTTTCGGCTTTGGTTCGGTTTTTTTTTTATTTCGATTAGATTATGGTAGGTTTGTGGCATGGTTCATTGTTGTGGTTAGATTTTTGTTTGTAGGTTTATGTTGTACACTGGATCCTACCCTCGATTGTGATCTCACTCTGTCACTCAAAGGTTTGCTGGGAGAAAACTTATTATTGAGTTAAGCTCGCCTTTATACATAATATATCAAATCCATGTTCATACTGTTTGAGTTCTAATTATTTCTAATGTACTTTGTAAACAGATCCCTAACTGTCATGCGTCAAGTGACTTTTTCACTTTGACAAGCTGTCATCGGTCATCTTACTAATCTCTCAACATTGTAATTGTGCTTTTGCCGGTTTGAAAATAAATTTCTGTTAATCTATAAAAGTTTGTTTGCTTTCCACCAAAATATCCAACAAATACATGGATTTGATTTGAATTAGTAAAAAAGTTAAGTTTTTTTTGGTGTGTACAACAAAAATTAAAGAGATAAAGAGAAGATTTTTTTTTCTTTATTATAGAAGGTGTAAGGCGTAGATCTACGAAAAATCATTAGGACATCTGGTTTTTGAACAGGAGCTAAGCTGGAGGGGAGGCTATTCTAAATTTTGTACACTCCAATTTTATTTAATAAATTTTCCATCTTTTCTAGAAACTTCAAGCTACTTGATACTAGTTGTCAAAGGTGGTATACAAACATCGAAGCTAACCATACCATTGATTTACAAATAACTATAGTGCAAATGTTGCTGTACGTGAGGTCTCAATTCCCTATCCCTATAAAAAGTTATTAGAATACCCAACAGGAATTTTCCAGTACAAGTCCGGAGTAAAAACGACGCTCGATTAATGTCAATAGGGTACCGCCCGGAGGACACGGTAGAGCACACGGTGGAGGTGTGCCCCACTTGGGCAGAGCAACGCCGTGTCCTCGCAGGGGCAATCAGCGGCGGCGATCTCTCGCGCCGGGCCTTGGTTCAGGCCATGGTCCGGAGCGAGGAGGAGTGGCAGGCGGTCGCCTCCCTCTGCGAAGCAGTAATGCTAGCAAAGGAGGCGGCCAATCGCGTGAGGCAACGGTCCTTACGCTCCAACCGCCGCTGGGACTCCGATCCCGATTTCCGGCCCCCGTAGGCGCGGGCTTGCGGACTGCGAGCAATGGGTGGCTCGCCGTCCGACCGTCCGGTAACCGTCTGGACCGAGACCAAGTCGTCGACGGCGCGTACTGTTCAACGCGCGCCTCAAGGAGATGTCAGCAAATCGTAGGGGCCCAGCAGGGTCGAATCCTACTGGGGCCACGGGTAGTGTGAAAGCGAAACCCGGGGCCTGGGACGAAGGCAACGAAGGAACAGGAGTGGGTTTTTAGTCAGTAAAAGTCTGACACTATCTCTCGCTCCGCCCAAGAGCGTGATTTGTCATAAGATGATTTTCCCACACAATAAAAAAAAAAATGTCAATAGGGTGACAACCCATAATATTTATTTATTTTATTATTTGTGTAAACACATGGAAACAGTATAAATGAAATCCATTCTTAATATTGACTGACCTGTTGGTCAGTAGTTAGTGGCTCTGACTGCTATGCCGGAGGTCGTGGGTTCGATTCCCACCCAGGACAAATGTTTGTGTGATGAGCACAATTATTTGTTCTGTGTCTGGGTGTAATTTATTTTTATTATGTATGTATTTAGAAATATTTAAATATGTTCATCAGTTGTCTAGTATTCATAACACAAGTTATGCTTTGCTTGGGACTAGACGGCGTTGTGTGATAGATGTGTGAAAGTTTGTACGTTACGTTTTTTTTTAGTTTATTGTTCAATACATTTATACTTTACACTCATTACAACAAAAACACTTGTATAAAACCTTAAAAGGTTTATGTGTCAAAGTGGAGATAGCAAGCTAGCTCATAACATGTTACATAAAAATAAATAAGCTTTCACTATAAATCTTAAGATGTGATGTCACCAGCCCCCTAGCCAAGTTACAACCGTTTCGTGTCGAATTCCGTTCTTCAATCGGTAATGCCTCGGTGTCAGCAATTGTAGAAAACGATAAATTGGTAGCCATGTTGACGCGCCTGAGTCGGCCGCTCGTTCTACATTGTCGTTCTACAATAACAAAAGATGTAGCGTTGTACATTGTAGAATCGATAACAATTCTCTATTCGTAGAATTTTCTATTCGTTTGTTCTGATCACGTGACTTAACGTTGAGATGATGTCATTTCCATAAATTTGATTAGTTTCGACTAGCGTTAACGATTGCAGATTATCAACTTAGCTAGGGGTGCAGTTACATAATATTTTTTCGGGGTAAATTTGCATTTTTTATATGTACTGATGACAATATTTGATTGCGCGGCTTTTGGAATTTAATTTAATTTAATTAAAGTAGGTACAGAACCGATTTAGGAGAAAATATTTAGTGCAGAGTACAGACAGCGGCACGAATCTTGAGCGCTCGACGAAAGAGCGGGGATCGCTTTGCGCATCGTACACATAGGCGAGCCAATCACTGTACAAGGATTGCACTCCCCGCCCCCGCATCTCTTTTCATACCACTAAAGAGACCCAATATTTCACTTCTGCGTGCTTCTGTGCAAGTAGAACTGTAGAAGTCAGCGCTCAAGATCCGTGCCGGTATCTGTAATAAGTTTGGGTCCCAAGGAAGGACAGGATAGGTTGCGTTTGCTGGCCTTGACTTCATATCCGAAATATCCATATACATGCGGATAAGGTAAAGGGCAAAAGCTAGTCACTAATATTATAAAGACAAAAGTTTCTTAGTGTGTTTGTGTATGTTTATTATTTGTTCACGCTCAAACGGTTGCACGGATTTGGATGAAAAGCAAACATAGAATATTTTTTATCAAGGGAGTATTATTCCTTGGGATGATTTTTTAAATATCACGCGGGTGAAGCCATTGGCAGCAGCTAGTATGTTAATATCGATGCATAGGTACTGCTTTTTTGTAAAGAAATTTCTTCCAGCAGACCTGCGATAGGAGAGATTGTCACTGATAGACAGACATACACGTCAAACTATTTTAACACTCTTATCGGCAATGATGCACATGCATCAAGTCAAGAACTCCTACGTACTCTAACTACTACTCCTCCTACTCCTAACTAAAACAGTTACTAACCCATCGATTTTTAACCAATTTCAAAAAGAACGAGTTTCTATGTTGAATGTATTTTTTTTTATGTATGTTCACCGATTTCTCGGTCAATTGTGGACCGATTTTAACTTTTTTATTTTTTTTTTTAAATTTAAAGCACAACATTTCATGTTATGCTTTGAAATTGGTCCCATAGCAATATTATTATGATCTGATCATGAACTTCGAAGATATGGAACAGAATTCCTCATAAAATACAACAGAACTGTCGTAAAAAGTAAAATTGATTTATTTATACGTGTAGTCGATGACCGACTAGAAAGTTTTTTAGTATCGTTTACATTTCGAGGAGTGTGCATTGGAATTGCACAGTTTAATTCCGCCAAGCTCGTTTCATCATTGCACCACTAGGTGTTCGGCGTAACGCCACCAATACATGGTGGACATACGTACAAACGTTTTGGTAATACATTTCGATACAAAAAATTATGAATTAACGTAAGGGACATTTTTACGTCTTACGTAAAAATCCTTACATCAATCAACGTAAGGTACATTTTTGAATTTTAGATAAATGTCCTTTACGTTATTTCATATTTATCGATTTATTGTTCATACAGCTAAGGAGTGTAATTCCTTGCCGGAGTCTGTGTTTCCCGATAGTTGTAACAACAGCAAACAAAATCAGGAATGAAGATATCCGCAGGAGAACCAAGGCCGCCGACATAGCCTGAAAACTAAAATGGCAGGGTACATTGCTAGTTGAACTGATGGTCTTTGGGGCCGAATGGCTCTAGAGTGGCGACCGCGCACCGGAAAACGCAGGACTCCCACAAGGTGGACCGATGACCTGGTGAGAGTCCCGGGAATACGGTGGATGCAAGATGCACAGAACCGTTGGTTGAGGCTTGGGAGAGGCCCACGTCCAACATTGGACGTCCTTCGTCTGAAATGATGATGATGATGATAAAGGGTCTTTAAGTCGAGAGTATATAGGTTACTTCTAGGCTAGCGTGTTGCATCGTCAACAACATCATGGCTTACCATCCGGTGACATAATGGTCAACCTTGAGCCCATATAAGACATTTAAAAAAAAATGGTCGGGGTTTAATAACTCATAAATTCAGCTGATGCCTTTTAAAACTAAAGTTGCCCACGAGATTTGCGGTATTAAAACGCAACTCAACGTCCTTTCATAGTATTTAGGTATATGTCAAACGTGTACTACGTGCTTTTAGCGTGGGTTACGCCGTAAAGGCCATACACCTACACGTTAAAACAATGAAGCCAAATTTAGAATTCAGGGAATCAACACAATGGATTTTGGCACCACGTGGAACCTTTCAGTGAATAGGCATCAAAGAGTTGAAAATGTTCGGGCGTTGAATAAGATGTATAAAGAAAAATGGGAATGTTACGAATAGTTTGAAATAAATACGAATGCCATTTTGTGGTTAAATTATAAAAATAACACCATTTAGGATTCCGTATCTCAAAAGGAAAAAAACGGAACCCTTATAGGATCACTTTGTTGTCCGTCTGTCTGTCTGTCTGTCAAGACGGACCCAAGATGAAGGGTTTCATCTTGGGAAGGCGTAGAGTTATCGAGTTGAAATTAAAACTATATACCTACTCATATCTGCGGTTTCTTAATGCTTTGAAAAAATCAAAACTCTAAGTTAACGAAAAAAAAGATACGGCTATTTATGTCGCAAAAACGTATATTTCGACACTCAATGAAAAACGAGAAGGCAATCAAAATTCATAGGGTATTCCCGTTGACCCAGAATTTTGAAATTTGGCATGAAGGTCTTATACAACAAATATAGGGAAAAATCTGAAAACTGTAAATTTGTAGTTACATAAAAAAAAAAACTGTTTTTTGATTCGGGAATTGAACTGTTTTCATAGGTAAGTTTGTACGAAACCCTCAGTACGCGAGTCCAACTCGCACTTACCCAGTTTTTTTTTTACGTGGGAAATCACCATAATTATGACTTTTCCTGCTAGGGACGAGTAGGAGTATTAGACTTTTACTAACTAAATTACTTTTATTATTTTCGTTCAGTTTTATTTGTGAGGGCCACAGTTCTTTGAAACAATCTCTCATTCATTAACGGACGGCAAGCTACCCATTGCTCGCCGTCCTCAAGTGCTACGGTGGCCAAGAATCACGAGGCGAGGCACGGGGCGTGAAGACTGTCTTCTCCTAGCGGAGCAGTAAAACAAAAGAAATAGCAACAATTACTGCTCCGCAGAAAGAGATAGCTGGCTGCCTTCCATTCAAACTCGCTCCATCACCTGAACCAAGATTGGACACAAGAGGTCACCGTCACCGAACACCTCTACGAAGTCACGGCGCGACAGTGATCCTCCCAAGCGGGGTTGTTACGGGTGTTTTTTTTCGCCAAATCTGACAATAAAACCTTTCGAAATAGTTACCATTTTGATACAAGTGCAGAAAATTTGTCATTTCGGCCGAGGTGGAATTCGCACGAGCCGTAGGCAAGTGTGTTATGGAGCCGAGGACTATAGTGACAAATTTGCACGTGTATAAACAGGGGTTGACCGGCGACTTGTGGGGGTCGACGCGCGCCCAGCCTGATACGATAAATGTAATAAAACTTTGGCCGGGGAGAGCACGTGTACTTTTCTGCAATAGTGCGGAAAACCGTCTATTGCGTGCCTAAAAGCGGTGGGATAAGAGCGGGTTTTCGAGTAAGTGTATTAAAAAAACTGTGTCCGATGAAGACCTGTGTCAGACGGAAAGTGAGGACGCCAAGGCGCTTTTGTTGGGTACAAAAACTCTCCTTAAAGAGAGAATTTACCACTACGATTGTGATGTGTCCAACGTTTGGCTCTTTGATTGGTCAAGAGCTGGGAGTGGGCCACTCTGACAGCAGTACAAAAATTTTTGAATACTGTAGATATTCTTTAACAAGTGAAACTTCTGATAACGATGAATCACAATAATGACACATCATAGTTGCACAATGCATAAAAAACTACTTGGAAACATGTAAAACATGAACAAGTTGCTTATCATTGAATTGACGAGTGCTGAGCTCAATAAATAAAGTTTTATATGAAACTAGCAATATTTCCTGGCTTTGGTCTAATAGAAAGCTCTAGGCATTTTATTTCTTTCTTATAAAATTTTCAGGAATTAGAATAGGTTAAGGAGTTCGTGGCTAGAATGTTTACTATCACACAGGTCTATCAACCAAGGACAGGTCCGAAGCCACAATCGGGTACTTGGCAAATTATTTTTTATCGAAAATTGTAAATAGATATGACGGCGCTTTCGTATTTAGTTTTCAAAAGATATCAGAGATGGCGCTAGTGGTTTAGAGTGATGTGTGTCACGTGACTGGCCACGACACTGACACAACACTGGGTGCTGGTGGGATTTAGTTTGACGGTGGAGGCGCAGTATTAACTGAGCCCCGATCGGAGACATATGTGTCCACTACGCGTTCAAGGTAGTGTTATTGTGTGGCCTATTTTGTGGTAATGATTATTGTGTGGTGGTATATTAAGATAGAAGAGCGAACGCTGGCATTCGCTCGGTCATTTTCTCTCTATTGTGTCTCTAATTACGCAACTCAAAAGGTTAAGCAAGTAAGAGCTTTTTATTCTTAATGCTGTAAACAGATGAATATTTAGGAATGTTCCCCTTGCGTGTAAAGGAATTAAACTTAACAGAACTTATTCCTTTCTGATTGACCCTACAAAATATAGACCGATCCAAATGCAACAAAAAAACATACGTCCCCACAATATACCGCGGTACTTCATAAACAACTCCGCCTCAAGGACATCGGTATCTGTAAAAGCTCATATGAAGTGGGTAAAGATAAATTTATTTATTTTGATGCGTTTGAACCGCGAGTGCTTGATAAAGAGCTGGGATCGGGTTTAGATCCCCTATGAGTAACAGCTGGTATAGTGGAATACAATAAGGTTTTTTTTTAATATCGGGCACTTGACCTCTATCTGTCATCTAACACAGGTTTTCCTAGAACGAGCTCCAGTCTTTACATCATGGTACAGTCCACGATCCGGAACGTGGAGGAATAGCAGGCGGTCGCCTCCTTCTGCGAAGCAGTAATGCTAGCAAGGAAGTGGCCGCACGCACGAGGCAACGCCCCTCACGCCCCAGCCACTTTCGCCGATTCTGATCCCAAATTTCCAGCCACTGTAGGGCTAATCGTCCGGACCGAGACCAAGTCATCGACGGCGCGTAGTGTTCCACGAGCGCTTCAAGGAGATGTTAGCAACCATAGGGGCCCAGTAGGGTCGAAGCCTACTGAGGCCATGGGTGAAGCAAAAGAGAACCCTGGCGCCCTGGAACGAAGACAAAGAAGGAACAGGAGTGGGTTCTAGTCAGTAAAAGTCTGACACGCCCTCTCACACCGCCTAAGGGCAGAAGATGTCATTAAATGATTTCCCACCTAAAAAAAGTCTTCACATCATCAATGCAAGAAAATACTATATATTTTAAGAATTGTTGTTATCTCACCTGATGATTTTTTTTTGTAATGATATAAACTAGTGCTTGACTGCGATCCCACCTGATGATAAGCAGTGATGCAATCGTTGATGGTGAGGCGCACTAGTTTATTAAGAGCCTATTCACTATAGCCTTGAAGACACCTAAATTATAATCGGAAGGGAAGACTGCAACTGGCAAATTGTTCCAATATAATTAATTTTAAACTGGACAAACAATTTTGGGACAGAATGATAATAACTGGAGATAAAAGGCATAAAAAATATAGCCTGAGGAAAATAATGATAACAGAGTAGATACGCACGATGCCCGGTATCTTCTCATCCAATATACCACAGTGTCTATGACCAGTGCGTGTTGCCAGTGATGACATATGGTTCCGAAACGTTGTCGCTCACAGTGGGCCTCATCAGAAGGCTCAAAGTCACCCAAAGGGCAATGGAAAGGGCTATTCTCGGAGTTTCCTTGCGTGGTCGAATCAGAAATGAAGATATCCGCAGGAAAACCAAGGTTGCCGACATAGCACGAAAAATCGCCAAACTTAAGTGGCAATGGGCAGGGCACATTGTTCGCGGAACGGATGGCCGTTGGGGCCGAAAGGTTCTGGAGTGGCGACCGCGTACCGGAAAACGCAGTGATGGAAGGCCCCCTACAAGGTAGACCGATGACCTGGTGAAGGTTGCAGGAATCCGATGGATGCGAGACGCACAGGACCGTTCTTTTTGGCGACATTTGGGGGAAGCCTATGTCCAGCAGTGGACGTCTATCGGCTGAAATGATGATGATGATGATGAGTAGATACTAATCCTATAGTCCTATCCTTTTACCAAAACAAAGGCAAAATTTAAATAGATAATACAAAACAAACCAATGAAAACCAACTACTAATTTATTAAATTAGTTTGAGAATTGAAGTAATAACTTTGAAATCTCAAACTAATTTCAACCGATACAATATTCATAATCACTTTCATTACAAAATTGGCTATTGTATTCTTCAATAAAGATTGATTAAAACTGCAACACGCTACCATAATGGTTCCACTGATAATTGCTTTGGACCGAACAATTTCACCCAAATTGAACCAACATTTTTGAGCCGACAGACCTCAATAAACGGATCAACTTTGTTAACCAAACACATTTCATTTTAATTGAACTGGATTCTGATCAAAGGAATTTTGGTTTAGACTCTTCACATTATGATCAACACATTTTTTGTTTTAACAAATGTACTTTTTGATACAAAAAACGCTCACTATGTTTTTCATTAGAATGCAGATAAAACAAATTGTAATGTTTTTGCAGTCAATGATAAATAATCTTTTTTTTTGCAACTAGGATATAAAAAAAAAAAACACTTTTACACGTATTTTTCTTTCATCAGTTTAAACTAGATGATGCCGGTGATTCCTAGCTGACTATTTTGGGAAAAACTACCAAAACAAACTCAGAGGTCTCTTTTGAAGACCATACAGTAAACTTCTAATGGTCAAATCATATGAGAGCCATGTAGATTGGAGTCTCAGATGGTCTTTTGAGGAAAGAGCCACACAGATTTGAGTGGACCGGTCTAGTCTGTGCAAGCATTTGTCAGTATTCGTGTAGCTCAACTCAGGACTACTAAGGAGTTTAAAATACCAAAGAATGGATATTTGAGTAGGCCGCATTAAATACTTAAAACTGCCAGACATTATGTTAAAATTATAGTATAGCATAACATATCATAGCATAGTCGGCCTTATAATGTTCCCACTGTTGGGACTCAGGCCTCCTCTCTAGGAGAGGGAATGGGCCGTAATCCACCACGCGGGCCCAGTGCGTGTTGGTGGATCTCACATGTCTTCGAATTTTAGGTTCTAGGACATGCCGGTTTCCTCCCGATGTTTTCCTTCACCGTTTTGAGAGCAGTGGTGATGAAATAAATTACACAAAGTAATGCGCCTCGTTGGGTTTGAACCCGCGACCTACAACTCGTAAGTCAGGGCCGTTACCACTCGGCCACCACTGCTCTCACTCGGCCACGACTGCTCTCTACAGTATAGGAAAAAGTAATCATTTAGATTACTTTTCCTCTTGCGGCAGCAAATGTATCAAGTTGGAGTTCAAATTTCTGCTTTGTTTTTGTTTTATTGGTTTTCTACTTTTTTTTTGAAGGCCATCATCATCATCACCAAATAAATCTTTATGGTCTGGGTTGAATGAGAGGGAGTATCAGCCATTTACTGAGCCATTTTTTTGACCTATTAAAACAATCTTTTTGTCGTCCGTAGCAGCAGGATATTGTGGCGATGATATTTGTTTCCGATAGGAATTAATACTCGTATGATATTAATTGCTTTTCAATCTACAACCACAGTGGAGGTGTGACCCGCTTAAGTGAATGGCAGCGGCGACCTCTCATGCCAGGCCCTGGTTCATGCAGGTCCGAACGAGAGAGAACGGCACGCGGTCGCCTCCTTTTGCGAAGCAGTAATGCTAGCGAAGGAGATGACCTCACGCGTGAGAGAAACGAGATCCTTGCCACCCAGCCGCTGTGACCCTGACCCCGAATATGAGTTACGATAGGCGTGGGCTTGCGGACAACGAGCAATGGGTAGCTCTCCGTTTGATCGTCTGGTATCCGTCCAGACCGCGCCCAAGTTGTCATCAGCGCGTAGTGTTCCACGCAAAAAGATAAAACCGTAAAGGCTCAATAGAGCCGACGCCCGTGGGGATTTTCTGAAATGGAAACTCGTAGTCCAAGAACGTAAAGGGCAACTGAAGAGCACAAGTGTGGTTGGTTCTATCAGCAAAAATCTAACACGCCCTTACGCTCTACCTTAGAGCGAGAAAAATAATTGGATGATTTTCCACCTTAAAAAAAAAACCTACAACCACAAATCAATGTTTTACATTGATATTCTATACTTTCTCTTCAAAACTAATAATTTTGGAGTGGCCTAAAGATAATTTGCGGACAATCTCGTCCGAAATAACCACAATATCGGGTACGCACGGGAAGCCGTCCATTTTGTGGCCGGAGACCGTTTTGTGGTCACGGTATGTCATAAAATTGGGCGATAAGCCCCAATTTTAGGGAAAAACTGCTTCAATATGCATTAATTTCTTGTGGTACTATATTTTTGGCACCCATTTCCTAATTAGGCTCAAATTTAGATTTGTTTGTACTAAAAAACATAATCAAAATGTTTTTTCTTTTGCGGATACTTTTGTGAATTATTGTTTGTTTTATTTTTTAAGTCCCTTTTTATAATGTGAGAGTCGTATTGTAGAGCAGTGGTAGCAGAGTGGTAACGGCCCCGACTTACAAGTTGTAAGTTGCGGGTTCAAACCCAGCCAGGCGCATTATTTTGTGTAATTTATTTCATCACCACTGCTCTGAAAACGGTGAAGGAAAACATCGTGAGGAAACCGGCATGTCCTAGAACCAAAAATTCGAAGACATGTGACATTCACCAATCAGCATTGGGCCCGCGTGGTGGATTAAGGCCCATTCCCTCTCCTAGAGAGGAGGCCTGAATCCCAACAGTGGGAACATTATATGGCCTACTATGCTATTGTGAGAGTCAACAAGGGCATTATTGCTCATTAGTTGGAGATGGTTATATTTAATTCGAGACAAAAGAATACACTCATACAACATCGTCACCTTAGCCTTTTCTCAACTAGCTTGTGGCCGGCTTCCAGTCAAACCAGATGCTCCTGAATACCCGGGTTTTACATGGATCGACTGCCTATCAGACCTCCACAACCCAGATACTAGGCAACACGATATTCCTTGAATAATCTGACGGTTAGACTTTCTGGTGTCTGACTACCTGTAAAGTCTGTCAAAGATCTACGAATGGCAATCGGGACAAACATAAGATAAACTTCGAAAAGTACATATGAATTGAAAAAATTACATTGGCACCTTGGTTTCAAACCTATTATTATTTCTTTATTATCAGGCAACTGAGGCCCTATAAAATACATAATAATAGTAATATTATTACAATCTTACAAAGTACATAATAAACTGCATGAGAGGCTGCCTTAACCACTAAGCCATCATGACAAAACAAATAAAACTGAAAATGCTAACAAGTATCTGTATGTGTGTGGTTGTCTGTAAGAGATTGTCCTTAGCGATAAGACCTAATATATTTAAACGCATAAAAACAAAAAGGTATAATTATGTAGGTTTTCATTATTATTCAAGGTTCACCATAGATGTCTATTCAATACTGTTTAGATATTTCTATTGTTTATAAATAAGAACGCAAGTCGGTCAATGCCCTATAACTATATGGGGGGATTTTTTCAAGTAGGCGTGGATGACCCAATTCGAAACTATGAGGAATAAAGAAAAACGATCAAAGAAGTCTTAGGTAATATTCTATTGAATACTAAAACTGCATCATTGGGTTCATGAAAAATCAACATTCCTGGCCAAGAATCGTACCCAATATAAGACTATGTTATTACACCATTCTAGAGTGTTATTTATAAGGATTAAATTCTGGAATGGCATATGGTAAACTAAAAAAAGGACAAAATTTTAAATATTAACTTTTCTATTTTAAAAATGATACTTTTACCTTGTATATCATGTATTAAATAATGTTGAAATTGGAACATGATTTTGTGAAGATGAGTTCACTATAAAGTGAAAAAAATATAATTATATTCAGTGTTATTTCGAACAAGACACGATTGACAATGTACAAGTATAAATGATAGACATGAACTCAAAAATATGAATAAGAACAATCTACCACCGGATTTACCGTACTAAAGTTGTTAATTATAATTATCCTAAGAAAAAATACTCTTGGGTTATAGAATATTTCCACTAGTTCCACTAGTTCCTAGAATCCAATCCTTAAAGGTAAACCTGTTGAATGGTGTAATAACGTAGACAAAAATCATTTCATTCGATTCCTGACTAAGAATATTGGCCTTTAAATAACCAATCATGTAGTTTTAGATTTTATAAAAAATTGTCGCATTTAACTTTTCGGATTTGGTCTATTGACGCCAATTTGAAAAATTCATGCTGTATAATGTAGGTACAGGCCATTGACTAACTTACGGAGATAGTTACTTGTCTACTTATTATGACACAATAGATTTAACTTAAGTGGCAGTGGGCAGAGCACATTGCTCGTAGAACGGATGGTCGATGGGGCCGAAAGGCTCCAGAGTGGCGACCGCGCACCGAAAAACACAGTGTTGGAAGGCCTCCTACAAAATGGACCGACGACCTGGTGTGAGTCGCGGGAGTGCGGTGGATGCGAGACGCACAGGAGCGGTCGTTGTGGCGTCGCTTGGGAGAGGCCTATGTCTAACAGTGGACTTTTTTCGGCTGAAATGTTGATGATGATGATGATGATGGAAGAGGCACAGAACTAAGACTACTTAAATAAGATAAGACTCTTAACTTAGATAAGAAAAAGTCTTTGAATCAGAGATGAAAGGCCAGGTGGGCAGAGAAGAAGTAAAATCCATTTTAGTCTATTTCCGTTTCAAATTACAAGAATTTGTATTTTATTTAATAAATACTATTTTCTGTCGTGCTGGTGGAAATAGAACTCTTTTGTAAAGTAACGCGTTAGATGTGGGACACGATATTTCATGAATTGGACTTTTGTGAAGAGTTTCCTGAAGTGTTTCTTTCAGACTGTCGAAAGGAGGATCTATTTCAGTTTATTGTTCAATTCATCAATTAATTTTCCTTAGGAATATTTGTTTTATTTATTTTGAGATAGTAATAAATCAAAGTGAATGTTCTTCATGAAATCACAGATGGCTGTTGGGGCCGAAATTTTTTGGTGTGGTTACCGCGCATCGGAAGACGCAGCGTTGGAAGGCCTCCCACAAGGTGGGCCGATAACCTGGGTCGCAGGAGTCCGATGGATGTGAGACGCACAGGACCATTCATTTTGCAATACTAGTTAGAGGGTTCAGCCCACTAACTAGACCAAGTAAATATGTGACTTTACAACCCAATAATGTAGTGTGCTAGTCCTAATTTTATCAATATATTTATTATTATATATTATTTGGGATCAGCGCAATACGCTTTTTTCTTCTATTACGTCCCGTCAACCAGGATGGACCAGTGTCCATCCTGTCATAGGCCTACTAATACAAAAAAAAACATACCTTGCAAGCTTTCAAAGTACTAAGCACACTGGGCAGTAGCAAGGCAGCAATTAACAGCAGCTTTTTGATCAGCAGCACTGATAGCAGGATAGGGATCAACAGCAGCTTCATCTTGAGCACTGCAAACAGGGTCAGCAGGGGTATGATGACTGCTAGCTTCTTCTTCTTGCCTCGGGCTGGAAATTTGAAATATGATGGTAAGTTTTTGGCGTATAAGCTTACTAGCACTTTTCACGCAGAATAATATTTTGCATACAAATGAAATTCCCCTTTTCAACCCCCCCCCCCACCACTCTTCGGCTTGCGGACGGCGAGCAATGGGTCGCTCGCCGTCCGACTGTCCGGTAACCGTCCGGACCGAGCCCAAGTCGTCGACTGCGCGTACTGTTCCACGCGTGCCTCAAGGAGATGTCAGCAAATCGTAGTTTTCCTTCACCGTTTTGAGAGCAGTGGTGATGAAATAAATTACACAAAGTAATGTGCCTGGCAGGGTTTGATACCACTCAGCCACCACTGCTCCCAAAAGTCAATTTAAAAAATATTTTTCGATCATTTAAAAAGTAAACGAAAATTATTACCCAGTTGCTGCTTTAGACAAAGAATTCCAATTTTCCAATTTAAAGGCATTAAAAATGCATAATTACTCATATGTCAATTTCTTTGAGTCACTTTTCAACCTAAATGGTATGTTTCACGATATGGTATCTGATCATCGTAAGTTACACTAGCTTACGTCACGCTTACGCTGAATAAATAGAACTTAAAATAAGTAGATACTTGTCATACACTGTAGTATATGACGCCATATTTTTATTTATTTTTTATTTTTAACGTTTAAGGAAAACTTACAGACTAATAATATTATAATAAAAATAAATATATTGCTAATTTACAAGATAATTTAAAAAATATTACTTCGAGTATACTTGCTCAAAGTTGGTACTATTCCTTAAACTATTAATAGTTTTCAATCTCTTGTAAAGAAAATGGCTTTACTAAGAGCTTCCTCACTATGCTTGTATTGGTGTAAAGAAGGTCAATGCCGGGTTCACAAGACATTTTGTTAAAACTGCTACTAGCTCTCAGGATGTATGCATTATGAATATAATTAGTGTGAGTGTCTTGTATTTTGGTACACATTTTTATTTAAATTATTGTAAACTAGGGCTTGACTGCGATTCCATCTGATTCCCGTAAACCTCACCAGGTCATCAGTACACTTTGTGGGAGGCCTTCCAACGCTGCGTCTTCCGGTACGCGGTCACCACTCCAGAACTTGTCAACTAAATCGACCATCTCTTCTGCAAACAATGTGCCCTGCCCTCTGCCACTTAGGTTTGGCGATTCTTCGGGCTATGTCAGTAACCTTGGTCTTGATAAATCTCCTGCGGATATCTCATTACCTTTTACATTCCCACAATTCTCAATGACCCATAAAAGTGGTTACAATCGTGCAAACCAAATCAAATAATTACAAACATCAAACATTTTCTACTAATCTCTTAGCATTTACATCTTAAACTTCACGCCCTAATTTCAAACTACATCTGTAAAATCCTATTACACAGATATTTAGTTTGGGTCAAAACATTTACTGGAACGGGTTAAATCTCATGGTTTGACCCCAATACTTATGACCCCGACAATCTATGACAATTACAATGATATGGTCATTATTGACGATTGTTAATTGATCGTCTTTATGGTCTAGTTTGATGGACAGGTCAATTAGATTTTGTGGAAATGGGTTGGACGCTATGGCAGTATTAACTGTTAGTGTTATGAGTCGGTTTGATGATTCATTTATGAGTGAAAACAAAGACTCTCGCTATAATCATCTTTCTCGACTTATAAGGAAATATATTATGATTTCAACCGAGTTTGGGAATAGCAGGTGGTCGCTTCCTTCTGTGAAACAGTAATGCTAGCGAAGGAGACGGCTGCATGTACCAGCTGCCACGAACATGACCCTGACCACTAGCTACCGTAGGATGACGAGTAATGGGTAGCTCGCCAGCTGTAACCGTTCAAACCGAGCCTAAGACGTTGACAGCGTGTACTATTCCACGTGCCCCTCAAAGATATGTCAGCAAACCGTAGGGGTCAAACAGGGCCGATGCCAACTAGGGTCACAATAATTTACTGAAAAGGAAATTTATGGTCCTAGAACTCAAAGGGCAACTAAAGGAACAGGAGTCAGATTTAGTCGGTGAATCGTCGACATTTCTTCCCTAGCCACCCAGAGTGGGACGAAGTATTTGATGATTGGGCAATCAAAATAAAATCCTGTAAGTAATCCATTTCTATAAGTGGTGGCGACTCACAAAATGTTCTCTTTATTCCTAACAATCCATCTAAACACGAAACTTTTACAACAAATTTTTACATTTTGCAGCAATACTTCAAGGAAAATTCCTTGCCAACAATTTTGCGGTGCAAACATGAGCCATTTTGTATTCTTCGCACAGATAAAGTTGAAAAATAGCTGACACCTACTTGGCAAGATACAAACGAATGACGTGCCAGAAGCTAAAAAAACAACCCTATCTTGAAGTTGTTGTGCAAACAACGCTAACTTATAAGATGCGTTGGTGTAATACCGAATGGACTTTTGAATAGTTATAAGGATATTGCTTAAACTTTTTTTCCTCAATTCTGGTATACACTGTAACGTTACAAAGGTTTTTTTAGGTGGGAAATCATCTATTGACATCTCTCGCCCTTGGGTGGATCGGAAGGGCGTGTCAGACTTTTACTGACTAAAACCCACTCGTTTGTTCCTTCTTTGCCTTGCGTTCCAGGGCCTCGGAGTTCATTTTCACTTTACCCATGGCCCCAGTAGGCTTCGACCCTGCTGGGCCCCTACGATTGCTGACATCTCCTTAAGGCGCGCATGGGACACTACACGCTGTTGAGGACTGAGCTCGATAAGGTTATTTACGGACGGCTGGACGGTGTTACGTTAACGTGTAACGAGGTGTGGTAACGTTATGGGAGGAATACGAAGAGGTAATATTATGAGAGGTTGAGGTATGAGGTTTAAAGTTAAAGGAAGGAAAACTGGGAAGTTAAAATAAAGACGGACAGAGAGTGGTAAAAGTTATAAGTGTTTGGAAAGAAAGGAGTACGAGGAAGAGGCAAAGTTATAAGTGGTAAATGAGTGAAATTTGGAAAGGAAGAAATGTAGTTAAAGGGGGGAGAGGGAAAGATGAATGTTGAAAATAGGTTCTTTGTGAGGTATATTACAATATATTATTAAAAAAAAATATATATATAAAGTCAGCCGATCTTAAGTTATAGCGTGACCAGGAAAAATGAGATTCATTTTATATAATACATAGATCATCTAAATTTAATTTTAAAATATTTAAATCATACCTACTTAATTTTAATATTATACCACCAGTATCGCAAGCAGGGTCCAAGTTAGGCCTGAATCATGCTTCGTCCGCGTAGAAATCGAAAAATGGTCCCAACAGGATTTCTAATTGTTTTTTTTTTTCACGATATTAATTTTGTAATTTTCAATATTCTTCGTATTATTCTTCTATCTATTATCTACTAGCATAGTCGAACATCGGAACAACTATATGTAGCATATAGCATAATCAGCCTTATAATGTTCCCACTGCTGGGACTCAGGCCTCCTCTCTAGGAGGGGCCTGAGCTAAGCCGTAATCAATCACGCGGGCCCAGTGCGGGTTGGGATATCATATGTCTTCGAATTTTTAGTTCTAGGACATGCCGGTTTTCTCACGATGTTTTCCCTCACCGTTTTGAGAGCAGTGGTGATGAAATAAATTACACAAAGTTATGCACCTGGTTGGGTTTGAACCCGCGACCGACATCTCAAACATAAACACACTATTACATAAATCTATATAAATAACAGTGAATCACCGAAAACTATGTACTTGCATCACTTCCGATTCAGTCGGAATCAAATTGGATTTTGATCTTGAAAGATTCGTGGAAGTTCAGATAAGGTTCAAAAGGTCAGCAAATATGGAAAAACTGGGCAATTGCAATTCGAACTCATGCACTGAGGGTTCCGTACAAGCTTACCTATGTAAGTAGTTCAATTCCCGAATGGAATCTCGAGGACTATTTCCGAATCACAAAATAAGTTTTTTTTTGTGACGTAAAATAAAATTTACGGTTTTCAGATTTATTCCTAAACTTGAGCTATAAGTCCTTGCTTTATACTAAATTTCAGGATTCGGGGTTAACGGGAAGTAGGTACCCTATGAATTTTGATTCTCTTGAGAGGGTTGAAATATACGTTTATTATAATATATATATAAATATATATTTATTAAATATACAAACGGCCGTACCTTTTTTCCATTAACTTGTAAGTTTGATTTTTTCACAGCTTCAAGGGACCGCAGACCTGAGTATATGGTTTTAATTCAAACTATACTCTTGTAGACTGACAGACAGACGGGCAACAAAATGATCCTATAAGGGATCCGTTTTTTCCTTTTAAAGTATGAAACCCTAAAAATTGCGAGGAAAATACTAAATAAAAAATACTAATTGCGAGAACAAAACTTGTTTTTTTTTTCATGTGGAATGATTAGTTTATTTTGTAACCAAAATGTTCTAGTAAATGGTAAGGTCATTTCAAATTTCGAACTTTTGAGACTTTTCTATGTGAGTTCCGCCTTTTATGAATAAAATCAGATTAAGTTTTTTTCAAATATGTGTCAAAATAAAATGTAATTTAAATCAAAAGCAATAAGGAGTATTGATATCAACTTCGAAGCAAACAACCTCAAAATCCCTAGTAGCTTCCTGCGTAGCACACAGGCCATTAATGACCCGCCACCTAAAGAAAGATTGACGCTTTGGGAAGAGCATCACCTGCCGCCATCCGACTTTTTGAGACCCCAAGAGCATCTCCCCCCTGGACGTAATTTGCAGTGGCCTGTATGGAAGGCACTAAATCGGTTGCGAACCCAGGTAGGCCGCTGCAAACTCAACTTGGCAAAATGGGGTTTTATAGACCCAACGAATACTCAATGTGAGTGCGGAGTTCCTGTTCAAAACATGAGCCACATGTTGGAATGCCCCAAGTGTCCGTATACCTGCACTTTGGAGGATTTGATGAGTGCTACCGATGCTGCTATCAATGTAGCCACCTATTAGGCCCAAAAAGTTAGACGAGTTTACCATCGAATCGAAAAGAAGAAGAGAACCTCAAAATATCTTTCTACTCCTTTTTAATGATGATTGGGATGAATTTCAATAAAATACGTAACTCGTCTTTCGTCAATTCTGTTATAGAATGTTCGTGCAAAATTTGAAGTAGATTGGACTAAGGAATTCCTTCTACCGAAAATTGATTTGAACGAGATCTAGTAAGTAGTTTTTTTTTTAATACGTCATAAATCGTAAACCTCAATTTACCTTTCCAGTTTGTACGGAACCCTCAGTGCGCGAGTCCGACTCGCACTTGCCCAGTTTTTATAAGTATAGATAGATTAATCAATTTAATTTCAATTGAAGTTTTCTAGTAAGAAAGCGCTCATTTTAACCTTTTCATGACTTTTGATATTTAAAACCTTTAACAAACGATTAGTACACACCTGATTTCGGACTGATTTCGCGTTTCTGGATACTTCTAGCCTGAGTTACATTCCCCTCATTGTATGCAATATCTGGGAATCAAAGAAAAACAAAAATCGTATGAGCTCCTTTAATTATCTATTACATTTTGGAGGTAGATGGAACAGAGTGTAAAGTCCCGCAAACCTCCGTTGAAAAGGAAGGATCCTCCGACCAGACAGATGTTATGTCTTGTTGTCTGGTGGGCAACTGCCCGATAGACGATTTCGGGCTGTTCTATATGTTTTAATCGCGCGGAGAACTTTAATTGCGCGATGCAGGATTAGTTCTTATGTGATGCTATATATAGATGTCGCTACAACATTTAATACGTCCTCTAAAAAAGAAAGGCTAAAAGGCATTCCAAACTGTCAAGAAACTTAATTAGCCTTTTTGTTTTTTGAGGTTTTATTTCTATATTTAGTATGTGTGTTTTATCTTCTTTATTTACATTGTTCTCATATAATAGTAGTGACAAAAAACATGTAACCGAAATATTTGTGATAGTAATACATAACATGATTAAAAAAAAAAACATAGTTTCTTACACATTCTTCTCCATAGAGATCTTTTCTTTATTTCTTTTTTATTAGGTGGGAAAATCATCTAATGACAACTTGGGCGGAGCGGGAGATAGTGTCAGACTTTTACTGACTAAAAACCCGCTCCTGTTCCTTCTTTGCATTCATCCTGGGGTCTGGGCTTCGCTTTCACGCTACCCGTGGCCCCAGTAACTGTGCGCTTAGGAATGTGCAATTAGCATCATGTTTCTGACTGGTTGATTTCTCAAAAATACTGCCTGTAAATGGTTAATTTGAAGTATGCTTTGAAGCGGCGGCGATCTCTCGCGCCGGGCCTTGGTTCAGGCCATGCTCCGGAGCGAGGAGGAGTGGCAGGCGGTCGCCTCCTTCTGCGAAGCAGTAATGCTAGCTAAGGAGGCGGCCGATCGCGTGAGGCAACGGTCCTTACGCTCCAACCGCCGCCGGGATTCCGATCCCGATTTCCGGCCACCGTAGGCGCGGGCTTGCAGACGCCGAGCAATGGGTGGCTCGCCGTCTGACCGTCCGGTAACCGTCCGGACCGAGCCCAAGTCGTCGAAGGCGCGTTTTGTTCCACGCGCGCCTCAAGGAGATGTCAGCAAATCGTAGGGGCCCAGCAGGGTCGAAGCCTACTGGGGCCACGGGTAGTGTGAAAGCGGAACCCGGGGCCCTGGGACGAAGGCAACGAAGGAACAGGAGTGGGTTTTTAGTCAGTAAGAGTCTGACACTATCTCCCGCTCCGCCCAAGAGCGGGGATGTCATAAGGATGATTTTCCCACCCAATAATAAAAAAAAAAAAAAAAAGTATGCTTTGAATATTTGCCGTTTTTAGGTACGGTACGGAACCCTAAGCTTCGTGCGTTAGTCTGACTCGCACTCGTCCAGTTTTAAAATAAGATTTTTTTAACGAAACATTTCACAATAGGAACTGGTTACTCATGTATCGCGGATGCGTTTATGAACATGGAAACACATGCCAAGACACCCAGACCCATCATTCAGCCGAAAGACGTCCACTGTTGGACATAGGCCTCCCCCAAGCGACGCCACAACGACCGATCCTGTGCGTCTCGTATCCACGGCACTCCCGCGACTCTCACCAGGTCGTCAGTCCACCTTGTGGGAGGCCTTCCAACGCTGCGTTTTACGGTGCACGGTCACCACTCTAGAACCTTTCGGCCCCATCGACCATCCGTTCTACGAGCAATGTGCCCTGCCCACTGCCACTTCAGTTTGGCGATTCTTCGGGCTATGTCGGCGACCTTGGTTCTCCTGCGGATATCTTCATTCTTTATGCGATCACGCAAGGAAACTCCGAGCATAGCCCTTTCCATTGCCTTTTGGGTGACTGTAAGCCTTCTGATGAGTCCCATTGTAAGCGACCATGTTTTAGTAAACTCAGACCCATAACGTGTAAATAATAAAATTCATAATACGTAAATAAAAATCAGCCTATAGCACTCAGGGCCAGTGCAGCTACAATATCAGTGAAATAAATTTTATGATAGGTTCAGTAGCTTCAGAGACTACTTACTTTTAGCTCTTTATAATAATAATAAAAGTTTATTTTTTATCCACAGTATTATTCTTGTTTTTTCAGTATTAATGTTAATTTCCTAATGTAAATTGTATTTTTGGTGTACAATAAAGAATATCTATCTATCTATCTATCTTAATTGCTAGCCTTATTTCTACGGTAACATATAGGAGGGGTTTGTGGCGTCGCTTAGGGGAGGCCTATGTCCAGCAGTGGAATTCTTTCGGCTGAAATGATGATGATGATGATGATGATATAGGAGGGGCATTATATTGTGGGAGACTGGTGCCTAAACTAGGTTCAAGGCCTGTATTTCAGGTCACCAGGAAAAATAAATAATATTTGTATTAGTATAGATTGTTAAAAGAGCTAAAAACATCCAGTTCAACATCCCCAAATTATATCTAAACAAAATGAATAAAAATATTACAAGCACATTCCATTATGTAAACAACATTACCCTCCTAACAACCGCAATCGGTTAAACACAAACAGTGTACCAACATAAAATTTAAATACGAGTATTACCTAGAAGGGTGAATGACATTATTATCGGTCTAGAAATTGACGTTGTGGGCGACCGCAAATTGTGGTCCCACCCTGTGTCTTTATGTCAGCAAAAACGTAGGGGCCCACCAGGGTCAATGCCCGCTAGGACTATGGAGAATTTCTGAAAATATCGTGGTCCTAGAACGCAAGAGGCAACTGACGGAACATAGCGAAGGTGAAATGCCAATGACTCCTAACTGACGAAGTCAATAAATTTCCAGAAATTGAAATAAACTTTTAATTTCATAAGAATTAAAATAATTATAATTAATTAATTCATTGAGGATAATAATAACTTCTGTTTTGATTACTAAAATAAAAAAAAAAACAAAAAGCCTCTCATTTCCTAATAAAACGTAACAATACATTAAGACGTCTAGTTAAAATAAAATTAAATCACTAAGATGTTCACGTTTTTATTTTTAGTTTTAAATATAATCGCTTAAATAAATGCCTTTAGCTTGTGTTTTTTTTTTCAAATCATTTAAATAATTGATAATAATTAATAACAATCATTGATAACTAATAATTAACAAATGATAATTAATAATATCAGATTCAATTATTACGCATCATTAAAATGTATTTTATGATAGTTTAGTATTGATTCAAAAAGTCAGGAAGTAATATCATAAATTGATACATGGGTTTAGTTGGGAGGTGTTTCCACAATTTAATTTGATGCAGTTGCAACTAAATATCCACTTCGAAGATTTTACTAAAACATACGGAAACACACATTTAAATTATAAGTGCTTAAAAATTTAATTTAGAAGTTATTGGTACTTCATATCGATATGTGGGTTTTAAATAGTAAAAGTCTGACACGCCCTCTCGCCCCACCCTAGACCGAGAGAAGTGGTTATCTAATAACTTTTACTTACAATTTCCCACCTCTCAAAAAAAAAAGAACAGACAGCGCGATACGTCAGTATGACGACTACATTTTATTTATTTTATACAGTAAAAAATTTTCTATGAAAGTGCGTAATCTCTGTGGGCGTTTATACCTACATTTACCTTACGTCTAAATGCTTGTACAAGAGCTAGGCTAATAACCATTGTCTTACAGAAATAACTTTTAAAAGAATGACCAACTAACTCAAAGTTATTTATGTTTTGCCTTGAAACAAACAGTGGGCGACTTTCAAGTTGTACTCTCCGCCCACATTTACGTAAGTTTTCTCCATAAAAATTACTAGCAAGAGGCTTTGCTTTTGAGATATCAGGTTTCGTCTTACAAATTTTAAAAACCCGTTTCAACCCTATAAAGAATGAATTTTGGAAAACCTTTGTCTTAATGCTCGCTTACGTCATAAAAGGAAAATTTGTACAAAATTGTACGCTCCTAAACCCACCAATTTCAGCTGAGTATTGATAATATGTTAGCTAATAATCCTTTTACATGATAATTATATATGTATATATATAGCATAGCCTAATCGGCCTTTTTAATGTTTCCACTACTGGGACTCAGGCATCCTCTCTCTAGGGGAGGAAATGGGTCGTAATCCACCACGCGGGCCAAGTGCGGATTGGTGAATGTCACAGGTCTTCGAATTTTTGATTCCGCACGATGTTTTCCTTCACCGTTTTGAGAGCAGAAGTGATGAAATAAATTACACAAAGTAATGCGCCTGGCTAGGTTTGAACCCGCGACATACAACTCGTAAGTCGGGGCCATTACCACTCGGCAACCACTGCTCACTCGGCCACAATAGATATAGATAGACAACAAGACCCTCATTTCAAGCAAAAAAATAAACAAAATCTTTAGTCTAAGTAGTCAAATATCTGAATTAACAACTTATAAATGCGAAGACTGTACTTTGCCTCAATCAAAATCTCGAATGACATGTATTCGAAACCAGGCTGCTCGAATGACCATTAAGTCATTTTTAGAGATATGTAGTCCTAACAACGAACCCTTCTAGTTTTGCCATATCCATCTGTCCGCTCGTTTGTCCATCAGCAATTTAACTAAGAAGAGTTTCTCACTTCCAGTCCTGCTTCAGAAAGCACGTAACACAGTTGGTCTTGTGCCTAATCTCTGTCCGTTTATGTCGTATTGTCGTTTCATCTATGTGAGTAAAGTAACAGAGAATGTGCCTGTGTTTATGGACACATCAACATCATCATCATCATCATATCAGCCGAAAGACGTCCTGTGTTGGATATAGGCTTCCCCCAAGTGTCACCACA